>OY979694.1:204913217-206190217 GCA_963855945.1 Thereva nobilitata | reverse complement strand
AGCCGTCAGCAGCAAGCATTTTTTGCGCTTGAAAAATAATTGAAAATGCGCTATCTTTCGGGGGTTTTCGAATGTTTTTGTATTGCATGTCGGCGGTTTTTTTTTATTCGTTTTCTTTTTTCAAATTTATTTACTGTCAAAGACAATGGAAGAAAAATATTATTTTTCACACTTTATGAATTTTTTTTTCCGTTTTTTTATCGTTGCTGCATTATTTGATTTGAGAGAATTAACTGCGCGTTTACGAAGTTTTGTAGTCACTACTGCAGCGAGGGGAATTGTGAACCGGTTTTTAAGTCGTTTTTAATTGTAAACATTTTTATATAATATAATTAAAATTTGTTGATATCGGTTTCCCTTTTTTTTTGGCGGGGGGGGGGGGCAGTTTTAAAAACTTAGCAAATGGTAAAAATTAAATATTAGCTACAAAATGGCGCGACGCGACTTTTATTTAATAAAGCAGAAATAGAAATTCGTTTAAAAAAGTTTGTACATTGGCATTTTTCCATTTTTTCTAGTATTTTTGTTAAAATAATAAAATCGATCATTATTAAGTAACGAATTGAGTGAAAATTCATATAATTATTCATTTTATGGTAATCAATTTTACGGGTATACAGGAAAGGTCTGTCGAAAATTGAAAACAAGCCAAAATATAGCGAAGGATACATTAGCTGCGTTCCTTTTCTACTTTTTCGTACTTGTGAGTAAGGTACGAACATGTAACCGAAGCGAAACGAAACCGAAACGAATTCCAATAAGATAGCGATTATAAAGCAATCTGACCGAATCGGTTTTTGACATTTCTCGACAATTTTCATGTTCAGTGAAGGAACAGCTGAACAGTTTTTAATTTAAATAAAAATATAAGAATATTAAATAAATATTATAAAATAAGATGCCGGTTGTGAAAATGGTTTTACGACGGTGGTCTGAAAAGTTTCCGACCTAACAAAGATACAAAACATTTTTTTTAAATTTATTTTTATTTTTCTACATACTCTCCTTGTAACTCGGTAATCGGCGCCAAAACCCGAAACTGCGCCAACAGAGCGTTGGAAATGTTCATTCGAACAAGTTTTTGGTCTAACGTGAGCAAACGCGGCACCCAACGTGCGGACAGCTTTCTTATGCCTAAATCTTGATTTAATATGTAACAAACACGTTCTTTGGACATTTTCATAGCCTCTGCTATCTCTCACTTTAATTCGTCGGGCGTCTAGCACCATTTGGTGAACTTTAGCGATGTTATTGTCAGTAGTTGCGGTCAAAAACAAAAATTTAATGACAGCTCGATACTCATTTTTTTCCATTTTCACAAAAACACTCACATTGAGTCACTCAAACGACTGTCAAATAACAACTGCGCGTCCAAAATGGCTGAAACTTTGGTGAATAACTGTCAAAAGATGGACAATTACATTCACTAGCTTTTATTGACGAGTGCTGCCATCTTCACGTTGAGGTCGGAAACTCAACTCTCAAACAAAAATCTGACGTTGAAACCTGAATCTGACGTTCAGCTGATGAGTACTTTCCAGGGCTGAATAGCCAAAATGAAATGCGCTCCGTTTCGGTTTTGCTCGCTTACATACTTGAGTTCATTCAATTTATTCCCTTCTTTTTGTTTCGCTTCGGTTACATGTTTAGGTCTACCTAACCTAACGTTTTTGATGTTATTTCATTTATATAAAAATAAAAAGTTAGAAGAATTTATAACACTATTATGATACCTCCCGATAAAGATACAAAAATTGAAAAATACGAGCATTCCAGACGCGAGTGTCGTCGGTCCCCCAACTAAGTACTAACCACGTCCAATGCTGCTTGACCTACGGAATCGAACGAAAGCCGGTCTACTGACTATGCTAATGCCACCCTTTATGGGCACCAAGATAATTGACCGTTTTCTTTGCCCATTACAATTTCTTAAAGCTCCCATTTTTCTCCCTTTAGTCTGGAAAAAGTGTGAGCGTACCGTGTTTCGTGTGGACTATTCAGTGGGTCTTTTATTGATACGTGCCTGCTGCCGGCTGCATTTCGAAAAGTAGAAATTCTGCTAAGGCGTACCGTGGATAGGAAAAAATATCTTATAAGGAATACTCAACAGCTTTATACTCCGATAGATGTTTTTATGTGCAGGACACGAGATACATCTTTTCAGTATCGCTTCTTAGTAAACGTCGGCATTCAGTTCCACTTCAACTACTTCAAAGAAGACATTTTTTCAACGTTCGAGGCCTCTTCTGTAGGTGCGAGAACGTTTATGAGGCTTACTTTATTTGCTTAACAAGAGAATGGTGTTTGGTTTTTAGTTTAGAGGAGGTTTCACTCTTTTGCTGGTCATAAATCCTACTCCATCACGTGGTGTGTTGTATTACAGCTTTGATAGACGCCATTATTTGGTAAGACTTGTTCATCTCATCTCTTGAATGAGTGTGTTACCAGTATATACCTAGACAGGGTATAAGCTGCACAGAACTTTTGAATGCTTACGTAAACAATCAAAGTGCTGACATGTTGTTATTGTTAGTATGACAAATGAATGACAGATGCAGTGCCAATGTTTCCGAATTTTTAACTGATATTGTTTGTTCTTTAAGTACAGTTACACTTGCCGCCATTTTCAATTGATCCACTCCTCAGGGTGTATTCAGTTTGGCTTTTGTCGTGATGTAAAATTAAACTCAAAGTGCGTTCTACTTCCAGTGAGAACCACGGAACCGATTTCTTTAATAATTTCATTAAACTCAATATTGCTTTTGTCTGTAGTAATATTTATCTCGCCACAATCATTTTCGATCTTTTCTTGTTCTTTCTTGATGCAGAATGGCTCACAACTTGCATTTGAGATGTTTCACATGAAATGCACCGAACTGCTGGTGTGCTGAATATGCGGTGTGTGAAGTCAACAAGGGTTATTTAAGATTCAAACCAATATTTCTTCCTGGATATTGTAGTTACTTTTAAACTTAACATTTTTTGGAATTTTTTTTTGAAACAATAAATTTTTATTAATTCACTAAAAACTCGTCACAAGCAAATTAATTCTTGCATTAAAATTACTACCATATTATTAGAATACAGTTGAAACTTCCTGTATATACGCGAAATTAATAGCTATTGTGAATCTTTTCAATCACCATCACTATTTATAAATTTACAGCGTCAACTAATTCATCAGTTTCACATCATTAAATTTTGTTCAAAACGCTCCTTGAACCCAATATATCATAAAAAACGGCGTAAATTTAAATTTAATTTTAGATTTTTATGTTTCGTGATGGAAATAGATTAAAAATACAGGCATAAAGTAGAGCTTACCTATTTAGTGATTCAGAGCCCATAATCGATTCTTTGCTCGGTGCTTCATAAGCGTCTTATGGTGCTTTTTGTACGCTCGCTACAAGTGTATGCCTTATGGTGGTTGATGGGGTGTGTTTGTGGAATTAAGATGTTAAAGCACATTATACATTTGTCTGAGTTTCCGGAGGATAAGTATAGCACTTCTGAGGCTCCTAATCTAAAATTTTAATAATATTAATTATGTTTTCTATCGTATTTTGGGTTTTTACTTGGTTGTTGATTATGGAAAATGGTAGGGCAATGTTTATATTTGTTAAACCTTATTAAATATTTGAGAAAACTTCCAATAGACCTTTTTAATATCCTGTTTTCATTAATTTATTGTTTATTTTGAATTCATAATCATTATTATAAACCGTCACAGCTTCTTTGTCCAAACTTAAAGCTATTGATATAATGTAAATTTGTACTTAGAATCTGGATTGAATTTGAAGCCTACATCATCTGAAAAGAATACTCCTTAAGGCTTTATTATGCCAAGCTCTTTTTTTCTTCTTTTTATTTTAACAAATAACCTCCCTTCATCCATTACGAGGCTAATGAGGGTAATGCACAGGCCAGGTCCTTTTTGTTATTCCCGTAAATTTATGTTTCATTTAGTTGAGAGGGACATCAGTTTTTTTATTGGTCTTGCATCGTGTCTAATTTAATGCCTACTGCCTTATGGAAGATATTAGGTCTGGTGTTTTTAAGTAACATTCAACTGGTTTTCTTAAAGTGATAAAATGAAGTTATTTAAACTAAATATAATCCATTATTATGGACAATGTTTCGCCATTTTTTCTGGTAGAGAGTAGAGACAAGATATCTGCCATTATCTGAACTGAATCAAGTAGCTTTCACAGGCTTCAGCCTAGTGCCAAAGGGAGTTGTGCTGAGATTGGAACAAGTGATAGTCAAGGGGGGTTCGTTATGTCTGTTATATACGGTGGATGCATCAGAACTTTCTAACCAAACTCTCCCAATTCAATCATCAAAGAAGTGTGGTGGAGCGTTGTTGTGATGTAAGACAACTCCTTTCCTATTAATTCAATTCGGGCTTTTCTCGTTCAATTTCCTGGCGTACTTCTTTAGTTGTAGTAGAGTTGAGAATCAATCATCTGACCAATTGGAAGTACCTCATATTAGATGATTCTCTTCCAGTCTCACCACATGCCTTTTTATATGTTAATCTTCACTTCGGGAACGCTTGTGACGACGCACCATCGCTCCCACATTCTTTGACTCCACCACGACAAGATAGTCAGCCTTATTATGGTTGTCACTTATGTTGACAAATGTCGAAGTGAGACAAAAATGGTATTATGGTTCTCTAAAAAAAGTAACATTTCAGTGAGATAAGGCGAATTACAGTTATCACTGATATCGAGAAACGGCGAATTCAGTGACAATTGTTCTCACTTGATGTTTGTAAGTGAGATTTTTCTCATTTGATTTTAAAGGTGACATTTCTCACTATAATACAACCAGAATAAGGGCCAGTATTCCCTTGATCTTGAATAACATTTTCTCTTCATAGGACCTTTTCCAGGATGTAAGTGTTGATACCATTTTTCCATATTTTGTCGTAACATGAAGATCTGTTCAATAGTTGATCTATTTACTCTAAACCCGCATTGGTATTTGGCAATTATTGTTGCGGCGTTACTTTTAACTTTCTCATAGACGGCGTTACTTTAACTCTCTGCATTCCGTGTCAAACCAGTGTTAATTTCTTTTATATTCCAATTGTTTCTCCTGCTGCTTAGTTTAGGTATAGCTGTTTCAATTGCTTCCTAATTTGCATCTATTGTTCCATTTCGTGGTGTCTGTTGTAGTTTTTGGTATATTTTCATGTTATATTATCTTAGTATGTTCTCATCTTTTAGTTTATCTATATTCCATTTCTTCTTTTTCATTCCTCTTTGCTTTCCCATTATACACTAATTTTTGTTATGCCATCTCAAATTATTCTTGGACTGCAAACTAATACAGATTTCTGTTTAACCGTTTTCATTTCAATCACACAGATTATCTTTTGGGCATTTTTGAGATGATCAAAAAATGCATAGATTTTCTCGGATGTTATCACTCAATTAAATTTACTTTTTAATACAGTAAGAAAAAGCATATTTTTCAGACTGAAGACTGACGTTTACTAAACAAACAAGAATTTCATACAAAAGATCAATGCAATACTCGAATGGTATAAAGGTATAAAAGTGAAATTAGTGTTGTCACTTAAACACTTTTCTTTCGTCAAATTTCGTCTATTTTAGCTCAGGCTTAAACACAGTCGATCAACATCAACTCGAAATATAATTACCCTCGAATAGTTTTTAGTTGCTTCCTACTTTTATCAATAAAAAAAACTGAATTTAATAATTTATAAATATTCCAGCAAGTTTTATCTCATTAAAAATATTATCGAAAGCAAAAAAATCCATAAAATTATTATGTTACAGGTAAAGATTTTGTCAAAATGTGACTGAACGAATTGAATCTGTATTTTTATAAATAAAACAAAAAAGTAATTGATTGTGATATTATAAAAAAAAATTATTTTGAAATATTTTTCAACTTGTAAAATTTGCAAAATAATCAAAAAAAAAATATAAAATATATATAAAACAATGTTAAAGAAGGAGAAACCCATGTTGTCCGTTGATGCCTTAATCCAGGCACAAGGAAAATCATGGAATCGAGCATTTGCAGGTAATTAATTATTATTTACTGAAAATATAATTAAGGATTTTTTTTGGCTAATAAATCGTTTAAAACTAATCAATGACTACATTTACGTAGTTGTATTAGATAATTTTAGCAGCGAAAAACATACAGATGAAGCAAAAAAGCTGACCTTGAATAAAGTCGTTGCCCACTTTGAAATATGACAAGAACGAAAAAAATTAAAACAAAATTTTTTTCGGCAAATTCAAATCTCTTTTCTCTCAACAAAGTAATCTAGACAGAATGCCCACTCACCACCGGTATTACGACAGGTGTCGAAACCCATTAACAATCGTCATATAAACATCAGTGTGTCAAATAATAATCAGACATTTTTCGTGCAACAATTTTCTTTCGATGTGTTTTTCTTGGCGATAACTTTTTTTATGGTCGGAAACCAAAGATCGTAGAGACACTGCCGGATCTTTTCGAGACTAAAAAGATAATGCGATGTTTATGCGGATACCGGACATTCTTTTGCCATTAAAAATGATAATAGAGAGAACATGTCAGATACTTATTGACATATTTGGATGTGTGCGATAAAAGTTTCGTCTGTTTTTGCTGTCAGATTTTATTTTTTTTTATTTTTGTCCCACAAACCACGCTACCCTACCATTAGTGGATTATTTACGTAATGGCGTACTATAGCGCTAGCACACAATATCTTGAAGCATTTTTTATGGTAAGTTTTTGTATAAACAAATGCGACCGAACCTACGAATTTTCGATAGAAGATGACACAAAAAAGTGCGTTCGAAAAATGCGCGCCATTTGCAATTAACAAGTAAATTACTGGCTGTCAGTGGAAGAATTGATAAATAAAAAATTTCGAAATTAAAATAGAAAAAAGTTCATTAACCTTTTTTTTACTTGTCATATCTGTGGTGTGTTTTTTTCGGGGGTGTAATTAGTAGCTAAGGTAATTTATTTAACTAATGGGCCTAAATTGATCTCATTAATTTTGTTTAAGGTTAACTTAATTGATGTGACTAAGGCAGGTAGATTGAAATAGCTTTGTGTGTTTGGCATTCATTTGCTTTATTTTATTTGTTATTTGCCACTTAATTTGACTTTTATTTTGTTGAAGGCAATGAAAATTGATGGGTTTTATTACTAAAATTGGATTTACTTGGGCTTTTGGGGGATTTAATTGATGTCAAAATAATGCGTATTATTTGAATTGAGTTGATTTATGGAAAAATAATGCGCATTTACGTTGACACATTTAAAAAGATTTTTGGGGTTTTATTTGATACATAAAGTTATGGAAAAAGGGCATACGTAGACATTTTTTTATAAAAAATAATAAATTCAAAACCTATTTTATCGCGTGTCCCTTAAGTACGCGTAAGTTTTGAATTTTGTGCCATTTATTACATATTCAAAATGGCGGAATAATATTTGACATATGTCATCTGGACAAATGTATTAATGAATCATGGAATCATGAAGCGTTTTACAGGAAAAAATCTACAGAATCGTGAAATTTATTACGAAAATTGCCTTCTATTATGAATACACAAAATTACGTGGAAAATTCGTTGGATATCGCGTGCCATCTGATACAATAGTTTGTACCGAAATTTTGTTGAAACTAGTTCAATTTGTAAACAAAAACGAATAGGAAGGTCGCATAAAGTTCGTTCCACTGAGAATATTGTCGCAATTTACTAAAATGTTGAGTAATAATCAAGACCATCGATTCGCACAACTTTTCTGACCATAGCGGAGTAGCCTTGTATATTAGGAATAGCGTGGCTTTTCAGAAGGTGGTACAGTAGTATATTATCGTCATTTTCTTCTCTTTTCTATAGAAAAGTCCTAATATTAGTAATGAAGCATCCATTTTAGCTTTCGATGCTATTTCTAAACGGATCTCCTCCACCCGGAGTGTGAAAACATTGTTGCGGGTGATTTCAACGTTCATAATGTAAACTAATTAACTAACCTGTAAACTGAGTGAGTGAGCACATATTTAACTCTATCCGTAGGGGCATTGAACTCATTCTTGACCGGGGCTGCAAGAATCGGCCCCTGGGCTGAAAGTCGAGTCGTGTGGCGTGACAAGTTGTTTGAGTTGAATAAAATGACGTTTCAGTCGAATTACGCCTTTCAGCACAGGGGCTATAAACTCAACTTAACAGTTCCACTCTCTGGCCCCTGTGCTGGAAATCGTAATTCGACTGAAACGTCTCTTTCTTCAACTCAAAAGACTTGTCACGTCACACGACCCGACTTTCGGCATAGGGCCCATCGTGTCGAATTTAGCGCCTTCAAAACGAAGTACTAGGTGGTATTCTCGTTGGCGAGTGACGTTACTATGAGGGACACGGTGGAATGAAACTGTTAATACCTACAAACGTATCGAGGAAAATGTCACTTCATACGCCACATTGCGACAATTAGAATATAACGTTTGTCGATCTAGTCGCCAGGAGTCTCTTAGATTGAAAATGAGAGTACCAATTTAAAGTCAAAGTGACATCTGTCACGTCACTCGCCAACGAGAATAACGCTGACTGCCTCATTTCTAATAAAACCAGCATCGATCTTCTTCCTGACTCCGTGGACGACGTGAATATAACGGCTGATCCATCTTTCAACATCAGCATCCCAATTTCTTAAGAGATGCGACTCCGTGGGTCAGCAATCAGATATCATAAGCGTAACTGAGGTTTTAGAAGCGATGTAACAATCTTTGATACTAGTGCATCTGTTATACTATCGGGCACACTGACAGGGGCGTCGTTTATTATTATAAGAAAGAGTAGTGGTGAAAGCAAACAACCTTGTAGTACTCCGGAGCTAATTTCAAAACTGTCAGACTGGTTTTCGTTGTAAAGAATTTCTGTGTATGTGGGGCCTTTATTAATTATTTTATCCTGTCTGCTATTTTTGCTATTTATCTAGTCAACCGAGAGGAATATCAATGAGTCCATATGGCTTGTACGGGAGTGTCCCTTTTGTCCTTTGACTACCTCCCAACTTACGTGCTATGCTAAGTTTACTTCTCACATTCGAAAAACTTTTGAAAATTAAATAGAAAAAAAAAACAATGAGACCAATCTTGGTATCAATTTTTCATCATTAGATGAAGTGTGTACGTAAGCGACTAACAAAGGGTTATTTTAGGGAAGAAGCCTTAAGTTAACCCCAAAGTACGCCTGCCTTGGTAAAATATTATTAGGATTTCTCTCCTCGATTGTTGTTTCATTTAATAACAAAAATACGTCAGAGTGTTTTGTTGTTGTTTTCATCACACCTCTGCTAACAAAAATAACTTTAATGGTTTTATCACACAAAAGTGTTAAACAAACAAACTTGAACCTTTATTTCCACCTCCTTCGCAGCAGCTGATGTTGAGAAAGTGTTGAAGGTTATGGCTTGAATCCAGGAATTCTCCAGAGTAATAAGAAAAACAATCCTGTCTACACAAAATCTGCATAAAATAAACTTCTATTTCTGTCAGCCTTTTAAAAGTATTATTCTAAAGTTGATAGACAGACACCACCACAAAAGAGCGAGAGAAGGATTTCGCCTTAAGGACGAACTCACACCCTCGCCCAGTAGCGCCGTCTTCAAGGGTAAAATTTGAGCTGCTTGGCATTTTATCTGTCTATTTTCAAGATGGCGGTGTCAATTTCGTTGAAATTTTAAATTGATTCAAAGCAGGTATTATTAAAAGCTTATTTACTGTTGATAAAAATACCGGGAATAAATTCTTTCTCAAGCTTTGAGTTGAATTGCATTGGAGGATTTTGTCTTTGTAGATTCTATTTGTCTGTCACTAGAGATTTGCTGACAGTGTGGATTTGATGTCAGCATAAAGTGACAGGATTTTGAAATTTTGGGCTGTGGAACAATGTTTGCCTTTGCACTCTAAGATTTTTTTTATAGAGTTCCAACAAACTCCGTGATATTTGTGAAGATAGAATTAAACAAGATTTTGTATAATACCCTGGACAGACAGGGCTCTCAATTAACGCTAATCATCGTTAACTGGGCTATGTGTCGCCCTTAATTGTTAATTAATAACCAATTTTTTGATGATTAACATCAATCCTTAATCATCAAAATATTTTGATGATTAGCAAGTTAAATACTTTCGTTACAGCGATTGTCTTAGTTTTTTTTTCAATTTTCTCATAGATGGCGTACCATGCACTACGTATTAATTTTTTCTTAAAGTGTCAAAACTATCATTGCCAAAAGACATAGGTATGTTATTCACAATGCCCTAAATGTCATAACAAATGCTGTCTGTCACCTTCTTTTTTTATTGCACATTAAGCGCTTAGGGCCTGTGCCAAGTTACAATTCAAATGTCAATTTGTATGGAAAACGCATTTCGATTTTACAATTCAATTTTCAGAGGTCTGTGTCTTTGGAATTGTAAGGAAATTTTTGAATTGTAGGGAAATATTAACCAAACATTCATTTGACAGTTGTATTTGCTTTTTGGTGAGTGAATCTACATATTTTCAATTATTGGAGAACAATATCGCGAATTCTTTCAATTTTCAGTGCATGATTGTCCTCACCGTATAATATGACCCATTTAAGGGTGACGTAAACCAAAATAAAAACAGATCAGCATAATTCCGCATAAATTTGAACTATTTTTTAAAATTCTTTCAAATATGTACAATGCTTCTTGCAGTCCACCTCATTGGATGATGTTTGTGAAGCAATTACATTTCCATTATTTTAAAGACAAACATAGCCCCGGGCTTCTTTATAAAAAATTATGAAAAATTTTATAATTTACAAAATTTTGTTGTCATCCATGTTGTCAAATGAAATGCGTGAATTGTATTTTGGCAAACTTTGTAATTTCAAAGTGTCCGTGGTGAAAGTAGCAAATTCGGAATTGTAACTTGGCACCAACCCTTAATGTCCATTTAGTAGCCAATGTCCATTACGAGCGCTGTCTGTCCAGTGTATAAGAATAATTACATATTTTAGAACTATTTAAATCTTACGCTCTATAATTTTGTTACTATTGCAGTAGTATTGTTACATTGGTGCATTTCAAGTTTTCTCGGACAAGTCTCACAAAAATAGTAGTTTAACGGTTTGTAGAGACTTGTGTACTACCTATCTGTAATCATGTGGTTTTTATTGTTTTAAGTCGCAAACCAAGCTTAAGAATCACCCTTTGTACTACCGATCTGTCATGTCGTTAAGGTCAGGGTTTTGGTGAAAAGCTCGTGAGTACCGATACGTTCCTGCATGCCGGATATGGCGGACTTTAGCTACTCTTCCACTGTCCCTGAGGGACTGGCTTTTTAGCATTGCTTCGTGAGGATGGATCAGCTGTTATCTAGCTGTTAGTACTTTTGGCGTTTCTTTGCTTTTCTCTCGGCTTCTTCCAGCCTCCGCTTTTTGAGTATGGGCTTCTGCGTTGCTCCCACTTTCGTACACACATCCTCGGACCTCATCTTGTGTCCCAGCTTGTTTTCCGGTGTTAATGGCACCTTGGGAATTTCTTCGACCTCCGCCCTGAATTCGGCGAATCTCACACAATAAAAGAAGACGTACTCCGCGCACAGCAGTGAGTCTTTGGGTCCGAAACGATGGAGGCATTACCTATATCTAGGACTGTGTGAGGTCCTAGCTTACTCCCGACGCTCCCATCCATCTCTTTCCACGTTTGGGATAAGTCTGTGGGCCTCTTGACCATTAACGTCCGACTTCCTTTGTGATTTCTTTTCGGACTCGCAGCGCCATCTGCCGCCGCAGCTTTTTTAATGCCTCTCTAACATTCTCTGGATTATAGAGACCTTCTCTCGCCAGTATATCTATGGAGATCATCCCCGCTCTCACGGACGTAGTGGTATATTCGCAACTAGCGTGGAAAGCGCTTAGTCTGTATGCGGCCCTCCACTTTCTGCTGTTAGCAATCCTGTTCAACGCGACTGCCCAAACTGGCGCTGTGTATAGTAGGACTGAGGAGCTAACCACCCTCGCCAACAGGAGGCGACGATTCGGTCTAGCATTCTTGCAGGTGCTGCACAAGTAACGGACGTTTTATTCGCCACGCTCTCCAACTGCGTCTTTAAATTTAGCCTTCGGTCGATCATCACTCCCAGGCACCTTAGTGCAAGCTGTGACTGGACGGTCTACTCTCCTACTTTGAACCTTATGGACATTGGCTTTCTTCAGCACGCGTCTGAGCGGGGTTTTCCAGCCACGCTTTAACATCCCAGATCGACATTTCAATCTCATCGAGACGCCGTCCTAGGGATATCATCTGGGAGCCCGATCGCAATTGCTCCTTTTGGGAAGCTTATCCTCAACACATCATTGTGCATTGTGATCCATGAGGGACGCCAGGACAGATACATGCACAATGCCATATGTTGTCCTACACACCTTCGACCCATCGCCCAATTTACAATGAAGCAACCTACGCCGAAGGTACTGGATTACTAAATGACCTAGGTACTTTGGTGTTCCTAGTTTACTTAACGCCTCAACTTTTTTCCTCGAAAAACGCCGAGTTGAAATCATTTTTACGTCGAGGGTTATCAGTGCGCGCAGCAATGGTTTTTCTCTATAGTGGATCTTGCCATGACCACCACCATGGTGACTGCATCAGTCGTAGACCTTGCTTTTCTAAAGCCGAATTGCTTGTCCGATTGACCTTCTCCCCTTTCCACGTTAGGAAGTACATATTCTGTTACAGATCACCCGCTCGAAAAATTTGCCTATGCAACTACTGGCCTATTATTGATCTTAGAACTTTTCTGTCAACTGGCATCGGATTTAATAAGTTTTGAAAATATTCTCTCGGCTTTTCTTTTCGACTATCAGGGTCTGCTTATAGGTTCTCATCTATGTCCCTGCAGATGTCCGTTCTTAGCTGAAACTTATTGCTGATCTGACGAGTTCCTTTGTACGCTTTGTCTAACTCTCCCTTCATCGAAGACTTAATGTATCTGTAGAATTCTTCTGTTTGGGAATTGTCTCTTCTTCTTTCTGCACAGCTTGTCTCCAGTTCTTCTTTTTTGCTTGAAGACTTCCATCCTTGATCTTGTGGGGCTTGTGGTGTACTCCCTGTGGCTCTGGTTTCTTACTGCAGATCTACAGTGCTGATCGCAGTCATTTCTAGTTTGGCGGGGGTTCAGCCTAATTTCTCTTCTGCCCCTTTATGCTGCTTTTAATTGTTTCCTATAATGGTGTGGTCTTTTAGGGGCTGGGCCAGTTGAGGCAGAAGATGTATAAGAGACATTGGAGTTCACCTAACAATGATCAATTTCGACAATACAGCACGTTGAATGGAAAGCAAGAAATAGGTTAAGAAGGTGTCTTCATTTTCTTTACTAACCATAACTTTTACGTCTTCGCCATTTATCACAATTAAATCCGAAATTTGCTTCCGGAGAAACTTCAGTTCACCATTAAATTGTCACAATTTATTTTTTAAACAAAAGATTAATAAATTTTTTGCTTAAATCGTTCTCAATTTCCATTAAATAACACACAATTCAAAATAATCGGCATCGAATTATTAAAATAAAGCTTAAATTATCATTTTCATAATTCAAAAAAAAAACAAGAAAAAAATAATCTTTTACAAATATGGTAACACTTAACCGCCATTTGACCTTGAGCAGTTGCAAATTGTGATTCCGGCGTAAATAAATAAAAATCGCGATCAAGAATGGATAGCAACGAAATCTGTAATGCCGGTCGGCTACAGGAATCTGATATGGTCATAGAATATTAATGGTGATCCATCAATAAACAGTTCCCCGGGCGTATTAACGTTTGTCTCCATACATATTTCCACTTCCAGCCCCCCTGCGGGTGGCGGTTACCTGTGTTTTGTAGGGTTTTTTCGCTGTTGTTACACTATCGCCACAGTGTGTGACTCGGGCTGATCTGGATATATCGGAAGCCCAACACAGCACACTATTCTTGGTGTGATCGTGACAGTCGGAAAATCAGCAGGAATCGATTCCAATTTTTGTTCTTGTTACAATTTGCGCTTCACTTGTGCTGTGTGTGACTCTCCGCTTTTAGACAGGCAATTACTGGAGCTGTCCGCTGGTTGGTCGGGTGCCACTTTTATGTAATGCCCCCGGAGATCAGTAGTAACAGACACCATCAAGCAATGTTATTTCCCGCTTTTGATTCCTCCAGCGGGAGCCTGATGTCGGTCGGATTGTTTCTGGCTTATTTGCTATTCTGACGGCTGCAGACGCTGTAGAGTAGAGGAATTCTGAAGATCTTTTCTGTTATACAACTTTGGCCTTGTGATTCCTATTCTTCTTCTTCTTTTTTCTTCTTCTGAAAAAATCGTTTTTTTTTTCTTAGCAGGAATAATTTAATGCATGGGAAATTACATTATTCTGAATTTAATTTCAACGAGAAAAATATAGAAAGAAAAACTTTATGTAATGATGCCTGATAATGTTTTGTGGTGTAGTTGTTATTTTTTTCCTTTAATTCTTTCCAAGTAACTACAATTTTTTATTATGTCATTTTTTATCGCTAAGTTGACATTTGTATAAAACTGGAATTTATTTTATTTTGTTATATAAGTTTAATGACCGTTGTTTGATGTGATTCAATTAGCAACGAAATGATGATTAAAGTTGGAAAATACTTTTAGTTGAGTCAGCTTAATTAGCTGTAATTGCGTTTATTTTATTATTTTAACATTTTAATCAAGGTTTATAGTCATTATTTATGGTAATGGTTATGTAAAGTAGTTCGTTATTAAGTGGTGGACTTGTCCTTTCACAATACTCAAGTATATTTTTTTATGTAGTGATAATTTGAATTGTCAAAAGCAACTGTCACTTGTCATGTCAAATCAAACCGATTACGATGTGCTGAAAATAAGTTCTTCATTTGTTGCCTTACTGCAAGATTTTGAATAATTTCATAAATAATTTATTAATTTTAATAGTTTTATGTCATTAATTTGAAGACACAAGTGATTTTTAGGTTATGGTCTTCTTGATTTGCACGACACATCCCAGAAAGCGTTTTCTTACTTTGCCAATTTTATCCCCACTATTCAACTTTACTGTCAAAAATCTCGGGATCCCGTGTAGAGTAAACAAACAAAGCTAAAGTCATTTCTCTGCATTTTTGACAGCTTAGCTGGCCTTCTTTTTATGTATAGGGACACAATGCCCTCGCTCCATTCCGATGGTATTTGTTTCTGGCATGGAGACTATACTAATTCGTTTATTACTAATATATTTTATGTTTACGGAAAACAGCTTCTAAATTCAATTTAAATCAATGCGATTATTCGTAATTAATCAATTATTGATGTTTCCAATGAATTTTTATTAATTTCCAATTTTTGCATTTCGACTAACTTAATTTTAAACGAATCGTCGAAATAAGTCCAATTCAGCTAACTTCATTGGGGTACATCGAACAAAGGTGACATCTGTGGCCAAAAATTAACTAGAAGTTTAGTTTCTTCTACCCATCCATTTCCTGTCATTTTCCACATAAGAGTTTAACCTCCTTGTATAGTCTCCATGGTTTCTGGGTTCAAATTGGCGTTATGATATCATACAGACTTTTTATTACGTTTTCACCTCCCTAGTTTAATAGCTCTGCTACAATGTTATCTTAGCCCGAAGATATGTATGTTGGTTTTTAATTGTTTCACAGCGTACTGTACATTTTCTAATGTAGGCATGTTCTGATAGTTCTTCTCCCAGCTCTAGGTTTTCTGCTATGTTTTGCTGCTGATCAGTGGCTAATATTTCTTTTAAATGTTCACACCATCTAGTTAGAATTACTTCTTCGGTCGGTTATTTTGACACATTGTTATTCTAGGTTTGAAATCCTTTCGTTGCCCATTTACTTTTTTATATAATTTCGTAACATCGTTACGGTTAATCGCTTCTTCTATTTTTAACATTTTGTTTTCCCAGTACACCCTTCACTTTGTGCTAGAGTTGAGCCGGATTTACACCAGGTAGTACCCAGCGGGAGATAGAAGCATTCACTGATGCATGAAGAAGCTATGCTTGGGCATCTTAGAAGTGCTTCCCATCCGTATCCCTATCCATATCTTTTTTGCCATTGCATGTCATCAGCAAGAAGCAGTTTGTTCGCTTTTCTTATAATTAGCTTCTTGGGAAGCTATTTTGAAGATTTAAGCTTTACAAGCAGTAAAGCTTTCGTTTTGTTTCTTTGGGAGAAGAGAAAAAGGTTTCGCTCAAAAGAGAAAATTTACCAACAAAGTTGAAAATAACTTGTGTCGCTACGATCAGTGGTTCGTGAATTATTTCCAATTAACACAGTCTCCAACCCTTTTCCGTACTTTATATAAAATAAATAAATAAATCTATCGGGAATTTGCTGCTAACTTTTCCCAGACCAATAGCTGCGTTCCATTGGGCATTTTCTACTCCCGAGTACTCCGGAGTACGCCCAACTACCCCTGCACTTTTACGTTTTACTCGTATTTACTTCTGACATCAAAAAATCGCGTTCCATTGGTGATGTACTCCGGGTTTTTTAAGGTAGCAAATAACGAATTTATGATCAGAACTTATAAATTCAAAATGGCTGTGCCAATATGGCGGACGAATTTTGTCAATTGTGTTCCGATTCCAATGAAAGGGCGTGGACGTCTCCCATGATGACGCTCGAAGTACGATTTTCGAAATTCAAAATGGCTGCGCAAATATAATTGAATTTACTAATTGTGTTTCGATTATAATGAAAGTGGGTATCTAGGGGTTTTTAAGGTCGTAAATAGCGAATTTGTGGTCAAAACTTATAAAATTAAAATAGCTGCGGCAATATGGCCGACGGATTTGCCAATTGTGTTCCGATTCCAATGAAAATCGGTAGCTGGGGGTTTTTAAGGTAGCAAATAACGAATTTATAATCGGAATTTATAAATTCAAAATGGCTGTGCCAATATGGCGGACGAATTTTGTCAATTGTGTTCCGATTCCAATGAAAGTGCGTGGACGTCTCCCATGATGACGCTCGAAGTCCGATTTTCGAAATTCAAAATGGCCGCGCAAATATTTCAAAATGGCCTCGCAAATATAATTGAATTTGCTAATTGTGTTTCGATTATATTGAAAGTGGGTATCTAGGGTTTTTAAGGTCGTAAATAACGAATTTGTTGTCAAAACTAATAAATTCAAAAAGGCCGCACCAATATGGCCGACAAATTTGCCAATTGTATTCTGGTTCCAATGAAAATCTGTATCTAGGGGTTTTTCAGGTAGCAAATAACGAATTTACGATAAAAACTTTAAGATTCAATATGGCGCGGCCAATAGGCTGACGAATTTTGGCAATTGTGTTCCAAATCCAATGAAAGTGGGTATCTAGGGGTTTTTAAGGTCGGAAATAATGAATTTATGATAAAGCTTATAAATTCAAAATGGCCGCACCAATATGGCCGACAAGTGTGCCAATTGTATTCCGATTCCAATGAAAATCGGTATATGGATGTTTTTAATGTAGCAAATAACAAATCTATGATCACAACTTTTGCGGGACAATATGGCGGCCGAATTTTGCCAAATAAGTGTCATTTCCCAGTATTTTACTTTGTTTTCCATATATGGTTTCAGTTTACTTAATACGGTATATAATTAGGGCTTTTTAAGCCCTGTTCAACAGAGTGATTGTTTTATAACTTTTGAAGTCCTTCAATGCACTTTTTTAAGGCTGAGATAATTGCTCCAAGAAGCCATTCTCTTGACATCTATCTCCTTCTTCTTAATAAGAGAATATGTCAAGCATGTCATAGTTTCTTCCCACAATATTTTACGATTTCTGTTTATACCATATTGAATCTGGAGCTTTATGGCTTTTGCGTTTCGCTATGACATTTTAATAAATAACAAATAGAAAAGCAAAAATTAATTAAATTTACTGAATTATTACACAATCACTGAAATAAAATATTTGCATATCCAGTCCCATAATCAAGCCATTGTTGTCTCGGTATATTTTTTTCGGTAAATTTCAATCTGCCATAATTCATTGCCGATGAAATCGCATTTATTCCGACTTTATGGCAACAACTCTGTAACACAAGAAGCTTAATTTCGTGTATTTTTTCTTCATTCTATTATATTTTCTTTAATAAAAAAAATGTTACCAAGAAGGAGAAGAAATTAATTTATTGCAAACTTAAGTCCGGAAAGTGAAAGATAGAACGAGCTGAAAACGAAAGAGATGAAAAACTTAACGAGAAAAAAGAAGTTGATTCCGATTTGCTGTGTGATCTCTATCAAGGCCAAAATGCTAATTAATTTCCACTTTTTTTCTGCTTCTTCTTCATATTTAATTTGATTTAAGACTTTTTTTTATTGAAATTATTAAAATGGTTGATTTTGGTTGGTTCTTTTTTTTGCTGGAGGTTGAAGTATTTTTGTTATTTATTTCGAGTTGATAACAGACGGAGTTGGAATGTTTATTTATTTTGTAGGTGGAAATATTTTATAATATTTTTTTTTTATTTTTTTTTTCAGAGCAAGTTAAATAAAAATGATAAAAATTTAAGCCAAGTTCAGTTGAAAAATAAAATCAATATAAAAAATAGCAAAGGACAGTTCCGCGTGTTTTTTATGAACTGTGTAATTTTTATTGTTATCAAAACGAATAGTATTAAAATTTATTTGTGTATAAGAAAATTAACATAATTTTTTTAAATTGAATTAACCTCAACCTTAAATTTGATTAAAATAAAAGTAATTAAGTAATTTTCGGGATAATTATTGGAAAATAACAAAATCACTAAATAAGTTCATAGAATGACATAGAGATGGCGCCACTATTGGATTTTTAGATAGCACCAAACTTCAAACGATACGTATGTCAAAATTTCAAGATATTCCGACCATTATTTTACAAGTTACAGTGGTTTTTGTGACGCTACTTTTGTAATTTTCAAAGCAATGGAACTTGGTGTATTGATAAATCATCGCTTTTTAATGGGGGAAATGCCGTTCAAACAAAGCAATGGCTTGACAGGTGTTATTCGAACCTGCTCCATCGAGACAAATGGTAGAGAAATGGTTTGCTGATTTGAAACACGCTCGCACAAATACCGATTATGCTGAACGCTCTGCTCAAATTCGACAATTGTTCCAGAAAACATAAAAAATTATATTTGCGTATTAAAGAACAGAAGACAGAAGTGACACTTGACGTCAATATAATATTAACGAAATAATAATCTTTAATACACAATTTTAATTTTTTAAATAACCGACTCCTCATTTTTACTTTACCGATGCCTGTGCCATCTATGAACAAATTTAAATAAATTGTAAATATTTTCCTGCTGGTTTGGCAGAATTTATTTATATGGCATCACTTAATTGCTATCATGGCTGTCGCTGTCAGCTACTTTGTTGAAGCAGTGTTGAAAATTACTCTTTTGGCGGTGATCTTCGCGAAATTCATCAGTTTAAGTCGTTAAAATCCAAAATGTTAAAGGAAATAAAGTGGAAACTAAATTGTTAGTATACTTGTGCATTCATTCAATTATGAAATTAGTCTTACAAAACTTGTACATTAAGGTGACAGCTGTAAATGAGTGAGAAGGCAATTTCCGTTTCATACAACTGTCCTTGTTTTTGTGGCCAATTCTGAATTCACTCGTAGCTGCTCGAACCCCCTGAACGGGGGAACGGAACTTTCACTTCAAAATCCCCGAGCGTAAGGAAGTTTCACTTCAAAAATGCCCAAAATCGATTTAGAAGACCGTAAAATGAAGTTGCGTGATTTAGCAGACACCTTAAAGATATCATTAGGCAGTTTATTCCCTATTTTGCATGAAGTTTTGTCCATGAGAAAGCTCTGTTCGAAGTTAATACCATGTTTGCGCACTGTTGATGATTCAGATCGCCATTTGGAGCTTTTTAGGCGAAATAAAAAGGAGCGAGTCAAATCGGCAGTCAGCTGAGAACAGCAACCGGAGAAAGCCGCCCAAACGAGCAAAAACGCGAAATGCGGCTGTGAAGGTTATAAAATTCTTATTTTAGGATGCGCATGGTATAATATTCATCGACTATCTTGAAAAGAGAAAGAATCGACAGTGAATATTACATAGCCTTATTAGTTCGTTTGAAGGACGAATTCGCGAAAACGGTCAAACTTAAGTTTGAACCTTGAACCATCTCAGAGGAATATTTAGGGCTATATGGGTTAACTAAAAGCAATGACGCATTAGAAAAATATGAGGAACTTGAATAAATGTATGATGAAATAAATATAGTTACACGTGCATAAAACTGGGCAAGCTGCGATGGGTCGGATATGTTGTAGCAACTCCTGAAGATAGTATGGTATCAAGGATTTTAAATGGTAGACCAACCGAAATAATAGCGTGTATAAGAAAAAAGTACGACCAAGAAATAGGTAGATGGCTGAAGTTCTAGATTCTAGACTAGAAGATATACTAGAGAACTTGCAGACAACTGGAAGAATGGACTTTAAGAGGCCCAAGTCCTACAAGGATTGTAGCACAATTTACGTAAAAGAAGAATTTATTAAAATTAAAATTTGTTTGTCTTGATACACAAATCGATTTCTTTAAACGGAAAAATTCCCCTTAAACGATTTTATATTTGCTATAAAATGTTATTCCTTTTCACTTTAATTACACAAGCGCCGCCGGTCGTTCACCAGAAATGGGATTTTTATTGCGTTCGTAAAAAAATTCATTCAATTTAGTAAAAAAAATATTTTTGTATAAAAAATCCTCGAAAAACATGCAAAATCAATTTATACGAAAATCCCATCAAGGATCTCTTATATAAACAATTGTCGTCTGCTTACTTCTTGAAATTCTTAAGGCCCGTCCTCACTACGCGGACTTAGAATCCACGCGCTTTTGGTCGTACGGCCAGCCAAAAGCGCGCGTGATCTTTTAATTTTCTGAGTCATGAGTGAGAAAAAATCAATTCTCCTTTGAAACGGCGTACGCGCTTTTGAAAAGCTCATAGTGTGTGGACGCACAATGTACCTTTTTAACCACAGCCTTTTGTCCGCGTTGTTTGGCCGCACGGCCTTTACCATGGACAAAGTCGTAAAAAAGTCGTAAAAAAGCCATAAAACTCCATATGAAAAAAAAAGGCAAAAGCGCGTACGACCCAAGACCGCGTAGTGTGGCCACACCATTAACGAAATTTCACATCCTCAGACTAACTGGAAAAAGCTGTGTGTGTAAGACCGCAAAATTTTATTTTTTGTTATATGAACCACCGAAAAAAAAGAAGAGGAGAGAAAAAGAAACGATAAAAAATAGTAACAAAAGACATTTCCTCCCGTCGTCGTCTATCTGTTAAAGTCCTTGGGGAATAACATTGAAAAAACTTTACTCCACGGAATGTTGTCTTTGGTCATGAACCAAATCCTGCCCGTTTTTTCCACTCCCACTACCACCACTGCCAAAAACAACAATAGTAACAACAACACAGCAGCTCAGGGCTCATGTTACCCCAGACAAAGGGAAAATTTTGTCCATGGTTGAAATTTAATTTTAAGGAATCCATCTAGAAACACCCTTCTTAAAATTCTCCCTCCGTTTTGGCCGTACATTCACGAATCTTAAAGCGCTCGAAAGTAATGTTTTGTGACATTAAGGACGCCTCCTCCTCCCGTCAACTCACACTATCAAAACTTTACAGAAGATTGATTCTGTCGTCTTTGAACCTACGACAAGGATTTGATCAAGGATAAGTGGCGGCACACAGTGTTCAAGTATGTTCATGGTGTCCTTGGGGTAGCGCATGTTCCTCATAGAACATGCGCACTGCATCATGCTAGAGAGTTTCGCTTGAAAATTTTCTGTATACGTGTAGAATTGCGGGAAGAAAAACCACCACCACCAGCCCACCCCATCGTCGGCGCATACACAATGATTCCGCCCAAGCGGTTCGTCGTTTGCGTTGACTTTGACATTGGCTTGCTGTGCTGTGAATGCTGATGTCGAGTCGAGTTCTAGGTCGTAATTAGATTTCGTAATAAACTGCACGGCAGGTGGCGGTAAGTAACTCAAAGTTGGAAATCCGCGGAATTTATGCGGTCATGACTGACGCAGTAGAGTAATCAAGTTTTGATGCAGAGAGACGGAGAGAAAGTGTGGGCGAGCACCGCACAACAATTTACTAAGAATCTAGCCTTGGCTGAACTGATTTTTTTTTTAGAAAGATTGTAGCGACACCTGTTGACTGATTTGGTTCTTGTTCTATATCGGCTTTAAGTAATTACAACAAAGTAATTTCGTGTGGGAGTTTTCGTTAGTGCAGAAAATTGCTTAAGTCCACCTCGTAACATTTTATTAGAAATTAGAGAAAAAAATAGTCACAAAATGCAATGTACTGGTTTTGCTGCATTCTTCAGTTAAGCAAAAGTTTATGTACCTATAGTAAAAAAACCAAAAGAGTTCCAACTCTTGTAGATATCGATTATCATCGTCCGTTTAATTTTATGTTCAACAAATGAAATCGCCTTTCCTGCGCTATTTTAAAGTTCTGTTTTTCTTGGTACTCATTATACAGTGCTCGACGCTTGATTACTCTCACCCGAAAATTCTTAGAAATTCGTATATATGGCGCACCTGTGGGAATTTTTGTAATGAGTCATTGCTAACTTTTGTTTTGACAATGATTAAGGGAAAATTGAGGTCAGATACCCCAGTTGTTAGTTACAAAAACAATGTTTTTGAAAGGGTATTTAAGGTGTGACACTTGATTACCCTCACTAAAAGAAAACGTTTATTACTAGTGTTGCCGTGTGTATTGTTGCATTATACTGTTGAAAAATCCATCTTAGTCTTTCGAAAAACTCTTTTATGTTGATCTTCTGGGGTTGCACGACTTTTGGGAGGGTTTACTCCCATCAATGAGGACCAGATCCATCGGTCAATGACCTCGACCACAAGTCATTGATGCCACTGTGCACTGTCCTCAGTAAACATCACTTCTTCCTTTCGCAAATCGAAAGCGCAAAGCTGTCCCCTTTTTGATCCATCCATCCAATGGCGCTACAGCCCAAATCGAGTCTTGGCCTCCTCTAGGGAATTTCTCCAAGTTTCCAGTTCCGAATGTATCCCGTTGCCGGGGTCGTTGCCGTTGAGTCCATCCTGTCCGAGGCCTATCTTGAGGGTTCGTTACAGGTGGATTTTTACATTGGAAGCTTGTCCAACCCCCAATCTGGAGGACCAGTTCAGCATTTGATTCGTTTTGAAGCGCGAAACACTCGCCTTTCACCCTCCTCCGTCTGCTACTCTTATATAGACAAGAGTATCCAGGGGTTACCCGATGTAAAATTAACATCTTCGTGGAGGTGGAGGTAGAATTCGGTAGCAAAGCGGAAGATCTTACATCGCGTAGACCTTAGATCGCAGATGGCATTTCCCAGGACTTATCTTTTTGGTGTACCGGCACCACTAAAGGTCCCTGAGTCCGTTACTACCATTTGACATCTTTTTGATTCACTATAGAAAGCCGTTTACCGTGATAGATTACACCAGACTGCTCTATTGGCTCAACTCCAAGCTATTGGTATTGATTTAGTTCTGAAGTACCATGGCTCCATTGTATCATCCGCCTTGTTCCTAATCTTGATAAACTATCTTCTCTTAGTCCCCTCCCATCCACACCATAGTTTCACCAATAGCTGCGTTCTTTTTACAAAGTTATCCAGATCAGATTAGCCGAGCATAAAAGAACGGAGTTGGATCATGGAAAAATAGTATATTCTGTAACAAGTTTGGAATGATGCATATTCCGCACAAGTGGAAGTTCGGTACACGAGTGCAGAAAATGCCATTCAAAACGTGTTGCAGACTACAATTTTTCTACGCCTCTAATAATAGTTTTTAATGATATTTTGTAAAGAAAAACATATGTACCTAATGTAAAGCTAATGTCAAAAATATAATGTATAAGGCACAGCAAGATATTTTAATACTAAATGACATATTAGTAGGGAGTGTTCATTCATTTCATAACAATTTTGTTTAAAAAATGGAATGTAATAATTTGATAATAGATACCGCCGCAAAATTTATTAAAAATATGCTATTATTTTCTGTAATTTAATAATTGAACAGTTTATTTAAAGCAAAAGTAGTCTAGCGGAATATCATTGATTGTTTATTATTGAAACAATTTTTTTCTTTAATTAATGAATGAACAGATGTCGCTACTAGTAGTCATTCCATAACAAGTGTGGGATGCTGCTAATTCCGTATCTAAAAGCAATATCAGAATTCTTGTATTCAAACAGAGACGTAGAAAAAATTTAGTTTCTCAACGTTGTAGTTCTAATATCTGGTGTGTTCTGTCACAATTTATGTCAGTTCTAAAACTTATTAAAAAATATTTCCGCTTTAAAAACAATTTATCAAAGTACCTACCTAACTCCCAAAATTAACAAAAGGCAACTTTCAATAATCGCGCAAATTTCGTCAAGAATTTTTCCAAAAAAATTGCCAAATTTTGAAATTACCACCAATACACAAAAACTAAAGAAGACAGAAGTAGCAACCCACAAAATTATAAAAGCACTGGGTTTTCCAATGAGATGCGTCTTCGATATGGTTGGCACACAAGCTATTTTCGGATCACAGATTTTGATTTAAATCTTACCTGGATCAAGTTGTTGTATTGGTTTACTTAACAGCAAATGATCTGATCTGGATCACGTTATAAAAAGAACGCAGTTAATGAGCCTCGCTTTTGACATTAGGCGCGTTTCATTTTCATGGGAGTACGTACGCCAGCAAATGACAACTGCCAGCTGTTTTTGACATTTGAAACTAGCAAAACCTCGCCGAAGCTAAAATCTTGTTCGAGTTCCTGGTAGAAGGGAATTTATACCATGTTTGCACTGAGCCGATTTTGGAAAGTGATTTCGAAATTATGTAGAACCGTTCGCACTGAATTGAAATGATTTCGTTTGACAGTTTTTTCTTTTTTATTTTCGATTTTTTAGCCCAAATTTCATTAGCAATTCCTTTTCTAGCAAAGCCCATAGCTTCTTTCTTTTATATTTCTTGGATTTTTACATTTTTAGGAATGTGAACTTCAAATTCAAATCTGTTATTAAAATGTCCAACTGACAATTTCATCATCAACAGTGATGTGCTGAATTGGGCTGAATTCGATTTTCAGGTTTGAGCATTGGCTTTCGACATGATTTTGTGCGTAATTTTGCCAACTACGGGGTTTGAGATAATTTTGAAATCACCAGAATACATGGGAAATCACATGATTTTGAACGTGATTTTGGGAGAAATCATGAAAATATCCGAAATCACGTAATTTCGGCTCAGTGCGAACATGGTATTACCCCTTTTTCGTATACGAGAAAGAATGGGAACAGAAATTATGTAGAATTTTTGCAACTACTTGACCCCTTGAGTCAGAGAAAAGCCCTTATATAAAAGAGAAATGATAGTTGGCATATTTGCCTCATTATGGTTCACCTTTCATCGTTACGGTTTAGCCGCTAGGGCGTTTTGAAGTTTTTTTTAGAGTTTTGCATATTAGCCTGTATTGTTAACTAAGTCTAATAAGTGCAACTTTTAGTTATTACTTTTATATTTAATTTATGTTTTGGTCAAAAATAAAAAATATAATTTATTAATTTATTTTTACAAGTATGAAACGTCACATACTTCATAGGTTTAGAGCTAATTTGGAACTTACTACATGAAGATTTGAAAGGTGTGGTTGATGTCTAGACTAAAAATTCAGGAACGAATATAACTTAACGAACTCGGAAATTTTATGTTTAAAAAAGGTTTAATAATTGATGATGAATTTATACAGCTTGAAAAAAACATATAACTGAATATAATGGTGAGAAAATCTTCAGTATTCCCGTTGAAAAGTTATATACCTGCTCCATCGTTTTTCTACCTTTGGAAAAAGTGTTCCATGTGACTTAAGCCCAAAACAGAATGAATGCAGAAACTTCGACTTTGACTTCACCGTTGCAGTAAAGTCGACTTTGCTGCACAGCGCTAACACATTCATTTCAGAACTTCAAAGTCGATAATATGACAGATAGAATTTACAATTGTGATCACCATTTAATAACATAACAAAAATTATAAATTTTAAAAAATTTACCAATTTTTTTTTATTTTATGCGATTTTATGTATATTACCTGCAATTATTAAATTTTGCATACAATAAACTCAATTAATTTAAATTTTCTAATTTGGCTACAGTGGCAAAATTGAAATGTTGTGTTGGTAGTTCTGCAACTTTTGCAGCAACTTTTAAAATTTTCAAAGTCGAAGTCGGCGCAAAGTTTACTGCAACGCTTGCTGCATTGATTCTGTTAACTGAACGTGAGTATTATAGAAAATGTATGAAACTGTCAAAATGCAAAGTTGAAGTCGAAGTTTCTGCATTCATTCTGTTTTGGACTTTAAAGTGGGGTCCTTCAGGCACGCCGACATTTCTCGCTGACTATTTTTCACATTGAGAAAATGCTTACCTCGGGTCGTGCCCGGTGTCCCTTCGGATTGCATCACGGACCCAATAGCTTGCCGCCCACAGTTGAGGTCGTACATGTAAAGCCTGAACCTAATATGACGTGCCGTACCGTAAGAAAACTGAACGAATTTGTGCTTGGTTACGGCATTTTGACAGATAGCCCTAAATGAAAATGTATAAAGTGACAAATGTAAAACGGATTCCGTAAATGCAGATTTAAGCGATTGATTTAAGTTGTGGAAGAAATATAAGTAGCTTAGAAGTGCTCAGCTAAATAAAAAGAAAAAATTGAACCGAAAAATTGCTTGCGGACTGATGCCGCTTACGGATGCTAACGTTTTGTGCCCTTCTTACGCCACCGTATGTAACATTCGAGAATTTAACGAACATTCGGCAAGTTTATTAAGTCAATTTAGGCCGGTGTTATATGAACACTCATGTTCGTACGTAAGGTTACGTATGGTTGCGTTATGGTACGTCATATTAGGTTCAGGCTTAAGTTGTCGTAAAGCTATATGTATATATCATGCACGTAATCACAAACGCTCTAAAACCTAGACAAAGAAAACTGTACGTTTTGATCCATTATTTATAATGCACAATGCTATGAATATCGAAAAAAACAATGAGCATTCCTGTGATTGCCGAATCACTTGCGAAGTTTCTTGCTGCGTAGGTCATTGGTGAACTCTCACTCCTCATTTTAATTTTTTGTTTCCGGATAGTTGTCGTAAATCCACAATTCTTCACCAATAATCACTTTCGATATAAAATTCGAAAACTTTCCAGTGACCAGTCATTCATTCTGTTCTACAATCAAGACTTGTAAAATAATTTTCGCGCACATTGTTATCATATTCAAATCTTCCTTCAAAATCGTTTGAACACTGTCTTTACCCATTCCCAGTTCATCAGGAATCACTTGCGAATTAATACCACGGTTCGATACCATCAAATTGCATTCCATTTGGGGCCCCCGTAGCCTGTAGGATTAAGTCTCCTGACTACCATCTCAACGGTCAGGGGTTCGATTCCATGCAGAGTCATGGTCCTTCGTCTTTCCATAAATCTCCCACCTAGATCATATTCCTACTTTCTGGTCTTCCGTCCTTACAGCAATTCTGTGGTCTCTCTTCCGTCATCGCCTGTAATCGGGAAAACTATCTCCTGCGAAGTGAATTCTGTCTCGATAGTATTGGATGGGAGCATCTGCAGTAAAACCGCGAGTAGATATTAGCGTTCTCTACTATCTGTCTGATTAGAGTTGGTCTGTTAGACATTGCCCTTGACACTAAAACATAAATTGAAAAATGTAATCTCACATAAAAAACTAAAAATAACATTTACCCAACATTTTATATTCGATAATGTAGCAGTATCTATACCCAACGTTTTACCTGCCTTACCTGAAAATGTTGTTAATTCAGTTTTACATTTTGTATATCAAAAGTTGATGCTTAGGCTATGAATACACACCCATCATTAATTGCCAATTAATATTAATTGCGAATTAATTCTCTGGATGGTCGGTCTATTTAATTTTGTAATTTGTGCTCTTGATTTTTGTTAGTAAAATAAATGAGTTTTCAAATTGCTTATTTAAATTGAATATTTAGCGTTAATTGCACAGAAAATTGTAGTTAAAATTAAATCAAAAAGCTACTCTTGTTAAGTAGAAAATTTAAAAATTAAATAGTATCGGATAAATTATTTTTTGTATCTATAAATATACACGTACGTCACATTTTTTGTTCAACAACCATCAATAGCGTCTTTTAACAAGAGGTGTCATTTGAAATCAACAGAAAAGTACACACTCTGAGGGGAGTAAAATACCATATCTGCAAATGTTCGCCTGGGCTCATCTTACAAACGGTTATTCTCGTTTTCGCATAATCGTTTTTGACAGTCGCTGCCTACTGCGATTCGTCGGTTGTTCTTAGCATGTTTACACCATATTTAGGCTGTGTGCAAAACCGGCTAACTGCTTGCTAAACTTCCAGATTTTTTGGAAGCTTCTCAGTCTAATTCAAGTGCTGTGCGAAACCAAAACTGGAATTGCTTGCTAAAATTTTACCGGTTGACATGTACTTGACGTTTAATTGTAAAAGTAGTATTTGAAATATTAGTTATTTAAGATTTTTTAAAAGGGGGGAAAGCGGAAAAGTAATATTTTTTGTAAAATTCTTGTTCATGTACGGCAAAATGTTACGTTATTATTAAAACCGTTACCAGTAGCAACTAATGTAAATATTTCAAATATTAAGCAAGAGAAGAAGAAGAATTAGCAAACTCGAAAATTTACTAAGTGAAAAAGTACTAGAATTAGCAAGCAATTAGCCGGTTTCGCACACAGCCTTATACCCAGGACAGACCACGCTCTTAATGTACATTTGCTAAATCGACATTAGGCGCTAATGTGCATTAAAAAATAAGGTGACAGACACTATCTGCATGACATTGGAGCTCTTTGATGAACATATGTTTTTTGACAGTGAAAACTTTGAAATTTTAAAAAGGCAATAAACATAGCAGTACAGAACAACAACAAGAAAAAATATGCAATACGCAAAGAAGTATATATAAAACTATTTTAATTTAAAAAGTTTCGCATTAAGGAGAAAAAAAATGTATAATATTAAATGGAAACATTAAACATCTGCATGGTTCGCCATCTATGAGAAAATGAAAAACTAAGAGAACCGCTGTAACGAACTCGATTAACTCACTAATCATCAAAATATTTTGATGATTTAGCTTGATGTTAATCATCAAAAAATTGGGTATTAACTAACAACTCAGGGCGACGCACACTGCAATTGACAATGATTAGCGTTAATTGAGAATTTAGGAGCGCTGTCTGTCCTGGGTATTAGATGAACTGAAAAGTTTAAAATAATTTTTTTAATTCCACCAGCTGTCTAAGCAATGCCCGACATTTTTACTTCCTATAAGCTTTGACCTTATTTAGTTGTGTGCATTAACTCAACCCAACCCAGTTACTTTCGTCGAGTTAAGCAAAGTTGAAAATATTTAACGAAAAAACTATCACCTAAACCAAAACCATTCGTTAAGTTTTTTACTTTACGTTACATTTCATTTTGGTTAAAGCCTGAACCGTACCGTAAGAAAACTTCACGAATTCGAGATTACTGATGTCATTTTGACACATCGCCCTAAACGAAAACGTAAAGTGACAAGTGATAAGTATGAAATGGATTCCGCAAATGCAGATTTAAACGATTTCTTTAAGTTGTAGATGAAATATAAACAGTAGAAGTGCTAAGCAAAATAAAAGTACAAAATTCAACCATAAAATTTGCTTGGGGAGTGATGCCACTTACGGATGCTTGCGTTTTGTGCCCTTCTTACGGCACCGTACGTAACATGCGAGAATTTAACGAACATTCGTCAAGTTTATTGTGTCAATTTAGGTCAATGCCATATAAACACTCATGTTCGTACTTTAGGTTACGTATAGATATGTTACGGTTCGTCTTATTAAGTTTAGTCTATAATCGTTCGTTAAGTTTCTTACGTTACGTTACGTCTCATTTTGGTTAAAGCTAATATGTTTTTGCACGAAATTTTGAAAATCCCCGTTGATGTTTACGGGCCTTAGAGTCCTCAGTAGTTTCATGTAAATCTAATTTTGCTGAAACTTTGCTATAAAGGTGGATGTTTCTGTTATTTCTCTCCTTGTCTTAAAAAAAACTCCATTCTTGAACTGGGATGAAAATATTCTAGGGTAAAAATGTTCTACTCAAGTCTGCGAGATGAAACATACATTTCACGTCATTCGATACTTTCATAGGATGATATATAGATGGCGCCACTATTGATAAATCCATGTGATTTTTAGCTGGTACCAACCTTGAAACGTTAAGGTGCGTTTTCACTGCGGTCTGCACATAAAAATCCACACAAATTGGGCAAAAAACGAATAATCTCAAACTGTGCGTAGACACAGCTTTCATTGCGTATCCACTAAAATCTTGCAGGAAGCATATGAAAAGTCTCAAACTATGTTCTAAAGGACTGTGCGCGCACTCTACAGAGACAAGACTTTAGGTGGATACGACCTTGAATGATAAAATTATTGTGTGCGCGAAATGTTTTATGTTTTCCGATTTAAGTCTCTAAATATATTACCATAGTAGGGGAGCTGGCACTTGAAAAAATCGTGTCGTCCCTACCTTCTGCCGTTTGGTATATAAGCTTTTCAAGTAATTTCAACCAATTTTTTAGTCCATGGAAATGGTACTTTAACATTGCAAAAATGCAGGACAAGATTTTTTTCTTGGGTTGTGTAGGGGGGCTCGGTGTTAGCTTAAATTTGAGTTTTCGAGTTCCCCACCCCCCCCATTTGGCCGCCATCTTGGAAAAGGTGTGCAAATGGTTTTTCCACTATATCTCCGTAACAGTAAATCTTACAGAAAATTTATAAACAGACTTTTTGTTTAGAATTAAATTATCTACAATTTATTCTTTAAGCGTTTTGTCGTAAATTGAAGAATTAAGAAGTTATAAGCCTTAGAACACAAAAATTAGTCACAATATTTTCTTTTTATGGCTATAACTTTTTTTCCTTCAATTTTAACAAAAAAAATAATAACAAGTTTTTTGTAGAGGGTTTCATAACGAATAATTTCCATTCATTCTTTTTTTAATTTTGTTCACTACGAAGGGTTCACAGCGCCCCGAAGGTATCAAAGTGACAGATTTTCTGAATAATTTTTTACGATTTTACCTCCTCCTCTCCCTAGAATTTCTCAAAAACAGGTAGCAAGTAATAATAATGTATGAATGACTTTCCGTTTGAAGAAATGCCGATGTTTGAGTAATGCAATAAAATTATTTATTACGGTTTTTTATTATTGTTATGGTATGTTTTACAAGGTACGAGATGGTTTAAAATGAAATTCTTTGAATAATAACATGTATTAGTTTCTCCAATTTTTGAAAATAATTTGTGTTAGGGCTGCAAAAATAGTGCTTCATTCAGTTATGCTAATTATCTAGCAAAATACGGACGTATTCATTTTGTGGGAAAATTTTGAATTATTTTAGTGTAATTTCAAAATTGTTATTTCAGTTTGATCTTAGTAAAATTTTCAATTTTATAAAAGTGTACGTGTTATTCAGTTGTGCTATCTACCAAAATTGAAAATATTAATTAAATTAAAAAACCATAATAAATAATTTTATTGCATTACTCAAACATCGGCATTTCTTAGAACGTAAAGTCATTCATTCTTCACACAAATTATTTAAAAAAACAAAATTAAAAAAAGAATGAATGGAAATTATTCGTTATGAAACCCTCTACAAAAAACTTGTTATTATTTTTTTTGTTAAAATTGAAGGAAAAAAAGTTATAGCCATAAAAAGAAAATATTGTGACTAATTTTTGTGTTCTAAGGCTTATAACTTCTTAATTCTTCAATTTACGACAAAACGCTTAAAGAATAAATTGTAGATAATTTAATTCTAAACAAAAAGTCTGTTTATAAATTTTCTGTAAGATGTACTGTTACGGAGATATAGTGGAAAAACCATTTGCACACCTTTTCCAAGATGGCGGCCAAATGGGGGGGGTGGGGAACTCGAAAACTCAAATTTAAGCTAACACCGACCCCCCCTACACAACCCAAGAAAAAAATCTTGTCCTGCATTTTTGCAATGTTAAAGTACCATTTCCATGGACTATTTATAATATGACACTTTTGCGGGAAGTGGACCCATTTCGAGTTAAGGGTTTGGGCGGTGGGGGGAGGTAAAAAGGGGTTAAATTTGAAAATTTTTCTGCCGTTGCGTATGTAGGTTCTATTAGGACTAAATAACTGTTAAATACTAGTGGCAGAAATTTTTTACCATTTGCTGGGGTGTGCGGGGTGAAATGGTAACTTCAGCTACGGGTGGCTTGGGGAGGTTGCAAATGGTAAAAAATTGCTACTTTTATTTTTATACTCCTTTATTCGGCATCCCACAATAACTTATTTATTTTTTATTTGTCCATTCCATCCTAAGAAAAATCTATCTCTTCAAAATAATACCCTTTTTTGTCCTAAGATGTTTTGTGTTTTCCATATTCACTGGAAAACAAAAGATAGGCCTCAACAAGCAACTTCAAGACTTTTCGAAGTCTTTTTTCAAGTATCCACTGCATTTACTTATCCGCGCACAGTCCCCGCAGAAGTTCTCCGCACCGACACAGAACATTTTTTTAATGGATACGTTTTGTATCCACTGAAATATCGGTGTGCGTGTGTAGTCTCCGCACTTCTTATCTCCGCACATTTCTTATCTCCGCGCATTGATTTTGGTGGAGACACTTCGGTGGATAATGTATGGAGATGGTGCGGAGACAAAACTTTTGGTGGATACCCACCTTTATGTGTCATTTTATGACATTCCCTTTACTAGTCACGGTGGTTTAAGTGCCGCTACTTTTATAATTTTCAAAGCAATGGAACAATCTAAATTTGGTGTGTTGATAAAGCATTGCTTTTTAATGATAAGATGTTGTTGAAAGTGCCACAGAAAATGCAACTGATTAAAATCCGCCAATTATACTTATCTCACTAGTTGACTTCTGTACCCATGACTCATCGCATTGAAATGTAATACATCAAATTTATTAAATTTTAGAGTTTAAACGTGTTATTTGCCTTTTGTAAAAATTATTTATTCCTGGAAATCTGATAATGGCCTCGATTCTCGAATCCGGCGGATCGGGAGTGAGTGCGGATTTGACACTTTGCGATTCCCTAGTCCGCCGGCACGGATAGAATATAAATTACATTCTCGAAAAAAAACGAATTTCCTTTCTTTTAAATCTTCTTACTAAACTTCAAATACTACTTTGACATTTCACATTTGTCAAACAATCAGCTGATTAATTTCGTAGTCTTAAATCCGCAGTTTATTATGGCAGTACTCCCGGCGGATATAAGAATCGCTAAACAACCGTGAAAGGAATCTCACCCGCGGCGGGCGTGTCCGATCCGCCGGATTCGGGAATCGAGGCCAATGACTTTTGTTCACTTAGCTTATTCTAGTCTAACTGTGCAAGGCCGACTAAATAAAAATGATTTCACATGTTAATTTTCATTGGTAGGTGTCGGATTTTTCACCCCATGTTGTTTTCATCGATAAAAAATAACTTTCCTTATTAAATTTTTTCGACATTGTGCAATTTATGCAACAAGGTTGAAGTTTTTTTTTGTTTTCACTCAATCTTAATTAAAATAAAACTAAAAATTCATAAAATAAATTATTATCTACTCGTTTCTACAATTTCCCGTAGTTTAAAAGCAATGAAAAATTATTATTATCACGAAATTGTTAACGAAAAAAATATTAAAGTAAATTCATGACTTAAAACGACCTCTCTTGCCAAATTTTCAATGTCACCCAAGGGAAGGAAATGAAATTGAGTTTCTTTCAAGGCGAAAGCTTGTCAGCAATGCGTCCTTCGGAGGGGTATGAGAGATATAAGTGACGTAGATATTTGCGGTGTCATGCAGACAGATTAACTTGCTAACTGCGACGTATTATATAAAAAAAAGTATCAAAGAACGTTATCCACTTTCGTTTCTTGATTTTGTTTAATTTTAAATTTAATACATAAAAAACACTTCAGCTGCACATCATTCTGGACATGAAATGTAAACAATCATCCTCTCTGTCACAATATCAACCCCAATTTGCTTACATCACGCCATAAATGTACAATAAGGGGAAAATGGGGTGACGATAATGACACATACATATGTAGATAGCGGACAGAACGAAATGACATGTCTGGAAAATGGCCTAATAATCCCACATTTCTAAAATGGATATTTGTAACCATTTATGCAAGCACTATACTTCCAGCCAATCCATGCACAGCACGCAAACAGTAAAATTTAAATAAAAGATAAACCCTCAAGTGTCTCCCATTGGAATTAATAAGGTCACAGCGACACAAAGAAAGCAAATAATCAAAAATAGGTCTGCCCGCCTGCCATTTTGAGCGAAGAGCCGGCGAGCAGGGCGAAATTTAATTAATGGCAAATATTTTCGCAGCAATTAACGTAAACACATAAATTACTCGGTCGCATCAATTTCCCTTGGCGCTGGCCCCGCATCCTCGGCTGTCCTTCAGTATTTTTTTTATCGATTTTTCTGCATATTTCCCCCCCCCCCCCACATTTTCTTTGCTTTTTTTTCGGTTGACGTCTGTCTGGACTAAATTAAAGCCAAAAGACACACGACAGGTTAACATTTTCTGCATTGGGGTGTGCAGAAGCGATGATAACAGAAAGGGAAGATACCCCCCGACAGCTAAAGAGAGATAGGGAGCGAGCAAGCAAAACGACTCCATGCCCGTACGTAATTCCATAAATTTTCCATGAGACCTTGACCCAGAATCTAGTTTTATTTTCTTCTCGGGGTTTGGCTGGTGCTGCCTTATTTTATCTGGCATTTCCTTGTCTGCTGTCGTCATCTCTTAGCCGCCTTAAATCCGAAATTATTCATAAAAAGGAAAACAGAACGGAAAAAGAAATTTTCTGGTATTTTTCGCTGCTTTTCTTGTAAATGGCTCCTGCCCTACCCCGAAAGATTCATTGAAAAATGCGAATTTTCCTATCAAGGTCAGCACGAGTGGAGGGAGTACTGTTTTTTTTTTGCCCGTGGGACTCCATTCAGGGTGCGGCAGGGCACGAAATTTATGACTCATTTCAACTGAGGGTAGAAATCTCATCCTATTTTTCTGTCGCTTTCTTATTTATAGTTCGTCCACCACCACCCCCGGCCCAAGAAAAAAAAAACGCAGAGAAAAAGAAATTTTCATACATCGAATCTCGTGAAAGGTGTGTGTTCACAAATTTGTTTTTCTTCCCCCGACTTTTATTTGTTCTATAAAAAGAAAATCTTTTTCCTTTGTTATAATCCGCATAAACAAGTCTTTTATAACTGACTTTTATGAATATTATATTTTTTTCTTTTCTTGTCGTTGCAGAACAAGCATTTGGTCACATGGGGCCGATATCGCCGCCAGATATGAAACCGGATATATCGCTGCTGAATGGTAACAGTACAGGGAGCTTCTCGCCGGGACCTGGTAGTCCAGGGTCTTTTGCCGCCATCACCAACACGCTTCAGTCGCTGAACGCCTCGACTGGAACTTCACCCACAACACCACAGAACAGAGCTCAATATCCACCAAATCATCCCCTTAGTGGCTCCAAGCATCTTTGCTCGATATGTGGCGATCGTGCTAGTGGGAAACATTATGGTGTTTACAGGTAGGCATTATTGTTTTTGTTGACATTTATGGTTTATTTTTGTTTTCTTGAAAAAAAATAGAGGTTTTTTGTGTTTCTTCTAGGAAATAATTGAAAACAGTCGACTCTTAACTGTTTTGAGATGAGTTTGTTTAGTTTGCCATTTAAGAAAGGATATTTTGGGATCATTTATTAAGTTTATTTGCCTTTCTTGTAGTATGGTACCGGGTCCAGGGAATATAACGGCCGCTACTTGTATCAACTGTACTCCTAGCAGCCCATATACCTTCTGATTTGTAGGCCAGACCGTTTGAACAAGATCATGCTTTAATTGAGCCTCATCTCAGCACTTACTGGTGTTGAGTTAGTAAATTTTTCTTGACCCAGCTGAGAAGTGCGCCTTCTGTGTTAGAAGGGTTTACTCTAATATTATAGAAGACGGTCTAAAGATTTTTGCGTGGTCAAATAAGATCGCCCGATCAACGAGACCTTGCTTTTCGCTATCGTGCGACAGTGACAGAACGTGAAGGACAGACTCGTCGTTTGCTGATGGACCGAAGCATAAGGCAGTGGCTGTCAGGGGCGTTTGTAGCCAACTGGCTTAGGGGGGGGGGGTAATTTGAAAAAAGGAAAAACTTGGATATTGGTTTTATTCCATAAATACCATTTGCACCCTCCGCAAGCCACCCCTAGCTGAGTTTGCCATTTCACCCCTCCCCCCCTAGCAAATGGTCAAAAATGTCTTCCACTAGTATTTAACGGTTATTCAGCCCTAATGAGCCTACCCACGCAGCGGCAGAATTTTTTTTTCAATTTTAGCCCCTTTTTCACCCCACCAACGCCCTAACTCGAGGTTACCAAACGACTGAAGGTTTTGGGACGAAACGATATTTTCAAGTGCCAGGAAGGAAGAAGGTCATGACTTCTCTTACAGCGCTTGAGCAGTTAACTTCATTTTGTTTACATAGGCTGTTTCGACACGAGTGTACACACGACAGACAGAAGTCGTCTGCAATCGTCAATTCCCTTTTGGTGTTCGGGGGAAAATCGTATGAGCTTCTACACGAGGGGGCAACTTGCAGGCAACAAATCATAATGGCTCTGCTGTTGTTTGAGACATTCTCTTTGCGAGCAAAAGGGAATTTCAGAAAAAAACAACAATGCAAGAGCTGTCCAAGTGTTCGATCAAAAATCGGCTGAAAATATCATTAAAATTTGTGTGCCCTCCCCATCGTCCTCTCTCGCCCTCTTCTTCATAAACCGCTTTGCAGCTCATTCTTGTCATGTCGTGTGTACGCTCGTGTGGAATCAGTCATAACGTGCCATATTAGCGGTAGTCTCATGTATCGGTCCCTTCCACGACTCTCCAACAGTCTTGGAAAAATTCACCGTCATAGATCGCCGACTAGATTCACCATAACTTTACTTGTTTGTTTGAAATATTGGTAATTTTCAAGAATAAACATAAATAATGAAGGAACATTCTTGGGGGGGGTAATTACCCATTTACCCCCCTCTGAAACCGCCCCTGGTGGCTGTGCTGATCGGTAAACGAAGAAGGCCAATATCCAAAAGGACCAAGGTGGGAGAACAGATCATAAAGTGTCGGCCCGTCCTATGGTAGTGATAATCGACCGGAGGCTAAATTTCAAATCGCACTTGGAGGATAAAGGAGTATCCACACACATCAGGGCCGTGTCCGGGACGTCACAGGGCCGTGTTCTATCATGTGTGAATGAGCCCCTGCCCGGACACGGACATGTGTGAACGAGTCAAGGAGTATCCACACATATTAGTGTTCCGTCAGGGGTTCAAAAAATATCGGTGCGTACATTTTATGCGAACTTCGTCACATATGTCTGTGTCCTGGCCGGAGCAAAAATCGAACGTCCCGGGCACGTCCCTGATGTGTGTGGATACTCCTTAAAGCGCCCGCTACTTGTGCAACACTGGCGAGAATGCTGCCCACCCCTAGACCCAGTGGTCGCTTCCTGATGACGGAGGTGGTCAGCTCAGTCCTACTGTACCCAGCTTCAGCGCGGGCAGTAGCCTTTTAACAAGACGGATAACAGCAGGAAATGGAGGGCCACATACATATTAGGCGCCCTCCGCGTGTTCAGGACCTTGTCTGACGATGATATCGGGGATGATCCCCATGGGCATAATGGCGAGAGAAGGCACGCGTCTCTATGAACCAGAATATGTTAGAGGGGAGCCTAAGTCGGTATGGCACACCCCGAGTCCGTAACGGAATGGTAAAGAAGTAGGACGAGTCAGTCAAGGGTCGGTGGACACACAAACTTATCCCAAACGTGCAGATATGGGTTACGAGGGAGCGTGGGAAGTGAGTTGCACCCTTACGAAATTCCTGAGTAAATATGGAGGATAAACGAAATACGTCATCGTTTTATGCTCGATGACTCACCCATCCAGATATCCAGGAGGATGCGGAGCATGTTTCTTTTATTGTGCAAGATTCGCCTAATTCAGTGCGGAGCTAGAAGCGATAGTCGAAGCGCCACTAACACCGGAGATCATCCTAGGAAGCGCCATGAGATCCGAAGAGGTGTAGAGAAAAGTGAAAGCGACGCTGAAGGTCATACACAGTAACCTAAGGCTGGAGCAAGCCGAAGGAAATAGAGAAAGGCAAAGAATCAGAGAAGCTTTTGAACTTCCCCGAACGAAAAAAAACTCATCAGAACGCTTTGGACTTGGGAATTTAACGTCCTGATTGGTTGTCAGATGAGAACAAATTCGCTTGCTAGCGTAAGCCCTTTTTAAGTCTTTATAAGGACATGCATACATCTGTGCTTAAAACACAATTGCTAGAATGCGCAAGCTTCACTCTGTACCAAAACTGAATCTCTCGACTCAGTTCGCGATACCCACACCTGTCTATACTGTACTACACGAGTCCACCCTGTGGATTTTTTCGAGGTAGCGTTGAGAGTCTTTCTTCAGGACAGCAGAGGAATGTGTAGTGGATCACCTGCAAGGCCCATGCCTGAAACAGGAGACACCGCCGGAGCCAATCACAAGCCGTAAAGGCTTTAATTCGGCCTGGCGTCATCAACGTGTGCCTCAAAAGGATCCTTCGATGGGTATACGGATCACCGACCTATAGACTCTACTTTCTTTGTAAAAAAGCTTTTGGTGGATAGCCTTCAGCAGCGTCACTTCCACGTTTCTTTACACATCTTCCGACCTCATCATCTGGGCTAGGATGTTCTTCGGTGTTAGGTGCAGCTTAGCGACTGTCTCCAGTACAGCGCTGTGCTCCGCAAACTTCGGGGAAAATTTCCAATCCGAACTCCCCAACTTTGCTCACGGAAAGTCGCGAACATATATTCTGATGCATTCCCGCTCCTAGTGTGAATAAGTTTTGGACACCAAGTAGTTCAAGAAGTTCATCCACAACAAGGCCCTCAAGAAGATGAGATTTAACTCCTCCCCGCGAACATCCATGTACTATGGTAGCCTCCAAGGAACTTTCAAACTGAATGGCCATTAATCTGCGAGTTCTCAACATAGAGTCGATGCAAACGCAAAAACTGCCGCCTGAACTTCTTCCGTCTTTTTAGAGTCTTTCCTATAATGTATTGTCGAAGGATCCCTCGATATCACAAAAATGCCCCTAGCACAATTCATTTGTTTAACACTGCTACTTCCAGTTTGAGGAACAGATGGTGGAAGTCGTCTCAGGTGCTTTCACTCTTGGTACGTGTGCTGAGAAGATCTGATTGGTAGGCGAACCAGATATAGTGTGCGTGTCATGTTCTAGTCAGATAGCCATTTTCGTCGCCGTTTATGGTCATATTCTTGTAGCTGCCGTGTCAATTGAGTTTTATACGGTTAAGAATGCAAATATTTCAAAAGGATAGTCAACAAACATGACGGCTTCATTTCCAAGTCCTGTGCACCACGCCAATGAGTTCACCACAACCTCTGCCTCACTTCATCAACATTTTCTTGCGTACGTTGGCTACTTGTCGTTCAGACTTTGCTTTATCTTCCAGTGTATGTAAATTTTCAAAATTATTCATTTACACACTGAATGTATGGTTGACTTAAGGCCCAAACATATAGCAGAAACGAAAACAAACCGAAACGAAAAGAATGAAATAAATCGTATGAAAATGTATGAACGCGGTTATATAAACGATCAGAACCGAATTGGAACGAATGATATAAATTTATTTCATTTCGGTATTCGTTTCAGCTATTCAGCCCGTTACTTTGACAGTTCGACAGACAGTTTTCCAATTTAAAGTAGTTGAAAGAGCGAAAAAGAAGTTATTTTAAAAGAATGCAGTCAATACAAGGTGAAAAATTTTAAATTTTGATTTCTCTTGTGATTGTCGACATCCGCCATAAATTATATAAATTCTATAACAGATGTATTTATCGAAAATAAAAAAAACTCTTCCACTCAATGCAGAACTTGTCAACAAATGTCAAAAACCTATTCGCTCAGGCACCTATATATGTAATCGCCATCTTTTTCAAGTTCATTTCGTTTTCGTTTCGGTTTCTTTTCGTTTCTGCTATATGATTGGGCCCTTAGGGTGTTTTCAATGATGCAAGTTGCTTGCGCAATTGACTTATTCAGCAATGGAAGTGTGTTGCTGAATAAGTCAATTGCGCCCGCAACCTGCATCCTTGAAAACACCCTTAATTTTCGCATGATTAACACCACAACTGTCAAATAAGAACTGACAAATGACAGCCAAACCAAAATGACGTCCTCAAACATAAAACCTTAGAATATAGAACTACAGGAAACGCCCTCGTGTATAAAATCCGTGTATGGGAGCGTAGTGAAATCTGCTATCAGTCGACTGTCAAATTTTTCCGCGGCACTTTCTTTAAAACGAGTTTTTCTATAAAATTTATTTACAGTTTTTAAAAAAACTAATATCAAAAAAGAAAGAAAGTTTAAAGAATTTGTTTTTAGTGTAATTATTGAAGTTGTTACGAGTGAATTTTCAGTGAAAAAAAGAACAATGTAGTGTGCAGCTTGAATTTCACTACGCTAAAATTCTGCGAGGGCCCTTCCTGTAGTTCTATATTCTAAGCATAAAACGCACTCTCATCTCTTTGTCGAATTTTTTCTCTATTATTTAAGGTCTAGAACAGGGGTGGCCAACCCAAATGGTATCGCGGGCCACTTTGAAAATGCCTTATGATCGCGCGGGCCGGCGTCATATATTGGGTGATTCAAATTACTTTAATATAATTTAGGGAGAGAGTTCCAAAGCTGTTCTGCGAAGACAAAGAAAGAATGCTGACCAATCAACGTGCGGAAACGCGGAACTATAAATTATCTGTGAGGGATTGCAAAAGCTGCACAAACTGTTGAGGTATGCAGGTAAGTACACAATCGTTAAACGCTACTTCAAGTTTATGGGCGCAAAAAGAATCAAGAGAGGACAGATGGACAGCCCTTTTCAGCAGGCCACAATGGTAACGAAGTTTGGGCAGGAGTCCGTAGGTTTTACTTACAATGAAACTAATGTGATCGCAGCAGGTCATGCTGCTATTCAGTACTAGCCCAAGATTTCTTGCTTTATTAACGCAAACAAGAAGAACCGAGTTTAACGCGATAGCAGAAAAGTCAGGACGAACAGTATCAGAGTGAGAGAGATAAAAATGAAATGGGATTCCGAAGGAGCTGCAGTAAATTTAATGTCGACTATAAGGATACATGGCGCAAGTCAACAGCAACCTTCTCCACACACATAATGTATTTGATCTTTTGGCGCAGGGAAATAAAGCTGCACATCGTCTGCATACATATGAATCTTAAAATATCGTTAATAAAAATACTGAATAAAAGTAGCCCAAGAATGGAGCCTTGAGGAACACCAGCGTGGAGTAGGGCACTTGAGGTACTTTAGCCACCTGGTTTAAACTTTTGAGGGCGGATAGATACGAAGCTTTTCAAAAATTTAAGAGCAGAAAGAGAATAATACTGATAGGACTGAGAAGGACACTTGGGAATAGGTATGACTGAAGCATGCTTCCAAGTCGAGGGAAAGTTGAATACCGTGAGGCAGGAGTTAAGAATGTGAGAATGTGAGTTAAAATAGGCAATAGACGAGGTATGAGCATTTTTAAGAAACTAGGTGAAATGTAATGTAATTGGTGGTGCAGGTTTTCGTCAGACAAGGTGGCGCGGTATTCATTTTACGTTAATTCCATTTTCGAAAAGAAACGATTCGCAATCACAACCTTTTGTCCCAGACATCTCAATTTACAAAACTTTTCTTTTATAACATAAAAATCATGTTTTGAAATGGTTTTTCACATTCAGGTCCTCAAAAATATGTTAAACAATTTAGTAGCAGAAAGTAGTTCGACAGGCTTAAGGTTAAACCCGATTAAAACTAAAGAAATGCGGATACAGCGCTGACTAATGGTGACGTGGAATTGGTAGATTAATTCTGTTACCTCATTAGTTACGTCACTACCAGAATATATAAATCATATGGAGATCGACGGAGACCTAACTAACTAACGCCAAATTAAGGCTGTTCAACTCCAATGTTAAGGCAATTCTGTTGTATGTGCGAAACATTGAAAGTGGCCGAATCTATCAAACGCGCCTTCAAGTTTTCATCCTAAATAAAAATCTGCTGGCAAGATAGAATTACAAATGAAAAGAAACGATAGATGACCAAATCATGCAAGGGAAATGGAATGGAATGGCCACACCCTGCGAGGTTCAAACCTGAATCTAGCCAAAAGGCCCTTGACTCGAATCTGCAAGGAGCCCTAGAGTTGGAAAACCTAGAATAAAGTGGAGGAGAACCATACCAAAAGACGCCACAACAAGGAGGGCAACTGTATCCGCCCTATGTCCCGTGCGGGAATAAAGGAGCAGAAGAAAAAGAATCCTGCACTCATAACACACTAGCTGGATGTTGACCAAAGAAGTGTACTTCCTTGTAAATATGCTTGTTTTCTCTGCTAGCTCCATGACACTAAATTTTTGTTGCGGATGCGGTATTTATATTGAATTGTTACCGAGAAAAACAATTACTTGGATTTTTATCCATCAACCCGGTCACCCCGACAGCCAATTCTCTATGGCAGGCTGTGAATTTTAATCATTGCTCATAGCTGACTTCTTTTTTTCACTTGTTGGAACCTTCTAGCACAAAATATTTTGTTAAATCTTGTTGAATCTCGCGGGCCGCAAAATTTCCTGCGAAGGGCCGCATGCGGCCCGCGGGCCGCGGGTTGGCCACCCCTGGTCTAGAAGAAAGATATTACCACAAAAGTAGTAATTTATTAGTTCTTTTATAGAGTTTTTCGTTGGGCTATGATGCGCAAATGACTTCAATATTGTGCGAACAATTTCAAATTGACATATGCTTTTAATATCTTGAAACGCAATTAAACATCAATATGAGTATGGGCAGTAGAGCTAAATTTTTGGGTCATAATTAAAATTCAATACAATCGAGTTTAAAATGTTCAATTTCTTTATTAAAATTGACACCGAGTAGTTAAACCAAAAATTTAACTCGTGCTACTTTTAAGCCAATTGTACTTGACAGACGATCATTTTTGTAATCTGGCAAAGTTTAAAGTTTCGTGTGCTAATTTACTCAGAAACATGACGATGTGCTGATTTTTGACAGCTCTCTGGAATGTCAGACTATTTATTTTTGATTACTTGATGATAACCTAAATGCAACAGCAATTCCAACACTTTCAGCCTGCAATAGCTGTGGCCCAAGTGAACAGAATCTTATTACGAACTCGATATTCTTTTGTAGACCATCTCAAAACAAGGTCTCAGCAGTTTGACATATAAAACTCACCAATGGCTCTGGGATTATTCCGTTTCCAATACACAAAATCCACACAAGTGTCAGATCAAAGGACCGGTATTCTAGTGTCAAAAAAATGTTCTTTACGCTCTGCTTAAAATCGTCTAGAGACTAAACATCGCCAGTTTTTTTTAGACTAATACCACCCGACTGCGCGTTGTTTTAATTATTTATAAATTGTAAATAAAATTCCCGACGTACAGACGTCATGTCTGTCAGTTCGCTCATCTTTCCCGTCAAAAGTTGCAATTTTCCAATTTTTTTAAACACGCGTCTTCACAACGCCGCCGCCCTTCTCTCTCGTCTGCATTTTGTTTGTGGTCTCACTGAACTGAAGCCGATGTCTGGTTACTGGTTGTCTTCTGTCTACTGATGAAAGCTGTGTACTTGCAGAAGTTGTTGTTGTAATTGAGTCACCGCAATGTTTACATTTGCATTCACACGGAAGAGTTTGCACTTTCTATTACGGGGTATAGTAGTCTTTCACTAAGGCCAGCGATATTGTCTGAGATATATTGAACGACTTCGCGCAAAAAAAAGCCAGATGGTTTGTAAACATCGCTGATGCCTGGTGCTGTATGCACAGTCTCAAGCTATGTTTGCCAAACGTAAACAGTAATTGCACGAGCACAGGAATAAACGGCCTCAAATGCTGTTCTTCTTGCAGTGCAGATATTTGAAATGTTTACCAAAATTCTTTGATCGCGAAGTTTTTGATATTTTTGGATTATTTTGATTTTGACTTTGAAAATTGCATTCTATTGTTTTATTTTTCAGGTGGATTTTTTTCCTCCATGATGGCATGGAATTAAGCCTTTTTTGGGGGGAAATCAAAGAACCTCCAAAATCATGTTTTAGGCCCCGTTTAATCAAGTTAAACCAAGGCAATTGATCTAACTCACTACCTGGAAAGGTATACGACCTAGATATTGTTTTGGTGCATCAGAAGCTCGAGAAAAAAAATACGGTTAATAAGGCATTTTTCTGAGAAAATTGCTAGAAAACGGAGACTTTTTGATTGATTTCAAACCTACATATCTTCAAAAAAGCGGGTGTCTGTATCGTGGATGCGGACAAATGACGTGAATACGTCTACAATATTCTGAAAGAAATCGTTTTATTTTGTATTGGTATCGAAAGTAGGAAATAAACAATAAAAAACAAATTGAAAAAACCTTGCTTAGAGAGCTTCAGGATACACTATGTTCCATATTCTTTCATTTGGTGCTAAGATGTGAAGATTTTCAGATTTTCCTACCTGCTGACCGGGAAATGAAAGTTGTGATCACAGATTCGTTATTTCCTACCTTAAAAATTCCCATATACCGATTTTCATTGGAATCGGAGTACAATTGGCAAACTTATCGGCCATCTTGGTGCGGCCATTTTGAATTTATAAGCTTTGATCATAGATTCGTTACTTGCGACCTTAAAAAGCCCCATATACCGATTTTCATTGGAACCGGAACACAATTGGCAAATTCTTCGGCCATATTGGTGCAGCCATTTTAAATTTTTTAAGTTTTGACCTCAATTTCGTTATTCGCGACCTTAAAAACCCCTAGCTACCCACTTTCATTAAAATCGGAGCACAATTGGCAAATTCAACCATATTTGGGCTGCCATTTTGAATTTCGGTCATATTTCAGCGACCATTTTGAATTTCATTTTGAAAGTAAACAATAAAATTCTTTGATTCTTCATCTACGTAATGGTATATTTGTTTTTTCGATATAGACAATAGTTTTTGAGCTGCAACTCAAAACTGTATGCCATAATTTCGTTATCATCGGTTTTTTGTCATGGCAGCAAACTTACAGACGTAATCACGTCAAAATGGAGTCACTCAAGTTAAGACACACAATTATCTAAAAAACTAGCCTAACTATGTTGCTCTATCATAACTGGAAAGGAGTTATTAAAGTTTAAGTAAATTAACAACTTTGGCAAAGGTCTTTTCGTAAACACCTTGTATCTAAGTGGATAGTGACGAAGGCCCCCGCTCTAGAACAATTTCTTTATCCGAATATACCCAAGAATCACCCCTTTACGGATTCCTATCTTAGTCTGAAACCGCCTGTATATCAAAACTCCTTTCTAATCTAATTTCTACATCATTCTACGCCATTCCATTCCACACTATTCTGGAGCTAAGTTTCTCGGACATTTGAAAACTTTTACAATTAATCCAATGTTCAAAATATTTCCAATAGATGGCGCAACATTACTGCATAAATCGTCACAATATCGTTATTGAGTTGAAATGATTTACAAGAGATGGCGATACGAGCATCTTATGGTATCGGTACGTAGCTAGATCCACACGCCTTATCTTCAATTATGATCTTCAAAACCTCTGCCAAGGTTTATGAGAAGAGGTTTCAAAATGCACGGTTCCTGCCAAAGCCTCTTGCCAAAGCCGACCAACGGCAAAGCAAATGTGAATTATGTGAAGTCTAAGCTCAAGTGTCACCCGTTATACTACCAACCGGTCATGTTGTTCACATCATGGTGCAATTTCTAGTAGTAAGCTTAGCTCGAAGATTAGAAAATGGATAGGTAAGTGTAGGGGAATCAGGGGATGCATCAGAAGGAAGCGGTGAACCTCGTGTTTGAACTCTTGGATGTTGTATGAGTCCATTTTTTTAAGCAGTCGGCTGAGCCACAACAGACGGGATTAGCAGGAGACAGCCTCGTCGGAGTGTTATGCCTCCCGAAACAAATGAATCCCTCTAACCATCCGACGAAGCTTGTGACGCCGACAGGACTACCACGAAAACGAGGAGGCGGACCGTCCGCTAGGTGAAGACCTGATTTAAGTGAGCTTTGATACCCTCTTATTAACCGGTTCTTCTTCTTCTCTTCTTTGATCCATTAGCTGGCGGTCCGAGTGGGACGTCCCCGAAACGGATACGCTGCTGTTGGTGCCGCTGGGTCTCGAACTCCATTCACGATTCGTTTCCATTCTTAACGATTTTTGGCGACATCTCAAGCCTCGATAACTGATAATCGTTGATTCTTTAAGTCGCCCTTGATATTCTTTAGCCAGGTTTTCTTCGGTGCCGATCGCTGAATTCTCCAGTCTGCCGGACGGTCTCGCCAGAGAAGTTTACGTGTCTCGTTTTGAAGGCGATCGTGCAGTGAGACACCGAGAAGCTGACTCAAGCATCGCATTTGGACAACCTCGAGCTTGTTGACGTCCGGCTTGAGCAGTGTTCACGTTTCTGATCCATAAAGAAGAATCGGAAAGATCAACGTTCGGTAAAGGCGTACTTTCGTTTTGATGGTAATATTTGCCCGTTTCCATATGCACCACTTGATGCGAGGCGAATGTTGCTGTTGCCTGGCCGATGCGACTGTGAACGTCGGCCGTCTATGCCACTTTATTTTCCTCAACCAACGATCCCAAATATTTGAGCATCGGAACCTGTTCCATTTTGGTTCCATCGAGGTGAACACTGGCTTTCAATCCGTCCGTTGTGAGCACTTTGGTCTTTTCGGCATTGATTTTTCCGGGCGATGCCGGAAATGTCCGTTGCTTCGGCGTCCGTGTCGGCGAAGACGGCGCTATCGTCGGCGAACATCAAGCCGGTTACGAAGTTGTTGTCGTCGTATCGAACTCCGCGTCGTCCATCGAATGCTTCACGCATAATCGCGTCGATCACAACGTTGAAGAGAAGTGGCGAAGCGACGTTTCCTTGTCGGAAACCTGTTTGAATCGGGAATTCCTCGGATAAGTCGCTTCGAATACGAACGCTGCTGGTTGAGCCATCGTACGACGCTTGGAGAAGTTGGATGATTTTCAATGGCACGTGTTTGGTTTACAAGACTCTCCACAAGCTGTTCCAATCGATGCAATCGACAGCGGATTTGAAATCGATGAAAACGACGATAATTCGGAATTCTTTCTTCCATTAGCTGACGGAGAGCGAATTTTTGATCCGATTAAGCCGACTAGATGCATTAATAGGGCTTGTCTCTCTGCCATCCTCCTTCTCACAGCTACGGCAGTGGGTGTTGAATAGAATTGTATTGGAGATTGGGTGATCTCTGTTTGCTGTACTCAGGCTAAGTAGTTTTAACGCATGAAGTTAGCCACCTCCACTTGGAGCCTGCAATTGATAGGAAGTGCATGATGATATTCCCTTCGTCAAGCATCGATGCTCCTGAAAGTTCTCCACTATCTGTCTCCCTAGCCTACCCAATTTCTCATTGCCCCCGATATTTCTATAACCCGCTACCAAATGAAGAGTGATCCTGTGTCTTCTAGCCAACGAAGAGATTGAGTGGTCTCGATCGGCTGGACATTATTTACCGTATCCGTATCTAGTGCCTTAATGGCCGATGATTTCTGGTCTGGTCTTTATTGCTAACCAGTTGGAAAACGTTGGCGGTAGTATTTTAGCGAGGGAAAGAAAATTTCAAAACCTATATCCTCTTTGGTGTGAATCTGGACATTGAAACCTAGGTTGAAGTTGAGTTTCGATATCATCTAGTCAAATGACCTTTCTACCATTCCCTGTGGTAGAAAGCGTAGTGTATTGCTGTATCCATACGTTTTTTCCACTCAGGAACTCGCTTCCCGTAGCTATAACGGTCATGCAGGCTGCCTGATGTATAGAAAATTTCGTTCATTGCTTCAGCGGGGCCCTGTTACTTCGGTCTTCTTTGCTCTCTCTGATGTTGAGCGCCCAATTCACCTTTACATAGGACTAAAATAAGAACCAATTACTTAGTTGAACAAAAAAGACTCAGTGTTCGATCATTAACTTGCACCACTCGTTTACTTTTCCAAAATCCATCGCCATAATCTCAATGATTGTAGAGAAAAATATCGTCCACATAGGCAACTTCTATTCAGCTTTATTGTGGTTGTCAATTTTGGTGGCAAATGGCGAAGTGAGATGGAAATGTTATTGTGGTTGTCGAAAAAAGTGACATTAATCGATTTAAACGAATTGCGGTTGTCAGTTTATATCGACAAACCGCGAATTCACTTTTTCTCACTTGATTTTTGTAGGTGACAGAGAACGTCAATAATTTCACAATCACAATTATGAAAATTTTGGCATGACTGGAATTTCTTATCTCACTAAATTCGCCATCCAAAATAAGAAAGGTGACAATGGATTCGATATTTCTCACTATGCTAAGATGACAACCAGAAAAAGTTCATTACCTTCTCATCTTCTAATGTTTTTGGAAACTTATTTATAGCTATAAACCATAGCGGCAACGATAGAATTCCAGAGTTCACTTTGACTCTTGTAGGCAATTCTTATTCATTGATATCAGCCTTGGGCCAATAATGTCATCTTCTATCTGTTATTACCTTCATCTGGAAAAAACAAGAGGCTGTATATGAAGGGAAATTCTTCTTGATAAATGTTACCAAGGAACAGAAGCCAATATTGTCATTGGTGATTTGACCTCTCAGTCTGTCATCGACGTACGACTGTACTCTTTTGTGATGGTGGACTTACAGGAATTTCTCAAATTAAAGTACTCACGACGAAATAAATGAACAAGTTCGGTACTCTCTGTATGAGGCGTCATTAGTTTTGATTGCGTTTATACATTCCATTTATTAACGACTTCGTAGACTGGGGAATGAACAAACGCATTCCCACTCGTACAACTTGGGTAACTGGGAAGCACAGAGAGGGTTGGCACTACGAAAACACAAATCCCAGTTAGTGGCTTGGAAGAAGCGAAAGTTGGTTTTGCCATAAGTTTTGTTTGCTTTTCTTAGGAACAGTGTTAGCTGCGGTAGGAAATTCATATGGGAAATTGGCTAGACTGACTGCGACTTGCCAAGAATTGAGTCAACATCAACGAAGTACCATATTGGGTCGGAAATAAGAAATAAGTCAAGGAAATGGGTTTTTTGTTCTACAACGTCAGGGACCCTTATAGGATACCTTACGATTTGATGTAAATAATTTTTAATGTCTGCGAATAGTTCGGCGTGATTTCACATTTCAGGTGTGAAGATACGAATCTGGAGATACGTCCGAAAATAGCATCGAATGTTAAAGTGGATGCTTCATTACATTACTAAGACAAAGCCTGCAGGTGGGGTTCTCCCCAGTGTCCGATAAACAAGCCAACAAGTGTCCTGGCATCCTTTCTACCGTGCCCTAACAATTCCTTAGCGGCATAAGAAGGAACCGCTTAGAGTTGGTCAATCCAGTCGCGGACCTCCAGATTTCGGTATGTTTCATCCAGATTGGATCGGCAAGAGCCCTCTTCACCAGGTTCCAGACCGATGAATACAATGTAATTGATTAATAAAAGTCACATTAGGGTGGTGGGAAAAGGAAGGTCCATCCTGACAAAGCCTCCATATCACGAGAAGGTATCATACAATTGGGTGCGCCCGGTATCCAGAGGAGATCGTTAAACGACAGTGCAGAAAGAACTCGGTGTCATGCAACCCTCAACATGATAACTTTACATCTTAGCTTCGTAGGCTTTGAAGGGTGTGCTCCCTCTCACCTACCGATTTTCTTTCTTCTCCTTTCCGCGGGGGTTGCCCAGCATCCATTCTGAGTTAACAGCGCGCACTGGAAGGTCGTAGTAGTAGCGTCACCACTGGAAGGTCGTAGTAGGAGATTGAGAGTGAAAGGTGAGAGGTCTCATCTGCAATGATCCGCCTTCAGATTGGACATCACTCCCAATAATAAACCTAATATCACCAGAGTTTACGGCTCCTTCTTGTTGGTCCGGAAAAAGCACTTACATATATGATTTCCCTCTAGCATTCCTGGTGTTATGTACCAGTCGGGCGCCCCTTATCCGCCACCTGGAGGGACATGTTTCCTCGAAGAGATACAAAATCCTTTGAGAGCTTAAAAACATGTTTCAAGTATAATATTTCGAATTCATCTTCTCCGATTATAGACGTTTTCACATGAACATTTAACGACTGCGCCGCAAAATACGCCGTTCTTTTGCATCATTATCCAATCTTCACAAAATTCGCTTGAAACCCTTGAAACGTTCTTCTCCAAATCTGGATTATCGCTGTTGATGTTCTTTATTTAATCTTAAAAAACCTCCATCAATTTCAATCGCTACACGCTTCAATTTTATTTTTAAACATTATTTTGAATTATTTGATGTTGATCCCCAACAGCAGTCCTCCATTTTCTAAGAAAACACATTTCGTAAATTTGCTTTGCCCTTTAACTGTACAGATTATAAAGACACCCACCAACTTTCCTTTTTCATCAAATTTATGGCCACATTTATTACCCCCAACGACAAAACGTTATCTCGAACAAAAAAAAATACAGTCTGATCCTGTCTGGTAAACAGAAGCTCATAAAATGCTATTGAAAGCGAAATCCATAACAACCATTCTCCTACGGAAAAAAATATATATAAAAGCATTTCTTAAGTAAACCCTTAAAAACAACCCGAAAATATTTAAGTATAATTTTTTGCCCAGAAACAGGAGAACTCCTCCACCTACACACCATATTGCTGCTGGTGTTTTTTCCTTCTGGGCATTTTCCAGTCAATTTAGCAGGAATTCTCCTTCCGTGGATCTGCGCCATTATTGAAATGCGAAAAGGGTTGACCTTTCCGTGATTAATATATACGAAGAAATCTGTACCAAAATCGAATTAATTATAATTTCCATCAATTTTCCTCTCTTACGTTGTATGCGACCTTTAGGGCTGACCTTTTCGGGGGATTTGTTACCAGGAACTTCGCAACATTAAACGGAAACTTCCTGATAAATTAGGATCGTTATTCTTTAAGGACTGAATAAGTTTCAGCATGCTGAAAACGTCTGCGGCTTCCTTAATTTTCCTTAAGTAATAAAGCAGATTATAATAAATGCTAATTTCTGTTATCTTGCCAGATGGTAGCGACTCGGAGCGGATATGTTAGGACGAGATATCCTAATTTAAGGAATAAAGTACCGGGAACATTTCAATTTATATTCAGATCCTTACGGATTATATAAAAATGGTAGAAGGCAGCTTTTGTGATTTTAGGATATACTCCTACATAAGGTTAACTTCTCAACGGATTTAGGATTGGCATTTTGTCACTCCATTGCTTTTTTCCTCCATTTATAGTACGTCACGTTATTATTATCTTTTTAATCGCATGCGTGGGCTTTTTACTATGGCATTCTTAAGGATTCGTTTTAAATCATCTTTCCTTGACACCCTTAAGGTTTGATCTGTCTCGTAATATTTTTGCAGATTTAGCAGCATATTGCCGAATATAAATTGCGTACACCCACAGTAGTTAAGTGGAAACCGAATAATCTGTCAATATTGAACATCCATCACTCAATGCCATGTCAGGCTTTTATCTGAAGAATATGAAAAAGGCTGCAGGAAATTGGAGAAATATGCTGTGAAATATATTAAAATACGTTAATATTTTTCCAATCGAAGAAGGGAATATGAAATGTCGAAAGGAAACCCAAAAACCTATGCTATGACGTATGTTTTCTAAGATTGTTTGCTAAGCACATATGAGACTTATATTTGGGTAAGAAAAACATGTAACGTGTAAAGTGTGCTGCATCTAATAAACTTACGTAACCTCAAAATGGGTGCGATATTCGCTTCTTCAAAGTCACTGATTGGGATTTGTGTTTTCGTAGTAAAAACTCCGACTCTGTCGCTCTTTGTGTCACTAAATTTGTACCGGCGAAAATGCGATTGTATATTACTCAATTAACCAAGATAATAAAGCCAAAGCTGAAACGGTAATGTGTGGACGCAATTTTGTACAATTAAATAAGCCGCCTACAGAAAATGGAGAAATTCCCTGAATGCGTCTCTTTCTCGTACATACATATGTATATCAAGTTGAAAAACTCCTGTAACTTCATCATCACAAAATTTCAATCATCATTTGAAGAAAGGTTGAGAAGTAAGACAGTAAAAACTTCTGGTCCTTGATAACTTTCATCAAGAAGAATTTAGTTTCATCCACAACCCCTTATTTTATTTATAAAGATTTCAGGTTTTTATGCCGATGGGAACCCGTGCCGGCAGGGCCCGAAAGTGATTTTAATTTTACTCTCATTATCTCCTCCCAAGAAAATAATATATAGCTCGACCAGTTCCCGATAATCGTCACGTATGAGGGATTTTTGCAGTTAATGGTTAAAAAACGTTACCAATCGCGTCACAAAGATGCTGTTTGACAAAATCAGTGCTTGTTTCGATAACATTTGGATTAATGTTCTTCCAGTTGTCTCTAAATTTTTTGAACAGTGGAATATCGGGACTGATAGTGATCTTTGATACACAAGAACCAGTTCATAAACATGATGGCAGCAAGCAAAGAGTAACAACTCTCTTTCTAGTATTTCTTCTAAAAGCACACAAGCTTCGTTAAAGCTGTCTGTATTAGACACTGTCGTATCACAGCACATTATTTGTACCTTATCATTTAGGTTCCAATCATAAAGCGCTTTTGAAACAGCTTTAGCTTGATCTTTGCCAGAAGAGCTGCCCATTTTTGGTACTGCAAGCAGTTGCTCCTTCCCTCCAAATGAAATAAAGATCGGCAGGCGTTCTTCTTTACAACTTTTTACATCCAGGCCAGGTAACAATTTTCCATCCCAGTGAACAGTAACTACTTCCGGCACGTTATTCTGAAAATCGGATTTTATGGATTTCGCTCTATTCCTTCTCATTTGATATCGAATACGTTGAATAGAAGATTTGTTGATTGAAAAGTCATCGCAATTAAGACCTAGTGCTACTACTACAGCCTGAAGTATATAAACAGAGTGCCTTATGCTCAGTTGACATCTGTCTAAAGCTGCAACTAACTTAGGCGTGATAAAATGTTTCCTTCCTCTTTTTGTAGTAGTTGCAGAACTTACAGATTGAGAGGTGGCAGGCAAAGGTTCCTCCAGGGTTTCTTCAGAGCTGGTAGATTGATCGAGTAGTCCTTGAGGTGGTACAAAGCCATGTCAAGTAAAATATGTCAATGAGCTCTCTGAAGACATTTGCCTGAGTCATTTTTTCTCTTCTTCTAGTTTTCTCTGCCTTGCCCTTTCTTCCTTCTCAACTAACTTTTTAACTACACCCGCTAAGCCGCTCTTTTTGTTTTTGTAAGAAAATTTTATCTTCTCTTATTGTTATTGTTTCGAGGGCATCAGCGTGTGCGATATCGAATAAATTATCCAATTCCCTTTGGAAATCCTCCTCGCGGCATTTATAAAACCCTGAATTTTTTGCAGTTTTTTTGCAGCTTTCTCCAGACTTGATAAAGATCCACAAGCTTCTTCACACAGTTTGGAAGAGCTTTAGTAGGTATTATAGCCTTTACCCAGAATATTATGCACTCCCGAACAACAAGATTTGAGCTTTTACTAACAGTCAATTTAACTCCGCGAATGTTAAAAAATAGAGCCACGAGAACTTGACGGTTACACGGTAATTTTGCACCCGCTATTTGGTGTTTTACCTCACCAACCAAGAAAATACTGTTTTAGTGCTTCTTAGTTCCACTTACATCTTCGAAATATAAAACCATGTAGTAATTGAAAAATAGGGCGAACACCCGCCTCACTTCTGTGCAATTTGTATGTGCAATGTTTCAATGCAAGTCGGCAGGTTTCCATGCTCCAAATAAGATAAAACTTTATTTTCGCGTGGCTTAGGGTTAAATGAACAAAACTAGGACCTATGCATTAGAAAATATAAACTTTGAAAAATAAGGGACACCCTAGTATAGGTGTTTCAAAAAACTTAACTTCAATAAATCCACAAGTCCTGAAAAAATCAAGAAATGTGTGCCTCACTTTGGCTTAACCTCTGTGCAAAGTTTTCGTCCTGTCATACTTCTACGCAATTTACTTACTCCTCGAAACATCGCATACCCCAATTAATTCTATTCTCTTCAAAATCATGGAGATAACTTAATTCTACCCACTACACGACAAGTAGAACGGGTTTTGGCTAAAAGGATCCATGGTCGACCTTGTTGTGTGTCTATAATAGCACCGCTGCCAAGCAACTTCCATTAGTAGGGTCTGGTCTGGTTGTTCTAGATATTGCTAAGGCTTTTGACAGATTAAAGCACTCACCTCTGTTGTCTAAACTCCAAGCTACATATTGCTAATGACTCAGTGCTAAAGAACTAGATTAAGAGTTTTATTTCAGGGCATTCAATGTAGTATTGATGTCGTCGAATCTAAAACTCTATCTGCCACATTCCCAGGGGTAAATTCTATCAGCCGCTCTTTTCCTAGTCTTTTTGAATGATCTGCTGTTAGTCCCCAATAGCAGAGGATCCGCAATGGAATAATCACATATTCCAAAATGTCATACCAGCACCCCAATGCTGGGCTCTTTGAAGAGATGTTAGTTCTTCCTTAACCCAGCACCTCGGGGTTGAAACTAAAATTGTAGATTCGGCCCCCCTCGAATGTACTTCATTTATCTGGGCTGAAGCTTCGAAAACCGCAGGAATGCAAGACAAGACTCGGTTTTCACCTACACTCTGCATTCCTCCTTTTCACGCAAAAGTTCATTTAGAACATCGTCGACTGTGGAACAGTCTTTCGCAGACAGCATTTTCGATCTTGTACAATATCCTCGATTTCAAAAGTCTAATAGCCATCAGCTAGAGAACTCTGCACCTCGAACCTTTCCGATCCTTTAATATGCTTTAAACTAAGCTTACTACCAGACATTACAAGGGAAAAGTTCCTCAAAAGAATGCAACGTGAGAACCATCGAAGTCGTCCCGTAGATTCAAGCGCGATGTCGGAGGTCCTAGGGCAATCATTACGATAAATTGGCGATGATCGGGGATGTAAACGGGCCAACAATGTGTTCTGAAGATCGTGGTGAAGCGGTGAATGATAAATGTAGCGTACGGAAGTTCATATGTTTTCCCACACCACCACATGAGCCATTTGGTCCAAAAGTGGCACTCACTCAATGTTGATATGTTTTGGTCCAATTTTGACCAGTCCAGATTGTAATCCCTTGCACTATAGACGTGCAAGCGTGGTTGAATGAGTCACCAAAAAGTACCAAAATCCTAGTATGACATAGTTAAGAATCACTATGGAGACATCATTCGTAAGAATGGACATAGCTGCATTACAACATGCGAGAATGAAAGGCATCAGGGATTTCTTGTGAAACCCTTAATTCCAGTTACCCGGCAGTCGTTGGTATTTTTAAATATTTACGTATAAAGTAAGTTTCTTCTTTATCAGTTTAGATGTAACGCCAAAGATTCCGCTGCTTTGGCATTTTTTAAGTTTAAGTTAGTTATCTTAACTTCTAGGGTGGGTGGCGGCCAGCTTTAGTCTGTTTTTTACGCTATAGTCTAAGCTCAGGTGTCACCCTGCCGTTCACGTCATGTTGCAATGTCTAGAAGTAAGCTTAGCTCGAAGGATAGAAAGACGATATGATAGGCTAAGGGTAGCAGGATGCATGAAGATAGGCTAAGGGTAGCAGGATGCCTGTATCTCGCGTTTGAACTCTTGGATTTTATGTGAGTTAATTTGTTTAAGCAGCCGGCTAAGTCACATATGCAACCGTCGGGGTTAGCAGGATACAGCCACGGCGGAGTAACAAGTAAATCCCACTAACCAATCGACAAAAGGCAGCAGTGCTACCAGGTGAACAAGCAGGTGTACCGTTCGCTAGGTGAGAACCCAACCTAAGCGGAACTTTGGTATCCTATTATTAACCGGCTAAGCCGAAAGGATGTCTTATTAGGGCTACCCCTTAGAGGCGTCTCATACTGTTCTAGCTGTCGTTTTGTATTTTTATCTATAGATCTACCGTTTTTAGCTCCCAGAAATGTTGAGGCCATTTGTCTTATCTTTTTGGGATATGTAAGCACCTTATTAATCTGGTTGCTAGAGTACGGAGCTTTAGCCAGACGGGGGGCAACTCTCGCAGGTGCACTGGCGGAGAATGTATAGAAGTTTCTGTGCGCACTAAAAAGAGACATGTTCATGTACTTTATCTCAGTAGCTGGCTCCAGATGGAGAAGCTTATCATCATGCGCCAAGGCTAGGAAAACTTTGCCTGACACTGACCAATTGGGCATTAGGCAGCCAGATTGAGTGGCCAATATCAGATACCGTGTTTTTGAAAACCTCTTTTTAAAGGAGTTGGGGGATGTTTCGAAACTCAAACTAGGAGATTTGATCCGGTACGTTTGACGGGATGCATCTAAAATCTCTCCTAGTCTACTGCCTACTCCTTTCACCTTAGCGCCAAGTTGTTTTCATCTTTCCGATAACATATAAAACTTCCTCGGTCAATGTTCCTCTCTCAATTCTTGTGTGTCAATCTTTTTTTCTCCTGCCTTTCGGCTGTCGGTTTAAGTCGCCCCCACCCTAATTTGATTTTGTAGCAAAAACGTTATGTTCTCTACCGTCTGCTTATACTCTTGGTCAAACCTTGCTCCTACTAGAAAGTCATTACACACAAGGATCTCTCCATTTTATGACCTAACTTCTAGAATAGCTGATGTTCAACTTGGTTGAAGGTTTGCTGGCAGGCGATATATTCAAGTCATTTAGTGATTTCCACAGTAGGGAAAAAGATGCCACCAGTTAGCATATCTTTGCAAGCCGCGAAAATTCTATGAGCCCCCACCATTAGTTTTTGGTTCTCGTTGCAGAGTTAAGACTACTTCACTTCTATCTTACCATTTAGGTTGCCAAAGATGATTTTTCCGTAATACTATAGTTTGGATACTGCCTATGACTATGCTTTCCTGCGTTTTATTCTTTCGCATATGAATCCCTTTTCTAGATATCTCCTCTTTATGTGTATCTCATTTGCTGTAAAGCAGTTCTAAGTCACACTTATAAGGTGCCAAGACCGTTTATCGTGCGACCAGTACACTCTTGTGCGTATTTTGGTTGTCAACGGTTTTCTAGTTCGGGTTCTTATTAGTTCTTTTTTTATGGAATGAGTTGTTGGTCCATTGCCAACCCCCTACCCTTAATTCTGTTGTACCTTCAGCTACTAAAGACATATATTTATGAATTTCCACTGAAGGTCAACAACACCACTGCTGTAAGAGGAAGCAATGAATTCTGTAGGAGAGATGGGGTGTAATTTTCATTCTATGATGAAAATCCATAATAGCCGAATAAAAAATGTATTCTAATAAGTTAACCTACTGATTAACGGCCCGGCTACCAACCCGGGGATTGGGGCTCGATTCCTCACACCAACATTGTCCTTCATCATTCCATTGCTACCACCTAGATAAAAGTATTTCTTGGTTTCCCTCCTTACAGCATTTTCCCACCTATTCTTCTGCCATCGTTTGTTAGCGTAAACGAGGAAGGCGTCTTTTATTCCATTGTTGAAGTCGGCATTCGGTCGCGGTAGTAGGTGGGAGATGGTGAAATAAACCCGCATGTTTGCGTTGACATTTTGCAGTACAAAGGGCTTCTTACTCTCAGCTCTAGTTTTGTACGTAAAATGGCGACTTCAGAAATGGCGGAAAGCTGAAATTCTACAGCTTTGGAATAATGGCTGCAGATTATGCATAAAGAATTATCAGTAAGCAGATAGGCGAATGCCTAAGTTGCAACAGATATTTTCCATTAAATGACTTATTACTAAAAATATTAAACATATCATAAAGAAGATTCACAATTTCTGTTATTCAATTTTAGCTGTGAAGGATGTAAAGGTTTCTTTAAACGAACCGTCCGCAAAGACCTTACATACGCCTGCCGTGAAGATAAAAATTGCACAATCGATAAAAGACAACGGAATCGTTGCCAATATTGCCGATATCAAAAATGTCTAGCATGCGGCATGAAGCGAGAGGCTGTGCAGGAGGAACGACAACGAGGAGCAAAGCTACCAACAAAAAGTGATGAATTTAGCCCTTCAAGTTCTGTACGAGATTTAACAATCGAGCGAATCGTGGAAGCTGAGCAAATCAGTGAATCACGATGTGGCGACAATGCTATTCCCTACCTGAGAGTGGGAACTAACTCAATGGTTCAGCCAGATTATAAGGTATGGAGACATTTCTTTAAGCTCCGAGATTCAAGCACGAAAACTTCTTACTTCTTTTTTTTATTTTAGCATGCAGTTTCGCACTTATGCCAAATGGTTAATAAGCAGCTGTACCAAATGGTCGAGTATGCGAGGCGAATGCCGCATTTTTTAACACTCGAGCGTGAGGATCAAGTTGTGTTACTTAAGGCCGGATGGAATGAATTGCTCATTGCCAACGTTGCTTGGAGGAGTATAGAGGTTTGAAATAAAACTAATACTTTTTCTCATTTGTTCCCATTAAAAACTATTTGTGCAATTTCAGTATTTAGACGTAGAATGTACTAATCCAGATGGTACAATAGATCGTCGAACACCAATACGACAGCCCCAACAAATGTGCTTAGGACCTAATTTCACTTTACATCGAAATAGCGCGATACAAGCTGGTGTAGCACCAATATTTGATCGAATTCTCTCCGAGTTAAGTGTGAAAATGAAGCGCTTGAATATTGATCGAGCTGAATTGTCTTGTCTTAAAGCTATTATATTATTTAATCCAGGTTTGCTTAAAGATTCTTACTCGCCTTCTAAGTCACTTCTAACTTTCATTTTATTTTAGATATTCGCGGCTTGAAATGTAGAGAGAAAGTTGATATTGCTAGGGAAAAGGTAAGTTTATAAATTGTTTTTGTGTAATTGTTATTGAACCTCTGTATATAATACATGCATTGTTTATAATGAATACTATATGTGTAACGTAATAGCATCCAGATGGTGGCGCATTCCATTGATTCATATTTCTATAGCACCTCCAGCTGGTTAAGTCTGGCTTTATAATTTTCGTTGTAAACAGTCAGACAATGTTTATGAAACGTAATATGAGAAAGTAAGTCGCCTAAATTTGTAAACAGTTGCAGTTTTCGTTTTTTTTTAATAATTCATCGAGCCTTTGCCGTTATATAAAGTTCTAAATGGAATTAAAAATCAATTACAGCTCAAAGGCAAACTAATTAAGTTCCACTAATATTTTGATGGCCTACATAGCCAACTTAAATATTTAATACGTTCTATAAGAAAAGTGGAATCGTTGAACTGAAAGCAAATAAGATTGCGTTATTTATGTAGCATATTTTATCGCTATCGAACTGTGGGGCCCATTGGGTGAATTATACATGCTTAACCTAATTATCAAAACACTTTTCCCCTGTTCACTTTGAAGTTCTTTACTTCAATCGATTTTGAAAGTGTTCACCAAGTAGCTACTTGAGTTTTAAGCAAGACAATGCCATACAGAGAAATATAACTATTGTTCGATATAAATTATATTGTCCGTTTTTAGTTCAAAAATGATAGTTTTATGTGGAAGTTCTAAGCTCAGGAATCACCCTTTGTACTACATCAGAACATTTGAACTCTTAGATGATGTAGGAGTTCGGAAACACTAACTGCGAAAGAACAGTCGAGTTGTTCTGTTTACGCCCGCATTCCTTGTTTGGAGCATATGCGAATAGGGGGCTGCAAGCAGAACCGGCCAATCTGGAGTTGCGAGTTTAAGATTGTCGTGGAGCCTGCAGTGCTCTAGTGGAACTCTTGCCGTGATATTAGCGATAAAGTTTTGTCAAGACTGCTACATCTGTACAGTGGTTCAAAGGGCCGGTAGTAGAGGAAATAGCGCGGTGATCAATGAAGTTGAAGACCCTTTTTGTACTTTATCTATCCATGCTAGAGCACTTTTTGAACCCCGCCCCAAATAAAGAAATTGTATTTGAGGAAGCCGAATGTAGGATTTGTATATTACAGCCAGAGCAGATATCCGGAGAAGAAATTTGCATATCCTTAAAAATCCCCGACACTGAGATGCTCTTTTGTCGAATTTGTGATCATTCCATCGAAAATCTTTGGTTAATGTCACGCCTATAGTTTTACACTGCCCCAAGAGATGGATAGGGAGGTTTTTCAGCTTTTGTTGGAAGTAAAACAGCACTTTGTTTTGGAAGTATTGAATTCGGCACGATTTTTGCGTTCCTATTCAAGAATAAGTTCAATGTGGGTTGATTCAGTCAGACATAAATCAGCGATCGTAAATGCTATGTATATCTGGGAGGTCCTTGTCTTGCATTATCGAAGAGTAGAGAAACGCTGACCACCATTACCAAAGTTGTGAATCGAATTGGAGCGGATTGATAGCAGATCAGTTATGAAGATTAGATATAGAGCAAGTGACAAAGTATTAAAAAAATAATGATGTTAACAAACTGATTGGTTGGTAGATGTGTCTGATTGAACAATTTCATTGCAAGAGTTTCAAATAATTGATCGAAATCTATTTTACACATTTTGTGGTCCTATTTGTACAGCATCCATCTAATCTAGCTTAACTGTTTGTTATTATATCGCCGAGCAAACGATGTATCTAAATCGTCTAGAAATCTTATTCTACTGCAATACCCAATGTTATCAGAAAGCCTGTATTTGGTCTAGATCAGGGGTGGCCAACATGCGGCCCTTCGCACGAAGTTGTGCGGCCCGCGAGATTCAACAAGATTTAACAAAATATTTTGTGCTAGAAGGTTCCAACATGTGAAAAAAAAGAGTCAGCTATGAGCAATGATTAAAATTCACAGCCTGCCATAGAGAATTGGCTCTCGGGGTGACCGGGTTGATGGATAAAAATCCAAGTAATTGTTTTTCTCGGTAACAATTCAATATAAATACCGCATCCGCAACAAAAATTTAGTGTCATGGAGCTAGCAGAGAAAACAAGCATATTTACAAGGAAGTACACTTCTTTGGTCAACATCCAGCTAGTGTGTTATGAGTGCAGGATTCTTTTTCTTCTGCTCCTTTATTCCCGCACGGGACATAGGGCGGAAACAGTTGCCCTCCTTGTTGTGGCGTCTTTTGGTAGGGTTCTCCTCCACTTTATTCTAGGTTTTCCAACTCTAGGGTTCCTTGCAGATTCCAGTCAAGCGCCTTTTGGCTAGATTCACGTTTGAACCTCGCAGGGTGTGGCCATTCCATTCCATTTCCCTTGCATGATTTGGTCATCTATCGTTTCTTTTCATTTGTAATTCTATCTTGCCAGCAGATTTTTATTTAGGATGAAAACTTGAAGGCGCGTTGTGATAGATTGGGCCACTTTCAATGTTTCGCACATACAACAGAATTGCCTTAACATTGGAGTTGAACAGCCTTAATTTGGCGTCGATCTCCATATGATTTATATATTCTGGTAGTGACGTAACTAATGAGGTAACAGAATTAATCTACCAATTCCACGTCACCATTAGTCACCGCTGTATCCGCATTTCTTTAGTTTTAATCGGATTTAACCTTAAGCCTGTCGAACTACTTTCTGCTACTAAATTGTTTAACATATTTTTGAGGACCTGAATGTGAAAAACCCTTTCAAAACATGATTTTTATGTTATAAAAGAAAAGTTTTGTAAATTGATATGTCTGGGACAAAAGGTTGTGATTGCGAATCGTTTCTTTTCGAAAATGGAATTTACGTAAAGCGCCACTTTGTCTGACGAAAACCTGCACCACCAATTACATTTCATTTCACCTAGTTTCTTAAAAATGCTCATACCTCGTCTATTGCCTATTTTAACTCACATTCTCACATTCTTAACTCCTGCCTCACGGTATTCAACTTTCCCTCGACTTGGAAGCATGCTTCAGTCATACCTATTCCCAAGTGTCCTTCTCAGTCCTATCAGTATTATTCTCTTTGTGCTCTTAAATTTTTGAAAAGTTTCGTATCTCTCCGCTCTCAAAAGTTTAAACCAGGTGGCTAAAGTACCTCAAGTGCCCTACTCCACGCTGGTGTTCTTCAAGGCTCCATTCTTGGGCTACTTTTATTCAGTATTTTTATTAACGATATTTTAAGATTCATATGTATGCAGACGATGTGCAGCTTTATTTCCCTGCGCCAAGAGATCAAATACATTATGTGTGTGGAGAAGGTTGCTGTTGACTTGCGTCATGTATCCTTATAGTCGGCATTAAATTTACTGCAGCTCCTTCGAAATCCCATTTCATTTTTATCTCTCTCACTCTGATACTGTTCGTCCTGACTTTTCTGCTATCGCGTTAAACTCGGTTCTTCTTGTTTGCGTTAATAAAGCAAGAAATCTTGGGCTAGTACTGAATAGCAGCATGACCTGCTGCGATCACATTAGTTTCATTGTAAGTAAAACCTACGGACTCCTGTCTAAACTTCGTTACCATTGTGGCTTGCTGAAAAGGGCTGTCCATCTGTCCTCTCTTGATTCTTTTTGCGCCCATAAACTTGAAGTAGCGTTTAACGATTGTGTACTTACCTGCATACCTCAACCCAAGTAAAAATTTGGCCGAGTTTTATGCCAGGTCTCTGGCCAGGCTCTGTCTAGGAAAAGAAAAACCCCGGCACCCCTGGTCTAGATACTAGATAAACGGCTTAAAATTGACCAGACCAGTTATGCTCGGCGTATTTTATCAAGGCCCTTTCAACCAAACCGGTGAGTGCCCTAAAATAGTGCTTGGGTCCTGACCGAACTAAGCTAAGGCGTCCGACTCTTAATTGCCCACAAAACCTAATTGCGCGGAACTCGTCTAAGCGTGACCCAGCTACGTTGGGACTTTTGAAAACTAATTTGGACTTAGCCCTATGGTACTTTATCGCTCTGTTTGCGGCAATCTTCTGTTTTCTCAGGTTCATGCTAAAATTATGTACACCCCCTACTTGAGAGACAGTATTTACGGGGCCCAAGTCGAATGCTTTTCTAAACCTGGGGCTTTCACCCCAGATTTCGGAGTTTATAAAGACATGGCGCTGTGGTGGGCAATAGCAGCTCCTGCCTATTGGGATACACACGAAGAATACCAAAAAGCTTTTGTTTATACCTCTCTCACCCGAACTCACAAGATGGATAGGAGGGCTCTGGAACTGCCTTGGAAGCTCGTGTGGAGCTACTAAAGCACCACTGTCTGAAGAAAAATATATTAAAGCGTTATAATAAATTCAAACTTTTATAACTATTTTGTTAAATCCTCCTCAAATCCTCCCTAAATTTTCTCTCATTTGCACAATTTTGATCGTCGGATTCATTTCATAATATACATATTTCTCTTGTGCTAGTTTTCTCATCCTTCTTTAATTTACCTATGCTTAAACTTTGAGATCTCCGCGAACACGCAATCTGATAGCGATATCTGGTAGAGAATCCCCGCTGAAGACCATCGGCCATGTGTCCGTTCGATCTCAGCAGCAATGCAGTATATATAGCGGATTTCTCTACTTCTATATGGAGCGGTACCAAATTGGTAGCATTGTCGTCGACAATGCTCGAACTTCCCAGGTGAGCAAAAGCAGACCATTCGTTGAATCTTGCACAATCTTACACACTTTCCTGCGAGACTTGCTCATTTGGTTGTCCTGGTACTAATGGAGTGTCTAGTATTTAGTTTGTTGTGAGAAGCCTAAAGCTTTACCTGCAAGGACCCAAATCAGTTAATCCTGGCATTATCCATTTCCTGGTGAATGGTACCAGAACAGTTTTCTTACCATTGAGACTAAGTCCTACCACCGCGTATACCGAGTTTCCATGGGTATCGAGTTGAGATGTGATTAAGTTGAAATGACACTTCAACTCAACGACTTAACTCTATGCGTTTCCACTTCCATCTTCCTCCATCTTTTTCCATCAATTAATTTTATTATAGATTTTTCTTTAAAAGTATTTATTAAATAAAAAATCACTTCTGAAGTTCAAGCGAGGCGCGACAATTTCACTTTTTGTACCTTTGTCAGTGTGCCGTTTTTAGTTTTGTGCGTGAACTCAGTTCAACCTACCTATTTTCGTTGAGTTGAGCAGAGTTGAAAATCTTTAACGAAAACTATTTAACTGCGTCTGTTTCCATGACGTATAACTCGGGTTAAACTCTGGTTGAACTCTCATGGAAACACAGTAATAGAGAAGTCACATAAATTTATGTACGGCATTTATCTTCTTATTCCTTAAATCCTGGGTTCCATTACTTCCATAGTGCCAAAATCTACTTAGAAGTGCTAAATTGGTAGTAGATTATTGTGTATGATGTTGATGGGAAAAAGGCGGTGAGGTGAGGGAGTTTTGGGGTAGGAACATTTTAGGTCCCATTCATATACTACACGTAGATTTAGTAATTTCTTTAAACGCATTCGTCTATGCTGGTACCAAATTAAATTGTTTTTGAGAAAATAGAAGTAATTGATCTTGAGCGGAGTTGGAGGAGTTTTTGCAATTTTTTGGTATGGGGTGAAAATGTGCAAGTTTCCAGGAGTCTGGATAAATAAACTCCGGAGAAATATGATAGGGGATTTTGGGAGAATGGGGAATGAACATATGCATTTCTGCCTGTATGATCCTGATGTTAGGGATAGCGACGTAGTTGTCGTTTCTTTTCGGAAAGACAGATCCCAGTCAGCGGATTGGAAAAATTAATAAGCCCCAGCCAATTTCCATAATGCCACACAGATCTCTTAGCTGGTTTGGGTGGGGTATGAAATTTATATGGGAAGTTAACGCTGACTAGGCAGTGGTCCGAATTGTCGAGAGACGAATCAACTTCGGCGGATTATGAAATAAGAAATAGTTCAAAGAGATGGGCTCTATGACCAACAACATCAGGGACTCTTGTGGGATGATCCACAATTTGTTTTAGATTTTTCGTGCCTGCATAAAGCTCAGAATCTTTGCCAGAAATACTAGTGCTAATGAATTACTGAGCCAAATCAAACTAAATCAGCATCAGATGATATTTGGGTTTCACGAAAATTGGGGGTTTAAAATTCCATAGTGGCACTCCACAAAAGAAAAGTCGAATGAAATGAATGTTACAACAAAATAAACTAAAATTTTTGTAACGGGGCTTCAATAGCACGTATTTCATCTATCCAATGGCGCTACAGCCCAAAGCGAGCCTTGGCCTCCTCTAGGGCATTTCTCCACGTTTGACGGTCCTTTGCAGCTTGTCTCAAGTTCCGGATGTTGAGCATAACCTCTGCGTCAGCCGTCACAGAGTCTATCCATCTCCTCCTGGGTTTGCCTATTGGTCTATTTCCTGAAATTTCTGATATCATAAGCCGTTTTGGGATACGATTGTCCTCCATCCTGATTAAATGGCCGGCCAGTCTTAGTCTGTTAATTTTTATTAGAGTTGCGACGGGTCGTCAAAAATTTCGTACAACTCGCTGTTGTATCTCCTTCGCCATATTCCACCCTCTCTGGTTGGGCCTATTATGCACCTGAGGAATTTTCTCTCAAACCTATTGACTCGTTCCTCTATGTCCTGGGTCATAGTCCAAGTCTCGCGCCCATAGCACAATACTGGTCGTATTACTGTTTTCTAGAGTGAGAGTTTCGTTTTTCTGTGCGCACAAATCAGCACGTATTCAATCGGCACATTTTTTTGACCATTGCAACTATCAGAGTCAATAAATTTTGTCCTCACCAGAGTTTTATATCCCTCTTGAGACGAGGCATATTTCATCAATAGACAAATATTGGCTGCAACACCTAGCTTGAGCTCGAGTTATATTGGCACCTGCTGGCTCTGCCTCAAAGAAGACGAGTCTGACCTGTTCTCTGTCACTGTCCCGTGATAGCGTATCGTTGTTGGATACGGCCTTGCTTGCTTTAATCCCTCAATGGAGATAGGGCTGAAACAGTTGTCCTCCAGCGGATCTCCCAGTTGTCGCTGCCTCTGCTAATAGGGTTCTCCTCCACGTTGTTCTGGGTCTTCCGGCTCGACGGGTTTCTTGTGGATTCCAGTCGAGGGCTGTTTGGCTAGATTCTCGTTTTCGAGTCGCAAGGTGTGGCCAATCCAATTCCATTTCCTTCGCCTGATTTGTCGTCTATCTTTTCTTGGACGGCACGGCGCCATTGCTCTTCATTTGTAATTATATCTTGCCAGCGGATTTTTAGAATACGACATAGGCATATATTGATGAAAACTTGAAGGCGCCTTCTGATGAATTGGGTGACTTTCCATGTTTCGCAACCATACAAAAGAACTGCCTTAACGTTGGAGTTGAACAGCCGCAATCTGGTGTTAATTGAGATCTCCGTCGATCTCCATATGTGAAACAGGCATGCATATGCGCTTTTTGCTTTATTTATTCTGGAATTGACGTCTTCTTCTGCCACGCCATTTTCGGCAATGATGCTACCGAGGTAACAGAATTTATCTATCAATTCCACGTCACGGTTATTCAGCGCTGTCCGTTCAAGGGTGTTTGCATTTATTCCCTTTAGTCGGATTTAACCTTAAGCCTACCGAACTACTTTCTGTTGCCAAATTGTTTAACATTCAACATTGTTGCCCTTGCTTGACCAACAACAAATCTTTAAGATGACTGCAGAGACTGTTCAAGCGTTCTGCCCAACAAAATTACGGTTCAGGGGCTGCAAGGCGTACAATAGGTCCAAGCGGCGACCGCGGTAATCCTTGGACCCGATACTCTTAAAAAACAGAAAGAATTCTTCAACGAAAGAAAAGTCTACAACTTCTTCCTTTAACCCCATGGATCTAACATCAAATTAGTATAATTATTATTTCAAAGGCATATTAACTATTTCTAACAAAATTACGACGAAAAGTGAAGATCATTTATTAACATCTTGTTCCCTCAATCTTCCAGATCTACGCATGCTTAGACGAACACTGTCGCACCGAACATCCTGGAGATGATGGCAGATTTGCTCAACTACTACTACGACTTCCGGCACTCCGATCAATTAGTCTAAAGTGTCTCGATCATCTATTCTTCTTCCGGCTCATTGGTGAGAAGCAGCTAGAAACTTTCATTGTTGAAATGCTCGATGTACCACTGTGTTAATTTTTTTTATATACATATATAAACTATTTTTCAACTCTTTTTTTTATATTTTTTTTTATTGTAATTAAAAATATTTTTTTATTTAAAAACACAAAAATATATAAAATCAAATTTTTTTACTATTATTTATCACTGCATCGCTGTATGTATTTACTATGCTAGAAACCGCTCTTTGGCGCTTTAATATATCGCAAAATGTTAGGGAAAAGTTATTCCGTTTAATCTTAAACGCTAGACTCTAGGTTAAGTTAGAGAATAAACTGTCTCTTAAGTTAACAAAAACAACTTTATTATATTATAAAAAAAAAACAAAACAAGAGAAAGTAGATGATATTTTTTGTAATAAATGAAAAGAATTTGTATTCCTTTATTCTGATATTTTCATATTTAAGAATTTTTCGAATGTTATTTAAAAAAGACTGGTTTTTTGTGGAAGGATTTAGTAAAAAGGAGATGCGAGGAGAGTCTCAAGAAAAGCAGATTGTTTCTAGATTTATTTTTTTTAAATAAAAGGAATTTTATCCCGTCCATGTTTCTGTTTTGGGTATAAATTGGATAAATTTCGTGTTAATTTTTAAACTACATTGTTTTCTTAATGAATTAATTAAATGTTTTTGGCAAATTTTAAAAGTCCTGTTGCATTTTCAAAAATATTTTAACGAAAAAAAACTGTTTTGTTCACTTCAAATGTACCTTGTTTAAAAAACTCAAATGTAATTGTGAAATATTTATTTTTAAATAATATAAAGAAAGAATGAATTTTTGGCAGCACTTAACCATATAAAAAATGTATAAAAAAAGATTCTCAATGTTGGTGGTGCTTATATTTGATTGCCTTTATTTTTCAAAAAAAAGAAATGTTTAATGATTGTTAAAAAGAACAAATTTGTTCGTAAATGTCTTGTTTGAAATGGAAAATGAAATATGTTAAAAAGGAAAGATATAAAAGAGTTTCCCCTTTTTTATTTAAAAACAAAATCAACTTCAATGTAATAAAAAAGTTTTCTGTAATTACGGATTATATTATAGTCGACAAATATTTAATATAAATAAAAAAAAATAATAATGTTAAAAGAGTCTCATGGTAGAAAGAAAATTGTTTTTTATTGTTCTACAATTTAAGTTAAGTTAATGCAGAATAAAAAAGATTTATTTGCTATTGCCTGAGCGTCATTTCGTAATCGACTGAATCTGCGTTAGTGTTAAAGTTGTATTTATACTAAGGGGAAGTTCTTGTCGTTCTTTGAATGAGGAGCATTTACACCCATTTGCTAAAGAATATTTGTTAAACCAAATGAATTTTGGAATACGGTAAGTTGATCTGTAAAGGTACAATATTTGAACTTCTTAATTTATTACTCATAGGTTTTATATACGGATAAAAGTAAATTTAACCTTCACGGCTCAGATGGAAGGCGTTATGTATGGCGAAAGACAAATACTGAGTTTGAGCATAAAAACACATGTGCTACGCTAGGGATGGACGATATGCATCGATGTTTCGGAAACATTCGATGTATAAACCCGATGCATCGAACTGAACCGATGTTTTATTAATGCTTCGATATATTCGATGCATCGATGTTTTTTATCCGATGCATCGAATTGGAAATATGCTTTGCCTTTGTTCAGTATTCTTATACGCGAGTCGAAAATTCAACTCAATCTCAACTCAACTTTTCAAGGTCTACGTGGTAACTGCTAGAGTATCACACATAAAACTGAATACAGAATTGAGCGGTCATAAGCACCGATAAATGCCAAATGATACAAAATGGTAAAGCTTGCATTCTGTTCAGAATAATCAGGTTGTGTGTAATCTTATTATTTTTGACGTTTGTCAGCACTGGTGTACTTACGTGACCGCTCAATTCTGTTTCCAGTTTAAGTTGGAAGGTGTGTGGGAACTGTATTTCAAATACACTCACGGATTTCCTTGTCACAGTCATTGCCGTAACCATGCATGAACATGTTCGTTGTCGTAAGTTAGTTTAACTGTAAAGGTGCGATTCCTATGCTACGACTGTAACGACTACAGCCGCGTGGCTCCAGCCGTGGGGCTGGAAAAATTTACTCGTTGTAATGGAAGTAAATGGAACCATTTCCTAAGGAGCGTCTGGCGCCGCACGACTGAAGCGACTCTGGTGAGGCGGCTTCATCCGTACGGCTCAACTGCTGACATGAGCAGTATAGTCGTAACAGTCGTGGCGGCTGGAAAATTTATTTTCACTGTGTTCAAGTATTTTGTGTGTGATCAAAGCCTTCTATATTTACAAGCCATGCTGTAGAAAAATATTGAGAACCAATTTCCCCTTAATAGGACTTCAAATCGCCAAATTACACTAACAACATAACGTCACTTCACCGATTTGAAATTCCATTAAGGGGAAATCTTGAGTGCCAATTTTTCTGGAACTGCACTAGTCGCGGCATAAGAATTTTACCGAGCGACTCGGATCATACGGCTCTGATCACGCGGCTGAAGTCGCTCCAGTCGTAGCATAAGAATCGCACCTTAAGACCTGTAACTGCATGAACTTTTATATTTGCGTATATTTTAGACATAAAATTTATTGTAATTTTGAATGAAGTTTGTGGGTACAAGACATCGATGTATTTTGCGATACATCGTCGTGACATCGATGCCAAAGAACGATGCATTGCATCGAAAAAAACATCGATGTATTTTCTTAATGCCCACCCCTCTACCATAAAACATGGGGGTCAGTCTCTAATGGTTTGGGGCTGTAAGTCCAGTGCTGTAGTGGGCAATCTGCATCTTATTGAAGGTAAAGTGGATAGATTGGTCTACTTAAACATTCTCAAAGAAAATGTAAAGCAAAGGGCTGAGAAATTAGGGATTCTGAAGGACTTTGCGTACTATCAAGATAATGACCCTAAACAGAAATCGGAAGTTGCCATGCTATGGCTTATACACAATTGCCCCAAATCATTGCAAACCCCTCCCCAGTCAACGGACTTAAACGTCATAGATCATTTGTGGGGCGAACTTGCTCGCAGGGTGTACCGCAGATCATTCAATAGCCTTAACAAGTTAAAAACTGCGTTGACAAAGGAGTGGAACAATATTGACCCAGATTTTTGTAAAAAATGAGTCAATTCAATGTCCTCTCGTCTAAATGCGGTTACTGGTTAGAAAGGGTACGCTACTAAGTATTAAATTGTCAGATATAACAGCAATTTGTTTTGTTTTATCTTCTGTCCCATTATTCGTGCGAACCAGAAAATTGGCTTTAGTTTCATTTTTAACGAATAATTTTTTAACGGAATTTTTTTTTTGTAAATGTGATGATAAATGTTGAAAATACGCCAAATGCCAAGAAGTTTAATGTATCATATATCGGAAATAATATATTTTTTTTGCTTTACACAACTGTTTTAATGTCGGAGTTTAGCTTGTCCCATTATTCGTGCGAACCACTGTATGTCGCAGCTAGCCTAATTGCTTGAGTTCCATTTTGGCACGAAAAAACCGGTCCGGGAAAAACCTAATCGTATGGCGCTAGCCATAGACCGGTTCTCGTTCGATAAGGAGGACAAGCAGCTTTGGACCTATGGTTAGTGGTTAGTTGGGGGACCGCTTTAGTAAAACCACACTCGCGCTTGGGAAGCAAAAAGCAATTACAAAAGATGAAATAAAATAAAAGCTTTTCGGCACCGGAGCTTATTCAAATATCCACAGGCCTCTATGAATAGCTCTACTGTAGATATTTACAAAAGCTCTATAATGCTCCTTTTTGTCTTCAACCAAATCGTTGCAGGAGTGTTCCTATGGGAGCACAAATGGAGTGCTAGCCTAGGCGGACATCTAATGTTAAAAAATATATGAAGAGGGAGCGGAAAGAGAGCACTCCATGCTTCTGTGGGAGTGCTCTTTCATTGTCTTTGGAGCACTCAATTTCCCGCTGGGTGATGCATTTCGAAGCCCGATTTTCGAAATTCACAATGGCGGCGCTCGAAATGCAAAATGGCCGAATTTTGCCAATTGTGTTCCAATTCCAATGAAAGTCGGTATCTAGGCGTTTTTAACGTCGCATATAACCGATTTATTCAATTTACTTATTATAGGCCAAACAACTTACTTACATAGTTGCCCTTATCCACAATATACATAAATATAGCTAGTAATTTGATCATAATGCAAATTAAAGTTAAACTTGTTGTCTAGGTGGGACAACACCTAAATTATTGATATGATCGACAGGGCCTGAAACTAATAGTACTGGCCTCTTGATAATAGTACTGCAGCTGTTTATTTCTTTTGCGTGAGAAGGTAATTGCATGGCATTTATTGATGTTGAGTTGTAGTTTATTCATGGTGCACGAGTCTTGCAGGATACATCTGTTTGGGACCTTATAACACTGTAAATTTTTAAATCGTCTGCATAAAGAGATGTGAAATATCCCTTAGTTTTTCGGATAAATCGGTGATAAATATGTTAAACAGGAGCGGGCCTAGATAACTGCCCGGAAGTTACGTCGATTTCCTTTGATAAAAATTCTTGAAACCTAACCACTTCAGTTCTTCCGTTAAGATATGATTTTATCCATTTAACGGCAGGACCGGATATTCCAAATTTTAAAAGTTTTGTTATTAAAATATGGTGGCCAACCCGATTAAAGACTTTGCTAAAGTCCGTATACACAGCGTCGATTTAATGACCGTTCTCCATTCAATATAACAGTTCAGAAGTTAGTAACATAAGGTTTGAGGTTGTCGAACGTCCTTTTATGAATCCGTGTTGTTCTTCGTTAAGAAGAGGGTCAATAAGGCGGGCTATCTTGTCGAAGACGAGTTTTTCGAAGAGTTTTAGAAGTGAAGACAAGATGGCAATGCCCCTGTAGTTGTCCACTAAGTGCCTATCACATGATTTGTGTATCGGTGTAAGAAAGGGTTTGTTCCACATCGATCGAAACTTACCTAATGATGATTTATTAAATATTATTTGAAGGGGGAGTAATATTTGTTCCGAGCAGCATTTCAAGAAAATAGAGGGAAGAATGGCCCTTGGCAGCAAAATTAAATCGATTTAACTTAAAGTTACGCCCAAATTTCGAATTAACGTATAAAAGGGTATTTAATACGCAATCGATTTCAACTTACAGTCTTATAACTTTGGCTTAAGCCGAAAAATTTCGGTTTAAGCCATAATTCGAATTATCCTGTTCATACGACAAAAAATTTTGGATGATCCATAATTCCAATTATTTTTGGAGTAGTTATAAACTAGGTAATTGTTGACGGATAACCTGAGGTTTTTCGTTTAATGTTAACGAAGTCGAAGAATTTCTTAGGGTCCTTTACGATGTTTTCACCGACGGTGTTTACGAATGTGGTATAAGCCTCACGTGACCTAAGTGGGAATTCTGAAGCTAATCTAGCATTTATTCTGATCTCAATGGAGCATTTACATTGATATTTTTTGTTGTAGAGATCTATAGTATTTTTGTCTAGCCATGGAGATAATTTGTAAATATTTTTGATATAAGGTACATGGTTATCGATGGTTTTAAAAATGAGGCTATCAGCGCAAAAGTGGTGTAACCAACAATTTAAGCGGGTTGCGGTTTTGGTGTAATATACATTCTTTACAGTAAGAACTTTCAATACAATAGTGGAGTAAGCTACTTTTTGCCTTCCAAAAACATAACTGTACATAACGTAACTGTTGGACAGAACAAATATAGCGAAGTAGTAGAGCAAAAAGGGTGTAATCTGACTACACCGGTGCTTTACATGGCCCCTATTCCCATAGTCACCTCACTTTTTTTCTCACGTCACATTTTTTGTCACGTCACTTTTAAAGAGGTATTCTCATAGTCGAGTGACAAGGAAAAAGTTACTGAGAGAAAATGTCACAAAACTAGGTGTGGTATTCTGGAAGTCATTTTTTGTTGCAAATGTCACTGATAATTGTCATTTTTTATCACTTGGAATTTGTAGGTGACGCTACGATTTTCTTAAAATGGATAGTGACAAAGGGTAAGAAATATGATTTATTTTAATATTTTTGATGAATTAACATTATTTTTATATCCTAGAATTTAAATAACGAACAGGATATGTAAATAGAAATATATCATATGTATATAGAAATACCGTCACTTTTTTTACAACAGGTGACTACAAGAAAATTGGTTTGTCACATTTTTCAGTGGGTGACGTGACTATGGGAATAGGGGCCATAGTCTGGGGCTACACCACTTTTGCGCTGATAGCAAATATTGTAGAAGCATGAGACTACTCTATGTCATTACTTAATAGCCTATTCCGTCCAGTCAACTAGGGATAGTTCAGAGCAAATACTAATAAAATCGGCATTTTTGAAGTCGTAAACCATAGAGTTATTGTAGGGCGTACGGTGACTAATGATTGCAAAATAGAGATCGAGGACCCATGCCAAGTGGTGGATAGTATTACTGAATAGGTTCTCCTCATCAGAAGCAGGTAAGACGTTCACCTTCTCATATGAATTGGTGAAAATTAAATCTAACCGTTTCCCAATACTGTTTGATTGCCCTATAACTTGCATTGCCTTGTCAGTACTGTAAAAATTATCGACCAGTTTTATGTTAATGGCATTTGTGACATTAACAGGAAGTAAGTTATTATCTTCCTCGTCGGAGATGAACGAAGAACAAATAGTCAAAAGCCTTGGAAATATCTAGAGTAACAAGACTCGACTCGCCACAGCGATGAATGCTTTGTTTGAGATGCTCTGTCAGACACACGAGAAGGGCGCCAGTAGATAATTGGGTCTGAGCCCATATTGCATTTCGTGCAGGATTTGGTAAGATTCAAGATAGTAGATAGGGAGTAGGCCCATAGTTAGAAGTGTCGTTGGCTTCACCTTTTTTCGGACTGAACATGAGCTTAGGTTCCAAGAGTTGGGGTAAATTCCGGAAAAGTATGACAGGGCAAAAAGTTTGCACAGAGGAGGACATCGGCTCAGAATGTGGACGGGTGGTGAGTACAGTTGCGAGAGGCCAGGGCCGGATCCCGGTTATAGAACCGTTAAAGAAGAAGAAGTGGATTTAGAGCTCTTGAAGAAAAATCTGTCTATTGAATTGGCGTTGTAGTACAGAGGGTGACATAGCAGTTTCGGTTAAAGAGGAATTTGAGGCGAATCGAGATGAATCGGTCTTGGTTTTGCTTTCTGTTATTACCTCCTTCTCATAAATGAAAGGAGGGGTTGTGGAAGCAATAAAAATTCTTGATGGAAGTTATGAAGGACCAGAAGTTTTTACTGCCTGCACTTGTATTAAGAATCTTACTTCTCTACCTGCCGTCAAATGATGATTTGATCTTCCTGACGATGGAATTACAGGAATTTCTCAACTTGATATAGTCACGACGAAGTGACTCATTTGGGGAATGTCTGCATGGTTTATAGGCGGTTTTTAAGCGTTTATTGCGTTGATACATTCCCCATTAAACGATCTATTCGGCCTCGACTTTATAGATTTGGTAGAATGAGGAATGTACAAAAGTATTCCTGCCCGCATTTTGAAGACACAAAGAGCGGCAGAGTTCGCATTCTTCTTCTTTATGTACGCTCATTTAATCCCTCGTGGCACATAGGGCGGAAACAGTTGCCCTCCAAAGGACTTTGTTTTGCGCGACAGCTCTCAGCTCTGACCGGGAAGTTCGCATTGGCACTACGGAAATACAAAACTCAGTAATTGAAAAAAGTTTTGCTCTTAGGAAGCTAGCTAGCTTTATCCTGTTCTTTGTCCCGCTCCTTTGGAGAGCCCTCTGAATACTACCAATTAAATCGGCACCGTGGCTAAGTTAAAAAGTTTGAGTAAAAACTTACCTGTCGGAGACACGTCGACGAAGATTAAAGTGACAACCAAAAATATTATTTTGTACGAAATTAAAACGCACCTTTCGCATTTGAAAACTCGCCCAACTTCAGGTCTATTCTTCGAGGGAAAAATCGATTCCGGCTCCCCAAAAGTAACGGAAATTAACCGGGAAAAATCGAAGAACTTGCACTGGGGAGCACCGACACAAGCATGACTTCGAACTGGTCCCAGGGTATGGGGTCCCGTGAATCCTCCGAAGCTGTGTTGTCAAACGGAACATATGCAGCGCTAACAAGGCGCCCTAGCGAGGGTTTGAGGCTGATGGCAGCCGGCTCCCTGGAGGGTTCATGGTAGCGACGCTTCGTCACACGAACAACAAGTGGGAGGGCGCTGAAAACGCGACTGGCGTCGGGGAGCCTTGGCCTTCTCCTACTCCTCGCGTGCATGAGTGTTTGTATAGCCAGTGTCTTCGCCATCAGACGCGAAGGACGTCTCCATAGTTTTTCGTAACCTCAAATTCCAAGGAGTTCAATTAAAAAGGACACAAATCCGTGCATTAAATTTTTTGCAATGCAGACACCATTGTTCTGGATGTGTGTAGGCTTTAGTGTGGTGCTAGGTTGTGCCTAATCAATTTTTGAGCCGTTTACCTTTCGGCCAGCGAGGAAATCAATGAGTTGACGTCGTCGGTACCCTGTGCGATTACTTCCGGTTAATTTGGATTTTAGGGGCGAAAGGACTTCTTCTGTTTGAAAGTTTTCCGATTTCGTGCGATTTTTCATTTTCCGCTTTCCCATGCTTTCCAGGATGTCGGATTAATTTGCTAATTCGGTGCAAAACTTAATTTGTCTGGACGGAAGCGCAATTTTCGGGTGTAAATTGGGTTTTTAGCAGAAATTTTGTGGCGGTGTCTGTGAATTCAGGTGAAGTGGGAGTTCTGTGATGAGATAAAGTGATTTTATGTGTATTTTTTCAGGCCAGTCAGCAGTTAACTAACATAAAAAGGTGAGCGTTGCGTTTTATGTTTACTATGAAATATATTTCAGCTTTTCAGGCTCAATTTTATAAGCCAATGAAAATGATCCAGTGATTGACCTGAGAATTGATTATTTCGTTGTTGTTGTTGTAAAATCCCCCCCCCCGCAAACCCTTTACTTGTTGACAAACTTTCTAGTTGACAACCGAACATTAATCAGTGTAGTGGCGGGAAACCCTAAATCAACACGGAAAGAGTTGGGACGCTGCAAATTTGTGAAACAAAAAATTAAGAAAGTTTTGGGAGTTTGTATGTTGGGAGAAAAAGGTTTTTGTTAATTAATAGAGAAAAGTAAAATATCACAACGAGATGAGCAAGCTTAATTAAAATTATCAGCCACCGCCATTGAGGGGCGCTTCGTAATGAATTTGTTTGGAAGCTGAAGCTGAGCAATATCGCAGATTTTAGTTCACAATAGCAAGTCAATATATGGAAGGATTTGAATGTCGTGTAACGTCGGATTTGAGGAAATAATATTTACAATAGAGATATTGACGGGATGATTACAGCTGGGATCTTACGCATAAAGTACTGGTTCTACATTTTTTACTCTCTAAAAGTGAATTAGTGGAAATTCACTAATTCTTAGTCATTTTTCACTAATTCAAAGTGTGTCATGTCTGCAACTATGAATTAGTGACTTTTGACTGTTTGAATTAGTTAAATATAATAGCCTATAAATATTGTCATTGAAAAATAACACGTTTGAATATAACATTTCTTTAGTTTAATGAAAAAAAAGTTATTAACATATTCCATATATGGTAAATAGTAAATGTTGAAATAATCTTAATAAATAATAAAAGAAAGAACCCTTTATTTTCACTAAATAAAATCCACAATAACTAATATAAAAATCAAGCCACCTAGTAATAAAGAGAAAAATTAAATTTTACTAATTCAATTAGTTAGCATAGACCTGCTCACTAATTTTTTAGTGGATTCATGAACTACTAAAGTAAATAGTGAAATTTCCACTAATTCACTTTTAGAGAGTACAGAGCTTAATTGAGGAAAGTCTAGTCAACTGAAAAAGAGAGAGTAATATTTCAATTTTCAAAATTATTTTCTTATGGTCTAATACGATCCTTTATACTCTGGCCTGTATTAATTTAGGCGTTGAAATGTGGATGGATAGAGATGACAATTCAGTTACATACATTAGAAGTAGAACAGCCCCATAATTGGTGAAGCGCATTAAGTTGGTAACAAGATGTCATATATCCAGATTGCACCCACAGTCTCCTCGCAGTGGCCACTGGAAGCTATTCTGAAAGTGATGGGCTAATCAGGAGCGGCGGAGCATAATCATTGTGGGTGGGGAGCACGTGAACGGATATAAAATGTAAGTCGGTTAATTTATATACCACCTGTTTGTTGAGTTATATGGTTTTTAATTTTTTGGTTATGGGGTTATGCGGACTTGCATTTTGGGTGGGGGGGGGGCTAGCCTGCCTCACGAGGACCCCATGTGGATTGCTCTATAAGGCCCACACGGGGCATCTAACGCCTTGCCTCATTCGCGCCTCGTCATAAGGAATGCCCTATGGAAAAATCATTGTTACCGACCCCTAGTGGAATAAAGAGGCCGAAAAATTTGAGAGTTTCGGCGTGGAAAAGTGATTAATAACTGCGCAGGTATCGAGCTTTATATTTTTAAACGCGAGTGTCGTTTTACCAATACGGTCCCCCAACTGAGTACTAATCACGTTCAATGCTGCTTCACCTCTGTAATCGAACTAGAACTGGTCTATTGAGTATGCTAAATGATACGTTTCACGATCACCAACATACTTGCCTGAAATATGAAGCAATGTAACAACAAAAACTAAAACTTTGTATGAGGAAAATTAAAGGTTAAGGGTATTACTTTAAACCTTCTTAAAAAGCTTTACGAATACGTAAGACAGATGTTGAGATTGCCCCATTTTATTTGTAATAAGGTTTGCCTCATAGAGCTCTTCTGAGAAACTGATAAGACACACCTCACTTCAGTGCTTGTGTGCTGCCCTTCGACCACGTTTCTTCGAGATCAAGCGATCCAGACGGTCCTCTAACTTTCTGGGTTATTAGGTGTACATGAAATATTTTGGGTGTGGATTTTCTTACCCAAAGCGAAAGTGCGTGTGCAGTTTTCCTTCCATCCCCATGCGGTCCACTGCGCCGCCCCTGGGGCTAATATGATCCGGCCTTCCAAGCCAAAAGATGTAAAGTTATCGTGTTGAAGCCTGCGTGACAGTGGATAGTGTCTCCTGTGGACACCGGGCGCACCCAACTTTTTAATGCCTTAACCTGATATGAAGGCTTTATCAAGATGGACCTTTCCTTTCCTACCATACTCATGGGACTGTTTCTTGAGATAGTCCTAAGTTTTGGAGGTGATACCGTAGCCCTACATAGCCAGTCAGATATCCCACCAACAGCCTTAGGTCCGCCCCGTTTAAAGTGATAACGCCCTTTAAAGTAAAGGGTCTTATTAGTTCTTTAGCCTGTCTGAGACCTGGGACTGACTCTCAGTAGGCTAGGTTCAGTCCCTTAACTCACCCTATTCTTCCTGGAGTACGTCAAAGCATCCTGCAACTTTTTTGAAAGAAAATTTCCACGTTGAAAGTGCCATGATGGCAGCTTGACAGTCTGAAAAAAATTGAATGTTGGCGCCTTTCAAACCTTTCTCAAGGTTGAGCCTAGCGCAGGTCTCAATGGTATGTATTTCAGTCTGGAAAACAGAGGGCCATCTTTCCATTGCAATTGAGACCTTGCAGTTGGGTCCTGCGACACCAGCCCCTGTACCATGTTCGATATTTGACCGGTCTATAAACCAGTGGAGGTTTCTTGGATTAATTTCTCCCACTCAGAGCGACCCGGAATAATCGCCCTGAATTTCCTTTGGAAGAGCAGTTCATCAACTATATGGTCGGACACGCGGCAAATTGAAATTTTTGGGATACTGTTAAGGATAACTATATGTCCTTCGACTGTATAGGCCCAGTTCAATGAGATCTGAGGTCTCAAGGCACTAATAACGAGTGAATCCAAGGATTGCTTCCATCGAAGCTGTGGGACAGGTCCGCATAGCTCCAGAAATGAAGAGGCAAGCCGTTGCAGTCTGCTGTGCCTGAGGATCGCTGTTATCTGTTTACTCTTGGACCACCGGACTATAGTGACATAGGTGACAACAGGGGTGGAAGCACGTAAGTTGTTTCAATCGACCTCTTCATACAAAAATTCTGAATTTTTGTATGAAGAGGTCGATTGAAACAACTTACGTGCTTCCACCCCAGGTTTAACGATCGTCGACCCCATGTCTAACCCAAAAGCCTTTTGCATGCTCATATAGCCCTAGTGGCTTTACTGATGGCGTAGTCCAGTTAAGCGTTCCAGTTTAGTCTCTTGTCTAGCATTACTCCTAGATATTTGATTGAGTCTGAGTACTCAATCCTCTTATCCTGGTTACAAATAGGGCCTAGGTCCAATTAATAACGTTTGGCCCTTCTTGGTACACCATCTTTGAACTTCTCGGAGTGCTGTTCTCAAGACCTCTGTAATATTCAAAACTTCCCCGAGTCAATGATGGCAAAGATGATAGCTAAGATGCAAAACCTAAGACTTATCGCAAATGGCGACATTTTATTTCTCAACTATGCCACCGTAGGAGTGTTTCAACTTTGCGGTTATTACCAAAGCTACTGTCCCATCGAAATAAGCACTCTCCAGTCCTCATTACAATGTTTCCCTGGCAGCACAAGAATAAACCACTCTGCTCATTGCCACACTCTTTGGAAATTCGTTTATAAATAGAAAAACTCCACCGTGGAACAATCTTCCGCAGTCAATATTTCCGAATTCGTACAACAACCAAACGTTTATACACGAGGTTCCGATACAAATCTTGACGTAATCAGCGAAGCTGTGAATTAACTTCGAGCAGGTCGAGAGCAGATCGCTTCTAAAGACCAAGTGACGGGTTTGAATTCGACGCCGTTTTAAACCAGCTTAGTTGAACGGCCAGAAAAAAACTCAATCCAGATTTGAGAACTAAGTTAATACGCAAGGCTTGTCGATTAGTTAACAGAGCAGAGGACAATATTCTATCAAAAATCTTGGAGATATCTAGAACAGGTGCACTGGCAGATAGATAACAAGGTCTCAAATGGACATTGGCTAGTTTCCAGGAGTTTGAATAAATTTAGAGAAGTTTGACAGGGCAACAAGTTTGTGCAGAGGTTCAGCCAAATATGCTTATAAGGATTATAGGGCCTGTATTATCAGATTCAGTAGGACTTTGAACTTTATTGGAGACGCCTGTACACTTGGCGAGTCCTGACGAATACTGCGTCTTTTGAATGGGTAGTTTACTTAGGGACGAGGTTAGCATAGCAGGCAAAGAAGAATTTGAAGCGAAAAGAGATGCTTTGTGCTAGTTATCACCTGTCCCTTCTAAATAAAATAAGGGGTTGTGGATGAAGTAAATTCTTCTTGACAGAAGTCATCAAGTCCTGAATCGTGCGTTGTCCCGATTTGTTGTGTTGTTGTATAGTGTGCAACCAACATTATGGGTCTTATTGAGGCTCTTAAGTCTTCAAACTTCACAAACCAATTTATTTATTTTATTTGTCAACTGACATTAAAAAACACATGTTGAGAAAAGGGAAATTTTTAAATATCCCTTTTAGTCCGGGAGGCAGCGACATTTTGGAGCTAGTCATTTCAGCATGGCTGGTATTTTCTGAGATGGTAGTTTATTACATGTAAATACACGGAACGGAGGTCAGCGGGCACGTGGTGGCGGATTCTGGAGCGCCTCCCACGCGTCAAAAATTTATGAAAATAAAGTCACACCAGCAAATTTGAAATGTTTACACAATATCTAATTATATTATAACAAGATAAAAAAACCGAGTCAGCTGCTGAAATGGCGGTGGAATATACGACGATACGTTAAAATTAATCGAAAAAAGAGAATGAAATTGCATTTTACGATGTACAACATTTTTTTGGACATTTGTTCGGGTACATCTGACAATGAAAAAACCAAGTTTGTGGACTCGCAGTGGGTTGGGAAAAGCCGACATCTTTAAAAAGAGGTAGAGCTTGTTAACTTCCCAGTAGGAAGTTATTGTAATCGGTCCGAAAATCGGATTCGAATTTTTCAATGTATTTACACGTTTCAAGGTCCCAATAGCATTTTAAGCAACAATTTAAGAAGAAATATGTGTGTGTGTACGTATGTGGTCATTTTTTCCTGCACGATTTCTCGCGAACCGAAAAAGATGTCGACTTCGTTCAGGTGCCTTTCGAAGCGTGTTCAAGGAAATATGATCTGAAAAGATTTTCATAAAAATTGGTCGAGCCGTTTTTTTGTTTGACCGACTTAAGTGATTTTTGTACCAGCTCGATTTCGCACGAACCAAAAAAGATATCGACTTCGTTAAGGTGCCGTTCGAAGCGTATTAAAGGACATATGAATTGAAAAGATTTTCTTAAAAATCGGTCGAGCCGTTTTTTCGTTTGAACGACTTAAGTGATTTTTGTACCGGCACGATTTCGCGAGAACCAAAAAAGATTTCGACTTCGTTAAGGTGCCGTTCGAAGCATGTTAAAGGACATATGATCTGAAAAGATTTTCATAAAAATCGGTCGAACCGTTTTTTTATTTGAACGACGTAAGTGATTTTTGTACCAGCACGATTTCGCGCGAACGAAAAAAGATACCGACTTCGTTAAGATGCCGTTCGAAGCGTGTTAAAGGAAGTATGATCTGAAGATTTTCATAAAAATCGTTCGAGTCGTTTTTTTGTTTGAACGAATACTGGGAAGTTAATCTTGTGGACCGCTGTCAAAAGCCACATCCCAACTAGTTTATATTATATAACTCGTTTGCATGCAATGATAGCTGAAAATGATCAATGGCAAAATTGTGGAGAATAAAATTATCTACAAAATGAGCCCTCAGCAAGCTCTGTAAGTTGAAGTGGCTCAAAGTTATGGCCGATCAACGCGCTGACCTCCGTTCCGTGTATGTACACGTAATAAACTGTCATTTCAGAGGAAACCAACCTTACTGAAATGAGTGACTAAAATGTGTTGCTGCCTCCCGGACTATTTGTGCTGGATACTGTTCTCGACAATTATCGACGGCAAGAGTTTGTCAATTAAAATTTCCCCTTCCTTGTTTTTAAAATCTGTTATGAATTGATGAAGGGGAACGTGAAAGGCATATATGAAGGTAGTCGCAGAACCCCTCTTGCTCCCCTACTCTGGGTTATCAATATTATAATGGCAGAATAAGTCACTGAATGCGTTACTGCGTCGGGACTACATCAAACAAAAAATCATTTGATGATAGGCTAAGAAGTAAGGCGTAACTTTAAAAACTCATCACTCCTGCATCACTGCAGAATTCAGCTACAGACTTCCAATTGCTGAATTCTGCAGTTATAGTTTTTGAAGATACCCAAGCTCGTTAAATCTACTGCTGCCAGACCTTGCCTTATCGATTGTGAAGTTATGTCCAATTCAATTAACAGGGAAATTCAATTCATGGTGGTGAGGTCTTCTTAATCGGGCGCCAATAATAGTGTTCATTCCTTCCGTTTCAGTGAACGTTCAGAACATGAACAGTTTATTCATCCCTTAACATTCTAGGCGTCTAGGACTAAGAATCTGCGGAATAAAATATTTCAAATCTTCTCTGTTCCATTCAGGAGCCCGGGCTATAATTACAAACCCTACATTCTAGCACAACTCCTTGGTAGTCTAGGAGTTAACGCTCGAATTCCATTCCATAGGTGCGTGGCTCGAATCTACTTCGCTGCCTTCGTCTACCAATTTTTTCCCAACTACTTAGATCACTTCTTTCCTTCCTATTTTCTTATCTTTCTTCTTTATAATAATTACCCGCGTTAGTTTATCCTTTATCTATCTTATCTATCGTATTAAGCAGCTTCACCACAAATGGCACCACATGACGAACTGATATTATAAAAAGTTACTCCTAAGCTTAATTCTGGCGCATAAAAAGATTACGAGTGCCGTGCACTTCCAGCAGTTAGAACAGTTTTGGTACGTAGTTTTCATAAGCTGCTACTTCCATCAAGCTGCTGACTGATCACTAAAATATGAGTACGCTGTTATCAATTGTTTAATTTATGTACGATACAACACAAATTCTATAAAGTCCTTGTTGAACTTTTAAAAGCCATTTGCATGCCGAGACTTACCATCAGGCATCGCAAATCTTTGCAGGTAAGGTTTCAGAGCTCCGTAATTCTGTATTGTTATTTGGTTATCAAACAGTCCTTCCAAAATCACAGCAGATTGTTCCATATTATCACGAAATCAATGCCAAAATGTTTCCCGTATGCCTTTCACATGTGCTTGGATAACAAACATCCCTCCTACAAAAATAAAGCAATCAATTACGAAAGCAACTAATCAAAGTTGATCAAAATTCACTCCCGAAAGCCGCTAGTTTCCTGAAGTCAATGTGGGTAGTTAGTACCCAATCATCCATCACTCCGGGCTCCGACTATTTCCTCGGGTAATGAGGCTCGCATGCTGACGCGTGTGCCTAAAATATTAAGATTATGAGCAATTAGCAAAATTATTAAGACACGTATCACATATTGTTTCACCCAGCCCCCCTCTCTCTTCCCGCAGGACTAATTAGTGCGCAACACCTTCCACTGTCGTCGGAGCAAGTCCTCAAGTTCGCCAGGGAGAGCTTTCGGAGTTAACAATCTCCTGACACGGGAGGCCATCAGCGAGACGCCACTATCAGACAGAAGGCATCAGGCAGACGATAATCGTCTATTAGGCTGTGATTTAATCCTTGTGCTCATGGAAGTGTTTAATTGGATTAAGGACGAGGACGCTACGGAATTTCCAGCCTGCAATAAGGTAAGCAAATTAACGTTTGTTTTTGTTGTTGTTGTGTGCTTTCTCTCCAACAATGAAACAATGGCACCACTAAAAAATGTCGAGGTTATGTTGCTGTTTCCTGAGAAGTACGTGCACAGGGGGCACGAACCCCGCGATATTTTATAGCCTGGTGTGGTTAGTGCGGTTGAGATTGATCCCTCTCGGATGATGTATTGTGTGTGGGGTGGCTAAACAGCCGCACATTTTCCGGGAGGGCGCCACCAACAATAATTTTCTTGCAATGCTTCTTGGGGCGCTGTGGTTTCTATAATGCGTTACCCACTGGTTAACTACTTTCCGGCTCCTTTGCCGGAGATCCTGTTTCGTGCAGGAGCACTATTCTAGAGCAGCAGTAGTTGCAGGATATAATGTCTTCCGGCTTTAGAAATATTCCCAGATGTTTTACGACTGGGGATTAAAATGTAAATTTAAGGTAATAAAATTTTTTTCAGTGTCATGAGGTCGAAAATAAGATTTTTACAGTCTCCGTGGGTTTCCAGGACAGAATTTAACTTGAACATTTTAAAGATGAAGAAAACATTTGGGATTTTAGGAGAAATTGAAGATCGTAAAACGAAATAAGTTTGGACATTCTTGGACATAATCTTTCCATAATTATCTTCCATTTAGAGTGAAATATTTTTTTTTTGGATCTGTATTATTTTAGATATTTTAATAGAATTATCATAAACATGAGGAGGACTTTGTATGCTAGTTGGAAATGGTCGAGTTTGGGATGTTCTTGGAGAAATTCCTGCTTAAGTAGGATAAGTGGAGAAATTATGGTGAAAAGGGATTTCCACTCCATCAAAATTTTATATCTGGCAATTTGGAATTAAATATCTCTTGTAGAGGAGAAAGGAGTCGTATTAAAAAATTATTTTGATTTTTTTTAGTAAGATTCAAGGAGTTCAAGAGGAGTTTATTCATTGTTTTTTTCAGACTGTAGCTCTTATCCGGGATATCCACGTGGGCAATTCTTCTGGCAATGGAAATGGCAATATTGGCTGTCAAAGCTTTATTGTTAGGCATTTAGATGTTTGGCAATTTGGCTAAAGAAAAGGTCGCACCTATCACCGCAGCACGATGGACATGACCTGATCTACACGACACGTTTTTTGCTGCATAAAGCACGAGTTTTTGGGAAAGGGAAGCTGAGGGACCGAGAGGGACTGCCATCACGGGTAGACCACTCACAGCAGACGTTTTCTTGATTTTATTTTCTCCCTTTTTCGTCATACAAACAAACAAACACACAGACACACAAACATAACGCTGTAAAAACACAACAATTTGTCATTTTTGACGCACGTTAAAAACTTCATCGTATAAACCTACAGCGGTGGGCACGCACGTACCACAAAAGGGAATTCTTGACAAGGCAGAGCAAAAAACGTGTCGTGTAAATCAGGTCCATGTGACGATGTGTATATAGCGACGTCAGAACCGGGATTAAAAGTGCGACCCGGAAGAGTAAAACAGTCAGTCAGTATGTCCGAACTCGTACAACATCTTAGAGTTTAAACGTAGGGTTCATCGACATTTCCTCGAGCATCCCCCAGACCCACTCTAACCTTTCCTATTGTTTCAAAAATAAAGGTTTATAAATAAAAGTCCCGAAATCGTTTTATAGACTCAATGTTTATTTAATATTAATTCGAGTTACTAGATTGAAGTTCAAGTACAGACTGACGACTGCCGGCGTCTCTGAGCAACTCGTCGCCGAAGGAAAATTTATGTTTTCGGCTAACGATCCCGTATAGTGCGGATTTCTGCAACACCTATCATTTTTTCTATCCTTCAAACCAAGCTACTACTAGACATTGCACCATGACGTGAACGACATGACGGACTGGTAGTACAAAGGGCGACTCCTAAGCTTGGTTTTTTCATATAAAAAAAAACTTTAAGAGCGTGTGCAACGAAATCGATAGCAATCCGTGGTTGTGGAAGGGGTACGTACAGGGTAGTGATGCAGACGATGATGGGTAATCGGTCGCCAACGATTACCTGTCGTGTAATGCTGCCAGGTATCGACCAGACCCTGTTCCCACAGAATGGGAATACGGACAGCCTGTTTGCAGTAAATGTGAATGACGCAGACGTCGCAGAATTAAGGGAGGAAGAAATAGAGGAAGGGATTGCCGTTAGAAAAGTCACTGGGCTGGACGGTATACCGAACAATGTCGTGAAGTTGGCAGCCAGTCTGGCATCGGGAGGGTTCGTCCAAGTATTCACAGCGTCCCTGAGGGAAGGAGTGTTCATTAGGCAATGGAAGCGTCAAAAGCTTGTGCTTATCGCGAAGCCCGGTAATGGTGGGACCACACTACGCGGACTTGGGTCGTACGCGCTTTTGCCTTTTCATATAGAGTTTTATGACTTTTTTACGACTTTTTGACGACTTTGTCCATGGTAAAGGCCGTGCGGCAAAACAACGCAGACAAAAGGCTGTGCTTAAAAAGGTACATTGTGCGTCCACACACTATGAGCTTTTAAAAAGCGCGTACGGCCTTTCAAATGGGAATTGATTTTTTCTCACTCATTATTCAGAAAATTAAAAGTTCACGCGCACTTTTGTCTGGTCGTACGGCCAAAAACGCGTGGGATCTAAGTCCGCGTAGTGAGGACGGCCTTAAGACCCCAGGAGACCCGCCGACCTACTCGCCGATACATCATCTAAACACCATGGGCAAGCTTTTCGAAAGGGTGATATACAACAGATTAATGGTTCTGTCCTAGTCCCCCTCCTGTGGATCATCATGCGCGATGAAGTACTGGCGATACGCTTCCTGCGAGAAGCGATAGTGGTCGCCATTGGGTTCGGCGATGACAGCAGGTTCGCAGTGCTAGGAAGACGACTTAAGGAAATGGGGATATTCGCGAACGAAGTGATATGGGAGATAAAGACGTGGCGTGACACTAGTCTAGTGCAGAGCACAAAACAGAAGTAGTTTTAATCAGCAAAGGGAAAAAAGTCTAGAGTAGGGAACCAGGTCATTTGCCCAAGCACTTAGGTATCTGCGAGTAATGATTGAGCGTAGGCTCAACTTCGCGAGGATGCTGCCTAACACAGGGGCCCCAGGTCACGCCGACGCCTTATCCCGAGAGTTCGGTCCTAGTTAGTTCGGTCCTAGGAGGAAATTAAACTCTACGTATTGGCTAAGTCCCCTTAGAGCATACCGTGCATACCGTACTACGTCTGGTGAAGCAGCAATGGGTGCCTTCCATTTAGACACAGAAAGACAATTGTGTCCGACACAGCGTGTCGCTCTGTGTCGTTCTGTGTAAGCCCAAATGGAACACATAAGTTCATGAAAAATCCGCCACGGCGCACTTTCCTCGTTTTTATTTTTGTTTGGCAAGTAAATCGTAAATTTTATGTTGATAATTTCTTTAAATTAATTACCCGACAACTTATAAATGCTGGGTATCTTAAAAATGAAACAATATTGTTGTAATTATAAATTAACGATCACATTTCAATTGGCGAGGGTTGGTAGCATTGTCTTAGTTGTGCCCGGCTGTGTCGTTGATGGAACACTTCTGTGTCGGACACAGTGTAACACTGTGTCTCTCTGTGTCTAAATGGAAGGCACCCATTGACATTTTTGGGTGCGAGAGTAGGACCTTGTACGACTCTGAATAAGCGGGGGGGGGAGCCCAAGACAGTGAGACGGATTTTGGCGCGCGGACAGTCGACAGTAGAGGTATTAAGGATAGTTGGACCGTATGTGGTTGAGTGGGTTATAAGGGAACATGGGGAAGTGAGTTACTACCTCATGCAGTTCTTTAGTGAGCACGGTGCTTATAGAACTTCATCGCTTCTTGTTGGAAGATTCATCGTTCTGTCCAGAGTGTCCCGAAGATAACAAGCCTTACCAACTCTGTGGTATCCTGCGAACCTTATGTATAGTAGGGCTATGTTCTTAATAGGCTGCCTTGGTTGTTAGGGGTTCATGAATCCATCACCGAAGTTAAACTCGGGGGTATCGGTGCCTACACGCGATGACCTTGCGGTGGATGTGAGACGTGGTCTCATTACATACTGCCCAGCCCATGCTCTGGTCGAAAGAGCTCTAATGTGAATTTGATAGTTGCGGATAGGTTTATATTGGTACGGGGATCGGGGGGAGAAATAGTCGTCGGACCTACACCTTGACACGTCTCGGGAAGGATTGTCGGATCTACACTGCGACACGGTTTTGGGAAAGATTGTCGGGTCTACACATCGACAGCTCAGTCCCCAATGACCAGAGAACGAGTCCAGTAAAGAACTGCCCTCGGAATATGGGAGGAGCTTATTTTATATCTGGGCGGGAAATTTTTCTCGTGGTAGGAAACTTTCAGCTTATAAAGAGAGAAAACAAAACCTCTTTTTGCCTAGGGCTTTATGTTTGCTACATGAGGTTTTGGAGAGGGATTCCACTAGTGACGAATTGTGGTTCGTTACAAGAGGACGGGAAACATATGCTCTTTAACAGAGCTGTGCTGCCAACAGCCGTCGAGGTTCAGCCAACATCGGTGCACATCCTGATCCTGCACCGGAATATGAGATCGGAGGATATGTGGAGAATGGTGGACGTAGCGTTGAAGGACATCCACTAGAAGTTTAAGAAATACGAAACTTAAAGATCCCGTTTTTAAGGGTCATGCTGAGGACGCCAAACTGAAGTATTTTCTTCCGTTCGAGTGCCTTCTGAAATAGTGGGCACTTGTTATTGCGCGTACCGTGGGGTTCCTCACTTCCTGCCATTACAGGCATTTAGGCTTCACAGCGCAGTCCTAGGCGATATGCCCCTTTTCTCCGAATTTCAGGCATAGTTCCTTCCTATCTTTTGGGCTGGTACAGTTTATTGCTACATGCAGGAACTCCCAGCTCTTGTAGCATCTCCTGGGCGCTGTCCGCTCCCTTGTTCAGCAGGAAACTCATCCTTTGCGGACCTTCTAGCATTTTTTTCGTCGCTACTTTTACCAGCATATTTATGGTGGCCGTCTAGGTGCCACCATATGCTTTCCCCACTTCGATGCTGAGCTCTTGCTTAGCTGATTCTGCAATGCCTCGCACACCTCCTCTTTGGAACTGATCTTGTCCCCAGGTCCCTGATCTCGATGGCTACCTGGTTGGTGCTTGCCTTTACGTGCGCTGTCTCTCCTACCGATGTTTTAATCTTCTGCTGGAGATCCACCGTTTTGTCTTCTCCCTTCTTCAGCTCCACTCAAAGTCTCCCTATATCTTTTTTCTACAGTTTCTTCTACCACTCTACCTTAGTTCAAGGAGACCCTTCTTTCCGACCATTTTCCCTCTTCGAGGGACCCGGCCCACCTTCATCATTTCTTTGAGGCTCCATAAGTCGCTTGCGGGTTTCCGCAGTTCTTGTGGCTTCCTTCGACTGCTTGCAGCCGCCGCAGCGACGTTTGCAGGGATCCTCTTATCGGGGATTTTAGGCTGGCCTAGAGAGCCACAGAACCCAGAGGCAGGAGAGCCACAGAACCCAGAGGCGGTAGAAGACGGGCACTTATGAAGCCAGTGAATTGGATAGGGAGCTTCGTGGAAGTTATCTTTCCCGCAAAGAAAGCAGAGACGGTAGGTTGCTGATCCGTATGTTTTCATGTAATTTACTCTTAGATTAAACTTTGCTGTCCTTTCTATAATTCTTGAAAAGGTTTCCCTTACGTCTTGTGCTTTGGGTCCAATTATGACTATGTAATCTACGAAGTATCTGAATGTGATTTACCTTTCTTAATAATTTTTATAGCAAAGGTGGAATGCGGTTGCGAAGAAGGCAATGATAGCTTCAGAAAATTTTTTGTCTCGACCACTCATTGCAAAAGTCAATAAAATATGATAAGAACTCATAACTTAAACGGAAAAAAAAATCCGTTAACAATTTTTCAATTTAAATCTACTCGGATAATTTATATTTATTTTAAGGCAGTTGGAGTGTTGCTAAGCATTTTTTCAAGAGGGGGAAAAATAGAAATTATGGAGGAAGGTTTCAGTTTGTTCCAGCTGCAGCTGAGAAATAGAACAGGATTCCAAATCTTTTTCCTTGAGAAAAAGTAAAACCCATATGGAACCCACCTTTGTACTGCCTGAACTCCGTTCCATATTATGATTAAGTTATAGAATGCAATCGCTGGCAACAGACTCAAAGAAAATGGACAAAAAAATTTAATAGATACCAAACGCGCTGTCACGTAATATTTTTAAGCGGTATTCCATCTAAATACTATCCTGACAAATGTTGATTGATTCGGGGACTCATTGGGAGTCAGAAAAGCTTCTTCTCCTTGGAGGTATGCTCCCATGGAAATTCTGTAGAAATAGAACAGAACTATAAAGGATTGATAATTGGGTTAACAGTGTTCCAGTAACGCTTTTAAGTAGTCCGAATGGCGAAACAAAAATCTCACATGCTAGTTTTTATGATTCCTAAATTCATAAAGCATTAATAAAAAGATAATTTAAAAAATTCAATTTTTAATTAAAATTTTGTAACTGCAAAGCTAAAAGTGCAAATTCTAGCTTCAGGGAAAGGTGATTAATTTTTTAACTTAAAATGTGTCATTTTTCATAGTTTTTACGTGAATAAATGCAAATTTTATTTTACAGAACGTAATTCATTTAAATATTTACGTACGTACGTATAACACATCCATTACATGTAGAGAAGCGGAAGCCGGATGCATCAAGTGAACATATTAAATTTCAATTTTTTATTAATTTTTGTATTAGGGATTTTTTTCGGGATGACAATATTGATCTTCTTTTTTTAGGGTTACATCCCTGCGCGAGATTTTGCTTTCTGTACGACGTGCCGCCGTGCTGGTTGGGTAAGCTCGACGGTCCTTCAGTTTGGAACATTCAAGCCCGGCTTGTCAGTAGATATTCCGCTTATTCATTTAGGTCCTGCCCTCAAGCTTTCTGGGTTGTCATTAAATGTTCTTTTTAGTTTTCTTGGGTCATCCATCCATTTTTAATGATATCGCTGCATCTCGAACTTTAACCACCAGGTATACCAATCGTAAAGTTTCCTGGTAGAACGAAAAATAGAGTAAACGGGAGAGATTGGAAACCAGTAGAGTACGGGTAGCTGGACCTTATAGGCAGCGCTCACTGAATATAGCAAAGAATTAATAGTTCGGGGAAATTAGCATTTTAAGGAGACAAAATTCCAAAATGGCTGAAATTTGATCCACAGCTTCCTTGGGACTTTTTAAGAAAACAAGTTCGGAATCACAAAAAAAAACATGGCCGCCGGAGATATCACTTTTTGGCAAAAAAAATCACTCAAAAACTGGTTTTTTCGAAAAAAAAATTGTATCAGGTAAATACGAAACGTTATTGCCTACAAAAAAGCCCTCTGTCATTTTTTCGAAAACCTTGACCTTTTCGAATTATTCAAGGTATATTTTGGCCGAAAAGTCATTTTTGGAAACTTTGACCCTGAATAACTTCGAAAGGGGTAGGTTTTCGAAAAAATGACAAGAGGGCTTTTTTGTAGGCAATAACGTTTCGTATTACCTGATCCAAATTTTTTTTTCGAAAAAACCAGTTTTTGAGTGATTTTTTTGCCAAAAAGTGGTATCTCCGGCGGACTTGTTTTTTCTTGTGATTCCGAAATTGTTTTCTTAAAAAGTCCCAAGGTAGCTGTGGACCAATTTTCAGCCATTTTGGAATTATGTCTCCTTTCGAGCGTTTTTTTTGCACACCTTTGCTTGGATGACAGCAGCAAGGGCGACCAAATTAATACTCTACTAAATTCACACTTAGTTCTGTCCTCGAGTCATTCGTGTAACATAGAAGTCCACTCTGTGGTATCCTAGGAAATGTGTTCACAGAAGGAGTCTTAAACTATGAGATCTTATTCAAAACGGTATCAAATTGAGTAGAGCCTTTAGCGCTGCCGTTGGCAACATGCCAATAGCCTTTATGATCAATCTTGCCTAATTTTGTAGCAAAGCTATTCAGCTTAGTTATGTGCCACCACAGTCTGTAAGGTAACATAGGTCTTGGTAGTGGTGTATATTTAATAGATGAATTTTGGTTGTTAACCCCCTTTGACATCATCCTACTCTAGTACTAGAGCACTACCTGGATATCAAATTATGGGCTTTTCACCGGTAAATATGAAGTCAACATTGGCCCCTATTGCGGTTGTCGAGTCGACTAGCAATCGACCCGACAATCTAGTTAAGGCGATTTTGATTTTGTATTGCGTAAGAGAATCGACTTGAACAAACAGGAAAAGCATAGTTATCGACTTAAAACGGATTCAGTCATCATTTTAGAATCGACTATCGACTCGACACTCACAATAGGGGCGATTATCTGTGAAACGTTGAGTGAAGAAGTTTTGGGCTCTAGGAGTTCACCCACAACATGGCACCACAGGAGAGTAGTACCGTCCAGAAACTTCTTAAAACTAATGATTGTTAAACTCCCAATTCTCAACATAGAGTCGACTCAGTAACAGAAAGTGCCCTCTAGAAAAATAATTTTTTGGATGATTTTATTGCTAATGTCAACGGATTTATTGTCGAAGGCTCCCTCGGCATCTCGGATATTCCCTCCGCAGTTGAGACTCACTTCACGTTTGTTGAGCCATTCTTACATCCTCCGGGAGCACTGCCATATTAAACTGCGGATTTAAGAATCCGAAATTAATCAGCTGATTCTTTGACATTTGTGAAATGTCAAAGTTAGTTTTTGAAGTTTCTAACTTAGGAATGTTCTGTAAAAAGTGTTTTAACATTTTCAATCTATAATTTAAGCTATTTAACTTTTATTATTTGTTATACAAATATCTTATTCAATTCTCATTTTGTTTATCATTTAAGTTTTAAGAAAGTTAGCGTCATTAAAGTTACATTAAGCTGTGACCGTAGGACAATTATTATTGTGGGGGATGAATGGTTGCAACAGTTCTGCGAGTTTATGGAAAATCAGAATCTTTAACGACAAACTGCCATCATTATAGTAAAATAATTAAAAAATTCAAGCCCATTTATATTCTTTTACCCTCAAGTGATTACATTAGAATCTTATTAATACCCAAGCAATTTTTTTGTACAGACTTATTAACCGACTTCCACTAAACCGATTTTGCTCAAACTGCTTTTATATGGAAGTCGGAGTCGTAAAGGTGTGCACAAAATAAGAATTATTCATTTATATCATTTATGTCACTCAGAAATGAGTATTGTATTTTCCAATATAAAATGATAAAATGACAACAACAACAAAACAGCTAATTTTTGAGTTGTGCCACTTTTCTTGCCATAGTGGGATATATGTATGTATGTATGTCAGCGTCATTCTGCTTATGTTGAAAAAAAAATTATAAATTATCAAAATATATCAATTATCAAAATATACATTATAAGGGATGGTGTTTTTTAAATGAAGAAAGTTTTGTTCAAAGATGCGATTTTAGATGATAAAGTAGTTTTTAATTACACTTTTTTAATTAAAACAATTCTTTTTGTTTTTTTTTAGAACTGATAGAGAAATTAAAAAATGGGAATAGTTCATTTAAATTTTTACTGAGTTATTGAAATGCGTAGATGTCAAATTTTAACGGGACGGATTGAGCGACGAGTAGAGAGAGAGAGGGTCGAGTTTGGACCACTGGGCGATAGCAGTTATTTTAATTAAACTAAAATGAAACTGAAACGTGAAGGATTTTTATGCGGATTTGAAATATCAAATTTGCCTACAGTCGAGTCAAATTAGTAAATGAATTTGCATTTTAAGAGGTACAGAATTTTTTTTTTGGCATTTGTTCGGGTACATCTGACAATGATAAAACCAAGTTTGTGGGGTCGTAGTGGCTTGGGAAAAGCCGCCATTTTGAAAAAGAGGGAGAGCTTGTTTATATTAAATAGCTCGTTTCCATGGAATGATAGCTGATCATGATCAATGGCAAAGTTGTGGAGAATAAAAATATCTCAATGAGCTCTGTAAGTTTATTTGGCTCAAAGTAATGGCCGGTCAAAGTTCAACCATGATCGTGTGGTGAGAGTTGAATGCAGTTTTTTGCAATTAACTCGCAAAATGTTAATTTTTTTGGCTTAATGCCCATTAACAAATTTATAATTTTCCAAAGTTGTTAAATAGCTAAAAATTCGTAAACCTCTCGGTTGACCTTTGACCCTCTTTTTTCGACTAATTTGACTGGACTACTAAGCAACTCCGACATCGCGTATTTCATAATCGCGTGAGTCTTCACTCTGAATTTTTTTGGTAATCAAATCCGCATTCAATCCGGGACTGCGGATTTGAGAATCCCAAAGTGTCAAATCCGCACTCACTTCCGTTGCGCCAGATCTGAGAATCGAGGCCTTTGTTTAACAATGCTCCTTCCATTTTCAGGACCAGTTGGTAAAGGGCAGTTTGAGTGGACTTTCCCTTCTCGTACGCGTGCTAAGAAGACCAAAGTAGTTGGGGCACCAGATAAGAACCTGGTCCACAATTTTCTCTATTGTTTTCCAGGCAAAAGACGAAATGCTTATTGCCCTGAAGCATTTGGCCTTGGTGTAATCAGAACGACCTTGTGGCTGAATATGAGTATACTATTAACGAATCTTTTCGTACACAGATGAAATGTAACAAAGTGCGAGCGAAGACCTGAAAATTTTGCAGGTTGTCGTCACTACTACGGAAACACAAATTCCAGTCTGTCTCCATGTCGACTCAAGACCTGCGTGAGGTCGTAACTCACTTCAACATGGTTCTCGTAAGCCATCCCTCAACGTTTGGAATAAATCTGAGTGTGCACTCATCATTAAGGGATTCGTCCAGTCATCTGCCGCCGCACTGAATTTGGCTTCCCTCTAACATATTCTGTATCATAGAAAGGTATGTCTTCTCTCGCCAGTATGTCTATGGGCATCATCTCCGCAATCACGTACGACATTGGGCATGGTCTTCTTATATGGGCAGAGGGCGTTAATCTGTATGCGGGCCTCCATTTTCTGCTGTTAGACATCCTGTTCAATGCCCCCCTTGGGCAGCATTCATGAGTGTGCAGCACAAATAGTTAGTTTCCGCTCGATCCTCACTCCCAGGTACCCTAGGGCGGAATGTGAGGGAATTGAGGGGCTGAGATTCAAAAGTGGTCAAGTCCAAAAAAAATAAAAATTCGAGATATTTCGCCAAAAAAAAATTTTTTCCTTGTTCTAACTGTCTACGAAGTCTTAGGTTGAAAAAAAAATTTTTCTTTATTTTTTCATTGAAATTGTTAATTTTTAAAAGTAATGAAAATCAAAACTGGTCAAGTCCAGCGCGTTCAGTTTCAAAAGTGGTCAAGTCCATTTATTCAGTTTTAAAATGAACAATATCTAAAATCTTGTTTTTAAAAGTTAAATTAGGATGAGAAAACACTAAAATTGTAATTCATCGATGTACTGACTTGCATACGGTGCGTTTGGTGTGCGATGGTTGCGCCGGTCAAAACAAAAATCGAACCTTGCTTGGCATGGTGACGAGCTGGCTAGGAAACGATGCACCACGTAATGTAAAAAAGTAGAAATCATTTATCCCGTCACGGGTCACTCGTTTTTACCAGCGGATCCGTGTGTTTGGAGTCATCGAAAAGAAGATCCGAAAAATGGAAACAGTCGTCAAACCTTCGACGTACTTCACGGCAATGAATAACACAAATTCTTCAAGTAGAACGTGATTGGACGGTCTTCGACTGGAAGTCAGACACTGAAGATGTCATCAAGGAAGCCAAGTTTCTACACTTCAAAATAAGCAAAATCAAACGTCTGATCGTAACTAAAAACAGGAACAAAATTACAGTACGCGGAGAATATGACTATCTTGCAGACAGAGACAACGGTGATGATAAGTCGGTGTTCAACAGAGGAAGAAATTTCCGTGATTTTGATCCAGAAAGAAAAGAAGTTGGAGTTCCAGTAAAAACTAAAAAAACTGAAGGACGTGAAAAAGTTACTGGAAAAACATTTTGGTGAAAACTGGAGTGAAAATCATGATCTCAATTTGTATAAAGAGTTGTTCGAACAGTCAAATTTGTAAAAGTGTCAAAAATTGTATTTATAAATAATAAAACGTGTTAATTCTCGACAGATAAATTTTTAAGTTGATATATAAATTATATCTAATTTTCATTATATAATTCGTTATTTATTTATTCCATTGTATATTTTCATTAATTTTTAGTTTAAACTATTTCACATATACCTGTTCTAAAACAATTATTTACGGTCAAAACTCGTCATAATCAATAATTCAGTTTCAAATTTGTCCAAGTCCATCATTATTGAATCAAAACTGGTCAAGTCCAACGGTTTTAGTTTCAAAAGTGGTCAAGTCCCTATACTGAGTTTCAAAACTAATCAAGTCCAATCAATTTTTAACGATAAAACCGGTAATTTATCAGAAAAAATCGCCAAAAAGTGGTATGCAAATTGAACATTCGACGACAATCATAACTACTATTTTCTTCTTGAATTTTGAAAAATGAAATGCTGTGTATTATTTTTTTTGGTTTTACTCAAAAAAGTGAAAAATGGACTTGACCATTTTTGAATCTAGGCCCCTCAATTATCTGTTCCCATACCTTGATTCTTACGGACACTGGTTAACTCCGTTTGTCTGACTAACCGATCCTAAATGATCCGCCGGCACTGGCCAGGATAAGGAATGACAATGAAATGTAAGGTTTAATTCGGTTTGTCTATAAAATCTTAAATCTTGAAGACACTGGTGATAATACATTACAAGTCTTACCTGTATGTGCATCTGTGACTACTGCACTTTTGTTAATTGAAAAAAGAATCCATCGTTTCAAACACCAAAATTATTAAAAAAAAGTCTCACCTGTTAACAATTCCTTCTAAAAAACAAAAAAACTTTAATAGTTCTTAAATGAAGCAAGTGTCACGGTTGTAAACAGTTTAAATCCAATTACCAAGGGATTAGGAAAGATATTTTCTTGCATAAGCCTCAAAAAATCCAACTCTAGAAAACGGTCGCTTTCGAAAGCTCATTTGCTCGAAAGGTCGCACCCTTTGACACCAGAAGCCGAGATCGAGACTCGAAACTTTTCTAATAACAAAAAAAGACTTCCGAAGTTGAAAAATATTTTTTTTCCTCTTTGGAGATTAAAATGGCAGTGATTTATTAGAGCGTACACATCCAGCAGCTCTGGCAAATGTGTGACAAAGTGTTAATCACCAGAATGAAGTAAGTGTACACATCAAGGAGCGGAGATGTCCTAATTTTGTCGCCTTTCCAATTACGTTCGCCAGCACCACTCAAGTCCAACAAAAATCTACATTTTAAACTTGAATCAACAAAAATCCCACTTTGCCGCCATCGAAATGATTGATGGCTTTTCAATAATTTCACGGACGAATTTGTCCAATTGTCGCCGACAGCTCGGTCTGGTATCCATGAAATGGGCAGGGATCTGAGAGGACTTCTTGCTGTCATTTGACCCAATAAAATGTTGACAATGGAAACACTTGGATCGTGTCAGGATAAAAAATACAAGAAAAGGAAGAAAAAAAATTACTCGGGGAAAGCCTCCATCCGGCGAACTGTGTGGTACTTGACAGTCATCAGTCCCACGCGTCCTTCATCATGCTGTATATATGTGTGTGTGTGTGGGAGTGTGGAACGTCTCTTCTGACAAAGTGTCATCCAGGCCGTTTTATCGACTCGTCAAAGTTTTCTAAAAAAGAAAATATATTACACAAAAAAAACGTAACGGAAAATTTTTAGGAACTGTGGCACTCGTTAGTCACTGGGAGAAAGCGAAGAAGTGCTCCTTTCTTGTGGGGATGACATAAATAAAAGCTCCGGATTGCGCCTGTTGTACACGAGAAACTCGGATAAAGGAGCGAAAGGGCAAATATCCACAAGTGATTGTCCTCGGTGAAGGAGCGCCGAAACTTAACTGCTGCTGTTGCCACTGCTGCGCTGCTGACGTGTGTCCCGGTTGATATCTGACTCGGCATGAATCATTCAAATGAGGTGACGAGGGCGGATGGGTTTGATTTATGTGCCCATCGCTCCTACGGTTGGCGGGTGGGGGGTGGCGAATGAAAAATTTGCGTTTTGTTGACTCTTTTTTTATTCCAGAAGGAACAAAGTGAAACCCTCCTTTTATTTTGGCCCGACAGGTAGGGTACGCTTAAGGACATTCCGTAACTTTAGGATAATTCCATGCCGCGAAAAGGGTTGAACGGCACGCAATGGATAAAGCGGTTCTCCTCTGATGTCACTGCTGGAAATAAGGTAACAATTGTGATTTTCTGTGTTTTATTGCCTCGAAACATAAGAAGTTTTCGGGGGAGGAAAAATTACAATTTTCTTCTATGTTATTCACGTTTTTTGATGGAGTTATTCCAGGTTTGGTAGTGGCGAACTTATATGTATCCAACAAGGAGAGGCAAAATGTAGGTCATTGTTTTTTGTGTAAACAAACTACGCCTGTGACAGATGGAAATATTACTCCGTTATTAAGTTTTAGTATTTATTAAATGGGCGTCTATAAAATGTCATACGAGCTTTGATTTAAATGTTCGTGCAATTTTTGAATTTTGCATAATTAAGGATATGCCGTTAGTTATTTTGGTTTTGTGATGTTGGTATGCATGACTTTGACATTTGGGTATATTTATGACTGCGATCAAAAAATAGTAAAACTTTTGCCATTTAAAGCCTAGTATGGAGCTCGAACGGAATTCCGTTCGTCGTATAAAATGCACGTAAAAAGATGCACGGAATTCCATTCACACGTGCACTTTTTGTTTTGTGAGTACGGAGTTCGAACGCAATTTTATTGGTAATATATCTCTATTGCATCTTTCCAACAGGTGGCTCTGCAAGGAAATTGGAGACTTTTTCCGTTCATGTTGGAACGGAATAAATAGTTGACAATTATACCTGTTACACACTATACTTTCATTATGATGGTAACTTTCATTATGATGGTCAAGGAAATTATGGGGTGACACATTACACTTTACTTTCATTTGCATCTGGCATAGTGGCATATCAAGTGGGGATATAAAGCTGTATGTTTTTTGCTTTGATTTTAAGTTGTCTTAATTTGGAATATTTAAAAAAAATACTTTTTAAAGTAGTAAAGAAAACATCCTTGCAATTTCTTGTTTAACTAACGTCAAATCAAATTATTTTATTTTAAAATGTAGTTTCCAATTTTCCAACAGATGTCACTTACCCGAAATTACTGTCCAAATAAAGGTAAATTACTTTCATTTTGGACTTTCATTATGGTGGGTTTTTGCCACGATAATGAAGGTTACTTTCATTATGATGGTGTATGTGTCACAGGTATTATTCCGTGTTGTGGCTGTTGGTAATTTTGACAGAACGAAAGAAAACCAGCTGTTGCCGTCAAGTACGTGGTTTTATTTTTTTTTAACAGTCAGCTGTTAACTTTTTCTCAGCTTTTGACCCTTTCTTCACGGTATTCTACACGGAATGTCAAATTTCATGCATGCCAATATGTAAGCTACGATTTTTAAAACGAGTGAAAAGCAGAGAATTTGCATTATATTTTGCTTTAGAAACGGAATTTCGACTTCCGAAACGTTGAAAATGTTAAATGTGCTTATTCGACAGTTTATACTTTCAAGAATTTCTGCCATTCTGACTCGAAGTCTAATTATCCGATTAGCCTAGTACTAAGTTCAGCGCTAAACTAAATTTTAGCGCGTCTCCAAACTTGTACCCTTTTTTAGCAAGATAAAATTTGACAATGTAGAATGGTAGAGAAAGTTCATATTAACGTTTTTTTTTTGGGTTAAATTTCAAAGTCTTCTTCGAAATAAAACTCCTCAAAATCCACTGAAAATATAAAATTATTAAACCGTGTTTCAAAATATTCTAAAAACGCAGAATTATTTATTATTTTTACTATTTTTTCATGCACAAACTGTTATTTTAGTTTTATTTCCGCACTTGAAACTTCCATAACCGTAAATTATTTTATTTTTCTGTTTTTTTATATCACTGGTTTTTTTTCAACAAAATTTAGCGTGAAATAAGGTGCCTGCACGATAAAAATGCAGCTAAAAATGTGGAGACTAACATTGCTGCCATCTGTTTTAAAGAAATAGAAACGTGGATTTAGCGAGCATTTTAGCGGCGAACTTAGTACTGCATGCGCTAAAGATGTTGCTAAAATTTAGCTTGATAAATTTTCGCGCTAAATTTTGTATGGAAATTTCATTTAGCGGGGAACTTAGTACTAGGCTATTGACTTGAAATTTTAACTGAGTACTCTTGACTACATTTGCCATACAGTGAACTAGGATATTTTTGGTTGGATGAAAATTGACAATTTGACATTGAAAAAACCGACCATTTTATAGGCAAAAAAACAGACTGTTTATTCATAACACACCATTTTGTTAGATTTTGATATTTTTCAAAAATCCTAGTTCACTGTACAGGAAATACCTTCTAGTTTAACGTCTTCTTTGTTTTTTTTATTTCACTTACTCAATCGACCAGAATCGTGGCAGCTAGTGGGGGAACTTTTTTTTGCGCTTCCGAAGATAGCGCATAAGTCGCTTACATTTCAATCATTTCCAAAGAAAAAATTATGTAATATTGGACAAATATACCTAAATACTTCCAAAACATTTAGTTAAGTATTTTTCTTTAAAAAAATTCCCGAAAATGACCTATATTTTAAGCCCTCACATTGGTATAGTCTCTTAAGATAGCGTGCTGCCTTCTGAATCAGATTCGAGTAAAACAAAAGCAGGAGACTTTTCATTTGACAGTTACCTAAAATCAATTTTTTTGTCGAATATAATATGCCAAAAATGGCTGCCTTGCAACAAAATTAGAAATAATATGCAGATAAAAAGTAGCTTTTCTTATCACGTGACCACCATTAGCCAATAGAAACAATTTGCTGTCGATGCTGCTACTGGTTCTGAATGGGCCTTTATCCTTAGTACCAGGGGTGATCGGATAAAATCGGAAATACCACTCAATCATCACGAAATCTCCGAAACTATGAAGCCAACAAACTTGACATTTGGCAGGTAGGTTCCTTATACGGCAGAAGTAGTCCACCCGACATTTCAGGCGGCATGCAGAGCACTTGGCTTGCTGGAGAACGATGCACACTGGTATCGCACTCTGGAAGAAGCCTTCTTCTCTTAGGCCAGACAAATTGTCGAAAAAACCTCGTTTTTTGCCAACCGAGCCATCCGAAAAGTAAAATATGGGTAAAATAGGAAAAAATCCGTAGAATTTGATGAACTACCAAAGGGCCGGGCCAAAAACAGTTTTTTGCGTTTTTAAAAAAAACTACACATTGTACAAAAAAAAGGTTTGTTTTAAAGAGTAATTGCAAAAAAACCGCTAAAAATCACGTCTTTTTAAATGGTTATATCTTTTACCAAAAAAACGATTTTGTAATGAAACTCGCGGAAATGTAGCCCTTGGGGAGTGTAATAAAAAATAATAAATAGTTTTTGCAAAATACGGTTTTTTTTCGAAAAAAGACCTTTGTTGTCGAATTCGATTAGCTCATAGCCATCAACACCTACAGAAACATTTTTAGGCTTAAAATGTTCTGGAAGAGTTGTGCTAAGTTGTGTTTTGTGCGCACATTGCTACTTCATTGGTAACATGCGAAAAGATGGCCGGAAAAACGAAAAAAACAATCTTGCCTACAAAATTCGATTATTTGCTCACAAAATTCGATTAATTGCCTATCGTTAGGCAAAAAAAATATATTTTACGACCTTCGTAGAAAATTAACAGCTATCGATAGGCAATTAATCGAATTTTGTGAGCAAATAGTCGAATTTTGTGGTCAAGATTGATAGATAGGATAAAAATCCGCTTATTAGTGCAAACTATTCTAAATTTTTCAAATAGCGTGCATCTCTGACTAAAAGTAGAGATGGGCACAAGGGATTTTTCACGAGACTTCCGGAGGCGCTTCAAAAGAATCAAATACTTCTGCCGATTCTTCTAATGTCAAACTTGCGATTTGGGTCTTTCACCTCAACTCAATTCAGAACTTAGGAGTTGAAAGCTCACTAAAATTTGTGGTATAAAATGCTATGAACTAAGTCAAAATTTGAGCTTTTGGCATAAATCACTGCTAATGTACGAAATACGAAAATTCGGATTATAAACTTCATAGTTTTAATTTTAATTCCAATTCTAGGCAAATTGCAATTTTTAATTCATTTATTGTGAGCTTTCAGTTCCTGGAGGTATGCAATCGGGTTTATGTCCGTGGTGTGGTAAGCTTTTGGTGCCTGGAGGTATGCAATGGCAGGGCCGGCGGTTATGTGGGTTGAGTGGGTAGTTCTACCCGCTCGAAAAATTCCGAGTGGGTAAAATACCCACTCGAACTTTGAAGGTACATGGAAAAAAAATTTGAGCTAAGAGTTCAAATATACATGCTTGTCTAGTTCAATTTAGCGTTGAATTCCTAGAGCCCAACATTCGGGCTCTCAGAGCGCAAACTCTGGGCTCGCAGTTCATAGCTCAGTTTCACCGAGATAGTGCCTGTTTGTAAACCAAAATATATACCTTGAGCCATGGGAGAGCGATTGCCATTAGGTGTTGCGACAGTTTCAGAACAGAATAGGTATATATCTGTGGTGAAGAAAGATGGATAGATTAGGGATAAGGTTGAAAAGAAAAAACGAGGAGAGTGTGGATGATTCCATCAGGCAGCAGAATAATGAAGATGAGTCTACTGCCACTGCTGCTGGAGCCGTCGATGGAAGTAATGAATTAGTTTATCCAGCTAATACGGAAGGTGCGGGCCCAATAAACACCGCGCTCCCTACGATTGCCGTGCTTGCCCTTACAAATCGCAGTAATCGCGGCGACCATAGCTAACCAAAGCCCAATGGATGCTTTGACCTCTGATAGTTTTTGAAATTAAGTTCAATTTTTAAAAAAACACAATCATAATTCATACTTTTCCGTTTAAATATCAAGTAACTGTAAATTAAAAAATTTCAAAGCATTGCAGCGGCGTTCGGAAATGAACACTCATGCATGCTGTGATTTGCACTGCTCGCTTACTGCCGTACTGAAACACAAAGTTTATTTGATCTGGCGAAGCGAGCACTGCATGCGTAGCGTAGCAACCACGGCGTTCATTGGGCCCGCACCTTAAAAAACGTGAGTCTCACTAAAATTTGCTTTTTTTTCCTTTTTAGTTATAAGTAATTGTAAAGAGTATAAAAAATCAAATAAATTACCAGAAACGATAGTCCTATGAGATTTTGAGAATACATGTACACTTACAAAATAAGTATATGTCGCTTTTTGTTATTGTATGTGTAAGGAAGTTGCGACAGATATTCTTGTTACTAAGTGTACATTATTAGGCCTGGGTTGATGATGGGGTTTTCAACTGGAAACATGGAGCTTTGAATGCCAGGATCTTCATGTCCTAATGAAAGAGGTTTTTCTTTTTTATGTCGATTTAAGAGTTATCGATGGCCCCATTACACCTTTAGTCTGTAATCACTGATGAGTTTGATCTAGAAAGACTATTAAATAAGTTTATTTCGGCCCATACAAAGCGCAGTACCGTCTGCGTTACGCAAATAAAGGCGATGGCCCAATCACGACTTTATTCGCGTTTACGCGCGTCAAAGCGTTCACGCGCTTTGTCGTCGATATTTGATTGTATGTAATTCAAATCGAGCTATCCCATTCACGACTTTGCGGCGTCAGCGGCGTAAAGCGACGGCAAAAGCCGACCAACTTTCAACTTTTCGCGCGTTGGCAGGCGTTGAAAATTGCCAAACTGTCAAACTGTCGAATTATCAAGATTGAGATTTGAAAGTTTGCATTTTTAAATTAATTTCGCAGTGCGTACATAAATTGCAATCAAAGCAACATTTTTGAAGTCCTGACCTGAGCGGTTATTCTGTAACTGTGAAAAGTCTAGTGAAAAGTCGATGTCGATGTCGATGAGAACGTGAGTTTATGTGTCAAATTATTTCATGGTGAAAAATGACTTCTCACCAAAAATTTTCTAGTGAGAAATGTGAGAACTTGTCATTTTCAAATATCAACAGGTTGTACAATTTTTAAAAATTGTATTGCGTTTTCTCAGTGAGAAGTGCGAAAACTTTTAATGTTCAAAAACTAACAGTTTGAAAAAAAATTTGTAATTAGTGTTTTGCAGATTTCATAATATATCGGGATTATGTCGGGATTTAAAAGAGTTGTTGGCCGAGCGAGGAGCAAAAAAACTCTCTTGTAATTTTCCTTAAGCTGCATGTGGACTTGGCAAATGATAAGTACATCTTTAAGTTTTTCCTGCAGTTTAATATATTATATTTATTAATCGCTGCAGATTTGAATCCATAGATTGTTCCCGCCTTCGGCGAGAATAATGGGGGAGTGTGCCACTCATTTAAATGGTGGTGCCGTTAAAGATAGTGGGAAATAGCCCTTGCATTTATTTTCCCTGAAAATAAGTAATGTGTAACTTTTTAAGTTCAATAGTTATTGAAAAAAATGGGAATTTGAAATGTAAAACAAAGTATGCCACTCGAATAAGTACAAAATATGACACGATTGACGTTTATACAAGTGAGAATTTCCAATGTGAACTACATTCAGCTCATTTCTCACTGGAATATCTCACTTTAGGTTATAGAATCGCTGTGCTGACAAAAATGAGAACTCAAAATGAGAAGACCCGATGAGAATGAGAATGAAAAGACTTTACACGTTCTCACTTTCTCATAGTTACAGAATAGCCACTCTCTCCTGACTGAATGAACCTTCAACGGACGTCAGCGTGCATGAAGCGCCTGCCGCGTATAACGCGCCGTCGGCATTGGGCCTTCGCCTTAAGGGTTTTTTTTCATATTTTTAATTAAATATAAAGAGTTTTACCGCTTTTATTTCGAAGTTAAATTTTTTTTATTAATTTTTAAATCTTACCCGTTTTTCTTATATATATATACTCCTTCGGGCCAACTATATACATATACTCATACATACACTCGGGCTGAACTCCAACCGCCGCACAGTGGGCTAGATAAGGAAAAAAGTGGACAAAAATATAATGAGCTGTCCCGTACATTCGAAATTTAGGTTTCAGGGGTTTTTCACATCGCTGATCACGAATCCGTAACGGTTTAGCCGCTAGGGCGGTTTGAAGTTTTTTTTGCTAGAGTTTTACATATCACCCTGTATTTGTGTAACCGTATAACCTATTTTCATGAATAAGGTATCAGTATACGCAGAATACTCCTACCTATCTAAAACTGTAAAAGTGGCGGTTCCACCTTACCAACTTCCAGAGTTATGAGTTGTCAAAGTCAAAATTTTGGGTTTTTTAACTAAAATTTCAACTTCAACTATCTTTTTCTCCAAAAAATACATAGTTAACCTATACATTTTTTTCCCAAATTGGAAAGCTTGAAGTATTTCCTATGAATAATGTCCAGATAATTTTTATGCTACGGCCTTTACTTTTGAAGTTACAAGCAATTTTGGAGTTCAAATTGACCTTATTTGGTACTTTTTTTAGTACTTTTTCACCAATTTTAACATCGTATAAAATATGAATTGGCAAGTCTTGGCACCCAAATCTTTCGAATTCTCATTGCATAAAGTATTTCCTACGAAATCACCTTAAAACTATCCCGGGGGTTAGTGGGGGTTAAACTATTTTTACAGTTTAAGGTCAATGAAGTTTTTAAAAAAAATTTTTTTTCGTGGTTTTTGATCGTTCTTTTACATTAGCATGGATTATTATTTAATAACGGCAAAACACATAGAAATATTCTACATACCTTCAATATCACCCTCCATTGAACGGAATTAATATTACAGACTTAAATACAAACTTATTGGTAATTTAGTTAAGAAATGTTTTTCGCGGCGAAGACACGCAAATGCAGGTATGTCGAAAGTACCTAAAGGCGATGGCCCAATCACGACTTTATTCGCGTTTACGCGCGTCAACGCTTTGACGCGCGTTGACGTCGACATTTGGTTGTGTGTAATTCAAATCGAGTTATCCCATTCACGACTTTGCGGCATCAGCGGCGTCAAGCGACGGCAAAAGTCGAGCAACTTTCAACTTTTTGGCGTTGGCAGGCTATGAAATTTAAAAAAATCACATTTCTAACAAGTATATACACATAAATCCATACATGAATTTAAATTAAAACAATATTGTTGACGTCCTGACGCTATGAATGAACCTTCAACGGACGTTAACGCGTATGAAGCGCCTGCCGCGTATAACGCGCCGTCGGCATTGGGCCATCGCCTTAACTTCGGAATGCCTTGGAGCCGCAGGCTTTAAAGCTACTCGCCCCATCTTTCGGTAAAACATGAAGGGGATCCCCCTCTTTAAGATAGTTCCTAGAAAAAGGCATTTAAAAACAATTTTTTTTTTGAATTTTGTCCACTTTTTTTAGAATCTAGCCCACTGTGCGCCGGCCCTGTGCAATGGGGTTTAGATGTTTTTCCGGTGATTGTGAGCTTTTCGGTCCTTTCGGTATAACTCACTGATCTGTTTTTACTGTTTTTAGTGTTTCAAAATACTAAAAACAGATCAGTGAGTGACACTTATTTTTGAATGGCAAATAGAAACACAACCAAGCCAGCTGGAGCCTGGGATTGGGGATGTTTAAAAAGTTCAGGAAAAATGATCTTAACGATCTACATTTTGAGTTACATGTGGGAAAAAATTGTTTTTTTTCATATTTTTTTTACAAATAAACTCCCTTGTTTCTGTTTTTTTTTCATCGTACACTGATGAAATGAAAGCCGCATTTCTTACGATTACAAAGACACCCTATTTGTGAAATTAGACCGTTGTTTAATACATATACATTGACCGTTGTTTCATGGCCATTTTATTCTTAATTATTTAACAAAATTTTTTCCCCCAAAACCAAAATTCAAAACGCGCTATCTCAAAAACGGGCAGAGATAGCCCTCGCCACCATTTTTTGTCTAACATTAACCGCTTGGCAAGCTGGGACACCCTGTATCTATACTTGTTTATTACACATTAATTTGCACCAAATAAATACTTTTAAAATTATCCTCAACCCTTTACAATTACCCAAATTTGCACTCACTCAAGTCAGCGGTTCTTGGACCGAAAACATTTTTTTCATCTTTCTTTCTCTAAAATTCATTCTGTCTAAATGTTTGCTGATATTGAGAACTTCTTATTAATAAAAAAATTGCGGCCTACAACATCCAAGTTGAACATTATGAGAAGGGTTACTGATAAGAAAACCATGCATTCATAAGCTCACAGCCACCGGAACCCTGCTTAATTTTCTGTTACATCGTGGTGACCGTATTGGCCGCTCTGGTGGTGGTGTTGCTATATATGTGGCCTCTTCGCTCTCCTCAAGAGTGGTCGGCAAGTCTAGTGGCTCACAATTCGAATTTATTGCCGTTGAGGTAAAATCTGCATGTGACAAATGTGTTGTTATCAGTGTATATTGTCCTCCTAATGCTTTCAATTCCGATATCGCTGCTGAGTTTTCCAATCTTCTATCTACTCTTTCTCACCACTATGAGAACATAATTGTTGCGGGTGACTTTAATGCTGATCTGCTCAAAATTAATACTCGTGCGAATGCCCTTAGATATTTATTAGAGTCATTGGACTTGCATATTCTAAATCATCTACCAACATTTCTAAATTGTCAAAACCCATCCTTGCTTGATGTCCTAGCTGCTACTTGCACTGATGCAGTGTTAAAGCATCATCAAATTTCCCCCCTAGCTTTCTGGATCATGACCTATTATTCCTTTCCGTTCGGTTCTCTCTTCTCGGGCCCTCCGCGTCTAGTTCGTATACTTTTGTTGACTTTAGTAACATCAATCTTGATCAACTATCCGAAGCTGCCTCCGCCATGCCTTGGGAGGCTATCTACCATACTACTTGTGTTGACGCTAAAGTAAGTTTGCTGACTCTATTTACTCAATCCCTCTTTGATCAATGTGTGCCGCAGGTCACAAGAAGCCGCAGGACATCTTCGCACTGTTCTTGGTTTTCTTGCGAAATCCGTGACCTGATAAGTCAGCGAGAGTGCATGTACAGGCGTTATCGCCAGACTAGGAACCTTAGATATCTTAATGCCTATAAACTGCTTCGCAACCTCGTCACTAGTAAGGTCAAATCACGAAAACGTAGATTTTATGCACGTAAGCTTGATCCCTCTTTAAATTCCAAGCAACTCTGGCGCAATTTTCGCTCGCTGGGTATACACGCTACTGCACCTTCCCCTTTTGATATCGATGTAGACCTTCTAAATGCCTCATTCATTCAATCCCCTCCTGCTTCCTCTGTCTCCCGATCTTCCTCAGTTATTCCGCATATTACTGATGGCTTTAACCTCCGTTGCGTGGACTCCTCGGAAGTTCTTGAAATACTCCTCTCCATTTCCTCTAACTGCATCGGTTATGATGAAATTTCTCCACGCTTTCTTAAGCTCCTCGCCCCCTTAATTTTGGATATCGTCACGCATGTTTTTAATTACTGCCTGACTACTTCCCAAGTTCCCTTGTTGTGGAAAAAAGCCATAGTGATCCCTTTACCGAAAAAATCTTCTCCTTCAGATATCTCAGATTTCCGTCCCATTAGCATTCTTCCTTTCCTTGCTAAAGCCTTCGAGAAAATTCTTTACATCCAAGTCCTGCGCTACCTTGAATCTAATAGCTTTATTTCTGAATATCAATCTGGATTCCGTAAAAATCATAGTTGTGAAACCGCTATTCTAAAGGTAACAACTGACATTCGCTCTGCGCTTGATAAAGGCGAGGTTGCAATATTAGTGCTTCTGGATTTCTCGAAAGCATTCGACTCGGTGGTGCACACGATCCTGCTTTCCAAACTAAGTCAGCGCTATCATTTCTCTTCTTCTGCTACACGGCTTTTCTCCTCTCTGCTATCTGACCGTTTTCAATGTGTTCGTCATAACAATGTTATGTCCTTTCTCCGACATGTCCCTTCTGGTGTTCCGCAAGGTTCACATCTTGGTCCTCTACTATTTTCTTTATATATCAATGATCTTCCCTTTACTATCGGCCACTGTTCCTTTCATCTGTATGCTGATGATCTCCAACTGTATACTTCTTGCCCTCCTTGCCAGATTGATTCGTGTATTTCTGACCTGAATAGCACTCTATCTGGAATAAATGAGTGGAGTGCTCTCAATTTCCTTAAATTAAACCCTAAAAAATCACAAGTACTTGTGCTTAGTCGTAGCTCTATTATCTCATTTATCTGGATAACATTCCTCTTCCTATTGTTGATCGGGTCCATAATCTTGGTATTGCTATTAATGCCAAACTCACCTGCTGTGATCAAGTCTCACTAATGCTCTCCAAGATTTATGGGACATTACGTAAGCTCTGGCTTTATGGTAGTCTCCTATCGCCCACTATTCGTTCAAAGCTTGTAAAAGCTCTCATTCTCCCGCATTTCCTCTATGGCTCACTTGTTTACATTGTGTATGATTCATCCTGTCGTCAACGACTTAATGTTGCATTCAATGATTGCTTACGCTTTATCTCCCACTTGAGAAGATCAGATCATGTATCATCTGTTCGGAAATCACTAATAGGCTGTGACCTCTTTTGTTTTTTCGATGTAATGGCACTAGCTCTTCTCCATAAAGTTTTCTACGCTAAAAGTCCTTACCTTCACGACTTCCTTACCCCTTTGCAAACCTTGAGATCACTCAAATTCCTTATTCCAGCTCATCTGTCCCGAATTGGTAGTCGTTCCTTTTTTGTGCATGCGATTAGACTCTGGAATGATCTTCCCTCTTCTTTACAAAGAATTAGCACAGTCACTATTTTCAGGAAACAAGCTTCTCTTCTTCTATCCACCTGTTCTCTTTAGCTTTCTCTACCCTCTTAACTCTAGTATCTTCACTCGCTCAATCTGTTTTCAATTCTTTTAGATATTAAGCTTAGGTTAGATATTATTCTTTTTGTTTAAATTCAAATTATAATTGTACTCTAAAAGATGTAAGTCTTGTGTACTTCCGTTTGTTTATGCATAAATAAAAATAATAAAAAATAATAACCACTTATACCCATTGCATACCCAGAGGCGCACATCCCAGCGCACCATTGCATACCTCCAGGCCCCAAAAGCTCACCGCACCACGGACATAAACCCCCTAGCTTGTGGACAGGGGGTGTGTGCCGGAACCCCATTGCTTTACTACTATAGGTAGTGTGAAGGAGGCTTACACTTTAAGAACTTCGCGGGCGTGCAATCTGATTTAATTTCTGCTTCTGGGATCATTCGATCTGCACTCCGATTAGCAACTACTTTCTTGAAGTGGGTTCGGTTTGAAAATCTTGACAAACCTCTCGTCATTGATATCATTCAACATTTCGCCGTTTTATTTACTTTTCCGACGAAAAAAATCATTTCGTTGTTTATTACATCGACAAATTCTAAATAGAACAACATCGAATCCTATCATCCAATTTAATATAATAAAGAAATCAGTCCCATCTAAGAACGACGAATCAGCCCCATTCCACACCAGCAGCCTCACAATTCAGCCCTAATTACAGCGAAAACCAAACTTTCTTCAAATTCAATCTCGCCCGAAACAAAGCAGATGTAATGAAGCCGAAAAATGTTATTCTTGAAACAATTTTCGCTCACAGCAACCAAGGAACGGAGCGAATCCTTCCTAGATTACACTACCGCCGCCGCCGCACCCGCCGCCGTTCCTGTTCCCAATCCATAAATTTTCAAGGATGTGAATAATGTAGAAACTGATAAAAGTTGCACCACTTCTCCTCAGTCTCACTCGCTACCAGTGCAGCCATGAAACGTGACTTTCGCGAAACAGATAGGAAATCTTATTCTTCGCGGAAGCTCCTGGATAATTGTGCATGCACAATGGTCGTGGGTGTCATCCTGCAGCAAGGACTACTATAAATTTTACAATTCCCATTTCTAGAACGATCAAGTTTGATTTGGGAAATTACAATTGACGTCTTCGGCTCCCTTTGGCCAATTTCTATTGAGGTGATGAATTTTTTATCGCGTCTTAACCGTGAGTGGCAACGACCACAAAAGGACGAAAATATCTCAATTTATCAGTAAAAGTGCAGCTCATCACGTAATAGGATCCGAAATAAAACATTGCGACTCTCTGTTAACAGAAAAAAAAAATCTTGGATATCTCTAAAAGGACATGAGGTGCACTTCCCTGGTCCTCTTTGACCGTTACTTATGCGAGGATATCGATCTAGAGAGAAAAAAACCAGCAAGGTTCACTATAAACGACTATACAGGACGCAAAAAAACCGAGCACAGATGGTATCTAGTTCTCGAATGCTTATCAGGCGTGGGAAGATCTCATCTTCTCACTTTATTAAACCATTTTGGTGCTGGAGCTAACTTTCCTGGACGACACTAAACATATTGCGCCAATCTGGCAAACTCCCATCTAAGTCCGCCTCAGAAATGCTTTATTCAGTTCAGTCCAAGGAGGACCTATCGTTGGCCATTTCTTGGGGACCTCTCCTCCAGCCCTCTAGATGTGATTTCGATAAATTTACGAGGGTTGACCGGGGAAAATATTGCGATAACTTTTTTTTGTCTAATTTAAGACAGAAAACCGAATTAAGTATTAAATTTGGGTGAGATATGGTCTGGTGTCTTTGTTTTATGAAAGTCCTTCGTCCTGATAGTTTGTCATCTCGTAAATTCTATGCGTTATTATCATTTGCGGAGTTTTATGTCCTTTTCTCTTGGATAATTAAATGTAATAAATAAAAGTTTATGCATTTTATTGCTGTATTTACTATGATACGAGTTTTAATCACCTGCGTATAGCCAGTCGTGGACTTGAGGCTGGATCAGATGGAGGGCAACTTCACAGCTTACACGGAAATATAAGTAAATCCTAAAAGGATTCTATGCGAAAGTTTCAGGACCTTGAGACGACATGTTGACACACGTTGCGAAGTTGATGATATATGTGACTAGACTATGGAACCTCTGACGTTCGCAGCTAGTCGTTCTGTTTACTATCTTTCCCTTTAGGAGGCACCCTGTAGCACCCTGTACATTTGGCAAAGCTTCTTTGTTTGCCAAAAATATTTGACATAGGGCTTTGGTGGCAACAAACGACGTATGTGCTTGCTCATGGTGTATTGTGTCGAAAATGGGAAGGTAGAAGCACGACAGCTGGGCCACAAAAATGACTACGAAGGCGAGAGTTGGTTTAGTGAACGCAGTTGTGTAGTTAGCAATTTTTTTTAACTAAGATTTGTTTATATTAATAAAGCAGCAAATTCAAGTAAAAAAAGCGAATTTTTGACTCTCGGCCAATGGTCGTATATTACAGATTTACACGTCCTTAGAAAGAGACTTTAAAATCCTAGACAATCACACAAGCGGTCAAATTTTTTTTTGATATTTGGTGTAAAAATAGAAATATTACTAGCAGGCTTCTCTCCGATAGAATCGAAAACTGGCGTGTGGTCTCGAAATCGGACCTACATGTTGCCTCTATCAACTCAGTGTGTGAACTGGAGATGGCGGCGGCCATGCAGCTAACTGATGTGCTGATCTCCTCCTACCATGACAGCAACAATGGGCCTGATCATGGTTGGCGCTTGAAGTGAGAAATGGCGTGGCGACTGTACAACGGAATCATAGTTCTCGAAAAAACTGACATTTGTCGGGAAAAACGCCTTCAGGCGTATCGCAGTAGGCGTTTTAATAGACAAAGCTGCGTTTTTCACTACTGTTAAGTGACTATTTCAGGCGCTTGGTTTTGGTACGTGACAACGCTAACAAAAATGTAGTTTGAGAAAAGGAGTTTTTGTTATTAAATTTAATAGCTGGGACCCGGTGCGCCTATGCTGCTCTCAAAAGCCAATAGTAGTAATCAGGTGATTTGGCAAAATTCTTCCGCCATATTGGCCCCACAATTTTGAATAAGTTTTGATCATAAATTCGTTATTTACTACCTTAAAAACTCCCATATACCGATTTTAATTGGAATCGGAATACAATTCGCAAACTCGCCGGCCATATTGGTGCGGCCATTTTGAATTTAAATTTTGATCATAAAGTCGTTATTTGCTACCTTAAAAAACCTCAGATACAGATTTTCATTGGAATCGGAACACAATTAGCAAATTCGTCGGCCATTTTGAATTTATAAGTTTTGACCACAAATTCGTTATTTGCGACCTATAAAAACCCCTAGATACCCACTTTCATTGGAATCGGAATAAAATTGGCAAATTCAACCATATTTCTGCGGCAATTTTGAATTGCGGTCATATTTCGGCGGCCATTTTGAATTTCGAAAATCGGGCTTCGAGGTGTATCATAGGAGACCTCCACGGAACTTCATGCAAAAATTCAAAGCTCTGCGATGATTTTCAACGAAGCTCTCCATGACAGCGCCATCTAGGAGTGGCTTTAGAAAGTAATAAAATAGCCTATGTTCTAAGTTTGAATGTAAATAGCACATGGTTAAAATTTCATTAAGATCGGTTGCACTGTGTAGGAGCCTATAGCGATCATACATACACACATTCATTTTTATATATATAGATAATTTTTATATATAAATATTTTTTAAATAGATTAAATAAATAATGAAATTTTATAATTTTTTTAATTATCAGAAATGTCCGAAAACTGTCAAGCGACAAACATGATAAAGTTTTGTCGAAAACTGTTATGTCGCCGCATTCGCCAATTAGGGTACGAAAAATGAGAACGACAAACGGCGCTGTCATTTTTTCGACTCGCCAGCCACGATAAGGCCCATTATCTCTTGCTAGCCTAAAGCCCCCTGGTGGAAAGATAGACTGGCTGCAATGCGTAGAAAAGTTAGGAGATTGTTCAATAGGGCAAAACATGCTGGGCAATGGGAAGAGTAGAGGTTCATCCTAACACCCTACAAAACGACGTTGAGACGCTCCAAAAGAATTGCCTTGGAGGGAGCCTTTTCAAAAAGGAGGTTGGCTCATACACCTCTAACCATGAAGAAACCTTGATGTGGCAGGGTCAATCTTCCAAACAGCTTATCCCCTGAATGCTGCGCATAGACATAGACCATTACTCCCGGAGCCTTTCTGGGAACATCTTTGACGAGGACAAGGTTAAATGGGCAGTGGCCCCTTTTTAACCCTAAAAATCCCACGAGGAGATGAAATTTTCCCGGAACTCTTTCAGAAGTGCCTCGACCTGATTCTCGACAACTTGGTCTGTCTCTTTAGAGCAAGCTTCAGATACATTCCAACCATTTGGGGAAGATTCGAGGTGGTTTTATCTCTAAACAAGGCAACTGAGCCCTGGAACTGCTTAAATCGTAGAGAACTGTCAGCTTAACCCCTTTTGAAAGTAGTATAGTTATGGAGGTATCAGCGCAGTGGCGTCATCGGTTGTTGACTTGGGTGTGGATGTGGGAATTGTATATTTCTAATTATTGGCTGGTAAAAGAAATTCAAGATGTTTATATAAATTTAAATTATAAATTAAAAATTTTCTTACCTATTTGAAGACCATGTAGAACCCATAGCCGATTAAAATTTTTTGTTTCGCGTATATCTCGGAAACCGTTGTTCGTACGCGATTTTTGATGATATTTTCACCACCACTCCCCACCCAAACAGCATCTAGAATCCATAGGCGCTGAAAAAATATTAAATTGTGATGATTTATGCGCCATCTATTAGAGCTTGGAGACAACTGTTATTTGTAACGACTTTAGAACTTGACGTTTGTAATGATTTATGTCCTAAAAAAAACTATTGGCGCCATCTACTAGATTGGAATGTGAACAAACGGTAATTAAAAGGCAAAGCTTTTAGAAGCTTTGGGAAAAAAAGAATATTCGCGTACCAATGTTCTCCACTATGGTTGAAAAATCGGGTACGTGGATAAAGGAGGGGCTTGGATGTACAAAAGCAGCGGTAGCGGCATGTAGGAGCATTTTCGATTTGGAAAGCGATTAAAGAGTTCTAAATTGAAAAGTGATCTAAAGCGAAAAAGTGGTTTGATTAGGGAATTAAAAAGCGATAAATTGAATTTAATAGTGTGAGATATTAAATTAATAGTGATAAAGAGTGAACTTTAAGAATTGTGTTTTGGTAGTTCTTGAATTGTTTTAGTTTTAATTATTAAGTTTTGTGTGAACATTCAAAAGTGTATTCTTTAATTAATCCTACGAATCCGTTAAGCAGTAAAAACGTTACAATTTTATTAACTTAATTTTATTACTAATATAGCTTAAAAACATAAAATTGCGTATATCTCGGAAACCAGTCGAAAGCTCATCCGCCGCGAAAGCTCTTTCGAAGCATTTCGAAATTTAACCTAGTTCCTCAGCGCTAAAGCCCATCCAAGCCTCAGCGAAGCTCAACTAATCTCACACAGGCGGCGCTCACTAACACCCAAGACCACCACCACACCCAAGTCAACAACCAATGACGTCAATGTGCTGATGAAAAGGCTTCTGAACCTTAAACTAAGATACAAGCTGGAGCTCTCCCTTCTTCTACATAGCTCTAAGTTCGCTTACTGAAAGGGTAAATCAACCGAGGTTGCTTTATACCATCTAGTCATTAAAATCGAGAAAGCCCTCTTTGCTAAAGAAACTGCCTTATGTGCGTTCCTTGGCATTGAATGTGCTTTCGATAACACTAGCTATGATTTTATTTCTTGAGCGGCTCTCATAAACCTGGATCCCCACACAATTGAGTGGATAAATGCTACGCTTGTCGGTCCTTCTATCCTGGGTGTCTCTACCATTAGTGTCAAAGTTATCAAGGCATGCCCTCAGAGTCGATTTCTGTCCTCGTTACTCTGGTCGTTGTTGTGGATGAACTTTTGACCAAACTACAAGAATCTGGAGTCGAAGTTTGTTTTGACCAGTGGCTGAAGAAGGAATTTGCATCTGTTACGAAAACCCAGGCACTGTGACGTTTGTTTGGCAACTTGGAATATATGGTCAATCTATCGCCAATCCATGGTTAATTTAACGCCTAGGATGTTCCCGTCTAAAAATAAGACTCGCCCGTTCTAAGCCTGCAACAGGCACGCACAGCATCAGCACGCCTGCATGGGACCCGAAACAGGCATGGTACGAAGTAAGTAGTAAGTAAAAATAAGATTCGCCCATACTTAGCTTGGAACAGGCACGGTACGGCCAACTAAAAACTCTACTTTTCTTAATGCAGCCCGCTACAGGCACGTACCAATAAAATACGCACGAAATAGTCCAAACGAAGCACGGTACGCTCACACTTTTTATACGCTTTATATTAGCTTCCCCTGTATGTATCTGCCTCTGTGCAGCCTCTCTGTATGCATGTATGTCTGTTTGTATGTTTGTAGGTGTGTATGTTTTAGCTTTATATTAGCTTTACCAGATGTATGTATGTATGTATGTATGTATGTATGTATGTATGTATGTATGTATGTATGTATGTATGTATTTTCTATGTAAACAAATCTTGCAACTTGATTTTGACCCACTTCTATATAACCGATCAACTTCAAATTTTGCACATATGCATAGTTCGCGTGATGGCGGTCCCGAGATGGCGGTCGATTTTTGCTATTGTGTTCCCCGACCCCCCGACATGAGTATCAAATGAAACGGCATGACAGGTAGAATACAATTAGCTGTATGGCGTCATTCCAAATTCAAAATGGCGGCAAACAAAATGGCGGACTACCATTTTCTTTACAACCCACTCGATATGGGTATCAAATGAAAGGGTGTGACAATTAGAATACTATTATCTGTGTGGCGTCATTCCAAATTCAAAATGGCGGCCAACACAAAATGGCGGATTATCTTTTTCTTTACAACCCACTCGGTATGAGTATCAAATAAAAGGATGTGATAATAGAATACTTTTCGCTGTGGGGCGTCTTTCCAAATTCAAAATGGCGGCCACCACAAAATGGCGGTTTACCTTTTTCTTTACAACCCACTCGGTATGGGTATCAAATGAAAGTGTATGACGAGTATACTATAGTAAGCTTTGTGATGTCGTTTTAAATCTAATATGGCGGTCACTACAAAATGGCCGAACACATGCATATAATAGACTAAAAAATAGAAAATAAAAAATATAGTTTAAAAAAACTAAAAAATACGCTTTTATTTTAAAATGAACTAAAAAGTAAAAAATAATTTTGAATGTAAAGTTTTTATTGGTCCAGCCAGTATAAGAAAACAACCTACCTTTCGAAATCTAAAAAAGCGTGGGGCGCTAGCTAAAAGTTCCGGTGTTAATAAAATAAGAATATAGAGAGCCCCACGCTTTTTTACATTTCGAAAGGTAGGTTGTTTTCTTATACTGGCTGGAGCAATAAAAACTTTACATTCAAAATTATTTTTTACTGTTTAGTTCATTTTAAAATAAAAGCGTATTTTTTTAGTTTTTTTAAACTATATTTTTTTTAGTGATGAAACGATTATCACTTAGCGATTACGATAACGATTACGATTATCAGCCACAATAATCGACCATTACGATTACGATTATCGCAAATTTTTGCATATTTTAAATAAACATATTTTAAAGTTAACGAAATGTGTATTCAAGTTGTAAAAATCAAGATGTTACAAATTTTACTATTAAAAATTTAAATATTGCAAATTTTTATTCAGAAAACACAATATTTCTAAGTTTTCTGCAGACATTCTGTTTCTTTTGTCGGTCTGAATCAAGCCGCGGCAGTAGAAAACAACCTCTCCGATGCGACGAAAGTTTTAAACACAAATATTTTTTGCGGTTCCTAGCAAAACAGGGTATTGTGTGGCCGTTTTCCAAAACTGAAGTACTCTTGCAGTAGATTGGGTGAATTGACATAAGAATCCAATTCTTCTATTACTGGATTTCCTTATAAAAAAAAGTATAAATAGTGGCGTTGTCTTTGAAATTTTAAAAAACCAAGAAGTATGAAAAAAAAAAATTTCCGATTAGAGCTGAAAGAAGCTCCTCTGGATGAGGTCATCAATCATCATCATATAACATTTATTTGAAAATTTTTTGGCAGATAATCGACAAATAATCGCAATGATAATCGACGATTACGATTAATCGCTAAATACTGATAATCGTCGATTACGATTAATCGTAATCGAGATCGTTTCATCACTAATTTTTTTTTAGACTAAAGGAAGCAAAATTGGAGCTTTAAGAAATTGTATAGGACGAAGAAAACGGGCAATTATCTTGGTGACCATAAGAGGTGCCATTAGCATTCTCAATAGAACGGTTCTCGATCGATTGCGTAGGTAAAGCAGCATTGGACGTGGGTTGTAGTTAGTTGGGGACCGCTTCGGCATTCGGGTTTGGAATGGTCGATTACGAATACATTCATATCTGTAATGGAGACGTGCAGACCTCTGGCGGGTGCATTTTTACATTTCCATGCCTGTAGCGGGAGCGTGTATACCCGTGTGGCAGGGGCATTTGTGGGCTCTGCGTACTATTTGCGGCGCGTATATGCTTTACAAAAAATTAACCAATTAAATTATTTTTCTCGGGTTAAGGGATGGGTCAGCGATTAGTTTTGCATTGTCCACTGACTGGGATGGGCAGGTATTGAAGGTTGAACTCGCTCGGCTCATTCCCTCTGCTTGTATCTAGGTTTTTTTCGCTCAGCTTTTATATGTGGACTTGTGTATAGGAAGCAGAAAAATTGGTAGTCGGTGGTTTCGTAGATTAGTTTTAATCCATTCTACTTTGTACTATTGTACAACCTTTTAAAGGACACGCCATTCCGAACATAAATGACAATAGACGGAGAGTTTGTGTACAAATGTATACCTGTTATCAATCTAGGTTCTTATCAGGTTTTATCTGGGTTTTAGGGGTAGCGTGTAAAACTGGCCTGAAGAAATAATTGAAATCATCCTTTCAACTTACACTCACCTGCAGAAGATCTACAGCATCGAAATAATGGCTCTACCAGCAAATGGAAATGACTCAATTAAATTGGCATATCATTTAATTAAGTTAAATAAAAAAAATATGACAGAAATCATTTTTAATCTCACTCAAAAACACAAAGAAACTTTCCAGACGAAACGTTCGCACATCAGTAAACTTCTTAAAAACGATTTTTTTTTTACACAGTCTTAAACAAAATAAATTCCGGTGCTCCTCGAAGGAGCATCACAAAAGTTAAATTATTCCTCGAATTACACCCAAAAAAAAACACACAATGGCACCGAAATTGATACTTATTACATCGACGTGAAATTTTAAACAAGTTTAATTAGCTTAAAATGCGAAGACTTGAGAGTCCTTAAAGTAACAGATGGCGAACAAAAGAAAGATTTTGGCGAAGTTCTCGCAAATCTCCTCCAACTCATTTCCATTCTTCCAAAATCTTGATATTTACGTAAAGCTCTCTTCAAAGGTCAGCAGTACTTACTTCATGGTCAGCACTAAGTACTCGACGCCAGCAAAATGGAAGCAGGAATTTGCCGAAAGTTAAAGAGCTTAAAATCATATTAAGGTGTTTGCAGTTTGTTGCTGAAATGTTGAACAGGTGGAAACAGCACGAGTTTCCGACGTAAAAAATTTGAGAGAGATTTTTTTTTTGAAATGTTTTTGAGATTTTTTACATTATTTTTGTAAAAAAAATAATCTTAAAATAATTATGGAAGTTTCGGAAATGATCATCAGGGGGAACTCCTATTAATTGGACGGAGATTAAGCCGTGCTTAATTATGGTTTCTAGGCGACCGGAATAGCCTCAAAAATGACTTTAAAACCCTTATTTTAAGAAAAGTTTAAAGTGTATACCTGGTTGTTCTTCTTCTTTTGCTGAGGTTTTGGGTCAAAAAGTACCGCGGCCACTCTCTTGGCCTATTGTACTACACCCCTATACCTCATATTTGTAGGTCCGACCGCTTGTCAGGTTCAGCAGTGTGTCTAGTTGCTTATTGCTTGGCTCCGCAATTCCACTCTGGTTCTCTTTGTCTTGGCCTCTATTTTGCTTATTTGGTCCATAAAAGTCCCATGAAGGTCCATTTTGGCAGAGCCTCCTTATCAGGATAATGCATTATACAACTGCTTCTCCCGGTGCCTAGAGGAGAACGTTAAACGAGAGTGTAAAAACTACCCACTGCCATGCAGTACTTGCCACGATAATTTTACATCTTGGCTTGGTAGCCGTGATCATATTAGCCCATTCCTCGGAGGATAGTTTCCAGTGGCAAATTATTCTAAGCTAAAGGCAGCCTCATGTAGCATTAAATTACGAGACGCAAATCTGCTTTCGACCGATTTCTTGGGTCTCCGTGTAGAACCCTACAATTGTGCGTAGGTCCATTTCTATGACGTGTTTACATATATCCCGTCTTCTTTGTGGCCTTCTTCCCTCTGGCGTTTGAAGGAACAGGATTTTAAGGGGGAACTTCTTCTAATTACATGTCCCACCCACAGTAGCGTACGCAGGATGAGACCATGGGGGGGGGGGGGTTCACAAAACATATTTTGTACACATAGTACTATGTACTTATATTATATTTTATGTTATTTCACTATAAAAATAATTACCTATAGGTATATTTTTATCGCAATTTTTTTATTGAAAATTGTGAAGAAACATAAATAATAATTTTTGACCATTTTTCGAATATCACAAAATGTCTTGTTTTTCTCCAAAAATCATGGTCTCGTGGTGTACGCAAGACTTTAGACTTTGATTTAGGGCATTTTTACAATTTTTTTACCGAAAAGAAGGGAACTACTCTGAAAACTTGGTGGCGCGTAGTTTTTGAGTCAGAACATCGATTGGTGACATGAAAAAAAAATTTAAAAATTCCTTTTTTTTCAAATTTCAGCCAAAAAAGGCCAAAAAATTGGGCAAAAATGCGTCCAATTGTTTTTTGCGTAATTTCATCTGAAAAGACGGAAAATTTCCTACAAAAATCTATATGGCCATCCCGAAACTCAGAGTTTGTCGAGAGCTATAAATAAATGAGAAATACGTGATTTTTGAAAAATCGCGTTTTTTTAAATAACAGTTGTAACTCCGAAACGGCCGGATCCAATTGCGCTAACAAAATTTTTGGTACATCACATCGAGTTCACGAACATATTCCCAAAGTTTGAGAGATATTTATTTTTTTGCTATCCCGTTTGAAAAGAATCTATATATATAAAAATGAATGTCTGTTGGTTTGTAATGCGACACTAACCTCAAAAACTAGACGGCCGATTGAGCTGAAACTTTCACAGAATGTGCGTTTTGACTAAATCTCGGTAAACCGCATGGCGCAAATACGCTCCCGTAGATGGCGCCCAAGGAAAATAGAAAAAAGGTAATTGCAGAGAAAATGTTTGGTACAAAAGAAAAAAAAAGAAGCGAAACGCGCCCTCGCAAAACAAACAGCTCTTAAAGTTGCAAATAACGAATTTGTGATCAGAACTTATAAATTCAAAATGGCCGCGCCAATATGGCCGACGAATTTGCCAATTGTGTTCCGATTCCAATGAAAATCGATATCTGGGGTTTTTTAAGCTAGCAAATAACGAATTTATGATCAGAACTTATAAATTCAAAATGGCCGCGCCAATATGGCCGACGAATTTGCCAATTGTGTTCCGATTCCAATGAAAATCGATATCTGGGGTTTTTTAAGCTAGCAAATAACGAATTTATGATCAGAACTTATAAATTCAAAATGGCCGCGCCAATAAGGCCGACGAATTTGCCTAATAGTTTCACATTTTGTTATTTGGAATCAAAAATACCAAAAAATGCCTTTTTTGCAAACTCTCCTACTGTTTAATAAAATTCATATCAACTGATTACTCCTATTGGCTTATGGGTGCAGCATAGGCGCGCCGGGTCCCAGCTAGTATATTATACATCGTTATTCGGAATATTTTTTTAATTGTTTAATAAGTTGATATATTTATTAATTATAATTTTTCCTATTATTATTGGAATCATGGGGGGGGGTTTAACCCCCAGTAACCCCCCCCCCCCTGCGTACGCGCCTGGCCACCCAGCGTAGGTGTAAGATCTTGATGCTTTTGGTTATGTCCGGTTCTTCATATATTTGGTACCGCTCGTGATTGTATTTTCTTCACTAGACATCCTCTTCACTTTCTGCGCCTGTGATTTTGCGAAGAATTTTTCTCTACTGTAGAGAAAGGATGAGGGAGAAGGATTCGAAGACCTGAATGCCGATCAACATCACGACTGGGAAGAGTTCATATAGGGGCCCTGCGTAGCAGAGATTACCTCATAGAACCAAACCCTGCAATGAGTAGACTCAACGGCCAGTCTGGAGGTCCAATAGGAGGCACCCTCCACTAGAGTAAGGGTCTGTGGTGTAACCACGAAACTTTTTAGGCCAGTCACATCAGCGAGAAACCCTCGTTTTTTGCCAACCGCAAGGTCAAATATGGAAAAAATAGGAAAAATTCCGTAGAATTTGATGAAGTACTTTTGGCGCTCGTAGGCCTTCGGGAAAGTTTCCAAAATGGCGTCAAAAAAGTGACAAAAACAGTTTTTGCTTTTTTTTTTTAAAAAACTAGACTTTGTACAGAAAACAGGTTTATATAAAATTTGTAGAACTTTTTCATACTAACAAAATGACTCCATTTTGATGTCAATACAAATATGATGGTGGTTCCAAGATGGCGGCCGAATTTTGCAATTGTGTTCCCCAACCTACGGTATGGGTATCAAATGAAAGGGTATGACAAGTTGAATACTATTAGCCGTATGGCGTCATTCCAAATCCAAAATGGCGGCCAACACAAAGTGGCGGTTTACCTATTTCTTTACAACGCCCTTGGTATGGGTAAGCTATGTGATGTCATTTTTTAAATCTAATATGGCGCTCACCACTATACTAAACTAAAAAATACGTTTTTATTTCAAAAGGAAGGACAATCACTGAAAGTTGTTGGGCTCGATCTGATAAAGCTATGCTTCTCCCACGGGCAGCTGTATGTGGGTTGTTGAAAAGTTGGTAAAGCCGAAAATCTTCACATCTTAGCTCCAAATGCCAGAAAATTAATTATATTTTATCCTGAAGCTATTTGAAAAAATACCGTAGCATCGGTTGCATTTCTGATTATATGTTGGACATTTTTTTTGCCTCTTCTGTTCGTCTCAAGCCGAAATGAAAAAAATGGAGGAAATGTGTGTAATGTAGGTGTTGATTAGATTTTTTAAGGGGCACGTGCATTTTTGGGCTGCATGGTGGGTGCCAAAATTGTAAAATTGATTACTTTTTAGGCGCTTTTTAGGGAAAAACAATTTGGAGCGGAGGAGGGCGCCATGAGCGAAGTTCTGCAGAGGGCGTCTAATCCCTCGGCATAGCAAAATCTATGTGGACGATTCTGAATATGTGCACGTAGTACACAACTTTTCATCCCCAAATCTTAAAAAAGTTGTAACATACTCTAACTTTTTTTAAGTATCCAAAATCAATTTTTCAGGTTTGTTCTTTTTTTCATTATACCTTTTTTCTACCGCGGATGGTGCATAGATAATCTTTTTTTATTGAAAGACGTTGCAATGAACGCGGGTTTTTGCTAGTTGGGTATAAAAGACAGAAACAGAAAGAATTCAAATGTGGAAAAAACAAAGCTTGAGGGGAGAGTGTTTGTGAATTAGAACAGTACAGGTTGTTGTTCGACAAGGTGTAAAAGCTTGCAATGAAATTCATCGATGATGGTACTGCATGAATGTGCAAACCTTGTTAAATTTTTATTGCTATTACCACTGTTCGAATAAAATTATCAAAATTTTCCCGCAGTTCACGGCTAACCCAATCGGCTCACTCCCACACTCTGTATTCCTCCTTTTTGGGTACACTACGGTCTAAAATTTCAATTACAAATAGAACAGCTCGGCTCTGGAATAATCTTTCGCAAACAGTATTTCCGAACTCGTACAGTATTCTAGAGCAAGGGTGGGCAACCTTTTTATAACATGGGCCAGAATAAATTTTGCATTTTTTCCGCGGGCCGTAGTAGTCAATTGACACCTTTTTGTGACCTGTAATTTTTATTGAGTTGAGACTGACCTACACGAGGCAGTACATTTGTCCCTTATAATATGGTAAATTGTACTGAGGCTTCAATTTTTTGAAATATTCCGGTTCAAAAATAATGTCTTACTGGGGTATGGAGATAAATGAGGCGAGGTGTGTCTGTAAATACAGGGTTTCTTCTTTCTGGCTTCTTTTGCGTCAGTAAAATATCCAATTTGAGCTGGAGAGACATTTCTTACTTCTTTTGAGGCAGTGAACTTTCCAACTTGAAATGAGGTGGAGTGAGATTGTAAAATATACATTGTGGAGGCATAGGTTTCTTACTTACTCTGAGGCAGTTTAATGCATATTAGAATCAAACTCGTAAAAAACCTGTTCATTGGTATTTATTTTGCTTATTTCTTTAATTTACTTATTTTTGTCATTTTGGCATGGCACCTGGCCTCATTTGAAGTATGACATTGTACTGGCTCAAAAGAAAAAAGAGTCACCTCTTACAAACTCATTTTATAATCCTACCCAACACTAAATTTTTAGTCTGTATTTGAAGTGAAAGATGCTTTAATGGGGTAAATCATACTATCCATAACTCGGTCCTCAACTCAAACGTTTGTGCATATTGTAGGTATTGACCTAAATTTTCATTTTTCTGTCTCTTTTTCGTGTAACGATTGTAATGTCTATGTAGTTGCACAATAAACACGAATGAGAAGGGAAATTTTTCATAGTTTTTGCAGACCCCCGAGAACGGTGTTATAATTGTGTTAGTGTGATGAATGGGTGAGTTGAGTCTGACAAATTTTGTGTCAAAACAAGGGAAAACAAACTTCCCTACGACCTCTTGTCTATAAAACTTTTTTTTGTATGGGGATGTAATGTTTAACATTAGTACTACATTATAAACATACATGTTGCTATGTTCGTTCGTTTGTTGAATTTAAACTAGACGAATTACATCGAAAAAATATTTATTTATAATTTCTTCTAAAGATCTCGCGGGCCGGATAGAAACTTTTCGCGGGCCGTAGTTGGCCCCCGGGGCGGTGGTTGCCCACCGTTGTTCTAGAGTTCAAACGTAAAGTTCGTTGAATGCTGTGGGCGCAGCAATTCGTCGTTCCATCTACCTTACCGCGGCTTCACCGGCCGAACTGCGCAAGTTCGAGAAAATTAGTCTACTGAGCTTCATTTTTGCTTGATTTCCCATACATTTTCACATTTCGAAGTCAGGAAAAAAAATTTTGATTTCGCCCAACAGAACCAAAGTCTAGATATTAACAAGTCTTTCATCTTCATATGGTTTGGTTAGTGAGTGAAAAGCGAACAGCTATATGCACACATTCTTTAAATGACGATGTCAGGGTACCAGAAAGAGAATGCAACATTTTTATACACGTTGGTGCATATTTACTATTTATGAAAAAAAAACAACTGATTCAATTTTGCTTCCCTTTCTGTTCTGCATACTTTATCGAAGAGAGAGAATATGGCTTTGTCTCGCCGAGTTCACGATGTATGCGTTAAGTTGTGCTCAGCAATGATGTTCATATATGCACGTACACAACTAGCGGGAGAAAAATTTTATATGAAGATGAAAGACTTGTTATATCTAGACCCTGAACAGAACCTGAAATCAAGCTTGAAAGTAAAAGCTCGCTCAAAAGAGAGTAATCAACTGGAATCGTGGAATGCCATTCCAGGGGGCTTTTGCATTTCTGACTTCTGGCGAAAAAGCAACAACAATTTCAAATACTGAACTCGACTTTAGCCGGTGAACCCACTTATGCGGATAGAATTGAACTTGATTAAACTGAGGCCGGCGAAGCCAGGGTATTACTCTATTCTATCTTTCAAATTAAGCTTACTGCTAGTCATTACGCCATGAAATAAAAACGTTCTGGTAGTACAAAAAGGTGTTTACTAACCCAGCGGGAAAAAATTGGAACCCTATTAAGGGAGGATGGCGATATTTAAGCTTTAAGAAATTGTATAGGACAAAGAAAACGGGCAATTATAGACTCGCATACTCAATAGACCGGTTCTCGTTCGATTACGAAGATCAAGCAGCATTGGACGTGCGTAGTACTTAGATGGGGGACCACTTAATAAAACGGCTGTCGACACTCGCTTTTGGAAGTACGAAAAGGCAATTGCAAGAGGTGAACAAAAATATAAACTTTTTCGACACCGAAGTTTGTTATTCACATATGCACAGGCTCTATAAATTGGACGACTAGAAAGCTTTTTCTACTTGTGTGACTGCTTCAAAAACGCTTCTAAAGCAGCACCAAAAGGAGTGCTCCCCTCTGCGAACATGCAATGCTGAAAAAGATATGGAACTGGTATGTGAAGGGGAGAACTCCAAGATTCTTAAGGAGCGTTCTATCATTGATATTTCAGCGCTTCATTTCCCGCTGGGAAGCTTAGATTTTTGCATTAAAAAATTGTCATAAACACACTCACAACATCGTGTAGCTATAAAAAAAACCCAGCGGGAAAAATTGGGAGCGCTGCTCAGGGGAGTTAATTTTGAGCGCTGCCAAATATGCTCCCAAGGGAGCATTACTAGAGTTTTGAGAAATTTTATAGGACGAAGAAAACGGGCGATTATCTTGGTGACCATAAAGGGTGACATTAACATACTCAATAGACCGGTTCTCGTTCGATACTGAGGACAAGCAGCGGAGACGTGGTTAGAATACTTAGTGGGGGGACCGCTTTGGTAAAACCACATTCGCGCTTGGAAAGGAAAACGCAATTGCAAAAAATGAACAAAAATAAAAGCTTTTCGGCACCGGAGCTTTTTCACATATTCACCGGCCTCCATGAATATTCTTTTAAAAGGCTTTTTTATAATGCTTCTAAAACGCTTTTCAAGGAGCATTTAAAGAAATAGTCTTCTCTAATAACATGCAATGTTAAAAAGTATGTGGAACTGGTATGGGAACGGGAGCGATGTAATCTTTTAAAGAGTACTCAAAGATGTCTAGTGCAACACTACATTTCCCGCTGCGAGGTTGCTTTACTAAAATTCAAAGTTTCCTTTGTTTGAATATTCAGTAAACTTTCTGAAAAGCTTTTGCTTCTAAATGCATACGCGCTCGTCTATGACCAATCATACACGTGTGAACATGCTGGTGCAACCAAAAGCTTTGCTGCAAGTTTGCTGAATATACACCGGAGCAGCAACGATCGAAGCAGCTTTGTAATGGTGTTTCGTTCGGTGGTTCTCTAAACCTCCTGTTTTAAGAGAGGGTTGCTGGGAGAGAGCTCTTGTGTTGTCTAGGGTTTTGTGAGAACAAACACTTCTAACAAAAATAATATCTCCTTATTCATTCAAAATCCTTCTTTACTAACAATTTTAATCTCTTAAATCTAAGTAACTACTTGTTATCTCTGGATACATATTTCTTACGGATAGCTAAGCAATTATCTAGTTATTATTTCTCTCTACATGTGTGTTATGGTTAGTTAGTGGTATTACTATTGCGGTCTAGGAGATATGTACGTGTATGATGGGGTGTTCGGTATATCGTCGGCGTTTGGTCGGGTCATACCTCGGCACTGGCCTAGAAAATGTTGCCGGGAACACTGTCGGATCGTACCCCTCGACAAAGCCTGGGAAACATTCCACGGGTATTCGGTAGTGCTCGGTCTGTGGTTGGTATGTGGTCTGTATGTGTTCTGTGTGTGGTCTGACCGTGCTGGATCGTACACCTCGACATGGTATAGGAAATTTTGCAAGGAACATTGTCGGATCGTACACCTCGACAAGGCCTGGGCAATATTCCACGGGTATTTGGTAGTGGTCGGTATGTAGTATGTGTGTGGTCTGACCGTGCCGGATCGTACACCTCGACACGGTCTAGGACCGGAGGAAATAATCTCTCCGGAACGACTCGGGTGAAAGACTCAATTTGGCCTGGTGAAGCGGTTTCTTTTATAGCTGGAAAGCCGTCGGGGTAGGAAGCTTTAAAGCTTCGAAGTGAAGCTTTTGAAGAGAGAATCATCTCTCTTTGGTCTGGTGATTGAATATTTATTTTTCTAAAGCTTTTTGGGAGAGGATTAGTAATGAATCGCGGTTCGTTACAGCTTTTGTTTGAATATGTGAGCTGTCAAATTTTTTAAGACTGATCGGGTGTTTTCTGTTGTTATACATGTACTGTGTTTCCATGAGCCAGGGTAGAGTTTTCGTTAAGTAAACAGAAAGCTTTTTCTCTCAAGATCACTCGATGCTGTTTCCATGACGGTTCTGGGTTAAAGTGACAGAAAATTAATTTTACACTGCGTCGCCGTTGGTATATGTGCAGTAAAGGATACTGAAACACACACATATACAAAACCCGGCTTAATCGGACTGGCTTCGTTGAGTTTACTTGGATTTAACGACACTTTACTCAATCCCCGTTTCCATGGGCGCTAATCTGAGTAAACTCAGGATAAACTCTGCATGGAAACACAGTAATGAAGACATGTTTGGGGTTTCTTATTTGTGTGAGTGCCAGCTTCCTGTGCTCTTAGGCTAAAAGCAGAAGCATAAAATTTCAATTTCAGCACGAAACTCCACATTTTCTACCTTTCCAAGCTCCCTTGCTCAAAAAGAGCTTTTCCTTCAGAAGCACGCTTCCCGTGTACTTGGGGGGCGTCTTGATTTAATAAGCTATACAAGGTTTCTCTACCTTGATCATCAGCATCTTCCATGAATTCCTCTTTCGACTAGACCAAACTAATCTATATAATAAAAATGAATGTGTGTATGTATGATCGCTATAGGCTCCTACACAGTGCAACCGATCTTAATGAAATTTTAACCATTTGCTATTTACATTCAAACTTAGAACATAGGCTATTTTATTATTTTCTAAAGCCACTCATAGATGGCGCTGTCATGGAGAGCTTCGTTGAAAATCATCGCAGAGCTTTGAATTTTTGCCTGAAGTTCCGTGGAGGTCTCCTATGATACACCTCGAAGCCCGATTTTCGAAATTCAAAATGGCCGCCGAAATATGACCGAAATTCAAAATTGCCGCAGAAATATGGTTGAATTTGCAAATTTTTTTCCGATTCCAATGAAAGTGGGTATCTAGGGGTTTTTAAGGTCGCAAATAACGAATTTGTGGTCAAAACTTATAAATTCAAAATGGCCGACGAATTTGCTAATTGTGTTCCGATTCCAATGAAAATCTGTATCTGAGGTTTTTTAAGGTAGCAAATAACGACTTTATGATCAAAATTTAAATTCAAAATGGCCGCACCAATATGGCCGGCGAGTTTGCGAATTGTATTCCGATTCCAATTAAAATCGGTATATGGGAGTTTTTAAGGTAGTAAATGTATGAAAATTCATATCTCGAAAAATGCCATGTCAATGGATGGTTTTTATTGTCTCGATCAAAATGTCAGATCCCTAATAGTTTCACATTTTGTTATTTGGAATCAAAAATACCAAAAAATTGCCTTTTTCAAACTCTCCTACTGTATATTAAAATTCATATCACCTGATTACTACTATTGGCTTTTGGGAGCAGCATAGGCGCACCGGGTCCCAGCCATATCTTATAAATGTTTGTTCAAATCAAACAAGAAATTTTACCACTTTTTTTTGGAATGTTTTCCCACAGTCCAGCTGCAACTCCCAAGACGCTTCAATCTCGTCCATTACTGAGTGCCTTGAAGTTGGTGCTGATTTACTTTTAATTAGTGGCAGCTTCTCAAATTACACCGAAATGGGATTAGCTAAAAGTTAATGTTATTTTTGTGTGGGACGTTACATAATTAACAGTAGCTATGGGCATGAGTTTTGGGAGAGGGTATGGAATATTATTTGTGTGCTATGGAGTTGGTGGCATTAAAATGTGTTCAATAAAATATTCGGAATGCAAACGTCAAGTTATTATGCAATTTTAGTATCGATGTTGAGTTGTTGTACGTCAATGAAAATGATGGATCCATCGAAAATGATATAAAACGAGAAAAACAGGAAAAGGATTAACGCAATTAAATTTACATTTACATACCTCGAATGCAGTTTGTCCCCCTGGGGATTTGTGGTTGAACCCATCAGGTACCCCATCTACGCTCCATGGGCAACCTTCGACGAGTTGACCTACATACATCTTGTTAAGTTGTTCGGTTTATTTACATATCGCCAAAATGCAGATAAGATAGCTAAGCTCATTTCGTACACCCTAGTAATGCTCGCCATGAAAGAAGCCACTTTAATTTCCTGTCGTAGGTCACGAACCACATTCATCAGCAGCAACAACAACAACATAGCACAGCGTTGGTGTAAATGTAAACAATGCGAAGGTGAGTGAAATTGGCGGGAAAAGGCCGCTTTATTAGGCAAAAGCTTTTTCCAAGTGAATTTCTGGAGAAAAGCTTTCATCGTTTTCCTTCATTTCTGCCCTCGTCGTCGCGTCGGTTTGAATAACGAACGAACGTTTGCCATGCGGGCAAAAGGGCGGCCTTCTAGACGAAAGTGTCAGGAATGTGGGGGGCTCACATGCACGATGGCTGTCAGACTATACTCAGGAGAGTGAAGGGCGCAGGTAATGAACAAATCCATGCCGGGTGTGAAGACTAGATGAGCGCCAAATTCACCATCACCCAGAGCTGCACAGAACGGAGTACATATACCTGATGTAGACTTCAAATTGAGTTCAGTTGGCTTCTAGCCACGTGCCGTGATGGAAATAGCTTGATGCGGATTCATTTTGCGAATGAATTTTATTTCGGAATTCATCAGTTTTAACGTTTCGGAGTTTATTATTTTTGCTTGTGGAAATTTTAGTAAAGCTGCAGCTTGACGCTTTTCTGCTGCACCATATACAATATTTTTTTGGTTTTATTTATTCTGCGCGAGTGTGAGTGTGTGTTCGTATGTGTCTTGCATGGAATCCGTGCAGAAATGCGGAAATGCTATTTTTGAAAAAAGGGCGCCAAAATAAAAATTTCAAAAATTTTCACAGTGTATTTGCCTGGTGAAAAGTGCAGTTTTTGTGCTCGAGTTTAAAAATAAAATCCTGTTTCTGTGCATTTTTGTTCTTCTACAAAGGAATGAAGTGTGATTGTAAATAAAAAAAAGGATTTTATTTAATTTCAAAGGAATGCAGAAATTGTTTCACATTTTAATGCGATTTGAATGAAATCAAGGAATTTTTCAAAGCTGCAGTTTTATCTTTCTCTGTCCAAAAATAAAGTATTTTTTTACCACAATTTTTTTTTTCAAAAATTTAAAAAAAAAACTAAAGAATTTCTGAATGTCATCAATTTACCCTCGATTTAGTTTATTTTTATAAATTTTTTTTTCCAATCGAAAATTTTTCAACTTTTAATTTATGGATTGTCGATTGATGGGCAACAATTGATGGTGATGCACCTTCGATATCACGAAAATAGTAAACTGTGTATATTCTGGTCTCCCCTCTTCAACATTTATCTCCACTTTTATTTAGTACAATTGTTGTTGCTGGTGTAATTAACTTCATGGCTTCATGGGTTTTTGGTTTTCCGCTTACCATTTTATCTGTTTACACTAGAATGGATCATTTCAAAATCAAACTCTAAAAAACACGAAACAGATTAAAAAACGCTCATTTAACGACAACCGAATGACGACGGCTACGACTCGGTGTTTGAGTGATGTTCTTTTGATTTGTTTTGGAGTAAAAAAAAATAAAAAATAATAAAAAAAAGTTTTGTTGGTCTTGTTAATATTTATTACCTTGTTACCATTATGAGACACTACAAAACATACACAATACCTTTGTCAAAAAGGATATTTTTCATGCAAATTCATAAATACATAAAACTTTTCATAATAAAGGTATATTATAAAAAAAAATAAAAGTTTTTTGCATGCATGAATATCCTTTACACATGTCCTTCAAAAATAGAAAAAGAAAAAAAAATACCTTAAACACTGTTGTTTTTTTTTGTTGGATTGGGCAAAGGTTATATGTAGAAAGGACCGTTGGCTGGTCATTTTGTTGAATTTTCTTTTATTTAATTTAATATACAATTTTTATCCACTTTGAAAAATTGAAATAATTTTTAGATAAAAAAATGAAATTCTTCCAAGAAAAGACTCTGAAAATGATTATTATATATAGTACGTGTGTGTTCAGGCAGCATGCTTCTCTCGCCCTGTGCTAAACGTACCTTTAGCCTTATTCAAATGCTGGTGATGCTACATGATGAAGCATAAAAAATTCTGTTGCTATAGATTTTTTTTTGTGGAAATTGTGCATGGCGAGTTTTTATGTTGATGAGTGTTATACAAAAAGAAAACAAATATAATAATGATAATAATATCTTGTAGAAGACCTTCAACATTGGGACGTTGTTTAAAGTGTTTTTAATAAATTTTTATAGTAATTTCATATTTTATTTACAAAATTATAGGATGAACCCATTTTTTTCAGTTGAAATTTAATATTCTTCGTTTCATGAAACATCATCTCACATATTTCTATAAAAATACCGGAGTTCCTAGAAGTCAGGAACCAATTTTAACTAATAAAAGCGATGTATGCAGTTCCGTTTTTAGCCTAAAGGGCACGTGGGACACAAATCCAGAGTCTGAAATGTCGTAATCCATGCTCCATATATTTATTATCCAATTAAATTAATCAATTTCAAAATACACATTGATTTTAGTTTGTTATTGGTTTTTCATACCATACAATGACGAGCTACACTCGTAATGTGATTAAAGTAACTGTTGAATATGATAATAATTAATTTAGTTTTAAAATTAAAGTAGAATATCTATTGGCGAGTCATCCCGAGTTAAAATAAAACTCGCCCGCTTCTAGCCTGCAACAGGCACGCATGGCGCCCGAAACAGCCACGGTACGCCTGAGTAAAAATAAGACTCGTCCGCTCCTCGCCTGCAACAGGCGCGCACGCATAGCGCCAAATGCCACTCAAACGAGGCACGGTACCCTCCGATACTAAAGGGGCAAAATTGGGAGATTTAAAAAAATGTATAGGACGAGGATCCCATTAGCATACTCAGTAGACCGGTTCCCGTTCGATGGCGTATGTCAAGCGGCATTGGACGTGGTTAGTACTTAGTTGGGGGACTGCTTAGTAAAACGACACTCATGTTTGGAAAGGTCTTTGCCCCAGCGGGTTCATGCCTGTACCGGGAGAGTGCATACCCGTGTGGCATGCGCATTTGTTCGCTTTGCGTGCTAGTTGCGGGCGCGTATATGCATTTAAGAAAATTAACTAACTAAATTATTTTTACTCCGAATTGATGAAATATAAAAGTCCAGTTCCAGATGATATGCAATGCCTCTTCGTCAACCGTCACAGGGTCTATCAATCTCTTCATGGGTCTGCCTACTGGTATATTTCCCGCAATTTCTGCTACCATAAACCGTTTTGAGATAAGATTGTGCTGGCCGTATTAGTGTTTTGTAGAGTGAGAGTTCTGTTTTTCTGTGCACTAATCTCGAGTGCAGTATTTGTTTTTGGGCATAAAATGGTCTATTAGCCAGTAGTATTCGTCTAGTTATCTGTTCCTTTTCCTCGTTTCATTTTGTAATTGTAGACCCAAGGTAGACTGTTTTATCGACTGCTTCTAGGTTGTGTTGGTCGATAGTTATATTTCGTTCCATTCTGACTTTTCCAGCTGTGGGTCTGGACTATTGCATCACCTTTGTTTTTCCTTCGTGGATGTTCAGGCTTCTTCTTGATCGACATAAACTTCTTTTGCTGCCAAAAAGGACCTTCCCCCGATGTTTCCGTCATGCCCATATCCAAGTAATTGTACAGATTGTGTTGCTATGGACGCACTTCTCTGGACTGACCCATTCTAGGGCCAGGTTGAAATTAATTGGGGCCAATCCATCCCCTTGATTAAGATCTTGTCGTACTTCGTTCCCATAGGAAGTATAAGGACTATCTTTTACATTACCATAGTAATAGAACACCATTGCTCCCATTTCACTAATGGAAGAATGCATTCCAATTCCATCAATTCTTGAATTCCCTACTGGGTTACTACCTTTTGAAATTGTATGAGTCCGAGCCAGGGTATTGTAGGCAGTTCAAAATATGTAGATATACAACAGTCAAGACCAGATTGGTGATATGCCCGCATCAGAAAATGTGGTAATGGAATTTTCAATTGGCTAATTGGTATTCATTTCCAAATTTGTTCCTAAATTTGTTGAAATATGAAACTAACCCCGTCGGAAACGTAATTAGAAACAGGTAAAACATCCCGAAGGATCTTTCAAAATCTAAACTGAGAAAAGAAGATGGTCGAAGTCTTTGTACGGAAAGCCTGTTGTTAACCCAATCGCTTTATACATGGAGCTCTAAAAAACGCCAACTGGAGATTTTCTAGCTGGATTTATTTTGGGGTCACAAATAATTTATCAATAGTCCATAAAGTCAACTGTGGCCGGCTACTAAAGTTATGGAGGGTCAAAGGTCACGAAAATCAGTTTTTTTTTAAATATCTCGTAAATTATCGGTTTAAGTTAATTTTGGCTGAGTAAAATTTGTTGAATGAACTTTTTTATACGTAAATATCAAGGACCGTTGTTACTCTACGATCTACTAACAATTGACACACTTAAGAAAAACATCCGTTGAGTCAAATAAGACCACAAACAAAATTCGGTTAACAGAACGCGCCACTGCCAGCCAGCCGCGGCAGCCATTTGAGTGCAACTGTTTTACCCGGGATCCCCACGGGAATTTTTCCGGTAATGGCAACCGGAAGTATTGCCATTTCCGAAAAATTAACCGTGGAGACGTAGGAATGTTTTCGCAATATTCCGCTAAATTATTACCGAGGCAATGATTGCTTAGCTACTCTTTTCAGCAATTTTTAAAATAAAGATGGCGGAAAATTAAATTAACAATCAATTTCAGTCGGTGATAACATTAAGTGCAAGTGGACCAAAGATGAGTGATTTAAAATTATCAATTCAATTATACAAAAAGTCAGAGTTATTCAATGTTAAAATACCGAACGTCTAGATGGCGCACCCTATACTCTCCTCTTCAATAAAGTAACATTCAATGAAAAATATTGACCGGTGTAGTTTCAATAACAATTTCAAAAATAAACCAACAGATGGTCCACCCTTTATATGCACCGTAGAAGGCTTAAGCTTTTAAAATCTTACGGGCTTGCAATCTGATAGAATTCCCGCTTCTGGGATCTCTTTTATAACGCTGACACAAGCATACACAACAAACTCATGCACTCGTAAAGAAAGAATAGTGGCGTATGCGTTGCTCCGAAGTTCTCGAATTTCACGAAAACTATTAGTAGTCCAGTAAAATAAGGTAAAAAACGGGCTTAACTTCGGAATTCCGTGTAACAGGTCGTATCGTCATCGAACTTTTTTTAAATTGTTGTAAAAGCTCTACGTATAAAATCCCACCCTTTAAAAAATGCCGCTACTTTCTTATTGTTGCTATTATAAACAATTATTGCAAAATTAAATGCAAAATTATATTGTGCGCTAAATTCAAAAGAATGAAACCGGAAAAAATTCTAGTAGGGGGTTTTCGAGGTCGCTGATTACGAATATAAAGTTTAAAATTCAAAATGGCGGATCTAAAATGGCGCAATGATGAAACTTCAACTTGATATTGCGTCAGCCTATCTATAACTTTTCTTGCTTTTTCGTATCTATAACTTATCCTTATCCAAGTTTTCGATGAAGCATTCCTGCAAAAGTAACTTGCAAGGGCGAGTAAAAAGTTTTTGGTCGAATCGCAGACATAATAGCATGAGCTATAGAATTTTATTTTAGTACAATTTTTAAAGAATTCCCCTTTTTCACAAAATCCTGCTATAAACAGTGGTTAAAAATTATGTAAAACATCAGAGCAAGCCTACATTAAAAAATATAGACCCTCCAGTGACAATTTTTTATGTGTTTAAAAGGAAATTCTGCTCTCTTTTACATGATCTTCAAAGAACTCCACATTTTTTATAAGACAATGATATAAACAATGGTTAACGAATTATTTAAAAATTCTGAAAAAGCACATATTAAAAGGTACAGATCTCAGCTACAACCTCTATATATATGGAACAAATAAAAGTTTTTTCGCTAATGCTGTTATGACACTTTCTTTTTTTCAGTATTTACTTTTTAAGTATGAAAAGACAAGGACATCTTGGAATGAACGAGATGGCGGCTTTGCATTTTCGTGCAGTTTCAATTTTGAACATATTAAATTTGCACTCAAATTTAATAAATGCTTTTTCATAGTTAGGAAAAACATAATATTATCATATTCACCGCACTTACTTACAAGTTTTCTTTTCAATTTCACTTAATAACCACGAACTTTCAATTTTGTCAAAAAAAAGTCTGAAATGTCAAAAATTAAGATGAAGATCCCGAAAAAGTATGAAAAGTTCAAACTTTTTCTGCCACTTTTCGAGTTAGCTGAACTTTTTCGCGTAGATTAGCTTCAATTTTAGCATATTTCTAATCCTTCGCACTTATGCCAAATCTCCGTAAAGAATTTTTGTCTCTTTCTAAACTTACTAAAAAGTGTAAGATTCGTCCTTAGAATATAGAACTACAGGAAGGGCCCTCGCCGAATTTTAGCGTAGTGAAATCCTTTTTGTGTGAGTGCTCACGTTTTAGTAGTTGCTTGTCCATTACAAGCGGATAAAGCGAATGGAATAGAGGAGGGGCAAGAGCTAGTTGAAATAATCAGTTAACTAAAATAAAATCTTGCCCCTACAAATGAACTTTTTACACGCCGTCACTACGCATTCTAATCAGCTGATCCCCTTGAATTTTGGGTGGCATTAGTTAATGTAAACAAAGAAATCCAAGCACACAAAATTTACATTATTTCGAGTATTTAGCTCAGTGATTTCCACAATTATTAAAGGAAATATGTAATATATATGTTTAGGAAGTATTTGAGTTTACCCACTTACCTGAAAAAGGATTTTCCTCGCGGAATTAGCGAATTTTTCGTACATCCAAAAACTGCACACTTCATTGTTCTTATTTCACTTATAATTCACTTGTAACAACTTTAATCGCACTGAAAACAAATTCTTTGAACTTTCTTTTTTCTTTTAATTTAGTTTTGAAAAAAAAACGAAGTAAATTTGATAAAAAACACTCGTTTCAAAGAAAATGCACTACCGAACGCGAGAAAACAATTTATAATTTGACAGTCAACTAACAAACAAATAGCCCAGTTTGACAGTTGTCTGATACCCAGATTTCACTACGCTCACGTACAGGGATTTTACACGCGAGGGCCTTTCCTGTAGTTCTCTATTCTAAGGATTCGTCTGACAAAAAGTAAGTGTCATAATATAGCATAATAACAGCATTAATTGCACTTCAAAATCCCATATTTTTAAGGAATAATCATTTGTTTGTTACTATTTCATAAATACATAATTAAAATTTAAATATTTTGATAAAATAAATTATTCCATCGTAAAGTATGGGTTTTCAGCTATAAATTGACCACCTACTAAATGTCAATAAGTATGTTGCACCTATTGTTATTATTGATTGAAATTACACATGGAAAAAGTAAAATACTCGTTTTCCCGAAATTCGTGAAATAAAAGGTTGAAAAAATACGATTTTTTTAATTTTTTTCAATACATACATCTTAATTAGGACCATTTCAGGAAACCAATCCACAAATTAAATTTAAAAATAATTTTGGTTTTTAACAATTTGCAGAAGATTTACTGAAACAAGTGATATTTTGCTAATTGTTAGTTAATAATAAATTGTTTAAATAAGTTTTCAATTATTTAAGTACATGGATCGAGTAAGAAAAGTTTTTTCTTCAATAAGCACTTTGGTTTTTTTGCATTTGCTTTTAACAATCAAAAGTTATAGCTATTTTTGTACGGAGCTCATACACACATACTATGAAGCTATGTATTACACCTTAATTAACAAATTCGCATCTTCCAGGGATTTGATCGTGCAAAAAAGTTTCTTAGACATAATTTACTTAAAATTTCCTCCTCTTTCGAATGGCGTTATCAGTTTTTTCGGAAAAATTATATTTTAAAAGCTTGCAACGAAAATGAAATCTCCCAGTTGTGAAAACTGAACTGATTCCAGGAGAATCAGTTCAGAATTAATACCTAAGTAAGCAATTGATTCCTTTTTTAATTACTGGTAATGCAGAAAAGAATCAAATATGATTTCTTGTGTTTCAGAAAGAATTGATTACAAGTTATGCAGGGAGTAATAAGTTTATTACCGCGTATGACATGCCCGTGTAAAAGTAATTCATTCTTTACGTGTATGGTAATCCGAAGTGGAATCGATTTAGAATCGATAGAATTAATTCTGAATTAATCTTGAATCAATTCCATTTACAACTGGGCTTTGTCCACACACGAGCACAAATGTTTTTGGATCAATCAGTGGTATGTGCCCACATAGTTTTTAATAACACACGTCAAAAATTAGCCGGACTACAAAATTTTGACACGAACAAGTGCAACCACGCAACTGAAATTGCTTCCGACCTGCAAGAACAGTCGCATTCGACCAGTTGCAAACTAATTTCAAGTCGGTTTGGTTTCTGTCGACCCGTGTGTGGATTCCCACTTCCGTACACGGACAAGGTCACGAAACAGCTGCGTACACAACTAGGATTGCAAATCAGTCGCCTCGTGTGCGTTGGGCCTTACATTTTAAGGGGCCCCTAGACTATCAATAATATTGTGCAATATTTAGTTTTACTCAATATTATTGACGGTCTGTGGGTGATATTGAAAGATTGTACAATATATTGAGCGGATTAAAATGAATTTGATATTTTTTGTGCAATATAACAGTGCTGCAGTCTGTAGTTAATATTGCGCACTATTTCTCATTTTTAATTTATTAGATGTGTGCCGTAAACATCGTTGTTTGATAGATAAAAAAAAGCGAACTCGTATTGTTATGGCAAGAATTAAGACATCTAAATTAAAATTCTTGAATTGAAATTATGTAACTAATTTTTATTCTTGAATTTGAATTATGTATACGCAACTTTAATTTGTTAATTTTTATTCTTTAATTAGAATTAGATTTACTGCATATTGATAGTCTGGGGCAAACAAGGAAACCTTCAATATTTTGCTCAATAATATTGCAAAATATTATTGATAGTCTAGGAGCTACTTAAGAGATATTTGCAAAAAACCGGACTTTTTCATCTTTGACCTTGGATAAATTTTTTTGCTCATGTGGCGAAAATTCATCATTTTTGTTATAATGATGTTTTTAAGGGCTGTACAAATTTTCAGCAATTTGCGAATTATCAACCAGTTTTACCTTTTTTTCGTCTATTTTAACAGGACTATAAAGGATTGTTGCGTGCAGAGCTACGATAATGCAGCGAATATGGCTGGAAAGTAATATTCTGATCTCTTGTGAATTTGCAATTTTTGTCCCATGTGCTGAACATTCACTAAATTTAGTAGTAGCTATTCACGCGGTTGGATGTGTTTAAGAAAGGGTAACATAAAGCAAGGAAAACAAAGTAATAACAAATGAATTAAGAACGACTATGTTACAAGAACGACATACTAACTTGTCAATCATCTGCATAGAAAGTGATATTTTTCAGATATAGAAATCTCAAAAGAAACCATTAACATCAATGTAAAACCAATTCTTGAAACCGTAACCACATCTTTCATATTTGTATATAGACATAATAACCATAAGTCATTAAACAAAAGTATATTTTGATGTTTTCATTGACGTTTTTTTTGCTCTCTAAAAGGTCCCCCAAGGGTCCTGGCCTAAGACGGCCCTGGATGTATGAATACATATGATGGATTTATTATTTGTTTTACATTTGAAAGAACAGACACGAGCATCTGAACTCCCTCAAGTATAAAACCTTAAGTGCTTTAAGTAATGGCCTTGTGCTTCTTTACAAAAGACGAGCACTTTTTCATCACTGTTCGAAGAATTGCACGCTCTAAGGCCCGATATTCGGCTTAAATGTTATTCTTTAGTTGAGGAATGGTGTGACGCTTATTCGCCTAAACTCACTCCTTCAAGTAACTCAAACGCAATAACAACGGGGCTAGCAAATGTAGTTTAGTAAATTTGATTACCACTATAAGTTTTCACAGTTAACTTCTGCTCTGGTAATTAATAAACACAAGTTTATAAAATTAACCCTGGACAGAGAGCGCTCTTTAACTCTCAATTAAGGTTAACCATCGTTAACTGGCCTGTATATTGCCCTTAATTGTTAATTAGTAACCATTTTTTGATTATTAACATCAATCCTTAATCATCAAAATATTTTGATGATTAGCGAATTAAACACGTTCGCTACATGGGTTCTATTAGTTTGTTCACTTTCTCGTAGATGGCGTGCCTTACACTCCGTATGTTTTTTTCTTAAACTGTCAAAGTTGTCACTGTAAAAAAACTTTTGTTAATTTAAATGCCCTAAATGTCGTACAGATGCTGTCTGTCACCGTTTTTTTAATGCACATTAAGCGCTTAATGTTCATTTAGCAAATGCCCATTAAGTGCGCTGTCTGTCCAAGGTATTAGACTATTTATTTCTATGTATTGGGTCTGGGTTAAAATTCCCGTTTTTCCAATAGATGGCGTCAATTGTAAATAAGTCATGAACCACTGATTGAAGCGACACCGCTAAGCACCCGTTTGAAAGGTGACAGTTCGAGTGTTATTTTGAGTGCTTGGAAATCAGCGGTGTGATTCTAGACATTGACCACAAACAGGTTTGAATCATTTGCACAAAGCTGAATATAAAAAGAATCGGTTTATGGGTTCCTCATGAGATGAGCGCAGGTAACTAATAGACCGAATCAACATCTGCGATGCACTACTGAAACGCAATGAAATTGAGGCATTTCTGAAACGTCTTATAACCAGCGATGAAAAATGGGTCACGTGCGACAATCGTGAAGCGTCAAAGATCCTAATCAAAAGATGGTAGACCGCTATATGATGAGCCGTCCGAAGCCAGGATTGATACCAAATAAAAAATATAGTTTAAAAAAACTAAAAAAATACGCTTTTATTTTAAAATGAACTAAAAAGTAAAAAATAATTTTGAATGTAAAGTTTTTATTGCTCCAGCCAGAATATGGAAAGAACCTACCTTTCGAAATGTAAAACAGCGTGGGACTCTTTTCCTATATTCTTATTTTATTAAAACCGGAAATTTTCGATAGCCCCACGCTTTTTTACATTTCGAAAGGTAGGTTCTTTCCATATTCTGGCTGGAGCAATAAAAACTTTACATTCAAAATTATTTTTTACTTTTTAGTTCATTTTAAAATAAAAGCGTATTTTTTTAGTTTTTTTAAACTATATTTTTTATTTTCTACTTTTTAGTCTATTATATGTCTTCCGCCATTTTGTAGTGATCGCCATATTAGATTTAAAATGACGTCACACAGCTTACTGTACTATACTTGTCATATACTTTCATTTGATACCGATACCGAGGGCCTTGTAAAGAAAAAGGTAAACCGCCATTTTGTGTTGACCTCTATTTTGAATTTGGAATCACGCCACACAGTTAATAATATTCTAATTGTCGCACCCTTTCATTTGATACCCATTCCGAGGGTGTTGTAAAGAAAAAAGTAGTCCGCCATTTTGAGTTGGCCGCCATTTTAAATTTGGGATGACGCCACAGAGCTAATAGTATTCTACTTGTCACTTCCTTTCATTTGATACCCATATCGAGTGGGTTGTAAAGAAAAAGGTAGTCCGCCATTTTGTGTTGGCCGCCATTTTGAATTTTTAGTGACGCCACATAGCTAATTGTATTCTACTTGTCACACCCTTTCATTTGATACCCATGTCGGGGATCGGGGAGCACAATAGCAAAATTCGGCCGCCATCTTGGAACCGCCATCTTGATTATTGCACAAACTGGTCAGATTACATTGTCACGCGAACTATACATATGTGCAAAATTTGAAGTTGATCGGTTATATGCAAGTGGTTGAAAATCAAGTTGCAAGATTTGTCTATATACATACATACATAGAGGTGAAGCTAATATAAAGCGTATAAAAAGGGGATATTTAAGTGTGTGGTTGGTGTTAGTGATATCTTACGGGTATGGCGATGTAACTGGTCTCGGTAGTCTAGGGAGTGAGGCGTCTGGCTACCATCCCAGAGGTCCCGGGTTCGAATCCCGGCAGCACCACGGTCCTTCGCCTTTCCCACGTACATAACTTTCCTTCTTTCTTCTTCCCTCTTTACATTCTTGATTCCTCCTGTCATAGCCTTCCGCTAACCGTTCCCCACTCCCCCAGCGCATGTCACCGGCTGATTGATGGGATTCAACTCGTTTCAGGAGGCATTACACTCCAGCGAGTTATTTCTCGATGCCCCGATGCCAGAGTCGCGATAGTAATGGTTGGGAGTAGGTGGAATAAAAAATATCGCGGCTTGGTTGTGGCGTTTCTTCCCTCACTTCTCTCTCTCCCTTCACTATCTTCCGAGTAGAGCTTGCTGTCCGACATTGCACTCTATACGAAAAATAAATTGTCGACAGTACAAAGGGGTTTCCCTGAGCTCTCAGTCTTTCACATAAAAAAACAAAAAAACGTTCACATCTTGTAAAAGTTGCATTTGCTAATGAAGTTTTTGTCTCTTTGTTGATTATTGCTGGTTCTGCTGTCTCTTCCTGTTGAGGCTGGTTCAGTAGGATTGCTAGACATATTGATTACTGTAACCTTCGGCCTTCCTGAATCCGCTGGAGTTGCATAAGAACCTTCGGTGGCATGATGAATTTCGTGATATTTCTGAAGTGAAAAAAACCCCAGAGATGTTGACTGCCATCTCCGCTAATTTGCTGATATCCTGGGTTGGACAGGCCTGATTTTGCGAGAAAGTTGCTACTAGAGATGCTCCAGGCCTCCTTCAAGCTCAGGGAATGGGTGCTGCGTGCAAGACCTTTTAACGAAGCTGAAAATAGGATTTGTACACAAGAACTTCGCTGACAACTTTTGTCCTTAAATTAGGACAATTCCAAGAATTCCTAAAATTGTTCGGGAAAACATTTTATATATTTTTTTCGCATTTTCTACACCCACTCCCGACACCTATGGCTATCCGTGCACACTCTGCTTATCATTATCAGCCTCACAATATTAAAATTAGATTCGATTCTTCTTGTCAGAGCCTCTTCCAAACCAAAATGCCTGGAATAGAATTAATTTATTTCTAGAGAAAAAATAAAGTCTACAAGAGTCCTCACAACCCACAGCTGATATAATGAATCTAGTGGATTTCGGCGAAAGGCAAGAAAGTAGACGATAAAGTAAATGAATGGGGAAAAGTTTTCTTCGTCGGGAAACTTAAATATGAAAAGTTCTTTTTTATTTTTGATTGCGGCATCACAGAAAGAAATGTTTTAGTGGAAATCAATGTTGTTGGGCGTATTTAAAATTTGGGCTTTGTGCTACTAGAGTCACTATTTTTTTCATTTAGTGACAAACATGAAAACAAGATTTTTTTCCCGATTCGGATAGTATATTTGAACGCAATTTAAAACTAGGGACGCCAGTCAGCGTGGGTTTGAATGCAATATTGACGACCGAGATGGGATATAACCAAATATAAAGAAAGCATCTGAAGCATTTTGCAGTGAAAAGGAGTGATCGGGGGTGCATCCCTCTTGCAGCAGAATAGGAAAAATGGCGTCTGCTTCAGAGGACTTGCATAGTTTTAAAGGATCGAATCGCCTTCCTGATAGCTTCATGCGTGGACGCAGCATTTGCTCCTCTCTAGGTTGATTTTCCTGCGCCACTAGATGGGCCTAATGACAGTTCTTTTCAGCGTTTTCTTTTGCATGAATATTTGTGCCTTGGAAGTGTGGTTGAACTAGTACTATCAATTCTATCTTTATTATTAAGATTTACTAAGATTTCACTATCGCTATTTGGAGATTTGCTACGTCTCGAACATCTTCATTGGTCTGGCAGAAGAGCCTCCAACTGTCCTTTTTACAAGCTTTATATTAACTTCGTTCTCAATGTGGGACTGCGAGGAATCTTGCGATAGATTTTTCGACTACTTCCCGATATCCGGCAAATCGATGATGCTCAAATTTGGCACAAACCTTTGGTTCTGAAGACAATGCAATATAGTTTATTCAATTTTATGGTACATCCAATATGGCGGCCACCATAAAATTGCGGATTACCTTTTTCTTTATAACCCCCTGACATGGGTATCAAATGAAAGAGTATGACGAGTAGAAGCTATGTGACGTCATTTTAAATCCAATAAGGCGGTCACCACCAAATGGCGCATGATACTAAGGGTGAGTGCCAAGTTACAATTCCGAATTTGCTACTTTCACCACGGACACTTCGAAATTACAAAGTGTGCCAAAATACAATTCACGCATTTCATTTGACAATGGATAACAACAAAATTTTGTAATTTATAAAATTTTTAATAATTTTTTTAAAGAAGCCCAAACATAAACTTAAGTCTTTAAAATAATGGAAATGGAATTGCTTCATAAACATCATCCAGTGCCGGTGGAATGCAAGAATCATTGTACATATTTGAAAGAGTTTTCAAAAATGGTTCAAATTTTATATGGAATTTATGCTGTTCATGTTTTTATTTTGGTTTTCGTCTGCAACGTGTAGCATGATCAGATCAGCCTTTAATGTGTCATATTATACGGCGAGGACAATCATGCACTGAAAATTGAAAGAATTCGCGATATTGTTCTCCAATAATTGAAAATATGTAGATTCAACCACAACGCATTAGGGCCGCGAAGTAAATCCAACAAACTGTCAAATGAATGTTTGGCTAATATTTCCCTACAATTCAAAAATTTCCATACAATTCCAAAGACACAAACCTCCGAAAATGGAATTGTAAAAAATCGAAATGCGTTTTTCATACAAATTGACATTTGATTTGTAACTTGGCACAGGCCCTAAAAAGTGCAAAGTAAAAAACAGTAAAACAAATTTTAATAACAAGCTTTTATCAGATAAACTAAAAAATATTAAAAAATAAAAAAAGTTTTTAAATATGCGTTAATAAGATGATAGTCCGGGGAAATTAGCAAAAAAAAACGCACGAAAGGAGACAAAATTCAGAAATGGCTGAAAATTGGTCCACAGCTTCCTTGGGACTTTTTAAGAAAGCAATTTCGGAATCACAAAAAAAACATAGCCGCCGGAAATATAGCGGTTTTCCGGTGTTTTCCTTGTGTCTCGGTTTCTATAGGTCGCACAACCCCGTGCAAAGGCCCTAAATGTTGACAATGAAATTATCTACAACTTTAGTTCTTACAAAGATGTTGACCCGATTAACCCTTTCAAAGTTATACAAGGTCAAAGTTTCTAAAAATTCAAGAAATACATTAAGTTCATCCCGAAGTAGGACACAATTCGATTCAGAGCGTTTGGGGGAAAAATAATCATATCGTTCGCATAAAGGAGCATGCTTAAAAAGAGTTGAAACACAATTTACAAATTGGATAAATAAAAGAGGCCCTTAATGGCTTCCTTGTGGAACCCCAGAAGCCGCTTGGAAATATCAAGAGACAGTAGACTGGATTAAAACGTTCTGTTTACGATTTCTCCATACCAACATACTGCCAATGTAGGCAGAAGAAGATCATGATTTACTTTATCAAACGCTTTCGAGAAATCCGTCATGATAGCATCGACCTGACCATCAGTCTCTATAATAATCATTAAACCCGGGTGCTCTTCTCTCTACTATCTTTGCGACTTGCTGTTCGACTAACATTGCATTTTATGATATAAGCCTGAGCCAGATATGACGTGCCGAACCGTAGCCGTACGTACCGTAACGTACGAACAAGAGTGTTTATATGGCACCGACCTAAATTGACTTAATGAACTTGTCGAATGTTCGTTAAATTCTCGAATGGTACGTACCGTACGTACGGGTGCCGTAAGAATGGCACAAAACCTTAACATCCGTTAGCTATTTAAAATATCTGTTCACGTTTTAACAATTTTTTAATAAATTTGGAGCAGTAAATGACATAAAACAGATAAAGGAGATATTGAAGACCTTCTAGATTGTTTAACCAAGAAACTATGTCATATGCACAACAAAAATTCAAAGTTATTTTTTTTCATTCTCGTGTGAATAAAAAATTGCGCTGAATCCAATTTCTTTATTTTTACAAATGTAACACGGTAATATCCGTGGCTGCTTCTCATTTTGTTTATTTCGCGATTTTTTTTCTTGTTTTTTCCCGAGCACTTCTAAGTTTTTTGTACTCCGTCCACAACTTAAATAAATCAATTAAATCACTTTAATCTTTATTTATTCTCTGCATTTTTATTTTTCACTGCGGTGTCACTGGTCACTTTACACTTTCATTTAGGGCTATCTGTCAAAGTGCCGTAACTGAGCTCAAATTCGTTCAGTTTTCTTACGGTCCGGCACGTCATATCTGGTTGAGGCTATAGCCTGATCCAAATCAGTTGAGGTTTTCATCGCGCAGGTGGGGAAATGAAAATTACACACACATAAGCATTGCGCACATGGATAAGACATGCGCTTATATATTTCAAATTTCCCCTTCCAAATGTGTTGCGACGCGACTACACTCCCCATAGCATGTGACTACGACGAATGGCGCAGCGACACAATTGAGAGCTTTTAAGCCGGGGTCACACCAAACGCGGCGCGACGCGGTGCGAATTTTGTTAAGCGATTTCTGCACGAAAAATAAATCTGTGATTCACATTAGAAGCGACGCGACGCGGCGCGGTTAATATTACTTTTCATACAAAAATCGCCGCACCGCGCCGTGCCGCGGTCGGTGTGTCCCGAGCTTTAAGCCCAGGTCAGACCCAACGCGGCGAGGCGCGGTGCGGCGATTTTTGTATGAAAAATAATATTAATCGCGCCGCGTTAAAATTATTTTTCATACAAAAATCGTCGCACCACGCCACGCCGCGTTTGGTGTGACCCGGGCTTTAACCAAGAAGAGCGGCGCGTTCCCAATTGTCAAACACTGCTACATTTTGTTATTCAAGAAAGTTTTTTTGAAATCTTAAAATTTAATATGATATTTATCAAAAAATGTCCGAAATATTGTTTCACACTAAGCGAATTAAAAAATGTATATAGGAAATAGAATTTAGAGAACCCTTTAGGTAAAAATTTAGAGAACCCTTTAGGATAAAAAAAATTCCCCAGGAAAATGTCCAAAATGCATCAAAATCCCGTTTGCTTTGTTTTATTACATATTGACGGTTATATAAAAATATTTCTTTTAGCAAAACAAAATTTTTCGATAGATATTTTAACAGTGTATGGTTTTTCTATACTTTCGTAGTGGGGGATGGCACTCTCTCTGCGCATTGGAAATTCGATTTTTGAGAAACCTCATCTATTTTGGATCAGGCTCTATGATAGAACTGTCGACAGTGGGACTTATTTCTCAGCTCTTAAGACTTTCACATAAAAACAATTAAATAATTTCCTAATAATACAGCGTTTAAAGTAACTAACGAAATTTAAAGTGATTTCCTTTAACTTAAACAGTAGGTATTATCATAATATACTACGCACTTAGCGTAGATTTATTATCTTATTATTTACTTAAATTGCGAAAAAATATTTTTTAATTTGGGATATGGGAAAAAAAGGAATTCACATCGTCAGCAAACCAAAAGCAGTCATTAACATATATTTCACCCGGAAAAATAATAGCGCAGTAGTTGAACCATAAACAGATCGAAAAAAAATATTTAATTAAAAACGTTTCATCGATAAGTAATTCCCAAAACAAAATAATGCTCTTAAATTATATAAAAAAATCAACTGGGGATGTTTGCGAACATGTTGAACAATATATATTTACACGGTCAGTTTCGCGTATAAACATTTTTAATAAATACGAAAAACTTAATTAAGCGAAGTTTTGCACAAAAGGATTTGTTGTTCCGAAACTTTTTTCCCACCTTTTCCACCTTTTTTAGTGTACTTTGAAATATAATGCATTGTGCGCATTTAATTTATTTTTTTAAACAAACCAATTTACGTTTATTTTAATTCGAAGGGATAATGCAAATCAATTATTGTTTTGTAGTTATTTAATTCTAGTAAGTCCCACACGGCGTTGCCCGTGATAAACTAATGGGTCTTCCTGGTAAAATAAACACACATGAAATATCCTTAAAAAGTTAACCACCCACATAAAAAAAATATTAGGGAAAAGGTATTCAAAAATAGGCTTTTGCCAGCAACTATTAGGAACATAGTATAATCTCAAGAAAATATGTCAGGAATTGGAACACAATTGGTAAATTCAACCATATTTGGGCGGCCATTTTGAATTTCGAAAATCGGGCTTCAAGGTGCATCATGGGAAACCCTTCATGCAAAACTTCATTACCGATGTGGCCGTGGTGGCCTGACATTTTTTCGAAGTGAAACTTCCTTGCTCTCGTTCCGGCGGATTTTTAAGTGAAAGTTAGGATTCGAGCAGGTTGGAGTGAATTCAGAATTGGAAACGAAAACAACGACTGTTGTATGAAACGGAAGTTGCCTTCTCACTCGTTTACAGCTGTCATTTTAATCTGCAAGTTTTGTAATACTAATTTCATAATTGAATGAATGCACAAGTATACTAACAATTTAGTTTCCACTTTATTTCGTCTAACATTTTGGATTTTAACAACTTAAGCTGATGAAGATCACCGCCAAAAGAGCAATTTTCCACACTGCTTCAACAAAGTAGCTGACAGCGACAGCCATGATAGCAATTAAGTGATGCCATATAAATAAATTCTATCAAACCAACAGGAAAATATTTACAATTTATTTAAATTTGTTGGCTGTTCGATGGCACAGGCATCGGTAAAGTAAAAATGAGGAGTCGGTTATTTACAAAATTAAGATTGTGTATTAAAGATTATTATTATTGACGTCAAGTTTTCATATGTCTATGTGTTCTTTATTATTGTACGCGAAGTTTTTCTTTTATCTTGTGTTTTTTAATACACAATTATATTTTTTTTTGTGGCATAGTCAAGCTAAGGTATCACCCAGTGGTACAAAGTCCGTCATGTAATTCAAGTCATGGTGCAATGGCTAGTAGTAAGCTTGATCTGAGGATAGAAAAAGGATAAGATAGGTCTGGTGGATGCATGAGGATGAGGCATCAGCGTAAAATTGTTGTTCCTTCTGAGGGATTTTAGAAATAGGAGACAATCCAGGACAGTCTTGGATAACTCCTTGTGGAATTTAATAATCAACAGGGCAGCTTGACTTCCCGACAAAGGTGCCAAGGGCCATATACGCCCAACCATACCTCGTTAGAGCTTTAGAACCGTCTTTATACAGAATACTCCCTAAGGCGCGCGCCTGCAGAGCCAGAGCCAGAGCCCCCTTCACTATTAGGTGTAGGGGGAAGCTCACTAGGGCACATTTTTTTGTGGGTTAATACCCAAGTTCTTGGTCCGACACCAGCTATGGGCTGGACATATATGACACAGCTGCTTGCATGCGGTCCGAGATAGGGTCATTGGGGCTACGTCGACTAGTCATGCTTCAACATGTAGTAAGACTGATTTTACTCTGATTTTACTCCATACTCACCCCGCCCCTTAACCCCTCTCTTCTTAAAAATCGGTTTTACTACATAGTAATCATGACTAGTCTACGTAGCCCCATTATGACCAACCATACTATATAATCTGCATAGGCTATTCTTTGAAGCCCCGTATATTCAAGTAGGCAAGAAATTCGTTTATTGCGATTGACCATAGAAGAAGCCATAGGATGCCCCTTGAGGACAGCCTTTTGCAGCCAGTATCGTAACCGATTCGCCTTTCATTTCAGCAGTTATCAATCTACTCGTGGGAAACGACGTGATCCATCTTGTAGTGTGGGGTTAAGTTTCGAAAGCACACTCAATTTCTGCGAAAGCGCAGTGTTTTCCTTGGCCTGGAGGGACCTCATGATATCTCTAATTAGCACATGGATGGCAGTCTCTATATATCTATAGTAGAGCCAGTACGCTGTAATATACTTGCCGAGAACTTTCTCCATCGTTTTCAGGAAAAAGGAAGAGAGGCTGAGGCCTTGTCGATAAGATTTTGCTTCTTTGTATGATCTTCTCCCTGCTGCCAATTTAGCCTCTTTCCAGTACCTCGGAATATGGGCCAGTATGCCACTATCATGTCTAGTATTGATAATAATTATCTTCAATAATTTAAGTATATGTACCTAATTAAAGAGAGATGGCTATGTCATGCATCAATTTGTGACGGCACTATAATTACTTCATTTTTACTTCCGTACGAATAACACAAAAATAATAATGCTGTCAATCTAATCTGCTAATTCGTCTTTATTTGCTATATGTAAAACGGTTTGGCAGCACGATTTTAAAGGGTTAATGCCATATTTTGAGACTTCATTGCCTCAGACTCTTCCATGTTAATAATGTCACCACAGTAGCATGAGGGCTAGACACGTGCTGATCTACACTGTCATTTCAATTACTAATAATACTTTGATCGTCGTCTGCTGTCAACCTAGTAAATTAGGGTGAATGTCAAAATTGTACCTAATATTCAACATACAAAAAAAATATGTATAATAACTCACAAGCATAGAATACACACAAAACTTCAACAGAAAATTGTTAATGGGCTTCTCTTCTACTGAAATGCCGTCTTCGTTCAACCTTGATGCATGAGGTAATTTCGTTAATTAGCTTCTTCTGAAATAAATATGACTGACTGCTCCCTCCACTGGCGAGATGGCACAAATTGAAAGTCAAAAATATGTCAACTTCCATAAATTGCCATGTTTTTTTTTCGGCCATATTTTAAAATAAATTCGTTAGCATAAAAAGTGAAGTGAAGAAAAAAAAATAAGAAGAAGAATAAGAGTGGAAAATATCGTTGAATTTATGATTTCAGGAAATATTTTTTGAAAATCAAAAAAAACTTTTTCTTTTAAGTTTGAAAACTTGTCGCTGAAACATAAAACAATTAATCAACATTTCTGGCCCCGGTTTCTTCGTCTTACGTGATTCCTTATCATCATGAAATTTATTAATTAATCCAGAACCATTTGCAATTTTTCCGTTGTTGTTGTTTTTGTTTTATGAATGGGGGGAGGAAAACTTTTGTGGGCAATTATCCTTCCTGAACTGCAAAATTCTTAATTCTGATCTCAAAGTGTAAAAGATTTCCTTAATGACGCGGGGAAAATAAAAGATTCCGAAAGGAGCCGAAAATAAACATCACAAATTGAGATATCAGAAAGGTATTCAAGGTGGCAAAATGCTGGCGGGTCCTTAGAGCACGATAATTAGGCAGGCAAGGAGCAAATTAAAATCTGGCAGCCGTAGGAAAAGGTAACAATTAATCAACATGGAAACGGCGAAAAGCTTTCGAAAGATTGCGTTGATGGTATCCAGAGATCCGAGAATATCCTTGAGCATTCAGCAATATCAAGGTCGTTACAGAAAGCGCGGTAAAGCCCCCTCAAAATATGGACCGCAACTTAGTTTGCCTCCTTTATTATTTTCTTTTTTTTTTATTAAAATGATGTCGGCAGGGCTGTGATGGCGGTGGGCTGCGGCGGCGGCAGAAAAAGGACGAGATTTCCAGGAAATGACTGTCTGGTGTTTGAGTGGAGCTGCTGCTGGTGCTGGTACCTTTTGTAATCACCTGTTTGGAATAATGAGAAAATCTTTCGGGGCTGTTAAAATACACTTTACGGTCGTATTTCCTTATAAGTAAGAATTAAGGGACAGAAGGACGTTTTTAACGGTAAATACAGGATTTCAAAGATGTGCTTATGCTGTTTCTCAGCTTATTTAATTATGTTTAAAACACTTGAGGTTAAAATATTTGTTTTTACGATTTGCACAACGACAATGTTTTTGCGTTTTTTTTATTACTTTATAGAATGGAGGAAACTCGAGGGCTTTGGCAAGTTTTATCTAACTTTTGTGGAAGTTTGAGAGGATAAAGAATAAGGAGTTGTTATAATTTTTAATGGCTGGAGCCGGAAGTTAAGTTGATTGTACATAATAGATGATTTTAATAGTAAGTGATGGTAAAAGGGTTGCGGCAGAATACCTTGACATTAAAATCTCTGATATTACAGTTCAATATTATATTGTGACGTTAATTTTGAGGTTTTAACTTTTGTATGGAATGGTTTTAACTTTAGGTATTTAAAAGAAATTGTTTTCCTTATCTTAAGAGGAAAGTCTGAAATGCTGTCAATATCCCTTTGGTCCTCAGTCAATTTCGATGCTACATGTGAAAAGTATGCAATGTGTGCAGAATTTTGGCGCTAAGTGAAATAAATAAAGTGTGAAAAGAGAGAAATTGCGCGAATGATTGCTTGTAACGAATCAACAATGCGTTGATATTTCTAAAATTCTAAAGAAATTTGACGCTCTTAAAATAGCTTGTAAAAATGGAAGTGCTTGACCATTATAAAAAAAAGAATAATTGTATATTAAAGAACACAAGACAGAAGTAAAACTTCGCGTACAATAATAAAGAACATATAGACATATGAAAACTTGACGACGAAATAATAATCTTTAATACAGAATCTCAATTTTTTAAATCACCGACTCCTCATTTATACTTTACCGATGCCTGTGCCATCTATGAACAAATTTAAATAAATTGTAAATATTTTCCTGCTGGTTTGGTAGAATTTATTTATATGGCATCACTTAATTTCTATCATGGCAGTCGTTGTCAGCTACTTTGTTGAAGTAGTGTGGAAAATTGCTCTTTTGGCTGTGATCTTCCCGAAATTCATCAGCTTAAGTTGTTAAAATCCAAAATGTTAAACGAAATAAAGTGGAAACTAAATTGTTAGTATACTTGTGCATTCATTCAATTATGAAATTAGTGTTACAAAACTTGCAGATTAAAGTGACAGCTGTAAACGAGTGAGAAGGCAACTTCCGTTTCATGCAACTGTCATTGTTTTTGTGGCCAATTCTGAATTCACTCGTACCTGGTCGAATCCCCAGAACGGGAGAAAGGAACTCTAACTTCAAAATCCCCGGAACGAGAGCAAGGAAGTTTCACTTCAAAAAAAGTGGAAGAAAACCGCGGAACGAATTTTATTTGATTCAGTTAGCGCTACGGACCCGATTTCAATCAGCCTTAAGGGTAAGAGAGGAATTTTCCGAAGCCACTAGATCACAAATTTAGAGCCCGAGCGAAGGTCAATTTTTTCACCGAAGCCGAACAAATTGCACAATATTACAATATGCTTCAAAAATTAAGAAAAAATACAAAACATAATAGAAATGATTTTTATGTTAATATTTCACTGGCAAGTCAATAGATACTCAAAATTAAACAGCCTAATATTATAAGCAATAAAAAGTAGTTTTTCTGCATTTTCGCCTAGTAAACTAGTTCTGCTATCAGCATAAATCTGCCCAGCAGCGCTGAATAATTGTTCACTCGCTACGCTGGTACAAGGAGCCGTACGAGAAGCCGATAAGTATTTCATAGCTACTTTTCTGAAGTAGTTGCAAGGACTCGAAGACCAATACTGGAAAATGTCGCCGTTCCTGGTTAGAAAAGCTTCTTTTAAATAGGATGTCAGCTGTTCTTCAAAAGGTTGAAAATCATTGGTTATTATTATTTTATTATAGATTCAACCTTCGGCTTCGGCAAAACCTTCCGACCAATTTTGGCCGAAGCCGATTATTTTGCCGAATATGTCTTTTTTCGCCAAGGTGGCCGAAGCCAGAGGTTCGGTCGGGCTCTACAAATTGGCTCTGCTTACGAGAAAAATTAATAAGAACCGCTCGGAATGGGGTTGACGAAATTGGACAGTTGCCGATTGGAAAAGAGTTGCCTTTTCCAATGATACCAAATTCAATCTTATAGGGCGAAAGATAATACAATTTATATATTATATTTATATATTTATATTGTCAAGCACTCCCCTTAAGCCTGAACTATAATAGACGTAGATCGACGTACGTTTTTTATCTCTCACCGTACACCTTGACGTATAATCGGCTATAATAATCGCAGTAAACATTGTTTGAATTTGATCCAGGTCCCATAAGACGGCGTTATACTACGTTTAACGAAAAATTAACGAAAACAAGTGCATTTGATGTACTTTTATTATAGTCAATCATTTATTTTCACAACTCTGTGAAGTACAGAGAAGTCATCAGCAGTGGCGTTATTTCAACCGTAAAGGCTCGTGCATACTACAGCCGCGACAGGCCGCAGCGCAAAAATACGCCTAGCAACCGATACGCCAGTCGCTGCGATGCGGCCCGGTGTGGCCTGCCTGCAGTGTGCGATAGTTAATATAAAATGTATGAAAGTGATGTAGGAGGATTTTTGTTATGCGATGCGGCCCGCCCTAATGTGCGCGGGCCTTAAAGGTTTTTCTCGGCAATATCTCGGGGAGTGAGGCGATCCTTCCTCCTTCCTTCTTCCTCTTTATCTTCTTCTTTTTACGCTAACATTGTGAAGGAAAGCGATCGAAGCATTCCCGCCCAGCAGATTTTAATAAAGAGCCTTCACCGTACAAAGCACACAATTTTTCACAAGCCTGCGCAGCATTCTTTCCTTTTGTTATAATGATTATTTTTCTCTATTTTCAACTTTTACAAACACTGCAGCAATTTCGGTATTCACTCGAACTGTCCCCAAACTTTAAGTGGGGTCCTACGATCAGTGGTTTGTGACTTATTTGCAATTAACGCCATCTACCGGGAAAACGTCCCGAAGTTTTCCTCGGACTTCATATATATTGTGACGTTTGTAGGCTCAACGGATTCATGGGATTAATTAAGGAATAGACTTTTTAAATGTTCACGCAAAACTTCTTTTTCAACAATTCAATGACTTCAAACACAATTCTTAAAGTTCACTAATTATAAGTTGCATTTTAATAGCTTACTAATAACGCCTATTTATCACTGTTTAATTCACTACTTAATTACACATTTTCGCTTTATGTCGCTTTGATCACTTTAGAACACTTTCATCGCTTTTCTAATCAACTGACTATATCTAACTATCGCTGCGACTGTATTTATATCTCAAAGCTACTTTCTTCCCTAATTTCTATATCTTTCTTCCTATTTCTAGACTATACATTCGTTAAAACACAATCTGGAAACTTCGAAGCTTCCTGCAATATTTAAGGTTTTCGAATATTTCTTTGTTTGAAATTTCGAAGTTTTTACAGTTTTTCTCAATGTTCAATTAGTTCTAATCGATGGCGCCACATTACTGCATAAATTATGACAACTTTCTGATTTTCGCCATATTACTTCATAATCAAATCACGTCATTTTTTCTGTAATCTACTTACAGAGGTCCTAATATCACTACCGAAGCCTTATAGGTAGCATTTGATACTATTTCAAAACACATTTTCGGATTCTTATCCTCTCACCCAGAGTGTAAACCATCGTGGTAGATGATTTCAATGACAACAGCCGACCACTTTGCGCACACTTCTAAAATACATCAAATTATATATCAACCTTCGAGAATTCTTGGCATATTTCTTACTTTCCATCCAATGCGGTACTTCGCCGATTTTGACTCACCCCTCGGGAAGTGGGACGACTGCCTAGTCAGCGTTAATTTCCCATAACAATTTCCTGTCCTCACCATCACAACTCCAAAACTGTCTAGCACTATGGAAAAACCAACCATTTGGTCTTATTTGCTTCCTCTTGGCTCCGACTGGGACTTGTGTCTCCGTAATAAGAACGCCAACTTCTGTCGCTCTCTCTGCCACCAACAATTTGATCATTCCTCGCCTATACATTTTACAGATATTCTCCGAATAAGCCACTTCGCTGTGAGTCTACTAATTTGATAAATTCTTGTATGCATAAGCGGCAAGTCATGTTCAATTCAATCAACAGGGTCTTCGAATTCATTCTTGCTTAGGGCCGCAGTATCGTGTCAAATTCAACGCTTCCCAAAACGAAGTACTGTCTAATCTTCAATAAAACGCGTCGGGGGCGTTGAATCTTGTTAAAAGTATCTCCGATTATACATATTGATGTATTCCTTGATTTGAGATATTGAAAATCTTGATTGATCTTTACGGCCCTAAAAGTAACTATATTAAAAACAACGACCAGCTTAAAATGCTGTGACTCTAGGTGAATTTACATTAACAGTTATGCTGAGGTCAGTACGTTTATATTTTACAAGATTATATAAAACCCTAATATCTCAACATAAAAATATAATCGATTATGTTCTTGTGTTCCAAATATATGACGTACTTTAGTCCCAATTCCTTGCAATGCATCATCATCAATTCCTAATGAAAATCGGCCTCACGTTGATTTTCCGGCTGAAATTTGAGTGTTTTCAGTTCATTCTGTTCAACAGGGTTAATCCCGCCCGAACTGCTGAAAAGGATGTGACATTAGTCGCAGGGGATAATTAGGGTCTGCATAGATTGTGGAGATTTGGGGCCAATCATGTAGCGTCAAGAGATTTTGTCATTCCGGTTTAAATGAGACTGGAATGACGTTTATTTATGATGCTTACCAGAATTAAATGTCTGAAATGAAATAAGCTTCTGCAACATTAGTGACACTCCGTACATATTTTATTTTAGAGTGCGGTAAAACAACAAGCCAAGAATGTCAAGTTTACATGTTGTTTCCCACAACATTTCTTTATGTACAGCAAAATAGTTTCTTTTAAAATATTGTGACCAAAATTGAGACTCGAGAAAAATTGGAGGGTCATAAACTTATTTTTTTGCTTCATTGTAAATTTTAGTAGTTTAGCATCAATGACTTACAAATAGAGTCTTTTTTGGGCCCACGTATAGTATTCAAGTTCTAATCTTCTGTGTAAAAAGTATCGAGAATTGTTAAGTAAAACACAGCAAAATTGATTTGTTTATCAAAATGTATTTTGTCGCGTTTAAACTGGGTTTCGTCGAGGGCAATACAACTATGCCAGAACATACCTAATCCACCATACAGTTTTCGTAGGTTGATGGCCCTCAGCTACTTCAACGAACGTTCTTTTTGATTGATTACCATCGTCGCGTTTTTAGCCAAACACTGTTACACAACTAGTCTTTGTTTACTGGCGCGTTATCGTAATAATCCATGTTTGCTTGTTTCACAAATCTGGAGGTTTTCGCGCAAATATTTCATGAGGCCCAAATAGTATTCCTTTTTTAAAGTTTGTCTAATTAGAAGGAATTGGAAGTTCACCACAGTAATCAAAGAAAAAAGGCAGCGTGACATTGATTTTGGAACGAATTTGTGGTTTTCTGGGTTCTGGCTCGTTTTCGAGGTGTCATTCTCGACTATTGGATTGCTTGTACAGCTCATTACACCCGTCGCCATTTACGATGTTTTTCGAAGAAACTAAAAAATCATATCATAATTGAACTCTTTCGCAATCAGTCATGCGACTCTGAGTTTCATGCCCAAAATACCCGTCATAATGTTATGAACAATCTTCAGTCAACTCCTTGATTTTGCCGATGTGTTTTTCTCGTTCAAATCATGAGGAACCAATACGCTCTGTTTATATCCAGCTTTGTGTAAATGGTTCAAAAGAAGGGCAGCAGAGGCGAATCTATCTCAGCTGACCCCCGTCTGGGCGGCAGACTTCCATGGACTAAAGTTCGTGGAAGCTCACACTACTTACTCATGATCTAATTATGCGTAAAACTGGAGCATTGCGATACATGTAACATAAGAGGGGCAACCCGGAATGATCGCGTACCAATTTTTTGGAGTTGAGGTAAATAAATGCTTATATAATAAATCCGCGTTTACAAGGTGCTTTGTGGTATTTAGCGTTCGAGTAGAATGGTTCCCGTATAAGTGGATTGTCGTTCTCCGTCGACCTAGCAACTCGAATTTTACGTTTTTTTGTTTATCCTCGGTATGATCTTGTCTTTCGTCTGTACAATTAGGTTGTCCATATTTTTCAGGTGTGAATCGATCTCATTGTTGGTCAGATTTTTGTTCGTTGGAGGTAGTAGTCCGTTATTCTGTATTGCCCTTGAATAGTTTTCTCAAATTTAAACGATTGGGTCCACCCTCAAACCAGTGCAGACACAATTCATTACTACATTTTACTATAATTATTCATAAGTAAACACCAAAATTTTAAAAATGGAGAATCCATCATATTTTCTTCATTACTGATGTGCAAATTCACCAACTTTTAAATTAAATTTTTGTTACTTATCCTCCATTCACAACACAATTTATTCACAATAATAATAAATACGTGCCCGCTTCAACCAGATATTTACTCGAATCAAAAGGAAAACATCGATTCAAATTTTATTGTTATCGAGTATTTACTCGCATTTTGCTTGGATCGAATCAATGCTTCCGTTTTGGCGGGAAAGTTGCTCAGTTTGAAAGGAAAAAAGAGGCCTGCACCGCATAACATCGGGAGAGCAAAAACCTCTTCGCTTCTCTTACGTAATCTGTAAAAATCTTTATATTCAAGAAGAAGATAATGCAAAAATCCCTCCCTGAAGACCAATGGATTCACCCAAAAACATTACATTATTTTTCCAACACTTTTTTTTATTAAGTAACTTAAATTTCACTGAACAACGTAACAAAAGATAAAACTAAGCTTGGAAATGAGTTCTGTCCCCCGCAGATAATAGAGATGATGTAAATTTTCCGCCTTCATTGAAATTCCTTCTCCACCAAGCTCTCGACCCTACTGCCAGCTTCTAATGCTGCAACTCGCTGGATTTCTGCAGCAATTGAGCGAATCTATTCGTTATTATCAATGAAGTATCGATAAACCGATCAACACAATTAGTTAAGCACGTTTCTGTCCGACTATCAAGCTTCGAGGTCGGCTTATCAATGCACTTTTCCCAGCAAATTTCGTTGAATTCGTGAATCTAAAACATGATCAAATTCAATGAAATATATGTGAGAAAATACGTGAATTCTCTTACTTGTGCATTAACTTGAGCTTTTTGATTTTCAATTAGTATAAACTGCCGTAATTCATCGTCATCGACGGTTTTTTCTAAATCACCAAAATCTGCCATTGCCGACTGTCAACTCTCGCACCTGAACTGAAATGTGGGGTTCGGTTCTGTTCTTTCAATCTTCTTCTTATTAGCACAAAAATTTACAGTTCTGTAGCAGTAGAACATTTAGAGAAAAGTTTTTAGTAGAAGGCATGCGTTCAAACGTGGCATGGCGTTAATTTCCGTTGGAAATATTAAACTAGGAGCTTTTAAGGTTTTTTATGAAATTAAATTCATACAATATGAGATTTTTAATAATTTTTTTTAGTATCGGTTGTACTAATTTTAGTTAACTCTATTAATATAAAATTATAAAAGATGCTGAAAGCTTTTAATTTTATTAACTTGTAGTGTCAGTTTTATTTAAAAATTAACGAAATATGTATTGGTGAATTTATTTAATCGGAAAATATATTGTAATCGCCTTTAATGTAATTATCGTAATATCGTCAGTAGCAGTACGTCTTAAAATAATAAAACTCTTGATATTAATATCTAGATATATTGATAATGTCGCTTGAATCTGTTTCCTCGTCCCTAAGATGTGGGTTTAACCGATCGTATGCATAATCGTTTATGTTGCGATCGCCTTCCTCCTTTTACTTCATACGAGTTCTAAAGCACGGCTGTAGGTTTTTATGGCCATTTCGTTGCGCAATGCAGCTGTGATTCGAGCCTGGTTCACGGATACAAAGCTTTTTTGCGTTTTAATGCGCTGTCGAAGCAGCAAACCGAACAGTTACTGATCCCAATTGAAGTTGGCACCTCGGTACGTTTTTCATCTTCCGGGAACCCTTCTGTAGGTGCGTGAACGTTTATGAGGCTTATGTTCTTAAATTTACCTTGCACACGAAGGGTGAATAGCCTTTCATTTATTGCTTTAAGGCCGATAATGGTAGGCTTCATCCTGTTCTGAACAATAAACCTACCGCGAGCTCCTGGTGTTTTGTATGAAAGCTGTAATGCACGTCATACTCAGGTTTTTGCTAGACACCATATCCCGTCCATCGCGCCTCTTGAATGGCGGTAATGTCAACTTCATACTTTGACCGGATGTCGTCTAAATGTAGTGCAGCTCGAGTTCTATACTAAGTTTGAACCTTCCATGAGAAAATTCTTAAATCATTTTGCCTTTTTTTGCCGTGGTCGCCATTTGTTCCAATATCCAAGGTATGCTGCTTCTTCCGTAATACTTTTTTTCCAGGTAAGATTATTAGACCACCACTAAACAGTTATGATCGCACTTCTATCAGTCCGGAATTGTAGCGGTACGTCCATATTTTCATATTCTATATGTTTTTCTCCCGCCTGATAGGGTTTTATCCAGACTCTTGGAAAATTGTGTTCATATCAAAAAAAAACTGAGTCCAACAACCCCTCCAAGTAACGCCCAATAGAAATAACTTCTATTATTTCCAAAACCATCGAGACGATAATAAAAAAAAGCTTATGAGCAGAGCTGTGAGAACTTATAGCCTTCGATAGTGCCAGGCAAACACGTGGCAGATCACGCCTTAACGATCGCGGACTTATATCAGGAACATGGAACTCATTCTCGATTTGGGCTGCAAGAATCGTGTCAAATTTAATTCGTTTAAGACCAAGTACTATCTTATTTCTAATACAACATGCAACACCGCACCTCTTTCTGTCCGTGTCAGAGTGAACGGTGTAAAATCCCATTAGCGGAGCTAGTGGGGTTAGGGATCGGCATATGGCCCAGAATCGAGCGTCCCCCCAAAAAAAACTAAAAGTAAAAATGATTGTGAAATGTTTGTGTTGTATTATATGGGTTGTGTTGACCGGCTGCAATCCTCACGCCCCCCTTAAGTCTGAACCAGATATGACGAGCCGGACCGTAACCGTACGTACCTAACGTACGAACATGAGCGTTTATATGGCACCGACCTAAATTGACTTAATGAACTAGCCGTATGTTCGTTAAATTCTCGAATGGTACGTACGGGTGCCGTAAGAATTGCACAAAACCTTAGCATCCGTTAGCTATTAAAAAATCTATTCACATTTTAATAATTTTTTAATAAATTTGGAGAAGTATAAATGACACAAAACAGATACAGGAGATATTGAAGGCCTTCTAGATTATTTAATCAAGAAACTATGACATATGGACAATAAAAATTCAAAGTTATTTTTATTCATTCTTGTGTGAATAAAAAATTGTGCTGAATCCAATTTCTTGATTTTTACAAATGTAACACGGTAATATCCGTGGCTGTTTCTCATTTTGTTTATTTCGCGATTTTTTTCTTGTTTTTTTGCCGAGATTTTCCACTTGTCACTGGTTACATTACATTTTCATTTACGGCTATCTGTCAAAGTTCCGTAACTAAGCCCAAATTCATTCAGTTTTCTATAAAGCTATAGCTACTCCAATGCCAATCGCGGCGTAACATTAAGCAAGGCAAGTCTCCTCGAATACTATTCTCTAATTTGGTAAAGATAAAGTACAGAATTAAGGGCCTTCAAACTCCTCGGTAAGACCGCCATTTCCTCCAACATGGACCCTTTGAACCGAGGTCCTGTGTCGTCTTTTCGTTGATGGCGTCCGGGCTCCTTCTTCGGCCGAAGTTCTTTTCTAAAATAAAAAAAAGTTCTCTTCTTCTTTGTTAAATGTCATGTCGGTTTCGTCAACTGTGGTTAAGTTTTGAGTTCGTCCGTTCTTTCGTTCATTGTGTTATTAAGTTTTGGTTCGTCCGCTGTCTTGTTTTCCAACAGTAGGAACACAACCTTCTATATTTACAAGCCATGAACAAGAATCTCAATTGAGAGAATCGGACCACCAAATTCTCCCAAATTCTCCAAATTACACTAACAACATAACGTGATTTCACCGAGTTGTGGTCCGATTGAGCGGAAATTCGCTCTCAATATTTTCCTTGTTCATGGCTTGTAATATAGAAGGTTGTGGTAGGAATGAAGCAGCCCTGTCAAAACTACTAACATATAGCTCCACCTCCAATCTTTAGTTGTGTTTATTGAGCTGCTCTAGGTTGAGCTAGGTTGAGATATCTCAGGAAAAGGTGTTTCATGAGCAATTCGCTTGCGCTAACTTGCCTGAAGTTGCTCTGATTTGTGTTTCATGAGCCTGCTCTACCTTTTTTGGTAGAGCAACTTCGGCCAAGCAATCAGCTGTTTGTCAACTGTCACAAAACGGCAACAGTTAATCGAAAACTGTTAAAGATAAATTACAGTTACACGCCAGACCTCAATAAGAGTTTAAATTTAATATTTTAAACAGATTAAAAACTAAAATTAAAATTTCCACTTTAAAAACTGACAGATTGAACTTCTGACAATTCACTTTGAGAATTGTTGCCCGAAAAGTGTTTCATGAGATTTCTTGCTCTGAATTGCTCCAACTTGCCTGATTGTTTTTTGACAGCTGCTCTACTGTGAGCTGCCTTGAGCTGCTCTGCTTTTTTTTCGGTCTCAATAAACACAACTTTTATCACCCCACGGCAATACTTTAGCCACAAAACTAGTATAGCTCACTCGGCGCATTCTATCTGCCTACAACCGCAGTTTTCGCCGTGACCAACGACACTAGTATCGTCGAATAGTATTACAAAGGAAAATTCCTGTGCTTAGAACTACTACATTAAAAATATATAAGTATTTTCAAAACCCATCACAAAAATAACTCAAAACACTTGATGGAAAATTTTTTTTTTACCAAATACAAACCACATGACCTTTATCAATTTTAAGCTCATAACTTAATGATTTATGCAAACAAATTCAATCAACCTTTAAACTCGATTATTTCTATGTATTTGAAAGTGCCCAAAATAACGTTAAACTTTTGTCCTTTAAACCCCGTTAAAATGGCTTGTTTATACCTTCGCATGGCTAAACTCAATCGGGCTAAAGTGCATGCAAACAACAAACACAATTTCATTTGAAATTGGCCAAATTTGGTTCAATTTCACGAAATTTCAGAATCGGGGTCAGTTAATTGAATTAAAGTCTCATCTGAAAGTAATTTTGGCATCACATGTCCGTAGGTAAATTACATTTTCCAATTGTTTCCACGAATCGACTTTTTTGCTAAATGTGAAAACAATGAAAAATTGCTCATCTCTAATCAAGAATGAATATAAATCTGCACAGAGCAGACGACGATACAGCAACAATTTTGTTATAAATCACTAACTTTCAAAGGCGTCCTTACTCCTTGAAAACAAACTCGAACAAATATCTTGATTCCATGAAAAACATCCTCAAGCCTCGCATGAACTTTACTAAAATGGGATCCCGAAAATACGAGTAGACCCTGAGTGAATTTTTACAACACAGTGCCGTGCTGCTGGCTGAGAAAGTGCTCCACAAACGAGCAAACAGGACTTTAGGCAAAATATATCGGTCAGCCTGTCGTCCTTGAGAGGGAACTCGAACAACAAAAGCGACAGGACGATAAAAGCCGCAATATATTAGCAGCTAGAAGTTTCTCAAATCTTGGCCGGCATATATGAGGAAAGTTTTCAGACATCTCACCGCTAGCCCCGGACTCGAGCAGCAACAACACAACGGCGACCAGAGTGAAAGATACACCGTCCGCCATCACCAGAAATGGAATCCTTTAATGGGATGGAAATTAAATTTTATACCCGGAATTCTTTTTTCAAAAAAAAAAAAAAATAAAGAATGAAAAAAGGAAAACTGCTTAAATCGTTTCTGGTGGAGGTCCTTCGACCATTTCCCTACATTTTGCTAGACGAAACGTGCACAGTTGGCGGGCTTTAATAGCAGTTGAATAATTGTGAAAGAGTGTGCAAGGAGCAAAAAAGACCGTGTTGGAGCAGTTTATTGGTACTAACTAAGCTGATGGAAATTGTCCTTGTGCAGGTACACGTATGTCGAGCTCATATAGCTGCTGCAGCCAGAAGGGAAAGTCAACTCTAATGACTCGGGGAAAATTGTTTAAAATTTGATAGAGTGTGGCGTGTGCCAATGGTTGGTGGTGGCGGCAGTGTTGCGGAAACTTTAAAATGTACATAAAAATTCAGTGAAAGTTTCCTTTTTCTGCGACTCTTATTAAGGGTTAAAAAGTGGTAGAATATTTGATGCAACTTTTAATTTTTCTTTAACGAAGCTTGCTAATTGTCTTTGGTACTTACTACAGCGGAAGAATTTGATACTGACTCCACTACGATTGGATATTTTTACACAAACGAAATCCCGTTTTGTTTTGATTTTTGCATCATTCGTGGGCTTCAAGCATATTTTTTTCTATTGCTTGCCATCTCCTTCAATATAGGCACTAAGTGAAATCCAAGTCCCACCTGATACTCATCTAGACCGATATCAGGTGTCTGGATATACCTTACTGCATAACTTCTTTGTCTATATATGAATAGCCATTTGCATTAGGAATAGCGTTCTTTCTTTCTTTTGGTGAGGTATTGAGTCCAAAAGTACCACAGCCACTTCGCTTGGTCCATTGTACTACACCCGTATACCCCATCTTTGTAGGTCAATCCGATTGAAGAGGCCCAGCAGTTTGCCTAGTGGCCAATTGCTTAGGCTTGTCTGTCGAAGCACGGTCTCGTTAAACAATGAAACCCTGCCCCTCGATATCGTGGAGCACTCACAGAGAACAGGAAGGGCCTACTCATCTTCCTCAAGGCAAATCTGTGCAGGTGGGGTCCTCCGACAATCCTATCATCCATAAGTGGTAATTCAGGGAAGAGTGTCCGGTGATCAAACAACAAGTGTCTTGACAATGTCCCATTGCGCCCCAGCTCGAAAGCTCGCGAAAGAGCTCATTCAAAGCACATCGAAGTTCAACCTAATTCCCCAGCGCGAAAGCTCCTCCAAGATGCAGGGAAGTTCAACTAATCTCAACCAGGCGGCGCTCACTAGCACCCGAGAGAACATCTACACCCAAGTCAACAACCGATGACTTCACTGTATCAGCGCCGCCATAGCCCTACTATTGACCAGACAGACCAACGAAGAAGAAGAAGAAGTATCTTTACTGTCATATGATCGTCCCGATTTAATTGATAGGGACTTTGGTTGATACTTTACTTCTTTTACTTTGTTTCCTTTGTTCCCCATTTCTTTAAGCAATTTGGTGGAATCCTTATAACTGTCCTTCGCCGCAACCTGAAGCGAATTAACTTTACGTTTCACTTTTTCAGGTATTTATATGATTTTTTCCTTTAAAAATGTGAAAATTTCAGTTTATATCCCACCAAAGACACCAGCGCGAAAAAAGATTCTCCACAAGATCCCATCCAAGACACACCACTGCGAAGTTGAACTACAGAACCCCGGTGTGAAAGCTTGCCCAGCGTGAAAGCTTATCTAAAGCACAGCCAAGAATAGGAACCTAAATCAAACTCCCCACAAGATCCCATCCAAGGCCAGGGGCGTTTCCAGCCAACTGGCTTAGGGGGGGGTAATTTTAAAAAAACTTAAATATTTTTTTTATTCCATAAATACCATTTGCACACTCCCCAAGCTACCCCTAGCTGAAGTTGCCATTTCACCCCCCCCCCCCCGCAAATGGACAAAAATTTGTGCCACTAGTATTTAAAGGTTATTTAGCCCTAATAGAACCTACATACGCAACGGCAGACATTTTTTTCAATTGTAGCCCTTTTTTACACCCCTCCCCCCAACCCCTTAACTAGAGGCGGGTCCACTTCCCGCAAAAAAAGTCATATTAAAAAGAAGAAACCCTAGTAAAAATGTGCCATGCGAGTTTGTTCGCTGTGCGGGCGCCGTGCAGGCTAGTGCGTACCTGCTGTATGCTAGCTGCGGGCGAGTTTGATTTTTACTCGGGAAATCATCACTTCTCTTCCGGCGCTTGAGCAGTTAACTTCATTTTGTTTACAGAGGTTGATTCTACACGAGGGTGTTCGATCAAAAACCGGGTGAAAATATCGTTCAAATTTGTGTGCCCTCCCCATCGTCCTCTCTCACCATCTTCTTCATAAACCACTTTGCAGCCGACTCAGCTATAGCGTGCCATATTAACGGTAGTCTCGGGGATCGGTCCCTTCCACGACCCTCCAGCAGTTTTGGAAAAAGTCACCTTCATAGATCGCCGACTAAATTCACCATAACTTTACTTGTTTGTTTGAAATATTGGTAGTTTTTAAGAGTAAAAATTATTGGCCTGGGTTCCCAGATCCGGCGGAGCGGAAGTGAGTGCGGATTTGACACTTTGCGATTCTCAAATCCGCAGTCGCGAATTCGAAACCGCAATCGCGGATTGAATGCGGGTTTAATTACCGAACAAATTCAGAGTGAACACTCACGCGATTATGAAATACGCGTTATCGGATTTGCTTAGGCAAATTTGACGTTCCAAATCCGCGGAAAAATTGTTGCGGATGACAAATCCGCAGTAGCGGCGGGAGTGTCCGATCCGCCGGATCTGGGAATCGAGGCAAATAAGCGAACGAAAATTCTTAGCGGGGGTAATTACCCAATTACCCCCCTCTGAAACCGCCCCTGTCCAAGGCCGCCGGTTCGCACCGAAGACTCTCCCGCCTAAGACGCATTAACCGACCACCCTGCAATTCAAAGAGCTTAACACAGGTGGCGCTCACACTCAAAGCTCATAACATAGGTTCTTGTCCCGGATAAAGCTTACACACGAGCCCAAAACCGATGACGTCACTGCGCCAGTACCAGTTTCTCTGGTTTGCAGCAAGTTAGGTATCCATCGGCCGAACGTTGCTGCCATCGCTAACTCAGTCGATTCTCCGAGATTCTCAGGAACGAAGCTTCAGCCGAGGTAGGTACAGACGTCAGTCAATATCGGGTGAAGCGAAACTCTGCTGGTACCACTCTTCAAGACTTTAAGCATAATCGAGACAATCTCATCAACACTGGAGCGGAGGTTTCAGTGGTGACTCCATCCAAGAGAAAAAAAACATACTTTATGCGGCCAACGAAACCAAGATCCCCACGTACGGACAGAAGTTATTATAACTTAACCTAGGTGTGCGGAGGACTTTCAATTAGCCTTTCATCATTGCTCAGGCAACGGAACCCATAATAAGGTCCGACTTTCTGACTCACTTCAATCTCTTAGTTGATATGAAAAATAATCGGCTAATTGATGAAACTACAAAATTAAGCACAGCAGGTTCAACTGTCATTCAGGCAAGTATTGAACTGAACACTCTCAACGCAACATCATATCATCATATCTTTACTATGAAAATTTGAGAACATTCCAAAGCCGAACCTCACCAAAGAGGTTGGACACCAGAATGTGCACCACATTCAGACGAGAGGACCACCGTCGCACTCAAAATCTAGACGACTTTCGCCAGAACAACTTCAAAATGCAAAAAAAGAATTTCGATACATGCTCGACCAAGGTATTTGCCGGCTATCGAAAAGAAGCTGGGCAAGCCCACTCCACATGGTTAAGAAAAGCAAAGGAGATTGGCGGCCATGTGAAGATTATTGGAGATTGAATGGCTTCATTGTCCCGGACCGTTACCCGATACAGTCTGTCTCGTCTGTCGAAGTTTGATTAGTTTCACATAGATGGAGCTTACGACCAAAGCTACAATAAAAAAGCTCACCAGGTTCTTATTATTATTACATATTTATTTAATTTCGAAATTTGTAGTATGAATGTTAGAATATTTTACTACTAAGGCTAGGTTCACACGGCATTAAACTACACCTTGTTTGCGGGATAAATCTTACCGAATAAGTAGTGGCGCGTACATTGAGTATAGAACCGTTCACACGTCGCTTGTACTGAAAAATAACGTAAACAGCTAAACACGTTTGTCGAATACTCACCGGACTTGTCAAGCAAACCGAACGAACTTTTAAGGTATTCGGTCTGCAGTAGCACATAGTATAACATTGGGTGCCTTCCATTTAGACACAGCGTGTCGCTCTGTGTTGTTCTGTGTAAGACCAAATGGAACACTTAAGTTCATGAAAAATCCGCCACAGCGCACTTCCCTCATTTTCATTTTTGTTTGACTTAAATCATTACTTTTATGTTGATAATTTTTTTAAATTAATTACTCGACATCTTATAAATGCTGGAAATCTTAAAAATGAAACAATATTGTTATCTATTACTTTCTAAAGCCCCTCCTAGATGGCGCTGTCATGGAGAGCTTCGTTGAAAATCATCGCAGAGCTTTGAATTTTTGCATGAAGTTCCGTGGAGGTCTCCTATGATACACCTCGAAGCCCGATTTTCGAAATTCAAAATGGCCGCCGAAATATGACCGAAATTCAAAATTGCCGCAGAAATATGGTTGAATTTGCCAATTTTATTCCGATTCCAATGAAAGTGGGTATCTAGGGGTTTTTAAGGTCGCAAATAACGAATTTGTGGTCAAAACTTATAAATTCAAAATGGCCGACGAATTTTCTAATTGTGTTCCGATTCCAATGAAAATCTGTATCTGAGGTTTTTTAAGGTAGCAAATAACGACTTTATGATCAAAATTTAAATTCAAAATGGCCACACCAATATGGCCGGTGAGTTTGCGAATTGTATTCCGATTCCAATTAAATGGTTTTTCGTGAATGGTTAAGAAGAGTAGAATTTTGAAGGTTTGGATTGATTTTAAATGTTTAAACGTTGGGTGCAGCGAGGCGCACCGGGTCCCAGCTATCCATAATACAGAAAATAAGCGGTTCATTGAGACACTTCATCTGTGTATGAAAATTCATATTTCGAAAAATGCCATGTCAATGGATGGTTTTTATTGTCTCGATCAAAATGTCAGATCCCTAATAGTTTCACATTTTGTTATTTGGAATCAAAAATACCAAAAAATTGCCTTTTTCAAACTCTCCTACTGTATATTAAAATTCATATCACCTGATTACTACTATTGGCTTTTGGGAGCAGCATAGGCGCACCGGGTACCAGCTAGTAGATTAATAAATTTACGATCACATTTCAATTCGTGATTGTTGGTAGCGTGTCTTGATTATGCCCGGCTGTGTCCAGCTGTGTCGTTGATGGAACATTTCTGTGTCGGACACAGTGTAACACTGTGTCTCCCTGTGTCTAAATGGAAGGCACCCATTCTCTCTTTCACACGGCAAGTTGCCATACGTTTTTTGTCGAATAACAACTGAACAAGTGACTACTCATTGAATTTCAAATTAGTGTGTTACAATTGTTGAAAAAGATTAAAAGTAGTCGTCAAAATAACCAGTTGCCATCTATAAACGTTAATTACGGCGCCAGTGTTCCATCCAGTAGCCATTGAGGTTATTTCAGTCAGGAATACCAAGTGAATAAAAATTCTGCTACTATAAATTCTAGGAGCACTTTGAATTCAGTACAAGCTCTACTGAAGCCCTCAGTCTGCAGAATCTGCGTATTCACAATACTCAGACTTAATAGATTTATACTGATTTGTAATATGTGTATTGCTCGTATGTTTCATTAATATAAAAGAACAAGAACGCGTGGATCCATAGCCACACGTCTGCTCAAGGAGATCGCTGTATGAACACTGTGGTTTTTTACACGTATAAAAATGCATCGTGTGAACAGCCCGCAATTTGTACGGTAAAAATCGAATACTGCTAAAAACGTACAGTAAAATGCCGTGTGAACCTAGCCTTAGGGAAGGTCGTTAATAAAAATACTGAATAAAAGTGGCCCAAGAATGGAGCCTTGGAGGACGCACTTGATGAACTAGAGCCACATAGTTTAACCTTTTAAGAGCGGTTAGATAAAAAACTTTGCAAAAGTTTACGAGCACAAAGAAAAAAATGTGCTTGTGAGGCCAGTTTTCGCAGAAGCAGGGCGTGATTGACGCTATCGAAAGCTTTTGAGAAGTCAAGCAGCAATAGACAGCAAATGTCATGTTTATCGAGGGAGTTGCGAATATCAGTCGTGACTTTAAGGCCATTCATACACGAGGGACCATGGTTCCGGAGCAAAAGTTTTTTCGGGCAAGGGAGGCGTTCGGAGATGCGATAAGCGGAGAGTTTCGTGCTCCGCTGGAGACTTTCGTGCTCCTGCCTTTGGCTTGCGAACACGGAAAGCATGCACTCACACCAATAAGAAATCAATGCTTTGACGTTGAAAAAACTTTCAAACAGTAAAATTTTGTCAAAACTTGTACATAATAAGAAAAAACTTTTAATTATTGAAAATTCAAAGTGAGTGAGTGAATTTTTTTAAATAAATTATTTCAAAACAGCGAAAAAACCTCCATTTTGTTTTTAATAAAAAAATTGACATCTCTACGAACAAATATCACGTAACAACACAAAAGCTGCTTCCATCGCTGTTGCTCCGTGTATTTTCAAAAAACTTGCAGCAAAGCTATTGATTGCAGAACCATGGTCCCTCGTGTATGAATGGCTTAAGATGCGGAGTTTCGCAGCTGTGATGTTTGTGAAAGCCAGATTGCCATATATTTATAAGTTTGAGACGCTCACAATACGCAATTATTTGAGTAGCTATCAGCTTTTCAAGGACCTTTGCCACACAACGAAAGCAGAAGCCATCGGAAGAAGCTTTAAGAGAGGTAATAGCCTGGTCCGCAGCTTGGCTAGATATAAAATATCGGTTAAAGGTAGAAACAGAATGGCACGGCGACCGTGGCGGAGTCCGCCGCTCAGAGAGTTTCCCATACATTTAATTTCTCCCCAGGCGGCGCGGACAAATTAAATGTATGGGAAACTCTCTGAGCGGCGGACTCCGCCACGGTCGCCGTGTCATTCTGTTTCTACCTTAAGGGTGTCAGGATAGATGTTGTGCGTCACAGATTCATTCTTAGAGTGAAAACATTGGCGCAAGTTGTTCCAGACTGTTTTCAAAGGAAGCGAGGGATTAAGTTTATGTGCGTAAAAATTTCGTTTGGCTTCCTTAATTTTTGCGACAACTAAATTCCTAATGCGTTTAAAGGATCTTTTAGCGGTATCACTTTTTACTTTAAGGATGGTAAAGAAACTCCCTTTCGACTATAAGCGATTTTATTTCCGCAGTAAACCGTCAGCAGATTTGGCTGTTTTGCTTCTCAGAGGTACAAACTCCTCATAAAGATCATGAAATAACCTATCAAATTCAGCAATTTTGTCATCGATGTCGTAACCCCATAGCTATACTACTAGTAAAATAGGTATTAAAGCTTTGCTGGTGCTCTGCAAAAGTCAATTATTGCTCGGCTTTGTTTACCTGCCGATATACAGAATGTGGGATTAAGCGTGTTCAGAAAACGTGCAATTATTAGACTAGGCTTCACGCCATGGCCGGACCGACATGACGACTGGTAGTCAGGGGCGTTTCCAGCCAACTGGCTTTGGGGGGGGGGGTAATTTTAAAAAAAGAAAAAACTTAAATATTTTTTGATTCCATAAATATCATTTGCACCCTCCCCAAGCCACATCTAGCTGAAGTTGCCATTCCACCCTCCACACCCCAGGAAATAGTCAATAGTCATTTCTGCCACTAGTTTTTAACGGTTATTTAGCCCTAATAGAACCTACATACGCAGCGGCAGATTTTTTTTGAATTCTAGCCCGCGCGTTATGGGAGGTTGCTTTAAGGGATATAATAATGTTCTTCTAACTTCGTCTCATTTATTTAAGATTTAACGTATTCTTTTAAATTAGAAATAAGAGTTACTCATTTCACTTGTAAATTCATAATTAATGACTGAAAAACTCTCTCCATTATTTCTTTTAAAATATTGACTACTGCTTTCCGTATACAATCACGGGTCCAGAAACGTCACATAAAACTTGAAGCTGCGTTGGGCTGTTTCACACGAGACGACGGCTAACAAACAAAATCTGCTGTCATCGTCCATTCCCTTTTGAAATTTGACGAAAAATCGTACGGACTTTCACACGGGCCAATTTTTCCAACCAACTGTACGTCAGAATGCTTTAGCTTATTGTTGTTGTTTTTAATCTTAATTCTCCCTTCTGCTATTTCTCTCTCTCTTTTCTCCCAGAAAGAAAAAAAAAACAACCACACCGCTCTCAAAAAGCTCTCAAAAAGTCGTATCGAAAATCGTGTGAGAAAGTTGGATGGGAAAATCTCTCCTACCCATCGTCCTCTCTCACCCTCTTCTCTAAAAATAATGTTTCCGTACGATTTCTGTTGGTTGGCCGTGGTACCGTGTGAAACAAGCATTTGACGCTGCACTTACATGACTCTCGAACTGAGTTTCCGAATTCACTGCAAGTTTATTTGCAGTAGGACCGCATAGCTGCTGCAGTTTTTGACGTTTCCGAACTCACACATTCTCTTTGCGAGCAAAAAGGATTTTCAGAAAAAAACAATGCAGGAGCTGTCAAAGTGTTCGATCAAAAATTTGCTGAAAATATCGGGCCCTCCCCATCGTCTTCTCTCACCCTCTTCTTCATACACCACTTTGCAGCCGACTCTTGTCGTGTCGTGTGTACGCTCGTGTGAAATCAGTCATAGCGTCCCATATTAACGGGAGTCTCGGGTATCGGTCTCTTCCACGACTCTCCAGCAGTTTTGGAAAAATTCACCGTCATAGATCGCAGACTAGATTCACCATAACTTAACTTGTTTGTTTGAAATATTGGTATTTTTTAAGAATAAATAAGCGAACGAAAATTCTTAGGGGGGTAATTACCCAATTACCCCCCTCTGAAACCGCCCCTGCTGGTAATGCAAAGCGTGATTCCTAAGCTTGGTTCTTTCACATAAAGAAAAAGGAGATATTATTATTTTAATCAATCGATAACCATATATTTCACAATTCCCATACTTATATGTATAACAAACAGCCGTACCCTAAATGACAAATATTAGCATTCTTCCTCAGTTTAAATTAAGAGCCTCCACCCGAATACCCAAAAAGCAAAACATTTGAATACAACGTTCTAATTTCTTATCACAAAATCCCATTTTCCCAGATAAATTTTGAGCAGTGGAAAAATTAATTATTCAAATTAAAATTCATTGACCGCTGTAATCCCTGAAATTCAAATTAATCAGCTCTTCCACTTCTGACCTTACATAAGTGACCAATTAAAATCTTAATTAAAGCCCCAAGGAAGCAGCACACAGGGAAAAAACGCCAGAGACTTCCTTGGGCTATTTCGGAATTTATTAAAAGTATACAAAAGCGTAAAACCCTAATTCCATGGCGCGGGCTAAGCATTTCCACTCCAATAACCCCGAGACCATAGCATAGGAAAAACTAATCTGGAAAAACACAGCAAAGTCGAACATTGGCCAGTGTAAGAATTGAAAAAGAAATTTCAAATAAAGCTTAACGTTAAGGTGCTTCTCTCGGGGTGCTTCTGTACGATATATAGGTAAAAACCGTGCCCTCCTCCTAGGGAGGAGATTCCGTTTCAAAAGAGCACGGATCCATTCTTTTTCACGTGTGTGTGGTAAAATGAGCAAAAGAAAGAATCACAAACTGAAAATCCGATTAACCTGTGGGAGGTATAGAGCAGGTCTAAATATCAGAAAACTGTTTACTGGGGTTTAATTACAGAAAAGGTGATGAAGTCAACATTGCTTGAACTTAATCCGGGATAGTTGAGGTTACACTCACCAAATCCGGAGTGATGTAACTTGAAGCAAAAAACGTAATTAGCTATTCACCACCCATCAATCAGTGAGTGGCCACCACCCACCCACACCTGCAGCTCGAAACTCCGACGTTAGTTTGCGATGCTATCCAGCAGCCAGGGACTGCTGCACAAGCACACAAGTGGAAGGGGTAAAACCACACAAAACAATCCCCGTACGTTAGGAGGCAAACAGAATCTGATAAAAATCAGGTGTCGGAATTTCGAACCCCCATCATTTGCCGGCAGCACACTCTAAAAAGTCGATAATTGAACTCCACGAAAATTTGTTTATCCTTTATATTTACGGTTACCATCGGTAATGTTTAATCCGTTACCCTTTTATCCACCGCCGTCCCACACCCACCCCCCCCGAAACACCACCATTCACCCCCGATAAAAGTCCGAATTTACCCAAAAAGTTGAGACACGACCCAAACGATAACTGGATCTTGCCCAAATGAAAAAGGTTCCACATTCCACTACTGACGAGAGTTAACTTTTATCGGTGGTCCTCGAATGATTTATGGTATGCTCCTTAACTCCTGCTGTAAAGCTGGCGGCTACCGGACCCCCTTCGCACTCACACACACACCCACACACACCAACCTCTGTAAATCCTTCACCAAAAGTTCGGCCTCTAATTAATGACGAGAGTTGGCGAACATCTGGGATAAATAAATCGGAATTGGGTCAGGCTTCGTTTAGATTTTGTTTTGGTGGTGGGGGGGTGGGGAATTTTTCAAAATCTGGTCGCCATTGCCCGGGGAGGGTAAGTTGACAATTGTTTTTAAGTGACAGAAATTTTGTCATCGCTAATTGAATAATGATTGGGGTTACGGATTAATAAGTAGATCCGTTATCCCCGGTCTTCTGATGGGGTGAAAGATTTATCGCTGGAACAATAACAGAGATATATCTTTATGTCACTGGAATCAATCTTATGTGCGCCTAGGTTACGGGTTTAATTGTTGCGAGGGTTGATGTTGTTTAGGTTCATGGTTGGCAAAGGGCTCTCCAGTGGGGGAGTGTTTACCGATAAGCTGTATTCAAGGTCATTATTGAAAGGGGATAGGGTGCAGCTTTTTAGATCAAATCCTTGTGCTTAAATATATTAACGCCTTCATAACAGTTATTCGGAAAGTTGAGTGAGAGGTTTGGATAATTTGATTCAAAAGTGTAACTTTTGAGGATTTTTTACGACCAATTGTGGCAATTATTCCGAGCTTTTGTGCCGTAAACATCAACGAGGATAATCCTTATTCGCAATCTATATGTATTAAGGCCCTTTTACACCCAAGTGCAAAGTGGAAACGCAAATTGGAGCTCTTTTATCGCACGAACGTGGATTTTGTTGCACGAACGTGGATTCCAGACAACCCTGGTTACGTTACCCTCAGGGATCGGAAATGCACGTTCGCGTGCGCACGCGCCCACGTGCGTTTGACCACGAGCAAATCTAATGCGAACGCACTTGTGCGATGTGCGTTAGGGAATTTCAAACGCACGCGCACTTTGTGCGCGGACGTATGAAAAATTTCGTGTGCGCACGCGAGCGTTCGTTTGAAAATTTTTCTAACGCACGCGCTCGCGAACGTGCGGGTGCGTATACGAGTTGTTTATTCGACTCGTGAGTCGGGCTTAGATTTTTTGTTGCGATTTTTTGGGACGATTTTTTGATAGAACGAATGAATTACTTAGCAGTGATTTTGATGGTTGTTTTGCTAAAATGTTAACATTTTGCGTTTGTGCATTATTTTGTATTAATATATTTTCGTATTTTTAAGGGTTTTTTGGTTTCACAGGAGGAAAGCCATAAATAAATTATATTTCGCTAGAAAAGTTTTTACGATAATGGATAAAAATCAATTACAAATTTGTAGGTAATTCCATACATTTTTGTAATTTTTGTTAACTTGAATAGCTTGAATGAAAGAGTAATATTTAGAGTTTCAGACATGTGAGACAGACAGCTGCTTACTTATAAAAGTTAGGAAATAATTATTTTGTAAATGTTGCATTACTAGAACAGAAATTAATAGAAAAAACCTAGTTCGGATTGTTTAATCAATTCGACTAGTATTATTCATTCTTTAAAAATTTTACTATAAATTTTCTTTTGACTATTTCAGTTTTCAGTCAGACAATAATTGTCTGCATCTTTAAATTCCTAAGAGTCAAAATTATCTTTGCTGTAAGTTTTCAGTCAGACAATTGTTTGCAACTTAAAATTCCAAAGAATCAAATTTAATGCTCTTAATATGAAGTAAGCATTTATGATGGTGAGAAAATTCTTGTCCATTTAAAGTTCCCTTCATGAAGAGAAATTTATGTCCCATTAGAACAATTAAATCAGTATTGTTTAGGAAATGAAACCAGTAAGCCTTCTTTTATTCTAACAGGAGGCTGCGTTGCACCCTACAAAATAAAGTTCTAAGCGGGTAAGCAAAATAAGGTTAACCGCTATGAACACAGATTAAATAGTTTTTCCCTATACATATTACCAGGGATAAACTCCAAAATATCTTAAGATTGATTAATTTTTTCCAAGGAAAGCGGTCAGCGTCTATGGAGAATACTTCCAGTTATAAATTAGTTCATGGAAGAAATTTAGTAATATACTCATATCAACCACACAGAGAATTGTCAATAGACGAATCGCTTATGAATTGACAAATAATGTCTTTTAATATTACCACGTCTCTTTCCCGATAACATTTTTTCACAAGTCAAACACATTGACTTCGCCAACTCACTATTATAAGACACATATTTGTTAATGTCAAAACTTGAAATTCCCACAATTTTAAAGTTTTAATTTTTATTTAATAATCCAAAATTAATTTTCATTTTCACCAGTTTTGCTTCACCAAAATTAAAGCTTTCAAAATAAAAAATCATCCTTTCCTACTTTTCCCTTTTATACAGCTCACGAGTCATTTCTATTAACTCGCGTGCGCACGCGTGCGATAGGCATGTACTCAACTCAAAGTCTCGCGAGCAGTGTGCGATACGACCGCACTCGTGCAAACGCACGCGCACACGAGTTTTACCTAAGGACTCGTGAGCTGCGAGTCATTAGAATGTGCGTGTGTCGTATACGTGCGCACGCGAGCGTGCGTTTCCGATCCCTGGTTACCCTGGCTGGACGTTTTTAGGTTACTTGGTTTTTGTTTTTTGTTTGGAGCGTTTATTTTCTGTTGAAAAAAGTATTTTGTGTTGTGAAAAGTGCTTTTAGTCATGACTAAACGAAATATATGGACAAATGAAGAAACAATATGTGTGCTTCTATTTAACATCCAAAAGCCTCCTCATAGACCGGTTCTACACGTTCAATTTTCTGTTCAATTTCGCGATGTTCAATACTTTTATTTAGCTACAAATTTGGTCTTGAATTGAACAGCTAGTGTAGACCTTAGAGTTGAAGCCAAGTTATGTCTACACTAATGGCAAATTTAAATAAAATGTGATTGATGCGAATTTTATGCATTTATGCTAAATTTATATCAAATGTGATTGAAATGAAGAAGAAAATATTGTTTGGCTGTCACTGCTATGCGTTTATACCTATACTCCTACGCATATACCCACACTCCAAAAAAAGTGGATGTGTGGTCGCCACGGACGTTGGAAGTGAAACGACAAATCTAGACCAATGGGAAATTTGTAGGGAAAACAAACAATTAATCTATATTCATTTATTCGTATAAAACAAATATTTATTCGTTTTCAAATCTTCACCAAAATCAAAAAATTAAATGATAGTTTTGAAAAAGTACGAGATTTAAGTTCATTAAAATGTCTACAAAATACAGCGTCAATCGTTGTTCTACATCTTGTTGCTATTATTTTATCATTAGGCCACGTTCACATGGGCTGCATGCCGCACGGCAAATGCTCTTAATGTTCTCTGATTGCTCCGGAAAAAATATCTGTCTCGGCACATGTTCTATCTTTTGCACAGCATTGCTGCAAAAATCATGCAAAGAGGAAATCTCATATCCATTCGGCAAAATCACGGAACTGTCAAGTTCGAGCTTTTGCCGTGCTGCATGCTGCCCATGTGAACGTGCTGCATGCAAAATCACGGAACTTTCAAGTTGACAATTCTAGCGACATCTTTTTCTTAATTTTCTTTTTTTGTCACTTTGTCTTTCTTTATATTTAGTTATTAGTACTATTGCACTCGTTAACATAATTTTTTTTTTATGTTTAAAGTAATCCATTTCACTTTTTCAAAATCACAAAACAGCTGATTTTTGACAACCAGCAGATGCACCCATGTGAACAAGGAGATGCAGGCATGCGGCAAGCTTTTCGCAGCCTCTCACGAAAATTTCCGAATACTACGCGAAGGCAAGCCGAAGTCGAGATTTTTCCCCGCGGCATACAGCCCATGCGTACGCGGCCTTATTCAGCTTCAATTTGAATTTATTATCTAAAGGTGGAACCCCAATATACGCGTGCTTGCTTGAACTTGGTGAGCTTTTCAGAGCTTTTCAGATTTTACATATATGTGAAACTTGGGCATTAGCCGCTTTGGCTATTTGGTTTTGCCTCATAACAAATCGTAGGTTTATTTGATATTTCAAAGCACCAAAGCAAGCCAAGCCTACATTGGGGTTTCACCTTAAGAAGTTATAATCTAAGAAGTGGGTGTGCTTCTGGTTACACTAAACCGACCGCTCAATATCATTGGCATTTAACTGCAGTTTTTGTTTATTAAAGTTGGACCTTCTGTTGTGTATGGCAGTCAGGGCCGCGGCTAGGCACTTTGCCGCCCAGTGCACATCCGCCTATGCCGCCCCCTTTAAGGGCAAAATTTTTTTTCACTCGCTTCGCTCGCGAGTTTTTTTGGTTTTTATAGGAATTAGTATATAAGAAATTGTTAATTAAATAAATTTTCTTTCTATTTGGCAAAGTCAACCAAGTCATTTATTAGTACAGTTCCTCTCTTACTTCAGAATCGAGATGGATTGCGTTTCAATGTTGCAATGCAGACGTCACTCTCAACATTCATTTCATTTTGCTTCGCACACCGTAGAATTTTACGCTGCTGTCTGTTGCTGGAGCTCAACCAAAAGTTGCAATGCTCTAGCCAGCTACATGGCTGCAATATTTAAATATTTTGCTTGGATCGCTTTCCGCAACATGGATAACGTTTCGCCTATTCGACTAGGCATCTGCATTTTACTTATCTGTGCTTATATCTTTTTATTGGAATGAATTGTAATACAAAAGGTTGTCGTTATGCCTTCGACGCTAGGACCTCGTAATTAATCGAAGAGATGTTTCAAAAGTATACATTGCGCATTCGAAGGATAATGTAAGGAATCGACTCTAGAAGGTTTCTATTCCCTACTGGGTTGTTTTTGTGTCGCCTTTCGTTCATCGTTTGTTTATTGTGTACATGCTGCGTATGCTTATTAATTATTGTAATCTAAGCTTGATGTTTGTCTTCTTTTTGTTTATCGCCGCCGCTCATTTAAATTCTGGCGCTCATCGCCAAAAATGCCTTGTCTTTTGGCGGCTGTCGTTGTTTATAAAATATATTGTAAACATTTTTCGCTCGCGAAAATGCCGTCCTTCCCAAGTGCCGCCCAGTGCAAATGCACAGTCTGCACATATGGGTGCCGCGGCATTGATGACAGTAGTATTTCGTGTATGAAATCTATTATTTCACTCATTCTTTTATCTGGTTATAAATACACCCAAACCTCCCCCCCGCCGCAAAACCAGCTTTTCTCCTAACTGAAACCCCAAAGTTAATTTGGCAACTAGACCACCTTTCGCCCACCAAAACTAAAACCCCTAAAGGCAAATTGTTCCTACAGAAGCAGCTTTTGCCTTTACTAAAATTCTATCAGGGATTCGATTTATCGCTATTTTAGCAGGATCGCTATCGTCAAGCCTTTGAATGTGCCACTTAATCTTCTTTTGACAATGTCGGGTCCCTGTACAGTTGGTATAATTCATGGATATATTTCCTTCTCCAATGACCGTTTTCACAAGCACCGCCAAATATTGTACGCAGTACTTTTGTTTCAAAAGTCCCTAGAAGAGTTGCATCAGCCACTTTCAAAGTCCATGCCTCTGATCCAAACATCAGAACGGGCTTGATTGGGGTGGTATATAGTTTACACTTCATACGTCTAGATAAAATTCGAGAGGTAAGATGTTGTCGAAGGCTAAAAAAGTTTCTGCTAGCAACGTTTATTCTAATGCTGATCTCCGTTGTCTCGCCACTGTCTTCTGACAATACTGCAGAACCAACTTTTGCCCTAACTAAACCCCGAATCCTCTGGCAATAAAACCATCTTTGCTCAAACTCAAACAGAACCAGCTCATAAGCAATTTTTTTCTTACAGAACCAGCTTTTGCACTAACTAAAACTTCAGAGTGGATTTGGCGTACTTCCCCTCAGCCAGCCTACTCTGTCAATTCCCCTCAATTCCTTACATTTTTCGTGACGGTCCCATATATCTTCACAGAAAGTCACTCTACCGCCACAAAAAAAGTTTCACTTCAAAAGTTGAAGACAAGATCAAAAGTTGAATAGAAATTTCTGTTCAACTTTTTCTTGCTTTCCATTCTATGTTCAAGAAAATGACTCTTCTAATTTTGCATACGAGCGAAAAAGAAGGAAGTGTTGAACATCGCAAACTTGAACGGAAAATTGAACGTGTAGAACCGGTCTTAGGAATGTTTTGTATGGCAATAATAAGCATGGCTTCCATGCTTTTAAAAAGTTTTAAACTAATAATTCCCAACTTTTGATAAATTTCCCAAAAGTCTCCTTCTTCTTATTTTCACATGCTGATTATGTATTTTCAAAATTAACATTAAATTATTGAAATGCAAAATAAAATAATTTTCGTCACTGTATTCCATTATTCCACCTTGGCATTTGTCATCTGTCAGTTTCAATCCTATTTGGATTTAATTTCAAATCAGTAACTCAATCGAGAAGAACCGAAAACACAGATCGTATATCAAACCACTTTCAAGTCGAGCTTTCGATCGCCTCATGTAACCACGATGAGAGAAAAGCATTCAAACTTCTGTGCGATAAAAGAGCTTCAATTTGCGTTTCCACTTTGTGCTTGGGATGTAAAAGGCTCTTAAAGCCTACAAACTTAAAAGGGGAATGCCCACCGTCCATAGGTACTTCGGCCCTGGGTGCCCACATATAAAAGTATAAGGAAACGATAATATGCAATGAAAAGAATGAAATGGTTACGGAATTGGTTTAAAACAAGTCCGGATTTTTAAGAAATACAGGGTGCGGCAAAAGTCCGGCAACGTTTCGATATTTCCTGAAGGGTAGGTGATCGTGAAAAAAGTTTCGAGCGAAAGTTGCTCAATTTCGAGGGTGAAGTCGTTTGCACACAAATCTCACCCCTACCCACTCAACCCCTATTAGGGGGTGGGGGTGTATCTAAAATTTCAAATGGGGCTGGATCAGCTATCTAGCTACTATCTTTTCTTTAGATATGCCCCGCGTACTCCTTATCGCTCGTGCATTCTGGGCAGAATGGTGAATCGTCCAGCCAGAAGCGGAAAAGCTATGCTCTAACCTCCTTATCAGGAACTGAGTGGACGGATTAGTCAATTGGAACGGATGACCTGCTCACTTTCTTTAACCGCTATGGTATCCACCTTTTTCTGCTGGCTTATTACCACTACTTCCGTTTTGTGCTCAGCTAGCGTTAGACCAGGGTTCTCTAGCCACGTCTTTATCTCCCATATCGCTTCGTTCGTGAACATCTCGATTTCGTCGAGTCACTTTCCTACTTCAGCGATCCCAGTCATTGGAGAATCCAACAATGACCGCTTCTCGCGAGAGCCGTACCGCCAGTACTTCATCATACATGATGATCAACAGGATGGTGCCTGGGACGGAGTGTTGGGGTCATCGCAAGTAATCCTGTACTTCCTCATTCCCTAGGCTGATTTGCAGTGCAGTGTCCTACCTACTTCGGTGTATGCAGCTTTATCAACGCCTTAACGATTTTCCTCCACTTTGAGGTGTTGAAAGCATTTTTCACGTCTAGGGCTATCATTGCTCAATTTTTTCACGTCCATTGCGGCTTTTGCTAGGCTAGTCATCATATTCAGAGCGTCCGTTCTCGATCTAACCATCCTGAAGCCGAATTGCCTTTCCCACAAGGCCATAGTGTTAAGGAGGTATACGGGTCTGTAGGCCGACGGGTACCCTTGGACGAGTATAAGCTTTTAACTTTAGAAATCACACTGTTTTCTAATGGGGAAGCACAACAGGAATACGATTACTCGGCGTAGCTTTTGTGGTCGATAAATTGTTGAAGCTCCAACTTGTTGACTTTCAGCCAATCAGTACGCATTACGAATCAAAACAAAATTTCATATTATCTCCATAAAGGTGCGTTTCCACTGCGGTCTGCAGACAGTGCGCGCACATAAAAATCCACACAAATTGAGCAAAAAACGAAAAATCTCAAACTGTGCGGAGACACAGCTTTCATTGCGTATCCATTAAAATCTTGCAGCAAGCATATGAAAAGTCTCAAACTATGTTCTAAAGGACTGTGCGCGCACTCTACAGAGACAAGATTTTAGGTGGATATGACCTTGAATGATAAAATTATTGTGTGCGCGCAATGTTTTATGTTTTCCGATTTAAGTCTCTAATTATATTACCATAGTAGGGGAGCTGGCACTTGAAAAAATCGTGTCGTCCCTACCTTCTGCCGTTTGGTATATAAGTTTTTCAAGTAATTTCAACCAATTATGACATTTTTGCGGGAAGTGGAACCATTTCGAGTTAGGGGGTTGGGGGGTAAAAAAGGGGTTAAATTTGAAAAAAATTTCTGCCGTTACGTATGTAGGTTCTATTAGGGCTAAATAATAAATATTAGTGGCAGAAATTTTTTACCATTTGCTAGGGTGTGGGGGGTGAATTGGCAACTTCAGCTAAAGCCTCGGCCACGATACAAGCGGCGAGCGGCGAAAAGTGAGCGGCGAGCGGCACCAGAAAAATTTAATGTCTCGAATTAACGGCGAGTGGCAGTTGAGCGGCACTTTAGTATTGCCGCTCTACCTATCAACGCTCCCCGCGCGTATCGTGACCGGATTCGAGCGTTTTCCATATAAAACAATACAAAATAAAACTCAGAATCGCCGCTCTGCCGCTCACCGCTAGCCGCACGCCGCTCGCCGCTCGTATCGTGGCCGAGGCTTAAGGGTGGCTTGGGGAGTGCAAATGGTCAAAAATTGCTATTTTTATTTTTATACTCCTTTATTCGGCATCCCACAATTAATTATTTATTTTTTATTTGTCCATTCCATCGTAAGAAAAATCTATCTCTTCAAAATAATACCCTTTTTTGTCCTAAGATGTTTTGTGTTTTTCATATTCACTGGAAAACAAAAGATAGGCCTCAACAAGCAACTTCAAGACTTTTCGAAGTCTTTTTTCAAGTATCCACTGCATTTACTTATCCGCGCACAGTCCCCGCAGAAGTTCTCCGCACCGACACAGAACATTTTTTAATGGATACGTTTTGAATCCACTGAAATATCGGTGTGCGTGTGTAGTCTCCGCACTTCTTATCTCCGCACATTTCTTATCTCCGCGCATTGATTTTGGTGGAGACACTTCGGCGGATAATGTATGGAGATAGTGCGGAGACAAAACTCTTGGTGAATACCCACCTTAATAAATGCACACGTCCCAACGGAAGAAAAATGGGAGGAAGATAAATCGGGATTCTACCAGAAACGTACGAGAGAATACCTTCGAATGATATAAAAATGATGTTGGACAATTTCAACGTTAAGATTGGAAACAATAGCCAAACATAGTCTTCACGAAACCATCAATGACAATAGTAGTACAGTTAATGTTGGTTCTGGCCTAGTGACGTCATCGATAGTATTCGGTGTGCATCTTAGATTTTCGCTATGTGCCTTGGGTGAGCTTTCGCGCGGAAGAATGGTGGTCTTCGGCGGTATGTGAGCGCCATCTATGGGAAATTAATTGAAGTTCGTTGTGCTTTTGCAATGTTGGCTGAAGGTCTAGGGTGGGAGTTGATCTTGGATGGGATGTGGGATCTGGATGGAGTGGTGGCCTCAGGTGGTTTTTTTAAAGCTGAAATTTTTTCAAGTTATGCTTTAGCTGAACTTTGATAGTTTTATTCTGGGCTACAACCCTTAGAAGCATTTTGGATTTCCAAGCTCTGTGGTGCTATTCAGCTAAACCGCTATTCGTAGACAGCTAGGCAGCTACAAAGCTACGACTTCGCCCTCGAAAAACCTTTAAGAAGAGAATGGAGAAACGGAGACGTGCTGAAGAAGTTTGATTTACGGAAATTCACTGACTGGTCTAAGAAATTAAAGGTGAATTTACATATCTGACATTTCTCCGTAGCACCGATCTTTTTTTAAATTTCGACCAATCCGAAACAACCTCTGCGACATCTTCCCGTCACGGCGAAGAGTTAAATAAACTTCAACTTTTCTGTCTGACAGGAAATTGAAATTTAACTTGTTAGATTTTTTTAAAAATAAAAGTCCTCACCAATTTCTTTTTTAAGGAGATTGCTCTAGGGTGGGTTAAAACACTTTTTTTAAAATTATTGATTCTAATAGCGAAAATATGTTGTCATTTGGGACTGATAGGACGTGTTTCAAATATTATTGCAATCGGAATAGTATAACTGCCTCCGGATCAGGTTTAAAGGTTCGAAATTTTTAATAAATTAACGCATTTTTCATTGTAACTGTGTTATTTTCTTTTAATTTTCGCAAAACACTTGAAGGAATTTATGGTTGGGTTAGTGTGATGGACTTGAGAACAAAAATTCACCACAAGTGAGAAAATAATACATTCTTCCGTGCGACCCCTTGCCTTAAAAAACGGTTTACTAGAAGTTTCGGAAGTGACGAATGAAAAAATGATGGATCGTGTAATTTATGATACACGCAAATGTTTGGAAGTGTATGCGTGTTTTGAGGAAAACAATTGTATGCAACATTTGGTTATGTGCGTTAACTTAACTTGGAGCTAACCCTAATGCAAACACCGTTCCATTTAGTTTACGTTTCCAATGTGGAAGTGGAGCACAGCGAATTTAAGCTTCTCCTCGTGCTCTTTTGGATATTTCTCTCTCGCACAGTACAGCGCTTATTGCAGGCAAAATGAAGTAAAAGTTCCCTCCAACTGTATTTGTACAGAATAGTATCAGCCGCTGTATCTGGTGAATGTCCTGAAGATTTAAGGCCCTTTTACATCCCAAGCGCAAATTGGAAACGCAAATTGGAGCGCCTATCTCACAGATATTTGTATGTTTTTCTCTTTGTTGCACGAACAAAGATTCCAGACAGAGAGAAAAGCATACAAATTTCTGTGGGATAAAAGAGCTCCAATTTGCGTTTTCACTTTGCGCTTGGGATGTAAAAGGCCTTTAGTTCACAAATCGCCTGGGAAAATGTTTCATGCCAGATGGCTCACGCGCGCTAACAGAATTCTTCGCCTCTACATTGCAACATTAGATCCATCTGATAAGCTTGTTAGTATAGCAACTTATGTTGTCAAAGTATACAGTCCAACATGGTTTGACATTAAAAGCCACCCAAGTTGAAAAGATGGAGTAAGACATTTGTGGCAATTAATCTCGAGGTTTCATTACTTATCAACAAGCTGATGGCTGTTATTGATCCGGTAATACAATGCAACAGTTACTTCGCCCATCCTAAAAATCGACTCCTAGCAATGTTATCAGACTCTGAAAAGCATATAAGAGAATTGGCCCTGCGCCGTATTCTAAAAGCAAGCAGTGAAAAAACTCAAAAGTTAAAGCTATTTCAGGTTCCAGACGTAAACCTGGATGCAAAAGTTTATTACGATCTAATTAACTGGCAACTAATGTTACAGAACCACCCACGGTATCCAGAAACAAGGTAATGTAAAAGCGACTGACAGCTTCGAATATCGTAGAAAAATGTGACGTCACCCAGTGACCTAATGCAGAAAAACAATAATAATAATTTCGATTTTATATGGGCAGAGGTCACTGAGTGACGTCGCACTAAAACGATATTCAGTCTTTTACATTACCTTGTTTCTGTATACCGTGAGAACCACCGTTCCTGAAGCAAATCTCGAACGAAGATCTTGAATCACCAAAATAGCTTGAGGGCAACAAAATAGCTTTTTTGCGATTACCTTGACTTACTCAGGCAGTTGAGAGGTCCGTCAAAACTGTAACTGAACCGCCAGGAAAACCTTCACGCGCTGATTTTGTGTAAGAAAAATAATGCACAAAAAAGGATAAAATAATTGTTTGAAATTCTTTACAACATTAATCCAATCAGAATGGATTTAATAAGAAGAATCACTTTTGAAGACGGTGCCAGGTAGTAGTTGACTTTCATTGCATTAAATATTGCTGCGAAAATTGTATTCATTTCTTTGTTAGCCTTATGCCCTTAATACATCACCCCGAAAACAGGTGTTGGCACCGTCTTCAAAAGTGATTCTTCTTATTAAATCCATTCTGATTGGATTAATGTTGTAAAGAATTTCAAACAATTATTTTATCCTTTTTTGTGCATTATTTTTGGTTTTTTGTGCATTATTTTTGGTTTTGCTGAAGTCGGTTTTTAAAAATTTATTTTATTTCGTACTTTTCAGTCCGTTAATTTTTTTTCGGGGTAATATAAAAAAAAATTATTTATTACGAGAAGTATGACACTCAGCCGCGCGCCGTCGAAAAGAATTGAGGCAGTAGCTAAATAGTTTTGGCAGTAATGAATTTGCGTATTTTCGGAGCAATTTAAAAAAAACTTATTTAATATGAAACAAAATTCCCCAAAGGAAATTAAAAAGAAATATTTATTGTGTCGATTGAAAAAAAAATTACTCCAGGTCAAAGAATCGAACTCGCAACCTCCAGGACGAGAGGCAAGCCTCTCAGTCGTTGTGCTACGGGAGATTGTTACAACAAGATGGCTAAATACGTAAATAAAGCTTTTCAGAAACTGCTTTAAATAGAATTTCATTCCAAAGGAATACTCTCTTACAATCTGCATGAGTAGAGTATGCATGAAATTTCTCACCGAAGAGTTTGTAATTCTTTACAACATTAATCCAATCAGAATGGATTTTAGAAAGAGAAAAAAAGAAAAAAAGTCGAACCACCCGCCGGGGTTTGAACCCGCAATTTTTATTTGCAGGTCAACGCCTTTGCCGATTCATCCACCGGCCTCTTCTCGAGCACGCGACAATAAAGTGATTTGTTCGCTGCCTTTGAAAATACTTCTATCCGTTCAAGGTGTACTAATTTTACCAGTTTTTTACGCCTACCTTCGAACTCCTTTATCAGAATTTAAAAAAAATTGTACGGGACCACCGTGGGAAACTACCCTTTCAAACAAAAAAGAAAAAAAGCAAAAAAGTCATTGCGTTACAAAGTTATGCGTGAACAGGACCAAAAAATACCTACGCGTCGAATTGATAACCTCCTCCTTTTTTGAAGTCGGTTAAAAAATGAATATTTTAAAACATAAATTTTATTAAACTGAGACAATGTTTATCATTTTAATTATTTTTACATCAAAAGTAAATGTCTAATGGTGATAAATGTACAAGGATTTATTTTTCGTACGCCTCTATTTCTTCAATTGTATAAACATCAGTGAGAGTTTTACAAATTATAACTTCCGGTCAAGTTTTCTATGAGAAAAAAAACAAAAAATTAAAAACTAGTGGCTTTCTTAGAAAGCTTAGAGTGTCCTCTTTAAAATGCTTTTTTTATTTGCGTATTTTAGGCAAGGATACTTTAGTTTTTCCCCGAACGCCTCGCTAGAAAGTTTGAATTCAGTTTTTTGGCGCGCTTAGATTTTTCGAATTTGCTTCTTATTTTTAATAATTTTTTATATTAATAAAACAATTTTTTTTAAAATAAGTTATAATATAAATTTTAGTAAAATTTCCCGCTCTTTCACGTGGCGCTGTTAGTTTTTCGAATTTTGTTTTATTTTTCGATATATAAAGCAAAAACCAAATTTTCGAATTTGTTTTCGAAATTGTGAACTTAGCATACACTTTAGAGCAGCAAAGATTTTTTTATCGATTTCTACACCCAAAAAGGTACCTAAGTCCCAATTTTAAGCGAGATCACATTTTGTGCCAAGTCAAAGTCTCGGACAACTGGGCTATAGGTATAATATTCAAATTTGCAGAATTTCAAGGTCAATCCGGAGGCAGAAGGTAATATCCGATTGTCGTGAAATTTTCTGTATTAGTTCCTATAACCCTGTGACACATTTTTATTACTATTAGAAGTCAAAAGAAAAGCATTTTTTTTCTCCATACTAGAGTGACCCACCCTATGTTCACCCAACATCTTCTCTTATTGTCACTTTTTTTAAATATGTCCATAATAATAGGATTTTTAGATTTTGCAATCATTTTAATTTATATTTTTTAGTCACTTTCATTTTTAGGCTCTTCACGTCAGTTGCCAAAAGTAACGACTTTTTTTGGCTGCGGCAGAATTCGTCACAAATGTAAAACGCGTATTAAAAATCTGAGTCAGAAATGATCAGCTGTGATGCGGCGCGACGGAAAAATGTCAGATATGTAAATCCACCTTAAAGGGTGTCGTGGCAGGGATTTATCTAGAAACCATCAAAAGTTCACTGTCCTGGCATTTATCATATTCCTGGCATTTAACCTATTCATATTCATATTCACATACATACTCTGTTCCATGATAAATTGGCAAACCTTACTGAATGTATGTATGCGCAAAGGCAAATGTGAGGCATTGAAGGGTCATTGCTAATCAAAAATTGTAGCTCTTACAGCATTTATACAGCTGCAATCAAACTCCTCGTGAGCTAATACAATCTGGTCATGCTCCATTCAAGCAAAGATCAATTTCACGTCGTACTACTAAACAATTACCCTAAAAAATTTGTCAACCCTTGTTGCTAGACAAAATCAGAAGTAATATCGCTTTGAGTAAAGTTTTATTAGTTAATAACACAAAAACGAAACTACATATGTAAGGATAAATTCCCCAAGCAATTGCCTGCACAAATCCGCCTTCATCCCGCAAAACATTTAATCTAACCACAGCCACCGCTTCCGCCCCTTCCCCCGCCATAAATACCAAACATTTCTTCATATCGAAAATAAGGAAATTGTATTTTTCCTCCCAATATCCGGAATGAGCGTGTGTGTGTCTGCTCTACATACACGCACAGCATCCTGTCCGCATTCGTGCAGTTGACACACGCAGGCACGTCGGAGTCACGTCAAAAATCCTTCGCTCCCGAATGAACGCAAATAATTTATATATGGCATGATCCCAGTAAGCGGCATACATCATCGGAAGTCCAGGCCAGAACGGACACGAGCTTTATTTTATGATTCTGCCCGCAATAATCCTGATTAACTAGAGCAGAAGTCGCTATTAAGGATGCCCAAGACTTTTTGATTTGGGGCCAACAGCAGCAGTCTATGAATCTGTGAAAATAAGGATAAACAATGTCCAGGTTTTTTCTCCCAATTTTCTGTTGCAGGATGAGAACTGATTTCAGGAAGAATTCTGCTCCAGGATAATTGCTCCCTTTGACCGCAAACGTTTTAAGTCCCGAGCATGGAGAAAAAAACGAATGCGGAAATGATACCACGAATACCCGAGAGCTCCTGTAGTCCACATATCCCCGAGCAGCAGGACCAGGGGGAGTATCCTTGACAGGCACAAGTTTATGGTGAATGAAACATTCCCAGGCTTAAGGACCGGGGGGGAATCGTGTACCTTAGTCGTGTATCTCCTACGTGTGCTTGGATCTAAGGAGGTATGAGGATTACAAGAGTTTGTCATATCTTAATCCTTGGGCAGATTTACGCTCTGATTTCGTACTTTGTTTAAGTACAAGGACTCTAAAAGGATTTGCGATTTTAAGGACTTAAGACGAAGTCACTTTTATATTTGGACATTTGTTCTTATGTGAGAATAAAAGCGTTCTGGGGGTGGATCTGCCCCACTAGGAATATGTTCACCGATTATTAGAAGCAGGCGAGCACTTTATCCTCGGTGATAAAGATGCGATAACATCGTTTTATCTTTAGTGGAATTTACTTTTGCTTTTTAGATGGTAAAGGATAAGGCGCCTACTTCGATGCAGATGTTACGTGTGAAAGCAAACAATTTTTTCTGCTCATTTTTCGTTCACTTTCACTTTTTTTCTGAGGCAATACAATCCGTTTTCCGTTGTTTTCCGTTAATTTCGTTAAAATTGATTATCTGCTGTTTTCGTTAAATACAGATAATCTAATTAATAAAAGAAAGTTTCTGTATGCGTGTATGGATGCGTGTATGTGCGATGTGTGCGCTATAGCGGGCGTACCAGTCATCGCAGAGCTTCGAAATTTTGCACGAAGGTCCGTGGGGGTCTCCCATGATGTACCTCCCGATTTTTGAAATTCAAAATGGCCGCCGAAATATGACCGAAATTTAAAATGGCCACCCAAATTTACCAATTGTGTTCCGATTTCCATGAAAATCGGTATCTGGGGGTTTTCAAGGTAGCAAATAACGAATTTATGATCAGAACTTATAAATTCAAAATGGCCTCGCCAATATGGCGGACGAATTTTTCCAATTGTCTTCCGATTCCAATGAAAATCGGTATCTGGGGTTTTTTAAGATAGCAAATAAATAATTTATGATCAGAACTTATAAATTCAAAATGGCAGCACAAATTCTAATGGCCGCCGCAATATGACGTGATATGAAAATCAAAATGGCCACCAAAATTTGCCAAATGTGTTCCGATTTCCATGAAAATCGGTATCTGGGGGTTTTTAAGGTTGAAAATAACGAATTTATGATCAGAACTTATAAATTCAAAATGGCCGGCGAATTTGCCAATTGTCTTTCGATTCCAATGAAAATCGGTATCTGGGGTTTTTTAAGGTAGAAAATAACGAATTTATGATAAGAACTTATAAATTCAAAATGGCCGCGCCAATATGGCGGACGAATTTTTTTAATTCTATTCCGATTCCAATGAAAGTGAATATCTAGGGGTTCTTAAAGATTCAAATAACGAATTTATGATCAAAACTTATCAAACTTATTATAATGAAAATGGCAGCACCAATTCTCCACATCAGGAAATCTATATTAATAAAAGAAAGTTTCTGTATGCGTGTATACGTGTATGTATGTGCGATGTGTGCGCTATAGCGGGCGCACCAGTCATCGCAGAGCTTCGAAATTTTGCACGAAGGTCCGTGGGGGTCTCCCATGATGCACCTCGAAGCCCGATTTTTGAAATTCCAAATGGCCGCCGAAATATGACCGAAATTCAAAATGGCCACCCAAATTTACCAATTGTGTTCCGATTTCCATGAAAATCGGTATCTGGGGGTTTTTAAGGTTGAAAATAACGAATTTATGATCATAACTTATAAATTCAAAATGGCCGCGCCAATATGGCCGACGAATTTGCCAATTGTCTTTCGATTCCAATGAAAAGCGGTATCTGGGGTTTTTTAAGGTAGAAAATAACGAATTTATGATAAGAACTTATAAATTCAAAATGGCCGCGACAATATGGCCGGCGAATTTGCCAATTGTGTTCCGATTACAATGAAAATCGGTATCTGGGGTTTTTTAAGATAGCAAATAAATAATTTATGATCAGACTTATAAATTCAAAATGGCCGCCCCAATAAGGCGGACGAATTTTTTCAATTCTATTCCGATTCCAATGAAAGTGGATATCAAGGGGTTTTTAAGGTTGCAAATAACGAATTTATGATCAAAACTTAAATTCAAAATGGCCGCACCAATATGGCCGATGAGTTTGCCAATTGTATTCCGATTCCAATGAAAATCGGTATCTGGGGGTTTTTAAGCTAACAAATAAAGAATTTATGATCAAAACTTATAAATTTTAAATTTCGGGGCCAATATGGGGGACGAATTTTGCCAAATAAGCCTTTCCACGTCAGTTGTATGTAGGTTGTTCAAGAGTTGGGAAATCGAAAAATCTTCACATCCTACCTCCGAACACTAAGTAAGAAGGGGGCAGTGTAACGGCTAACCGAAAAGAGAAAGTTAAAATTCCAATTCACCGAAAAGTTTCATGTTCATAGGCACCTACTTGAATACATACATAACGCAGTGTCACATCTCAATTTAGTACGGTTGTTCTAACTGAACCGCCAAGAAGAGGAAGGAGGAGCACATGTGTGCAAGAAGTTTTGTTTTGAAATTAAAGTTGTTAAAAAGAAATAAATTGAGAACACTCGGTATAGGTAACTCGACATTTTTATATGGTATCCAAAATCATTTTCCAGAATTTTTGTAGTTTTCATTATACTTTTGTCCTACCGCGGACAGTGCACACATAAACTTTTTTTATTTAAATGCGTTGCAACGTACGCGGGTTTTATGCTAGTCTATATTTATAAAAGAAAGTGTCTATCTGTGTGTCTGCTTGTGCGTACCGTCACGCGTTTGAGCTAAACTAGAAGAGATGAAATCTGATTTTTTTTGTAGATGCATGGATACCTAAACAGGTGCCTAAAAGTTTCCGTTTTTCGAAATTTTAATTAGTTTTTTTTTAATTAATTAATTAGTACGGGTTTTGACCATTTTTTACTTCTACGCCTCTTGCAACTTGATTTTGACCCACTTTCATGTAACCGATCAACCCCAAATTTTGCCCATATGCATAGTTCGCGTGACAATAATGCAATATGCCATTTTTGTAAAAAAATCAAGATGGCGCTTCCAAGATGGCAAGCGAATTTTTCAATTGTGTTTCCCGATCCCCGACATGGGTGTCAAATGAAAGGGTATAACGAGTAGAGTACAATTAGCTGTGGGACGTCATTCCAAATACAAAATGGCGGCCAACACAAGATGGCGGAAGACATAATAGAATAAAAAGTAGAAAATATAACCTATCAACTTGAAATTTTGCACATATGCATAGCTCGATTGACAATGCAATCGGACCATTTTGTAACAAAATCAAGATGTCGGTTCCAAGATGGCGGCCGAATTTTTCTATTGTGTTCCCCGACCCCTGTTAGCTGTGTGGCGTCAACACAAATTCAAAATGGTTGCCAACACAAAATGGCGGATTACCTTTTTCTTTACAAGCCACTCAGTATGGGTATCAAATGAAAGGGTATGACAAGATGAATACTATGATCTGTGTGGCGTCATTCCAAATTCAAAATGGCGGTCAACACAAAATGGCGGTTTACCTTTTTCTTTACAACGCCCTCCGGAATGGGTATCAAATGAAAGTGTACGACGAGTATAGTATAGTAAACTGTGTGGCGTCATTTTAAATCCAATATGGCGGTCTCTACAAAATGGCGGAAGACATAATAGACTAAAAAATAGAAAATAAAAAATATATAGTTAAAAAAAACTAAAAAATATGCTTTTATTTTAAAATGAACTAAAAAGTAAAAAATAATTTTGAATGTAAAGTTTTTATTGCTCCAGCCAGAATATGGAAACAGCCTACCTTTCGAAATGTAAAAAAGCGTGGGCCGCTAGCGAAAATTTCCGGTGTTAATAAAATAAGAATATAGGAAGAGAGTCCCACGCTGTTTTACATTTCGAAAGATAGGTTGTTTCCATATTCTGGCTGGAGCAATAAAAACTTTACATTCAAAATTATTTTTTACTTTTTAGTTAATTTTAAAATAAAAGCGTATTTTTTAGTTTTTTTATTAAACTATATATTTAATGGTTTTATTTAGCTTGACCTCGTATATTTGTTTGTTTGTTTCTTTGGTTCAAATCTTGCGACAACTTTTTCTACTACTTCTACTAAACCGATTTTTATGAAACTTTGCACACACATTGAGTTCCCGTGACAATGCAATCTGAGAATTTTGTAAAAAAATCAAGATGGCGGTTCCAAGATGGTGGAGGAATTTTGAAATTGTGTTCCGATTACATTGAAAATCGGTATAGAGAAGTTTTTATGAGCGCGAATGACAAATCTGTGGTCAAAATTAGAAAATTCAAAATGGCGGTGCTAATATGGCGGATTATTTTGGCAATTAACAGAATCCATTGAAAATCGGTATCGGGGGGTTTTCAGTGCCACAAATGACGATTCTGTGCTCAAAATTTGAAAATTAAAAATAGCGGATGAATTTTGCAAATGTGTTCAGAATAATATGGCAGATGTATTTTGCAAATGTGTTCTGAATCCATTGAAAATCGGTATGGCGGTGCCAATATGGCGGGTTATTTTGGCAATTGTGTTCTGAATCCATTGAAAATCGGTATCGGGGGGTTTTTAGGGCCACAAATGACGATTCTGTGCTCAAAATTTGAAAATTAAAAATGGCGGATGAATTTTGCAAATGTGTTCTGAATAATATGGCAGATGTATTTTGCAAATGTGTTCTGAATCCATTGAAAATCGGTATCGGCGGGTTTTTAAGGTCACAAATGGAAAATCTGAGGGCAAAATCGGAAAATTCAAAATGGCGGCGTCAATATGGCGGTACGATTTTGGGAATTACGATTCGATTTCACCGAAAATCGCTATTTGGAGGTGTTTAAGGTCGGAATTAATGGATTTGTTGTCAATATTAGAAAATTCAAAATGGTGCTGGCAATACGGTAGGCATAACAAATCACTTCACCAGAATTTTGTAAAAAGTAAAATGCATAAAAACCTGTATAACGACTGTATAATTAAATAAGAACGACTTGTCTAGTAAAATGTATTTCCAAGTCCACAAAAAAAAATATTTCAAATGCGCGATGGAACATTCATAGAAAAAATTTATTGACCCTTATCCTCCTGTAATATAAGGAATGAATTGGAAATACAGAATGGCCATAGAAGTTTTCACTCCCATCGTGTGGTCCTACGCACACCAGTTTTTGTTAATTTTTTTCGTTCACTTTCACTTTTTTTCTGAGGCAAAACAATCTGCAATTCGCAGATTCTGTTCTTTTGACGTGATAACGTCTTATAAATCGATGCGGTTGGAAGGCATTCACGAAAAAGTTGTAACGAAGTCACTAACGTCCAGTAACGTTACGATGCTCGCACAACTTTCGAGAAAGAGGCTCGCGTTCTTAGCGTCGGAGCAAAAGAAAGAAAGCGTCTCAATGGGGTGCTACACACGAGATTAATTCGGACGGGTGAGGCTTTAAGGGCTCCAAATGACGAATTTGTGGTTAAAATTTGAAAATTCAAAATGGCGGACTTATTTTGGCAATTGTGTTCCGATTGGACTGAAAATCAGTAACGAGGGGCTTTAAGGGTTCCAAATGACGAATTTGTGGTTAAAATTTGAAAATTCAAAATGGCGGACTAATTTTGGCAATTGTGTTCCGATTGGACTGAAAATCAGCATCGGGGGGCTTTAAGGGTTCCAAATGACGAATTTGTGGTTAAAATTTTAAAATTCAAAATGGCGGATGACAGCGTAGACCATAGAGAAAAACCGGCGAGAAAAATAAAACTGAAAAACTGAATAAAACGAAATATGTCAGTGATTTATGAATTTAAAAGTGTAATCTTCATTTAATCCTTTGTTCCAAAAAACTTATAATATAAAAAAGACGTTATCACGTAAAAACTTCGCCCGTATACGGTCTTTACAGGAACCCATATTTTTTCGTTAAAATTCTGCTGTTTTTCGTTAAATACAAATAATACTAAATAAACTTTCATCCATTATCAAAGCACTTTATTAAGGTGAGAACACGAGATAGTTCTTCAATCGGACGTCTACCGGCAATGACTGTTTTTTTATATGAAAATCAGGTGTCACCCCAGTCCGTCATGTCAGTACCGTTATGGTGCAATGTCTAGTAGTAAGCTTAGCTCGAAAGACAGAAAAAGGGTAGGATACTAAGATAGATTATGGGGAGTCAGGGGAATATTGGAAGAGATGGCGATGAACCCTGCGTTTGAACTTTTGAATGTTGTATGAATTCGGGAATACTGACTGTGGAAGATTGTTCCACAGAAATTCCAGGCATTGCAATGCTTGTTTAGCAATTTAGAACATGTATTGTTCTTATTGTCATGTCTAAGATATTTAGAGAAGGTTCGGCCAGTTCTAGTTCGTCCACTGAAACGGGAGGAATGGTCAGAAAGAGAGCTGGTGATTGAATCTTTCAGACAAGAGCTTGCGGTTCGACATTGCATTAGAACACTTGACAGTACAAAGGGGTTTCTTTGGGCCTTTTAAATAAAGAAGTGAATGTGTGGTCGCCACGCACGTTAGAGAAATGAAACGTCACAGCCAGACGAATGCGAAATTTGTAGGGAAAACGAACAATTAAACAATTATCGTGATTACATGAGGCGATCGAAAGCTCGACTTGAAAGTTGTTTGAAATACGATCTGTGTTTTCGGTTCTTCTCGATTGAGTTACTGATTTGAAATTAAATCCAAATAGTATTGAAACTGACAGATGACAAATGCCAAGTTGGAATAATGTAATACAGTGAAGAAAATTATTTAATTTTACTTATTTCAATAATTTAATGTTAATTTTGGAAATACATAATCAGCATGTGAAAATAAGAAGAAGGAGACTTTTGAGAAATTTATCCAAAAAGTTGGAAATTAATAGTTTAAAATTTTTTAAAAGCATGAAAAGCTGGTTCTACACGGGCGTACAGCGGACACATTTTTGTGTGTTTTAAACGTCTATTCCTTTTGAAATTTGATGGCCTTCTACACGAGCAAATTTTTCTAACACAATCTACGTCAGAATATTTTTTTTATCTTTATTCTCTTTTGCGTACTTCCAAGTGAAACAATGTTAAGCTAATCAGCTATTATTTCAAGTTTGTGGATTTAATAAATATTATTTGAATTTTAAGAAGTTCATACTTACATTTATTGTGAAGTTAATAAATTATTTATTTATTGCAACTTTATTTTTGTTTATATTTTGGACGTTGTTGTTGTAGTACAGGATCCGTAGAAGAACGACCTTCACCGATCGAGTAACCGAATGAAATCTATTTTTTATGATAAAAAATAAGCTAACAAAAGTAACGGTGATGGGTTGCCTAACGAAATATGTTCAAGGCTATATTTAATAGGCGTTTTTTCGCTTTTTTCTCTATTTTGAGGAGAAACTATGCATTTTGGTGAAACCATCAAAAGAGCAAAGTTGTAGAGAACAAAATTTCCTACAAAATTTTTTTCACTGTTCGAATTCGGCATAGTTCTGATGCTACAGGCGTTTTGCGCCTTTTTTTCATATTCTGTTAATAAATCAAAGCGTCCAAAGAAAGGCCGTTGAAAAACTGCAACTACCTCAGAAGTTGTAAATATCTGATGTATACAAACTTTTCACTCCCACTGCATTTCAAATTAAAATCACAAATAAAATCAACAAAAAAACATAGCAACCTCATTAATACATAGTCACAATTTTCTTATAGCAGAAGAAAAAAGCAACAACAACCACACAGCTGTCAAAATGTTTGCTCGAAAATGTGATAGAAAAATGTGTTGAAAAAATCTGCCCATTCCCCGCCCTATTTCACCCACAAACGAATTTTCGAACACATTTGTGTGTGTTCGTTGTACGCTCGTGTAGAAACACCCAAAGCCATGCTTACTATTGCCATACAAAACATTCCTAACCCGGGGTCTCCACGGGCAATTTTTGGCATTGGCAATTGGAAATTATTGTCATTGCCGGAAAAAATTGACTGTGGAGACGCAGCAGCATGTTCGGCAATATTCCTCTAAAATATTACCAAAGCAACAATTGCATAGGAAATAAGTTCAGGCAATTTCTGAAATCAAGATGGCGGAATATGAAAGTAAACAAACAGAACTTGTTATATTCTGGGTTAAAACCGATAAATAAAATGGATGATATATTTTATATATTCTTCCACTCTCAAAACAATTAAAATTAGTATTTGTTTTTTTACTTTTGGTACTTTTCTCGCGTTAATGCATCTTTTACCAATGAAATTTCCGCGCAATGAAATTCCGGCTTGAAACGTTGACAAGGAATATTGTCAGTTACCATAACCGTAAAAAAATGCCCGTGGAGACCCGGGGTAAGAAGAAGCCCAAGAGATTTTGGATGTTAAATAGAAGGAAGTATGTTGTTTCTTCATTTGTCCATATCGATACCCTCATTCTAATTCCACGTATGAGCATTTTTAGGGAAATTTTTTTTGTGAAAGATTATTATGTATTTTGCAATTCTCTACACAGCAGTTGCAAAACCATGAAAGAAAAAGTCACAACAAAACAAAATTCTATGGTCCTACTATAAAATATAATAACGGTAAGTATACTTCAGAAGAAATAAAAAGCAGTTTTTTGCTTCTCCTGAAAAATTTTGAATTTTTCTCGTACGTGGTATTAGAATGAAGGTATCGATATATTTCGTTTAGTCATAGTCGTTTTTCACAACACAAAATACTTTTGTAAACAGAAAATAAACGCTCCAAAACAAAAAATAAACTAAGTAACCTACAAACGTCAAAATTAAATTCGATCTAATTTCAATTTGTGTTTACATGCACATTCTTCATACAATTTCAATTCGATTAAGGAAATTTTTTGTATCGGATCGAGTCAATCCAATTTCAAATCGATCTGTGTTTACATAAGATCGAAATGTGTTTCAAATATGTTTCAAATCAATTTCGAGCGTCATGTAACCAGGGTAAATAATATTCATTTATCCGTATAAAACATATATTTATTCGTTTTTATTCAAATCTTCACCAAAATCAAAAAATGAAATGATAGTTTTGAAAAAGTACGTGATTTAAAAGTTCATTAAAATATGTATCTACAAATTACAGCGCCAATTGTTGTACCACATAGAACGGAACAAGTCAACTTTTTGGCTTGCAATCTATTTTCGGGGCCCCCTATTAATACAGGCTGTGCGGCGCAAAATTCCTTCAGATCGAAAAAAAGTAACCTGGCTAGTTTTTCAACGGGAAAATATAGGTAAAAGTACTAGTTTTAAAAAAAATACTTTGGAAAAAATCGGTTTGTAGGAAGCTATCGAAAAAAAATCGGAGAGGTGGGAAAACCGATATATCGGGAAAAAAACAGGGAAACAAATTTTTAATGGAAAAGCAAAAAATAGGAGGTTGGTTAGAAAAAACGAAAAAAATGATAGTTGTTGAAGACAAATCCGTTAGAAACTTTACGAGAAAACACGCTTTTATCTCGAAAAAATCGCGATTTTTCGCCCTTCATTTTCTCAGCTTGTGTGACTCGTAGGAAATCCCTTCGGGGTTTAAATTATAGCTTTTAATACTGTTTTTTTGTCGCAAAATAATATTAAGTTTCCGCACAATTTGCGAAAATGTAAAAATATAAGTGCTTCGGAAAAAACGTACGCGTTCGTAAATTATCGGTTTTACGTAAGTTTTGGCTAAGTAAAATTTGTTCATGAGATAAATCTTCATAAAAATGTCCTATACAAAATTTACGTAGAACCAATGGTTTACGAGATATGGGCTGAGAAAACTCGAGCATCGCTATAATTTTGTTGATTATCTATATATATCTCTCCTTTTCTACTTCTTTCATATTGTCATCTTCATCAACACTCATCTCAGGGGAAAATAACGAAATGTGGTCGGCGTTATCATCGTTCAACTCAGGTTCAATGGTTGTGTCCTCGGATATCGAATTGAGACACGACGGGCCCCGACAAAAGCCATACACTACGGAAGAAGGCAATCCTACTTTTCTGCATCCACTTCCCATCATCCACCTCTAAGAAATGCCAACTGGATATTTTCCATAGGGGTTCTCTTTATTTTAGGGTCGCAAATAATTACTCAAAAGTCCATAAAGCCAACTGACCGGCTACTCAAGTTACGGAGGGCTAAAGGTAATAAAAATCAGTTTTTCTTAAATATCTCGTAAATTATCTGTTTTACGTTAATTTTTGGCTAAATAACATTTATTAGATGGACTCTTTTTATAGTAAATGTTAAGTACCATTGTTACTCCAACGATCTACTAGCAATTGGCCCACTTGAGGAAAACATCCGTCAAGCTATTCGTGAAATAAGGCCACAAAGAAAATTTGGTTAACAGAATGAGCCACTGCTAAGCCAGCGGCCGCAGCCATTTTGGTGAAATTGTTATACATAAATAATCGGAAGATACTCTCTAATAAACAGCATACATTGAAAAATAATAGTTTTAATAATAATTGCAAAAAGAAACTAACAGATGGCCCACCTTTTATATGCACCGAAGAAGGCTTAAACAGTTAAAGTCTTCATGGGGTTGTAATGGCCGGTTTTACACGACCGGACACCGAACAGACAAAACGAACGAACAAACTGGCGTTTATGGGGAAGAGGGTGAGAGAGGACGATGGAAAACCGACCCCTCTCTCATCCCCTTTCCCATAAACCCCAGTTTGTTCGTTCGTTTTGTTTGTTCGGTGTCCGGTCGTGTAAAAGGGCCCAATCTGATAGCGCCTGGGATCTACAAGCTACAAGCATACACAACAAACACATAAGAAGTATAAAATAATGGGGTATGCGTTGCTGCACAGCTTGTCACCCAAATTTCTCAAAAACTATTGGTTCTACGTAAATTTTGTGTAGGGCATTTTTATGCAGATTTATCTCACGAACAAATCTTACTTAGCCAAAATTTACGTAAAACCGATAATTTATGAGATATATTTGAGAAAAACTGATTTTCGTGACCTTTGACCCTCCGTAACTTGAGTGGCCGGTCAGTTGCCTTTATGGACTTTTGGGAAATTATTTGTGACCCCAAATAAAGAGAGTCCCGCTGGAAAATCTCCAGTTGGATTTTTTAGAGCTTTGGCCCTTTTTTGTATAAAATGACTGGGCTAAGAGCGCTCCGCACTTTTCAGATTACACTCGTTTGGCTCTGCCGGATACCCATCGAAGATGATGTAGCAGTTTTGCTTGTAATACCGAAGTACGAAATCTACGTATTTTTGTACAATGTCACCGTTACTGGTTTGAGAATTCCACACAACTCGATGAAGCAAAAAGCCACCGTCAACGACATACACTGCATTATTGCTCGACAATACTGTACTTATATTGTTGAAATTGCTCTACAGTGCCGATTTTTTTGTTTTTCGCATTCCAGAATCGTCAAACAAGATAGAGGGTATGGCGCAAGCTCGTATGTTAGGTAATTTTTTATATCTTCTTGCGATTTGATCGTGATGCACAAACGTTGAAAAAGTATCGTGGGATTTACGGCAACAGTACTTTCGTTTACTTTTTCGTTCGAAGCAACGGCTTTCACGGATAGTACTTCATTCTTTCTTTGCAATTTCACATTTTTGTAATCGTTCGCAATCATATTTTGCAAAGATTTCATACCAATTTCGAACGCTTTATAACAATTAATCGAAGTATCACCTATCAACCCCGTACTAATTGAAAATATGTTTTTATGCATGACAAATGGATTATGATTGTTAAAGTAATTTTCAATTTTTTGGCAATCAATATCGTCTTTTGCAGTTCTACTGAATCGTTCGTCGACGTGTTGCTCTGAGGTTTCGTAGGAAACATTGCAAAAATCTCCCATAACATTGGAGATGCGAAGTAAGGAAATCGACGATAGCACCCATTTACTTGTTACGCTATCTGATATTCCTCGACCATTTGTTAAGCCTCCCTCCGAACTCATTTCTTTCATGAGCGTTTGCTTAATCGTCATGTCACTCCAAACACCAGTGCGAAATTTGTTGGAACGCCTGATCGTGAAATACCCTTCATCCGTAAAATTTTTGTACTCAGTACTGTTCATTTTATCTTTAACTCATATATGTCTTGTAAATATCGGTTTTCCCACCTTTTCGATATTTTTTCAATAACTTCCTACGAACTGATTTTGTCTAAACTATTTTTTTTAAAAACTAGTACTGTTCGAGCCACATAAAAAAAAATCAAAAACAAACCTAAAAAGAAAATGATTAAATATATTACCTATAATCCATCCATCCAAATGAGAACCCATCACTAGCATCACTCCTAAAAGTAAACAAAAATCATAAAATACGAAAATAATCGCAAAGGAAACTACTCACCTGACAACACCAGAAACACCTCCAATGAATAAATCCACCAAACCTCAAACGCCTAAAAATTCCTAAAATTATATAAACCAAATTAAAAACAAAAATTTAAGCATTAATAAAAACTTACCAATAACAACACAACTGACAGCTCAAATAGACACTAATACATTGCCAACTTTACTCCGCAAGTTGAACGGGGCACTTAGCCAGCAAAGGCAAAGCGTAGCCCCACTACCATATTGCCCCGCCAGATTGCTATGGCCATTGTCAGCAGAGAAATAAATATCGGGGCACGCTGGTCAGAACTTCAGATCGCATTCGGTCTTCTACCGGACTTGAAGTAGAACCTCCAGCTAAAAGCTAGTGATCTCAATTTGGTTCTATCAGTCGCCTTGAAACTGATAGAAATTTCTACTAATATCAGTGTACTGACCTGATATCAAATTTACAACCCAAACCCAAACTTAATCCAACATTTAACCAAGTTATTAACATTTCAGTTGGCACACGAACCACAACTTAATTTTATTGAGGCATAATTCTAACATTCAGGATTCGGATTACACCGAAATCAGGAGGATTGGAAACAGAATTGGAATCAAAACCTACGTCAATTAATGGTGAAAGAAAACGTCAAATCGTACATGAAGTATATATGGAAGGAAATCGTGCATGACTTATATTAAAATAACAATTAGAATATAATATGTACTAGAATTTAGCATAAACCTAATATATTGGATTACAACTGTGAATATTAATAAATATTTTAAATTGAATTAAAGCAACCAGTGTTTTTCTAAGTTCAGCGTTGATCATTGAGTATTGAAAATAGGGATAAATTATATCCCAAACAAGTACTTTTACCTGTATTATCCCGTTGAAAAACCAGCCAGGTTATTTTTTTTTATCTGAACTTTCTCAGCCTGTACTATATGACCTGGGACCCGGGCAATTCGTCACAGACAAATACCCCCCCCCCCCCCCCAACAATTGTGGCGGGCCGGCGGACCCCCAGCGGTGTCTCCTGTCTTAGGCATGGGCACAGTTGGAAACATACCAGACACCATAATCACTAGATCGTTTACTTATGCGAGGACGTAACTGAGCCACACGCAGCTCTTGAACATGACCACCAGCCATGATAGTACTAACTCCGGTAATTCACTTGGCTGAATTTTAATATAGTTGTGAAACTATTACAAATTTATGAAAACCAATTCAAAACGAACGACAAAAGCGCTATAACTTCTTTATCACCATGTAACTAAAGACAAATACTTTCCTTTCTAACTATTTAATGTCTTCTTGATCTTGGGTATAACTATTACATACTGGCCTATGACGATCAATTTGGTCTCAAGTACCCTATATAAAATGAGGTAAAGTTCCATGGAAATTTCAAATCTACCTTTCCACATCCATCACACAAAAGAACTCTGCTTTTTTATCATCCTGCATTTTCACGAACACGTAAATCAATGAAATAAACTTGCGGCATATGAGTAACTTTTATTACTTGAACAAAAGTCCATTTGTTTGACACTCATTTCGCCGTCTCTTTTTGGAGGGGTTTTATATAACACTTTTTTTTCGGAAAGGAATATGCCCAACTGTTCGATTTACCCTCGGAACACTTTTAAACTCGATAAAGGATCGTTTGTTTTATTCTTGTACCATTTGAACTTTATGTACATTTTATCACGTCTTTGTTACGCTTTCTGCCCTTTCTGCCACTTCCTTTTTTGCGCTATCCTGTGTCCCAGTCATAAAAATTTATCCACCCTTAAACACACAAATGATAAACTTTAGCAGCTAAAAAACATGAATCATTCTAATCCCGGCCTTCAAGTATCGGTGTACACAGGATGCTTCATAAAATTGTAAAATAGTTAAATGTACTAAAACTATTTTAATCACTCTGAAGGAGCGACGAATTGTGCCTGCTCCGTTTTTCCTTGTAGTTACACAATTACAGCGCGCACGGAAGGCTCTTCAGGATAACGAATGGGTACTGGTTCGCCGGTTACGTTTGCAACAACCCCCGGCATCCCGCCACATTGAAGCCCACACTGTAAAAACAGAATTCGTTTTAATCTAAAAGTTTATGTCTCTCCGGTAGTTGTTGCACACACGACGAGCGAGTGTAGTAGGCAAATGCAGGGATAAAATAGTCCTTGAGTGTAACAACTTAATTTTAACACAAGTTTTCAAGCTAAATAACATTTTACAGCTTACGTTTAGAGCCGTTCTAGAGCCCTTAAGGCCGCGTGATCTCTACACTCGTGTGTATGTAATTTAGTGTGTTGAAATTGAATCTTGTTCACAATATTCAATTTTTTTCGCGTTAAGTACTCTTTAAGGATGTAATTAACACATGTATGCATATTAATTACACACAAACAAGACGCTTTTTTTCTATGTATGTGTATACCCGACTAAACACTGCTGCTGAGCTCTAGATGCAGAGATGTTGCACATACCCCTGCCAGATGGCGGATCCTGTTCTGGTATCCTTTTACGAGCATGAACCACTCTCCCCGGGCCAATGGCACGTTAGTAATTGCTATGAAAACTGCACACTATTCAGAGCTACAACAACATCAAGATTCCTAGATAAGCTCCTTTTCGCCCTGCGTCAATTATGCAAAAAGTTCCGCCGACTTAAAAGTTTGCGGTGTGTGAGGGGGAGGAGTGAAGAACCATACAGTCGTTATACACGCGTAAGGCTCCTTTAAAAAAAGAACCTCCCAAGTGGAGCGATATGCAGTTTCATACCGGCAGCATTTTCTCCACAATCTTCTCTTAATTAGCGGCTTTTTAACGTTCTCATAACTAGGCCACTCCGGCAATCTTCTTCTAACAAGTAATGACGGAGTGGGAAATTCATGTCTGTCCCCCCACCCCCGCACTCCTCTTCAGGTTTATGCTCCTATAAATAGCAAAAATCCTTTTCGAGTTGTGTCTCCTCTTGTTGTGCGAAATGAAATGTGGTTAATATAAACATGTAGGGTATCGGGATTAATCAATCTTCGCCGGACTCTTCTAATAATAGGCTTTGGGTACTATTTCGATGGGACGTGTTCTGAAGGGATGAGTAATTGACGGGATGGCTTCCGGTGAATAGATAAAAAATGCGCCTATTTACGCTCTGTGAATGGCTTTATAAATCACACGAAACATGATTTTAGGAGTCAATCTCTGCGGCAAAATGTTAAATCTTTTTTATGTGTGTTTTAAGGGCTGAAAGTCAGTTCATAGGTAAACAGGGGCGGCTATTTCATAGGTGCGAATGGTGCATTTTCACCGGGCGCAATTGGACGGGGCGCAATTTGAAGTTGTTGAGAGTGTCTTCTACGGTCAGGAAGGCTGCCAAGATGGACTGTTTTTATTCTATGCAGAATTCTACAGTGAAAACTAATACATACAGTGCAGTGACCACCGATTATCTCTTGAAATATGTAGGCTTGGAGATTGGAGGACATAGCGTGCTCTATTATGGAGATTCGAGTGTATTGGTCTATAGATTTGCGGAGCGCCGAAGGCCATCTACCAGAAGCTTAAGCAGTAAGAAACTTAAAGAAACAGCATTAGAGGCAGTGGTGGATTTACGCTTAGGCCCGCGGTGCCTAGGGCGGCAAAATAGGCTTCAAAATTTATAGAACGATTAAAATTTAAAAATCAATTTAACTTAGTTTTGCTGTGTGCTGTGAAGTACTCTGAAAATGGAGAGATCCAAAGTCGTGCCTGTCGTCCCCTGTGTCTATACGTGACATTCATAGAGTGACCGATAATCCTACATTTTAAGTGGTCCCTAAGGAATATAGCAACACCACCACCAGTGCGACCTTGGCGATCGTTACGAAAAATTTGAAAACCAATTTCGTTTTCCTTCTGCTGCCCTTATAGTCCGGGGAAATTAGCAAAAAAAACGCACGAAAGGAGACAAAATTCGGAAATGGCTGAAAATTGGTCCACAGCTTCCTTGTGACTTTTTAAGAAAACAATTTCGAAATCACAAAAAAAACAAAATATCCGCCGGAAATATAGCGGTTTTCCGGTGTTTTCCTTGTATCTCGGTTTCTATAGGTCATACAAACCCGTACAAAGACGCTAAATGTTGACAATGAAATTCTCTACAACTTTAATTCTTACAAGATGTTGACCCGATTAACCCTTTCAAAGTTAATCAAGGTCAAAGTTTCCAAAAATCACTTTTTGGCGAAAACATCACTCAAAAACTGGTGTTTTCAAAAAAAAATTTTGATCAGTCAATAAGAAACGTTATTGCCTACAAAAAAGTGTCATTTTTTCGAAAACTTAACCCTTTCGAAGTTATTCAAGGTGAAATTTTCCAAAAATCACTTTTCAGCCAAAAAATCACTAACTATTGCTTTTTGCAAAATTTTTCGAAAAGTTTTCAAAAAAGTGGCAAGGGTGTCATTTAGGCAATAATTTTTTGTACAAATAGAGCAAAAAAAATTTCTCAATAATCAGTTTTTGAGTCATTTTTTGACCAAAAACTGATTTTTTGAAACTTTGACCTTGAATAACTTCGAAAGGGTTAAGTTTTCGAAAAAATGACACAAGGCTTTTTTGTAGGCAATAACGTTTCGTATTGACTGATCAAAAAGTTTTTTCGAAAAAGCCAGTTTTTGAGTGATGTTTTCGCCAAAAAGAGATTTTTGGAAACTTTGACCTTGAATAACTTTGAAAGGGTTAATCCGGTCAACATCTTTGTAAGAACTAAAGTTGTAGAGAATTTCATTGTCAACCTTTAGCGCCTTTGTACGGGGTTGTACGACCTATAGAAACCGAGATACAAGGAAAACACCGGAAAACCGCTATATTTCCGGCGGCCATTTTGTTTTTTTTGTGATTCCGAAATTGTTTTCTTAAAAAGTCCCGAGGAAGCTGTGGACCAATTTTCAGCCGAATTTTGTCTCCTTTAAATGCTAATTTCCCCGGACTATTACGCTCATATATAGCTTTTTAGATGGTCGTTCACAACAGGTGAAGATTTGCCATTTAGTTTCCTCCCCTGCCATGCTTTTTGCTGGCGTTCCCCAAGGATCTATCTTAGGCCCTCTACTGTTTAGTATATATACACGGGTCTATCCGTTAAGTTTACAAAGCGGCCGGCTGTGGATAGGTTTTAGATAGACGAGCAAAAAATCGTATGGAATGGGGGGGGGATAGTAACGGTTTAGCCTCTAGGGCGTTTTGAAGTTTTTTTTAGAGTTTTGTATATCACCCTGTATTTTTGTAACCCTATGACCTATTTTCATGAATAAGGTATCAGTGTACGCAGAATACTCCCACCGATTTTATTGCTTATCAGCTGATTGGTATACCGGATACTTCCGGCAGTTTTTGAGCCCGCATACCAAGATATTTTCAAAGTTACCATCAAAACGAGTAAAATAAAAAAACCAACTTGCTACATGTAACGGTAAATTTTTACCCCTTATCACAACTATCAAAGAGGTATGTCCGACCTTTTCGGCTTATTAAATCCACGCATACCAAGCTTATCTTGTTCGTCTAACTTCTAACTTTCGATTACCAAAAAATTTCCAATTCCGTATGACGGCGCTTTTAGTATCACCGGCTCCCCGCCTATTAGTTATTTATATTTGCTTTTATAAAATCACATTTAAAATTTGATTTGCAAAAAAAACCCAATTCTATTTAACCGTAGAACTGACTTAAAACTACTTACTACTGATAGCGATATTAAGAGCTTATCTTCGCGTAAACATGGTCAATGTTGTCTATCCAAACAAAATTGGTGCAAGAAATCGATCATTAGGATATTATTGGATTTTTTACCCAAATTAATAAAGCTTATAATAAATTATTCGTAAATTAAATGTTTTATTATAAAAAGTAGCGCTATAAAGCAAAAAAGGCGCCATATCGTGCGGGGCCTAGAGCGCAGTCGAGCTTAAATCCGCCACTGATTAGCGGGACAGTTTTGTGAAGTTAAAACGCAAGCAAACCCAGCTTAAAAGCAAGATCTTGAACCAAATTCTGATTGGACACAGGCTTTCATAGGTGCAAATGGTGCACTTGCATTGGGCGCAGTTGGACGGGGCGCAATTTCAGAAATTACGAATTTTAAAAAAAAATTAAAAACTTTGAAAAAAAATTTTGAAAATGTGTTCCCGTGCCTTCATTTTCATATATTAAAGGAGCTCCACAGAGTGTTTGTGTCTTTTTCAATTACCTTCACTGCGATCACAAAATGAAGAGCTGATGGGGCCGCGATATGGTATACTGCACCGGTCGCAAAAAAACGCAGCGCCGTCCCTGTAGGTAACAAGTAATTGTTTAGCATGCATCTTCTATCTGGACTAGAATTTGTTGGGCAGAATGCTGTTAAAAACAATGTACAAATCGATACCCATCCCACCAATGGGCATATTCACACAGTGCACATTCATGGCGCCTAAAACCGGTTTTATAGATGAGAGAGGGAAGCGAGCGGAAGAACTTAACGAAACATTTTTCACGCAAAAGCAAACGCGTGAAAACTGGCACACATATAAAAAGTTACTCCTATCTCTTGCATTCTTTAGCTCTGTTTTTCTCTAACAAGTAAATTTCATCTGCAATACATTTAAAGGCTCCTGTATAGCATTCAAATTTACTACACTCATTTACGCCCCGTCTGAGTTGCTAGGAGTTGAATAAAACCGGTTTTACTCACCACAATTATGGCAGCGTGTGAATATGCCCAATAACAGTCATTTTTACAAGCTTTATATTAACTTCGTTTTCTGTGTGGGACAAATCTTGCGATCGTTTTTTCGACTACTTCCCGATGTCCGGTGATGCTTAAATTTGGCACAAACCTTTGGTTCTGAAGACAATGCAGTATAGTATATTAACTTTTATGGTAAATCCAATATGGCGGCCACCATAAAAAGGCGGATATTTCTGGGGTGGAATCTTGCGATCGATTTTTCGGCCACTTCGCGATATCCGGTGATACTCAAATTTTGCACAAACCCTTGGTTCTGAAGACAATACAATGCACTATATTCAATTTTATGGTACATCCAATATGGCGGCCACCATTAAATGGCGGATGGTTTCGGATATTTCTGGGTGTGGAATCTTGCCATCGATTTTTCGGCCACTTCCCGATATCGGGTGATGCTCAAATTTGGCACAAACCTTTGGTTCTGAAGACAATGCAATATAGTATATTCAATTTTATGGTACATCCAATATGGCGGCCATCATAAAATGGCGGATATTTCTGGGGTGGAATCTTGCGATCGATTTTTCGGCCACTTCGCAATATCCGGTGATGCTCAATTTTGGCACAAACCTTTGGTTCTGAAGAAAATTTAATATAGTATATTCAATTTTATGGTACATCTAATATGGCGGATTACCTTTCTCTTTACAACCGCCCCACCCCCGACATGGGTATCAAATGAAAGAGTATGACAAGTAGAATATAGGAAGATATGTGACGTCATTTTAAATCCAATATGGCGACCACCACAAAATGGCGCTTTACCTTTTTCTTTACAACCCCCGGCATGGGTATCAAATGAAGGGTTATGATAAGTAGAATTCAATTAGCTGCTTGTCGTTAATTCAAGTAAAAAAACAAAGCTTAAGATGAAAGGAAGGAAAAAAAATTAACGAACATAAAATTAAAAATTATAACAAAATAAAAAAAATAAAAACAAATTTTTAAAACAAGCATTTATTCGATAAACTAAAAAATATTAAATAAAACAAAGTTTTTAAATATGCGTCAATAAGGTGAACTAAAAAGTAAAAAATAATTTTTTTAAATCCACCTCTTTGTAACTACAAGTAAAAGCTTGGGGCGCTTTATTAGATTGTATCCAATTAATTTTCGTATTTATTATTTAAACCACAAATTTTTTTTAATTCCGCTGTGGAATACATTGCGCCGCTTGATTCTTAGCTTCAGAATTCCCTGATCAGGTGGGGCTGCATGGGAAACTTCGCTGGTGTGAAGAGTTTCGTCTATGCAGCTTCAGGTGTCCAATTTGTATCTGCTGTTGAAGTTGAGCAAATGTGTCTGTAGCTGGTAATGTCAACTTTCCTCTTAATGCTGAAGTGGAAAAAAACCCACAAATTTTGACTGCGATCTCCGTTAACCTGCAGATTTCCTAGGTTGCACTGCTACCTAATACTGCCGAGTTTGTGGCGGCAGTTGCTGCATCCAATGTTTTCAATTCGTAACCAGAGATGCTTCTGCCTTGCTTCATTATGATTGAGGAATTGAGGTGGTTTCTTTCGCTAAGGAGTTTTTTAGGCGTGGCTGCTTCAAGTCCTGAAAGGGTCGCAATAAAATCCCCTTTAACAATGCATCCGACGCTGCAGTGGACTGCTCAACAGGTAATACCTGAAGGATGACAACCTCTAGAATTTTTTTTCCACAAAGTAGCACAGACAAAATACAGTGCATATGATCAAGAATTTCTCAGCGCCTGCCTGTCTCTGAAACACTTCCGAGAGACACCAGTTTGACATATACACAGACCGCGAACTTATGCCTTTCAGCAAAAAACTGAGAAAACATCAAACACCCTACAACAACCATCCACCATGGGGTCGGAGATTGCGATGGTCAGCAGTGGGCGTGATCAAAAACGCTATTGACTACCACCCAGCCACAGATGGGGCGCATGAGAGACCTGCATTATCTCTAAGACGACTTGGCCTACTTACAATAGAGGAAGAACAAAGGACTTCCTAAGCATACCACGAAGAGATCACATTTTCCAAATCGCCAAACAAGCACCCCAGTGCCTTGGATTTCTTAAGAGATGCAGGTTCCTTCTACAAGTCCTACATTCGGCCTGCCTTGAATACAACTTGTATGTATATCTGGGCAAGCGCCCCAAAAACCACCTTGGCATGTCTGGACAAGGTGCAAAACCGCACCATCAAACTCATTGGTGATGACACATTTTGCGCTATTTACCAAAGCGACTGTTCCACTGAAATAAAAAACCTCCTGCTTGTATGGCAATACTTTTCCCGCGACACAAGATTAGCTCACTAGGCCCACCCTCATACATTATAGCCCCTTCTTTCGCGCATAATACGGTCTAGAAGTTCATTTATAAATAGAACAACTCGACTGTGGTATAATCTTCCGCCGTCAGTATTTTCGAACTCGTACAGCATCGTCGAGTTTAAACGTAAGGTTCATCGACATCGAGCAACCCACAGACCCGCTTATCTTTCTTACTCTCCTCTATCCTTCAAACTAAGCTTACTACTAGACAATGCACCATGACCAGAACGACGCATATGGATCGACTTTCTGTTGAGAACTCACAAAATAATCATTTTGAAGGATCTCTGAAGGTCATTGCAGAAAATGAATGTGCGCAAGGAGAAGTTATATCACCACTTCTGTGGCGACTTAGCTACTGTAGATAAAATCCTAGAGCTAATTAGTGTCTAAACCTTTTTCGCTCAAGGTTACGCAGACGATGTTGTTGATGATGTCATAGTGGCAACCAGTGGAACTGTAAGTATGACCTGGGCTATGCAGCGCGCACACGATTTGTTTTCCAGTTGGTACGTTAGTGTGTGACTTAGAGTAAATCCCGATAAAACGGTTCTGGTACCATTTACCATGAAACTAATATTTCGGTATTGGCCCAAGCAATCCTTGCAGGGAGGGCTTTAGACTTCACACAGCAAGAAAATACTTAGGGATGACATTAGATGTTAAACTTCACTTGAACCATCTCTTTTTTTTTCAGGAGGTAAAAAGCTTGCGCTACCGCCATGACTCATGCGCTCATTACTGGCCGATCCCGCATGACGGTTATTTCTACGCATACATACACACATTCGCACGAATAAATACATGCTCATATGCATATATGGATCTATGTACACATGAGACTAAAAAGCCTCCTCGATTCTCGTGATCCTCCACCGCGGGACTGGCTAATAAGCATTATATCATGGGGGCCGTTTAGCTTAATTTGGCTGCTACTGCTCGTGGCATTTCTTCGCCTTTCTCTATTTCTCACAGCTTCTTCTAGCCTTAACTTTGTGCGGGTAGCCTTCAGCGTTGTTTCCACTTTCCTCGACATTTCCTCGGACCTTATCATGTTGCTTAGGATGTTTTCCGGCGTTAGTGGCGCCTCGACTAATTCCGCCCTTTCATCGACGAATCTCGAGCAGGTAAAGAAAGAGTGCTCTGCGTCTTCTTCCATCGCTGGGCATACCGGACACAACGGTGAATCATCGTGCCCAAAGCGGTGGATGAATTTCCTATACCCGCCATGTCCACGTTCCCTCGTAACCCATATTTCCACATTAGGGATAAGTCTGTGGGTCCAACGACCCTTTACCGACTCGTCCAACTTCCGTTGCCATTCCCTTACGGACTCGCAGCGCGCAATCTGCCGCGGTACCTTTCTTGACTCCCCTCTACCATATTCTATCACGCTATCACGCACGCTGCATCGTCGGACGTGGTCCTGTACGCGTAGCAAGCGCGAAGTGCACTTAGCCTGTATGCGGCCTTCCATTTTCTACTGTTTGCAGTGCTGTTTAACGCTGCTGCCCACACTGGCGCTGCGTATAACAGGACTGAGCTAACCACCCTCCCCAAGAGGAGGCGGCGACTCGGCAAGCTTCAGCCCAGCGCATTCTAGCCACGCTTTTATTTCCCAAATCGCTTCGTTCGCATACAGTTCGATGTCCTCTGCGCGTTGTCCTACGACCACTTCCCCAATGTCATCCGCGAACCCGATTGCCACTGCTTCCTTTGGAAGACGAAGCCCCAACACATCATTGTACATTGCGATCCACAGGATCACCGCATGTTGCCCCAAACACCTTCGGGCCATCTTCCGAATCGCAATGACCCTGTAGGTAGTCGGCTACTACTCGCACTAGGTACTTTGGTGTACCTACTTTGATCAACGCCCAACTATTTTGCTCCACCTCGCTGAGTTGAAAACATTATTTACGTCGAGGGTTATCAGTGCGCAGCAGTGATTTTTCTCTATGGCGGCTCTTGCCATCCCCACCACCATGTTGACTGCATCAGTCGTCGACCTTGCCCTTCTGAAGCCGAATTGCCTATCTGACCGACCACCTACCCTTTCGGGAGTATCCTGTTACACATCACCCGCTCGAAAAGTTTGTCTATGCAACTAAGGAGGCATATTGGTCTGAAGGACGATGGGTCCCCTAAAGTCTTGTTCGGCTTCGGTAGGAGCACGAGTTTCTGCTGTTTCCATCGCTCTGGGAAGATCCCTTCTCTCAGGCACGCTGTGAGGACCTCAGCGAACCTGTTTGGCGCTATTGTAGCTGCTAGCTTAGCCGCTTTGTTTGGTATGCAATCCATGCCGGGGGCCTTGTTGATGGCTACCTTTTTTGCGGCCTCCAGAATCTCCTCTGCAGTTACCCCAGGTACCTCTTCTGTACCATCCCTTGGACAATCTGAGGAGCATTACACATAGATCTCTATTGGTCTGCCGAAGAGTGTGTGGATCCACTAGAAAACATACAGGGCCCTGTTGTGGTTTCCAAGAACCATGTATAATAGTTTCATAACCAAATTGAACAAGAGTCAAAGAATGGTCTTCCTTTGTATCACCGGAGCTACTCGCACCTAACCATTATGGTACCCCTCCCTCTCGCCATAAACGCTGGCCTGAAGCTGAGAAAGAATGCCCACCTGGTTGATGGTCTTCATCCGGCAATGTTATAGAGAGGATTCCGGGGGCATCTATCGAATAGCACGGTGGCGAAGAACTGAAGGTCTAAGCCCACTTCCATGAACATGCAAGATATACTATTCTAAGTGAAAGACCCTTGGGCACGCAAGCTACTCTCTTTCAAGCAGATTTGCAACTGGTCCGGAACTGATTAATGAACTCTGATGAAATAAACTGTTCTTTCTATGCCGTTTCGCAACATAGCCAGAGAACGGTTGGAGGCAGTAGAAAGGATATCAGGACAATGGTTGGATTGTTTGCCCTAGATTAACACCAGCGGAGGAGCGGAAGGGCACAAGATCTCACCTGTAGGATTTGCCGCGGAGATGATGAGTCTGCTCTTCATGTCCTCTGGCCTTGTCCCGCAATAGCGTGGAGTTAGAACTTATATCAAACGAAAAAGTTTTAGGCACAAATTTCTAGGGTTATTACTGTTACATCAATCTAGACTTGAAAAATACAGTAGATCCAACCTGGCCGCGGTAACCTAGGAGTATACACACCCGACTACCATCCCAGAGACCCTTGATTCGATTCCGATCCATGCCATAGTCCCTCGATTTCCCACATCTCCCACCTAGATAATTTTCTTTTCTTTTTCTTGTGTTCCCTCTTTACGAAAAATGGCGAGAAGCCATGTCCTGCTCGTTCATCGAAGTCGCCGTTCTATCGCGGTAGTATTGGATGGGATCTGAGTTGAATATAACCGCGTGTTGGCGTTGGCTGCCCCTTCACTCTTGTCTCTATTATTATCTTTTCGAATTAAGCTTGCTGTCCGACATTGCCCTCAATGATATGTTAGAGCTGTCGACAGTAGAAAGCGGATTTACCTTTAAATCCTACTCTTTCACTAAAAAGAAAACCGATTCCTCGAAAGGCTGTAGCGCCATCTCGAATTTTATTAAAATTATTAACTCGAAAAAATAGTTTACATAACACAGAATCATCTTTGTCAATTATGAAATTTTGAAGCCAGCAGCAGCAGCACACACGTTGGATCTTTATCAAAAACACATTTCGCCATAAATCAACCCTCGAACAAAACTTTCCATTTTCAATAGAATACGTGTCCGAAAACTTTATTAAACTTAAGCAGTTGCTAACAAGCATCTCTACAGCAATTTATTTCCAATTTTATGGATCGATCCATCTAACATCCCATAGTTGTCATAATACGCAAAAATATCATCTCTATTTCCAAGGATCTTAGTGTGGATGGGGGCGCCCTAGAATGAATCCTGACTCGTTCGTTACTCGGTTAACTTAAAATGGATCCAATCACCTCTCCTTGGTGATGATGGCAGCGCGAATCCGCCAAGGAAGAGAATTACTTTTTAGCAAAATCATAATAAGAAGAAGAAAAGTGCCCGCTAAAAATCCACGATGGGGTTTCTCGGGAAGTTTATACACGTGTAGTTAATAATCCCCAAGTTCATCCTTTCTTATCCCATTTGGCTAATAGAAGTGTCACGTGCGTAAGATTTTCTCTTTATCAAAAACGTCGAGTTATGACCTTTGCCACTAAAATCGGAGATAAGGCCAAAATTAAACTCCAGATCCCACCGCTGCCACCAGCCACTGTGTAGCTCGCTAGGTGAATATCGATTTCCGTGTAGTAGAAGGGCGGCGCGTAGGCTCGCTGGCTTATCCTAGGCCCATGGATCGCTATGGCAGTGAAAATTGCGATATATTTGCCAAGTCAGAAGTGTGCTCCTTTTGGTTGCTATCGTGTCTTTCTGGCTATGAAGGACCTTGATTTACAGTTACAATAAAAAGGGTCAGATTTAGGCCCAGCATTCATAACCTCAATTACTCTTATGCTTATTGCATGAAATCAGCTCTCATCTCTGGAGGCATACCAGACAGCAGATGCCGTGTATTCAAAATATGGAAATGGCGTTGATATACACTCTCGGCGATGGATGGAGGGGAATGGGAGAAAAATGTTTGGGAAATTTGATTGGTCAAGGTTCAAGGCGCACACCCAAGAACGTGTTCGTTTCCTTCTTCTCTTCTTGAGATTTTTATTTTTAATTTACTTGAGTGCGAATCAAAAGGGCGCTTTAATCTAAAGGACTGTGTTTTTTCTCGAGAGTGGGCCCAGTACCGATGTGGATCTATTTGAGTCAAAACATTTCCAGATATAGCCCCGACACGGCAGGAGTAAAATGCTGTGTTGTCGATGAAGGATTTTCAAAGGGAACGACCGAAGCACCGATTATGGGCCTCCTTTTGAAATCGACCTTCACAAAAGGAGTTTATTTTCGGAGCAAATTCCCATTCAGCTGCAAACTCGAAGGATTAATGAAAACGTTAACCATACGTGAGCCGTGAGATAATGTCCCAGGAGCGATAGGTGTGGGCGAGTGCCCTGACGTCCTTTTCCGCCTTATATACAACAATTTGTTTATCCTTGTGCGTTCGCAAAATTGAAGATAATTTCATACATTCTCGTCTGTTTTTATGATCATGCCTTCATGGATATTTCGAATTGGACCCGAAATCTAATATCCACGTGCAAACGAACTGAACTGGCGCGCGTATATAAATGAAATTTCGGTCCTCTCTGGATTGATGAGGTGCGGTCTGGAGCCGGAGGGCAGCCTTTAGGCACGGAAAGAATTTAGCTGAGTCAAACAGATTAAATTAACACTCACCTCTCTCTCCCTCTCTCTCCCCCGTAATAGCAGTTTTCTAAATGTCAAGTCCTTAATTCCGAGCTACCTTCCCGGCACATGTACGAGGACGACGCCCTGTGTGTGTGCTACATACGGTATTATTTGTGACGCTTTATGGGGCAATCGGATCAAGGAGTATAAAATAAATTGAGAGTGCACGGAGAAGGGACGATAATTGTAAGTGAGAACGGAGGCGACTGCTGCTGATTATAATTTGTTAATTCAGGGTTAATTTTTAATTCCCTGAGGAGAGACTCCGGGATGGAATCCACTTTGTTGTTGGCATTATTAAATAATGCAGCTGAAGTAGTGACTCCAAATACTCGGGATTGCCTGAATAATTATGCAAATTCCGAACTACATAAATGCAAATTCCTGTGTCTAAACCGACTAAACATTAACTTACACTGCTGTGCTGGGTACAATCCTTTTGTGTTAAGCTTCTTATCCCTATTATTGTGTCTTTAGGGGTTTTGTGAAATTATTTGCCCTTGGTTTTTTGAAAGAGCGACGCCACCTCACCGGATTCTCACAATTATTCATTACGGCTGTATGAACGCTATGTGCTTTGCAATAAATAAAAATTTTCATTGTAATCAGCAGTGACGCATCAAACAATGGCGGTGGCGTGGCGTTGGTCTGCTTTAGTTATCTCAATTCACTTTTCTTTGAACGTAATTATATCTTCTTACTTAGGTCATTTCGGTAGTCGGACAAGATTGATTTTTTATTTTCGTCGTTGTCTGGGACGGTGTCGCCTATTCTTTTATGACTGTCTAGACTTGTTATTATTTTTATTGCTTTAACTGTGTCAGGATTGAATGACTCGGAAACTACTTCAATTTCTTTGCTTAAAATACTCTCAATATCGCATGATTTCATATATATTCAGAGAGCTTCTGATTTTTATTATATTCTCTTTCTGCCATGAATGGAGTTGTATTTTTAGCCATCAAGTATGTCTCATGATTTGGAGTATAGCTTAAAATCACGACAGATCAAGGTACACAATTCAAATCTAAGTTGTTCAACATTCCCTCTTCCCTGCAAACATTTCGATTCGGAAACGATTCGAGAACGATTTGCCAAAAGCGAAAGCTTGCTTCGATCTCGGACTCGTTAACGACTCGTAAACGAATTCGAAGGCAATAAAAGCGGAGCAAGAGATCGAATCGCTTTCTCGTGCTGATAACGAATCGCATGCTCGTATCGATAGCAATTCGCTTCTGCGCCGAAAATCACTCCGCCGAGCAAAACAAGTCAAAAGCTCAAACTTTCCAAACAAATCATTGAAGAGAAACCAAAGGCTCTCAAAATTTCCTCTCAATAGGACTTCAAATCGGTGAAATGACGTTATGTTGTTAGTGTAATTTGGAGATTTGAAGTCCCATTCAGGGGAAATCGGCTCTCAATATTTTTCTACAGCATGAAGGCTTTGGGAGAAACAAATCAACCAGGAAAGCTTTCATTTTGCGTTTTGAATCTTTTTCTCGTACCCTTCGCAAGCATTTTTCGAATCGAGAATGGTCGGAGAAAGCGAGCCTCCGAGAAATTGTTTGCAGGGACCCCTGCAAACATTTCGATTCGGAAACGATTCGAGAACGATTTGCCAAAAGCGAAAGCTTGCTTCGATCTCGGACTCGTTAACGACTCGTAAACGAATTCGAAGGCAATAAAAGCGGAGCAAGAGATCGAATCGCTTTCTCGTGCTGATAACGAATCGCATGCTCGTATCGATAGCAATTCGCTTCTGCGCCGAAAATCACTCCGCCGAGCAAAACAAGTCAAAAGCTCAAACTTTCCAAACAAATCATTGAAGAGAAACCAAAGGCTCTCAAAATTTCCTCTCAATAGGACTTCAAATCGGTGAAATGACGTTATGTTGTTAGTGTAATTTGGAGATTTGAAGTCCCATTCAGGGGAAATCGGCTCTCAATATTTTTCTACAGCATGAAGGCTTTGGGAGAAACAAATCAACCAGGAAAGCTTTCATTTTGCGTTTTGAATCTTTTTCTCGTACCCTTCGCAAGCATTTTTCGAATCGAGAATGGTCGGAGAAAGCGAGCCTCCGAGAAATTGTTTGCAGGGACGCTTTATATTAGCTTCACCTGTATGTATGTGTGTATGTATGTATGTATGTTCTATGTAAACAAATCTTGCAACTAGATTTTGACCCACTTCTATATAACCGATCAACTTCAAATTTTGCACATATGCATAGTTCGCGTGACAATGCAATCGGACCATTTTGTAACAAAATCAAGATGTCGGTTCCAAGATGGCGGCCGAATTTTTGCTATTGTGTTCCCCGACCCCCGACATGGGTATCAAATGAAACGGCATGACAGGTAGAATACAATTAGCTGTATGGCGTCATTCCAAATTCAAAATGGCGGCAAACAAAATGGCGGACTAGCTTTTTCTTTACAACCCACTCGATACGGGTATCAAATGAAAGGGTGTGACAATTAGAATACTATTATCTGTGTGGCGTCATTCCAAATTCAAAATGGCGGCCAACACAAAATGGCGGATTATCTTTCTCTTTACAACCCACACGGTATGAGTATCAAATAAAAGGATGTGGTAATAGAATACTTTTCGCTGTGGGGCGTCTTTCCAAATTCAAAATGGCGGCCACCACAAAATGGCGGTTTACCTTTTTCTTTACAACCCACTCAGTATGGGTATCAAATGAAAGTGTATGACGAGTATAGTATAGTAAGCTTTGTGATGTCGTTTTATATCTAATATGGCGGTCACTACAAAATGGCCGAACACATACATATAATTGACTAAAAAATAGAAAATAAAAAATATAGTTTAAAAAAACTAAAAAATACGCTTTTATTTTAAAATGAACTAAAAAGTAAAAAATAATTTTGAATGTAAAGTCTTTATTGCTCCAGCCAGTATAAGAAAACAACCTACCTTTCGAAATCTAAAAAAGCGTGGGGCGCTAGCTAAAAGTTCCGGTGTTAATAAAATAAGAATATAGAGAGCCCCACGCTTTTTTACATTTCGAAAGGTAGGTTGTTTTCTTATACTGGCTGGAGCAATAAAAACTTTACATTCAAAATTATTTTTTACTTTTTAGTTCATTTTAAAATAAAAGCGTATTTTTTAGTTTTTTTAAACTATATTTCTTTTGAGTTGGCGCAAACTCTAATAAACTTGATTTGAAGGATGCTGACTACAGAAGATTATTCCACAGGCGGATTTTTCTATTCAGAAACGAGCTTCTAGATCAGGGGTGGCCAACCCGCGGCCCTTCGCAGGAAATATTGCGGCCCACGAGATTCAAAACGATTTAACAAAATATTTTGTTCTAGAAGGTTCCTCCAACACACGAAAAAGAAAAAATGTAGCTAGCACTCTTTAACAGTTCGAGAAAATCTGCAAATGAAACTACTAATTGATTTACAGGGCTATAATGAATTAAAAACAGTTTCAGGCCTCAGATTTAAAAATTGATTTTTATAACAAATATGTTACAAAAGAAAAGTTTTGTAAGTTGAGATGTCTGCCACAAAAAGTTGTGAGCGCTTTCCCCGAGTAAAAATAAGGGTGTGTTTCAAGTTCCATCAATTATTGCAATCACTCCATCTTGTCAACATCACATATGTCATATGTCCCATATTCCATCATTTTTTGTCGGATTCGAACAATTGCCCATCAATGATTAGGTTTAATTTACATCACTGATTTTTGACTACCATTAGCATACTCAATAGATCCGTTCTCGTTCGATTACGTAGGTCAAGCAGCATTGGATGTGGTTAGCACTTAGTTGGGGGACCGCTTGATAAAACGACACTCGCTTTTGGAATGAACGATTATGAATAAATTAATATGTGCAACATGGGCTGGCATACCTCTATAGCGGCAGCATTTTTAGATTTTCATGCCTGTAGCACGCTCCCCGTGTGGCAAGCGCATTTGTTCGCTATGCGTACTTGTTGCATGAACCAAATAAAGCCAATTTTAACTTCTTTTTAATTTTGGAGAAAATTATAGGTTAACTCCGTATTTTTTGGAGAAAAAGGTTGTTGAAAGCGAAATTTCACAATAATAGATAGTATTCTGCGTACACTGGTACCTTATTCATGGAAATAGGATATAGGGTTACAAAAAATACAGGATGATATGTAAAACTCTATCAAAAAAATTTCAAAGGGCTCTATTGGCTACACCAAGATTTCCCCCACAATACAATTTATTGTTTGTCTGGCCATAGCCTATCAACAGCCGGCCGTTTTGTAAACTGAGTGCATATCACCCCGGCCCGCGGGATCATAATGCATTTTCAAAGTTGCCCGCGATAACACTTGGGTTGGCCACCCCTGTTCTAGATCGTATAGTGTGCGCGAAAAGGAGGGCGCAGGAGTGAGCCGAGTCCGAGTATGTGCCGGGTAAAAAATTGCCGTGCAGGAATAAGGGCGTTAATTTCAGTGGAACAAACGCTACAGTAATAGCGATAGAATTTTGGCAAAGCTGGTACATTTCTATGAAGGCTCAATGAGTCTATGAAGGAGCAAAAAGTGTCATCACAGATCAGGTTGGTCGTGCGATTTTGCACCTTATTAAGCCACGCTAAGGTGGTTTTTGAAGCGCCACCTCAGATAAATGAGTTGCACTCAAGACAAAAACGAATGTGGGACTTGTAGATTGTGCACCATGCTGCCTTGTGAAGAAGGAACTTACACCTCTTAAGAAATCTCAGGCATTACTATGCTTGTTTGGTGGTTTGGAATTTATGATCGTTTCATCTCAGATCGTTAGAATAAGATATTAAGAGATGGATCACCCGTAGGTTCACGCCGATCACTGGGCTGCTAGTTTTATTAGAGACTAGCAAAAGCCCGCGTGCGTTGCAACGCCTTTTAATAAAAAAAAATTATGTTTGCACCGTCCCGGATAGGAAAGAGGTATAATGAAAAAAATTTAGAGTTACCTATAAAAAAATATGTTACAACATTTTTTAAAATTCGATGTTGAGCGCCACCTATCGGAAAAAATTTGTACTGCGTGCACATCACACCCATAGGCAATCATATTCAGAATACGTCTCGTGCGCGTAGATTTCGACGTTCCCGGGACATTTGGCACCCTGTGCAGAGCTTGCCGCATGACGACCACAACTTTCCCAAAAAAAAGCGCGGTCATCAATTTTGCAAGTTTCGCGGTCACTGTTCAGCCCAAAAATTCACATATTGGCGCCCCTAAATAAATCGACTAAATAAATACGTACATTTCAGCCTGGATCGAACGACACTACTGATTTAATCCTGAAAAGGGCCGTTGCTGCTTCTCATTTTCGGGTTTCGTCGTTTCCTGTTTTAGCAGCTTGCACAGATGGTCATAAACGACCGCACGTTACTGGCAATACAAAAATGTGCATAATACATTAATGCAAGGTTAACATTTCACTGTGACGTTTCGCGTGACAACTGGCAGTTTTTGCCCGAAATCTCTGCCAATAAAACAGTTACTCCCCAAAATAATTTGGTTTTCACTTATGAACAGCTTCAAATGATACTTTATTTGCCATGGTAGATTCATTCCAGTTCCAGACAACGAACATGCAGTCTTGTCAAACTTTAGTTTTGTGACGGTTTTTAGATTTGTTGCACGCATGATTTTCCATACGACCTTCTTCGATCGGCATCTTAAACACAGAATGAGCTGTTTTCCCTTATGTGAGTAAAGTTGCAGCAATCCCTGCTAATGACCTTGCTATTGCGACCCTTTTATCTGCATGTTTTTTGGCCATTATGAGATTCATTAAGAAAGTCATGCCAGTGCCGCCTGGTGGGCCTTAAAAATTCACCCGTATTGACACTGTTGATGATGCGTTGATAGACTTCTTTTTATTCGTTGTTTAACTTTGGTTCATTATGTTCGTATCTCTGTTTAAATTATCATCACACCCATCGATTATTGGCGGAGATGGCAAACCATAATGATCCATAGTATTTCAGACAATTGAAAAAACAATATCTCGCAGTGACAGCATTTTATTCGCGCTCCTTAGATTATTTAGTCATGTTTTCGGTCTGATCCGATAATCGGATCAGAGTGAAAAAGTAGCCTAAAAACGTCTAAGAAAATACTGAATCATCTCGTGATAGTCCTAAAATAAGATTAGCCGTTTCCGACCTTTGAGGTTTACAATAGGAATGATAGAAAAATTTCCACTCGCTTTCCTCCGACTATCGGATTAAGGTTACCGATAGTCGGATCCGAGTCAAAAAGTTACCTAAAACATGCCCAAGAAAATATTGAATCTTCCCGTGATAATCCCATAGCAATCGGATTAGTCGTTTACGAGATAAGCTCGGGCAAACAGACTGACAAACACAGATATACCGACAAAAATTTTAAAAATACTTGATTTTGTTTTAACATCATGTAAATAACCATATGAGCTTAGAGAATGACAATTATTTTGAAATCACAGAAAAACATTCCAATTATAGATGAGCCTCATTTTGGAGGCGTTAAAGTCAACTCGATTCTTGTGCGACAGTCAAGAATGAGTTCAATGTCCGTTGATCCAGTTGGACATGAGCTCACGATCGTGGTTATCTTATATTATCATCGACGAAGCTGTGAAGTGAGTTGCAGGTGATTGAGAGCAGATCATTGTAAATTAGGAAAAGATTGGGTAATAGAATTGGTCCCTGGGGAACCCCGGCGGAGATGGTGTAGGATTCAAATTCGACGCCATACAATAATATCTTGATAGCCGTAAAGGGATTACTTCGTCCTGGCTTCTTTAACATAATCCTTAAAGAGTTTCCTGGAAGGGATGCTCAGCAGAACCGGAATAGTGGGGTAGACGGATCAGTGACCTGCTATCTAATTCACGGGCTACATCTACGACTGCGCTGTGCATGGGACTGGATTGGGGCAGGTCTGAGTAGTATTATAAAAGAGATTGCAACACACAGAATGCTATAGTCTTAAAGTTTACGTCCCTTCCGCATGATGGATTCGAGTTTGTGGTAGTTAGTGGATTTTAGTCTCCGTCACAAAGTGTATTCATCTTCTAATTTTGCTCCAAGTGCACTTACTGCCTGTTCCCAATGAGGCCGACAACGACAACTTCTACAGCAAAACAACAACAATTTATATGGAAACTATCGGTGACGGGCTCATTGGGAATAGGCAGTTAGGCGATACGCACAGTTTATTTTCTTCCTCTTCCCCCTCCTGTTCAAAGCACTGCCCACACTGGCGCTGAGTACAAAGGACCGAACTAACAACTCTCGAGATATGGAGGCGTCGGCTAGGACTGGGGCCAGGCGCGGATCTAGAATTTTGTTTTGGGGCGGGTCACGGTCTACTCCTAAAAAACAAAAACAAAATTAACAAAACGAACAAAACTAACCGAATTTTCTGGTAGATTAAAAACAAACGTACCCTACGAAAACGTGCCCTAATGTGTTTTTGAGGAAGACGCGCCCTGTGAGTGCAGCTAACTTCAGAGTTTGCAAATTAAAACATATAGAAAGAGTATAGATCAATAGCTCTGTGAAGTTAGCCCACAAATTTGAGTAAAAAATTTGAAAAAATATAGTCGTTTACTCATCGTTTGCCCATGATTACCCAACCAAAATTTTCGTTTGCCCACACAATGATAAAAACATAGAGCGAAAAATAACTTTTCGGGCTAACTTCATGTTAGAACCACAAAGTTGAAATATTTTGGCTTTTTTCCTCTATACCGTTTGCCCATCTTCTGCGCATGTTTGCCCAACCTTTAATTTGGTTTGCCCACCTATTAAAAAATAGCACAACTATAAAAGCCTGACGCCTTTGGAGAACGGCTGACCCTTGTGCGGGGGTTTTTGGTTTGTCCGACTGAGATGTTAAAACATTACCGGAGTCCTCATCATATTCTTCCTTTTTCATCCAAGTTTCTGATAAAAGTGACACCTTCAGCCTTAAGCCGGAATTACACTGTTGTGTTGTGGTGTGTCGTGGCGCAATCAGAGAGGCCAGATCGGGAACACGCCACACCACAACACACCATAATAATGTAATCAGCCCCATATAAAATATATGAATTAGATCATGACACAGAGCGCCACGACACACCACAACACAATAGTGTACAATTCCGGCTTTATTATGGTTGTCACTTGGTGACAAATGGCGAACTGAGTCAAAAATGGTATTATGGTTCTCTAAAAAAGTAAAATGTCAGTCAGATACGGTGAATTACAGTTGTCAATGATATCGAGAAACGGCAAATTCAGTGACAATTGCTCTCACTGGATGTTTGTAAGTGAGATTTTTCTCATTTGATTTTAACGGTGACATTTCTCACTATGGTGAAGTGACAACCATAATAAGGGCCATTAATTTTTTTACAACTTCGTCATCTCAACTTTGTACGTTCGCACGTATACTTTTGATAATTTAGCGAAAGTATTTATAATGCTGGTCTATTCAAACCCGAGTATAAATAATTTAGTTGGCCGCACCTACCATGCATAGCGAACAAATGCGTATGCCACACCCGCCACACCCACGCACCCGCCACAGGCATGCATGCTACCACCACAGGCGCGAAAATCTAAATATTCGCCTGCTAGAAGTATGCACAGTCCCGCTACAGGCATGAACTTTTATAAATACATCCGCATCGGCATAGAAAATTCCAAACGCGAGTGTTGTTTTGACAAGCAATCCCCCAACTAAGCACTAACGTCGTCCAATGCTGCTTTACCTACGCAAACGAACGAGAGCTGGTCTACTGAGTATGCTGTTGGCACCCTTTATGGTCACCAAGCTAATTGCCCGTTTTCGCCGTCCTATACAATTTTTAGGGAGCAAATTTTAAAGGGAGCAAAAAGAAATGCAAAAAAAAAATTTCAACCTTTTTTCAAATTCAACTTTAATCTAGGGGTAGTTTTACTCTACTACTATTTTTGACTGATAATACCTATTTGACACTTGAAATAACTTTTCACGTATTTATAGGGTGCGGTCAAAAAGTTAGCTAAATGCGCATTCCGTGCATTTAGTTGTCCAATGAGCAAAAACCACTGTAAACAAATTGCACGCTTTTGGTTTAATTTGACAGTAACTGCAAATCAGCTGTGCATTTTCGGCATTCAACATCAAGTGACTGCCCATTTAGCTGACTTTTTGATCGCACCCATAGTCAAAGTGTTTATGCAAATTAACTTATACAAATAACAATATTTATTAGAAAATGTTATAATATTGAAAATCTTGAGTGTCACAATTACCCCAAATTGTCACAATTACCCCGGTTGACCCTAGTTTTCTCCGTGTATCGGAAGCAGCAGCAGTTATAAAGTCAACTTTATAACTGCTGCCGCTTCCGATTGTGTAGGTTCTGTCACACCGTTTAGAAATGATCTCAACCTTTATTTCAAGGTTGGGCAAGCGAAAATACAAGGTGTGCAAACAAAATAATTAGTGGGCAAACGTACACTATCGAAAGCGGCAGTAGTTATAGAGATGACTGGAGTGTATAACTTTTACTGCTTCCGATAGTGTAAAATTACTGTTACGGCGCGTTCGCACAACCTTTAATTCGTCTCCTTACCTGTTATTAACTTCCCAGTAGGAAGTTATTGTAATCGGTCCGAAAATCGGATTCGAAATTTTCAATGTATTTACACGTTTCAAGGTCCCAATAGCATTTTAAGCAAAAATTTGAGAAGAAATATATGTGTGTGTGTGTGTGTGTGTGTGTGTGTGTGCGTACGTATGTGGTCATTTTTTCCTGCACGATTTCGCGCGAACCGAAAAAGATACCGACTTCGTTCAGGTGCCGTTCGAAGCGTGTTCAAGGAAATATGATCTGAAAAGATTTTCATGAAAATTGGTCGAGCCGTTTTTTTGTTTGAACGACTTAAGTGATTTTTGTACCACCACGATTTCGCGCGAACCAAAAAAGATATCGACTTCGTTAAGGTGCCGTTCGAAGCGTATTAAAGGACATATGAATTGAAAAGATTTTCATAAAAATCGGTCGAGCCTTTTTTTTGTTTGAACGACTTAAGTGATTTTTGTACCAGCACGATTTCGCGAGAACCAAAAAAGATTTCGACTTCGTTAAGGTGCCGTTCGAAGCATGTTAAAGGACATATGATCTGAAAAGATTTTCATAAAAATCGGTCGAACCGTTTTTTTGTTTGAAGGACGTAAGTGATTTTTGTACCAGCACGATTTCGCGCGAACCAAAAAAGATACCGACTTCGTTAAGATGCCGTATGATCTGCAAAGATTTTTTTTTTAGAGGTGGGCAAACCAAATTAAGGGTTAGGCAAATATGGGCAGACGATGGCCAAACGGTAAACCTACACAGTAAACCTACACTACACGGAGAAAAATTGCTTTGGCAATAAAAATTATTTGAATTCACTATTCGCATTTTTATTTCATCGAATGGGTCACATATGTAAATGAGTATGAGCCACACAAATCAGCATATGGGCCATAATTCTGTCACGGAGACGGGTGTCTGTGCAGGACAACCCGCGAGCGAAAAAAAAATTGTGGACTCAATTGCACAGGGCCTCTCAATTGTCTGGCCGCGGCACTGCTTTTGGGGGTCATGACCCCCCTGACCCCCCCCCCCTTGAATCCGCGCCTGACTGGGGCTCCCTATATTAGGTAGCAAGCTTTAGATGAGCTTTCGCGCTGAGAAATTTGATTGAACTTCGCTGTGGTGGGTTTATACCTTGAATGAGCTTTCGTGCTGCGGTTTTGTATTTGAACTTTGCTGTAGGATCTTGTGGCGGAATCAGATCCGCGTTCCAATTCTTGATTGGGGTCACTGCATTAGCTTCTAGCTTAGTTTTGGTTTGCGTCTCAGTTAAGTTAAATGCAATATAATTAAGTTAATTATATCAATTGTTGGATTCCGGCTACCAAGTACCTATATATAAATACGTTGGAGAAGGTAAAATTTCATCAAAAATAGCCCACGGGCAACGCTTTCCGAGATATAAGCAATTTTATGTTTTCAAGGAATATTAGTAATATAATTAAGTTAATGATATCAATATTTTTTCAACGGCTATGGATTCTAGATATTATTTGGGTGATGGAACGTGGTGGGCAATCCCTGCAAAATACCCTCGCTCAAGTCAAGTCAAGTTATGCTTTATATCGAGCCTAACTAACTCAGCTCTGCAACGCTCCACCAGCTTGTAGCGCATCATCATTAAATGTTGACTACCTAAAAAAATTCCAAAGCTACATCCTCCTGTATTTTCGAGGATTATTGCCTGGCATCCCTTCAGAATACCCAGTACCTCCGTACGTAGGACAATGAATAGACCTTTGTCCCGGGGCGCCCTCTGATGTTTTGGAGCCTTCGGTGAATATCCGTAGATCAAACTTCCTCAGGATGTCTCCGTTTCTCCACTCTCTTCTTGAAGGTATTTCGACGACGATGTTCTTCCTGAAGGTCAATCTAGGAAGATGGTAACAACCTACCATATTCCTAGATTGACCTTCAGGATGAACATCGTCGTCGAAATACCTTGATTGTTGCAACCGTATCCTCAAGTAGCAAATCCAATATGTTGTTATGACCATCGCGTTTTGATATCCAAGACCCAGATTCCCTCAGTCAAAGGGTATTGCCCGAGGCCAAGAATTTGATGTGAATTCAGGTGGTAGCAGGTAGAAAATTACATCAAGGGCATTCGTGGAGCATGTTTTCACGCCGAGTTCAACTCTCAATAATTCCTGACTCGTGCAGCTTATTGTAAACGTTTTATACCAGAAAACTCATGGCAAACAGCACTCGTAATTTCGGTATATTGAATTAATCCGCTTTTATAAATTAATTGAATAAAGCAATGATATGAGTTGTGAAATAATTGCTCTGTTATCTTTAACATTGATCCCGAATTAATTTTTACCCACATAAACCTTCTGCGAGTATTTATCGTTGGCATTCAGAATATTCAACCGAATCAATATTAATTTTGTGTTTAATAAAGCATCAAAACAGAGGCTAATGACAACGGAAAGTTGGACGTAAAACTGTGACATAAAACAATGTAGTAAATCCGCTCGAAAAGTGTGTGTGTTTTTTTAAATCCAATTTCACGCGATGTGCAATATAATAAAAATGCATTCAGACGCGGAACGAGATAATTATTAAAAATTAATGTGCATGTTTTTGATAATACTAATAAAAAAACGATCAGAATAAAAACGCCCGCGCGTGGAAGCGGAAGGTATAGCGGAAAAGGTGGAAACACAATCATTTCGAGCAGCATTCAAAATTCTGGCGCCACGTGAGCCATGGCTAAATGGTGGCCTATCCACCTCCATTGCCACAGTACCTCGACCCACCCTTGGCACAACCAGCACCTACAGCAGCAGCAGCACCAGCAGCACATCCATGAATATGGAGACCGACACGCCACCAGATGATACTGCAATCACTGAGCTCGACTCGTCGTCAGGTAGCGACGAGTTCATCGTCCATCCAGGTGAATTTTCTTTTTCGTTATCCTTTTTCCTTTATGGTTATGTGAAAATTAAAATTATAAAAGGAAAATTTTTTTATTTGTTTTCAATCTCGGTTAATTACTTTTGTGCATCTGGCGAAAAAAAAACAATTTTTAACTCGTACAAAAATTGTTTTATTCCTGATGAGTTTTTTACTTAATCCTGTTAAAAAAAATAAATTCTTTCAGGATTCGCTTTCCGCATAAAAACACAAATAAAAAAAATAAAGTTTCTAGGAAATAAATAATAAATTCACGTGTGGCATTTACAGAATTAATCGAATTCCTGTGTGGGGCCATATCCCCCGCAAAATGGATAATTTCTTCGAACTGAATTTAAAGGAATTTTATGTCTGCAAATAAAACATCCTAATCAAAAGAAAGATCAATTTTTAACAATAAAAACGTCTGTAATAAAATATTCCGGTGAATTTTCCGAGATGAAAGAGCACGATTTACAGATATTGACGTGGAGCCATGTTTGGGGTTTTAAGGATTTTCCATCGTTTTTTTTTTTGTTTGTTTTTTTCTTTTTGAGGTCCAAAGCTGATCTGCAGTTATTAGTTCATGGAAAAGGACATTCGAAGTAACAAAGGAATTCAGATATAAAATTTATCTGTATTTCATTATTGGATTTTTTTTAAGGGAAATAAAAACGAAGAAGTAATTGGATTTTCCGAAACAATTGTTTCAGGATTATTCCAGTCAAAACAAACACAAAAGAATGGACGAAACCTCGTAATAATTCCTCGAAAAGTGAAAATTGGTGCAGACCTTAAAATCATCATTACTAATGAAATGTCAATACCCCTCCCCCTTTCGATCAAGGTGGTGACTAAATATTTCATTCAAAGCCAAATGGTTAAAAACGGGGTTTTCACAAATATCTTTTGAATGGTAAGTTATAACATAGACAATAAACATAATATATTAGGCAATTTCCTGCAAATAAGGTCCTTATACATTTTTTCGTTTACCATAAAATTCAAAGCATGGTAGAAAAAATACTGGGTTCGATAATTCTTTATAGAATCTATCTATGTATGAAGAGAACAAGTAGGACTTAGGGAAGATCGCGTGTGTATAGATAACTCAAACACCCTAAGATTAGTAGACGAACAATCTATAGAATGGAAGTCACCATTCGTAGATTTCGAGCCAGCATTCGACACAATCCATAGGGAGCTATTTGGGAAGCTTTAAAAAACGAAGAAAGTACCAAAAAATTAATTCAAATCATCATGATGGTATACGATGCTGCAGAGCTAAGAATCCTCTATAAATAACAACGACAACTAGAATGAAACAAGGTTGCCTCCTTTCACCATTACTCTTCATTACTGTACTTGGCGAAATAATAAAGAAAGCCAGTAGAGAATCAAGAGGAATCCAATGGGGAATGGTAGAACTTGAATATCTCGATTACGCAAATGATATCGCACTTCTAGCTCATTCGAGAGAAGACATGCAAAGGGATTAGAAATATGTGCATTGGAAGCAGCTCTAAGAATAAATGTACAAAAAAAATCAATGAAAATTAACACTCCAACACTAACGCGTTAATAGTAATAGAAAGTATGATAGATACAACGGTGGGCAACCTCCGGCCCGCGGGCCACCTCCGGCCCGCGAAAAGTTTCTATCCGGCCCGCGAGATGTTTAGAAGAAATTATAAAAAAAATATTTTTCGATGTATGTCGTCTAGTTTAAATTGAATATTACATCCATTGGCGTAAGTTACACTATGCATCATTTCTTTTATCATCCCCACACACAAACCGGTTTTATAGACAAGAAGTCGCAGGAAAGTTTGCTTTATCCTCATTTTGCCTCAGAAAATTCGTCAGACACCCATCAATCACACTAACACAGCTATAACATCGTCTAAAAATAAATATAAATAATAAAATCGCATTAATTTAAATTCAGCCTTATTATGGTTGTCACTTTCGGTGACAAATGGCTAAGTGAGACAAAAATGCTAACTGAAATTCCTCACCTCGCTGAATTTACTGTCCACAATATGGAAAGTGACAATAACAGTGACATTTCTCACTATGGTGAGATGACAACCACAATAAGGATGAAGAGCATTTTTGTCTCAGTTCGCCATTTGTCACCGAAAGTGCCAACCATAATAAGGCTGAATTTAAATTAATGCGATTTTATTATTTATATTTATTTTTTTTATAAATTTATTTTTTTAATTTTTATTTGTAGACGTTTTTAAATGAAAAAAGCTCGAAGCACTCAAAAGCCATCTATGGGGTGATAGGGTAATTAAAATAATTCACAATAGACTCCAAATGAGAGCTTTCTTCTAGCGGATTTTAATTGCGTAACTAAAAGTGTTATCTACTGGTATGTTAGAGCAAGTGTAGCTGCGAGTACTCACGAGTAAAAAATAGTAAAAATTAGTAGAAAAGGAACGCAGCTAATAACTCCACGTTCTTCAGGTGTAGGTATATCGTTCCATTGCTTGCTGTCAACTAATTCTCTATCTGTCTACAACATAAATGTCAAAGCACAATGGAATTTGACGCCATTTGCAAATATTATGGCACATTCAAATTACCTGCGTTCCATTGGGCGATTTTATCTACTCCCAAGTAGAGATTGGTAACTCAGATCTGAGTCAGCTTATAGATCCGCATCTTTAAAATGAGTCAATGAATCGGTTCGCGATTCTGAGCTGAGTCGGTTCTTAAAGGGTCACGGGTCTTTCATGAGCGACCGGATCTTGTACTTTCTCGGATATTATACTTCTTCTCGGATCCGACGAATCTTTGTACCCTTTTAGCTCTCTCAGCTAAACTTTCTGTTATGTTGTTGTGCTTTTGAATTTCAGGAAATTTTGAGAGCTTTATTGCTGTTGAAATATTTCGGGTGTAAAAAGAGGTAAAATGGAATGAAATAAGTTGAAAAACATGTAAAATAATGGTATTTTTAAGAATTCGAAATCTCGAGATGATGTTATCTGAAATGGTATTCGGTGTACAGTTAAAAATTATAGTAAAAAAATGGACTCCCTAAGAATAAAATAACTCACAAGAAAAAAAACATTGCAAGTTGCAAAATGCTAAAAAAACGAAGAATATTGTGATTTTTCTCATGTTTTGAACTTACGAAGTGTGTTCAGAAAATAACGAGAATTTTCTTTTTTTGAAAAAAATATTTATTTATTCGTCTGCAATAATGTTGTCGCTATCAAAATAGTCCCCATTAGATATTATGCACTTGTGCCAGCGCTTCTTCCAATCCTCGAAACACTTCTCAAACTCGATCTTTGGGATAGACTTTAGTTCTTTCAGCGATGCGCTTTTAATGTCATCTATGCCTGTAAAACGACGGCCCTTTAAGGTTCTCTTTATTTTTGGAAATAGGAAAAAGTCACACGGAGCCATGTCTGTCAAATATGGTGGCTGGTGCATCGTTACAGTATTGTTTTTGGCCAAAAATTCACGAACAAGCAATGAAGTGTGAGCAGGTCCATTATCGTGGGGCAAAAACCATGAATTATTTTTCCACAAATCTGGGCGTTTTTTTCGGATGGCTTCACGCAAACGGCGTTTAACTTGTAGGTAGTACTTCTTATTGACCGTTTGCTTTCGTGGCAAGAATTCATGATGCATTATGCCATTAAAATCGAAGAACACAGTGAGCATAACCTTCACGTTGGACCGCACTTGTCGAGCCTTTTTCGGTCTTTTTTTACTCATAGCAGACTCCCCATAGCCCTTTCTTAACATTTCACACATTTCATTTTGTCGCAAAATTTGATACAAATTCTTTGATCCATTTCTTTTAACAAACGAAAATCACCGAGCTTATATAAACACGTCTAACCCACCCTATCGGCTGCCGCAGACAAAATAAACAATCAATACAGCTGAAAATTTTATCATACTACAAAATTTTGACAATCGGACTCTCCAAATAGGCGAAATTTAAAAATTCCCGTTATATTCTGAACACACCTCGTACATATCTTCTAAATTGAATCACTCAAGTTTCTGTTTTTCGTAAATATGTTGTATCTTAGTGGATAGTGGGGATAGCCCCCTCGAGCACATTTTTACGCTCATACCAAGAGTAGTAGGACATTATTTTTGAAGTGGGACATTTAAAAAAATTGAGGCCTCAGTAAAATTTACCGTCGTGTAAGGGACAAATATACTGCCTCGCATAAGTCCTCTTCAATTCTAACCGTAGGGAATGTGGTAATCAAATAACTCACAGAGCTATTACAGCTAGATGTAGTTTCTAAAATGAGTTTTCAATTAAGCCGCTAGGCGGAGGGCAAAGAGAGGAAATAAAGGATCAACGCACTGTTTGGTCTACTTACGTCGGAGTACTCCCGGATCAACTCTCCGTGGCTTGTTGGTGCATCGGTCGTTCGGTACCACTGGATTAACTCTCCGTGGTTGTAAATTGATTGGTCGGTCGGCGCCACTGGATCAACTCTCCGTGGCTTGTCTGTTTTGTCTGTCTGTAAACCATACGATCAACGCTCATATGGTTCCGTCCAGTTATCAGGCAGAGGAATCAACTCTTCCACTGTCTGATTACGACTGACTTTCGCAGGCATGTACCAGCCTTTTATATTCCTGCCTTGCTGCGCGTCGCTGTTCTGTTTCGTAATGTCTTTTAAAGCGGTTGTGTCTTTGTGTTAACAGCGGTGGTGCTCTTGTGTTTTTTTGTTTACAGTGGCCTGTTTCGTTACACATATTCCAAATCGCTAAACAAGCGTCACAATCCCTGGGATTTCTTAAGAAATGAAAATTCCTGCTTCAGCCAGCAACCCAAACTACAATCTACGAGTCCCACATTCGGCCGTCATCGAATTCATCAGTGATGGTATCTTTTGCGTCTCCAGAGGCACTGCAGGAAGGAAGTAACCTTCATATCAGAAAATTGTATCGTTGTAGTTGTACTAAAATTTATGTTGCCCTGCCTGCACGGCAATATTTGTCTCGCTATAAAACTAGTCGGGTCGGCTCACCTCCGCACACTGGCGTACTTCTGAATTCCTACAACATTGCAGAGTTCAAACATAAGGTTCATAGGCAGGCATATACCTACTCAAGAAACTCTTAGACCCCTACTAGACTATGCTATTCTCTTCTATTCTTCATGCCAAACCTACTACCAGACATTACACCAGGACCTGTACGACATGACGAACTGGTAGTACAAAAAGTGATTCCTAAGCTTGGGTTTTTTCCATTAAAAAATGTGAAAATGCTAAGAGACGACTCTTTTCGTAATGATTGACAATCGAAAGACCCTGAAAAGTTTTATTTCCTTGCGGTCGAAACCACATTTCATTCTTATATCGTTCACAGCCCCAAAACCTTACTGCATATTTTCCATTCTCTTAAACTTTAAATTGAAATCATTTTCAAATCTTGTTCTTGCAAAAAATAAGAAAATTTGCCAAAATGAATCCTTCAACAACTTCCAAACCAAGAAGTAATCTGCCAAAAACTCCTCCTCGACATCAAATCACGTTCGGGAAGTAAATCCCAACAGAATCCCAGCCGAAAGCACTCAAGATATGAGCCGTGTATGCCTGCTGCCTTCTATCGCCCATTGAAGCATCTCCACCAGCCGGAGTACAGCAACACCGGACTAGCGCGTGACTGGGCTGCAGTTGTCGGCAATGGACTTGTAATCCATCAAAATAAAACCTAGGTATGACCTACAGCAGCTCCAAAAACAATCCCCTATTGACTTATCGGGTAGTCAATTTCGATAGTGGTCAATGCGTCAGTTGCTAAAATCCATTGTCCGAATCCAAGTTTGCCGCTGTCGCACGTCCACTTCCACGGCCGACTCCCGCACGTTCGGTTTGCTGCGCTTAACCCGTTCGCCCCGGGTTTTGTTGTTAATTAGTTTATAGTGCGCGATCGGGCTTAAATGTCAACAACGGGGCTCCGGAGGTGCATCGAGAGCGTTTAATTAAATTTCATTAGAGTGGGGGAAAAAAGTGAAGTTAATTGCATCCGATTGCAGTCGCCTGTTGTGCTGATAAGAGTTTACGAGAGTTGCCCACGCCAGCAGCAGCAGCACCCGGCATCGACCACACACCTTCAAGTGAGAATCTATTAGAACAAAAGCGGCACTGTACACAAAAAACAGGGGATTGGCCTAAAAAGTGGATTAGATCGAAGGTGAGCTCTACATACAGTGGGATTTTTACAAATCCAATTAAGACACGGCTTTAGATTTCGATGCAATTTCTTAATGGCAATGATGGTCGCAAAAGCGCTGCAATCTGGCCATTCATATGCATTTTTATCAAATTGGCACAAATCCTCATCGTCATCTATTCCAATTTCCAACTATTTTTTTTTCATTAAGTTTATGAAGTGCAAAACCATAGAAACAAAGCCCAGACCCTGTTAGCACAGCGGTATGAGGTTCTATTTTCTCGCTCGTTTCTGGACCTCGCCATTGAGCATTTCATACACTCGTTTCCAACAAATATTTGTAGCGTTCAATCCGCAGGGATATAGTTCCTGGACGAGCGGCTAATGGGTCTGCAGTTTGGCTCGAGTTCGCTCTATATCGGTTTTGACGGAATGATGGATTGTTAATTATTCACTGAGTGAAAATATAGAGGATGATGGATGATACAGGAGGTGAATCTAGGATATATACGATTGACAGGACAATAATTATTGTTCAGCGCCAGGTATGCGAGGGTGTAAACATTTTCCCAATCCAGTATTGTTCCTGCAATTTCATATGAGAAAATTAAAACAAATCATAAAAACAAATATGACAAATTTATTTTAATTGAAAAATGAACGAGAGAATTTTAATTCTATTTAATTTAGGTTAAAATGAATATAATTAATTTAGATTTTTGTAATCGGCATAATTCATACGATATTACGGCGGGGATAAAGATTTTCAATGAAATTGCAACAGATGCGAATCAATTTAATTAATTCTGATTATTTTGTGTGCTGATCAAATATTTATATCGTTTTTCGCCAATTGAAATTGTATAGAACAAACCCAATTTGGTAATAATTTAAATTCAATGTAAAAATTCAACTTTTGGTTCATGGTTTATATTTTCATTGCTATTATTGTGTGCCCCGAAAGAGCCAAATGATTTGCGGTATATGAGGAAATGTTTTACGAAAATTGTTAAATTCAGTCTATTTAGAATCATTTCAATTTACATTTAGTTTACACATACAAAAAATGAGTACGAAACTACGCTTTAGAAGTAATTGCCCAATTGCCAAAATTATTAAATTACTAACCAGCGTGTAATATGCAATAAATGGTCAAGGGTCTGTCGGATGGATAGTCATAGTACGCTTTCAGAAAATCCAGGCCAACGCCCGATGCAGGAAGTATAGTGCGAGACTGCTGAGGGACTTGATACAAGTACAATTTCATAATATGTATCAATATTTGTGAATTCATATTTACATTAATACCGAAACGAAACAATTTATGATAACTGATGTAATAAATGTTTTTGATTGAAACTGATCTAAACTTCGCTTTAAAACTGCATCAAGTAACGTTCTAAATGTCGTGGTGCTTTCATGAACATTATTTGAAATCGTTAAATTAAACGTTTTTTAGGCAGAATAACCGCCACTGAAAATCATGAGGATTTCGTTTTAAAGTTTCGACCTAGTAAAGTCGATACATTAATAACTACCATCAAAATCACTTGTCTAAACACTTTTCACCAACAGATGATTTATCGTAGCTGCGATATCAAATCCGCCAGCTGCAACTTCAAATCGCTTAAATTTAAGAATATATTTGGAATATGAACATATTCTTCATTTTGTATCCAAGTTTCTGATAAAAGTAATACATTAATTTTTTTACAACTTCGTCATCTAAATCTGTATACTTTTACAATTTAGCGAAAGTATTGATAAATCGTTGTAAATAGACCAAGGACCAAGAGGAAAAATTATCTGAATGTGAGGTCTAATCTCTGAATTTAAGTTTTTTTTAAGTCCAAGCAGTCACGCCCACCAGCCCTTGTATTTTATTATTTTAAACTACCTGGAACCCGTTGCACCTCGCTGCATCCATCAAAGCTAAATAAAGGAAGTAGTAAAATATGTTCGAACAACGAACAAGTTCTGTCCACTTAAGCCCCAAGTGACTCATATGGAATATTCAGTTGTGACAAATCTGCTTTGCCATTGGAACAGCACATTCCAGGTGCTTTTTGAAATTTTAAATCATGCTATTATTGCCACAATTTATCCATTGGACTAATCATAACATTGGGGTGCATGGGCGGCATGCTGTAATCATGATCTTCTCATTCGCAAAGTAGAAGCTCTGCTTTTTTTGTCTTGTAAGCGTACCTCGCGCTGTTTATTTGTCTCAGCCGCTATAATTGCTGCCATTTGTGTCACCTTATCCCCTTGATCTACCAATTGAATTTCTCTTTCGTGGCACATTGTAATTAAATTTCACTATTCATTGTTAGAAAAATAAGACGATTGAAGGATTATATTTACAGCATAAAATTATGTATATTAATATTGTATCCCAATAAAGCACTTATCGAAAAAATAAAAACTCAAAAAGTGAACCAATGAAAATAATAAAATACTCTTTACTTGAGGAGCTGGCGAACAAAATCGGATATGCCTACAAAAGTAAAAAAAAAAGCTTTATTGGTCTCCTCAACCTCAACTTTATATATCCTAAGTCTAATATTGAGCTAAGTGTATCGAGGAAAAATAGTTCGCGCTACCATAGTGGTAATTTTGTCGTAGGACGATTGTTGTTCTGGAACTAAAAGTGGTTTTTTACTGCGGCAAATGTACGGAGGTCTTCAACATCGAATTGTTATTCTCTCAATAAATCTAACTCATAAATATCAAAAGGAGAGGTTTCTGACGTTACCATTCTAAGTTCTTCGTTGTTGATGGCTAGTCATATTTCTTTAATTTTGATCAAAGCTTCATTAAAAATACTATGCAAAAATGACATAGGCTTACGGTGCGAACGGGACATTCATCACCAATCGCTTTCTCCTACCCAAAACCCCTAAATACAAAATCTCAGCTCCGGGATCCGGTCCTGGCCTCTCGCAACTGCTCTCTCCACCGGTCCTTCTCTTCCGTCTTATCCATTATATATATAAGTCCCACATTTCCGTTTTCATCATAAATTCGTTATTTCCTACTGTAAAACTCCCCTTAAAAATATTGGTACGGCCATTTTGAATTTTTGATTGAAGTTTTGATCATAAATTCGTTATTTGCATCCTTAAAACACCCCAGATACCGATTTTCATTGGAATCGGAACACAATTGGCAAATTCGTCGGCCATATTGGCGCGGCCATTTTAAATTTATACGTTTTGACCACAAATTCGTTATTAGTGACCTTAAAAACCACTAGATACCCACTTTCATTGAAATCGGAATACAATTTGCAAATTCATATTTGGGTGGCCATTTTGAATTTCGGTCATTTTTCGGAGGCCATTTTGAATTTCGAAAATCGGGCTTCGAGGTGCTTCATGGAAGACCCCCCCTCTGTGCAAAATTTTGAAGCTATGCGATGACTGGTGGGCCCGCTATAGCGCACACATACATACATACAGAAACTTTCTTTTATTAATATAAGATACACACATTGACTATGCTAAGAGAACATTGTCTTCTATATCTTGTTTCTGTCTTACATTAGCGCTTAAAACTGACGTTTTTGACTTTTTAGTTCATTTTTTGTCACAAGGGCAGTCGTGTTTTTTAATTTTTTTTTATTATTAAAAGCTTTGCTACAATAGCTGTTGCAATTCTTGCTTTTTGGCAAGAAATTAGTTTAAGTTGACTTGATTGTTCCACATTCATTCACAAATAGATGAAAACAAATGTGAACCACCATGCAAAATTTTGCATCAAATATTCATGTAACAATTTGCATGAGGAAAGCAAATTTGTTTCAGCAAACAATTTGCATGTAAGCTTTGCATAAGTGTAAACATTAAAGCAAACACTTGCTGGAAGTTATTGCTGCAAGTTATTGCTGCAAGTTATTGCTCGTCTGTACATAGCTTTAGTCTGACAAACAGGCGCTCGGTAATAATGCTCTCAGAAACTGGGACCATCTAACGTGGTTGGGCCTAGCTTCCTTGGTGAGTATTACCACAACGCCGCTCCTATTGTACGGCTTTCGGTTTCATTCCTGACAGAATATAAGGACTCATCGTTTGGTCAGATACGCTTCCCCGCATCGCGGCTGGTCTTGCTAAGTCCCATGATCTTGATATTATATCGGTTCATGTCATTGAGGACATCATCCAGCCGTCCAACAGAAAACAGCGTTCTTACATTTCATGTTCCAATTCATGTCCTGGGGCCATATTTGGTTTCTCGAATCCATGGTGATTTCTATCGATAAGTAAAAATTCACATTTGACAACCGTTATCGTCTCTTTAAATGTCGTAAATGACGTTTGACGTTTATTAAAAATTTTCATAGGAAAATGGCAGACACATGAAAAGAAAAAAATGTAAGTACGTACATATTAATCAATTGTGAAGTTTGCTACACTTGGGGTAATATCACACAATTTGATAGTTTTGTATGGCAACACTTATCTGTCGATTTGGTCATAATACCAAATATAAAACTTAAAGAAAATCGACAAGCTTTTTTGGTCGAATCGATGAATTACCAAATGTCTCCGTTCTATTTTCCATCCAGTTCTGAGGCATTGTTTGCCACTCGGCTGTGAAACAATCTCCCAATCAGTATTTCCGGACTCGTTCGTCAGGGGTACGACATCTACTCGAGCAGCCCAAGACCACCGCTAACTTTTCCTATTCTCTTCTATCCTTCGAACTAGGAGCAATACTAGACACTTAACCATGACCTGAACGACATGACAGATTGGTAGTAAAAAGGCTGATTCCTAAGCTTGGTTTTTCCACATAAAAAAAATATTGGAAAGTGTTATATGTAAATCATATCATTAACTCGGAAGAATGCTATCTAGAACTAAGCGAATCAAGTGATCAATCGATCAGAATCGGCCTGAATAAGAAAACTTGGCTTGGGACGATTTGGTCCCTTCACTGAACTTTCTTAACTTTGTATCCTCCAGCCAACAGTTACATATTTAGAACACTTAAAGACCGATTAGATGGTAAAAACTTTACTTCCTTGAAGGTCTGCAAAGCTTATATCAACCTGCATCCAAAAACCCCAGAATTTATACGAGGTGTGTGTGTGCAAGTAGTGAAAAGATGGAGAAATGTCGTTCAACATTCTTTCGTTCTATTTGTGTCAAAAAATGAGAAGAACTTTTACATTTATCTAATGACGCTTGTTTTAATTGCTTTTTGCTATTCCTTTAGCAAATATGAAGCTGAAAGCGGTAGAAAACTTTGTCTATCTAAGCTTGGTTGACCAAATTTTAATTGCACCAAGTTCCACATTAGTTAAAGACCCAGTTTTTTCCTTGGTCATGCTTAAATTTATGTTGGTCGATATTTTCTCTAAATTTTTGTATTTTCTTCCGTTAGAACTCGGTAACTGTGCGCCAATTGTTATTGTTAAGTGTTGATGGAAACTTTCAAACTTGCAAACTGACACTGCATCCGGCAAAGTAACAATAACATGAGTTATTCTTCCATGTAAATTGCTCTTCTTGATTTAATTTTCACTACTTTTACACAGCATGAGAAAAATAACTGCTGCACCTTTTAATTAAGCATGAATCCATTGAGGAAGACGAATCATCATTGTTTGGGCAAAAATTTCCCATTGGGTCGCATACATTCAGAGGTAAAATGTAGATGGAAAAATAAAAGAACACCAAAGTCTAATTAGTTGATCAAATGTATGCACAGATTACGGCCAGAAGCGACTCAAGTCATCTCTGGCAACTCCACTACCATAGATATCCATCCGTTCTCATTTCCCATGCTGCCGCCATTCAATCTCGACCTTCGTCTATATCCCAAGCAATTATCCAATTTAGCGAGTCTCCTGATACCCCCGACATCGGCAAAGGAAGAAATGTCAATATTTGAATAGTCCAAGGGAAAAAAGAGAGAGACTTTTTTGTCAGATGGCCTGTGCCAGCCCTATTTAACCCCTGTGCTCTTTGTTCTGATTTTGTTACCGAAATTGACTTCTAGCTTTGAATCGATATAACCGAATCGTGGACGGATTAATTATGAAGCATTTTTTAAGATACGGAAGTGGACTGAAAGTGATAGTTGTCAAGCACTGTAACTGATGCACGTCCCTTTTCAGTGCTGAAACCCTTTCACTTTTTTGTGTCGCTTTTTTATCCTAAGATATCTGTGAATTGTATTTCAATGCAGGGTAGATGGTGGTAAGGATGTGCACAGTAGAGAAAGGGTCAAATAATTGCTACTAGTTCTCAATAACAACAAACTGAAGTTCATGGTGAAACGCCGCCCCGATATAAAGAGATAAGCAAAGTCGAGATACAAAAAAATTATTCGTATTAAGCCAATCGATTTCTCCTTGATTTTACTTCCAAGCCCATAATGTATCGACATCGAGTTGCTGATAGTAAAATACAGCAATGGATCTGGTCTTAAAAAAACTCAATATTTTCTTTCAGAAAGATATGACCCTAGTAGTTGACAGGCCCGCCACATCATCTTGGGGGGCCCGGGGCTAAAATATGTTTGGGGGCCCTTTAAGGATTTTGAAATTCCAAAAAATCTTTGACTAAAAAAAAATTGTGGTAACTTAAGCATAAGTTCATTCAGGGCATTAAATATAGATACCGAACAGTCGGTTTATAAAGCGGGGCTTCCACTTAGCTGGCTACCAGCGCTGGTTGTATCTTCCACTGGCTCCGCGAACATTTCCAGCTAGTGGCTCAGCCAGCTCCAGAATAATCAGAAATTTCCAAATTCCGGATGGCTGCCAGCTACAACACCACCGGTACAACCAACGCGGGTACCCAGCTAAGTGAAAACCCCGCTTTCTTTGCGGGTGAGCCTTAAGTTACATAGTTTAACCTAGAATGGAACAGGTTTATGTAGACAGGCCCTTGTGCTTAGCTCTGGGGCTCAACACTCATCTTTTTTTTGGCAGAATAAATCCAGAAGCTATCCCAGAGGGAAAAATTCGAAGCACTACTAAGGGAAGCGAATTCGGAGCACTGTTAATAGATATGCTCCGATTGGATTGGACAGAGACCGGTTCTCGTTCGATGCGCTGGTCAAGCAGCATATTGAACGCGGTTGGTACTTAGTTGGGGGACCGCTTGGTAAAACCGCTGTCGACACTCGCGTTTGCAAAGCAATTGCACAAGGTAAACAAAAATATAAAGCTTTTCAACACTGCAGTTGTTTCTCATATCCACAGACGCTATAACATAAATTGGAGGGTTAGAAAATGTTTTCTACTTTTGTAACTGCTTCAAAAACGCTTCTAAAAAAAAGCAGCAGTAAAAGGAGTGCTCCCCACTGCGATCATGCAATGTTAAAAAAGATATAGAACTGAGTTGGGAAGGGGAAAGCCCCAAGCTTTTTAAGAGTGTTCGATCTTCATTTCCCGCTGGCTAAATTTCTCTTTTTCTTAATACTCAATTGGAGCCTATACTACTTCAGTGGTTGTAAGAGACTACTTAAGGGCAAGCCAAATCTCCCAATCTAATCTTTGATGAAGGTCTTCAATCTGTTTTTCCTCAATTATGGATTTGTGATGATATAAAATTATCTAAGTTTATATATGGGTCAGTCACGTTTAAATCATTGCAATAGAACGAGAGCTGGCAAAAAATATAGAATATGACAATGTCATCGACGACTTTGCGGAAATTAAAGCAAGAAAAATAGTGTTTACTATTTAAATATGATGAGTAGAAGAATTCATATCCATACAAACATAAAATATATTTTAGAGTGCTGCATGCTTGGGTTTCAGGCTCTAGATTAGTGCTTGCTTGACAATCAGAACCCAGGGATATGGCGGTTTTGACCTTTTGGGTTTCAAGATAGTTTCGGGGCCCCTAGGCGATTAGTACGCAGGGATATGGGGTTTTAACTTTTTGGGTTTCAATCTATTCTCGGGCCCCCTCTGGCCTGGGGCCCGGGGCAATTCGTCCCAGTTGCCCCCCGGGCCTGGTAGTTGATAGTCAGTGAAGGTCGACCATCAGCAGAATAGAGGTAATAACGTGTAGTATATGGAGGTGTGGAAGTGCTGTATTTTTTTCAGAGTAGTAAAGTAAGATTACAGTACACTAGATCAACGGTGAGCAACCTCCGGCCCGCGGGCCATCTGCGGTCCGTGACAAGTTTCTATCCGGCCCGCGAGATGTGTAGAAGAAATTATAAAAAAATATTTTTCGATGTATTTCGTCTAGATTAAATTGAATATTACATCTATTGGGGTAAGTTACACTATGCATCATTTATTTTATTATCCCCATACACAAACCGGTTTTTTTCCCGGAAGTGTCTAAATCCACTGAAAAACGCGAAACGCGAAACGCGAAAATCCGGAAATTCATATATCCACACGCGAAAACGATATAACGCCACGCGATTTCCGAATATCAGTCATTTCGAATATTTTAATTGTTGTCCGAATGATTTCTCGTAGAATTTGAACTATTTTAGGTTAAGAAAAATAAAGGCGTATTTGGAAATACGCCTTTACAAATGTTGTAGCTATTTTGACAGCTACTTCCTAACCTTATAATTTTTTGACGGTTGTCATCAATTTTTTGTTAATTAAATTTTGTTAATAAAAAAAATATTAGAAGGATTTCAATTTTGTTTATTAAAAAAAAAACAAATATAACCAAAATAAAAATTTCGCGCTTTGGAATTTCGCGCTACGAGAAATCATTCGGACAACAATTAAAATATTCGAAATGACTGATATTCGGAAATCGCGTGGCGATATATCGTTTTCGCGTGTGGATATATGAATTTCCGGGTTTTCGCGTTTCGCGTTTTTCAGTGGATTTAGACACTTCCTTTTTTCCCCCTCATTTTGAACCAGAAAATTTGTCAGACTCACCCATCCAGACCCGGCTCTAGCGGTGCTGGCGCGCCGATGCAACTTTTTGTTAAGCGCCCTTTATAGGAAATTATGTCAGAAATATTTTTTTCAATAAAAAATGAAAATATTAACATGACTCTGGAACACATAAAAAACTGAAAACAAGAGCTTTAAATTAAAGACAATGTCTTTTTATCTGCCAAAAGCTTTTTTTTAGAAAATTTAGGCCCAAACCCCAAAACACCACATAAAAGTTGAAAATTACTCGAATCTGGCTTCATACTCCATTGTAGCGTGAAGTAAGAAGCGGTCAATGTGGCAGCATTAATGAATTCTCGTAGATTTGAAGCTGTGAAGCTTGCGGAGTGAAGTATGCAGCGCCGAATGTGTCTTGGGCCTGAACTCGAAAATGGCCTACTTTATAAAAAAAATTATGGATTTGAGCGCCCTTTGTTCGTGTGGCGCTCCGATGCTTTGCATCTTCTGCTTCATCGGTTAAGCCGGGCCTGCACCCATCCATCACACTAACACAATTATAACATCGTTCTCGAGGGTCTGAGAAAACAATGCGTAACTTCCCGCCTCATTCGCATTTCGTTGCACGAAAAAGAGACAGAAAATTGAATATTTGGATGGTTATACCTACATTATACACAAACCTGTTTGAGTTGAGGACCGAGTGATGATAGTGAGATTTACCCCATTAAAGCATCTTTCGCTTCAAATGCAGACTAACAATTTAGTGTTGGGTAGGTGACGAGTATAAAATGAATTGGTAAGAGGTGCCTCTTTTTTCATTTGAGCCAGTACAATGTCATACTTCAAATTAGGCGAGAGGCCATTGTAATACCAACAACCAGCTTTTTAATTTTAGTTTTTATTTTTATTTTTTTTTTGAACATGTTGCTTCTCGTCAACCAAATGTTTTTGTACTGGTATTCGTGCTTTACTTGGTTTGCCAAATGCCTTCCTCTATTTTGTGCCAACACATCTGTTGAGGGTGCTCACTGCTTCGATCCTATGAAGTTATTTGCATGACCAGAGAGCTCAGTTGTGGGAACGGGGTAAGTGCGTTGCTAAAGATTTTCTGTTCCGTCAATACGGGGTTCAACATTTGTCATTTTAATGCTCGTAGTATTAAAGCGAAAATTACAGAAATTAATGAAATATTTATAAATGTTAATGTCCACGCGATTTTAGTGTGTGAAAGCTGGCTAAACGATGCCATCCCGTCGTCCCTTGTGTCTATAAATGGTTTTCAAATTTTTCGTAACGATCGCCAAGGTCGCACTGGTGGTGGTGTTGCTATATTCCTTAGGGACTACCTAAAATGTAGGATTGTTGGTCACTCTAAGAACCATGGTATTGAGTTTATTTGTGTTGAAGTCTCTAATGGTTCCGAAAAACTTTTACTTGTCAGTGTTTACTCTCCCCCCGGTATATTTAAACCTGATTATTCCGCTGAACTGGAAGAAACCCTGGAGCATCTTTCTCATACGTATGCTCATATAGTTGTTGCCGGGGATTTTAATGTAAATTTATTAAAATCTTCCAGCCAAGAAAAATTCTTCAATCATACAATGCAGACCTTAGGCCTTGTTAAAATGAATACTCTGCCAACTTACTTCAATGCGTCGAACCCATCTCTACTTGATGTTTTCCTTTGCAGCGAACCCACTATGATTCTCTTTCAAAATCAAATCTCCCCTCCAAGTTATTTGGACCACGACATCTTATTTGTAAGCTACAATTTTCGCGTTGACGCAATTAGCAAGAAAACTATAGTGTCCCGGGATTTTAAAAATATCAACCGCGACCGGCTCCTGGAACATTGTCATTTGCTTCCCTGGGATAATATTTTTGCGGCAGAAGACATAGATGATAAAATTGCTATATTTGAGGAGTTTACCATACAGTTATATGATGAATTTGCCCCCCTGCGCACTAAATTCCTGAGGGATAAGTCTAAACCGTGGTTCTGTACTGAAATCAAATCTCTTATCGCCGAAAGGGAGTATCTATATCATCGTTTCTTGAAATTCAGAAGTGAAAATGCTAGAAAATCATACAATCGAGTTCGTAATCTAGTCGTTGCAAAAATCAGGGAGGCTAAACGTAATTTTTATGCTCGTAAACTTGATCCCTCCCTTTCAACTCGTACTTTTTGGAATAACCTGCGTAACTTGAGCGTCTACCGTAATAAAGAAGATTCACATGTATACGCCAACTGTGACCCTGATACTCTGAATAATCATTTCTCTTCTTGCAATATTGATACTCTACCTCAATTGCCAGATTCAACAATTGATGGGTTTAGCTTTCGCTGTGTAGACGCCTTTGAAGTGAACTTAGCCATTAACTCCATCAAGTCCGAAGCCACTGGAACCGATAATATTTCACCTAAATTTTTAAAAATGCTTCTTCCGTCATTACTTCCCGTTATTGTTCATATTTTCAATGCTTGTCTCACTGTGTCAAAATTCCCTACTGCTTGGAAACATGCTCTTATAATCCCCATTGCCAAGTGTCCCAATCCTAGTAGCCCCTCGGATTTTCGACCAATTAGCATCCTGCCCTTTCTGGCTAAAGGTCTTGAAAAATTAATGGCAATGCAAATGATTGCTTACTGTGAGCACCACTTACTTGTAAATCCATGTCAATCTGGCTTTCGGAAACACCATAGCTGTGACACTGCCCTCCTAAAAATCACGACAGACATTCGGAACTCTTTAGATGCTAACAAAGTGTGTTGTCTACTGTTGCTAGACTTTTCCAAAGCTTTTGATAACGTCAATCACTCCGTCCTTTTACGCAAACTCTGTACACAATTTCGTTTTTCCTCTTCTGCCCTTACGCTCATGTATAGCTTCTTAGCTGGTCGTTCTCAACAGGTGAAGATCTCCCATGCAGTTTCCTCGCCTGCCACGCTTTTTGCTGGCGTTCCCCAAGGATCTATCTTAGGTCCTCTACTGTTTAGTATATATATAAATGATCTTCCATTAATAGTAAAGCATTCTGACGTACATATGTATGCCGATGATGTACAACTCTATATTAGTGATACTAAGAATCAATTTGAGCAGTGTATAAATAAACTCTCAGAAGATTTGCAAAACATAACTCATTGGTCTTCCTTAAATTTACTAAAACTTAACCCATCTAAATCTCAATGCATCATCTTCTCCAATTCTAACGCGTCATCATCCGACCTCTCTCAAATTACCTTAAATGGGACCCTTGTCACCTGCGTTAACCGGGTCAAAAATCTCGGTACTGTCTTAAACAGAAATATGACGTGTTGTGACCACACTAGCTTTATTTTGGGCAAAGTATATAGTATTCTAAGGCGGCTTCGTATTCATCGTAGTCTCTTGTCACAAGCTGTTCGTATGAAGTTGGTTAAAGCTATACTCTTGCCGTATATAATGCACGGCCTCTGTGTCTTCCCTGCACTGGATTCATCCTGTAACCGTAAGTTAGAAGTAGCGTTTAACGACTGCATACGTTTCATTCATAACCTTCGCAGGTATGACCACATTTCGCCCCACCGGCACTCAATTTTCGGATGCTCCTTAAGCGACTACCGCGATTTTAGGACCTTGTGCTACTACCACAACATCATCAACAACCGAAAACCTTCCTATCTAAGCGAGTTTATCCAGCTCTCACTATCCCGCCGAAATAACAATGTGATTATCCCCCGCTTCCGTCATCTTTCGGGGCAACGTTCTTTCTTTGTTCACGCAGCTCAATTGTGGAACTCCATTCCTGTAGAAATACAGCGAATCGAATCAGTGAGTACTTTCAAAAACCGTCTTTTTGAATTCATTTCTGGCAGGTCAAACTGAAGCACGTGTATCTTTTTTTTTCTCTCTTTCTTTCTATTGCAACATGCCTTTTCTTCTCTTTATACATATATTTATTAGTAATTTCATTTCTTCTCCTCATTCTTATCTGCTATTTTTCATTGCTTTTATTTTATTTTATTTATTTTAGTTAGTAATTATTTAAGCTGTAAAGTTCTATATCTGTTTCTTTTTATGTACAAATTTAAGATTAAGAATCTTGTGTACACTAATGTTTTTTAAATAAATGTAAAAAATGTAAACCAGCAAATTAAAGAAAGAAGCTTATATGCATTAAACTGCCTCAGAGTAAGTAAGCAATCTATGCCTCCACAATGTATATTTATATTTTACAATCTCACCTCACCTAATTTCAAGTTGGAACTTTTGCTGCCACAAAAGAGAAAAGAGAAATGTCTCTCCAGTACGTATTTACAATCTTGCCTCTCCTCATTTCAAGTTGGAAATTCCACTGCCTCAAAAGAAGTAAGAAATGCCTCTCCAATTCGTATTTAAAATCTCACCTCGTCTCAGCTCAAATTGGATATTTTACTGCCGCAAAAAAATAAGAAAATGTCTGTTGTATTTACAACCTCACCTCACCTCGCCTCATTTGAAGTTGAATTTTACTGCCCCAAAAGAAGTAAGAAAGAAGAAACTCTTGTCTCTCCACTACGCAATTACCTCGCCTCATTTATCTCGATACACACTCATATACCAGCAGGAGGACATTATTTTTGAACCGGGACATTTCAAAAGTTTGAGGCCTCAGTAAAATGTACCATCGTCTAAGAGACTTTACTGTACTGCCTCGTGTATGTCCTGCTCAACTCACACGAAGGTGTCAATTGACTTCTACGGCCCGCGGCCTGCTATCGTTAAGACATAAGAGTATAAACGGTGGTAGAGATCCCAATATATATCCATAAAGATATGGTCCAATTTATCTTTTTGATTTTTTTGACTCATTTTTTAATTTCATTTCAATTTTTTATTATACATCGCAACGCCATCTAAACCTTCGGTATTTCAACATTGACATTTTTTAGTCGATTTCGATAAATTTACACGATTCTGAAACGTCATTCATTACCATTTTAGCTTTGATTCAATTTACACCGAAAGAATGTGCTGAAATTGTAGTGCTTTACATTGAAAACAATCGTTCAATTGTGAAAACTAGGCGTGTTTATTGTAAAAAATATGGGACAAATTCGGCGCCTTTAGACAACACAATTCGTAGTTTGGTGAACAATTTCTTTAAGTACGGGTCTGCAGCCACTCGCCAGCGTCCCATTCGACGGCGTTCGTCACGCTCCTATGAAGTTGTTGAAACGGTAAGAGAGAGTGTTGCCGATAATCCAAGAAACAAGATCTTCATCTCTTCCCATACAAAGTGCAACTTACTCAAAGAATGTTGCCAACGGACATGCCGCGTCGCTTGCAATATAGAAATTCCGTCACAAGAAAGATCGATGCCCAGCCAGATTTTTGGGACAAAATTGTGATGAAGAACGAAGCTCATTTTACACTCTCTGGCGTAGTCAATAAACAAAACTTGTCGAATTTTGGAAACAGAGAACCCACACGTCATTTACGAAACACCACTGCACGACGAGAAAGTCACTGTTTTGGCCGGAGTGTCCCCAAAAACCATCATCGGACCATTTTTCTTCAAAGTTCGAGAAACCCTCGACGGCGCACGCTGTCTTTGGATGTTGGCGCACTTGGTGTCTCCGAAAATACGTGGAAAAGGTCTGACGAACTTCTATTTTCAACAAGAGGGCGTACTTTGCCATACCGCAGCCGCTACGATGAAGTTCTTGCAGCGCAAGTTCTCGAGACACGGATTTAACGGCATGAAACTTTTTTCAGTGGGGTTATTTGAAAAGTGAAGTTTATGCCAGCAAGCCGAAGACCATTGACAAACTCAAAGCTAACATACGAGCCAAATCAAAATGCTGCTATAACGCCCGAAATGCTGGTTAATGTTATCCATGATACCCGAAAAAGAGCTGCTTTTTGCTTATCGAATGTAGGTGGTCATTTAATCGACATTGTATTCAAAAACTGATTTGAAATGGTAAAGAATATCCTAAATAAGTCTTGCTTATTTGTCAAAATCGGCTAAAATATGTCAGAGTTATTCAATGTTGAAATATCGAAGGTCTAGATGGCGCCCCCATATATATAGTATGCAAATTTACATATTTTATTTGAGGGGCGCAATGGGTTTTTTTGTAACAGGCCCGCAGTATCATAAAGTTTGGACACCATTGGTCTAGGCTAGGGGATCTTTGGATACATATTTGTGTGAAGGACATGAATCAGTGGTTTCTGATCATTATAGACCACGAAATTGCGCCCTTCAACAAATTAACGGAAGTGATTGATCGTTGCATAGATTTTTAGACTGGATTTTGATGTTCCAGCAGTGCTTCTGCCATCGAAATTATTACCTTGATGAATGCTGCCTGACATTCTGCTGGCCACTTATACACTTTATTGGCACTCGTAAATTCTCGTAGATCGGCACCAACATTTAAGCCAAATTGCGAATGATTCTGTGATAAAAATGCACCATTCCTAAAAGCTTCTGGATCGATTTAACAGAAGTTGGAGGTGCGAGATCAACAATAGCACGAACCCGATTGGGGTTGTGATGGGGCAACTTAGAAACTTGATCTTTTGTGCACCCAAAACGCATTTCTCTAGTTTTATGGTTAAACCGAAACTATCGAGGAGTTTAAAGAGCTCTTCGAGTTGGCTAAGATGCTCATCCTTGGTTCTACTGGTATATCGTACAGCTAGACATAAACGAAGTCTCTCGTAACTTCGTTTATGAACCCCTGGAAGATTTGGGCCGCATTACGTAAGCCGAATTGACGTGGGCACTACGGAAACATAGTTCAAGTTAGTGGCTTAAAAGAAGCCAATAAGCCCCCGCCAATTGGCTTTCCCATAGTGCCCCAGTTCTTTTAGGAGCTGTGTTGGTTGGGGACGACGATAGATATGGCAAATAAGCCCTTACACTGGAGGTGATCTGAGTTGAGAGCCAACATCAAGAAAAGTATGGGAGGGAAGGAATAGGTCAAGGAGGTGGACTCCTTGGACTGCGACAACAGGGATGCTAGTTGGATAATTTAGAATTTGTTGTAAACTATTAATCTCTTCAAAGAGCTCAGCATCCACATTCGGAGTTCCGTTCAAAGATAGCGTCGACTGCTAAAGGGAGGCTTCAATACTAATATTAAGACTTCTGGATAGAAAACAGAAGAATATGACGTGGCTTTTATTTCACTGGTTTAGAATGTTATAAATGAATCTTACAAAAATAATGATATGATGTAATTTTAAAACAATAAAACGTTTGGACTATGTTGACCAATTTTTCAAAAAAATCCTGTACGAAACCGGAAATTTAAAATATCGCTAAGTTTGTCCCCAAATACTCCGGCGCCAATGTATTATGATCAAATTTTTAATCATACTTATTGTTAATTGCGTAAACCTAATTTTTTTTGTTACTTTTCCAATTACAGGCCCAGATGACATATTCATCTTCAATTCAACAGATGGACTATACCATCAGTCTGTTACATTAACGGCTCGAATGTGGCCACCAATTGAAGCTGGACCCCCTTCGACTATTTGGGGTCTGCCTGCAATCGTTTGGGCTATACTAATAGGCTGTCTAGTAATTGTACTATTAATTCTGGCAACATTGTTCTTCTGCTGCTGGCTATTACCAAAAAAACGTAAATTTTTAAGCCCAACTCGATATTGTACCACAAGTCCAGGTAAATTAAGATTAATTTGTTTAACAAAAAACAGAATTTACCAAAAGAAATTTAAATTTAAAATAAAACATTAAACGCAGCCAGTGGACGTGATACAATAAGTTAGCTGTTATCCACTAAAAAAGTTATTTGCAAAAACATCAATCCCAATTTTTTTTTTGTTGGTAGTTAATAAATTGTTTTTGCAGGAAACTTTTTGGGGATGTTTTTGAGTACCGTTATAAACTAAATAATTTTAATTTCCAGTGGCACATCGGTCTTCTGTTGTAGCAAAGCCATGGGGAGATTCTGGACGTATGGTAGTGCCAATGTCCATTGGCCTGGTGCCACCACAGTACAGTGCTCCGCCAGCACCGCCGCCGCCTCATCCGAATAATCAAAACTCTTTGGAGTATCCGTCGAGTCCTGCATGCGGAGTCTCAATTAGCCCCGGGGAGTCCAAGTACAGCATACCTGAAACACACAAATCCATGTGGGCCATAAACCCGTTGTATGCTTCAAATTCAGGTTCGTATTGAAATCAATTTTAAATGCACAACCCTTGCTGCAGTCAACTTGATGCAATCAACCCCGGTGCAGAAATTTTAGTAAATCTGACATATACGGCATGCCTCGACTAAATCCCTCGGAAATATTGTCAACTTATCCTGAACCTCCCGGGGGTACTTTATTCAAATTGTCCTGCTACAAGCTGCTATAGCTTCTCCTCCTTCTTGTGCTTTCATCGTAATAGAAAAATCAAGTTTCACTTATTTTAATTAAGTGAGATTTATGCACAAAAACACTGCTCTAATGGCATAAATATGAGGTCGATTGGGAAGTTATGTATGTAGGTTAATAATTTCATTAATTGAGTTCGTTACTTTAACTTTCAAAACGGGGACGAGAGTTGAGTGGAGTGTTTTTCGCCTTCTACGAAGAGATTAATGAGCTAACTTTCTTGTCCGCACTTATAGCACAAAAAAGTACTTTAATCTGGAAATGAATAAAAACGAGAATTATGAAAAACTTTTTTGTACAATTTTGAAAATGATCTCGAAGTCTGGATTTAAAGTACACTTACCAGAATGCGACTAACGTTTGCCGAAAGTGTCATCGCATTGAAATTCTTTTAATTCATCTGGCTAATTGCAAAATAGGCAGGCCATAACTCAATTCCGACACAACTTAAAAAACTTGTAAAAGTCATCCTGTCGCTTTTGTGAATGGAAACATGGACTTTTTCACGCCAAAACGGTCTCACTTCGGTTGTTCAAATTAATGAACGATTTGTTATCGTGGGTATTTTTTATATGATAGAATTACCCTGAGAGCAGTCACAAATCACAATGCTGTCACAAGTGTGTGGAGATTCGCAACTTGTGGCAGTTTGGTATTCTAATTTCGCAGCCAGTTTTTAGACAATTCACAAACGGGTGCTTAGAATACCAAAATAGCTGATAGTCATAAGAATCAAACGCTCAATGACAAGCACGAGCCGCAAAAGCTTGTGACTTATGACTGGTCATAATTTAGAATTTGGGGGGAAAGGGGTAAGCTTACAAATCACCCTTGTAACATAAGGATTTTAACGATTTTAGTTGTAAAACACTTGTTAGCTGTAAACACTTGTTGTAACTTTTCCACTGTAGTTATGACATTTAAAATATTGTATAGTTTAAGGTTCCTTGTTTATTGGTTACCGTGGTAACCAATTAGTATAAATAGCTGTGCCTAGAGTAATATTTGTTCAGTTATAAACTAGAACTCAAAGTGAGCACTGGCACGTAAAGTCCAACGGTCTCACTGCGAGTTAACTTTCATGTTCTTCTTAGTTACCTTCAATAAAGAATTAAAGACTTAAATTTTATAAGTTCCATTTTAATTATTGATACACCCTTTTTTATTATGTGAGTATGGGTGCAACCCATATGGTGGACACCACGGCCAAGTTAGGCCTATTGTGTACATGCTCCACTAACGGAAAAGACCATCGGCCCTCCGAACAAAGACAAAAAAGTCTTTAGTTGAAGAAGACCATACTTAAGTTGTGGAGGTGGTACTGCAGACCCACATGGCCAGTCAGATATCCCACCAACAACCCAAGTTCCGCTCTGTTTAGAGTCTTAACGACCCTTACGGAAGGCTCTTATTAGTTCTTTAACCTGGAACCGACCACCTACCTATTGAATCGCAATACATTGGAGTTGGTTCCTGCGACACCATCCCCTGTACCATGTACCATTTTTGACCCATAGGTAAACCAATCGAGGTATCTTGGACCACCAGTAAGGATAAGCTCCTCCCACTCGAAGTGATCCAGATTAATCGCCCTGAATTTCTTGTGGAACCGCAGTTCACCCACCATACGGTCGGATACGCGGAAGATTGAAATGTTTGGGATACCGTTGAGGATATCCATATGTCCTTGGACTGCATTGCATAGGGCCAGTTCAATGAGATTTGAAGTCTCGGATTTCCATATGGAGACGTGCAATGGAATCACTACAATGATTGCATACAACGCGACTGTGGGACCTGTCCGCATAGATCCAGTAATGGAGACTCAAGCCAGCCATTGCAGTCTACTGCACTTGAGGATCGTCGTGACCTGTTTGGTCTTGGGTCACCAGACTACAGCGGCAAAGATGAAAATAGGTTCAACAATCGTACCAGCTATTGGTACATCATTTGTGGGGTAAGACCACATGTATTATCCAGAACCCTTTTACAGGCCCTAGTGGTTTTTCAGATATCGTAGTGTAGTGGAGCGTTCCAATTCAGTCCCTTATCCAGCATTATTCCCAGATATTTGACTGAGTCTGAGTACTCAACTGTCATAATCTGGATACATTATAGGCCCTAGGTGTGATTTGTAACGTTTAGAAAAGAGACCAGGACGGCCTTATTTGGATTGATTGATAGGCCTTCCGTGGTACACCATCTTTTAACCTCTTGGAGTGCTGTTCTCATGATCTCTGTAATGGTAAAGTCAAACTTCCCTGAGCCAATGATGGCAAGATCATCTGCCTAGCCAGATTTGTGTAGTTTAGTCAAAAGTTCATCGACAACCAGTGACCATAGTAACAGGGATAAAACTCCACCTTGAGGGCAGGCCCTTGATAGCATTTACCTAATTATGGAGTGCAGAGGGTAGAATAAATGTGACGCCCTATAAGCATTCCTTAAATCTAGATCCATTCGCCCTTAGGTCGTAGTGGGTCTTCATCTTGTTGGGCGATTCCCAAATTTAAATCACTTGGCAGAGATGTTCTTCATATTAATAGAGATGTTCTTCATATTAATTTCAAACGTGTTTCTACCGTTTCTACCGTTTTGACTGTTTCTATACTGGTATTTAAGAAATTTCCTACATTTAAGAATGTGGCAAACTTTACGACAATAGTGGAAATGTCCAGGATACACTATGGTCAATGTTCTTCCATTTGGAGCTAGGATGTGAAGATTTTTCGATTTCCCAACTCTTGAACTACCTACATACAGCTGACCGGGAAATGACACTTATTTGACAAAATTCGTCCCCAGATTGGCCCCGAAGTTTAAAATTTATAAGTTTTGATCATAAATTCTTTATTTGTTACCTTAAAATCCCCCAGATACCGATTTTCATTACGGCCATTTTGAATTGATAAGTTTTGATCATAAATTCGTTTTTTGCAACCTTAACAACCCCTAGATATCCACTTTCATTGGAATCGGAATACAATTGGAAACATTTGTCCGCCATATTGGCGCGGTTATTTTGAATTCATAAGTTCTGATCATAAATTCGTTATTTGTTACCTTAAAAAACCCCAGATACCGATTTTCATTGGAATCGGAACACAATTGACAAATTCGTCGGCCATATTGGCGCGGCCATTTTTAATTTATAAGTTTTGATCATAAATTCGTTTTTGCATTCATCCAGTCGGACGTGTAGAGATCCAGGTGTCTGGGAGCTAGAAGGAATCACCCTTTGTATTACTAGTCTGCCATATTATTTACGTCATGGTCCAATGTGTAGTAGTAAAATTAGATTGAAGAATAAAAAACGATAGGGTAGATTAGGTCGTGGCGGGATGCTTGAACAGAAGGCGACGAACCTTACGTTTGTATTCTAGGCTCCTTGTACGAGCTCGGAAATACTGATTGCAATAGTCGAGTCGTACTATTTATAAACGGGAGTAGACGGATTGTAGAACCTGTGAGTGAGCCGAGCAGGCTAGTCTCGTCGCGTGGTAAAAATATTGTCGTGCAGGCAGGAAGGCTGTAATTTCATCGTTGAGTTTCATGGCGAAATTTTGAACCTAGTCTAGCCACTATAAGGCTGTTTTCGAGGTGCCAGCACAAATGTAGGAATTGTAGATTGCAGCACAATTTGGGATACTTGTTTTGATCATTGCATCGATCCGAATGTGATCCAGGAATAATCGATCATTGAAGAGAACACAAAGTAACAACAAGCGATAACGAGCATCGCGCTATCGAAGCTTTTCTAAAAAATCTAGCCTAAATCTTGTTAATATACAAATCTGGAATAAATATAACTCTGTTATTTGCAAATTTGCAAACTATCGTATGTTTATATGCCAAAAAATGCCCTCAAATTCATTGCGGATTGCATAATTTTCTCCGGTTGTTCTCTCTCTCCCTCATATCCACGAGCTGGACCTCAGGACATCCTGAACCTCCTTATCCTCGTCATTTATTAAATATATAACTCTTATCGGATGCGTTTCAATGCAAACGAAAATTCCACGGTCGGTTAGAAAGCTCTCCGCATAAAAGGATCTTCTCTCTCTAGCAATATGATCTCGAATCAACTTAATTATGAAGTTGCCAATCCTATTAACAAATACCTCGCGAAGATTGTTGGCGTAAAACTTAAAGAAGCCTGATTCAAGTGTTCAATGCAAGTATAAATATTGTCTTTCAAAAACCCCATATATTATGAAGGTATGTTGAAACTTACAATCAACCATAGGTCAAAATCGATCTCACCAAGGATTCTTAGCAGATAATTTTTGCTTAGGTGTCTACTAAATATAATAAGCATTTTGTCATGTGAAAGGCCTTGTTTGTCTCTATTTAAATACAAGTATTGGCCCAGCAAAAGCTCAACTTACTTCACTTATGATATCTCTCTCAATGTTTCTCCAGCACTATTCGAAATGTAAAAATCACTCTTTCAAATACCTTGCTGGCCAGGCCCGGAAACTTGTCATTTTTCCGGGAGTGGAGCTTCCAAGGGTGGTTCCAAAGGGGCGTACGCGAGGGGGGAGCCAAAAATTGAGGTCTGTATACCTATATACATATCCAAGAAAATCCAAGAGCTCATTGCTCCACTAAAACAGCACGAACAAGATTATGCGAATCCGTATAGGTATATGTTATCTTCTTAATGTTTTTTCAATATGTTTTTATTATATATTTTCATATAAAAAGTATACTCTGATTTTGAAGAGAGTTAAAGATGATGCGTGATGCATGAGAGTTGCGTGATATAAAGTCATCCATTAATGTATCGAAATTTAGTAATTGGTCCAAAGCTTCTTTATGAATATATAAGATGCTCAGAGAGCACAGTCTGCTTTAGGTCATTGTTGATCTTAAAACATTTTCCAGGAGTTTTAATGCGCTGAACGATCGTTCAGCAGTGCAGGAAGACGCTGGCTGCGTAAGAATTATTTTTACGAGCTTAGTGAACTCAGAGCAAGGATTTCGTAGAGCTGAATCTTCCCTGAGGATATGAAAAACATCTCTTACAGTTTTTCTTCTTTTTCATTACCTCTTAGGGAATCGATGAACATGTTTCTATGTAGCTCTAATCGAGCCTTGTCAAAGTCGTCTTTGTAGAACTCCGAGATGCTTTGAGCATCTTTGAGCTCCCCAATACAATTTTCGCACGTTTTGAGAACCTCGTAGTTCTTAGACTTGAACCGATCCTCCAGAGATGTAAGCAATTGATCTAAGATTTCATTAAAATTCTTTTCATAATATTTTGCAGGCGAGTCAAAAACATGAGCATTTGTAGGATTCTGATCAATGCATTTGGAAACTTGTCGTACATTGTAGTACATTTGTTTTGATGCCCTGCGCATTGCTTCCCTTATCCTGAACCTTACGAACCGCCACTGGTAGAAACCGTCCCATCCTATCGGTAGGTTAGATAACTGTAATACACTGGCGTGAGAACTCTGCTGAATCGCTTAATGCTGTTGTGTTAATTAAAGAACTTCTTGATTTAGGAGAGAAACGTTCATGGTTTCTTTTCAAAAATCTATTCTACCGATTGGGTGGAACTATCACTAATATCGGCTGAAATATCCTCAATTTGGTGTGTGGATTTCCACAGGCGTCCCTAACCGGGTGTGGACGCTTCCACACCCTCCATAAGGAAGTTTCCGGGCCTGTTGCTGGCTTTCTGTCACCTGCAAAACAAGTATTTTTCAACGTTTAATAAAATGGCACCTGTTTCAAAGCAATTTTCAACATACCTTTCACCCCAGACGACTTCTTATGGTTCAGATGACGAACTATGAGCTTGAACTCGATTCTTTCTATGAAATTTTGCTTGTCTCGGAAATATTATTCGTCGCACAATCTTTACTGAATTCGATAATTGTTCGTAACTCGGATTTCTATGTTTACCCTACTCGCAAGATCAAAATTCACACGAACACCAGCGTTTACCGAATAAATTGTGCTGTCATCTTCACTACTGGGTTCTTTTGGATCTACTTAAAATGCGAGATATGATCTTTTAGCTAAATATGACAGGCTAGATCTAAAGTCGCTCCAAGAAGACTGCCTTGGAGTCAGGACAAGACAGTCCCTTTTCAGTGCCAATTGTATCCTCGTTCACGATTCTCTGGCGGGGTTGCCGCCTTTACCTGCCTATCTACCATTGGAAAAAATTATAGACAAAAATAGTACTACGAGTATATAATAGTATACTATGAATAGGTTGTTGTACTCTACTAGAAATATTTTTAATTGCTATTAAATAAAATTGTAATCAAATATATAAATATTGCATGCAGAACATTTAGCTCACTTTCTTAATTCAGTATATTTTAACAGTTTTAAGCGAATCTGACGCTGCATACAAGTCACGGTCTCTACCCTCATGGGGAAAATCGAAGCAAAGGCCTGTGTCCACAACCGACGACCTCGAGGAACTGTACGCAAAGGTAAAAACAACCCACTCTTATACTACAATTAACAATACCAATTTCAATTAATTTCTACTTTTAGGTTAACTTCAGTAAAAAACGAAGAAATCGAATGCGCAATGACGAGGCCGCTATAATAGCCTTATGTCGCTCAAGGTCACAAAATCTCGCCGGACTACCACTAGAACGTGAAGGTGTTGTTATATACGATGAGAGGACCGCACTATAATAAGTGATATTAATAATCGATATGCTCATATAGAACCCCCCAAGAAAATCAACTAGCTAGGATCTATTCAACACATAATCAACTCATTCTGATTCGGGATTCGTGTTATTTATTGATAATAACATTTTTTTGTATAGTAAAATTAATTTTAATCAATTTTACACAAATACGTTTACACTAGTCCTTCTAAAATCTTATATCAGTGGATATTGTGGTCTCATATCAACGTTTTTTGATGGATAAGTAAAATTAATTTTTAAGAATGATGTCGTAGAAATTATTTATTGAGTAGAGGAGTTTGAATCTGAATAGAGATTGGTGTTCTGGTTCTAGGCTGTTTTTAAGAAGCTTTTTTTTTGTAGACAAAAGAAAAATTGTAAGGACGAATTTAAATAGCGCCTGTAAGATTTGCATTTTAAAATAAAAATAATTATAGTTGGAATAATCCAGTTGTGTTTTAATTAAACGATATACGAATTAATTAATTTTCAGATAAGCAAAAACGATTATTTGATTTTCAGCTGTGAGATTTATTTATTTATTTATTTGTTTAGCCAAACAAGGCACACTTAAATTAAAAAACACAGTAGTACAACAGTCCTTATTATTATTATAAAAATAATTATTAATAACTATTGACAACTACTGAAACTTACTACTATAATTGTAAAGAGGTGGGAGTTATGTTAGTAGAGATCTGAGTTTTTTCTTATAGGATGCCTTGTTGAGTGAGGGGGAGAAACAGGAGCTGTGAGTATTAAAGACCATACAACATCTGTTGACGGGCTCGTTCCTAGCGTAATCGGTGCGATGACGGTATTCCCGAAGTAATTTAGTATGACGTGTGTGTCGGACTTCATCATTGAATTTGATCTTGTCCGACAGAAACTGCACTTTAAGTTTTCCACTTAGAACGTCAAAGGCAACGCAAGATATGAGCAGTTTTCTCCTGCTAGATAACGCCATGAGATCAAGCACCTTGAGCCTGTCCAAGTAGTGCGGTAGGCTTTCGTAGTCATGCGGGTCGTGTAGATTTCTCAAGGCAAAAAGGAGAAATCTCTTCTGAACTGATTCAATCCTGCTACTGCTTACTTGGAATATAGGATCCCAGATAGGACACGCATATTCCAGGATAGGGCGGACTAGAGAACAGAAGAGTGTTTTCGTGACCCGTACATTACTGAATTCTTTGGCTCTCCTCTTGATGAAACCAAGAAGTTTGTTGGCTCTAGCAGTAATACTATCGTAGTGCAGGTTGAAATTGAGTTTTTGGTCTAGGACCACGCCTAGATCTACGATATGATCAACCTGATTCAACATCATGCCGTTGAGATAATAGTACTGCTTCTGTGGGTTTCTACTACGGGAGAAGGTAATTGCATGACATTTGCTGGTGTTAAGTTGCAGTTTGTTCGTAGTCCACCAGTCTTGTAAAGCATTGAGTTTCGTCTGCATGAAGGAAACATCAGTTTGGCCTTTAATGACACTATAGATTTTGAGGTCATCCGCGTAGAAAAGATGTGGAATATTTACTAATTTTTCTGAAAGATCGGAGATAAAAATATTAAAGAGGAGAGGACCAAGATGACTACCCTGAGGAACGCCAGAGGTTACTTCGATCTCATTAGATAGAAATCCTTGGAATCTGATAACCTGTGTTCTTACGTTCAGATATGATTTTAACCATTCCAGGGCAGAACCTGATATTCCAAATTTTAATAATTTTGCAATTAAAATGTCGTGGTCTACTCGATCAAAGGCCTTGCTGAAATCAGTGTACACTGCATCCAATTGATGGCCGCTCTCCATACCGCATAGCAATTCGGAGATAAGGACAATAAGGTTAGAAGTTGTTGAACGCCCTTTCCGAAAGCCGTGTTGTTGTTCGTTTAGATATGGGTCGATAAGAGGGGCAATCCTGTCGAAAACAAGTTTTTCAAAAAGCTTAGGAATTGAAGATAAGATGGCAATCCCCCTATAGTTGTCCACCGACTGCTTATCACCGGATTTATAGATTGGCGTTAGGTAGGATTTCTTCCATAGCATAGGGAACTTACCTAACGATAAAGATTTGTTGAAGATAACGTGAAGAGGAATTACGATATGTTTTGAGCAGGACTGCAGGAAAATAGGAGGGAGATTGTCGGGACCATTACTTTTTTTGATATCAAGATTCTTTAGACCCGACAAAATCTCGTCGACAGAGAGGGATATGCCATTTATGAGGGAGGTGTCAGTGTGCAAGTCAGTCAGATTGTCCGTTGCACTAGATATGGGGCTATAGGTTTCACCAAACCTCTCAGCGAACATGCTACAAATTACTTGGGGGCACGAGGAGCGAGTTCTACCATTCGTCATTGACGTTGGGTAGCCCGAGGTCATCCGTTTGATATTGACGTAATCAAAACATTTTTTGGGATCACTTATGATGTTATCTCCAACAGACTTAATATATGCAGAGTAGGCCTCGCGAGACCTAAGAGTAAATTCTGAGGATAACCTAATGTGTTCGGAATTCAATCGCTCGTTTACATATGAGTTATTTCTGATCATATTATATAATTTATTTCTTTGATTACGTAGAAATCTAGTATCTCTATCCAGCCATGGTTCCGATACTTTATCCCTTTTTCTAATTTTGGGTACATATTTGTCGATGGTCTTAAATATGATAGCATAGAAGCATGACACTATCTCGTCAAGATCGTTACTAGACAGCCTATGTTCCCAGTCGACTAGGGATAATGTACGAGGGATTCTCGTATGGTATTCTCTACAAAACTGAAACCGTCGATCCGGTTAGTATTTTATAATCTTCTCCTTCTAAATATTTTTAACTTGTTTAGAAATGTATGGTCCAATAAATTTTTTGTTGAATTCCTGAAAAGGGGTCAACACAAGAAGGAATTATATCGTTGCACCTGGTACGGTAAGATGCGAAGTCATTCTATAATTCTGAATCAATTTACTTGCTCTGTAAGTTTCTTTACACAATGACTCAATCAAAGCATGGATTTCTTCAGCCCTCCGTGCGCGAGGAAAATTTAAGAACATAAGCCATCTTGGGAGATTTGAACTGTACAGTACAGAGAGGATGACAGCACCCACAGCTAGTATGAGAACAAGTGAGAGCTAGACTTCCGCGTAAAGATTTCGACGAAGCTACTCGCAACTAAATAGATCATTTGTAGATTGATAGACCACCGTCATCTGTCGGGCCTGAAGACGAAGAGAAAACTTTGTATCCGCGAATCAGGCTCGAATCAATAAAGCTGCTGAGAAATTGGAGGCTCCACCAATTACTGGTCATAATTCTACGCTGCCGCAACCAAGCTCAGAAATTAGAGTCAAAAGCCGGCTAAAAAACAACAAGACCTCGGGTGCAAATAGCACCCCCGCGGAGCTGGCTATAAATGGAGAGCCTACACTACACCAAGCGATTTTGTATGCCAGGCTAGACACCCACAGAACCGATAGGCAGGACCTTTTCACAAAGGAAGCAGAGACCCAAGGTTGCTGCTCCGTATGCCCCATTGTTTCGGCTCTGGTGAGCACCCATCGAGGGACCCTTTTAACAGTTACATTGATGACGCCAGACCGAAGTAATGCCTTTTCGGCTTGTGCCGGTCTGGACTGAACTGAAAAAGGTTTGATGTTTTTAGTTAATAAAAATCTAACACTACCGTCTGAGTGCGGACCCTCAGCGGTGTCTCCTATTTTGGACATGGGCTCTACAGGTGGTCGACCCCCTGCTGATTCTCGCCACTCCCTCGTAAAAACCACCAAGAGGTTCATGAATTAATTGCACAAGTATGGGAGCAGGAATCGATGCCAGAAACTGGAAGAATGCATCCTGTATATAAAAAAGGCGATATCATAACGTGCACCAATTATCGCGATATAACATTTTATAAGATATTCTCTATCCTACAAAACAGGCTGGTCCAATACACTAGAAACATCATAGACCAATACCAGTGTGCCCAGGAAAATCAACAACCAGATTTTCACCTTGAGGCAGGCGATGGAAAAATGTCTTGAGTTTCAAAATTCAATCCAACACCTCTTCATAGGCTTTAAAGCCGCCTATGATAGCATAGCTAGAGTAGAGCTTTACAATTGAGAGAATTCGGCATCCCCAATAAGCTGACACGACTATGCAGGTTGACCATGACCAATGTGACAAGCCAAGTAAAGATTGTAGCGACCAACAACCGCAATAATTCAAATTCAAATCAATTCAAATAAATCCGCCAACCTACAACCAAAATGGAAAACACTATGTCCGGTATGTGAACAGAGGGTGTAGAGGACGGCAACAATAGGGGCAATAGGCACCATGACAACATGCCCCACGAACGCCCTTGATGTTCTCCTGCACCTGGTCCTTCTCGACCTTCAATTTAAACACCTGTCCTCATGCAATGCCCTTAGGTTGAAGGAATGCGGAGCCTGGACCTCAATATCCTGCGGTCTTAGCGACATCTTGGATTTGCTACACGAAGGTATGGTCTCCACAACCACAGTCTACGTCTACGTAGATTGGCCATCAGAGAAGACTTCTCCATCGAAATACCCTTAAGAAGAGAGTGGAGGAACGGAGACGTCCTAGCGATCCTGAAGACAATGAACCTAGACCCTGCATAAGGATATAGCATTGGAATTTTCTTAGATAGCCAAGCCTCAATAAGAGCTCTACGGGCCATTCCATGAAAATTCGACCAAAAAAACGAAAATTTTGGACACGACCTTCTCTGATTTCCTTCATATTTCGTACATTTGGAGCAACATTGACTAGTATTACGTAGGTGCAATATTTTGCCAAAATGTCAGGTGGTTTCATAAATAACGGTACTTAAATATTTCGAAATTTGCATAATACAAGTTCCTTTAAAAAATCGTACAAAGTGCAAATATTATCCTAGCGCTATGATATATACATCATTTTGAAGAAAAACCTTCAAGCTATTAAATAAAAATGCCAAAAAGGAGATTCGACGAAAAAAGAATTCAAAGGACATCTTAAGTATCCTTTATCCTTGGGGATCTCAAAAAGCCAACGCGGGATTTTCTCCAAATTTTTATATGTTTTGACTGGCAACACTAAAGATCAGTTGCCTGAGTCTCATGCTGGGGTCGAAGACCGTTTTGGAAGGAGAATTTTTTAAAGCATACCCTGTCAAACGCCCATCATATATAAAACAGTTTAATGTATGCCCTAAATGCATTTTACGTTGTCTAGATAAGTGGGTTGCGGCTTAAATTGTACTGCCAGGTAAAAAAAATGTTTTTAAGGCAAATGCAAGAAAATCTGAAAGTTTGTTTAGCATACATTTTGAAATTTTTCCTGCATGTGCAATGTGCAATGTGCATTGTTTGTATTTCACGGAAATTTGCCTGCAGCCATAAAATGGTAATAAATTATCTTCAATTCTTAAAACAATTTGGCAGGACTATTTTAAGGATACCTTGTAAAACCCCTTTTGCTCAGGTATGCAGGTAGCCATATTTTATATTATACATAAAGAAATATATTTGAGGAAATTATAAGAATTGCACAGTCTTAATGTGCTGCTACGATTGCGAGTTTACTCTAAGTTTAGCGCTCTTAACTTGTGAAATTCAGTGATGTTTTTTCTTCATATGTTAAAGTGTTATTTCTGTTATTAGTACTAGTATAAACAATGGAAACCCGAGTTCATGTTCTACACTGCTGCAATCCTTTCAACAAAAAGCCTCACTACCCTACAAGTAGGGATTTAAGAGCAGTGCAACCGTGGATGATTAGTAAAGTGCCAAATTTAAGCTTGGAATATAAAATCTGCAGTTGCTGTAGAAAAGCTATTTTTGAAATGCCGGGAACATCAAGTGAGTGGGATAATTTAAATATAGAAGAAGTGCAGCAAAGTGAAGACTGTGAGCAACCGGAAGTATGTGAAACAGACGAATATTTAACAAACTTTGCCCTGAAATCTTTGAATGAGTGTCTTTTGAATATTGGTGAAGAACCTTTTATAAAAAAAAGGATGAATGATCCTACATATGTACGCAATAAATGGAGCCGAAGTTCAATAAAAATTAGTGAAAAGGTACTAAATTTAAAAGATATTAACCCATCATGGCCGGAAGAGTGGGAAAAGAATTATGTACAAAAACTTAAGGAAGCATACCAGCACACTAGCGACGAGAAATTTCGAGAGTTCATTTTAACATTAGTACCGGAGAAATGGACCTTAAAGAGAACAGCGGAAGAATTTGAAAGTCTTACCTGTTTATACAAAATTAAAAAAAGTAAAAAAGTATATCCAATAGAGCAAAGTTCATCTACTACGTGTGGACCGCATGGAAGCAGGATAAAGACTGATGTTATATCTACAGTTATTGAATTTTACAACAGTGATGACATAAGCCGAGTAATGCCGGGAAAAAAGGACGCCATTGCTATGAAAGTAAGTAACATAGAAGCCAATTTTATAGCAGTTTCTGATTGATGGCTCTTTTAGGTTGATGGCAAAAAGGAAAAGATACAGAAGCGATTAATTTTAGGGAATTTAAAGGAGATATATCGCGCTTTTAAAGATGCTAACCCTGGAAAACCAATTGGATTTTCCAAATTTGCTTCACTTCGTCCCAGGAATTGTGTAGTAGCGGGTTCTGCGGATACTCACTCAGTATGTGTTTGCACGATACACCAAAACGTTAAGTTAATGTTACAATCTTGCAAGATCGATCGATTAACAAGGTTTTCAAATATTTACATTGAAAGCTTTCAAACTTGCTTAGCATTAGGTATGTGCAATCCTCCAAATATAGCGTGTTATTTTAATAAATGTCAAACGTGCCCGGGCTATGAGAATCTTCGTAAAGTATTTGAGGAAACTTTTGAAGACAATAGCGTTGAAAGCATTACATATAATCAATGGACGTCTACGGATAGATCGCATTTAGAAACGGTGATTCAGTCAGCAGAAGATTTTATAGATCACTTGCTGGAACGTTTACCTGCATTACTGCTACACGATTTCCTTGCGAGGCAACAAAAAAGGTATTTAAATGAGTTTAAAACCCATCTGGTTACAGAAGAGGTTATAGTACTAATGGATTTTTCAGAAAACTATTCATTTGTGATACAGGACGAAGTGCAAGCATACCACTGGACTCATTCTCAAGCCACAATTCATCCTTTTGCGATATACTACCGTACGGCAGAACAAGAGGAATTGCAATTCACAAATTTTATCGTAATTAGCGATATTGCTCATCATGATACTATTGCGGTTCGCATTTACCAAAGGCATCTTAAACAGGAAAAACTTGGTTTTATAAAGAAAATTTTTATTTTTCAGATGGCTCAGCCGCGCAGTACAAGAATAGGAAAAACTTTTACAATTTAACTTTGCACGAGGAAGGCTGAATGGAATTTCTTTGCTACTTCTCATGGGAAAAGCCCTTGCGACGGATTGGGCGGAACACTAAAACGTTTAGCAGCAAAAGCCAGTCTTCAAAGACCATATTCGGAACAAATAACAACCCCTACTCTACTTTTTCAATGGGTCGACCAAAATATTAAAAATATGAATTTCAAATACATATCTAATCTTGAATATGAAGCAGCAGATCGGATGACGCAAATTTATAGTAGTATTAAGCCTGTGCCGTCTACCCAGAAAATTCACCATGTTGCTCCAACTGCTGTAGGCCAAATACTCGTAAAACCGTTTTCACTCTCTACAGAGGAAGTTAGTCATATTTTTAAAATCTGACATGTAACCATAATTAAAATGCTCAATAAATGTTATTTTCAACCTTACAGCAAATGTGTTTTAAAAGTTCCTTTCAGACTAGTACAATTCCTTTGTACCAACAATTATTGTGATAAAGTGATTTAAAAGTTGCCATTGTTTGCGTTAGGAGACTTTTCTTACCTGGCAGTACAATTTAAGCCGCAACCCACTTATCTAGACAACGTAAAATGCATTTAGGGCATACATTAAACTGTTTTATATATGATGGGCGTTTGACAGGGTATGCTTTAAAAAATTCTCCTTCCCAAACGGTCTTCGACCCCAGCATGAGACTCAGGCAACTGATCTTTAGTGTTGCCAGTCAAAACATATAAAAATTTGGAGAAAATCCCGCGTTGGCTTTTTGAGATCCCCAAGGATAAAGGATACTTAAGATGTCCTTTGAATCCTTTTTTCGTCGAATGTCCTTTTTGGCATTTTTATTTAATAGCTTGAAGGTTTTTCTTCAAAATGATGTATATATCATAGCGCTAGGATAATATTTGCACTTTGTACGATTTTTTAAAGGAACTTGTATTATGCAAATTTCGAAATATTTAAGTACCGTTATTTATGAAACCACCTAACATTTTGGCAAAATATTGCACCTACGTAATACTAGTCACTAGTACTCCAAATGTACGAAATATGAAGGAAATCGGAGAAGGTCGTGTCCAAGCCGTTGGTCGAATTTTCATGGAATGGCCCCTACATTCATGATGATGCACTCCAAGCTCGCTCGCTTGGGGTCCCGAACATAAATGGGAACGAGAAAGCCAACTACCTAGCCAAACAGGGAGTCTCTTTCCGGGGTTTGGAGATCGAGTGGGTTGGCAGCCCAGTAAGCTGGGTCAAAAACGCTACTTTTAACTACCACCTACTGCTAGCCACGCAATAAATATTGTTACACACATAACATTGAACAGACTACGATGACCGAACAACAAGAGGCCCGAGTCGCACAAGGAATGCAGGGCAATTTAAGAAGAACACCTGTTGCCAGTATGTAAATGAACGGCTCTAGCTAGAGACAGGCATCGCAGGCAGTTACGTCCTGAAAGACTTAAATGACATCTCCAGACTAGAGACAGTCCTACACTTAAGCTAGAGTAAAAACCATAAAAGAAGAAAACGAGTGCCCCATTCGCTCTGGTTGTTTGAAAACGCAGCTTTTTCACCCAAATAACCAGAGCGAATGGGAAGCTCGTTTTCTTCTTTTATGGTTTTTCCTCTAACAGTCGAAAACTTCGTTTACAAATCGAACAACTTAGCTGTCGCAAAAATCTCAAGCATCATTGTTTCTTGGAGCTTACGACCTGTGGTGCACAAAAAGTAATTCCTGAGTTTAACACGAAACGGTTCCAAGCTTGGTCAAGTTAAAGACATCTTTCCCTACTTTATTATCGCTAACTTATGAACAACTTAATCGATTTCGACCACATGAACCTATCGATTCCAACGCATCTAAAACGAACAACCTTTGGTCACAGCCTAGATAATTTCCATAAAAACCTGCATTATTCTCCCGTTTAAGTGAATAGTCTATATACTATAACTATTCTAGACGTAAGATTATCTATTATCACAAACAAGTAATATAGAGATGCCCAGTCGAATAGGCGAAACGTGTTCCATGTTGCCGAAAGTGGTTAATCCAAGCAAAACATTTAAATGTTGCAGCCATTTAGCTGGGTAGAGGTTTGCAACCTTTGGTTGAGCTCCAGCCAGAGACACCTGCGTACAAGGCTACGGTGGCGAAGCAAAATAGCTACGAGGAGCGGGAGTGGGTGGTACACACAGAAGGAAATGAATGTGATAGTGACGTCAATCCCTCACACTCTTCGTAGCTATTTTGCTTTTCACACCGCTTCTCTGTGTTGCTGGAATTCAACCAAAAGTTGCCACGCTCTAGCCAGCTACATTTAAGACACTTGGCTGCAACATTTCTTTGCTACGCAAAATTTAGTTGGCTAGAGGAGGGAAAAGCTGGCTAGCGAAATGTTGATAATGGGACACGATTTTATACAGCGACTGGGCATCTGTATATTACTTATCTGTGCTATTATGAAACGAACACATATTTTAAACCGATAAACAAACATCACAGTACCTGATTTTCCTTAAGAGCTCCAAATTCCTTCGTTATCCGTCTACCCGGGCAGCAATTAACTTTGTCTTTAATATAACACATTTATTTAGGGCGGAAACTAGATAGCCACACTATATGTACTCCGCGAAAAGCTGATTTTTATTAATTGTAATTGAAAGTTACTAAAACATGAACTCTGTAATTTTAACTTGGAGCCCTTTGCTTTTAAACCAACTACCTTTGATTTCTTCTTCTTTTTAGGAATGACTACGGCCATTGTTCTAGTTTGTATAAGTTAAAATAAGACAATTTTATTACAGCGGTTGCGTGGTGAACATGCACCAAAACAAAAACAATGACATTTCAAATCCCTCTCCCCTTTCTGGAGAATTGTCAAAAGTTTGTGAAGTTTTTTTTTGATAATCCTTAAAAATTTTATCCTTATTCTTTCGATAATTACAACTGAAAATGGTATTTTATTTCACAAGTAACGCTGTTTCACCCCCTTTTACGTTGTTCATGGGCGAAGACAAATACGAAAGTAAGAGAACACACGTTTGTGTACATTCAAAAAAAATTTATGGTTATTTTTTTTCCACCTTGCAGATGAGGATCTCATCAAGTGGGGCTGGCCAGAGGATGTCTGGTTTCACGTGGACAAACTGTCTTCTGCTCATTTATATTTAAGACTTAAGCCAGTATTTATCTTATTTAGTCTGTTTAGTCTCGATAATCCTAATACATAACTTGTATTCTAGGGCCAAGTTATAGACGATATACCATCAGCCGTTGTCGAGGATGCTGCACAATTAGTGAAGGCCAATAGCATTATGGGAAATAAAATGAATAACATTGAAGTAGTTTACACAATGTGGGAGAACTTGAAGAAGACACCAGCCATGGATGTCGGACAGGTCTCCTTCCATCGGGACAAGGATGTGCGGAAAATAAAAGTTGATAAAAGAATAAATGAAATTATTAATCGCTTGAATAAGACGAAAAAAGAAGAGCATCCGGATTTTAGGGCTGAACGGGAGAAGCGCGATGCAGCTGAACGTGAAGATAAGAAGAAAATACTTAGGCAACAAAAGGAGAAAGAAAAGGAGGAGGAGCGAAGGAGAATGGAAGAGTCAGAACTTAGAAGTTACACTAGCTTAATGAAAACGGAAAATATGAAAACAAACTACGATGATGGCAATGATTCCGATGATTTTATGTAGTGTAACTCTTTAAATAAAAACAAAATACAAATTAAAAAAAATCCATCTTCTTTTATTTACTAGCTATTTACAATTTCAGCTTTGTTCGTTGTTGCCAAGTCAATGTTAACGGCCTTCAGGGCGTCACTAACCCAGCTGGGAATATCTTCACCTTCAAAATGCTCCTTCATGAAGTTTCGTACATAATCAGGAAAAACGTCTTTCTTAATAGCCTCCCGCATTTCAGACATCAAACGAAGCTGCAAATATAGGGAATATTTTACTAAATTCTTCCGATGACAGAAAAATCCGAATTATACCTGATAAGCAACATTATGAACTGTTAGTATAGTGGAAGCCACAGGCTCTACAGCAGCAATGTGATGAAGGTAGGATCTCGTGTAGGTTTTACAAGTGTTGCAGCTGCATTCATCGTCAATGGGTCTCATGTCCAGAGCATACTTCTTATTTTTAAGATTCAATTGTCCCGCATGCACAAGAGCACAACCAAATCGTGCCGTTCTCGTCGGAAACACACAGTCAAACATATCGATACCTAAAGCAGTACAAACTACAAGATCCGCTGCAAACCCAACGCCCATTAAGTACCTAGGCTTATCTTTCGGTAGCAGATCAGTGCATATATGAACAGTTGGCCAAAATTCGTCCTTACTTTCACCGCCGCTTTAAGAAAACAAAATTGTAATAATTTCTTGACACCCAATAAAAGACACTACCTTAAGCCTCCAACAGCAAATCCCCTAACTTTCCGCTTCGTTAGTTCCTCGACGCATTTCTTCCGTAATTCCGGCTCTAGTCCACCTTGAACTATAGGAAATATGCTTTGGTCATCATCTCTTTCGTGAGCTTCTATGCATCTATCTAACCACCTTATTGTCCGATGCATCGCCTCCTCCACTCTAGGTCCTCTTGTAGTTGTTTTAACCACATCGTCCAGCTGCATTATTATATCAGCTCCAATAGCATTCTGTATCTGTATCGAACGTTCTGGTGTTAACATACAAGCTGAACCATCATAAGGTGACTGAAAGTTTACACCCTTCTCATCAATCTCTGCTAATTGAAGCAACGATACCATTTGAAACCCGCCAGAATCTGTAAGAATCGCTCTAGGCCATCCCATAAAATTGTGTAAACCTCCGGCTTTTTTAAGAATTTCTGGACCGGGCCTATTCCCTAAATGGTAGGTATTACCAAGCAATATTCGACAATCTAGCTCTATAAGCTGATCTGGTAAAACACCCTTCAGAGTTCCCTAAAATGTGGACATTAAAAAACAGGCCAAAAGCACGTGTTAATTATATTCAAACCTGGGTCCCTACTGGCATAAAAACCGGGGTGTTTACGTCTCCATGTCTTAAGCTCATGATGCCAACTCGTGCTTTCGTAACTGAACATTCTGCTATTACTTTGTATGTTAGGGGAGGAACTTTGCTTGCGGTTGAGGACATTCTATTTTGTAGATATCAGCCTTTTTCCATGTCACAAACTTGCGGCTAGTGGATTTTGTAAACTGAAATGACAGTTCTCATTTGACATTTCAAATCTCACCACGATAAGATATTTTTGTCAAGGAATGTACTAAATTATTTTCGTCGGCTTTTGAAGGAAAATCGTTGCAAAATGAAGACACTCTTAGAGAGAGGAGGAATAGGTATCAAACAGTTAATGAGCATTTTCTAAAACTAAAAAGGGGATCTTTAATTCAAGATTTTTGAGCATCGCCAGTTTGTAAGTATAATTTATAGGTTTGTCTCTATACTGAGAAATAGTGTAGTAAAAGCTCAATTCGGAGAATTTTCAATGTTAGTGACAACCTCAAGGGCGTAAAACCGTACCGTCGTCACCACATCGCTGGTGCCTCCTGAATAACCAAATGACGACGTACCTACCTAGTTCCCGGGGGCTCAGCTGGACCAACCTGGAGTAAAATTCACGGATCCGGTCCTCCTAGTAGAAGGGCTCGCGGCATTGGGCTAACTACCGAAGCCCGTAAAGACACACCAGTTAAGAAACCAGAAGCAAAACTTCGAAACGGGCAGGAAAAACGGCAACGTCTACGGCAAAAACATCTGGAAATGATTTTCGGAACATGGAGCACGCGAAGTATGTACAGAACTGCAGCAGTTAAATCATTACTAGACGAAGTGAGCAGTTATAAAATAAAGTTATTCGCGATACAAGAAATTATGGATAGGAGACGGGACAACTGACATTGGTAACTACAAGATATTCTACAGTTGCGGAAGGGAGCATCACTTAGGAGTAGGATTCATAGTATGCGAGTTCGTTATAGATAATGACTTGATAATGTCTTTGAATTCAAGTCAATAAGTGAACGACTATGTTCAATACGACTTCGAGCGATATTCTTCACCCTTTCGATCATAAACGCGCATGCAGAGGCGATTGACTTTTCAGTAGAGGTCAAATATACCTAGGGATTACTCTAGATAAAATACTCAGCTGGTACATAACGAAGGAACTAGCAAAAAAGCATCTACAACATTATGCTTGTCAATCGGTAATGGAAAAAAACAAACACATGGCCATGTATACAGCTCCAGCTTAAAGATCCAAAAAAAGAAGGCCCAGAGGCTGCTCGAAAAAGTCACTCGAATGGCCTTTATAAGATCACAGGAGCGTGAATACATGCTCTACTATTGCTCTAAGAGCAATGCTAGATATGTATCCATTCCACGAAGAAGTCCATCAGAGTCCTTAGAGTAACAGCGACAAAAAAATTTAAGAGAAGGAGTTGTAACAGGTCATCTTAGTACCTTTAACAGGTTTAAAAACGAGTCCCTGTTAAGAATGACAGGCTTTATACGGTTTTATAGAACTCCGATTATCAGTCCAAGGTCTCGACGGATGGCGGAATTAAATAATCCGCAAACAAGATCGCATCTGTTGTACACAGATGGAAGAAAAATCAAAGGAGGACCTTAGTTCAAAAATACTGACTGGAAGTCGAGTGTTTTAAGGTGCCAGTATATACAAGGTGTTCCCGACTAAGATGCCAATCCGTTAAGGGGTGATTCCTGGGTATATTTCTATCAATAACGTCCGGACAGTTTTTATGCTAGGGCCTTTACTTTTAAAGTTATTAGCAAGTTTGATGTTAAAATTGGCCTTATTTGGTACTTTTCGACAAAGCTTAGGTGAAAAGGTACTAAAAAGCTACGAAATAGAGCCAATTTTCGCATCAAAATTGCTTATTACTTCACCATCGTGAACTCATGTCCAGCTCTATCAACAGGGACATCAAACACATTCTTGATTGGGGCCGCAAGAATCGCGTTGAGTTCAACCCCTCCAAAACGAAGTACTGTCTCATTACTTATAAAACCTGCACCCTTTCTTCCTTCTATCTCAGTGGGCAAAACAAACCTTTCAGCTGATCCTTCTCTTAACATCTTGGGTATAACTTTATCTGAGGACTTGCGATGGAATGATCACATATTCCAAATCGCAAAACAAGCATCCCAATGCCTAGGATTTCTAAAGAGATGCAAATTTCTTCTTCCACCAGCAGGCAGAGCTACAATCTATAAATCCTACATTCAGCCCCACCTCGAATATAACTCATTTATATGGGCTGGCGCCTCGAAAACCGCCTTAGCGTGGCTGGACAAGGTGCAAAGCCGCGCCATCCGAATCATCGGTGATGACAGCCTTTGCACCTCCATTGACTCTCTGAGCCACCGTAGGAATGTAGCAGCCCTGTCGATGTTGTATCGCTATTACCATAGTGACTGTTCCACTGAAATTTCCACCCTCCTGCCTCCACGGCAATACTTCTCCCGCAACACAAGACTAGCCCATTCGGCTCACTCTCACACCCTACAAACCCCTTTTTCGCGCACACTAACGTCTAAAAGTTCGTTTATAAATAGAACAATTTGGCTGTGGAATTATCTCCCACAATCAGTTTTCCCGAACTCGTACAACGCCCAAGAGTTCAAACGTAAGGTTCATCGCCACCTGCTTCAACACCCCCAGACCCCCTGATCTATTATATCCTCTTCTATCTTTCAAACCAAGCTTGCTACTAGACATTGCACCATGACACGAACGACATGACAGACTGGTAGTACAAAGGGTGATTCCTAAGCTTGATTTTCCCACATAAAAAAAAAGCAAAGGCCGTAGCAAAAAAACTGTCAACAACAATCTGATGAGAAGAATGCAAAGATCTCTGTGACCCTACCGTAGAGCCTGTGTATCCAAATGAAGTCTACAAATGAAAGCCATGTAGTGGATACACGCTATCATCATAAGGCCCATGGTAATTTACGAGGGTTTAGTGTGGTGGCATAGAACCAAGCTTAATAGCAAATAAACCAAAGATGGCTTGCCCCATATACCGTGGCTATTCGCTTCTCCCCGACTGTAGCGCGGGGGCCCTGCTTATCTTGATACAACCTTATTGAAGTAATAGAACGAACCAGCCACTTGATCCTCAGTGGGAACATTCTACAATTGGCAGTATTATAGGAGAGAATCTAAAGACAGATATGTCATGGGATTGCGTACGCGCGAACATCTCAAAGTTTAAACTCCCTTCCCTCATCATACAAGATAGGTTATTCGGGATTTTTCTAAAGATACCTTGGGGTAGACTCGTAAGGTGCACAGACAACACCAAACCAGAGAAAGATGTGGGGCCGGGATCTGGGGCGAAAACCCTAGGTTAACCAGAGCGTTCAGTTTTGGTACCCTACCCTGCTTACGGACATAGGAAACAGTTGCACTTACGAAAACTTAAGAAGAGCCTAGGCTAACAAGCATGTGGGCAGTTTTGATAAGAAAAGCAACATGTAGCGTTTTTATATACAGGCTTGTCGTAACTAAAGAACTGGTGGAAGTGCGATCATAACCTACCCGTAGTGACAAGTGGAAGCTGTCCTGAAAGGAATGGGCTAATATGACCGGACCTAGTAAGCCAAAATGTAAAGTTATCGCGCCGAGGGCTGCATTGCAGTGGATAGTTGTTGCACTGTCGTTTAACTATCTCCTCTGGGCACCCGGCGTACCCAGCTGTATAATGCCTTATCCTGATATGGAGGCTCTGTCAGGATGGACCTTCTCCTTCGTACCATACTCATGGGACTTCTAAGAACCAATTAAGCTGGATAGGGTCAAGTAAAGGAGGGCCTGAGTGGATTTGGGGCACCCAAGCAGCACACCCGAGCCCCACTTTCGCAAACTCCTTCCCAACAGACTGAAGGCAGGACTGCGGTCAGGAACCCGAGAAGCCTCAGTTGACCGGGATCACCAAGACAGTGGTACGTTGTGGAGAGAGTGGCCGCGGTACAGGGAATTGTTGGAAAGCATTGCGAAGAACGTCAGCACACTGGTTGAACGGATACATCGGAAAGGCAGTGAGCTCAGCCTGTAAACGTTGCTTCAAAGAGGTTGGGCCTGAGTTTCTGTACGCTCTCGGCAATAATCTCTGGCTAGGACAAGGTTTTGCTGTTCGCAATCACCTTACTCCAACAAATTAATCTAAGTGACAAATCTCTGCCCACTGGTGAGCTTATTCACGCGATGTGGATTACAAACCTGAAGTACGGCTGACTGTACGATTGTAAGACTGTCAAGAGTATAATTTTTTCAAATAGCGGTTGTCGTACTTGTGAACCCTACCTAATCCCGAACCTAATTAAAATAAGAAGAGACGAAGAATATAGTCGCTCTCTATATGTAAGTAAAGAAGTAAGTTAAACTGTACCTTTATAAAACAAAATCTTGAAATTACAATCATTTACTTTATTACAAAGAAAAATTAACAATTACAGTAATGGTCATATCTAACAAATAAAATAATGTAAAATATTAAAAACTAAACGCGTCCTGCACATCCACCAATGAGCAAAATCAACACTTACTGAATTATATTCAGCAAATAATCACGTTCACTCTTCGAATTGATGCCAATTGTTATAAAATCGTCTTCTGTCATCATTTCAAATACAAAGTAATCGATTTCCTCCTTCCTAAATACATTTTTATACTTATCTAAGCCGCCGTTCTCTAAAATGTTTGCCATTTTCGGACAAAGTCCCTTATGAGGAGAATCTAGTTGGACCTTAATAAAATGTCGTCTTGTACCAACTTTAGTGCGATTTTCTTGGCTATTTATAATGGATTTATCGATTGCTTCTTCAATTTTAAAATTATCTTCATCGTCTTCATCATCATCAGCTGTAAAATCGAGAGAAACAGACAAATGTTCACATTGTTCACAGCCAGTTCGACGTCGTAGTGACTTCACAACCTTCACGGGAGTACTTGTCGGAGTAAACGATTTTCGGCCAATTGGCGTCATTAAAGTCTTTATCAAATTCATTGAATTTCCACTTGCAATCAACTTGTCGAAATCGGCTTCCATTGATTGATCATTTGTTGGAGTTGTTGGAGATTCAGCATCTAATTGAAAATGAAATGATTAACGTTTGTTTTTTTTAGGGATTTATCAACGTACTGTGTTTGTTAAATTTGCACATTACTGCATTTGTTGTGTTTAAGTTATCTGAATCCATTTTTTATGAAATAATTTTAAAAGATTTGAGTTTTAAATTAGTTAACATAAAAACATTTAAAATACAACAAAAAAAAGGTAACACAAGACACAGAACTGCACTATAACATGACAAATTCAAGTCTGCCGAGTTCAACAAAGAGTATACAGAAAAATAACGGTCCACTTTTTATTTGTATTACCATATTTTGAGAGTAAATAGTTTGTGTTATATTCGGCTGGAAGTATTATCCAGAATCATATATTATTGTGAATATAAATAGTTAAGGCAACAGGGTGGATGTAGGGAGAATTGGAGATATTGATTCTAAAACCATCACATCATCTACAAAGTTTGTCATAAACGTTCGTTTCTGCACTGTTCCTATTATCGTCTTATGTTCGTTCTATCCTTTAACTGCATTACATTCATCTCTTTTTCTCAATAATAGCTTGAATTATCGGAAGCAAAAGATTTACTGATGATTTTACTAGTGCAGTTCGCAGTTCACTACTAAAAAGTGAAGATTCAAGCTTTATATGTACCTTCTGTGTAAAACATATCCGAAATTGTTAAATAAAACACACAAGAAATAATTTATTCATCAACATATATTTTGCATCCTTCCGAGTATGCCCCATCGAGTGAGAAACTGGAGAGAAGTTTGACAACTTTGACTTATAGAAACCCCAAGAAAACAAGCTGAGTACAGTTTGAAGAATTTGCAAAGGGATAAGTGAAATCAATTGCGGAACTTGCTAAAAGTGAACAGTCTCCCCGTATAAGTTACCATCAATGGAGAACAAAATGCCAATTATGCTCCAGACGACAGATGTTATTATTGGTCCAACTTTGTCAATCTACAAGAACTACATACCACTACCGCTACATACCTCACTTCTGGAGAAGGACCAAACTAATCTTAATTCCAATGGAAAGTAAACGTGGACACCAGGCAGCAAAAGATTTTATATGTCGATAAGCCCTTCATTCTTCGTCTTCAATACAATAGAACGCATGCTCCATCTAAACCTTCTAAATTCTATAGCAGAGGGTGCTTATGCTATCCTCCCAGCATGCATATTGCAAGAGAAACTGCATAACGTAGTACATACCGTAAAATACTCCCTCGAATACCGTGGCACCCTTCCTGGAGATAGAAGGCGCTTTTAACAACGTCAGCACCAAGGCTATTCAGGGGGAACTGCGGCATCCACAATTGTTTTAGCCAGTGGATGAGCGGATGCTGAAAACTAGAATCATCGGCAGGAGCTTAGGCAAGACCCTAAGTTAAGAGTGGTAAAATCGACGTACTGTGCCACAGCCCTGGAAGGAGCACTTTCGTCGCTGTTATGGCTTTTGTTAATGGATAAAATGAACAGGAAAATGGCAGACGCCTTTGCAGACGACATGGTTATCCTAGTATCGTGTTTGTATCCACCATCAGCGAGATTAGATTATGGCTCTTAAAAAGATTAGTGAATGGTCTAAGCGTTGTGGGCTTGGTTAATCCGAAAAGGCAAAACTGATGTTTTTCACCAAAAGAACGAAAATTCCTCTTTTCAGTTTATCTACAATTAATAGTCGTGTACTAAAGCTATTCCGATCAGCTAAGTACCTGGGCTTTATTCTGGAGCCCAAGCCAAATAGGTCGAAGAAATGGCAAAGAAGGCAGAAGTGCAGCTTTCTATAGAAATAAACTCTTTATGGTCAGTAACTGAGGGGCCTTAGATACAGGATCCTTCCATGATTATATCTCCTTCGTCATAAATCTAGGAGAGGCAAAACAGAACCTTATAGGAACCCCAAGAGAACGGATTGGGTACAGTTCGGAGATATTACAGAGATGATAACTATCATGCGCACCCAAGGAAAGAGTCAAATCAACTCAGATGGCTCCAAATCAGAGGCTGGTGTGGGTTCTGGAGTTTCTCCCAGTTGTTAAACCTTCAAAAATACTACCGCCTGCATAATTTTTCCAGTCCCTACCAGGCGGAACTGCTGGCGTTCTTTAAAGTATGCCTGGAAATACAAACAAACCCAACGCCAGGAGCCAAGGTAATACTGTTATCAGAAAGCCAAGCGGCTATTAAATCACTGGGCTCGGTCTATATATAACGTCCAAGCTGGTCAAAATCTGTTAAATGAAGCTCTCTTCTCAGTGGCAGGGCACTGCCTGATCATAGCATGCGGCCAGATTGAGAATCCCATGCAACACCCACTGCCGAAACCGTTGGGAGGAACAAGCCAGAGAGACAACCAAACATTTTCTCAGGCAGGGTAGGTTTCATGTCCACCAAAATGCCGGTCATAAATGTTATGATCGGACCCTCTTCAACCAGCTCTTGAAGACTTATACTACGATTTACGAGCATCAGCTCTCTCCAGCAGCAGTCGAAATCTGTAGTCATTTATTTCTATTGCACTTGTTAACTCTGTGGGGCTGCGCACCTCTTACCACCGTAGTAAACCCCTCCTGATCTATGTTAAATTTTTCTTTATGCTTAAAACTATTAACCTCTTTATAATTTATGAGACTTATCTTTTGGAATTACGTTATCCACTCTGTTTAAGCCAAGTGTGCCCCATGTTGCCTTCTCCAATCCGACGTCGCGTCGTGTCAAGCGCAATTTTCGGAGGCATCACTCCGTTTTTCCACATTTGGGCGAAATGTTAGTCTTTAGCTAATTCCTTCAAACTAGCACTTTTGATAACGCCTTTCGAGATTTGTCCTTTCGTTTTTGGAAGACGACTAGTGTCTACATCCCCTCCGCCCGATTTATTTTCCGAGTACATTTTAAGCGCCTGGCTCTTGAAACTCGCGGAAAAACAAGAACTTTTTAACTACGATGGTTTAAATTTCACTTAAAATACCAGTAAAATAGTACAAAACCCTAGATTGATTAATTTAATTTTTAAAATTAACTGAAAACTTGTAACCACATTTTTATGTCCGCTTTCACATGTATAATACATATTATCATTCCATATAGAATACATGAGCTGTGTATACGAACGAAGAAGAACAAGAAGAGTTGGCCCGAAACGTTTCTGTCAAATTATTTGTGTCCCAGTGAAATTTTCATGTTTGTAAACAATTTTGAAAAAATAATTGACGTGGAATAAAACTGTTTTGAGTTTGAGTTTGAGTAAACAATTTTAAATTAATTGAAAAAGTCTTTTATTAATTCGTAATTTTAAGTTGGTGACTATGTCCAAAGACATTCCAAACAAGAAGCTTATAGTCAGTTCAGGACTGCATACATTTGTTAATAATTTTACCCGGCGGCTACAAAATGGGGCGCAGGCCGGAAATTCTTCAGACCAAGTTTCTATTGTAAATCGAAAAGGTAAGGTTTTTACTTAAATTTCTGGAGTGTTATTATAATGATGCTTTTTAGATACAGCAGGAACCAGTACCGGTAATTTATTTATAACTAAACCAGCACCAGAACCGAGACAGCAAAGTATAGTCTTTAAGATCACACCGCCTCAGTCTCAAGTTATTTCGACAAAAGTGCCAAATAGTAATTTATATTATTTTATATATAGTACGGATTTCATTATATATATTGTAAAATATAGGTTTTGTAATTCATCAAGGAGATAAGCCGATTGAAAAACTACTATCACACCTAGTTGGCAATATATCAGGAGGTAACATTTTGGATGCATCAAGTACTAATTTCGGTAGTCTTCTTGGAAAGGTAAGATGAATTCAAAATGTCAATAATTTTATTATTAGTTCATCCGAAAAGGGAATATCTATATCTATTATAAGGGAATATAATATCTAATTTAACGCCCAACAATCTTGGTCAAAACTTGTTTTTTGCCATTTTGATTACTTTGCGTAGTATTAAAAGTTAGGACTTCACGCTGGTAAACTAATCCGCTCAGGTGATTGGGTATGCTGATGACATAAACATATACAGAGCGGATAAGGAATGCTTCTCAGAAATTAAAGCAGCAGCCAGATTGTCTGGGGCAAAGTAGGAAACCGTCAATATTTCGCTCAATATTATTGATGGTCTAAGGGCCACTTTAGACTCAACCGTGACGAATAAAAACGAAGAGCTAGAAAAAATCAGTAGGAGAAAATGAAAGGAAGATTTTGAGAAACATATTAGGCTCAATTTTTCAGGAAGGGACATGGGGAATCAGATATAACAGCGTTATATCAAATCTACACTTCGCTGGATTGGACACGTCGAGGGCATGCCAGAAGATGGAACAGCGAAGAAGGTCTTCACTAGCAAAATCCAAGGAGAAAGGCCCTCGAGGTCCGAACAGATTGCGACGGCGGCGGCCTGCGGCAGAATTTCAAATAGAATTAATTTATCCAAGCCGCCTGCCGTCTCGGCTTGTTTGTGTTAGCACATATCACCGTATCCTTCCGTGTATTTTAAAAGTGTTTCCCGTCGCTACCACGGCCAGTGCCGCGGCACCCATTTGTGCAGACTGTGCATTTTCACTGGGCGGCATTTGCACAATATATGTTTTTTTATAAATATGCCGTGCCGACGGCAAGGGCGGCATCTCGATTTAAATGGGCGATGATAGCCGCCAAAAGACAAGGCATTTTTGGCGATGAGCGCAAAAATTTAAATGAGCGGCGACGATAAACAAAAAGAAGACAAACATCAAGCACAACACTTAATAGATGACCAATAAACCAATTAGCACACGCAGCATGTACACAATAAACAAACTATGAACGAAAGGCGACACAAAAATAATCCAGTAGGAAATAGAAACCTTCTAGAGTCAATTCCGTACATTATCTTTCGAATGCGGAATGCTTACTTTCTAGATCGAAACATCTCTTCGATTAACATTGCGAGGTCCTAATGTCGAAGGCATAACGACAACCTTTTGCATTACCATTCATTTCAATAAGAAGGTATAAGCACAAATAAGTAAAATGCAGATGCCTAGTCGAATAGGCCAAACGTGTTCCATGTTGCCGAAAGCGATTTGCAGCCATGTAGCTGGCTAGACCATGGCAACTTTTGGTCGAGCTCCAGCAACAGACTAGTTGGTCTATATCGACTACAACTTAAATTCCTAATTATGAACCGCGAAACGGTTCTTTTCAGGACCAAAAAGTGAATTAATCGATAAATGATAAACGAATGACGAAACGATAAACAGAAACGGTCCTTTTCAGGACTAAATCAGTTTGGGGAGCAGAAGGCTAAGCAAGAAGTTTCGCCGAAACGAAAGGCAGTGGCACAGCAAGAAGAGAAGTCGCCATCCGTTTTCAGCTTGTCAGCGCGGGTCTTATCATCGAAAGCGAAGAAATGAAATTAAGTGAATTATTTCATTTAAGTCGATTCTGAAGTAAAAGAAGAACTGTACTAATAAATTACTTGGTTGACTTTGCCAAATACTCTCAGAAAAAAAAATTTTCCCTTAAAGGTGGCGGCATCGGCGGATGTGCACTGGGCGGCAAAGTGCATAGCCGTGGCCCTGCTTTATGCAGGCCGATGAAAAGTTGGACAGATGCAGTTTTAGCAGATGCGGAGACCCTTCTCATTCAGTGTCAGTGGCTGGTGTAGAAGGACTGCCTGACGCATACCTTTAGATCCTACGCGTGACAATAAGAAAAGACCTACGATGGAATGACCTCATAATCCAAATCGCGTAGTTTCATAGAGTGCAACTATGCAATGTTTCGAGAATTCCATATCAGTCGATGTACCTACCGCAGAACAATCTTTAAATCTTGTTAGTCGTAGTGGTGTTGAATAGCAGTTTATATTTTTTTGGGCATACAATCGTTGTATAATGAGAATATCTTAAAATTGCTTCAGATACCCGTTGGGAAATTCATCAGCAAGTAAATATATCTACCAACAAAAAGAGAAAACCTAGGGCACCGTTTACGATAAAACCCTAATGTACCAAAAAGTTAATTCCGGAGCTGGTGGAAGCCCGTTACTTGCGATTGTTCCAACGAAATTATCTCCACGGCACTGTTATACCCGCAATACCAGATTAGCCTGCTCGTCACATTCCCTCTGTCTACAGCTCACATTTCCTCGCACGGTAGAAACAAGGAATTCGTTCATAAATACAAAACCTTTACTGTCGAAGAATCTTTCGCATTCAGAATTTCCGAACTGCTAAAAAACATCCAAAAGTTCAAACGCAGGATTCATCGGCATCTCCTTCATCATCCCCCCGACACCTTTTCCATCTCCCGTGCTAAGCTAAGCACTATAACGTAACCTTGAATGACCTTGTTTGTGTCAAAAAAAATTGACACAATGGCCATTATTCCCGATCTCCGAAGATATTGGTGATATCCCCGCCAGGGTTGAGTGATTATTGAATCCGACGAAAGAACTGCCGTTCACTTTCACTCCGAAATCGCAAACTATCAATTTCGTATTCACTTTCTCATCGGCAGATTCGCGAATCTGCCCAATATTTTTATAAGGCCACACTAATGAAAATATCCTAGGAAAAAAAATTCTCATTGCTCAAGTACGAAAAAATTTCTGGAAAAAAATCATGCCCCGGGTGAGGATCGAACTCACGACCTTAAGATTATGAGACTTACGCGCTACCTACTGCGCTACCGAGGCTATGTGGGACACGTCTCCTAATTGTAATAAGAGTTGCATTTCTTGGTTATTTATCGAAATTATTGATTGCACTAAAAATATTTTTAACACCATTGGACCATCCTAAAGCATTCTTAGACAAAGTCAAAGTTGTTGCTAAACCCCGTATTTTTCTCATATCGAATTTTTGATTCATTGTAGACTTGTTAGAATATGGCACTGATGCTATGTGAAGTTTTGGTCATCATTCTTTAGTCTGGTTGACAAACTGAATTTCACATGCTTCTTTTGAAGTCAGCTTGATTCCATTGTGCGACTTCTACAGAGATCGGAACAAGTGATAATCAGAGGGTGCTATGTATGAAGTACTTTGCAACAAAACTACCCAATCAAATTCTGCTAAAGCAGACCTGTGTCGACTTCAATCCCGGCTTGGCGAACGCGTCTACGATCTTTAATTTTCCGATTGTCGTACATGACCCATTGTACATCACCAGTTATTAGACATTCCAGAAATGGGCCAATTTAATTGCGTTTTTGCAGCGCATCGAAGATGTTAATTCGATCGATCATGCTTTTCGCGCTCAACTCATAAGGAGCCGATCCATCGATCTTGTTTTTGTATTCAGATTGGTGTAAATGTTTCAAAATAGTTTTGTTGTCAATAGCTCCATATCAGTATCGAAACTGTTGACTTGCCGATCTTGCTGGAATTTCATCAGATTTCAATGATCATGCAGCTTTCAAATTCTATAGTCCTAGCTTTGGAAGCTTGCAGGTTGAAGCTTTCGTTGTCAATCGGGTCTGAAGTATCTCGGATTGCTCAGACACACGGCGAGTCCAGTGGATGGAACCAGTAAAGCTCGGCAACTCAAGTTGTTCCGATATTCCCAACACACACGGTGAGCTTTGGTTAGGGGTCATTTGGACTAATGACTCGCTCGTGTATTGGGTCTTTAACACAGCTGCATCTCAAATTATTTAAATTTACGTTAGAAGACGCAAAAGCAACATGTCAAGGGGGCTCCGGCACATGTAGCGTAATTGTGGCAAGTATAGAAGAGAGAGGGAAGGGGATGGAAGAACTTAACGAAACAGTTATCACGCAAAATCAAGTTGATGAAAACTAGCACAGGCTTCAGGCTTCTTCTTACTTCTATCTTTCTTCTTTTTCTTAGCTCTGCTTTTTCTGACAGACACTCTTTTTTAGTTGGGCATGACAAAGTATGGCAATTGGTGTATTGCAAGTTGTCATACACTGTCTGTGGTGCTAGCGATATGTGCAAACGAGCTTCGCTTGCCATAATATAATCTCGTCAGGGGAAGTTCCATGGTGAGCTGATCGTGCCGTGCCCAGACTGCCCGAGTTTGGTTTGTTCTTTTGTAGTGGAAGCAAGTTGTCATCTAGTGGAGAATGTAAATAAATTTTTGATTTTTCGTGCAGCGTGTGATCGAGTTTCTGGCCTATATTAATATTATTGTAAAAATTAAAAGTTAAGCTAAATAATATCTTTTAAGCAAATTGTTTTTCTTGTGAAACGTGTATTCGTCTTCATAGTTTTATTTGATTTTGCTGAGTGAAATTTATAATAATAAACAAAATGCAAAAACGCATATACAAACCATTACATTTTAGACAATTTATGCATTGCTGCGTACCTAATTGTGAACAAGAAAATAAACTAACTAGAAGATTTCATAAATTCCCAGCAAATAAAACAATGCGACAACGTTGGTTCGATGCACTTAATATAACTGAAGATGATTATAACAACGCAAAACGCCGATTACATGTTTGTGAAAGACATTTTCATCCTAAATCTAAAGGACAAAGCAAATTAACAAAATCTGCAGTACCATCTTTACATTTAAATAATAACGTTAATATACTTAAGGATACGCAACCGAAATTTGTACTCGAATGCTGTGTACCCGCTTGTGGAAAAATGGATTTGGCATTTAAAATGGTTAAACTGCCAACTAATCGGGATTTACTAGACAAATGGATTGATGCTTGCAAATTACCAAAAGATATTGATCGAAGTAATAATTTTGTTTGTATGGAGCATTTCGATCCAAGATACTTAGAAAATGAAGAACTGATGCGTCATGTAGTGCCAACGTTAAAACTTCCAACAAGTGTTAATATTATTTCAAATAATAATGGTACTATCATTCTTGAGGATTACATGACTGTCTTTAGTCCTGATACAAACAATTTGTTGGGACAAATAGTGAGTATGAACTAATTGCCGTTTTTAGAAGAATAAGAATTGATTGTTTTGCAGTAAATTACTTGATAAAGATATAAACGGTCTAAAAAATGGAATACTTTAGTCTTTGAAACTCGATACTGAGAACTCCGTACCACGAACATTGTATCATCTAACTACATTAATAGAATTGGAGTGTCCGTCTGTGATTTCAAAATAATTGTGATTTTTTAAGCTCATATGGTTATTTACATGATATTAAAACAAATTCAAGTATGTAACTTTAATTCATCGCTATTTCTTTCATCTGTATGTTGATGATCTCCAGATGTATACTTCATGCCCTCCTAATCGGATTGAATTCTGTAACTGCCGGGGCCCAAGGATTCCGTCAACGTGATATTCCCCTACCACTATCGGTGAGAGCTCGCCCAATGAAACCGGCACCGTCAGTGTAGCTTTTCGTTGACAAATGTCATTTTCTGTAGTGATTGCATTGACTGTTTGCTTATTTTGTGTTTGTTTTGATTTTAATGAAGAAAAAGTACTTTATTCTCGCACTTTCTGTTCAAGAAAATTGTGGACGGGTTGCTAGTAGCAACATAAATGTAAAAGCTTTCTTGTTTAATTCATCAAAAAATGAGCGAAAAAATGAGAGAGCTTTTGTTCGTGGAGGGGTAGGCCGGCAAAATTAAAATTAAATCCAAGTCTCCGGCACCAGCAAAAGCAACAACAATTTATATGGAAAATCACGTTGCCGGATTCATTGTGCCTCGGCAGTCGTTGCGCTTTGTCCGTTGACAGTATGCTTGACTATTAGTGCGTTTCCATGACAGCTTGAAGCTTACTTGAAGCGTAGTTCAAGTACAAATTTAAACGCAAGCAGCTCGACTAGAGTCGGTCAAAAAGATTTTTCTTATCAGCTCGAGAGCTTAAACTTAGGCCTATGGTATTCTTCTATCGTCGTCTATTCGGCTAAAGCTTGTTAAATCTCTAATTCTGCCCCAATTCCTCTAGGTGTATCTTGTTTTCATATCCTTCGATTCCCCTTGCCGACAGCGTCTCAAAGTTGCATTTCATGATTGTTTACGTTTAATTTTACACTTACAAAGATCGGATCGTGTGTCGGCTGTGCAAAATTCCTTACATACTAGATTGTGACGTCTCTCCTTTTATATATGTCATGGCACTGGTTCTCTTGCATAAACTTCTCTACACCAAAAGTCCTTCTTACCTCTCTGACTTCCTTTGTCTTTTGCAGTCCTTGCGATCGCTTAAATTTCTCATCCCTGCTCACTGTTCCCTAATGGGTAGTCGTTCCTTCTTTATGCATTTGTTTAGGCTTTGGAATAATCTTCCTAATTTCAGACGTGTCCTCGTAATCCATCTCTCCACGTTTGGGATAAGTCTGTCGGTCCACCCACCCTTAACAGACTCGTCCCACTTCCCTTGCCATTCCATTACGAACTTGCGTCATCTGTCACCCTGGCTCCACCCACATATTCTGGATCAAAGAGACGCATACCTTCTCTCGCCGGTATGTCTATGGGGATCATACCTGCTATCATTTGCGACACACCGTTGGACGTGGTCCTGTATGCTCGGTTTAAGGCACCCTATATTGGGTAGCTTTCTTGGAAAAGCTGAACAAATTGGCCACACTTTATCTGCTACTCCCTGCTAGTGTACTCCGATCAATAATCACTCCCCGGTACCTTAGGGCGGGCTGTGAGTGAATGATCTGCTCCCATATCTTGATCTTTACGGACATTGGTTTTCTCCATTTTCTGATCAGCGCAACTTCAGTTTTGTGCTCAGCAAGCGTGAGACCAGCACTTTCAGGCCACGCTTTTATCTCCCAGATCACTTCGTTCGTGCACAATTCGATCTCATCGAGGCGTTGTCCTATGACCACTACCCCGATATCATTCGCGAACCGACCACAACTACTCTTTTTGGGAGGCGTAGCCTCCACACATCATTATACATTGTGATTCACAGGAAAGGATCCCTGCGAAGTTCTCATGTACACAGTCGGCCTATCTCCGATTTGCAATGAAGAAACGACGAAGTGCCTGGGATTTCTTTAAAGATACAAATTCCTCCTTTCGCCGCCAGCCTACATTCCGGCAACATTTTTCCCACAACACAAGACTACCTCGGTCGGTCACTCGCACAGCCTACAGCCCTTATTTTCGCGCACACTTTGGTCTAGGAGTTCTTTTATAACTAGAATAACTCGACTGTGGAACAATCTTTGACAGTCAGTATTCCCGAACTCATACAACATCGAAGAGTTCAAATTCAAGGTTGATCGCCTCCTCCTCATCCATCCCCTAGACTCCGATTAACATTTCCTTACTTTTTTCTATCCTTCAAGCTAAGCTTACTACTAGACATTGCACCATGACGTGAATGACATGACGGACTGGCATTATAAAGAGTGCCACCGGAGCTTAGACTTTAAAAAACGTCTGGTCCTTGGTAACTCGCATAAAGAAGAAATTTACTGCATGCACTACTCCTTCCTCTATCTACCAAGCTTGACAGGTAATACCATAATTCCAAAACCGACTAACTCGCATCTTTATTCTCCTCGGTTTGGTCTATGGACTCGCGCGGTGCCTCAACGACCTCGATGCAAGACTTCAAAATACTCGCTATAGTTCTTAAGAAGTCTCTGGCTAAAACTTTGCACAAACTCTTTGCTGTATCATATTTCTCCAATGTTCATCTAGACTGTTGAAAACTTTCAAATGTTCAGGCAATACCAAAAAAGCCGACTCCAAAATCCTTCTAACTACCGAGTTTGTATCTAGAATCCAAGCTAACCTTAAATGACAAACAATATGGCACTACACAAAAAAAATTTCAACCTGCGCCTTTTGAAGTGTTTCGAGCAGAGCACCTCGACCCAAGTTTGCTTCGATTTGGGGAGTCCAGCCCGGTTATTCTAGATGTCGTCATGAATGAATCAATTTTTGGATCAAACTTCCTTTCTTGATGTCAAATAATCATGCTAAATTAAATTATTAATATAATTACAAAGCTGATCACCTTAAAGCTCCTCACGCACAAGATCCTCCATTTGTAAGAAGCCACCTTAATGGTGGGACCACACTACGCGGACTTGGGTCGTACGCGCTTTTGCCTTTTTTTCATATAGAGTTTTATGACTTTTTTATTAATTTTTTACGACTTTGTCCATGGTAAAGGCCGTGCCGTGCGGCAAAACAACGCGGGCTGTGCTTAAAAAGGTACATTGTGCGTCCACACACTATGAGCTTTTCAAAAGCGCGTACAGGCCCGTCCTCACTACGCGGACTTAGATCCCACGCGCTTTTGGTCGTACGGCAAAAGCGTGCGTGATCTTTTAATTTTCTGAATCATGAGTGAGAAAAAATCAATTCTCATTTGAAACGGCGTACGCGCTTTTGAAAAGCTCATAGTGTGTGGACGCACAATGTACCTTTTTAAGCACAGCCCGCGTTGTTTTGCCGCACGGCCTTTACCATGGACAAAGTCGTAAAAAATTAGTAAAAAAGTCATAAAACTCTATACGAAAAAATAAGGCAAAAGCGCCTACGACCCAAGTCCGCGTAGTGTGGTCCCACCATACGCCGTTTCAAATGAGAATTGATTTTTTATCACTCATCATTCAGAAAATTAAAAGATCACGCACGCTTTTGTCTGGCCCTACGGCCAAAAGCGCGTGGGATCTAAGTCCGCGTAGTGAGGACGGCCCTTAAAGCTCCTGACGCACAAGATCCTCCACTTATGAGAAGCTGCATTAAAGTTGACTGCAATCGAATATCCAGGCAAGGTTCAAGATCTCATTTTGATGTCTCTTGCGAGTGATTTGATCATTTATTTCGGTATTTAGGGCTGTTTAGGCTTTTCCTTTTTAGCATTGTGTTGTATTGTAACATCTCACGTTTTTAGGAACGAATTATAGAAAACCTTATTCTGAAACCATATTTTTCACCATTTTCGTATTGGTGGCTGTAGGGTAGCACAAGCACATGTGTATTATTGTACTGCATTCAATCGTTCCCGTCGAGCTTTCTAAGAACGAGCACCTGAAGTGTTGCTTGTGATTTTGTTACGAATGTCGAAAAGTCGCCGGTTTTAGAATTGTGTTGTGTTTCATTATAGTATATTTAAACTATTTCAACATACTTGACGAATTATTGTTATTAACAATTAAACGACATTCTTTGGTGAAGCCACTATTAAAATTACTAGCCGTAAGCTCTTGATATTTGACAGAAGCCGTAACTTTCATATAAAAAAGCTTTTAAAAACTTTCAAGCTTTCACTTAGTTCTGTCCTTTGAAATAGATGGTGCTGCTGTGAAATTCGGTGTTATTTAAAGTTTAATATCGCGTGCAAAGTGTGCCAACATTTTCTTTAAATAAAAATATTTGAAGATGTCACCAAAACCAAAAAAAAGGCGAATTTGTTGCATAAAAGGATGCTTTAATACTGGCTTATCACATCGAATGTTTCGATTTCCAACGAGGAATGAGAGTTTATTAAATGAATGGATACGTGCTTGTAAAATGGAAAATTGCACTTTCAATCTGGCATATAAAGTTGTTTGTGATGAGCATTTTGATAAAAAATGTATTGGTGTGCATAGATTGCGGAAGCAAACGGTGCCAACACTAAAATTACCACGTGCAAGAACTAAAAAAAGGGAAACATATATGGATGTTTCTCATATAACATTAAAAAATGAAATTAAATATATAAAAAATATATTCGATAAATCGGATGATATGGACATGGATATGGATACCACGTCATCGCCGGTAAGCGTACTTTTTTATTTAAGAAAAAAATATTGTTCAACAAACATTGGCCTCGATTCCCGAATCCGGCGGATCGGAAGTGAGTGCGGATTTCACACTTTTGTCCAAAATGCCGCATGTTTAAGTTGAGATTCCTTAATTTTGTTCTCGGAGATCGTTTACAGGTTGGCATTGCTATACGTTAAGATTCACGATTACACCCACACGGCGGATTAGGGAATCGCAAAGTGTCAAATCCGCACTCACTTCCGATCCGCCGGATTCGGGAATCGAGGCCATTAATAGCCGAATATTTATCAATACCACGTATCCCTAGAGTAGGTACGTAAAGAATTTGGGTTTGTAACATATTCAACATGGTGGACTGTTAACATACATATGAAGGGTACAGGGGGAAAACAACGTAAGTCCATTTTTTTTGAAATCGAGTTAGTGCTGCTATCTATTGAAGAAATACAGAAGCTTTCAGCTGGTATATTCAATTTTGATGAATATCAAACCCAGCCCATATAAATCAATTGAAAAGAGTTCGCATACAGGGGAAAGACCACAAGACTTCAAACGCAAAATTTCAATTTTCTCGAAATTTGATTTTATCGACTTACGTTGTTTTTCCCCTGTACGGTGCTTACTGATTGTTGCTACAAAATCATTCTCAGTGAATTTTCGCTTTCGGAAAATGATTCAAGAAACTCCAAACTCATGTTTTTTATGTGAAAAAATCTAGCTAAGGAATCACTAGTCTCTCATGTTGTTCAGGTTCCTAAGTTCTGAGCGTCCTGGTTATACGCCATCCTACTAGCCGAGGTTTGGTTTCCCTCGCGGTTGCACCCTATAGATCTTAACCTATCAGACTTAGAAAAATATGAGTGTGTTTAAGACCACACTTAAGTAAAACTTTTTTGCCGAACAACTGCCGCAATTATTAAAATATTAACCAGCTAGTAATATGCAATAGATATAGTGGAAAGTCTGTCGGATATATAGTACGCTTTCAGAAAAGTCAGGCCAACGACAGATGCAGGACGAGACGAGCGTACTGAGGGACTTGATACAAGTACAATTGGAAACAGTACTACTATTTTTGACTGATAATACCTATTTAACCAAATTTCGAGGAAATTTTTTTTGCAATATTTTAGGGGTAGTTTTAACCCCTTAAGGGTTGAAAATAACTTGACAATACACATTCAATCGAATTTGAAGCATAAAGTAGGAAAAACAATGGTGGGCGCCAACTTAAAACAAAAACACCTCACGTATTTAATTGACCACACCTCTTTGGTATTCTAAACACCCAGCCACAACAAAAATCTAAAATAATTCACCTCTAATGGTGAATTTGTATTCGTATAATGAGATAAAGATAAAGCAAAGTCTGGGCGACCGCGTACCAAAGATATGCCAGAAAATATGTACAGTCGACTCTCGATAATTTGACACTCGTTAATTTGAATTTCTCGATAATTTGAAGTTTTTCCCTGGTCCTTTGAAAAATACTTGATAAATTGAAAAAAATCAATGTGATTTGGTCCCCTCAGTAATTTGAATTTTTAAGAAGGAAAAAGCGGTCTTTTGCGCAGTCTCTTGGGATTAAAGGATTTGCAGCAAGTGAGGGGTGGCTTTCAAATTTCAAAAACCGACACGACATCACATTTAAAAAGATCTGTGGTAGTAGCACGTAAGTTGTTTCAATCGACCTCTTCATACAAAAATTCAGAATTTTTGTATGAAGAGGTCGATTGAAACAACTTACGTGCTGCCACCTCTGGGGAGAGAGCGCCAGCGTGGATATTTCCATTTGTTCCGAATGGATTGACAAATTAGATCAACTTATGAATGGCTATGACCAAGTCCCTCGTAAGTACAGGCCTGGAAGCAGTCAGGCCAACTAATACTAACATAGCTGAAAACAGGCCAAAAATTTTCTGACAGTTGTGGAATTAACATGGCCGAAGCCATACGAAGCAATTTTTTAAGTTTGTTTTTGCACTAAAAAGTGGTAAAATATTGTATATTATCACTTTTTGGTGCACATGGATTATCAGTGGTTAGTGCTTTAGTGATTTAATAAAAAAATTAAAATGAAGTGAGTGGTTAAGTGTATTTTATGAGTGTTAATTGATTAGGTGACCATTTTTGTTTACATTCGTGATGGTTTTTTCGTGTTAATTTAGGGAAAAAATGTTGAATTTGTGTAGTAACATAATAAAAAGTGCTTTTTAAGTGATTAAAGATTATTATAGGATATTTATTAAAAACATAAGTGCAGAAAAATGTGAAGGAAAAGTGAAAAAGTTATTGTTATTCATGTTGTGTGGTAGTACTTGCACTTATGTTTTTAATAACTCTTCTATAATAATTTTTAACTACTTTAAATTCACTTTTAATTCCATTACTACACAAATTCAACACCTTTTCCCTAAATTAACACGAAAAAACCACCGCGATTGTAAACAAAAATGGTCACCTAAACAATTAACACTCTTAAAATACACTTAACCACTAGTTTTTTTTAATTTATGGACTCACATCACTAAATAACTTATCACTGATAATCCGTGTGCACTAAAAAGTGATAAAATACAATATTTTACCACTTTTTATTCCAAAACCAAAGTTAAAAAATTGCTTCGTACGGCTTCGGCCATGTTAATTCCACAACTGTCAGACGATTTTGGCCGCCCACAGACACAACCAAAAAGTCTGCTTCCAGGCCTGTACTTACGAGGGTCTTGCTATGACCCAAGGAACATATTCAACACAGACGAAACCGGGCTTTTTTATAAATGTCTCCCTGATCGCACCCTGACTTTCAAAGACGAAAAGTGTTATGGAGGAAAACTGAGGAGGGATAGAATAACTGTCCTTCTAGCATGTAACATGGACGGATCTCAAAAGTTGAAACCACTAGTGGTGGGCGAAATGGCTCTTTTCAGTGAACTGGTTCGTTTGGTTCCGCTCACTAAAAAGAACCATTCAAAAGATCCGTTCTTTCGGTTCATTTGGCTCATTTGTCGTAAATTTGGTGAAAACTTCTAAACATGGAGTGCCCTTAAATACAATTACAAACACACATACAGTGTAATACAAAACTAGACAAGCCATGCACCCACGTTTGAAAAAAAATGCTACTAATAACAATTAATGAACTTCCTAATAAAATCAAACTTCCAGTTCGAACTAATTCACTCCCCTTAAGATATACTATATTCTATTCAAATAAATTAAAAACAATATCCTCTTAAAATCTCTTTTCTGTTACATTTTATAAATAATCCTCCTACACTCGAATAATACGAGTGAAATTCCAATTAGAACTCTTCCTAAATCTTAAATGTTCTTCATAAAACTTTTTTAACTCTCATCTATTTCAAAATGTATATTTCCAATTGGAATTGCTTAGAGAGAAATTGCAACTCACATCTTACATATCATCAATACAAGCAAAAGAAGTTCTCTGAGAAATATATCTCACCCCTTATGTATTCATTGTGATTCATTCATTCGCTCTTTTTTCAGATCATTCAAAAGTTCAGGTCATTTCATTAGAGACCCGTACATTTGGTTCTTCGTTCATGGTTCATAACACAGTTCAGTATCACTGAACCAGTGCAGTACCATTGAACGAGTGAACGGAACATGTACTACTTAGTGAACCAGTTCATTTGGCTCAGTACACTGTTCCGTTCAGTACGAACGGATCATTCGCGAACGACACAGCACTAGAAACCACTCATTATAGGAAAATCTGCGAAACCACGCTGTTTCAAAGGTATAAAATCGCTGCCCACAACTTATTGGTCAATCAAAAAATCATGGATGACGACAGAATTGTTTAATGAATGGCTGACCTCGGTTAACAATGACGTGAAAAAGGAAAAACGCAAAATTTTACTGTTTTTGGACAACTGCACCGTACATAATAACCCACCACCATTAGATCACGTAAAATTGATTTTTTTTCCACCCAGAACGACATCAAGATTACAGCCATTAGACCAAGGCACTATTCAAAATTTTGAAACTCTACCGCAGAGAAATTGTTTCCCTTGTGCTGGATAGCATTGAAAAAGGTGACAAGGCGAACATAACAGTTTTGACCGCTGTAATCATGACTGATAAGGCTTGGAAAAATGTCAACCCTACCGCCCTTCATAACTGCAGCAGTTATGTACCCCGTCCTTCCCGTTTCCCAGCGTACCCGAAAAATCTGACGATTTTTCAATGTGTGAGAGCGTGATGCGAATGAAAGTAATTCACTCTCATGGAAATTTTTTAGGCTAAGGCGCACCTCAAGAAGTTTTACTTCAAAAATTCCTTGGCCACTTCCCCAAAAATTCAAAATTCTTGATCAAACATCATGTATAAAATCCCTGAGCCAAATTCTAGTGTAAAATTCGGGTGCAAAATTCTTGAGCCAAATCTGGTGCAAAATCTGATGCCATTAACGTTTAACTTTACTTAATCCTTTTCTATTTTGGTTCAACACTTTTTTTCCGTTTTGACTTTTTCGAATTTCCAACAAAATTTTTCAAAAAAAATGTTCCGTGCCGCTTACTAATTCTTTTCGATTTTGGGCATTTTCTATGCGGTTGTTTCCACCAAAATTAGTAATTCCCGAGCTTTTTCACGCACCCTCGGGTGCAGACTTCTCTCGCCGAAAATCAGGTCCTCATAACTGACTCCCTTAAAATGTTTTCCGTTCGCCTTCTTCTTTTCCTCGCCTTTCCATTTTTTTTAAAAAATTCTCACCCCTGTTTTTTCCTAGGTGGTTTCTTCAAAGTGGCTTTTTAGTCAAGGGATAGGGCCGCCGTTACAAGTGTGTCAACCAAAGTTTACTTCGATTTGCGGAGTCTAGCCTAGTTGTTCCAGAGATCGCCATGAATAAATTTTTGGATCAAATTTCATCCTTTTCCTGATGTCAAATAATCATGCTAAATTAAATTATCAATATAATTATTACAAAGTGATCACCTTAAAGCTCCTCACGCAAAAATCTCTGCGCGAGATCCTCCATGTACGATTATTGATTAAAGTTGATTGCAATCGACGACTCCGGCGAAGTTCAAGATCTTGTGCAGGCTGCTGCCTTCATTTTGATGCCTCTTCCGAGTGATTTGATAATATATTTCGATATTTAGGAGCGTTTAGAGTTTTCCCTTCTAAAATTGTGTTGTACTGTAATATCGCACGTTTTTAAAAACGAATTATAAATAGAAAACTATTCCGAAACCATATTTTACACCATTTTCGTATTGGTGGCTGTAGTATCCGCGGATATACATTATGTTGGGCTTCATGAAGTTCAATCGTTCCCGCCGAGCTGGAGTCTACAAATTAACAAGTCTTTCATCTTCATACGGTTAATGAGTGAAAGGCGAACAGCTATATGCACAAAATTCTTCAAATGACGATGTCATGCAATCAGAGAGGGAATGCAACATTTTTATACACGCCCGCACACAACTATCATGGTGAAGATTTTATGATTTTATATAGAGTTAAACTTGACGTATTGGTGTATATTCAGTCTCAAAAATTCAATTTATGAAAAAAAAGCAGCTGTTTCAATTTTCCTTCCTTTTCTATTCTGCATACTTTACCGAAGAGAGAGAATCTGGCTTTGTCTCGCCGAGTTCACGATGAATGCGTTGAGTTGTTCTCAGCAGTGATGTTCATACATGCAAGCACACAACTAAACTGGTGAAAATTTTGTATGAAGATGAAAGACTTGTTATTTCTAGACTTTGGTCGTGCTTTCCAAGAGTGAGCGCGTTTATGGAGTGTTGCTGTTGATTTTCTTCCGAATGGCGAAAAATTCAATAAAAACGCCGGTTTTAGAATTATTGTGTTGTGTTTAATTTTAGTTCAGTTTAGTTTATTGCAACATATTTGACAAATTATTGTTATTAACAATTCAAAGACATTTGTTTATGAAGCCGCTATCAGAATTACTAGACGTAAACTCTTGATATTTGACAGAAACCGTAACTTTAATATAAAAAGCTTTTAAAAACTTTTAAGCTTTCTCTTAGTTCTATCCTTTGAAACAGATGGTGTTGTTAATCGTGTAAAGTGAATATGAATAATTCAATGTTGCATAGATCTACTAGATATAAACGAATTTGTTGCATAGATGGATGCTATAATACTAGCGTATTACATCGAATGTTTCGATTTCCAAGGGGAGATGAGAGTTTATTAATTGAATGGATACTTGCTTGTAAAATGGAAAATTGCACCTCAAATCTGGCACGTAAAGTTGTTTGTGATGAGCATTTTGATAAAAGTTGTATTGGTACGCATAGATTGCGGGCGAATACGGTGCCAACACTAAAATTACCACCACCACGAACTAAAAAAAATAAAAAAATTATGGATGTTTCGGGTGATATGAATTTGAATGATATCACGTCATCGCCGGTAAGCGTATTTTTATATGTAAGAAAAAGAATATTATTCAAGAAAATTTGTAGTCGACTATTTAACAATGCCGTCGATGGGAGGTTATGATTACTGGTACAGGCCAAAGTCTAGAAATTAACAAGTCTTTCATCTTCATATATGGTTAATGAGTGAAAGGCGAACAGCTATATGCACAAAATTCCTCAAATGACAATGACTGGGTATCAGAGAGGGAATGCAACATTTTTATACACGCTCGCACACAATTATCCGCGGGAAGATTTTATGATTTTATATGATGTTAAACTTGATGTATTGGTGCATGTTTGCTTGTTTTTTTTTGTTTTTATATGGGAAAGTTCGATGTGTTCGCAAAGTCTACTCAATTCACGTGATTTAAGTTAATTTAAGTGATTTAAAGAAATTAATAATTATTAAAAAATTCCCGTAAGTACTTGTACTATGATTAATTAATTTTTAATTAAAAATAAATATACATTTGTGAAATAATTTCAGAGTTATGGCGAGTCATTGTTTTTTTAAATGTGCTAACCCAAAGCACTTGTTTAGAATTCCGACTGATTCTAGGTATGTGCATGTGTTAAATATAGATATAAATATAAATATATGTACAGTGTTTTGCAAAAGTCTGCGTACAGCACAAATACATTTTAAAACTTCTTTCCATGTTTTGAAAAAGGCAAAAAAAAACAAATGTTTATATTTTATAAATAATTTACATTCAGTTCATTATTCTAATAAAACATAAAAGTATCCGTTCAGTAAAAATTAAAAATTAAAGGAACAATTTATTATTAAAACTGAGGAGCCGGAATATATATATTTTTTTAAATTTTTTTTGTACTAAAGCCACGGCATTGTACTGCACGTTTTTTTGCGGGATAAATCTTACCGAATAAGTAGTGGAGCCGTTCACACAGCGCTTGTACTGCAAAATAACGTACACAGCTCAACACGTTTATCGAATAATCACCGGACTCGTCAAGCAAACCAAACGAACTTTTAACGTATTCGGTCTGCAGTAGCGCATATTGGGCCTGATTGTTGAATCCGGCGGATTTGGGATTCCCGCCGCTAAAGAGTTCAGGCCGTATCAGAACCTAAAAATATGCAGCGCGCAGCAGCAGGACCAGAGCAACATGCTGCAGTCGGTATACTAGTCTTTCCGCTGTGCAGCGCACTTTTTATTTGATAGCTAAACCTCAAATTAAAAATTTAAAAATTGCACTAGTTCTACCAATTATTACTCCATGTCCTTTTAAATAATTTAAAACAAAAAATTCCGCATCTCCTTGTTTAAAATCACTTGCCGCATTACGAAGTGTCAAAAGTGCTGCATGTATATGCAGCAAAATTAGGATTTGAGATGAAAATGCAGCACGCTGGTCTGGTGCTGCTTTGCTTGTCATTTTACCAGCCTCAGCCAATAGAAACGCTTATCGTTGCAGCGCTGCATAGGTTCTGATACGGCCTTTTCACTTGAACTTGTCGCTGCGATTGTTCAATCCGCCGGACGCAACTGCCATATGAAGTGACATAATTCATTTTCGAAATGCAAATATCTAGACTTGTCCATGACGGTTTTCAATCATCATAACCGGAGATGTCCCTTACATATCCACCGTTGCCAAACAAAACCGGACTTTCTTGTTATTTTTCTAAAAATATGGGGCTTTTTGTCTAATTGTATAGTCAACTGGATGTGGTTTCCTTTTATCTTAACAGTAGTCATTGCTCTTGGTCCTATTGGAATGTACACAGACTTTTTATGAATTTTGTATACTGTACGCAGACTTTTGCAAAGCACTGTATATTAGGTGTTAAATATTATATTATTATTAATATATTAATATTATTGCAACTCGAAGCAAAGTGTTCGATATAGATAAATATACACTGCGCGTCACTTGATTACGGACGTCATATTTTGGAAAGTCTTTACCGTTTTTCTCTGCTTTACGTTATGATCATACAAATCCGGGTTTACATAAATTTACCTTCAATTCATCTAGGATGCTGTTATCTCATGTCATATTTATATTTGTCACCGACTCGAAAAACATTAAATTTTTTTTCCGTCATTTGATTGCGGACAGCTTAAAAAGAAGGTCTTATTTCAAAAACTAAAGCAGTAAGTATTCTATAAATTGATCAGGACGTATTGAAAAGCATTGTTTTTTGTTATTTAAATAAATTTTTATTATTTTAAATCTTTTTTAATAGTGTGTGTTGCTCCCGTTTCTTAAAATAAGGAAAAATAATCTGTTTTCCAACGAATCATAGAGAGAACCTAAAAACCTTAAAACAATTTCGCACCAAGCATCTTTAAAAGCTTTCACTAAGTCCTTTTTTTTCTCGAACTGTCGGCCCCCTTCATATACTCTACGAACTAACCATACCCAAATATTTTCTACAATGTTTAAGTCTGGAGTGTATGTTGGCAACGATAACAAATCTACATTTTGTGTATCAATCCAAGCTTTGGTGGACCTTGCATTATGTATTGGGGCATTGTCCTGTTGAAAAGCCAAACGTTGTCCATGAAAAAATCCGTGAATGTTCGGAAAAGTTTCGCTTAGTATTCTCTGATAACCCACTGCATTTGTTGTGGTACTTGGAAAAACGATATCGACTGTACCATAATAAGAAACAGCTCCCCAGACCATTACGCAGCCTTTTCGGCTATGGCGTCTGCTCAAAGTAAGTCTGTCTCAGGTCATGGAAATTATAATCGAAGCGGTCATTGTTGAAAGGGGATATGTTAAACCTGCAGGTTATGATATGTCTCATTTCAACAATGACCGCTTGAATTGTACCCGTCAGGCGCATCCAAATTAAACTTTTTTCATCAGAGATCACAACCCTTCGCCACTCATTTTTCACGTCAGTCGTTTTTTCTTATGTTCCGTGTTTAATGGCGGTTTCTTCCGCAATCTTCTCCGTACAAGATATTCAGCATTTCGTATTACTCGACTAACTGTACTTTTTGAAGCCCTGACCCCAGTTCTAGCTTTTATCTTTGCTACTAACAGAGCCGAATTAGAGGCTTCTCGTAGAAGTGGTCGAAGGTCTTGAACGTTAGTAGCTAGAGAAACTCTTCCTTTTCGATTTTTGCGATGAGTTTTCTTGTTTTGAAGGTAGGTGCTTACTGCTGTCTTGCCTCGACCGATCTTTTGGGCTATAAAACAGCAGCTTTTATCTTCATCGTTGAACACGTCAATTTTGGCTTTCTCTACTTCTGTTAAATCCTTGCCAGCACCCATTTTCTTCCAAACCGGACCGGACCGGACTTTCCAAAATATGGTGTCCGTAATCATGAGGTATTAGGCTTTTAGTGCAGATTTGTAGAATTCTTTTCTCAATATTATAGACGAAGCATATGGCTCAAAAATATGGGTATAACAACGAGCTATCCTGCGAGTGCGGCTCATGTCTGTGAAAGACATTTTTCCAAAGATAGCGTGTATCCAGCGGGAAGACGGATACGTAAAGGAATGGCACCAATTCCAATTACGGTGCGTTTATATTATATTTAACTTTTTTATTTTTACTTATATTTAATTTTTTTATTGTACATTATTTTATTTTTGGTATTTTTTCCCTTTTTATTTTATTTAAATTCCTTTGCGTCCACTCTTCGTTATTTTTCGTTCAATGTAGGATAAATAGTCCGGGGAAAAAGAACACACGAAAGGAGACAAAATTCGAAAACGGCTGAAAATTGGTCCACAGCCTCATTAGGACTTTTTAAGAAAACAATTTCGGAATCACAAAAAAAAACATGGCCGCCGGAGATATCACTTTTTGGCTAAAAAAAATCACTGGTTTTTTCGAAAAAAAATTTTGATCAGTAAATACGACACATTTAATAGCCTACAGAATTTCTTTGGGGCTATTCGCCAGCAGGGCGGAAATAACCGTCATCTCACATCTTGGCAGTTTATTCAATCGTTTAAAAAATTGTGGGGTGGGAAATATCTTGATCTTGCGAAGACGGGAAATTGTGTATATGAGAGGGATACACATTATGCTGAGCCCGCGTTTGTGAATCCTGAGTCACGTCAACCGTTTCAAGTACCGCAATGCATAAGTTCAAAAACACAAAATTGCCTTTCATATGCCACCCATAGATTCTCTGTTGACTAAAAAGATGTTAAATTTATAGAAGAAAATAGTTCCGCGCATTGTGCCGGTTTTTTTTACAAAAAAAAATAAACCGTAACCCATAGTCATTCGGACGACTTGAATTCAAGCGATTTGAAAATTGCTAACTGACCATTACACCGAAGAATTTCTTCGAGTATGTTTTTTGATACCGTCACACCTTTGCAGTGACAATTTTTGAAAAGTAAAGATTTTCTTTTAAAAATAGAAGTTCATTTGTTTGATTGTACCACATTTAGGGTGAGTTGCACCAACTAACTTTAACGGTAACAAAAGCTACATCGGCTGTCAAATATGCGGTTAAACATAAACGGAGTTGCACCGTTTAACCGTTGTTAAAATAACGTAAATTTGTAACGTTAACTTTAACTAAGTTAATGGCTCTCTTGACGGTTCCAATTGTGGCAATTTCACTTTTCCACCCGCACAACATAATCCAGGAGATTCACCGCTGTATTTTAACGCCTTACAATGTGAACAAACGACTGACATTTCTCCAATCGTTACTGATTTGTCCCCACCGTAATCGATTACCGGATCGTAATGGAATGCCGCTTGTTCCAGGTTCACAATCGGTCATGTTAATTTTGTCGCGCTCGCTGACATTGTGTATAATGTGCACGAACTTGTTGTATTCTTAATCTATTCGATTGTCGTTTATTTTCAGTGGCTCTCGAACGTAATTCGGACATGCCAATACGACTATTTTCATTATCCGTCGCTCGCTGTATGTGAATGTAAAATGACACGGAATTATTTTCACAGTCACTCAAATCGGTCGAACTTTCCTTGAGAACTTTACAATATTGAAATCCTCAAAATAAGTCCAAATTTGTGGCTATGTCTAAGGCCGGCCGTATTCCAAAGCTTCATATGCGTCACTTATTGCTTGGAGATTTATGTTGCAAAGCGGCATGTGACGATTTGCAGCTTTGGTACACGTGACGGCCTAAGCCTGCAAAGTCAATTTGCCTTAATAGAATGGCTGATCAAAATTAATGTTCGCAAAATGCAAATAAATTCCCTTTAACCAAATCTATTCTCAAAATCCACTACCTTTTTTTTGAGGAAAAACGATATTTAGTGTAATAACAATTAATGATAATTGAATCGGTCATTTCAAAAACCTCATAAGTCACGTTTTTTTAAACATACTTTTTCGCTCCAAACGCTTCCTTAAAAGTAGATGCGTATTCTAGGTAACAACCACATAAGTCAACACATTCCTTCCTCGTCAAATAATACCGCGTACTCATATGCGCCTTCGACATTATATTAGTTTTCATTATAATTCAGATAAAAAAGGTGCTATCACAGCCGAACAATTTATTGATGGATTCATAAAATATGCATTCATACTAAAGTTAAAATCATAGCTCATATGTCTTTTTATCAGAACATATTTATGGCCAACTACAAATCTTGAAGCTAATACAGATGAGAATGATGGAGAATATTAATTAGGAAAAACTCAAAGGTAAAGGGTCTACCAATAAGAGAGATGGAACTTTTTTTTTAAATAAAACTCAATCGCGAAAGACACAATGGATTTGTTTGTATTTATTTGAAGCTCAGTTCATACTACTTATGTTTTGAACAAAATATCTTTTAAATGTCCACCTCTTGATCATCTGCACGCACGCATTCGATGGGTCCAATTTTCGATGACTTTTCCAAGCAAGGCCGGCTGAATGCCACGAATTACTCGCTCGATGTTGGCTTTCAAGTCATCAGATGTTTGCGGTTTATTATCGTAAACTGACGACTTTACGTAGCCCCAGAAAGAAGTTCAGCGGAGTTAAGTCACACGATCGCGGTGGCTAGTTGACAGTAGTCTGATTTTGCGAACTTCTCGAGATGATAGACTTCCCGAACTTTTCTTTCAATAAGTCGATTGTTTCGTTCGAAGTGGGGCATGTTGCACCGTCCTGTTGAAACCACATCTCGAGCTCATTTGGTCGATTATTGCGGCCATAAAATTCGTGTAATGCTCTGAACGCAGCTCGAACAGAGCTCCCACTTTGGTAATATAATTTTACGATTTGCAAACGTTTTTGCGGCGTCAGAATAAAATATAATTATTTTAATATTATAATATAAATAACAAAATTTAAATAAATTTATTTCAATTTTAATTAATTATAATTAATAATAATTAATCAGTACAAACTGTATTGATGCAAACAAACCAAAAAAAAATTATTGACATCGGTCGAGCCATTTTCGAGTTTTTGCGAGACTAACGCACGGCAATTCACGTATGAAAAATTGTTCTGTGATTGCGGTGTCAATGGATTTATGGTTATGATTGTCGCCGCAACGGCGTCAATGGAGTGCAAAGGGTTAATATCTGTTTGATGGCTTTTTTAATGTCCCTCCTCCAAATATTCCTTTTCAGCTATTAGCATAGAAAATTCGATGACACTTAGCTTAAGGTCAGTATATGTATTTAAATTACCATATTTTGTTCAGTTAATTTCACTAACCTAAATTTTTATTTTTTAGGCAGAACAAACAGAGAAGCTCTCGAAGTAATAGAAACCTAATGCCCAACATATGTATTTCATGCCATCCTAAATACGAGAGAACAATTTTGTACGCGTTTGAATTTTTTAATGTAGTGTTGTATAAACTCACCATTGCCTTTGAATTACATATAAAACATCACTAGGATCGTTTCCTTAAGAAAGATCATGAAAATAACAACTGGGCCTTGGTAGTCTATGGAGTGAGGCGCCTGGCTACCATCCCAGAGGTTCCGGGTTCGAATCCCGGCAGCACCACGGTCCTTCGCCTTTCCCACCTTCTTTCTTCTTCCCTCTTTACATTCCTCATTCCTCCTGTTATAGCCTTCCGCTGGCGTTGCCCCGCTCCACCAGCGCATGTCATCGGTTGGTTGATGGGGTTCAACTCATTTCAGGAGGCATAACACTCCAGCGAGTTGTTTCTCGTTGCCCCGATGCCAGAGTCGCGATAAAAATGGTTGGGAGTAGGTGGTTGTGGCAGTTCCTTCCTTCACTTATCTCTTTCCCTCCACTATCTATCGACTAGAGCTTGCTGTTCGACATTGCACTCTATACGAAAAAAATAGATTGTCGACAGTACAAAGGGCTTTCCCTGAGCTCTAGTCATCCACATAAAAAAAATGTACGTAAAGCAACTAACCTCGTGAAAATTTTGTATGAAGATGGAAGATTTGTTATTTCTAGACTTTGATACAGGCTTGAGTTTGAAGAACGCTCAAGAAACACATTCGAGCGCAAGAGGCGATGTAGCAAACATGACACCATACCATTACAACAACATTTTGACAACGCACCATAAAGGAGGGAACAGAGTGACGTTCATCGCTTGTGGGTACTTGAGACTATCATGACGCATGGAAACAGTGATTTGAATAGACGAATGGACGCATGAACTTTGCTAGTCGCGATGCAATTGTTTTCGTTTCTCTGTTTCTTGGGCCGAGTGCGTGCTTCTGCGGGCTATTGTAGCTACCACAGACTGCTAGAAAGAATTTGTTGATTCCGTTATTAATTACAATTTATTTTTGAGCCCAAACTTGAAGGAGTGCTATCCCTTACTTTATTATAATGCTATTCCTCATAGCTGCCTAAGTAAACTGTTAAAATTGACATATCTAGAGCGATCTTGGCAATCGAACAAAAGTTACAAATTAACATTGAACATAGTAAAGAATTTGTTTATTTGTAATTTCATGACCGTTTATTTCTAGACACAATTATATGTTAATAATTTACGATTATAATTTTTTTTTAATAAATTCACTTTTCAACTTTTTTTTCAGCTACCAGACCCAGACCCAGTAAAAATAGCATACAAACCAGATAATATAAATTTTAAAAAAGTTTCTTCAACTCTTTCTGAAAATTCAAATGCATTAAACTCGGATGGATTACCAGGTAAAGTCTTATATCTAATGAAAAAGACTTTTCTATTAATAAATACTTATTTTTTATATTCACATTAGAGATTGTGTTTACCGATTTGCCAGCTCATGTAGTTGTTGAAGTGGAATTTATTGAAAAAGACAAAGTAACAACAGAATGTTTACAATCACTGGAAGAACAAGAAAATCGGATGCGAAACGAAACACCTCAATTATTTACTAAAGAGAAGAAACGACAATATGATAGATTGATTGATCCTGATGTAATTGTTTTATCTGATGAGGAAGAATCTTATGATTCACATAATGAAGCTACTGCAGCACCATCGCCAGCTCCGAGTGATCAAACATCAAATGATAAAAGTTTACCAAGTGATTGGATTTCATATGAAAATGATACAAATACTGCAAGTCCTCCAACAAATCAAGTTAATTATTCTTTGCCAACTCGAAATAAAGTAGCACCTCAAACATATACGCCAACTGTTCATGAGTTGAAAGATAAACTAACTAACAAACAATCGACGCTAAGGGTTACCAGTGGTGGAAATAGGCAAACATATTTTATAGATCCTTCCGAATCTCCACCAATAAGCAGCACCAGAAGTTATCCTGGGAAAATTCAGTCAGCAATATCAATTAAAAATGTTAATACTAGTACGGCTACAGTTGATAATGCAATATCTAGAGCGAATGATGTTAAGAAGCCAACAAAGAAAATTGTTTTATTCTCTGAAGATGGTAAAATGAAAAGTATATCAGTTCCACATATTGTACTTACAGATGCTGCGGTACAGACTTCGTTAAACTCGAAATATATACCGCGACAGACACAAAGTATACAAGCTGTTGCTAAAACTCGAGAAGCTGGCATTGTTACAGATTTTAGCTACTTCGGTGGTTGTCATATGTGCTTGCAAAACGCTAAAGCTTTTAATGCTGCAGGAGCACAATCTGAGCTGGATCCTACAGAAATATTTGAATTTACTGAAGAATCTGATGAGAAAGAAATCTCAACTGATGACTACAAAATATATAAAAGTGGAAAGCATGAATGCTTGATTTGTGGTGAAATATGTAGAAATTATAAATCCTTAAGTCAGCATATAAAGGATCACGCAGAAAAATCAACATTGTGCTTGTTTTGTGGGAAAATATTTACATGTGATAAACGCTTACAAAAACATGAACAAAAAAGACATTTAGTTAATAATAAAAATATTAGTTTTAAGCCTAAAAAACGTAAGTTGCACATATGTCCTTATCGCAAGTGTGAACAAATGTATGAAACTTTAATTGATCTTTATGATCACATTAATATTCATATTTGTGAAAAACCGCACAAGTGCTCATGTGGTAAATCATTTCCTTCATATAAGCAATATCAATTTCATTTATTAAAGCTAAAATGTTCGAAAATTGGATATGAATATCCATATTCATATTTGAGTAATTCTAAACAAGAATATACAAAGGATTTATATAAATTTTATACAAGGCAAAAAGTTATCGTTGGTAAATATAAGAAGAGAAAATTCACATTAAGTAAATTCCAGTGTAAATATTGCCGTAAAATATTAAAAAATCACTTGGCTTTATCAATTCATATGCAAAAAGCTCATCCGAGCAAAGTAAAATACAAAATTAACCCTAAAAGTATTTCCGATGTAGTGGCGTAAAGCATGTACTTTTTTTTGTATTATTTATTCCAAAATTATGAATTAAGTTTAAGTAGTTTAATTAATTTTAATTTATTCGCGGCTCTTGTGATTATCGGGACGATCAGCAATCGACGTGATAATCACTGATACTGTCTCGATTTTGATGTTTGTATAGCTTAAGGAAGACCGACTTGAACATATATAATTGCCGTATAACATCTAAGCTTCTAGGATTTCTAGAATTATGGTTATGACTTCATCAATCACAGTCACACTTTTATATATGTAGATAACAACATTGAACTTTTTTGTTTTTTTCTGTTATCGGTATGAGACAGATATTGTAAAAAAAATTTAGAGTTTAATACTTTCGAGGAAAAATGTGGTTAATTACAATGGCCACTATGACTAGAGATAAATAAAACTTAAGTTAGTTAATAGTGATTCTTTATTATGAATAAAAAGTGTAAAATATTAAAAAACTAATGTGGCCATTTTTGTGAAAGTCCTGAAAACATGTCTTTCCTTTATGTACATAAGCACAGATGCATCTTGCAGATGGTACACTGCCAAATAGTCCGTGCTGGACTATTTCTTGTCTTACATCTGTACCTTCTGGATAAGCCTCACTCATGTTTATGGCAGTTATACTTTTAAGGCGTTTGAATTTGGCCAACAAGAAGTGTGGACGTGTGCTGTTACAGTCCTTAAATTACGCAGTTGCAGGAAAAATATAAAAAAATTGAACAAACAACACTAATTATAAAAATCATACAAAGAGTGCCAAAAGTGGAAAAAAATTATGGATAGACGAACAAAAAACGAAAATTGTAACGGTTTAAGTTTTGAATTTTTTTTTTTAAAGTTTTACATATCACCTTGTATTTTTGAAACCCTATGAGCTATTTTCATGAATAAGGTATCAGAATAGTCCCACTTTGTCATTCTTCGTAGTACACCCTGTAAATGCATATGATATAATTCTATTTACACATCCTGTTCGTTATTTTAATTCTACGATATAAGAATAATGTTAAATCATAAAAAATATTAAAATAAAACATATTTATTCCCCTTTGTCACTATTAGGATTTGTCGGTTTTTAAAACCCGTTTTTTACAAGAAAAATATGCAATTCGAAAACCAATTCAGTAAAAAGTGACGAAAATGAAGACATATGTATCTATTACAGCACTTAATAGGTTCATCGGATACCATATTGATGCTACTGGCAAATTCTTTTAGATAGTACCAACCTTCAAACGATATATTTCGAAATTTTATGAAATTTCGTCCATTTCTTTACAAGTCACAGTGGTTTTAGTGACGCTACTTTTGCAATTTTCAAAGCAATGGAAAAGTCTGAAATTGTTGTGTTGATACAGCATTTCATTTTAATGGAAAAAATACAGTTCAAACAAAGTAATGGCTTGAAAGGTCTTATTCGTACTCTGGTCTATCGAAACAAACAGTAGAAAAGTTGATTTTAAACTAGGACGCAGAAACAGCGAGGATACTGAGCACTCTGGTCGGCCAAATTCGTCAGTTCCAAAAAAAAAGAATGCGCAAAATGGTTTTGCAAGAGCGTAAAGTGAAATTGCGTGAGATAGTCGACACCTAGAAGATATCAATGCATTCACTATTTTGCATGAACATTTTGTCCATAAGAAAGCTCTGTTAGAAGTGGGTACTCACTGTTGACCAAAAACAATAACGTGTTGATGATTCAGAGCGCTATTTGGAGCTATTTAGGCGAAATAAAAAGGATGTGAGAATGAATGAAATATGATCCATCATTATACTGCAGAGTTATATCGGCAGACTGCTGAGTGGACAGCTCCCAGGAAAGCCGACCAAAGCGACAAAAAACGTGGAATTCTGCTGGGAAGGCTAAAGCGTCTGTATTTTGGGAAGCGCTTCGACTATTTTGATAAGGAAAAAGAATACATAAATAATATTGCATAGCTAAGGACGAAATCGCGAAGGAAACGGCCCAAATGAAGAAGAAAAAAGGATCTTTCATCAAGAAATGCACCGTCGTCGATCGAAACAATAGCAAAATCACCCGAGTTGTACTTCAAATTGCTTCCGCATCCACTGACTTATCCAGATTTAGCCGAAACTGAAGCGTTTTTTAAGGGTTGGCCAAATCGTTCAATAAGAAAGGGCTAGAAATGCTAGAGGAGCGTTGAATGAATGTTGTTTTTTATTGGTCATCCTACGAACTTATTGAGTGGTTATGTACGTACCTACATACATGTTAGGGTGGTCCTTATCTTCAACTTTTTCGATTTTTTTGCAAGGCGCCCACTCAAAATATTCGAATGGATAAAAAATGGGGGAATGTGAAGTTTGAGGTAAATCCTTATATTTCGAGGTCGCTACCGGCGGTCAAAGTTTCGAAAAATGTATGCATTTTTTCCCATTTACCCACCCCTGAAATATATTATCCAACACACCCTCAAAATATTAATACATATTTAATAAACCTTTCCAACAAGCCAAATTTAAAAAAACGGTTGATAAATAAGGAAGTTATGGCCAAAAAACCAAACATTTTAATATCTAATAAAAATATTAAATATTCTTATAGATATTAAAATGTTTGGTTTTCTATAATATAAATGGGCATATTCACACAGTGCACATTCATGGCGCCTAAAACCGGTTTTATAGATGAGAGAGGGAAGGGAGCGGAAGAACTTAACAAAACATTTTTCACGCAAAAGCAAAGGCGTGAAAACTGGCACACATATAAAAAGTTACTTCTATCTCTTGCATTCTTTAGCTCTGTTTTTCTCTAACAAGTAAATTTCATCTGCAATACATTTAAAGGTTCCTGTATAGCCATAACCTTCTATATTACAAGCCATGAACAAGAAAAATATTGAGAGCGAATTTCGCCTCAATCGGACCACAACTCGGTGAAGTCACGTTATGTTGTTAGTGTAATTTGGAGATTTGGTAGTCCGATTCAGGGGAAATTATCTCAATATTGATTCTTGTTCATGGCTTGTAAATATAGAAGGTTATGGTATAGCATTCGAATTTACTACACTCATTGGGCGCGTTTAGGCCCGAGTTATTTTAACTCTGTTAAATTAACGCTGTTAACTTAGCACCGTTTCTTGCATGCCATTTATCAATTCTCATTTTACAGCTAATAACAGGCAAAAACAATAACATTTCCCATTTTACAAATAATAAAAAGCTAAAAAATGAATAATAATAATAAAATCTTCATTCTGTATTGAAATATTTCTAAATTATTTGCTTAAAACAAAAAATTACAAGCAAACGTCAATTCATTTTGGCTGTGCTAAATTTTAGCTAAGCCAAAAAGCAGAAATAAGTTAGCTAACAGCGCTAAAAAAATTGCTGTTTACGCCGTTGTTAACTTGCCTACCTCAGTTAAATTAACTTCGGCCTAAACGCGCCCATTTACGCCCCGTCTGAGTTGCTAGGAGTTGAATAAAACCGGTTTTACTCACCACAATTATGGCAGCGTGTGAATATGCCCAATGGCCATAACTTCCTTATTTGTCAACCGTTTTTTTCGCTTCTAAGCTCATAGTTCTTCGTATATAATTTTCATACATTTCGAAACTACGAAGCTATGGCACTTTCAACAACTGAAATATGACATGAATACCCTTATCACGGGTATACAGAAAGAAGGTAATAAAAGAGACTGACAGCTTCGAATATTGTAGAAAAATGTGACGTCACCCAGTGACCTAATGCAGAAAAACAACAACAATTTCGATTTTATATGGGAAGAGGTCACTGAGTGACGTCGCACTAAAACGATATTCAGTCTTTTACATTACCTTGTTTCTGTATACCGTGTACCCTTATTATATGTTGAGACTTTCTTTTAAGGTCTCTTTTACCCCGTTTATGACTAGGTTCAACCTAGGTTCAACCCAGGTTGAACCCAGTCATAAACGGGGATCGAGTTGAAACTGGGTCCACTCAACCCAACTCAGCTCTCCTGCCTGGGTCGAGTTGATATTTCGCCTCATGAACGGGTGTTGAGTTGAAATTGGGTTGAAGTGACATTTGTTTTGTTTGTTTACCATCCGTGAAGTCTGCCTTCGGCGTTAGTTTTGTGTTCGGTGTTTTTGTAGCGCGTTAATTATTTTATATTAACTATATATGTAAAAACAGAGGAAATTTAATTTTGACAATGGCTAAAAGAAATGTTTGGGAGCATCAGGAAACAAAAACTATGTTAGAAATAATGCGGGAACAAAATTCCCTTCACCATTTTGATGGAAAACTGTACAGAAAGTCAGAAATATAGAAAAAGAATTAACAAAAAGAGGTTATGTTTTGATGGCAGTTCAACCCGATTTCAACCCAAAGTGAACTCAACTCGGAATCATATACGGTGGTCGAAATTTCAACTCAACCTCGACTCAACTTTTCAACCTAATCATAAACGGGGTATTAACAATATGAAAGTTTTCATATCTATAAGCGGTTTTCCTATTAAAAAAATTGATCATAAAAAATGTGCAAATTATGTTTGTTTCTTAATCAAATGCCATTTTTATGGTGGCATAATTTATTTTCAAAATTATGCCTTTATCAAAAACTGTATGGCAGAAATTATGCCATTTTGACAACACAAGCTACTCACGCAAAAATGTCTGCACAAGATCGTCCACTTGTGAGAAGCTGCATTAAAGTTGTTTCCAATCGAAGACCCATGCAAGGTTCCAGATCTTGTGCAGGCTTCTGCCCTCATTTTGATCTCTTGCAAGTGATTTATTTCGATATTTAGGAGTGTTTAGGTTTTTCCTTTTTAACATTGTGTTGTATGGTAACATATGTATGTCACGTTTTTAGGAACAAATTATAGAAAACCTTATTCCGAAACCATATTTTTCACCATTTTCGCATTGGTGGCTGTAGCACACGCGCATGTGTATTCTGCTGCATAAGCGAGGAATAATAGGTCTGTTCCAATAGAGAATGCGGGATCCCGCGGGACCAAGAAATCACCCAATTTCTGTTCCAATAGAATCTCATGCTCGGAAAAGCGGGGAAATTTTTACTTCCCCTCGACCAAGAAACCGCAGGAGATTTTTAGGCTTTTACAGCTGTTACTTGTCATGTCAAACCAAAATGATTACGATGTGCTGAAAATAATTTCTTAATTTGGTGCCTTACTACAAGATTTTGAATAATTTCATAAATAATTTATTAATTTCAATAGTTTTATGTCATTATTTTGAAGACACAAGTGATTTTTAGGTTATGGTCTTCTTGATTTGCACGAAACATCCCAGAAAGCGTTCCTTCACTTTTCGGGATTTTGGCTAAATTTTCCCCCACCCAAGTAACTTTTCGCAGGCTACGACAGGACAGGTTTTCTATTGGAACAGACCTAATAAAAGAGAGATGTGGAACTCAAAGCCAAGTAAATGCCGAGGTACATTAATGCGAGAGTGCGATGCGAGAACGAGACGAGTCTCGCAGGCGCTGTCAAAACCTTTTCCATAGCTGGCTTTCAAATGCCGCAATGTACAATGCCACGCGATGCGAGACGAGAGAAATTCGAAAAATTGAAATTTTGACGCAGCGAGATGCGATGACAGATCATATGTGTTTATTTTCATATTTAGACGAACAGCATGCAGAGAATTTGTGGAGAAAACATAGAACAATTAATAGATTGGGCATAAATTAATTTTAAAAATATAAAAAAACATAAAATTTTATTGAATTTGAATTATATATAACGACTCGCACTGGCACTATTGTACATTGAAACGCGAGGTATCAAGCCTCGTAAGTACAGGCCTGGAAGCAGCCAGGCCAACTAATACTAACATAGCTGAAAACAGGCCAAAAATATTCTGACAGTTGTGGAATTAACATGGCCGAAGCCATACGAAGCAATATTTTAAGTTTGTTTTTGCACTAAAAAGTGGTAAAATATTGTATATTGGGTGCCTTCCATTTAGACACAGAGAGACACAGTGTTACACTGTGTCCGACACAGAAGTGTTCCATCAACGACACAGCCGGGCACAACTAAGACAATGCTACCAACCCTCGCCAATTGAAATGTGATCGTTAATTTATAATTACAACAATATTGTTTCATTTTTAAGATTCCCAGCATTTATAAGATGTCGGGTAATTAATTTAAAGAAATTATCAACATAAAATTTACGATTTACTTGCCAAACAAAAATAAAAACGAGGAAAGTGCGCCGTGGCGGATTTTTCATGAACTTATGTGTTCCATTTGGGCTTACACAGAACGACACAGAGCGACACGCTGTGTCGGACACAATTGTCTTTCTGTGTCTAAATGGAAGGCACCCATTATCACTTTTTGGTGCACATGGATTATCAGTGATTAGTGCTTTAGTGATTTAATAAAAAAAATTAAAATGAAGTGAGTGGTTAAGTGTATTTTAAGAGTGTTAATTGATTAGGTGACCATTTTTGTTTACATTCACGGTGGTTTTTTCGTGTTAATTTAGGGAAAAAATGTTGAATTTGTGTAGTAATATAATAAAAAGTGCTTTTTAAGTGATTAAAGATTATTATAGAATAGTTATTAAAAACATAAGTGCAGAAAAATGTGAAGGAAAAGTGAAAAAGTTATTATTATTCATGTTGTGTGGCAGTACTTGCACTTATGTTTTTAATAACTCTTCTATAATAATTTTTAACTACTTTAAATTCACTTTTAATTCCATTACTACACAAATTCAACACTTTTTCCCTAAATTAACATGAAAAAACCACCGCGATTGTAAACAAAAATGGTCACCTAATCAATTAACACTCCTAAAATACACTTAACCACTAATTTTTTTTTAATTTATGGACTCAGATCACTAAATAACTTATCACTGATAATCCGTGTGCACTAAAAAGTGATAAAATACAATATTTTACCACTTTTTATTCCAAAACCAAAGTTAAAAAATTGCTTCGTACGGCTTCGGCCATGTTAATTCCACAACTGTCAGACGATTTTGGCCGCGCACAGACACAACCAAAAAGTCTGCTTCCAGGCCTGTACTTACGAGGGCCTTGGCGAGGCTCGTACGAGATCTCACACCGCAGTCTCGCATTAATGTACCTCGGCCTTAAAACAGACAAATGAAGGGGAACTGGGGTGGCAGCACAGAAGTCGTTTCAAGTCATCTGTTTCAAGTTTTCCATTGAATTTTTCCATTTAACGTAACAAATGAGTTGAAACAACTACTGCTGTGCTGCCACCCCTGACTTCCTCGTCCTGCCTTTTTTAACGGACAACACAAGTGCAATAAATGTAACCGCAAATATCTGTAATAATTTAATATTCAAGCAATAGATAATAATAAAGCTACATCCCCAATACGATTAGATAGTGCTGTTCTGTACCAACAAGTACAGTACAGTTGTATATTCACAAGCCATGCTGAAGAAAAATTGGCTCTCAAAATTTCCCCTTAATGGGACTTCAAATCGGTGAAGTGACGTTATGTTGTTAGTGTAATTTGGCGATTTGAGTGCCAACAAGAAATTTTTACGCATACATACTAACATTCAATAACAAATCTACACCAAAGTCTAGATATTAACAAGTCTTTCATCTTCATATGGTTAGTGAGTGAAAGGCGAACAGCTATATGCACCCATTCTTCAAATGACGATGTCAGGGTACCAGAGAGAGAACGCAACATTTTTATACACGCTCGCACACAACTAGCCAGCGGACGATTTTATGATTTTATATGGGGATAAAGTTGATGTATTAGTGCACATTTACTCTTTATGAAAAAAAAACAGCAGATTCAATTTTCCTTCCTTTTCTCTTCTGCATACTTTATCGAAGAGAGAGAATCTGGCTTTGTCTCGCCGAGTTCACGATGTATGCGTTGAGTTGTGCTCAGCAAAGATGTTCATATATGCACGCATACAACTAACGGGGGGAAAATTTTGTATGAAGATGAAAGACTTGTTATATCTAGACTTTGATCTACACGTGCTCTCTTCCAGTGTTGCTTCCATTTGAATGTAAACATTCGAATAGGGGAAACAAGGAACATCTTCTGTTTCTTTCATACTCTTATGTTTTTTGCATAAAATGTATATCCATCGCGCGTTTGTTAATATTTTTTTGGACTTTTTGCTTAATGTTATTGCTAATCTCTTCTTTCACATCGTTATTATTGCTCGCTGGCAGAACTTTCCAAGAGCTCCGCGTTTATGAAATGTTTCTTGTGATTTTCTTTCGAATGGCGAAAAGTTAAAGAAAAAAGCCGGTTTTAGAATTGTGTTGTGTTTCATTTTAGTATATTTAAACTATTTCTACATTAGTTGACGAATTATTGTTATCCATACAATTCAAAGACATTCTTTGGTGAAGCCACTATCAGAATTACTAGCCGTAAACTCTTGATATTTGACAGAAGCCGTAACTTTAATATAAAAAAGCTTTTAAAAACATTTAAGCTTGCACTTAGTTCTGTCCTTTGAAATAGATGGTGTTGCTGTGAAATTCGTTATTATTTAAAGTTTAATCTCGCTTAAAGTTACTAGTTTACATGCTGTCTTGAGTTCGTGACTTGAAACTTACTTGAAATCTAAAGTAGCGTTTTCGGTTCTCTTAATTGACTTAAAATTGTCTTGAAAGGTCTTGACTTAAAAAACTGTTGTAAGAATCTTAAAAGTTTAATGTGGATATTCATTAGATATAATAAAAATTTGTAAGACTTTCAATATTTGTTTAAATTAAAGGTTTTACAGTATTTACCCTTTTGTATAGTGGCAATAATAAATAGAAAACATGACCGCCCGCCAGAGGAATCGGTGCGTGTTTGAAAACTGCGTTTATGATAAGAAGCAGCCGTTATTCTCATTTCCAAAAGACGAATTTGGGTAAGTTAGCTTATTATTTATATGTAATGAAGAAAATTATTTACATTAGCAATTATTATTACAAACAGGGCATTGCTTTGGCTGCATAGAATAGGCAAAACACATTTGTTCAACGATGCGATAAGGCCAAAATATTTAAAGATTTGTGGAAAACATTTCTCTTTCGAAATGTTCACTGAAGGCGGACGTCGTCTTCAACTTGGAGCTCTTCCAAATTGCCACCTAAACGAGGTAAGTGTACTTTTTTAATTAAGAGAAAGAATAATGTTAAAAAAAATATTAGTCGAATATTTAATAATGCCACCTCGAGTACGGCTAGAATTTTAATTTGTGACATGGACTGAATTTTTACCTAATGTACATATTTGAACACACACGCGAAATTAGGCCCGATTCACAATCAGGGGCCGTTTTTGGTTTCTCGAGTCGATGGATCGACTCGACAAAAAAGCTTCTCGATTTTCTCTAAGTTTCATATTTGGCATTTCGACCAAATCGACAGATAAGCGCTGCCATACAGAACCATCAAATTGTGTGATATTACTCCAAGTACAGCAAACCACGTATATTTAATTAAAATAGAAATTGTTAAAAGTTTATTGTATGCATAAATTTAGCTTTTTAATAAACGTCAAACGTCTTTATCGACAGATAAAGAGACGATAACGTTGTCGATATCGTGTTGCCAAATGCCAAATTTTATTTATCGACAGAAGTCGATATCGAGTCGAGAAACCAAATACGGCCCAGAGCTTCAAGCCTCAAATTTTTTTACCATAGTTTCAGCTTCATTTGAAGCTTGCAGCTTGAAGCTGTGAATGTGAATCATTGGTACATAAATCCTATAATTCTAATTTTTGAAGCTTGAAGCTTTCATTGTGAATCGGCCCTTAATCATGGGGTGTTTCATAGTAAAAGAGCAGGATCAAGGGAGCCTACTGATTCTTGCTACGAAACCATTTTTCCGCGAAGGAACCATTCTCAGTGAATATTAATCTCGATCTCGACGAAAATTAACAAAAGTATCGAATATTGGGAACGGAAAATCATTCAAGAAATCCCAAATTCTTGTTTGTCAAGCTTGGAGTCACGCTTTGTACGTCGTTCAGGTCATAGTGCAATGTCTTCATTTGAGGGATAGAAGAGAATACGATTGTTTATGGGCCTTGAGCCTGCTGGAGTAGGTCTCGATGAACCTTACTTTTAAACTTTGAGATTTTATTCGAATTCGGAAATACTGACTGCGGAAGATTATTCACCAATCGAGTTTTTCTGTTATTTCCTTGTACTGACGAACTTCTAGGAAGGAAGTAGCTATGGAATTAGCTATAAAATTGCCCTACCGTACTTAGAAATGAAATAGGGTATGCACTCCGACTTTGGGTTTGTAAGCAAAAAAGTGTCGAGTGAATATTTAAGCTTGAGAGAGAGTTACTGGAAATACGTAAAAGCATGCCCGGTGGCTTATACCTTGTCGTCTTTGGTCCATGGTTTTAATAGTGCCAGCATACTGATCGGTTAATTTTGCTGATATCAACGGTCGTTTTAGCGAATTTTTTAAGACTTGGCTCTTCGGTTACTTAGTTTTCGGCATCTAATTGCAGACACTTCGCAGCTACTCCAATTTTGGGCTGTTGTGCTCTGATGGCTCGGACGGTTGGCGCGCATTTGAACCACCAATATGGAAGAAGCCTTCCAACACACTTTCCACGATTTGCATCTTGATATTCTTGCCACATGAACTACTAAAAAGAAATACTTCTTGCCGACAATAAAGACTGCAATGACTGATTCTCGTTCTTGCCTTAATTGCTAAAAATCTAAAATTTCGAGATTCCATACAAAACTTTTAAGCTTCCAAACAATAGATTGGAACACATCCATATAAGGAGGGTTGTTCAAAAGGGACTAAAGTCAACAAAAGCAAATTTTGGGAGAGTAAAAACTTATCGCTTTGGTTGTCTTTTGTTTTTCTTAAATTTAATTGCTTAGTCCTTAAGAACATACTACACCTAAAATTATCGGGTGGTTTTGAATACTTAGAAAGTATTATTTAAATTGATATTAATTGTCAAATTTCTGAAATAGTCCCTTTTGTTCAGGTACTGCATAAATAGTTCCTTTCGGCTGGACACTCTTGAAAATAGTCCTTTTTGGTTTCGCTAAAGGAAAATATGCTCTATTGATAAACCATAGAATAATAAGAAATAACATGTATTTTAATAAAGACTATTGCTTTATTACACTATTTACTATTAGGTAGTATAAATCAGGCTCCAGGCATTCACATTCTGATTCTTCTGCCTCACAATCTTGTACTGATTCATTGCTGATGGTAGTAGTTCCATCCAATAAGATCTGTCTGTGCCATGCAAGTTCCGACTGCTCAGCCCAATTATCACTAAATTGTTTATTCAATAAGATGATAACATCCTTTTTTTGACAGCAGGCAAACCTTATTGACCAGATGATGAAGGGCTTAGTTCTTTGGGGTGTCTTTTACCTTTAGTAGAGTTTGGACCGGTACATTTCCTGACTCAAATCTGAAAGTTTCAAAAGCTTGGACACTGCACCGTGTTCTGCCATTCTTTTTCATTGCAATTCTCTTGAAAGTCTGAATAGCTGGTAGTTTTTTGTAATGTTCTTCTAACCTTTGTCATGTCAAAAAGAGTCCAGTCGCTTCCAAGTTTCTTCAAATTACCACGCTTTTCATAAATTGAATAGTATTCTTCGTTTTGTAGCAATTACCTCGGTCCTTTTAATTTCCTTCTCCAATCTGGCAAACACTCGATCAGCGGGCAGAAAGCTATGACCCCTGACAGAATAAAACAGGTAGATCTCTTTGATATTCTGTGGTGCTTTATTCATTAGCCAATGCATAAGAATGTGCAGTATGTGGCTATTTTTGCTTTGGGCCAGCACAGCCGACACAGAAAAATTTTAATTGCTCTACATTAGTAGGAAAATTTACTTTACTAAATTTACTTCATTGAGAAAATTATACAACGCTGAATCCACTTCCACTGAGCCCCTGCTAGAATCACATTCAAGCCATGTATAAAATGTTGGAAGTCTTGAGTCTAGTCCTACCATACATGCATTATACAAATTCACCTGCCGAAAATAGTAGGCATCTTGGGTGGGTGTTTTAGGCAAATCTTGCCTTCTGCGTGTCAAAACAGAATGAAATACTATTTCTGCTTTGATTTGGTCATAGAATGCATTGGCTCTGAGTTTGTGCACTCATTTTTCAGTAATCAATCTTTGTGTTGTCCTAATATCTGTTTCCCATTTTATTTTATTACCCTACAAGACTTCAATTCAGTTGAACATGTGGAAATTGTTTGAGAACTGAAGTTGTTTTAAAGTTCAGTTCATCAATTTTTTCGAACTTACGAAGTTCGGCGGGTGAAACCAGGGTATTATATAGACCAGGGGTGGCCAACAAGTTGATCGCGATCGACCGGTCGATCGCAAAGCCAATTTTCGTCGATCGCTCGCAATTGTAACTGCACGTAATGTGTGAACGTAACGCGCAAATGCAACAGTATGCATGCAGTTATGAGTCGAATCATAGAAAAACACGGCCAGTGATTTAACAAATTCAAAACATTTTTGAATATATATTTTACTTATCTATCCAGAGCTTGAAACACTCGTGTATAAACATCTTAAGGTCATGACTTGGAGAAATATAATGGCCGTGACATCGAGTTACTTCACATTTTGAGCTCCATTTATATTGGCCCTGGCTGTTGCTACATAATAACCTTCTAGATCTCGAGACAGCGAGATCGCATTGGAATTGTGATTTCACATCGGCTCTTCGTCTACTTTAATGCTGCATGCTCTGTCACACTGCTGGTTGGCACTGGCTTGTTGCAAAGGTCCCGACCCGTGTGGTTTGCTGTCTGGCAACTAGCCTTTCTTCGTGATTTTACTTATTTGTTTTTAACTGAACGGTTTTTGTAGCATTGTTTTCTTCTCAGAATGCGGGTTTTAGCCGATCAACTGAAACGGTGCTATTCTCTCCTTTTATCTGTAATACGAAATACTTAGTATTGGTATTGTAACTTTATCGTTTCTTTTGAACACGAGCTGGCAGTTCTTTTAGATCCTCCTGGATGAAAACGCTTTGTTTTGCATGTGTAAAGCTTCTTGGCTTGATCTCATTAATTCTGTTTTTGAATTCATCTACGAGCTCAGACATGTCGTCACACCTGATAGAAGGCGCAGTTAAACTGAAAGTGTATAGGCCGCTTTAGATTCTCACTAAATTCGAGCAATCGCTCACCTTCCAGAAGAAAATGGGTTGGTCAAACGATTCCATCGGCAACTTATAATTTACACCAAATCGTGAACTGTGCAACGCGAGGCCCGGACTTTGAAGACTACGGAGCCCATCTCCTTGGCCTGTTTCTTACATCTCATCCAACTCGTTACTCCGTCGAGGTTGGCTCACCCATTGGCAACTCGGAACAGTGCCTACTCAGCGCTAATTTCGAATATTCATCGTCTACCCCGACCGACACAGTTCCCAAAAAAACTGTCTGGCACTATGGAAAAGCCAACTGATTGGGACTTATTCGCTTTTTTCAAGCCACTGGCTAGAATTTGTGTTTGCATAGGGCCAGTGCAAACTATGCCGCTTTCTGTATCTCCAAAATCATACCGGCAGGAATGTGTTTGTTCATTACTCATTCTACCAAAACTATAAAGCCTAGACCAAATAGATGGTTTAATGGGGAGTATATGAACGCAATTAAAGGTAAGCAAGCCGCCTAAAGAGCGCACAGATATTCCCCAAATGAGTCATTTTGGCCTAAGTATATCAAGTTAAGAAACTTCTGTAATTCCATCACCAGGAAATCATCATTTGACAACAAGTTGAGAAGTAAGATCATGGAGAATATACAAGGAGGTAAAACTCTTACGGGGAAAATGACAGGAAATGGATGGGTAGAAGAAACTAAACTTCTAGTTCATTTTTGGCCACAGATAATGAAATTGAAATTAATAAAAATTCATTGAAAACATCAAAAATTGATTAATTACGAATAATCGCATTCATATAAATTGAATTTAGAAGCTGGTAAACAGCTGTAAGCTGGTAAACATAAAATATATTAGTAATAAACGAACTTGGCCATGAACCGGATAAATACAATCGGCCATGTTTTTTGGGGTACATTTTACTGCAGCGCCACCATTAATCAAACGAAAATTGACAACACTTAGTTTTAACTCCTTGTATAGTCTCCATGAGTAAGATTCTCAATACAAGTGTGGGCAGCAAAAACATCTGGTCCTTGGTAACTTCGATAAAGAAGAATTTTACTCTATCCACTACTCCTTCCTCTATATACAAAGAAGGAGAGGTAATACCAGAATTCGAAAACCGACTTATTCTCCTCGAATTCTTTTCGATCCGGTATTCTGTCTGCAAGTGTTCCACACACTCAATGGTGGACAGGATCTTCTTTAGGACTCGCGAGGTGCCTCAAAGAGCTCCATGCGAAAAAATCCACCAGACCTCAAAGTACCCGCTATAGATCCAAAAATAATGCGGGGATTTAGATTCGACACCCACCAATTGCTTTAATTTAATGGCCAGAAAGAAACTTTTCAATCCAGCTCTTTAGGCCTAAGTCGATAACAAAAGCATAGAGCTTAGTCAACAGAGCGGGATGCCATACTCGGTCCAAATTTTTGATTTATCTCAAGCAACCCCGACGTTCTTGCCAAAGCGACAGAGGCTTTGGTTGAGGTGCTTTTTTAGATACACGAGAAGGTCACCAGTAGATCTTTTAGGTTTTACGGTTGTCGTAAAAAAAATATTTCTAATTTCTTCATGATCGCTTTTTTCCAGACACTATTATATCTTAATGATTTACGATTCTATTTTCTTTTCAGCTACCAGTCCCACACCAACTTCCACAGCTACCAGTCCCACATCAACTTCCACAGTTACCAGAACCAGACCAACTTCCACAGCTACCAGTCCCAGACCAACTTCCACAGCTACCAATCCCAGACCAACTTCCACAGCTACCAGTCCCAGACCAACTTCCACAGCTTCCAATCCTAGATCGACCTCCACAGCCAGCAGTCCCAGACGAACTTCCACAGCTACCAATCCCAGACCGACTTCCACAGCCATCAGTCCCAGACCAACTTCCACTTTCTTTTCAGCTACCAATCCCAGACCAACTTCCACTTTCTTTTCAACTACCAATCCCAGACCAACTTCAACTTTCTTTTCAGCTACCAATCCCAGACCAACTTCCAGTTTCTTTTCAGCTACCAGGCATAGACCAACTTCCACTTTCTTTTCAGCAACCAGACCCAGACCAAATTCAACTTTCTATTCAGCTACCAGACCCAGACCCAGTAAATATAGAATTCAGACCAGAACCTGAAAATTCAAATGCAGTAAACTTGGATGAACTACTAGGTAAAATCTTGTATATCTAATGAAAAAGACTTTTCTATTAATAAATACTTATTTTTTATATTCACATTAGAAATTACGTATGCCGAATTACCAGCTTATGTAGTTGTTGATGTGAAATTTATTGAACAAGACAAAGAAGCAACAGAATGTTCACTGGAGGAACAAGAAGATCCTATGCGAAACGAAACACCTCAATTATTTATTAAAGAGCAGAAGCGACAATATGATAAATTGGTCGGTCCTAATCTAATTGTTTTATCTGGTGAGGTACAATCTTATGACTCACATAATGAATTTAGTGCAGCACCATCACCAGCTCCGAGTGATCAAACATCAAATGATAAAAGTTTACCAAGTGATTGGATTTCATATGAAACTGATACAACTACTGCAAGACCTCCAACAAATCAAGTTAATTATTCTTTGCCAATTCGAAATAAAGTAGCACCTCAAACATATACGCCAACTGTTCAGGAGTCAAAAGATAAACTAACTAACAAACAATCGAGGCAAAGGGTTACCAGTGGTGTAATTAAGCAAACATATTTTAAAGATCCTTCCGAATCTCCACCAACAAGCAGCACGAGAAGTTATCCTGCCAAAATTCAGTCAGCATTATCAATTAAAAATGTTAATACTAGTACGGCTACAGTTGATAATGCAATATCTAGAGCGAATGGTGTTGAGAAATCCACAAAGAAAATTGTTTCATTCGGTGAATATGGTATATCAGTTCCACATATTGCACTTACTGCAAGTCCTCCAACAAATCAAGTTAATTATTCTTTGCCAATTCGAAATAAAGTAGCACCTCAAACATATACGCCAACTGTTCAGGAGTCAAAAGATAAACTAACTAACAAACAATCGAGGCAAAGGGTTACCAGTGGTGTAATTAAGCAAACATATTTTAAAGATCCTTCCGAATCTCCACCAACAAGCAGCACGAGAAGTTATCCTGCCAAAATTCAGTCAGCATTATCAATTAAAAATGTTAATACTAGTACGGCTACAGTTGATCATGCAATATCTAGAGCGAATGGTGTTGAGACACCCATAAAGAAAATTGTTTCATTCGCTGAATATGGTATATCAGTTCCACATATTGTACTTACAGATGCTGCGGTACAGACATCTTATATACCGCGACACACACGAAGTATACAAGCTGTTGCTAAAACTCGAGAAGCTGGCGTTGTTACAGATTTTAGCTACTTGCGTAATGCTAAACCTGTTAATGATGCAGGAACACAATATGAGCTGTATCCTACAGAAAGATTAGAATTTACTGAAGAAACTGATGAGAAAGAAATCTCAACTGATGACTACAAAATATATAAAAGTGGAAAGCATGAATGCTTGATTTGTGGTAAAATATGTAGAAATTATAACTCCTTAAGTCAGCACATAAAGGATCACGCAGAAAAATCAACATTGTGCTTGTTTTGTGGGAAAATATTTACAAGCGATAAACGATTACAAAAACATGAACAAAAAAGACATTTAGTAGTTAATAATCAAAATATTAATTTTAAGCCTAAAAAACGTAATTTGCACATATGTCCTTATCGCAAGTGTGGACAAATCTATGAAACTTTAATTGATCTTTATGATCATATTAATATTCATATTGGTGAAAAACCGCACAAGTGCTCATGTGGTAAATCATTTCCTTCGTATAAGAAATATCAATTTCATCTATTAAAATTAAAATGTTCGAAAATTGGATATGAGTATCCATATTCATATTTGAGTAATTCTAAACAAGAATATACAAAGGATTTACATAAATTTTATACAAGGCAAAAAGTTATCGTTGCTAAATATAAGAAAAGAAAATTCACATTAAATAAATTCCAGTGTAAATATTGCCGTAAAATATTAAAAAATCACTTTGCTATATCAATTCATATGCAAAAAATTCATCCGAGCAAAGTAAGATACAAAATAAATCCTTAATGTATTTCCGATGTAGTGGTGTGTAAAGCATGTACTTTTTTTCTGTTATTTATTCCAAAATTATGAATTAAGTTTAAGTAGTTTAATTAATTTTAATTTATTCGGGTCTATTGTGATTATTGAGACGATCAGCAATTGACATGATAATCGCTGATACTAGCTGCGATCCATTTGGCGATTTTTTCTACTCGCAAGCACTTGCGAGTACATCACCAATGGAACACGATTTTTGACAATTATCAGTAAAATGTATCTGCACAAAAACAAGAGCAAGGTTAGCTGCGAGTAACTATCGGCAGTTTTGAATAGTTTACCAATCCCAATGGATCGCAGCTACTATCTCGATTTTGTTGTTAGTATGGCTTAAGGAAGGCCGACTTGAACATATATAACTGCCGTATAACATCTAGGCTTCTAGGATTTCTAGAATTATGATTAAGACCATAGAAATATAAGTTTATATTTCTATGATTGAGAGTTCATCAATCACAGAAATCGTTTAACTCTTTCAGTCACACTTTTCTATAATGTTGATAACAACATTGAACTTTTTTTGTTTGTTTCTGTTATCGGTATGAGACAGATGTTGTAAAAAAAATTTAGATTTTAATGCTTTCGAGGAATAATATCGTTAATTACAATGGCCACTATGACTAGAGATAAATAAAACTTAAGTTAGTTAGTAATAGTGAATCTTTATTTTGAATAAAAAGTGTAAAATATAAAAAAAAAACAAATGTGACTATTGCTAGTGGAAGTCCTGAAAACATGCCTTTCCTTTACGTAGCCATAGATGGGCCTTGCGGGTGGTACACTGCCAAATAGTCCTTACTGGACTATTTCTTGTTCTACATTTGCAGCTTTTGGATGAGCCTCACTCATGTTTATGGCAGTTACTTTCAAGGCGTTTGAATTTGGACAACAAGGAGTGGGGACGTGTACTGTTCCAGTCCTTAAATCACGCAGTCGCAGAAAAAATAAAAAAAAAACTGTAACTAAAAAACACAAAATAGTGCCAAAAACATCAAAAAACAAAGAGCTGAACGTGCGGAACATTCTGAGCGAAGAACAGCAACAGCTCTAACGGACGCACAACCGACTGACGAATATCGGACGTAAGGCACCCATTACACGATAGGTTTTGCTGTCAGTTTTGCAACAGTTTTGCCTACGACTGACGGAAAACCTAACGTCTAAGGTGATGATTGACGTAATCCTCCGTATATTTTGATTTCCATTAATCATGACTGGGGGAATTGATTGCCGCTTACATGAACGTGTAATGGCCGCCTAAGTAAAGCGCCAATTACAATGATTCCGTTCCGTCCGATCCGTTCCGAAAAAGTTGAAATTTATTCAACTTTTTCGTTCCGATCCGTAAGTAGCATTGGAACCACCTTTCCGAACTGCCGTATAAGTTCTAAGCAAACTTCGAATTTTAACTTTGACAGCTTAGCGGATCGGAACGAAGCGGATGCATTGTAATTGGCCCTTAAGGCGAGAAACAATTGGAGCTTTTCTGCCAGCTTGAGCTTTTGGCATATGGAAAACCACGCATCTGGTCACAATTACAGCTTCAGATTTTCGGTTAGCCGAAATGCCGATTTTCGGTCAGCTCGAGCTTTAAAAAATTTTAAATTTTCAGCTGGCTGGTGTCATTAGGTTTGTTCTACTTTCTGCATTCTGCCACTTACTGCAAGTTGCTTATTGAGAGGTGGGGATGAAGTACAGAAAGTACAGGAACATGCTTCTGCAGGTTTCTGCAGTTTTAATACGGGAATGACAGTTCTGACATTGCCATATTTCAAATATCTAAGCTGCAGCAGGTTACAGCAGCTCGTAGCTACTGCAGGTTTCTGCTTCTTACTGCAGGGTGGGGAAATGAGTATGGCGGCTGCAGTAAAAGTACGGGAACAGAATTCTGTTAAGTAATTCGAAGCAACTGGCAGATTCTGTACTTTCTGCAGGTACGGGAACAGACCTATTATCTTTTATTGATCTGTGCTCCGCCAAAAGGGGGAAAATTTCGTCGCGTTTTGTCTGTAAAATTTTATTTAATTTACAAGCCAGCCGAAAAGCTGGCAGAAAAGCTCCAATTGTGTTTCTCGCTTAAGTAATACTTTCTCCCTACCCGCAGTAATACTTTCTTGAACCCGCGCAACTGAAGTTATTAAAATTTTTGTATAGACTTGAAACATTCGTGGATTTCATGAGAAGTTTTCTTGTGAAGACTGCAGGACCACTAATCTCAATTTAAACCGCCAAGCGAAACTCGAATATCACCTGATGCTGATTAAGGTCATTATCAGGCGGTACATGTCACGAAATCTTTGTCACATTCGGCCTCTTCTCGAATACAACTTCCTTTTTTGAGGTGGGGCTTCGAAAACCAGAATAGATGGTTAGGCTCTCAAACTTATCGGAAAAACGCTGTTTACTCCACGATCAACCCTTTGAGCCAACGAAGATATGTAGCAGCACTGAAAATTCTATCGCTACTTTCATAGCGATATTGCTGTACCGAAATAAACGCTCTCCCGTCTCCGCGCCAATATTGGGCCTGATTGTTGAATCCGGCGGATTTGGGATTTCCGTCGCTAAAGAGTTTCACTTTCACTTGTCGCTGCGATTATTTAATCCGCCGGGCGTGCTGCCATACGAAGTGACATTTCATTTTCGAAATTCAAATGAGAATCGAATGGACAGTTCGCATTGGATACACAACTCCAAACAAGTGATTTTTTAGTTTAACTTCCACTTTCGACTGTGAAATTCTCATTCACTTTCCCGCCGAGTGATTCAACAATCAGAACCTGTCAAATTCGCATTCACTTCACTGCCGGCGTATTCAACAATAAGGCCCATTATACCCGCGAAACTAGATTAGCCTGCTCGGCTCATTCCCTCTGCCTACAGCTCCCTTTTTGCGCATAACACAAACAAGGAATTTGTTCATAAATAGAACAACTCCCCGTGGAACATGCCTATCTCAGTGGTAGATCCACCGAGGCAGCTCTGCACGATGTGGTGGGAACTATCGAAAAGACCCTGTATTACAAACAATTACTTTGGCAGCCTTTTTAGATATAGAAGGCGCCTTTAACAATATACGTACGGAATCGATTCAAGAGGCCTCAGGCAATGGCTAGCATCTATGCTGAGCTCGAGAATAATTCAACCGGATTTGGGAACCGAGACGGTAATCAAATACGCTAATAAAGGTTTACCACAAGGGGGTGTCATCTCCCCTTTACTGTGGTTAGTAACGATGAATAACATACTACAAAAACTAGACAAAAGCGGAGCTAAAGTAGTAGCATACGAAGATGACCTAGTGATTATGATGTCCGAAATGTTTCCTACAGTGATTAGTGAAATCATGCAAGGATGCCTAAATAAAGTTGGCAGCTGGGCAGCAGGCTGCGGTCTGGCAGTCAATCCGGGAAAAAATGAGTTGATGCTTTGTACACGGAAAACGAAAATTCCCACCTTCAACCTCCCCAGGTTAGAGGGGTATACTCTCACCTCCAGTGTGAAATTTCTGGGGCTAATATTAGATCCTAAAGTCAACTGGAAGACGAACATCGACGAAAGAGTAAAGAAAGCCTGTATAGCTTTCTACGCCTGAAAAAAAACTTTTGGCAAAAGATGGGGTCTTAGGCCAAAGAGCCAGCTGTGGTACGCCCAATTCTCACGTATGGGTCGCTAATATGATGGCCAGCGCTGAGCAGGACCTATAACGTCATAAAGTTAGGAAGGGTCCAGAGATCGGCAACAGTAGGGTAACAGCGGCCATGAGGACATGCCCCACGAAAGCTCTCGACGTTCTCTTGCACCTACTCCCCCACCCCGACCTTCGTATAAACATCTAGCCTCTTAGCCTCTTGCACTGCCCTCAGACTGAGGGAATCCGGTGTAGTGTATATAAGAGCACACTATGGAAAACACTGTAATACAAGTTAATTATGACAGTTCTAATAGACAAATAACGACTACTGTATTACAAGTGGATTCCATAGGGGAATAGATTATGTAAAGTAAATTTATTAAGCTAAGTAACATAAGTAGGGGAATTAGGTAGTATAAATAGTTGTAAGGATTTTGTGAATAATCATTTGATTCCCAGAACTCAGTCCGAGAAAGAGTGGCAATAACTTGCCCTCCGGGAATAGGTATTTTTGTATGAATAAATGTTGCATTATTTAAAAGCAATTGTATTTATTCCACACACTAAATAAGGCGGCACTAGACGCCACAAGCAAAAGCTGGTTCACTAGCTTGGTCCACAACACCCAAACATTACACCGGGGCCTGGAACTAAAAACTCTACGGACAAAGCAATATTTTGAATCTGCTACCGGAGGATATGGTCACTACAACCACTACCTTATCCCTAGATTGACCTTTAGGAAGGATTTCTGTGTCGAACTGCCCCCAAGAAGAGAGTAGAGAAACGGAGACGTCCTGCGAAAGTTCGATGTACGAATATTCACCGACGGCTCCAAGGCGCCAGAGGGCGTCGGAGCAGGGGTTTATCTAGAGACCACCAACAGTTCACTGTCCTGGCACCTCCCAGTGCACGCTAGTGTCTTTCAAGCTGAAGTGCTGGCGATCCTGAAGACCTGCCAGGCAATGAACTCAGAACCTACACAAGGATGTGGTATTGGAATTTTCATAGACAGCCAAGCCTCTATAAAAGCTTTGGATTCAGTAAGAATGAGCTCCAAGCTAGTAGAGCGATGCAGAGCCGAGATAGATAGGCTAGGTAGAAAGCACAACGTGACTCTCGTCTGGGTTCCCGGTCATAGGAGGAACATAGAGGGGAACGAAAAAGCCGACTACCTAGCCAAGCAGGGAGTCTCTCCGGGGCTCGGAGACCGAGATGGTCGGCAGCGCTATTTTTGACTACCACCTGCTGCTAGCTAGCCAAAAGTGGAGAGCACTGGAGACCTGCACTATCTCGAGGGCGACTTGGCCGACTTAACACAAAGAAAAAACAATGGGCCTCTTAAACAGACCCCGACGAGATATTGCCAGAATCACGGCAATCATCAGCTAAAGCCAGGGAGCGCACACTAGGCAGTTACGTTTTGGAAGGCTTAAAAGAGATTTCCAGATCACTGTTAAGCTTCCTAAATTCCACAGGATGGCTTTAGACATCCGTCACACCCGACCAAACAACCACTCAACATAAGGTACACGAGTTATGGCTACAAAACGGCGCGCCAAGCGCTAATTGGTCCTCCGGTCGCACTGGAGGCAGCCCTTCACCTACTTACCTACCCTGTGGAACAATTTTTCGCCAGTCAGTCAAACTCTTATTATATCCAAGACTTCAAGCGCACGGTTCATCGGTACTTCCATCAACCGGTAACACTTACGGTGACAAATGGCGAAGTGAGACAAAAATGCTATTATGGTTCTCTAAAAAACTAACTTTTCAGTGAGATAAGGTGAATTACGGTTGTCACTGATATCGAGAAACGGCGAATTCAGTGACAATTGTTCTCACTTGGTGTTTGTAAGTGAGATATTTCTCATTTGATATTGGGCCTTATTCTCGTCGTCGAATCACCTAAGTGAGATTTGTCTTAGGCGGTGTCACGCCACTTTGAATGTGGTATTCTCGTTGGCGAGTGACGGGGCTAATAGGAACGTTGTGAAATGAAACACATTTTCATTTGAAAAATGAGTTTGACATATTTAACAGTGCGATGTTTGTTGTGAAAAAAGCAAAAAAATTTGTAAAAATAAATAAATAAAACGAGTTCATTTGCGTTTTGGTTTTCGGATTCCGAATTTTGCAGCATAAACTCCACCATCACTTTGAATTATTTTCTTGGTTGTTATTTTTACATTAAAATATTAAAATTTATATATTTATTTTAATTGTCTATAATTTTAAGGAATATACAATAAAAAGAATTTTTGTTTACATTTTTTTCTGCTTCCATTTTGCTAAAAATAGAACTGTCGATACCTACAAAGGTATCGAGGAAAATGTCACTTGATACTTCCACCTAGTGACAATTAGAATTCGACGTTTGTCGATCTAGTCGCCAGGTGTCACTTAGATTGACAATGAGAATACCAATTGAGGGTCGAAGTGACATCTGCCACGGCACTCGACAACGAGAATAAGCCCCATTTAAAGGTGACATTTCTCACTATGGTGAAGTGACAACCAGAATAAGGGCCAATATGATCTACGCAGGAGCGGCTCTTTCCGAATTCAGACCGCCGCCTTATAAGCGTTCGGTCTACTGTAATAATATGTGGGCCAAGACTTTACCAACAGTAGATAATAAACAGATACCTCTCCAGTTGTCGCACAATGTTAGTTAGGTCGCCCTTTTTTGGTATTTTGACTATGATACCTTCTTCCGTCCAATCCTATGGAAAGATACAGGTATTCCATGCTAATTCTAGGATTGGGGGTAGCGCACCTGCTATGAGGCTTGAGTCGACTTTCAACAATTCTGCCGGGATGGAATCTTTTTCAGATGCTTTAACATCGAAAATATCCTGAATTTAGATTACGATTTCTATCTTGAATGGGGCACGAATGGTGATTCTTATTGACTGTGCATTGTTGCTGTTTTCTTCGGGTTCCTGTGAAAAAGAACCATTCGAAGAAGTATCCCATCTATCCCATCTCTTGCCGAATATCTGCTTACAGATATAGAGAGCTATATGTAATGGTCGGACCATGCAGTAACCGTTCGAAATCTCCATAATCTCATTGTGGGTGCTACACAGAGACTCAAGTACGAAAAAACCGGTTTTATAGGAAAGAAACGAAAGAGAGGACAGACAGAAGGACGCACATGACGAAACTTTAACCAAAGAATTTTCACCCAAAAATTTCCTGGGTGAAAACTAACTCATACTCTTTCACTTCTCCCTTCGCGGTAAACACACACAATCAAAGCTTTCATGTAGGATAAAGAATTATTCCAAGCCGAATGCATCCTCATGTAGCATTAAGGCGGAAACATACTATGCGACCCAACGCAACGTGTCGTGTGTCGACACCCGACGTGGACCGTGCACATTACCAACATGCGATGCCACGACACACTAGCATAATTTCTGAAAAAAAAGCGGGCAGCAGGGGAAGCGTACGGTCACGTTACGGATTTAAGAAGTAACGAGTCAGATGAAGATTTTGAAAAAGATTTGATGCAATTCGATGCGTGGCGTCGGATGTTGTCTAGAAACACACTGTGTGGGCCGCGTCGGATGGAGTGTTGACCACCACCATCGACAACACGTTAATCTGGATCTATGGGATCGGGTGGCGTCAGGGAGCGTCGCGTCGCATCGGGTGTTTTTAGTGTGTTTCTGGTCTGAACAAATATATGGAAAATGTACGATTTGATTTAACCAAAGCCTTCTGTATTTACAAGCCATGCACTAGAAAAATATTGAGAGCCAATTTCCGCTGAATAGGACTTCAAATCTCCAAATTACACTAACAACATAACGTGACTTCAGAGAATTGAAGTCCTATTGAGAGGAAATTTTGAGAGCCAAATTTTCTAGTGCATGGCTTGTAAATACAGAAGGCTTTGGATTTAACTCAACACGCGTGGCATAACATCGGATCGCGTCGCGTTTTAATAGTGTGTTTCCGCCTTTAAATGACGAGACTCAAATCTGCTTTCAACCGACTTCTTGAGTCTCCGAGTAGTATCCCCCACTGATTGTCTAATATATTATTATGATGTGTTTGTAATTTGATTTTTCTTTTGCAGAAACCTTATGCCGCTCACAAAACACATAAATAAAATAATGAAAAACATGTCTACACTATTCAGAAGTGTTTCTTCAAACATTTATTACCACATAAAAAGTATCATACATTCATCATACAAACATTAATTTTAATATAATTTATTTAAAATTAAATTAAATATATATATTCAATTAATAATTGATAGCTTCTGTTTTGATTTCGACAGGAAAGGAATCATAATCATCAGCATCATTATTATTCATTCGAGAGTCATCCATACCTTCAGTTTTAATATGGTCTGCAGTCTGTGACATTGTAGATCTGTCCTCATTTGATGAATATTCAGTTTTTACTTCATATTCAGATGATAGTGTCGAATCTTCAGTTTTAACTGTTGAATTACCAAAACCGGGATCGGACAATTCACATTTAATTCGTCCCGCTAATTTCCCATCGCGAATAATTCTCTTCTTTTTAAAATATGGTGTTGAATGTGTAATTCTGGAGAATGTATTCGTAGGTCTGTTGGCCTTTGGAAATGGTAGATGTTGAGAATTCTGTAGAGTTAAACAAGCCGCTATAACTTCGTCCATATTCATTTTTAAGTAGCCATGCGTCTTCAAATGTAATGAATAATCGAAAAATCGACGAAATTTAACTGGTGTAAAACAGCAAAGGCATGTAAATTCAGAAATTCGATTGCGTATTTTCCACAATGTTTCATTATAATTATGTGTTCGAGATTCAAAATGCGTTCGAACCTCATCATCAGAGAATGGTAATGCCTCACAGCAAAATGTACATTTTGGCGTATTCTCATGAATTGTAGATAGAAAATGAATTCTCATGTGGGAATCAAAATATGGGAACATAATATCAATATGGCAGATATTACATTTGTAATAGTTACGATGCTCAACTTGTACATGCGTTCGTAGATGGTCAGGATTGTAGAAGCTAATATTACAAACATTACAAATGAACTTCTTATTGCCATGAACATAATATAAATGATCCCGCATTGAATTATGTGTGAGTGCTTTAAATTTGCAAAGACTACATCGGCGTATAGGAGTTTTGTATTTTTTTCCTGGTATACACACGTCCATATGCTTCAAAGTGTTGGGAAATGTATCAAATAATAAGCCACATCTGTAGCATAAACGTGATTTCTCATCGTGAATTTTTAAATGCGTCATCATCAACGCAATATTATCGAATAATCTCTTACAAACTAAACATATGTACATGTTATCGTTAACACTTTTATATCGTATCTCTTCAATTATTGGCTTAATAAAAATTAAATCATCTTCTGTTTCATGCTTTGGGTCTGAAAGTTCTAATGTTTCAGTGCTTGTGCTTTTGTCGCATGTTGTTACGTTACATTGAATATTTATGTTATTATCATCTTCATGCTTTATAATTGACGTTATTGAATGGTCAACAATATAATCTTCATCATCATCTTCTACGATCATAATATCATCATCATTGACAATAATGCTACTAGTTTCATCATTTGTATCTGAATACTTTGCAGAAACGATTTCGTCGGAATGTATTATAACAAAATCTTCCTTATCCTTGTTATTTAACACTGATGATGATATACCTGACGGTCCTGGTTTATCTCGATCTATTTCCTGTGAAAAATAAATAATTTACAATGTTTTGATAAATCTTTTTACACTAAATCTTACATCTAAGTCTACTGTAATTGATGATGAACTATAATATGTGTCATTTGCTGTCCTTCGTCTGATTGTTGTCTAAAAAAACATGCAATTAAACTTATGACAGTAAAAAGGGGGCTCTAATTATAGCACAATAACTGAAAATTGGTCTTTCAAGACAGTACACTCACTACTAGCTCCAAATGAATGGACAGAATGCTATGAGATTGTATGCCTATGAAGATCTCCAAACATAAGCATCCTTCCGTGAACATAGAGAGGCTATCATAGGATTTCCCTAAGTGCACGGCCACAACGCAGCCATCCACGTAGCAATGAAAGAATTTGACCATCGCACACTAAACTTATATGGTGTTATGTGCAGTGCTAAGTGCGATGGCTGCGTTGTGGCCGTGCACTAAGATACCACAGAGTTGTGCTAATCACAGCAAGCGGGAAAAGGGGGAGCGTTGAAAGTCGGTGACCACGTCATCTTGGAGCGAGCGACGACGACCTTGCTTTCTCCGTCCATGCTGCCCATCCTCATTTCTACTCCCTAGTCTTCTTTGGGTGGGTAGACGAAAAAGAACACCGAAAAATGAAGAGTACAAAAAAGAATATAAACCCGGGATATAGATAGGGAGGAGGCGCAACTCCGGCAAAAAAAGAGGAAGGAAAAGTCGCCTCAAAGGAAAGATGAAAAACGGCAAGAGAGAGTGTGCCTGGTGAAGGCGGACCGGGTCCCTCGGAGAGGGAAAAATCCCTGAAAAAAGGATCTGCCTGGACCTAGGTAGAGCGGAAAAGGAAGCCGAAAAAACGAAAAAAACGCAGTAAAAGAAGCATCTGAGGAAAAGAATAGAGCCGCAAAAAAATAAGGCCGGATGCGCTAGTCATAACTGCGATAAGCGGGCGGGATATTCTACAGGGAGATCCTGAGGAAGGTAAGAACGTACACTTTCTTAACGAAGCTTGTGGAAGAGGTCACGCGCATCAGGCGGATACAAAAGGGAGACTTTTTAGTGGAACTGAAGAAGGGAGAAGACAAAACGGTAGAAATGCGGAGGAAAGAGGCATATCGCGAAAGACTGCGTCGGGAGCTATAAATGCCTATTATGCCAGGAATCGAGGAACAGCAACAGTGCCCACACACAGATCTGCTCGAACTGATTGTTTACGAAAAAGAAATAAAAGTTGCAATTGTAAGCTAGCAATACCCACAAAATGGAATCTAGCAGGCCGACAAAAGGGGAAAAGTCGCAATATGGGCGTGTGGAAAAAGAGCAATCTAAGAGACTATGAGGAACCCGGAAGATGGTTTCGCTCTGGCAAGGATAGGAGGTGTATATGTATACAGTTGCTGAGCGGCGCCTGGTGGAAAAGTTGGTTGCAGACGCGAGTCGCCATAACCTGAAAATAATAGGAGATTTTAATGCATGGACTTTGGACTAGAGCAGCCAACGTACAAATGCGGGGGTGCATTCTAGTGGAAGCGTTTTCACGGTTCATAAAGGTGAAAGAGGGTCTATAGTTGACATCACTTTCATCAGTGTACGATGGTAAAAGACCTCCAATGGCGAGTGAGTGAGATGTAAAGACACAGCGACCATCGCGTCATAACTAGTGTCCGACTGAAGGTCAGTTTTAGGCCGAAGCCGATTGTTCGGCTCTTGCCATAACCGAAGCCGAAGGTTTAATCACACTCAGAAATCTTAGTATACTGACTTAAAAGTATGACAGAAACCTGAAAACAAAAAACATATTTCCTTTTTTGGTAATGGCCTGTCCACACGACACAAGCATGCGTAGAACGTGCTTTTCCCATTAATGAATTTTATGTAATTTTGCAGGGGCAAGCATAATGACGTAACCAAAAGCACGTCTACACGACACGGGCTAAATATTCCCGTCTCTGAAAAAAAGCACGCCCGTGCTTTTTGTGGTCGCAAAAAACCCATAAAAAGCAAGTTGCAGGCGCAAACATGCTAGTGTCGCGTGGACGGGCCATACTGGGGCTCAAATAAATACAAAACTGCGCACGCACTCGCAGGTAAATCCTTAACTCGTAAATGTAAACTTAAATCTCTCTTCCATGGTGTGTAAGGACCATCTGGATATCTCTCTCATAGTGGGTAGAACAATACAATTATAATCTAAAAACCGGCCGTAAATTTCTGCACTCATCTGTAGTTTAATCAAAATGCAATTTTTATTGATAGCTTTAAGAAGAGAAATATATTTATGCCGGGTTGCCTATAAAAAGATGGCCGCAAGTATTTTTAAGCCTGGTGTAAGCTCTGTTAAATATATACGTTCGTAACGTATCCTCTTAAGTTATACATATATCAAATTAAAGCTAATTTTTTCTTTACACGATAGAATACGGTTGCCTCTGCCAGTGGCCGCAAATAGGGGTTGCCAACCAGTATTTGGAAATATGTTATTTTTTTTAAATTTTTGTTAGGGCTGGCAACCCCTATTTGCGGCCACTTTGACAGAGGCAACCGTATTCTATCGTGTACAGAAAAAAATTAGCTTTAATTTGATAACTTAAGAGGATACGTCATGAACGTATATATTTAACAGAGCTTATACCAGGCTTAAAAATACTTGCGGCCATATTTTTAAAGGCAACCGGGCATAAATATATTTCTCTACTTAAAACTATCAATAAAAATTGCATTTTGATTAAAAAACAGATGAGTGCAGAAATTTGCAGCCGGATCTTGTACTATTACGTTTCAATTGCACGCACAATCTCATCACACTTCCAATTCCTTTCGTTTTCGGCCGGTGGGATGCCTGGATATAAAACCTTGTTTAGCCGAAGCCGAATGTGCGGCCGAAGGTGTGTTTTTGGCCGAAGTTGGCCGAAGCCGAAGCTTCGGTCGGACACTAGTCATAACCTACCTAACGGGAGGAAGAAAAGAAAGGGGGCAGCAAAACCACGCCATAAGGACGTGATGGTCTCAGAACAATTTCGTTGGAGCTGTTAAAAGAGACAATCCTGCAGGAGAGTACTGGGCAGACAGAATGCACTAGTTGGCTTAGTTATCGAATAGTGCGCTTAAATGTCTACCTATGGAAGATCGAAAGAGCGGAGGACCCCAGCTGCAGGCTCAGCCTCGAGGAGGAACACCCTTCACGTTCTCTGTCACTGCCAAGTTCCCGCAATGATGCGGATCAGAGTCGCGTAGTTCGACGTGACCTGCGACCTTGCTTGCCCAAATAAATTTGAGCAGCTAATCTTTAGCCAGATTGCTGAACCTATTCAAGGGATATGGTCTGCAAATGTCAGATAAAGGGGCTGTTAGAGTTCAATTAGTGTAAGGTGCGGCCATAGTACTCATACGATATGTCACAATACCTTACTAAAAGAAAGAAAGAAAATGAATGAACCTTGAAGAGCATATTAAGAGATTGAATCCGGGCTGGCGGTTAAAGGAGTATCCACACACATCAGGGACGTGCCCAGACGTTCGATTTTTGCTCCGGCCGGGACACAGACATGTGTGAACGAGTTCGTATAAAATGTACGCACCGATATTTTTTGAACCCCTGGCGGTACACTAATATGTGTGGATACTCCTTTACTCATTCACACATGTCCGTGTCCGGACAGGGGCTCGTTCACTCAGGGCAGAACACGGCCCTGTGACATCCCGGGCACGGCCCTGATGTGTGTGGATACTCCTTAAATCTCCTGGTTTTTGGTGATTTTTATAGAGAAGAAGTTATAGATTATTTAATTTATAAAATAGTTAATAATGGAAAATAAACTCAATTTCTATTTCTGTCCGCCTCGAGAAGACCCGTGATAAACTTCTATATTACTACGAATAATACTTACATATTCCTTATTTTGTGTTGATGATGAAGCTGTTTCTTTGGCAACATTACCTTCTGAGGTATTTACGCTATCAGGTTCTATTACTTCGATATCATCATCATTGTTATCTGAATCTGATAATGTACTCGGATCATTTATCTGAAAAAACATGTTTTTTTCTTGAGCGTTGTCGATATTTAAATTAATTCATACAGTAAATTTAATTTTATTAAATTATTATTTATGACCTAATGTAAAGGAGATCTGATTAAGCCTTATGGCCGGTTCACATTATTCCAGTAGCAATCCAGTCCAATGATCGAATCCAGCGCTGGAGTGCTACTGGAATAATGTGAACCGGCACTGGATTGTACCCATTCCAGTGAACAATCCAGTCCAGTGACTGGATTGACAGTCTACTTTTTCATTCCAGCTCGCCCAATCCAGCGCCACTGGAATAGTGTAGACGACCAGTCCAGTGCTGGATTAAATGTTGAAGAGTAAATACGTATTGTTGTTTTTATAATCGCATTGTTTTAGTTGATAAAATTAGTTAATTATTAGTTGATAAAATTAGTTGATCCATTCTTGAAATTATATTCACTATCCAATAAATGTTGAATGACTTGTAGACGATATGAATCCAGTCAAGCACTGGACTGGATTGACTCGCTGGATTACTGGACTGGAATAATGTGAACCGGGCATTAGTATGGTTCAACATTTCTCTCTCTTGTATGAAAAAGCTTTGAGTTGTACAGTCAGACAAGTTGGTGAATTATCTCAGAACAAATAAAGATTAAGGCAAGGTGACGCACTCTCCTGCTTGTTATTTAATGTGGCCTTAGAAAAAGCAGTAAGAGATGCATCGATTAATATATCAGGGTGTATTTTGATAGGTCAATCAGTCCGATATTGTTATCCCTGGAAGATCATTTGAATGCATAAAGGGGTCCTTCGAAGCGCTTGAGCCACAAAAACAATAGAGTTGGAAATATAGGAGAACAAAACAAAGTATATGTGAATACAAAAAAACGCCAGAAGTAGCAGACAAAACATAACGATAGACACCTACAATATAGAAACAGTAGCCGAGTTTTTATATCTAGTTACCATTACAATAAAAGGTAATGATACATCGGCCGAAATCTGAAGACGAATAGTACTGGCTAATAAATGCAATTTTGATCTACGCTTTGTACCTGACGTCGAGGGAAAATAAAATTGAAACTGCACACGAAACTAATAAGGCCTGTTTGTGGACATTGAAGAACGCAGACGAAGCATTGGTAGGCAGATTCGAAAGGAAAGTCCTTCGTTCGAGTTACAAGAGAATACAGATGGATGGCATTTGGCAGATGCTGAGCGGAATCCGGCAAAGATAGTGCTGGGAAAAGTACCGACAGGAAAACGGAGACCAGGTTGCCTTAAGAAAAGTTATATAGACTACGTCGAGGAAGGCGTAAGACAATCAGAAATAAGAAACTGGAAAAGACGAGCCAGAAATCGGCAATCATGAAGGCGAACGGTACAAGAAGCCAGGGCCAACAATAGTTTGTGGACCTCCTGATGAAGATGAGGTTCAGCGTACGGATCTTAGAGAGAGACAAACGACATTCATCCAATACCAGTAGATTGTACTGGTGATTGTAACTTACGCCGTAGTTGAGGGTATGTTCTATTCTGAATTAAGATAGTTTTTCTGAACAAATTGGATTACATTGCCTCCGAATCGGGACGAGTGGAGAAAGTTGTTCTGAGATCAGATGCTAACCCCGAGTGTGTAAGTAAGTAAATAAGGTTAGTGCAAGTTTATTCTAATGGGCCAAATACACGAGCGCTCCTTCCGACCACGCCACGCCAAAACAACAACAATTTGTATCCACTCGAAATTTCGACTGCATACAAACTGTTGTTGTTTTGGCGTGACGTGGTCGGATGGAGCGCTCGTGTATTTGGCCCTTAAGCGTCCGTGTAAATTGAAAATATGTATGTTGTATTAATCAGAACCCTTGCCAAACAAACTACAAAAGTCATATTTCAAATGTAGCAAACAGATATACTTTTATATTACTACGATAATTCTTACATGTTCCATATTTTGTGTTGATGATGAAGCTGTTTCTTTGGCAACATTATCTTCTGAGATATTAACGCTATCCGGTTCTATTACTTCTATATCGTCATCATTGTTATTTGAACATGATGATGTACTCGGCACATTTCTCTGGGAAAAAGCATGCGAGTGTTTTTTTGGTTTAGCGGGACCGATATTTAAGTTTATAGAGTAAACTCAATTTTATTATGATTTGCAATAAGAATAATATTGATTACAAATACTTACATGATCTTCATTTATTGTTGTTGATGATGTTACTTCTTGTACTGTAACATTTTCATTTGTGTCTTCATTTGATTGAGCTTCATCACATTCGTCTATTAGCAGGATGTCTTCCTCATTGTTAGTTGCAGCAGATGATGGACCAGCCTCAATTCTTTCTGCATCCTATGAAAAAAAAATTATGATATGTTGTTGTGTTAAAAAAATCGATTTGTTACATTTTCTATATCAATAACAATTGGTTCAGGATTTTCCACTAATGATGTCTGGAAAATAAAATAAGCAATTTGAAACACAAGTATTGCTTAAAATGGATCATATAGTTTTTTTAATATCGACAGTTTTCAATAGTTATAGTATTAAACAGACAGACTTAAATATATCTGGAGTGAAAGTAGAGCGATAAGCCTAGGTAACTATCTTTTAAGCAGAAATGTACTCTACACTGGCATGCGCTCATGAGAATATAAGGACCTACCAAAACAAACGGATCTATACCTTCTCTGATAGCCAAGCGGCAATCAAGCTGGTGATATATCCAAGCGCACATGCGTTGCATTCGTTGACAGATAATATAGAAGTGTGTGTATTCAAATGCGACCTGACGAAATATTCCGTGAATGTTCCGTATGCCACGCAAATGTCGGGCTACTTTCAACTTTTTCTGCATTGCCGCATTCGACATAGGACACACAGGCCGACACAACAAACACATGCGACTCGTTGTTTGATTTTTGGGCTATCTGTGAAAGCCGGGACGGAACGCAACCATGCAATTATGTGTCAGTGGAAAATCTCCGCATATCATGGAACCGCTGAATGCGATGCATGCACGCTTGTATATATCAGCAGCTTCAGGGTGATTAGGTCTCATAGGACCAAGACTAAATTGGTTTGGGACTGCCAGAGTGCTCTTAGAGTGCTGAACAAAGAGAAGGCGGATGCCCTGGCTAAACAGAGCACTGATATTGGGCCTTATTGTTGAATCCGCCGGCAGGGACGTAAATGCGAATTTGACAGGTTCTGATTGTTGAATCCCCCGGCGGGAAAGTGAATGAGAATATCACAGTCGAAAGTGGAAGTTAAACTAATAAACTACTTGTTTGGTGTTGTGTATCCAATGCGAACTGTCTATTCGGTTGTCATTTGAATTTCAAAATTGAAATATGTCATTTCATATGGCAGTTGGGCCTGGCGGATTGAACAATCGCAGCGACAAGTGAAAGTGAAACTATTTAGCGGCGGGAATCCCAAATCCGCCGGATTCAACAATCAGGCCCGTTGTATTGATCGGTATCTGCTTGCTGGCCCACAGACATCAGTGCCTCAAAAATATGTAATACCCCGGCCGGCTGCATTGCGCAAATTCGAGCAAATTAGTCTACTGAGCTTAAATTTTTGCCTGAGTCCCCATACATTTTCACATTTTGAAGTCAGGAAAAATAAAGCCTGATTTCGCTCAACAGAACATGAAATCAAGCTTGAAAGAAAAAGCTCGCTCAAAAGAGAGTAATCAACTGGAATAGTGGAATGCCACTCCAGGGAGCTTTTGCATTTCTGACTTCTGGCGAAAAGGCAACAATAATTTCAAGCACTGAACTCGACTTTAGCCAGTGAAGCCACTTATGTGGATTGAATTGAATATTATTGAACTCAGGCCTGTGAAGCCGGGGCATAAAACAATTTAGCAGCAACAAGTAGTCCGACAGGCTTAAGGCTAAACCATAACCTTCTATATTACAAGCCATGAACAAGGAAAATATTGAGAGCGAATTTCCGCTCAATCGGACTACAACTCGTTGAAGTCACGTTATGTTGTTAGTATAATTTGGAGAATTTGGGAGAATTTGGTAGTCCGATTCTCTCAATTGAGATTCTTGTTCATGGCTTGTAAATATAGAAGGTTATGGCTAAACCCGATTAAAACTAAAGAAATGTGAATCAATGCATACACTATTACACGCACAGCGCTGAATAACCGTGATGTGGAATTGGTAGATAAATTCTGTTATCTCAGTAACATTAATACAGAAAATGGCGGGGAAGAAGAAGACGTCAGTTCCAGAATAAATAAAGCAATATTAATGCTTGCCTGGCACATGGAGATCAACTGAAATCTCAGCTGAAACTAAATTGCGGCTGCTTAACTCCAACGTTCTTTTGTATGATTGCGAAAATGGAAAGTCACGTAATTCATCAAAAATCGGTTTCAAGTTTTCATCACAAATAGGCTGGCCAGATAGAATTAGAAATGAAGAACTTTGACGCTGTGCCGGCCAAGTAAGGATAGACGATGAAATCAGGCGAAGGAAATGGAATTGGATTGGTCACAGTTTGCGACGAGAGAAGGAGAATCTATCTACCCAAACAGGCCCTTGACCGGAACCGGTGAGTTGAAAGACCAAAAAGAACGTGGTATTAGCACACGACACACAAACTGGGAGATCCTGAACAAGGTTGAGAGTCCACTGGAGGACAACTGTTTCTGCTCTATGTCCTACGAGGTATTAAAGGAGCATAAGAAAAAGAAAATAAACAATGCCGAATTACCTCTTTTATCGATTCCATTACTTTGTTAAAAAACTACCGTTAGAATTAAACTTTGCACTAAGAATAAGAACAAGGTAAAATTACTACTTGTTTTTATAACAAGATGATGCAGGTAGTATACCCCTACCCGCCGACCTTCAGTTCATCATGCATTTGGGAAAAACCGCATTAGCTTTTTACTCGGATTTATTTGGAACTACTCCTGCTCTCACCGACGAGTAGATAGGTTTCATTCAAATCGACCAATTTTGCCAATTTAATATTTTACTCCGGAGTACTTAAAAGTAGAAAAGGAATACAGCTATTATTTATGGGCTGACCCAATATATTGTTTCCTAATTGCACATGATGCAAGTTATACTATCCATCATTTCGTTTATTACCCCCATACACAAACCGATTTTTTAGGCAAGGGGTCGCAGCGATGGGTGCAAATTATATGCATGACTTATACTTCCCTCCGACCCCTTGCCTAAAAAATCAGTTTGTGTATGGGGGTAATAAACGAAATGATGGATAGTATAACTTGCATCCATAATACACACAATATTTTTTCAGTTTATCTGCTTCTATTTATACCAGGATTGCGCTGCTCAGTATTTCTTGCAATAGAAGTAAACAAATTATATACGTCTGCATGTCATGGTTTTAAAAAAATGACCCCTACCAGTAAAACAGTTGAAGATTATTAAAACTTACATTTGTCTCGATTGCTGTCGATGCAGAATCTGTTTGTATGGTAGAATTTTTCGATGAAGCTTTTTCTGTTTGGCTTGTAACATCTTTATCAAGGGGGGTTTGTACGGGATCTGCCCCACTATATGAACTTGATGATGGTGCTGGCTCACACTCATCTATTTCCTATTGAAATTTAAAATTAATATTATATACATATATGAAAAAAAAATTTTTTTTATTGTTTTCTTACATCATCATCTGAATCAAGAATAATTGATATAATTTCTGTCTTCCCTTGTGTTAGCGGCATCATCTAAAATATAAAAAAAATGAATTATTTTTAAATTTACAACTTTACAAACGCTAATTTAGAACATAAAAACAGAAACTCGTGAACTAACACAAAGCTACCGAAAATTGACTAATTAAAGAAGAGAGTTTTATTTCTAAAATTAAGTCGCTTTTCATTGCAATTTAACGAGGATTTGACGAAGAAATGTGTCTATACGACACATTTACAAGAAAATATAAATATAGAATTTAATCTTTTCTTATATAAAAAATGGACAAAAAAAATTCAATCAAGATGTCATGCCGAAACACGCGTGAAAAAAAGTAAAATAACAAGAGGATCATGTTGGCATGCAGACATTCTCCAAATATGGACTTAAATGCTAAAAGAAATTTATCTAAAAATAAAATAATATCTTTTTATTTTTGAAGTAAATTTCAATTAGGCGAAGGTTTTTGTTGACAATTTCATAATAATTGGAAAATATGAAGGCTTTTGATATAATATCCGTGATAAGTATTGATAACATTGCTACATGTTGTCATAAGAAGATTAGAACACCAGCATCTTCTTGGAAATACGCCTGGTTAAATCATAGTTAGATTGTTTCTTTAATGGCGGCAACTGCAACTTCGATGATGTGAACAAATATATATATATAAAATATGTCGTCAAATTAAGGATTCTTTTATGGAATCAATACAAATAAATTTCTGTTGATAACATCAAAACAAAAAGTAACCGCGATGACTCTTTGGAACTGAAGTCTGTTTTGTTTTGCTGTACAATTTCCAGAAGGGTTAGTAAAGGCACATTGCAGGGAAGAGTGCTGTCCCCGCTGCTATGGTTTCTGGTAATGGACAGAATTCTCAAGAAACCTACAGGAAGAAGGAACTAAAGTAATCCTGGCTGAACCTGGTAATTCTAGTTCAGCAAGATTATGGAAACAGTTCTAAACAGCTGAGTTTGCTTCTAATATGCATTAAACGGCCTCAAAGTAAGAGAGTAAGAATTTGATATTTACTGTCGCAAAAGGAGTAAGAAATGTGTCTCCAGTAAGTATTTACAATCTCGTTTCGCTTCAGTTCAAATTGGAAATTTACTGCCCCAAAAGAAGTATAAGCAAAAAGAGACCCATTTCTCCCCACTACGTATTTCCAATCACACCTCGCCTTATTTATCTTGATACACGCTCATGTAGCAGTAGGACATTATTTTTAAACCGGGACATTTAAAAAAATTTAGTCCTCAGTACAATTTACCATCGTGTAAGGGACAAATGTACTGCCTTGTGTAAGTCCCTAAACTGAACTGCAGACTTAATATTGAGGAAAAAGTTAAAAGGGCCTGTATGGATCGCTACTCATGCAACAAAATGCTTGGGAAGAAATGGGGACTTAAGCCAGGAATGGTGCTATGGATGTACGCAGCCATCGTACGTGCCATTCTCACATATGGATCATTGGTATAGTGGCCAGTATTGAAGAAGGAGTACAACTGTACCAATATAGGGTCCAGAGAATGGTATGCATATGCACCACAAGAGCATTACGCACAACACCAAGGAACGCACTAAATACTATCCTCTGCCTTCGCCCACTGCACCGCTATACTCAGTACCTACCCTCTTGTAGCGCGGTCAGACTCAAAGAAAATGGGTACTGACAAGAAAAGCCATACGGATATAGCAACATACTTGGTATATTTGACAGAGAGTAGATCCCAACCACCACGGACTACATTACCCCAAGTTGGAATTGCGCAAGAAGTTCAAAGTCGAAATTCCAACAAGACGGGCGTGGAGAAGCAAAGACGTTTTATCAGATATGGACATGGTTATCTACACAGACGTTTCAAAGATGAACTGCGGAGTAGAGGCCGGGGTCTTCTCTGAATCATGCAATATAGCCAAAAAATGTCGGCTACCGAACGGATCCAGTGTCTTCCAAGCAGAAATGCTAGTAATTTGGGAGGCGTGCTAGTTGTCACGAGCGAAGACAACTCTATAAGAGCGGATATGGCGATGGTAAGTGACAGCGTAAGCTGCTTTCTTGACTCTCAACTCCACCCTGATCTCATCAAAACTAGTCAAGAAATGCTTAGATGAGCTCGAACTCGTAAGCAGAAAGGTAAACATCACCTTACTGGGAGTTCCAGACCAAAGGAATATACAGTGGAACGAGAGATGAATTAGCAAGTGAGGGTTCGAATATGGATGCATATTCAGCGGAAGAGGTAGGATGATTAAAAAACATATTTACCTACACTGTCTTTCCTTGGCCAACGCAAGGTGGAACGAATTAACAATATTCAGCAAGGCCAAAAGAACTCCTCCTACAATAAAAACCAAACTGGTAATCTCCTAAAGCTATTCCGCATGAACCCAGCTATAGCTATACAGTGTATTCGCGACACTGGCCAATAGGAGATCATGCATCGAGAATGGGCATCCCATTCAACCCATCATGCCGTAACTGCAAGGATACAAATGAAAAAGAAATTGTGGTGCATTTTGTGTGCAAATGTCCGGGACGTAGGGTGATATTGCAGATTTTATTAAAGACAATTCAATATTTCGTTTCGACAGCACTGAATTCGACACATAAGTTGAACATAAGCATACGATCACAAAGATAAGAACAATACGTGATTGTCTTGCAATATCCCAATTCGTAAAAGTAACAGAAGTAATAGAAATGACCGCTTGAAAGAATCGGAAATCATGTACTTTAGATTCGATCACACACAAAACTACGCTGACTGAATTTTCGGAAGAGACACTAAGGATTTGGGTATCCAACATAAAAAACGTTTATTATATTTCCACATTTATTTACTTCATTTTACATTTATTGACTTATTCTACTATTTCGTATATAATATAATTAATATTATCAAAATTATGTATATAAGCTCTATCTGTGTTGTTAAAAAGTTAAGAGACGTAGGGACAAAAAAATTTCCGAGCACGTCTCCTACTGTATTATAGCCAAGTAATTTTGAAATATAGGTCCCCATGCTGAAAGTCGCATTTTCTGCCATGTGAAGTGAAGCTAATGAAGACTTTATGAGCTTCACTTCACAAGACAGAAAATACGACTTTCAGCACGGGGCAAAGTCTTCTGGTATAGTGCTACTTGCGCACAAAGTCTACCATCGAAAAAACATACACCTGTGCAACTGCACAGAGAAATGTTTTATGTGTGAAATGGGATAACTAACGGGCACAGTAAGAAAGTTGAGAAATTGCTGAGGGTCACAATTCTCGTCAGATACCTGGTTTTAATTATAATTCCGATAAGAATGCCTTCAGTGACGAAGAAGTCAGCCAGAGTCGAGATGAATTTCAAGAAACTAAAATTACGTATAACAAATCCGTTAGCTGCACTAGAGAAGGATTCGGTAGCCACAATTGAAACATCACAGTGAATATCGATAAAAAAAATCTATACGGTCGTTATTGTCGCGAACGAACAGCCTAAAATGAACCGCCGTACGGTCGCCAGTCGATGCAACAGTTTTTTGATCGTTTAGATTTGCGTTGGCCGGGTTTGCAGGCCTTGTCGGCAAAAATACAGGGCGGCTTGCAATGTTCCGCAATGGGTTCATACTTTAAGTGATACCAGCACGCGGTTAGGCACTCGTCTTTGATATTTTTGTTGAATGGTGGTGGTGGTGGTGGAGTTGCTCGCCTGCGGCGGCGTCTACGACCAGTTGCACCACTGACCTGCTGGTTCAGGCGTTGCACAAGTGTCCTTAATCTGTTGATCTCGCTATGAAAAGTAGAAAACGAGCCTTCCTGAGCAAGTATGACCCGACTGGTGGATGCTTTGGAGATGGTAGACTGTGGCAACACCTCCCACAAGTTATCCGCCAACGTAAGCAGCTGATCCAACGGCAATTGCTTTGCCGCCGCTAATGCCACTTGTATGGGTTGTGGAAGCTTGCGCTCCCACAACTTTACGATCACCTGATCATTAATAGCCTTATTTCTTTCTGCCATCGCCTGTAGGGTCCAGTAGAAGTAAGATGGCTTTTGATGACCGGGTTCCTGCATGGAAAGCAACTCCTCCGACATGGAGTATTTCTTCAAAAGGAGGCTCTTCACTAGATCGTATTTGGATATCATTATGTCGCTAATTAGGTGTGTAATGGCAGCTATTGCGTCCTGGGGCAGTGCCGTAATAACGTACAACAATCGCTCCTTATGAGATTTTACATCAGCCAGTTCAAATTGGGCCTCTACTTGAAGAAACCAGGCTAACGGATTGTTCGTCCAGAAGTCAGGCAATTATATCTTAGGGTCTATGTCGAACTTGACCTCCGGCGACGTGCTGGGCGTAGGCTCTTCTTGAGCGGTCCTCATCTCCATTAGTGCATATAAGGTTTCCATTTTATTATTGTTAATCAAAAAAAAATTATAATATTTGTAAACTTAGTACGATAAAGTTATAATAATTACAATTACAGTAAAAATTGCTTGTTTATAGTTATACAAAACAGGAAACAAACAATTAAGATTTACGATAACATTTAGATCTTGAAATAGTTCGTTATTAGTTAATTTATCTAAAACACCGATAAATTAAATAAAACCTTATCTTTGAGGATGTGTCTTCGTGTACTGGTACTGTTGTCGCTGATGATGCTGTTGATTATTTTCCTTTTGATATTTTCGTTGGCATATACTAAAACAAAGCCAATTCTTCTTTCAAGGAAAACCTTTCTTTTGTCTGTTATTACCACTGTACCCACATTAGATACGACGACGATGATTTATGATATGTTGCTGAAGATTTGTGATTGTAGTTGTGAAGAAGGCTATTTTTTAACACACACGTAAACAACAAAAAAATATCCATAATAGGACCGAGAACAACAGAAAAAAACTTTGTTTATATGATTTATAATCAATTTCAAGAAAAAAAACATTTTTCCTTTCCTTAAGGGGACTTTTCGTTTCATAATTGACATAAAATACACTTTTTAATTTTGTTTTTATGAAAAGACTATTATATTTATCGAATTGATTCCTTTTGGGCATTTTTATAAAACATATTAAGAATATAAAGATAAATTTTTTTTTGCATTTTTAGTACATCTTGACTACTGTAGAGAGCATCTTCCAAAAGATACTTTTTAAACTGCTCCAAACTTTTTGGGCTTCCTGTAACAGATAGAGTAAAAATTCCAACGGGGTTTTATTCATAAGACTAAATACTAGTAACTAAACCTTTAAAAATATTATGTTACCACCCCTATTTTTTATACAGGGGTAGTTTGCCCCCAAAAATATGGATTTTTTTTGGATTTTTCAGAAAAATGTTTATAAAATGATACAAATATTAAAAATTAAATTTTTTTTAGGTTTAGGTACTAGTATTTAGTCTTATAAATAAAATCCCGTTGGAATTTTTACTCTATCTGTTACAGGAAGCCCAAAAAGTTTGGAGCAGTTTAAAAAGTATCTTTTGGAAGATGCTCTCTACAGTAGTCAAGATGTACTAAAAATGCAAAAAAAAATTTATCTTTATATTCTTAATATGTTTTATAAAAATGCCCAAAAGGAATCAATTCGATAAATATAATAGTCTTTTCATAAAAACAAAATTAAAAAGTGTATTTTATGTCAATTATGAAACGAAAAGTCCCCTTAAACTTATCATATTTTTTATATAAAATTACCTTTAAGAAATGAGTAAATGGAATGAGGTTTTGTAGAAAAAAAAGGTTGGAGTTCTTTTTAACATTTAAAAATTAAATTAAGGAAAGTTGTTTGATTAAAATTCTGATTAATTACGCACTAAACACTAGTATTTAAATATTTAAAGTTTTGGTATGAACTATTTTTATTAAATTATTGTATTTCACACGTTTATATTACTACATATATTCCCCGTGATGAAATTACGTGAACTCATAGTTGGCGAACACACCAGAAATGAAGCATTAATTTAAAATTTTTACAGGTATTTATTTTTAAGTGGGTTCTCAATAACCAACCCCCACGTCCACGTCATGAGAGCTGGGTAACTTACATATACATATACGGCTAACAGAGGATATGGACCTAGTGACTGGCGGTATAGCCGAACCGCCCTTTCATTGGGGTATAATTATAATGAACTACCGCTGTAGGCAAATCACCTACACGCTAGTATCAATCGATTACAGAAACAGCAGTATAGCCTTGGAATCGGATTGGCAATATGGCAACGACTTTTGAAACACAAAACAGGATTACAGTTGGATTGTCGAATGGAAGGACAATGAGAGTAGCATCTAGACAAGCTCAGGTCGAAGAAGAGATGAAAAAATAAAAAGTGATGATACTCGGAATATGTGAATTGAGATGACTGCACTCTGGCGAAATTAACATGACAAATAACAAGCTCATATATTTAGCTGTTCCAGGAACAAGAAAAAGTGGAATAGGTATTATAAAACATCCGGATAAAACTGTATGTACAGTATGATGAGTTGGAAAGCGCATTTCGGAAGGATTATTAAACTCAGATTTTATGCAAGACTAAAGAAAATAACACTGATTACTCGCTGGCTACGAGCCGACTGAAGTGGCAAGCGATAAGAGAAAGGGTGAGTTATACTCTCACATGATAACCATATTAAATGAGATTCCAAGTGAGGATGCAATATTAATGATTGGCGACTTCCACGCAAAAGTAACATTTGATAGGGGAAGTGCAGCAACTGGTCGCCATGGTCTCTAGCACATCAACAAATAATAATATATAGTATAGACTGATGAAGTGTGTTAAGAATACAACCTGATTATTGGTGGAACATTATTTCCCCATAAATATACGTGGATCTCTCCAAACGGAAGGTACTGAAATCATAGACCATATCTGTATCAGTCATAAATGAAAGCAGTCACTTTTTACGTGAGAACGAGAAGACGAGAGGACAGTAATAGAGATCAGAAACTTCTTTCAGGAGAAAGAGAGCTGAGACCTGTTACATATAACAGACGACAGGCTATAAGAAAGAAGAAGTTCGGCATAATTAAAATGGACAACGAAAGAACCAAAAGTGAATCTGTATCATAAATTCAAAAAAGTTCGCATAAGTTGATTGTGAGCAATTTTCATCGTCACACATAAAATAACGAATATTAAGAGTAATTACATGAAAACTCAATTTTAAGATTGAAAAGAATAAAGTAAATTTTTACTTTAAACAAAAAAATAATAAAAAAAACACCGTTTTATTTTAAAATGAACCAAAAAAAAAGAATCATTATACGCTTTATATTAGCTTGACCTGTATGTTGTATGCTATATGTTGTGTTTCATGTAAACAAATCTTGCAACTTGATTTTGACCCACTTCCAGGTATCGGATCAACTTGAAATTTTGCACATATGTATAGTTCGCGTGACAATGCAATCTGACCATTTTGTAAAAAAATCAAGATGGCGGTTCCAAGATGGCGGCCGAATTTTGCAATTGTGCTCCCCGACCCCCGACATGGGTATCAAATTAAAGAGTAGCTATGTGGCGTTATCCAAAATTCAAAATGGCGGCCAACAAAAAATGGTGGACTACCTTTTTCTTTACAACCCACTCGATATGGGTATCAAATGAAAGGAAATGACAAATAGAATACTATTAGCTCTGTGGCGTCATTCAAAATTCAAAATGGCCGCCAACACAAAATGGCGGACTACCTTTTTCTTTACAACACCCTCGGTATGGGTATCAAATGAAAGGATGTGACAATTAGAATACTACTAACTGTGTGGCGGGATTCCAAATTCAAAATGGTGGTCAACACAAAATGGCGGTTTACCTTTTTCTTTACAACGCCCTCGGTATGGGTATCAAATGAAAGTGTACCACGAGTATAGTATAGTAAACTGTGTGACGTCATTTTAAATCCAATATTGCGGTCACTGCAAAATGGCGGAAGACATATAATAGACTAAAAAATAGAAAATAAAAAATACATAAGGGGTATTCATGATCTGTGTTAAACGTCGAGAAATCGAAAAATTTTATCTTCGAAATAGACAAGATCGTGAGCGACCCCTTTAAATTTCCTTGTAAAAGTTTTATTTTTTATATTATTTGCACCTTTCAAATATACTATGATTACATGCATACTTGAAGTCGGCTTCAAGTAGACTTGAAAGTCATGTAACCTCAGATCGACTTCAAGTCTACTTCACTCAAGTCGGCCAGAAAAAATTGTCGGATCGACTTGAACGAGCCATGTAACCCCTGCTTCAGCGCTCGAATTTTGAAATTAGTTCTCTGTTGATTGTGGAGTTCACTTCCTGTGCAATTCACTTAATAAATTTATTTTATTTATATAAGCTGGACATAAAATTGTTTCTTCCATCACTTATTTCGCGGCAAATTTATGCGAAGTGTCAAATATATTTCAAGCCAGCTTGAAGTCAAGCTCTCAAGTAGGTAAGCTGTCGCCGCGAATTAAACTGTCAGTTCAAGTTCAAGTCAAGTCCTCAGTCCGACATGTAACCTTAGTAATACAGCTATCAATCAAAATAAATTCTAAACAATTGAAGTAATTGAAGAAATTGCAGTAAAAGAAAAAAAATGACGTGCATTTTTCGATCTCGATCTCGAGTTGTTGAATTAACACGCCTTTTCAAATGTTATTTGTTAAAATCGAAACAAATATCATTTACTAAGGAAAGTTTCTCCATTTGTTAAACTTTTTTTTCGATTTAACACAAATAACACGAGTAACACAAATAACACAGATCATGAATACCCCTATAGTTTAAAAAAACTAAAAAATACGCTTTGATTTTAAAATGAACTAAAAAGTAAAAAATAATTTTGAGTTTTTCAAGTCAAGTTTTTATTGTTCCAGCCAGAATATGGAAACAACCTACCTTTCGAAATGTAAAAAAGCGTTTACAGATTTTACAGACAGGTAGACAGACAGAGAAACTTTCACTTTTATATATATAGATAAAGGCTCAATGGTGTTTCTTGTATTTTGCATAAAAATTGTCTAGACGAACGGGCGGGCGGTGGTGACCAATTGAATGCTTATCAATAATTTTGTGTTGCGGGCAGCAGCGGGCGGTGGGGAGCTACCAAGTATCTTTTATGTTATATTGTAGTTTTCTAGCAATGGTTGAAATCAAAACTAGTACGCGAGTTTTCCTCTTTTGGATACACACTATATTTGAACTCGAACGACAACTGGAAGGAAAGTATGATCATTTTCAATAGAAACATAATAACGCTTGAATAAAAACAAACAATCTTTAATCAAATGAAGAAAAAAAAAACAATCACAATCCTTCGAGCCGGATTTGAACCAGCGACCTATGGATATCTACAAATTACTCAACTTCTACAGTCCACCGCTCTACCAACTGAGCTATCGAAGGCGCATAATTTCCAATTTCAATGTAGTGATAGGTGTTCTCATGTTATCAACAAGTGACGAAATTCACTTGAAACAACAAAATTATTATACAAGATAACATTTAAAAAATAAACAAATCACTGTGTACTATGGGCAAAATGGATATTTTGGGAACAAATCTTGCAAAACAAAATCAAATCCAGAGTTTTAAGGAAGCAATTTTCAGGTGTCACCACCACGGTCGATTTGTCAAAAACTTTACAAATCAATAATATGCATTTATAAGGGCAAACTCCTACGCAATTATGCGTTAATGTCATTCTAGTTTTATTAACTTAAAAACTTAATCATAAATTTATTTACAAAAATACTAAGGATACATGAAATTACTTACGAAAATTGATTCTAAAAATTACGAAAATTGAAAATATTTTAGATGTCCTTTTTCCACAGGTTATATCTCGGCTGATTTCGTGACCTTTCACTGAAACTTATTTACAATTCTGTGAACTTTTGACTAGCGTTACTAATTACAAATAAAAAACTATATTCAATTTAGAAATGTTTATTTCGTGTACAGAACAATAGTTTGCAGCCCGCAGAATCTAGTAGAGCAGTAAAAACACGGACGATCTCCCTTTTTCTTGGTCAAAACTTCGGAGGGAATTGACATATGCCGCTTCGCTTTCAGCCATTGATAAAAAAACACATTTAAAACTGTACTTTCTGTACAGACAGCGCGATAGCCCTAATTTTCTACGTAGTTGTGAATAAACAAAAATTTCTTTTTCAAAAAAAGAGAAGCGTGCACTTATCAAAACTCGAAGCCACGAATACATATGCAAGAAATGTCAAATTTGTGGCAGAAGCAGAACTGACATTTTGCAGATTTTTCATGAAATTCAAAGGATTAAAAGTCATTGTTTAAAGTGAAATTTCCCGCAGAATAGTATAAAATTTCAATATTATTAAAAAAGAAATATTTAACAATTTTATTTAAGGTTATAAGCGATTTAAAAACATAAATCCACATCGACGCTTGTGATGAAATAACACTTTCATGAAGAGGCGGCAATCGTTGCATGGAATTACTTATTACTTTGCCCGCGGTAAGTTTATGTTTCTAAAATTAATCTCGAAATCACAACTAATTACGTGCGTGAACTGTGTTTTACCAGAAAATTTATGTAAAACTAATAGAAAAGCAATAAACAGTATTCTGTGAAGTTTTCCCCAAACTTTTGATAACATTGGCGTAGAAGTGGGGGCGACGAGTGACAAATATATAGGATCTTTCGTTAGATTTTGTGAATTGACATGCATGTGAAATTCCTAAACTGAATAGGGCTTTCCATACCGTAGTTGATACGAGCTTCTACAACCTTTCTCAATATACTTCATTTCAATTCATTTATGCTTATTCTGGACACAATTAACATCTTTCAACTTGCTTATAAAATCGATGACTTTACAAAGTCTAAATAACCCAAATTATGGGTATTAATGGTTAAGGAATTTTATGGAATTAAATTAAATAGAATTGAGCATTATTGGCTCACTTATGCCGCAGAATGTTTTTTGGAGATGATGCCCAGAAACAAATTATATATAAATACAGATTTTTCTATTGCAATAATACTTCCTCATACCTAATGCCCGGTTCACATTATTCCAGTCCAGTAATCCAGCGAGTCAATCCAGTCCAGTGCTGGACTGGATCATATCGTCTACATTATTCCAGTCCAGTAATCCAGCGAGTCAATCCAGTCCAGTGCTTGACTGGATTCATATCGTCTACAAGTCATTCAACATTTATTGGATAGTGAATATAATTTCAAGAATGCATCAACTAATTTTATCAACTAATAATTAACTAATTAACTAATTTTATCAACTAAAACAATGCGATTATAAAAAAACAATACGTATTTACTCTTCAACATTTAATCCAGAACTGGACTGGTCGTCTCTACACTATTCCAGTGGCGCTGGATTGGGCGAGCTGGAATGAAAAAGTAGACTGTCAATCCAGTCACTGGACTGGATTGTTCACTGGAATGGGTACAATCCAGTGCCGGTTCACATTATTCCAGTAGCACTCCAGCGCTGGATTCGATCACTGGACTGGATTGCTACTGGAATAATGTGAACCGGCCATAAAAATTGTTCACAGAAATAGAATGACCCGATGCGTGATTTTCGTGATCAATACATACTTTTGTTTCGAGCAACGTGTGCAATGTTTGTTTATTATTTTATTATCGTCACTAGCTCCACCGTTTGCTATTGGCCTTGGCTTCTTGCAAGATCCTGCTCCAGAACTTGGCTAGCTTGAAGTCTCTAATTTCTTATTCCTAATGTTTGTAGGATGTTCGTCTACGTCAACTCTGGTGGTTGTATGTCAGCCAGCAGGACCTGGTATGATGGTTGCATGTCAGCCAGCAGGACTTGGAAAAATTAATTTTATTGAAGGAATAAGGGATCAGTTCATGTATTTAAACATATTAAAATCAAATGTCTGTCAAGGCTTTTCAAATCCAAGCATCTAACCATAACGTCTATACTTTTACTATATAAGACAATGGTTTTACTAGTCCTCATATATGCATCCGAAACGTGGGTGCTTAGCAAAAAGCACTCTAACCTCTTGGCGGTGTTCGAGAGGAATATACTTCGGAGGATTGTTGGCCCCTTATGTGAGGAAGGACGATTCCGGAGACTATAATGACGAGATCTACGAGCGCTATCGCGACATAGATGTTGTGAAGAAAATAAAGCTCGGTAGACTCCGGTGGGCGGGACATCTAGCTCGTATGAGTGAAGATGAGCCTACTCGGAAAGTTCTCTGCGGTAAGACCTATGGGATGCGACAGCGAGGGAGACCCAACCTCCGCTGGAAGGATGGCGTAGACCAGGACGCTCAGAGCTAAGGGATGCCAAACTGGATGACATCGGCTCAGAATCGGGACCGGTGGAGAGAACAGTTGCGAGAGGCCAGGACCGGATTCCGGTTGTAGAGCCGTTAAACAAGAAGAAGAAGAAAATCAAATGTGATGCAGAGGGTAAGACAATTGGGTATAGAGAGCAATTTCTACTTTTACCAGGATAATGACGTACACAACGCCTACAATGTTAGGAGCTGACTTATTCATAACTGCCCTCATGTGTTGGAAACACCACCTCAGTCTCCTGATCTCAATCATTGAGAATTTATGGAGTTATTTAGAGAAGTTAAGAAATCACATTCTATACCTAATAGAGATTCTTTAAAAATCGCACAACGAAGAATGGGCTAAAATTGAGCCTTCATACTGGCGAAAATTAATCGAGTCAAGGCCAAATCGTCTTAAAGCAGTTAAAAATCAAAAGGGATTACCAACTAAATATTAGTTAATAAAACTATTATGTAAATTTAGGATTTAGGATGAATTCAGTATTATGTTCCATTTTATCCTTGAGGCTGTTTTTGTTATTTTTCAGAGTTTTATCATTTTTTTATAATGAAATGGTTGAACAGAAATTTAGTAATTTTTTTTTAACTATTTATTTATAATGCTTTTAGGAAAATATGAAACCATTAAATATAATGTAATATATAAATTATTATTTCTTAATTGAAGTTTTTTCTTTGCCTTGTTCCATTTTAACTTTGAGCCACTGTATGTACATAATATTACTAACCTTGAAAAGACTCTAAATATCTTAATAATATCTCGCATGACTCAGTTAAGTGATTATATAGAATACTTATTAGAAATGAGGTGTATTTAAGCTAATATCTTTATGCCGAAATTGCAATATTTCGCTATAATACTTTTGGTTTGAGAGCTCTTGCATTAGAGAAAATAATTTATATAAATTCTTAAGTAATTCTCCCAAAATACAGCACTGATTATGGATTTAATTTCTTTTAGGTTCAATAAAGTATTAAAGCGTCACTTCAGAAGTGAACATTTGCAACTTATATCTACTTACATATATGTAACAAGGACTATATGAGCTATTTTAATTTTATATATAAAGAATAAATGTAAGTAGAAAGTAAATTGATATTAATTTTTGCTGACAAATTACTAAAGAAAGTAATTTACAGGATACAAATCTTAATATGGAAAAGGATGAGGTAAGTTATTATATTAAGGTTGAAGAATCGAATTAGCCTCGTTACTTAGATTATCAATATTTATAGTATGGGAATTCAAAATTCCAGATTAGGTTTTCTTTCTATACTTAATTTATTTTATTTCTTCACTCTCCTTTTATTTATCACTTCTGCTTAGATTTTGATTTTAAAATTATGAAATTAACAGCAACTAGAAGCATTTTCAGATTGAGAACTATACGAAACGAATCAGATGGTGTTTTATCAGAATATGTATCCTGTTAAATCTATATTAACTTATTTTCTCGAGCCCCATTTTTGTGTGTATGTATACTAACAATTTGTTTACACGAATATTTTAATTTATTAGCTTTTTGTTCGATATAAGGTTAGGAATCTTCTAGATACTTAAATGGCCCTAAAATCCTTGTACGACTCGGGACTTCGTGCAAGTCTTTTCCTCCAGCCGTTTCTACGCTTTGGCACTTCTCTTCAGTTGAAAAATTTAGCACGTGTTCCAACTACCTATCTTGGTCTTCAAGAAATTCCGTTTCCTACGAAAATTATAGCTATTATTCTTTTTTTGGAGGTTCGTAGACATGCCCGAGTCATCGTAGTTTGCCCAGTTTTATGTGTACGTCTATAATTATTTCGTCATATATGTTTCACTTCGTTTGTTCCAATACCACATTCTTTTTGGTTAATAATTACAGGTCCAAATATACTCCTTATGCCGGATCCACCATTCAAACGTGTGGATAAGGTCGCTTGTTAACGACAACGAGCAACGGTCCGATTTTTGCAACGGACCGTTGTCCGTCGCTCAGTGTTCTTTAGATAAGTATGAATGTTTGTTCACGCTCCGGACATTCACCTGTTGGCTGTATACGCGCACCCGTAAGGCGTTTGGCTTGGCCTGTGTAAGCTTGGCAATGCTTGTGGCCGATCCGGTCGAGTGTGGATGCTCCCCAAACCAAAGCAAACGTTTTCAATTTGCAAACGCTTGCCAAACCTTGACAAACGCGTGGATCCGGCATTAGAATTTTCTTTTCGAAGGCTTTGGGTTGATTGTATGTTTGCTTGTTTAATGTCCAATCTTCAGACCCGTAGCATAGGACCGAGCAGATTCATGTTTTTTATATTCTTAGGCCCCTAGTCCGATGCTCGTCAAACAGTCGAACGAATGTTCGATCGAAAAAGTGATAGTCGCATTCTCGATTGTAGTGAACCGAGTCGATTGCAGTCGATGGCAGTTCACGATTGCATTTAGATGGTCGAATGCGTGTGTTGTGTTTATTTAATTTAAACACCAACAACTTTCTTAAAACAACATTACCATTCAATTTCCTTCAAAAAATTCATCAAAATAACTTCTCAGATACGATGGCGGTACTTTTTGTTCGATTCGACTGCGTTACGGACTACCAATATTTTTCACACTCGAATCATCTTTAGATTCTCGATCGATTGACGAATCGAATTTTGTACTAGGGGCCTTACTTTCATTACTTTAAAATATCTTTGTTCTTTAGAGCTACGTGTAGCGCGACATAGTTTTTCTGCGGCCACGATGTGTTTATATATGTCGGTCTTTATCTGTTTCTCTGCATTAAGCATTGTCTCTAGGTATGAAACGTTATCGACATTTTCCATACTATATTCTTCAAGATTAATGTTTCGTCCTAATATTTGGTCTGTTTTTGATACAATCATTTACTATTATCGTGCCATTTCTATTATTTTTGAAAATTTTGCTTTACATCTTGCACTTTTTATCCAATCACGACGGCGTCATCGAAGGCTAGTATCAGAACGTTTTTTTTGAAGATGCCATTTAGTTCGACTTTCCTTATGGTTGCTTCCGAAAGTAATATTGAAATATATTGGTGAGATTGCATCTCAAATTTATTAAGATTGTGCTTTAATGAAGGTCCACGGGTGTAGTTATATATTTCATAAAATAAAAAATAATAACTTTTTATTTCTTTTTTATAGTCAAGATGTTGTGTTAGCGGATGTATTAATTACAAAGGCTCTCAACCAGATTCAGTTACATTTCACGAGTTAGTGTTTCGCAAATGTTAGAATAAAATTTTCGAATATTTCAAAATCTTACATTTCAGTTTTCCAAATAATTCCGTTGAGCGTGGAAAGTGGGTGAAAGCTTTAGGGATTCCAGAATCACTTATAAAATTCCGCGCTGGAATATGTTCCATACATTTTAAAGATACCGATTTAATTAAAACTTCTGCAGGAACCATCATAAAGCTTGACGCTATACCATCCCAACATATTGGTTATAAATATAAGAAAAAGCATCGTTTTGTTTCTTTAAACAAATCAAGCAAAAATCAAGAGGTGGGTATTTGTATGTTTTTTTACAAATTGTTAATATTATTTTTAAATTTTACTTTCTAGTTGAATGTTGATTGTTCAGATAGTCCAGATAACGAAACAATTACTGCTTTAGCTAAAACCCCAAATAGAACAATGTCTTCTTCAAGGAGTAGCCCAATATTATTGGATGTAAGTAAATGATTTTTTCTAATACAATTTTTTGGTTATCACTACTTAGCTTTTTGCTTGCTTCTCAAAACAAATTCGTAGGGTTTTATTCGTTCTTTTGCTTTCCTGTTAGCCTTTTGTGTGTCCAATTGACGGTATAGTCTGTAGGTCGAATACGCATTATTTAGCGTTAATTAATTGAATTACTCAATGTTCGACATATTGTCTTGAATGGCTATGATTCTTTTTATAGTGGGTTGATCGTTCTTAACCATTGAATTGTGACAGATAGATGTCGTTAGCGTTATGCTGCTTTTTATCATTTAGTGATCTCGATAGTTCAGAGCAAGGCATCCCAGATGCAATTTTTGGATCGTTGGTTTATTTCCAACGCAGACACCCTTTCCTGGTTTTTTTTCTTTTCCTGTTTTCTTGTCATTCCTTTGTTAATAATTATCTTCCCTAAACGTAACCTCCCTTATGTAAGCATAACGGAAACAGGCTCATTTTCGATCACCGAACTCAATCAACATGTGACGCGGAAGTAATAGATAAAGGCCACTTATGAAAATTAAGTAACGTCGTTGAATTGTACAAGCTTCAACGATCATGAAGACTAACGCTGTCACGTGTCAACAAAGCTGTGAAGTGGATCCGAGGAGATTGAAAACAGGTCTATTTAAAAAGTAGCTTGATGTTTTGTCCATCGAGGAGTGTGCAAAAGGCTATATATTTATAGCAACCAGACCAGACTCACCAACGCGATATATATTTTTTAGTTGAGGTTTTTCTGTTAGGCACACAAGAAATTCGCTAGCAGATCTTTCTGTCTAAGACCTTAACACTTGTTGATTAATATTTTATTGGAATTTAGATATTCCATAAGCTTTTAATTGATTATTGTTTTCATAACTTTGGAGAGAATAGAAGTAATTATAATTTCTTCTTTTGACGGGGTACAACCGGAATCCGGTCCTGGTCTCTCACAATTAACTTATTTATTTTTTGATTCATTTTAATAGTTTCACTATGCAAGCTAAAAAGAATGATAATTTTGGATCATTGTTAAAAAATATAAGCATCAAGCGCTACCTTACATCTTAGATATTTTTTGTATTTCATTGTCAAATTTAAAAATTATTCTAATAATAATAATCACATTTTTAGGACGACTCTCTTCTGCGGCCATTAAAAAGAAGAAAAACTACACCAAATGTCATTTCTAAAACTAATGATACACCCGAAAAATTAGTTAATGTTACCTTCTTTGATGATAATGCTGTAATATCATCAGAAAATGGTGAAGATGTTAATAATTCATCATTTGAAGCAGAAGAAACTAAATTAATTCCATATCAGCCACCTAAATCTACTAAACGTTTTTCTGCTCTCTCTAACAAATTGCTACAATCGCAATATGTATGCGAAATCGATACTAGTGATGATGATTGGTCTGAACAAGCAGAAAGACTACCAAAAAAGAAGGGGAAGAAAAAAAGATTTAAGAAAACTACAACGATTGTTCCAAGCGAACCAATCTCAAAACCAGATGTTGTAAATAGCATGAATCATCATAAGGCAAATCATAATAGTAATTCTGGAAAAAGCTTTAATCCTATTTGTATTGCTGGATGCAAAAATGAAGCAATATTATTTCCTTTGCCAAGAGACTATAAAGTGTAAGTATATATTTTTTTTAGCCATTATCACAATTAAGTTAATTAAGCTATGCAGATGTATAAGCGGTCACAGAATTGTTTTGAGAATTGTATGTATCTGCTGGTTCTATCTTACCATCCGTTTTTGAACACTCGCGCTTCTGAAAGGTTAACTCATAGAACTTCCACATAAATAAAATAGAGCATCCCATAAGCTCAAGCACGATATTTTTTTGGGGGCATTCTTGCGGTTGGCCAGAGAATTCAATGGCGGTGGCTTAATAACTAGTGCTTTCTTTCAATCGCTTGGAAGTTGTTCCTGCAATCAGACTTCCTCAATAGATTTAGCAGCACTGCTCGGACTCGCCAAAATTATTGAAACAATAGGAGGTCTCTTGTGTAGTCACCTCTGGAATAAACAGTGTCGTTTATTACATACACGAGGGGCCAGTTGGAAAGTAAAATATAGAGCATGTAGATATAGCCCAGTCATTAGAGCGAAAAAAGGCCGATGTAGCTATAAAATTGTAGAGCAAACTACTGGCACTACTACTAAAATCCAAAAACCAGCTAAATTTTAGCCATGTGGAATTGTTAAAACAAAAATTAACAACAAAAAAGGGGTCGTTTTTACGTTTTTTGCGTATACAATAAAAAGTATTGAAGGTAACGCAATTCATCCAGTATTTTTTATTCTATACGCAAAAAACGAAAAAAATACGCCTTTCGAAGCGCCCTGCAATTATTTCAAAGCAAAATTTCCACGATGAGAGTGTTTTGAGGGCAGTTTGATTGTTCGGAAAAAAACTAATGTTAGCGCTTTTCAAACCTTTCTCAAGGTGGAGCCTAGCGTAGGTCTAAATGCCATGTATTTCAGTCTGGAAAACAGAAGGCCACTTACCAATTGCATACCTTGGAGTTGGGCCATGCGACACCAGCAGTAAACCAGTTGAGGTTTCTTGGACACCCAGGAAGGATGAGTTTCTTCCACTCGGATCGATCCGGAATAATCCGTTATATTGGCATACACCTAAGGAAATTTAAGAAGAACTTACCCTAGCAATCGTACTTTTATTTTCTCTAACAGGCGAATGGCTATCAGAATGATAAGTTCCTGTAGAACCAAGTCGCAATTAGTCTGGAATTGCCAACGTGGCATTAATAACCTGAGTTTTCTCAAGCAGGTTGCTCTTATTTGGATCTCAAGTCATCGAAGGCGATAAAAAGGAAAGTGTCATAGCAAAACTGTGGTGGTAGCACGTAAGTTGTTTCAATCGATCGAAACAACTTACGTGCTACCACCCCAGGGCTATGATAGATATGATAGTGCAGCCGACCTTATCATATGGTCCAAGATGTTTTCAGGAGTAAGCTGCACTTCAGCAACTGCTTCCAACGCAGTCCTGTGCTCCGCAAACCTCGGGCATTTAAAGAAGACATGGTCCGTGTCCCCTTTATCGTCCGGGACCCACTTCTCCACATTTGGTATGAGTCTCCTCTGGCCCTTAGTAGACTCGTCCCACCTCCTCTGCTATATTGCGATGGAGTGGCTGCACGCCAGAGTCCGCCGTACTTCCTTGGACCCCCCTCGCATATTCCGGGTCGTACAACCTCTTGCCCTCCATTGCAAGAATATCAATGGGAATCATTCGAGCTATCACACATCCTGCTTCTTCAGACGTAGTACGGTATGCACAGCATACTCTAAGGGCACTTAACCGATATGCAGAGTTTATTTTCCTATTGCGCACACTGGCGCTGCATACAATGGGGCCGAACTAACCACTCTTGTAATGAGGAGGCATCGGCTTGGCCTAGGGCCCCCTATATTAGGCAGCATCCTCGCAAGTGCGCTAATAGCGGAAGCCTTTTTCCGCTCTGCCTGCCAAGTGTACCCGGAGTTGAGCCTTCGGTCAATCATCCCTCCCAAAATACCTAAGTGCGGGCTGCGAGCGGATGACCTGGACACCTACTTTCACTGCTATGGTCTCCACCTTTTTCCGCTTTCTGATTAGCACTACTTCCGTTTTGTGCTCAGCTAGCATTAGACCAGCGTTCTTGAGCACCGTGTTTATTTCCCATATCGCTTCGATCGCGAATATCTCGATTTCGTCGAGTCGCTTTCTTACTACCCTTTACACCCTTGAAGATCGGATTCTTTTGAAACATACCAAGCCCTGGGACTCCGCGCCTGGTTTCGCTAAGGGTTTCTACCGTTAAAGGCTCGCAAACCAGTCAAAGAAAGGATGTTAAGCTACAAGTTTATTGATATTTATTAGTTAAATTAAAAATGTATACTTTAATTTATTTATCTTTTAAGATAATATATGATAAACCAATATAATTAAATATTACAGGGCCAATTTATGGTTGGAATTACTTGATAAAACAAAGCTAGAAACAAATTTAAAAGCAAAAGATATCCAAGATGGTAAATACTGGATCTGTGGAAGTCATTTTTCGTCACAAATGAAAGATGCAACTGGAACAAAACTGCAACCATGGGCAATACCAGATAATAATATTCCAAAAAAAGTTACTGTAAGAATGAAAGAAGAAAACTAAAATAAATCTCTTATATTTTTTTTTTGTTAGTTACAGCACATGCTTAGAAAACCAGCATATACTCGTTCCAAAAGGAATGACTCAAACGCAATCCAACCGCATCCTGCGACTGCATCCAGATTAGTTGGTCCTAATAGCCGATTAAAATCTACTACTGCGAATAATAGTGAATTGCAATCAGTTTTTCCAATTTTCTCATCGATACCTGCGACAGTAACAATAAAGCCACCACCAACAGAATCGAGAAATAATTTACAAAATTTGATTTTTATCAACAACCAACAAGAAGTAGTTTCAGGATTAATTAAAAGTTCATTAAATCCTACATCAATATTAAATTCATTCCAACAGGAAATGGTTAAGCAATTAGAAGCTAATAACCGGTTCGTACCTGCACCGGTAAATAATCTTGTAGATCTTCCACAGCATTTTGTTGTTAAAATGGTATTTTTAACTGTTGATAAAACTGATGTTAATCCAACTGCTGCTTTATTGAAACAGATGAAAGCCTTAAAACTAAGGCAACGCGTTGATGAGGAAATGACAGCAATAAGACTTGCTAATTCAATGGATTCTACAAGAAAGTTTTCAAGTATTAATTCTGTTGAAGATTCTATTAAGCTGAAAGCTGTTGATAGAAATTTAAAAGTAAAATTAATTGATGAAATGCCGAGGGTAAATGGTGTACCAGTATTTATGCAGAATAATATCGCTATAAATACACAAAATAATTTTAATGTAAGTACAGATAATCGAGATCAATTCTTAGCACCGAAACCAATAATGAAAAATCGTCAAAGCCAATGTAATATACTTAAGAACGAACAAAGGAATAAGATAAAACAAAAAGATAAGCAAACAATAACGGAAAGTACATTAACGAAAGATAAATGCATTTCAACAGATGATTACGATGATGAATTTGAGCAATACTTGATTCAAGAAGTTGTTCCATCGGAAAATTCTGATTTTCGTTATATTGATGATGGACAATGCGTATGCAATCACTGTGAAAAGATTTTCGCATCTAGTTCGCATGCTAGACGTCATGTTGAACAGCATAAAGATAAATCACTACTTTGTTCTAAATGTGGTAAATTATGCGTGAAGCATATGGCAATGTTCCAGCATGAATTGAAGTGTAATGGTAGTGGAGTAGGTCGCAGAGGTAGAGTATGCACGATTAGATCATTAACTTATGATGCTGAAACCGAATTAATATTTCCGTCATCACCAAAATTGGAAGATAAGACTTGCAGTATTTGTGGTAAGGTAAGCGATTGTATGATTAAGCATTTAGATCATATGAATAAGCATACTGGTAATAGACCGCATAAATGTACATGCGGTGCAACATTTCGCAGTGCGCCTAGCTTTTATGCGCATCGTAAAAGATTTGGTTGTAGCGGGAAAAATTCAGATTTTGCACCATATGGTATTAAGTTAGGTACAAGAAAAACAAAAGCTGAAAAGGAACAATTACAGATTGAAGATAATGAGAAACCAAAAAAAAGGAGTTCAGATCCAGATAAATATTTTTGTGCAATGTGCAATGTTAGATGTCCGAATTATGTTACATTTAGAGCACATCGAAGAAAGCATAATACTGAAAGAAATCATGTATGTCCAGAATGTAATAATACATATAAAGATGCTGTAAGCTTAAATCAACATATAAGACAAAGGCATTTAAAGAAAAGTGTTTGTACTGTTTGTAATAAGAAATGTACACCACATTATTTAACCATACATATGAGAACTCATACTGGTGAGAGACCATACAGCTGTGTTGTGTGTAAAGAGAAATTTATATCAATGCCACAATTACAAGCTCATAAACGTACTGTACATCAAATTGGTGAGATAAAGAAGCAAGAAAGAAAACTATTTCCATGCTCGATATGTTGTAAGAAATTTGGCTACAAGAAGTCCCTTCAGCATCATCTTGAACGCTTAGAGCATTTGCATAAGGAAAGGGCATGGAAGGAATCAATTGGACTTGAGTTTTATACTTGTGAATATTGTAGAGTATCATATGAATTCTTTGGTAGATACGCTGAACATATTGGACGAGCGCATAACGCGCATTGTTTCTATAAAATGAAAGAGAAATTAAAAGAATTCGAGGAGCGTCTTCTGCCACCAGAATATGTCGACGAAGAAGTAATACCATCTAATAATACCAATTCATATAAATGCAATTTATGTCAAATTAATTATGAGAACCAAAAATCCCTGGAAGATCATCTATTCAGTACGGAACACTTAAAAGAAGAAAAAATATGGAAAGAAAAATATGGCTATATTGTATTTACCTGCGAAATATGCGGTGATGCATTTGATATATTTGGTAAATATGCTAAACATTCATATACAATACATCAAGCACAAATTTATAAACAACTTGAAAGAAAATTTCAAGAATTTCAAAATTATTTTAATATGATTAAGCACGGTAATGAGACAATTGTTGAAGAAATATATTATGATGGTCATTATGATAATATAATTGAAGAGAATGATATTGATCAGCAACAATATCAAGATATTATTGAAGAAGAAAAAGTCGATGATTTAAATATTAAGGGCTATCAAGAGGTTCATATTGCTGATGTTAATATGAGTGATTTAGATAATCTCCAGGTGAACAACAATGGTGAAACATTTCAAGTGGTAAAATATGAAAATGATGGTGGTATTGATAATTCAGTTGTTCAAGAAATGCAAGGTCTTGATGATTATTTAAATATTAAGTCGGCTTATAAAACGAAAGATGTCATAGATGTTGAAAATTAATTTGATTATCGGCCTGCTGTTATGTAATTTTAAATGAATAAATCTAGTTTTTATTATAATTTAATGTTATAATAATAAAAATCTCCTTTTTTTACTAATGGTATTTGTTCTACCAATTTAATTAAATAAAATAGATGATCATCAGCTTTACGACCGTCGTGTCAATTAGCTAAGGCACACATTGAGCTGTGTCCCGCAGTAGGCGCAGAGCGGGGCAGCACAGAAAAAACGGCCTTACACATTTGTCTAAGCACATTGGGGAACAGTTTTTTTTAGACAGTTTGACGAAAGTAATTTTAAAATGGAGGAATATCTAAATTTATTAAGCTCGAAGGATAAGGAATTTGAAAATTTATAAAAATCGATTAATTTTTCTTCCATTTTTTAAAAAAAAGTACTTACGCGGCATGTAGCACACAGTTTCTGTGCCCCATCCACAAGTGTCGTGAAGCCTGCGCTTGGCGCAGTATTCGTGTCATCTGCTCTGCATTGCAATTCGCGGTTCCCCCTTAAAAAGCATGAGACACAGAAACTGTGCTGCACTGCATGTGTCGCCTGCGTCTCAATGTGCGCTCGGCCTTATTAACCTTGGTCTGAGGGCTCAGAGAGAAGTAATGGCCTCGGCAGTCACTCTCCCAATCTGGGGTTTCCAGGAGAGCTTTATATCCAGGTTTATGCCTAGATATTTAGTCTCCTTTGAGAAATGATCTAGATTCTAGAGAGGGACACCAGCTATGGGGAGTTCAATGCACTTTTTAGCCGTGATTTCGCTGGTCGCGTTAAAGGTAACATTTGCAAACGCACCCTCGATATTTGCAAAAGCGCAGACAAATATTTCCTTGGCCCCGAGGGACCTCTCGATATGTATATTTAACTAGTACCTCGATGGCAATGTCTGTAGATCTGCCTGGCCAATAGGGAAATTGCAAGTGGAGTGGGTTCGCTGTAAGACTCTCCCTAATATGTTGTCTAGAACGTTCTCTGTCGTTTTCAGTAGAAAGGAAGAGGGATTGATGGGTGGGTAGGATTTTGCTTCCTTATTCGGAGTTCTTCCCTGCTTTAGGAATAAAGGCCAACCTTACGATGCTTACGGTGCTGGAGACCTCGAAATATGGGTCAGCGTAAAGCTACCTTGAAATAGTTGCAGCAGGATTTGTAGGATCTCTTCCAAGCCTTTCTGAAGTTGTATCCCAGCAGCCTTAAAGGGCTTGAAGGCACCAAAGACCCATTCGATCTTACTCGCAGTGACAATTCTGTGCAGAATTCCTCAAGTAAGTCACGCCTTTATTCCTGTTATAGGACATGTGGAGAAAAACTACCTTCGATCCAGTATTGTGTTCTAAGGCCATTCCAGGGTGAGTTACTAGAGACCCCGGAAATGGGTACTCGTTAGTAGCTCCATGCTATCTCTGGGGTGGCAGCACAGAAGTCGTTTCAACTCAGTTGTTATGGGTTTTAAATGGAAAACTTGAAACAGATGACGACTTCTGTGGTGCCACCCCAGGTGTTTTCTGTAAGGGATCCCTCAGGAGTAACCTAATGGAGGCTGGAAGTTTGTCTATTGTAAGGGCTTTATTGTAGAGGTCCCAGTTCAACGAGACCTTAGCCCTTTTGAATTGTTTTCTAATTTCAAACAACCAACGAAAACAGAACTATCATTGATGTAGAAATTCCCAGCAAAAATGTAATAATAGACAGCGTCCAGACGTACGCATGTCGAACGTATCAACAAACCAGCCAGAATAAAATGATTTTTAACTCGCACAAAGTGAAGTTCGAAATGTATTGGATTGTGATATTTCCCATGAAATCCATTTCTATTTATTATTTTCGATTGTTTCTTCCTGCTGCTTTCCATATTCTTTTACAAACTCGTACCAGCGCTTGTAAATATTGTTGTTAAATTTAAGATACTCTTTTCTAACCTCTTATCTAAAGGAAGGTCTTAAAGATATGCCTTGCAGTCAGTGGTAATCTACTTGCAAGATACGCAAGGAACAGAACCAGGTCTTTTACTCTATTTAATCTATGCAAATGACCTCCGCAGAAATCAAGATTTATTTATTATTTATTTTGTTTATGTTAGAAAACTTTTGGAATATGCATCAAATGTACAGGCAACTTCAACAGTCTCGGAGGTTAATGAGGGACAAGTGGCTAAAAGATCAATTACGAATTCCGGATCAGCCAGTACGTCCGAGTTCACTCCCGAAGAGATGGAACAGCCAAAAAGATCAGAGATGAAAGCCTCTATCCTGTAGTCCTGGAAGGTAATGACAAAAGAGTTTACGGGACTGGAATGGGATGGTCGACAACCTACAGGGCGGCACGGCAAATCCAGGATTTGGGAGCAGCTACGATGGCATAGCTGTCAGTTACCTCGGCATGGGTGTGATTCACTGCTTTTACAACATTATTGTTAGTATAGGAGTTAAGGCGTCCTATACTCCCCTTCCTTGCGTTTGAACTATGGGATGTTGCAGAAAATCGGAAATACTGACAATGGAAGATTGTTCTCTACTATAATCAAGTACTCTACTCCACCACTTACGTTTTCATTAGGCGCGCTCACTAGATAGTTATTACTCACCCAGTGTACTATACCACTAATTCTACTTACGAAAACCCGGAATAACTCGGATAGCGGCAGAGTTGACGGTTTTATTTCGGAAACACAGGTCTCAGTCAGCGGACTGAAAAAAAACGAGTAAGTCCCAGCTAATTGGCCTTCCATAGTGCCAGACAGGTCTTAACTGGCTTTGTAGGGGTTTGAAATTGACATGGGAAGTTGGCCCTAATTAGGCAGTAGTACGAATTACCAAGAGGTGAATCGACTTCGACGCAGTGTTGTCTTAGATGAGAGGTAAGAGGTCAAGGAGCTACTTATATAAAAATTACGATTCTATTACTTTCTTCCTAATCATATTGTGTCGATGCCGGCCAAGAAAGGATAGACGACCAAATCAGGCGAAGGAAATGGAATTGGATTGACCATACCTTGCGACGCGAAAACGAGAATCTAGCCAAACAGGCCTTTGACTCGAATTCCCAAGGAACCCGTCGAGTCGGAAGACCTAGAACAACATGGAGAAGAACCCTATTAGCAGGGGCGGCAACAACTGGGAGATCCTGGTCAGAGCTGAGAGCTGTCGCGCAAAATAGAGTCCGCTGGAGGGCAACTGTTTCCGCCCTATGTCCAACTTAAAGGAGTGTAAATTAGAAGAAGAAGATAGTGCCAACCTCGACATTAAAAACCTTCCAGGATAAGCCTTTTGATATAGCCTAAAATCTCCCTGGGAATAGGAAAGTCGCGATGGAGGAGACTAAATCTCCTCCTCGCTGTAGTATCACAGTCTCACAGCAAGTGTTCCGCAGTTTCACAGAACCGATAGCTACAGTGAACTACTAGTCCTATTCTGCTTAGATGATAATTGAGCGAACAGGGGCTCGTCAGGAGCTCTTAGTCTAAGATACGTAGAAGAGGTACCTTCACCGATCGACTAACCGAATGAAATTTTTTTTCATGATAGATATGCTAACAAAAGTAACGGTGATGGGTTGCCTAACGAAATATGTTCAAGGCTATATTTAATAGGCGTTTTTTCGCCATTTTCCGCCCTTTTCTTAATTTTGAGGCGAAACTATGCATTTTGGTGAAAATATCAAAGAGCAAAGTTGTAGAACATAAAATTTCCTACAAATTTTGTCTTTACTGTTTTTTCGAATTCCGCATAGTTTCGCCGCTAGCGGCTGTTTTGCACCTTTTTTTAGATCTTACGTGGCAGCTAAGCTACAAAAAGTTTCCGGACAAACAAGCGATGAGTTTGCCCTTACTCCAGCAAGGCTGTCGGCAATTCCATTACCAATAGCCGTGCTCCTTTTCTACTTTTAAGTAATCCGGAGTAAAAAAATTAAAGGAACGCAAAATTTGTCGATATGAGTAAAACCTATGAATTTTCTGTGAGAGCAGGAGTAGTTCCAAGTAAATACGAGTAAAAAAGAGCAGAAAAGGAACACGGCCAATGTGACCTTCGTCGCCCGGAATCCACATCAGCGTAACATTGTTGTTTGTGCTGAGGGATTTCAGAGATAGTAATATAGCATCGTAATTATTTTGCCGCTAATTCGCTCAGCAATTTTTGGAGCAAATTATTTTTATTTACCTCTACAGTGGTTACCCGGTTACGTGCCTATGGATTTAACGTGCGGAATAATGCCGAAAATGAGAAAATGCTGAACGTCATCGTGTCTTTCCACGCACCTAGTTTCGCAAAGACCTATCGAGTTCTTCTTGAAAAAATTAAGTCCGTTTGGCTAAAGCATTAGCAAACTGAATCACGTTTTTCATAGTCCCCATAGCATTTCTGCAGGAAACCACACTGCAAGTTTTTGCAAGAGAATTATTCAAAGAATTATTGTAGCATGGATATCTTTTGGCATTCGTTGCTTCAAGCTAGATCGTTGTAACAGCTCCAAGATTCTTTTATTTGTAGAAATCATTACACCGCAGTTTTCCATTCCGATCCCGACACATTTCGAGTTATCCAACACAAAAGATTTGACAATATCTAGCACTATGTGACCTAGAGTCTCGTCAGAAAGTCGTCTCTCTCGGCAAAAGATAAGAAATCTTCTCTGATTTGGCCCTCGTACACAGTCGTTCGAGGTGATTCACATTGGTTTTTTTGGGGGGAGGAGGGCATGGCCCCCGCCTGAATCCGCCACTGTCCAGCGGAAGCTTTTCCTCGCGAACGAATTATGTACTATACACAAAGCTCTAGGAACCGTTGTTGTAAGAACTTTATTCAAATGCATGAGTAAAAACACAATCTTGTTTGTTTGTTTGTTGTTTAAAGTTGACTAGCTAATACAAGCTAGTGCACCCAAAAGGGTTCCTTAATGATCTCGACCATTACAGTCATATAGGACCATGAATCGGAAAAACACAATCTTCCTTTATATTTGTTAATGTTTTCCCATCTAGTCAACGGTTTTCGTTACATTCTGAATCGGGCTTGTGTTGTGACTCGCAAAATTGCGCGGTAAAATTTTTAGCTTTCAATGAATAAAGTACTAAAGATAAGCTGATAAGTGCATCTTTCTGATCTAGTACAATTAATAATACGGATAACGGATATGATAGGTCTGTTCGCTTAGCGGCAAGATACACGAGTAAATGCGTTGATCAATTCGAACTGTCAATTGTCAGTTGATTGTTGGAGGGAGGAGATCGGAGCGAAGTTTGCGGGATTGAGAGAAAATTGAATCGGTTTTTATTTTTCAGTCATTGCATGAAAAATTTTTTATGCATGACAGTCAAGTTATCTGTTACTGAGTTTCCATGAGAGTTCCACTAGAGTTGAACCCGAGTTATACGTCATATACCAAGTTTATAGTAAGGCCCATTTTACACGCTGAAACACGATACAAAAAGTTTCATGCAACTTTGCTCGGTTTGAAGGGGAGAGGAGAGAGAGGGCTGGAGGGTACACGTTCCCTCAAACCCTCTCTCTCCTCTCCCCTTCAAACCGAGCAAAGTAGCATGAAACTTCTTGTTTCGTGTATCATCGTGTAAAATGACCCTAACAAAATTAAATCGATTTAATTAAGGGTGTTTTCAATGATGCAAGTTGCGTGCGCAATTGACTTATTCAGCAATGGAAGTGTGTTGCTGAATAAGTCAATTGCGCACGCAACCTGCATCATTGAAAACACCCTAACCTAAGATTACGCCAAAATTTCGAATTAACGTATAAATGGGTATTTAATATCGAAGATTCTCACAAATATATTCTTATAACTTTGGCTTAAGCCGAAAAATTTCGGTTTAAGCCATAATTCGAATTACCCCGTTTATATGAGAAAAAATTTTGTATGATACATAATTCGAATTATTTTTGGACTAGCTATAAACTAGAATTATACTGAGTTTCCATGCAGTGTTTACCCTGAGTTTACTCAGATTGGGCATATTCACACAGTGCACATTCATGGCGCCTAAAACCGGTTTTATAGATGAGAGAGGGAAGGGAGCGGAAGAACTTAACGAAACATTTTTCACGCAAAAGCAAACGCGTGAAAACTGGCACACATATAAAAAGTTACTTCTATCTCTTGCATTCTTTAGCTCTGTTTTTCTCTAACAAGTAAATTTCATCTGCAATACATTTAAAGGTTCCTGTATAGCATTCGAATTTACTACACTCATTTACGCCCCGTCTGAGTTGCTAGGAGTTGAATAAAACCGGTTTTACTCACCACAATTATGGCAGCGTGTGAATATGCCCATTAAGGGCCCATGGAAACGGGGATTGAGTAAAGTTTCGTTAAATCCAAGTAAACTCGACGAAATCAGTCCGGTTAAGCCTGGTTTTGCATAAGTGTGTGTTTGAGTATCCATTATTGTACACATACCAACGGCTACATAGCGTAAAATTATTTATCTGTCACTTCAATCCAGAGCCTTCATGGAAACGGCATCGAGTTAACGTGAGGGAAAAGCTTTTTGTATACTCAACGAATACTCTACCTTGGCTCATGGAAACACAGTAAAGGAAACATAAACTGAGAGCCGGTTTAGACGGTGCGCTCCAGCGCATGTGCCTCATGAAATTTGTAGATAAAGGGAGAAGTGGTTTGGTACCTCTCATCATTCCCACTTCTCCCTTCATCACCAAACGTTCGTGAGGCACATGCGCTGGAGCGCACCGTCTAAAACGGCTCTGAGTTTCCAAAATCTCCAAAATTTAACCCGAGTTATACGTCATGGAAACAGACACAGTTAAAGGCCCAATCATATAGCAGAAACAAAAACGAACCGAAACGAATACGAAATGAACTTTAAGAGTTTTCGTTAAAGATCTAAACTCTGCTCAACTCAAGGAAAAGAGGTAGGTTGAATTGAGTTCACGCGTACAACTAAGCACGGCCTACTGGCAAAGGTAGAAAAAGTGAAAATGTCGCACCTCGCTTGGACGCCTCTATAACAAAATTAATTGATGGAAAAATATGGGGGAAGACGGAAGGCAGAAATGGAACCAACCACGACTCAACTCGCCTCCCATGGAAACTCGATATGTTTTTTGGATTTTTCTAAAAAAAATATTTTGCAGTTTCTCATTCTTCAAAATTATGGTTATTTGAAAATTGTGAAATGTCGAAATCTGCTAAAAAACAAAATAAAATTTTTATAGGAACGCCGCTAAAATTTAAAATAAACAATTAATCTAGGAATTAAAACTTAAGTCTGTTCCAATAGAGAATGCGGGATCCCGCGGGACCAAGAAATCACCCAATTCCTGTTCCAATAGAATCTCATGCTCGGAAAAGCGGGGAAATTTTTACTTCCCCTCGACCAAGAAACCGCAGGAGATTTTTAGGTGGAGTGAAATCTTACGACGTTTTCAACATGTCAAAACAGCTGTTACTTGTCATGTCAAACCAAAATGATTACGATGTGCTGAAAATAATTTCTTCATTTGGTGCCTTACTACAAGATTTTGAATAATTTCATAAATAATTTATTAATTTCAATAGTTTTATGTCATTATTTTGAAGACACAAGTGATTTTTAGGTTATGGTCTTCTTGATTAGCACGAAACATCCCAGAAAGCGTTCCTTCACTTTTCGGGATTTTGACTAAATTTTCCCCCACCAATCAAGTAACTTTTCGCAGGCTACGACAGGACAGGTTTTCTATTGGAACAGACCTCTTATTTCAATTTTGTACTAAAATTGCACAAAAATGTACTAAACCAAAAAAGCAAACAACTATATACATATATTGCACCCTTTCTAATGTCAAAACATCGCGAAGCATATATGCTTGGTCTGAAAATTGCAAGCTATAAAAAATAGTTTTTTTTAGCGTTCTGACGATAAAAATACTAATATATTTTATGAAAATAATAATTCTAAATAAATTTTATTTGTTAAAAAGTTATGTTTTTCCATTAATCGCAGTGAAATAACGTAAAATGTCATTGTGATATATTAAGCTAGAAACGTAAAGTGTCTAGAGCATCATTATGCTCTAAATGCCATATTAAATAGAAATTGCGTTTTTCGTATGGACAATCTACATTTAAAAACTAATTAATATTAATTGTGAAAAAATAATTTTTCATAATTAAGTATTTTTATAAGGAATAATTGATAAAGAATTTGTCGCGCCAAAAGCTGCTAAACATTCAACATAAGTGTCCAAAATGGAAGACGTCGAATATCTAGAAGAGTACGAGGAACTTATTTTATCACGTAAGCAAAAGTACAATTTATTTCAATAGGAATTAATGTATAAAATATTCTAATTAGCCCATCGAAATTTTGAGGATAATATAATAGAGGAAATTACCGATGGGTATGTCTTGGGTATGGAACAGCCCTCATTTATGGAAGATATAGCAGCAATCGAAGGGACAATACCATTCCGTGATTTTCTTAATGATTCAATTACAGAACCTCTACCATCCACTGATAAATATACAGAAATCCAATCAGCAAATCCAACGCAACTTTGTAATAATGACTTTACAAATAATTCAAATTTACACAATTACGATGCAAATGAAGACGGTAATATTGCTCATTTCGACACACAGTTTGATGAAATCCCATCTACTATTGAAAACGCAGGTATTACAAAAAAGAAACGCAAGAAAAGAAGAATTAAAAATTTGGATGCCCCAAGCAGTGAGGACGAGCTACATGATACAAATTCTAAGGTTTGTTTTGTTTTTTGTGCTCTGTATATAGGTATTTAATGTGGTTTTCGTTTCTTCAGCAGAGCGGTGCTTTTCTGTTGGGAACACATAAAAGTCAACCACAAATAAAAGGAATACTAGTTGGTGGCCCCTCCATAAAGGTTTGATTTCCTATTTTGCAAATTTAAAATATTGAATTTTTTTCTATTACAGGAAACACCGCAAAAAAATATTGCTCCAGCTGCGATTAATGCTAATGAATTGGTGAGATTTTTTGTTGAATTGTTGTTTACAGGTTAAGAGAATTTTACGTTAATAGGCATGCTTAAATGCACATTATTTTTATGTGAATGCGGGGGCAATCCATATGGTGGCACCGCGGCTAATTTAGGGCTATAGTGTACATGCCCCACTAACAGAAAAGCGTCACCTGCGGGGGAACCCAAGAATGTTTTTTTTTATTGAATAAAGACGAACCTGAGCGGGGCATAAAAGTTCGCTGATAAACGTCTTTCTAAGCCAGATCAGAGCAGGGCATTCACGAAGAACATGTGGGGAAGTTTCGTCGCCTTCCATGCAGAGTCGGCATTCTGTTTCCTGAGATAGTCGTAGGTTGTGGAGATGATACCACAGCGCTACATGGCCAGTCAGATATGCCATCAACAGCCTAAGGTCCGTCCTGTTTAAAGTGATGGCAAAGGGTCTTATTAGTTCTTTAGCTGGTCTAAGACCTGGACTGTTTCCCAATATGCTAGGCTCAGTCCGCCTATCTGTGGCTTGGAGGTGAACGAGATACCACAGAAAAGCTCTGGGCACTGGTGCCGCGTCTCAGACCCTCGCTCGAGAGCTTGTCTGCAACCTCATAGTCCTCGATATCCCAGGGTCGCAGCAAAGCGGGGCCCTATTTTTCCTGGCCAGACTCGGGAGTACTGGCAATGGTCTTACCTTTTATGGGTCAGAAATGTTGCCTGGTGATAGCCAATAGTTTGCTGTTGAATATGGATATCTAACATCAGTAGTTTTGTGAATACTTTGGAGTAAGAGAGCAGGATGGTGTGTTTTGCATCGTACGGTAGGTTTGCCGCTTGCAAACATACGCTTACTCTCGTAATTCCTTTTTCGTCTATAAATGGAGCAAGACTATTTAGAGCACTATTTTTCTTCGACTCCTTGACTTCTCTTAGATGTTCTATTTCCACCTTGAAGTAATCTCCTTGATTCACTGCGATAATTGTTAAGAGTGCTCGATGAAGCTCTTGCGTTGATGGTCCCTTAGATTGTTTGGTGATGGAACTCTTTTTCCTGAGATTGTCTAAAAATCACAAAATATATGCCGTGACTCTCTTTAACCTTCCGAATGAATTGCGATGGTGGATGTCATATACAAAATGATTTTCAGGGCTGGTACTTTAGTCACGTGTAGGGCCGTTCGTTTCTTCTCCAGCGAATTTTCGGTGTTACTGCGATATGGTTTTCGCCAAAGAGCTTCAGATAGGTGCAAGAAGAATGCTCCGTAAAACCATTTGGCGCAGTTTTTTAATTCTTCAGGTGTTATCCCACTTGTTAAGAGGTCAGCTGAATTGTCCTTGAAACTAACGGACGGCAGAGTTACATTTTTTATGGTCATTTCAGGTCGCGTAATTTTTTTTAAATTGATAGTTTAGATAAGGCTAATAATAGAAACAAGATTCAGCCACCAGAATGGGGTGGTGGGGAGAAAATGTACATATTGTCAAGCCCCACCACTACTGTCGCAGCTGACGCATCATCAACTTACTACCCAAAAGGAATAATTTCCAAAAGGAATCAATTGGTATGAAATGACCAGGGGGGTTTTAATCGACCACACAACTTACGTGCTACGACCACCCCAGGTCACTTGCATCGCTCAATCCGGGACTACTTTTGTATTAGTCCGGGATGCAGCGTTCTGTTATTGGCTAAGACCTTGGTTCCTAATGGAAAGGCATCTGCTTCATCCTGTGAGAACCTTTGTGATCTAGCTGTTGGTATTTTTCCATGAAGTCCATATACTGTGTCCGCAAAATCTCGTTTTTGGCATGCCTTCGTTCTATGGCCATTAATAGGCGGATTTCAATGTCCCGTGATTCTCCCAGACTGTGGGGGCTGTCTAAGAATGGGAATTTAATTATGAAGCGACTTGAATTAGTTCTTCGGAAAGTGCAGTTGTATTACTCCTCACAATGCTTCTCAGCTGTGGACCTTGTCTCTTCAGTTGCTTCTTCGATATGCCAAAACCTCTCCAGTTGTTGGTTCATGTCTTCTTCTGTGCAGAAAACGCTGCACACTGGGTTATCTAATACCCCGGCTTCACCGGTCAAACTGCGCAAGTTCGAGCAAATTAGTCTACTGAGCTTCAATTTTTGCACGAGTTCCTATACATTTTCGCATTTTGAAGTCAGGACAAATAAAGCCTGATTTCGCCCAACAGAACATGAAATCAAGCTTCAAAGTAAAAGATCGCTCAAAAGAGAGTGGCAGAGGTCTTTTAGTATGTTATTCGCTCGATCAACTTTTAATTACATTTGGGTAAGGTTCTTGGTATGTTAACTAGTGTAGTGAGTGCACCTGGTTCTTTGTACCGGGGCTCCGATAAACAGTAAGCTGAAAGGCAAAATGATTAAAAACCTTGGACGTTGATTGACAACTAACTGATCTTTATTTTTGATTGGCTTTATATACTACACATTAACACTTATACAAAAAGAAGCTCATATAGGTGCGTTTCTATCACGATGAGAAAATTCCATTCCAGTGCGAATTTTATCCTAAAAAATGGGCTCAGATTGATTCTGTCTGTTTGCATTGTTGGGAATTTTATGGTTTTGTGATGCCGCTGAATATTTTTAACAGTTGGAATTTTTGATGAATTCAGGTTGGCCCTGAAAACTGTCATAGAGATTTCTCCACGGAAATAAACGCTCTGCCTCTTATCTATCTATCTCTTACCCGCAACACCAGACTAGCACGCTCGGCTAATTCTCTTTGCTTACAGCCCTCCCTTTTTACGCACGCTACAGATTGTGGAACAATCTTACGCATACTGTATTTCCGAAATCCTAAACATCCTAGAGTTCAAACGCAGGGTTGACATCTATCTCTTCACACCCTACTAATTCCTCGTAACTTCAAGCCTATTCTATCCCGCTTACTAACCTTACTACCAGTCATTGCACCATGACGTTATCAATGACATGATGCACCAAGGATGATCCCTGACCATAGAACTATCATATAAAAAAATAATAGGAAAATTCTACGTTTCCAAACTATGGAATAATAGCGCAAGCGCCTAATATAACAGAATTCAGATATAACTGTGAAGGACTAGTTGTATTATATTTGTCGTCGGGGGAAACCTCTCTAGATTACCATGTGTTTTTTTTTCAAAGCTGCAGTGTTAATTTTTCCAAATATGTACTGTGCTACTTATAGCCTGGTTGCGTACTTGAATATAAATTAATCATCAAAATATCTTTCATGATTGTAATATTAACAAGATAATTATTATCTTTTTCAGAGTGATGATGAAGAAGAAGAACGTGAATTGCCCTTTAAAATCTTTAAAAATAAGGCAACTGGAGAAGTTGTTAAAAAGGGTCAAGTTCGCCTCATAAGGAAATCCGATTTAGCTGATGCTAATCGGGACAATTCTTCAAAAGAAACTGAAAAAAGAACAGAATATTCGTCTATCATAGATAAACTTAAGGTAATAATTAATGTAGAAGGATTATTGTTAATATTTCTAACGATTTTAATTTGTTTAGAAAAAATCGGTAGATCCAGCAATTAATCGTAAAATAGAAAATGTCCCAACGCAGAATAATTCTAAAAAAGAGGTTTGTTATAAATTTTAATAATCTTGTATAAAATCTAAATATATTATCGTATTTAGTTGCCCACGATTACAGAACTAAAGAAGAAACCGAAACCAAAAATTGTTCCACTCAAATCGGTATGTTATATAGAATTATTATAACATCTTTATGTTTATATTCTTTCATGTTTACAGGAACCAACAGACGCCGAAAGAAGATTATGGGTAATTTTTTATACAATTGTTTTATTTTATTAAAATTAATATGATTTGATTATTTTAGAGTCTTAAAAATGATGCAAGCCAAGTCCCCACTAGACGAAAATCACAGGTTAGTTTGTTTTATTAGCTATGTAACTTTGCAGTTTAATTGTATGTAACATATAGAAATATTTAAAGAGTTAACTGTTCTGAGCTGTTCCGTAAGTTCATATATGGGACGTTCTTTTACAAACCGTACAGTTTTTGGCAAAAATTGACCGAAACATTTTTGATTTGGCTGAAACTTTTTTTACAATACAATGTAATTTTTTTCACAATATTTTGGACGCTAGAAAAGATTGAAATTTCGCGATTTTGGGCTTGAGGAGTAATTTTCAAAAATTCACCACTCCGGTTCTATTGTCTCTTTTTTTCAATATAGAACCCGTAAAAAAAGTTTCAGCCAAATCAAAAATGTGTCGGACAATTTTTGCCAAAATCTGTAAGGTTTGTAAAGAACGTCCCATAAACGAGGAGGAGGTGCTAACAGAAAGCAAATTCAAGCCCACCTATCTCCGGACTCGCGAAGTATATAAATTTCTCAAGCAGCTTGATGTTAATGATGATAATATATTCCCTATGGTTCTACGTAAATTTTGTATGGGACATTTTTATGCAGATTTATCTCACGAAAAATTTACGTAAAACTGATAATTTACGAGATATTTGAGAAAAGGTGATTTTCGTGACCTTTGACCCTCTGTAACTTAAGTGGCCCGTCAGTTGGCTTTATGGACTTTTGGAAAATTATTTGTGACCCCAAAACAAAGAAAATCCCGCTGTAAAATCTCCAGTTTGATTTTTTTTAGAGGTTTGGCCTTTTTTGTATAAAGTGACTGAGCTATAGGAATATTTTAAATAACTAAACCAAAACAAAAACGGAACTAATTGCTCTTAATTGCTCCGAACATTCATGTATCACTTTTTTTTATTTGAAACTAATTTTAATTTAACTAAATTAATTTGTTTTAGTTTTTAGTAATAGTGATCATATAATTTCCAGGAATTTGAACGAGATAAAATTAAGATTCCCCAACGGCGTAAATCTCAGGTAAAATCTATTTGTTTTTTATATTTTGAAATATAGCTGTAATCATATAATTCTTTCTAGTATTTTTTACCTTCCGAGTTTACAACTAGGATTGAAGATAAAAAAAATTCACAGGTATTTATTTTGTTTCTTTTTGTAATTTTAAGTAAGTTAAGCTATATATAGGTTTTGACTTTTTACGACGTTGATTGAAACATGCACAGTGCAGAATGATTTCACTACTTAAAAATTTGCAGTAAATTGATATTCAAATTAAAAACGTAAAATTCTAAGTAAAGACGTAGATTGAATAGTGAAAATATCCATTTAATTTCTGTTGCAATTTTATTTAAACGTTCAAAAGTAATGAGATTTGGCCATAAAAAATTGGCTGATAAAACTAGCATAATTTCCGTGGTCCGATTATTAGTTGGGCCCAAAAATCCCAAAAAAACTGTAACTTATTTTGGATGAAGCGCTGGTTATCGCATTGTTCTTGGGTTTTCTTCACTGCACATACGACAACTTTGTTTGTTGATATGTCCATGGAATGTTATATGTGTTCCTATACTTCTTCATCTCTCTTGGGAGCATAGAACTTCTACAAAGTTTCTCCACCGTACTCTGTTTTTAGCTATTCTTTTGATTGCAGTCCTGGATTTGTCACGATACTCTATTTCCTTCATTAGTTACGAGGGCAGTTAGATAAGTCAGTGACTTTAAATGCAACACTGCTGCCGTCAGCTGCCATCTATTAATAGACTACTGACAAATTTTGAGCCAACTGCGTCATGTAGTTTATGTTTGACAGCCATTGAAAGCAGACAACCTCGTGAACTTTAACAAAAATGGAAAAAAGTGAATTTCACGTGATGATTAAGCATTATTTTTTGCGTAAAAAAACCATCACCGAAACCAAGGAAAGGCTTGATAAATACTATGGGGACTCCACCTGGGGGCACCATCCATTTCAATGGTTAAGAAGTGGTTCACTGAGTTCCCTTGTGGTCGTACCAGCACAAGTGACGTCGAACGTTCAGGTCGCCCAAAAGTGGTCGTCACGCCAGAAATCGTCGATAAAATCCATGGAATGATATTGGCGGTCGGAGAATGAAAGTGTGTGAGATGGCTGAGGCTGTAGGTATCTCAACTGAGTGGATACATTATATTTTACATGAATATTTGGCGAAGCAAAAAGTGTTGTTCCGTCAAAACAATGCACGGGTGCGTACGTGTCTGGTCCATAAATTGGGCTATGAATTGCTACTCCATCCAGCATATTCTCCAGATTTAGCCTCCTGCGACTATTTTCTGTTTCCAAACCTGAAGAAATGTCTGGGCGGTAAGTGATTTGGGTCGAATGGAGAGGTCACCACTGAAACCAACGCCTATTTTGAGGGCCTCAAGAAAACCTAATTTTTTGGAAGGGTTAAAAAAATTTGAAAAACGCTGGACTAAATGTATCGAGCTAAAACGAGAAAAAAACGATTATTTGCCGAAAAACATCTCTTTTATTCAAAAAGTCTCTGACTTATCAAACTGCCCTCGTAATTCTATATTTCTAGATAATTGTGGCGATCTCGGCACTTTTCATAATCTCCTAAAAGCACCTTTAGCTTTTTTAATGCTATTTAAAATATCCTTTTCCGCATCTCTTCGTGTAGTCATTATACTACGGAGGTAATTGATTTTTTTGTGCACAAAATGCGAGTCCAAAGCATGAATGTTCCGTCTCATGTTCGATCGGGTTATCTTCTATTATTAATATATTAGGGTTTGAAACCCTAGTTCGCATTAATTTTGTCTTTTGAAAACTTATTCTTAGTCTTTCTTTCAATGCACTTTTTGCTAAGCTATCTATTTTCTTCTGTATGTCTTTTCAGATCGAGAAATGCGATATCATTTGCGTCTTCAAAACCTTGAAAACGTTCTACAATTTCCGATCTGACTCCGCTTTGCTCTTTCCTGACATTCTTCATTATTTCGTTAAGTACAGTAATGAAGAGTAATGGTGAAAGGGGGCAATCTTGTTTCACACAACTTCTTGTGATTATTGGATCGCTTAATTGACCATTATGGAGTTTTCTTGTTCTGCTTCATCGTTTAGAACATTGCTTACTTGTATTAGTTCCACTGGCACTAGCTTTGGTTTTAAAGCTTCCCAGGTAGTCCCTGATAGTACTGTATTAAATATTCACTCAAAGTCTATATAGGTGATTTATAATGGAGACTTTCATTCTATCGATTGTTCGACTATAAGGTGTTTGCGTTATCTATGTATCTGAGTTTAGTATTTGTATTATGACGTTTTGTTTGGTAATTCTTCTTCTTTTAGGTCTCCTTTTTCATATAAGTTAATAATTATGAAGTACTTCCATTTTCCATTTTTGCTAATCTTTCTTCGTCCAATGTCTGCTTTAGCATAGGATGTAATATCGCTTCAATGTTTGTTTTGGAGTAGTTCAGCTGGAACTCTAATTGGGCCTTTCGTTTTCGTGTATGTTATTTTTACTATTGCCCAGCGGGAAATAGAAGCATTCACTGATGCATGAAGAAGCTATCCTTGTGCATCTTAGAAGTGCTTCCCTTCCATATCTTTTTACTATTGCATGTCATTGGCAAGAAGCAGTTTGTTCGATTGTCTTCTAATTAGCTTCCTTCTCTTCCTTCTCTTAGTTTTGCAAGCAGAGATCCAGAGAATCTCTCAAAGCAGAAAATTTACCAACAAAGTTGAGAATGAGCGCGACCAGGAAGCTTCTGAAGCGCGACCAGGAAGCACTTCCAATTTGATTGCACAGGAAGCTGCTTCCACTTTTCCCGCTGGGTGCTTCTTAGATCTCTCTCAACGTTGGTGGACTTATATTGTATAATATTTGGTTCCATTGGCCTTCTGTCCATCTCTCTTTTGTGATTTCATTGTTCATATATAGTATTGCCGCTATCTTTGTATCTACTTCTGTAAATGTCAGTAATTATCCTTGTGGGTGCAATAAATACTGCCTTTATCTCAACCATGTATTTGATAGCATGCTTATTTGCATTATGGCTGTTGTATCATGCTTTATTATTCAGTATATTTCATTAAATTATAAATTTTAATTTAAATAGTAATACCTAAATTTAAACAATTTTAGGAGAAACCCAAGCCATTACTACAACGTCGTAAATCTCAAGTGAGTTATTTTCATACACCATATATTCAGCAAAATAATAATCCAAATTGTATCTTTCAGTATACTTCACCCGCAGAATTACCACTGGAAGAGAGACAAAAAAGGGTAAGAATTATTTACTCTAACTATTAATAAAATATTCAATTAACAACTATTGAAGCGAACATATTAATAAAACAAAACTGTTTTTTTTTGTAGATGTTAGAAAAAGAAAAAGCTGCATCCTATTTTAAAATTAAATCTCAGGTAAGTGTGTTTGTGTATATTATTCACCCTATCTATTCTGAACACTTTTTAAAATGAATAATAAAAATCCAATTTAATTTTGTTTATCAGGCCTTACAATTGGCAGAAAAGAAGAAAGCGATTGTAAATTCTTCTAGGCCTAAAGTGAGTTTTTTACAATATTATAATTATAAATTAAATAAATATTACAAAATCATAATTCATTACAGTACAATGAATCACCCGTATTATCTTACGAAAGTTGTACCAAAGAAAACTCGGGGCATTCGGTAATTGATGAAAAGTCTCATTTGTAGAATTTAAAAATTGAATGTGCATGTTATTGTTTTTATACGAAAGCGTTTTATAATAGACAATGTTTTGTTTAGAAGAGCAAAATTGGGGAGCTTTTGTAGTCCATGTTATTCGACAGTAATGTGCAAAAGGCTGAATTTTTTCACGTGGTGTTTAAAATATAATGCAAAAAGGCTCATCGATCTCAATTTAGCGTCGTTGATTACGGCGGGATTAAAAGGCCGGCCAGATAGATTTTCTTTTATATGGCCAGAAAGACCAAGTATTACGGCGGATGTAATAGGTTTGGGGTTATGAGGGGTCAGGAATGTGTTGAAGGAAAGATGAACCCTGCGCCTGAACTCTTAGATGTTGTGTAGGAGCTCGGAAATATTAACTACGAAAGATTATGCCACAGTCGAGTTGTTCTATTTCTGAACGAATTCTTCGTCTGAAGCGTGTTTGAATGAGCCGAGCGGGCTAATCTGTTATTGCGGAAATAAAATAGCCGTGGAGGCAGGAGAACGTTTATTACAGTGGAGCAATCGCTATAATGTCTAGTTAGTAATAATATAATTTTTTCAGCGGGGCTACTTTCTTATGATGGCTCAAAGGGTCGATGGTGGAGCAAATGATGTCGTCTCTGATAAGTTTGAGGGACACTTTATCTAAACACGCCAAGATGATTTCCGAAGCCCCGACCCAATTACTAATTGCTTCTTTAATCCCTCATGAGACATATGGCGGAAACAGTTGCCCTCCAGCGGCCTCTGTTTTGCGCGACAGCCCTCAGCTCTGACCAGGGTCTCCCAGTTGTTGCGGCCTCTGTTAATAGGGTTCTCCTCCACGTTGTTGTAGGTCTTCCGACTCAACGGGATCCTTGTGGATTCCAATCAAGTTGGGCTAGATTATCGTTTTCGCGTCGCAAGGTGTGGCCAACCCAATTCCATTTCCTTCGCCTGATTTGGTCGTCTATGCTCTCTGGGCCGGCACAGCGCTATAGTTCCTCGTTTGTAATTCTATCTTGCCAGCGGATTTTTAGGATGTATTAGCACAAAAGTTGGAGGAGGGAGGGAGGGCAAAAGTTTTTGAGGTCCTGGTGTCTGTGGGCCAGCAAACAGATCATCCGCGTAGTCGAGATCCTTAGGGCGGTCTAGCAATCCCCATTGTATGCCACCTGTTCTACTATCTAGAGCGCTGACAAGGATGTCGTTTATTACTATAAGAAATAGTAATGGCGAAAGTAGGCATCCTTGTCGTACTCCTGAGCTCACCTCAAAGCTGTCGGATAATTTTCCATTATGGAGAACTCTGCATTTGGAATTGTTGTATAGAGCTTTTATCAATTCTATTATTTTGTCAGGGAGCCCACGTTGCTGTATAGCTCGCCTTATAAAGCTCCTATTAACCGAGTCGAACGCTTTCTCATAGTCTACGAAAGCAAGGTAAAGGGGGATCGGAATTCAGTAGACTGCTCCACTATGATTCTCAAGGTGTTAATATGGTCTATGCAGGAGCGGCCTGCTTAATTTCACGCCTATTATATTCAGGGATCGGTAAGCTATTTCGTCCAGTTATCACTTCATTTTCTCCTTTTCTTTTTGTAATTGTAGACCCAAGGTACACTGTTTTATCGACTGTGTTCGTCGATAGTTATATTTCTTTCCATTCTAAATCTTCCAGCTCTCGACCGTTTCATCGCCTTTGTTTGTTTTCTCTTCGTTGATGTTCACGCCTATGTCCTTTGCCGCCTCTTAGTTCGACAAAAGCTTCTTTTGCTACCAAGACCTTCCCACGTGTAAGGTTCTAGGGAGTTGCGGTCCTTCTTCCTTTAGCAACTCATTTGCGATTCCATCGACGTCTGCCGATTTGTTGCGTTTTTGTCTTTTTACAGCTTCACGGCCTCCTACAGTGTCTTTGGTCCTAATGGAATATTATCTTGAAGAATGCCTCTTTATGTGGATCCTAGTTTTTTATGGGGAGTGGATTCTGTGAGTTTTGAAAATATTCTCTCCACCTTTATTTTATCCTATAAGGGTCCGCTAAGAGGTTTCCATATATGTCTCTGCAGGCGTCCATTCGTATTTGAAACTTATTGCTGATCTGGCGTATTCCTTTGTACGCTTGTCTAATCCTTCATTGAAGTCTGCCTTTATCTGTAGGATCCTCCTGTTGACATATTTTCTGTTCTTATTTCTGCACAGCTTCTCTGCAGCTCATTTTTAGCTTGAAGATTTCCATCCTTGTACTTGTGGGCCTTGCGATGTACTCCCGGTGGATCTGGTTTCTTTCTTCAATTTCTACAGTACTGATCGAACCAGTCTTTCTGGGCCCACCCTAGTGTCGCTTCTGCTGCCCTTTTATGCTGCTTTTAAGTTTTGTCGTTGATGTTGGGCTGTTTTTCTATTCCTTCTCACAGGTTTTTTGCGACAGCGTTCTGGTAGGCATCTCTTCTTTCTTCAAGTTTTAGCTTATCTATGTCGTATTTTGTTTGTTTTTGCGCTCTATGCTTTTTGGTCATTATCCGGGTTCTAAATTTTACCTTGACTAGATAGTAGTATGAGCCACAACATGCTCCTCTCATTGTTCTTACATCCAGTATACACGTGGCCCCTCTTCTCTCAATTAGGATGTGGTCAATTTGATTATTTGTTGCGCCGTCTGGTGACTGCCTCATCATCTTATGCATATTTTTGTGTGGGAACATTGTGGAACTTACTACCATTGAGTTCGAGCTAGCGAAATTGACCAATCTACTACCATTGTCATTGGTAGCGTGGTATAAGCTATGTTTTACTATGACTCCTAGGAACTCCTCTTCTTTTCCTATTTTAGTATTAACTTGATGGCATTTGTTAGCTCTTGGTAGAATGCCTCTTTCCCTTTATCTTTATTATTAATGCTACGTAGTCTTGTTTTGATGCGAAGTGTGCATATTCTGTTACTTACTGCCTTTAAGTGTAGAATCAGTGGTTTCATTTTCTGATGATAAATGTTACTACAAACTCGCTTCTTCTATTCTATGATCTACTGGTGTCGGATTCCGCAAGCTTGCGCACAACAAAAATTAATTCACATTCACAGCGGTTTGCACTTTTTCGATTTACCCGTTTCCGCAATTGACTGTGAATTTTGTTATGCTGAATAAGTTCATTTTGAAAGCTTAGTGCGCACTGAATTTGATTTGAAATTTTTCAGTTGCTAAGAAATTATTTGTCACTCGCTTTTTTGCACTTTTTCGTTCCCATGGTTCACTACGTACTCACGAACGTTTCAAGTGTGAATAAATTTTCCCTCCTGTGAGCACGCACTCTGTCAAAAAAACTCATGGCCACGCTTGCGGAATCTAATACATGGCCGTGAACCCGTATGGCCATGCACACAGTTAGTTTCACGCTTGCGGAATCCGGCCCCTGAATAGTATCGTGTGGATTTTGAAATCCATTATATCACTGCGAGATTCCATTTGGTTTCCTGTAGAATTGACAATTTCAACGACTGCAACTTGAGAAGGTATTAGCCCGTGCCTCATACAGATCTACTTAATCAATCCCCATAACAAATTTGTTATACAAGGACCGATAAAAGAATATGTTTTCTAATTTCTACATGCATTATTTTAGTCAATTTTGAAATAAATTAAATTTTGTTGTTTTATTATGCGTCGTATATGTACATGAATATACTATAATTAGTTGCATGTTTCACTTATCATAAAATAATTTATCTTCCAACAATTAATTTAAAAATAATTTTATTTTAAGCAATCAAAACATTTGTTATCAAATCAACAAAAAATATCTACAAAACGTCCATATACTGAAGTGAGTTTGAATGAAGTTGGACGAAAAGAGGAGCCAGGACCTTCAAAACGAAAACGTCCACAAATTGTAAGTATAATTAATATAATTTAAATAATAATATTAAATTACTTTAATATATAAATATTTTTAGGCTGTTAAAAATGACGCAACTAGACATGAAACTACAAAATCAAATATAGTAACTCAACGATCAAATTCAGACCTATTAAAACAACACATTAAATCTGAATTAGCAAAAAATATTGCTAAAAGCGCTTCCCAATTGGCAAAAATAAAAGATATGCTTTCACAATCCCATAGCGATGATAGCGAAAAACCTAACATTGAGAGGAAAATATTAAAACAACAAATTTTTTCTGTGCCTAGTAAAGAGAAGCCCATGGTCCAAAATTCATCTACGAAACCAGAAATTAATAAGGAAAAACCAAAAGAGATTAAGGAAGCTGAGAATATATCAATTAAATCTGATGACACAAAAGATAAGGAATCAATTGCGGATTCAAAGAAGGTAGAATCAATTGCAGATTCAAAAAAGGTAGAATCAATTGCTGATTCAAAGAAGGTAGAATCAATTGCGGATTCAAAGAAGGTAGATGCAATTGCGGATTCAAAGAAGGTAAATTCAATTGCGGATTCAAAGATGGTAGAATCAATTGCGGATTCAAAGAAGGTAGAATCAATTGCGGATTCAAAGAAGGTAGATTCAATTGGAGATTCAAAGAAGATAGAATCAAGAGAATTACCTAAAATGGAGCCAAAAAAAACTGTACCAGAATTAAATGTACAACAAGTTGCTGTTGATAAAAAAGTTCAAGAGTCACCGGAAACATCCGTTGTAAATGTTGTTCGAAGGAAACCAGGGAGACCACGAAAATTAAAACGTTCTGTAAGAATATTTATTATTTAAAGCAGTATTATTGTTACAAAACTAATTCCATTTTTAGATTAAAGAAAATCCAGTTGTAAAATCTATTTCTAAAAGTACGAACTCAGGCAAGATCTTGAAATCAATGCAGGTACGGCTGCCGTCAGTACGAATAAATAGAAGATTTGTAAGACGATACTTAGAGGCAAATGAAAATAGAAAGAAAAGTATGGCTACTATGAAAAGTTCGCCCGTTAATTCACCATCGGGTTCAATTAAAAAATCGAAATTAGAAGCATGCAGTTCACAGACTCGATCTGGTAAGTTATCAATGCAAGAATATTATTTGGCATTAATTTTATTAACAGTCGAAAAATTACTGCAATTTTTTACTATGCCATTTTTATAGAGTAATTCGTTCATTAATTACATTCAGGTAATTTTAGTCGGAAACATGGATCATAACATTTAATTTGATTGATAGAATTTTATTCGGCAGCTTTATATGATTGGCAGAATTTTTCATAGTCTCGTGGTGCGAAATCAAGACCAGTCAGTCCCCACCTTTCTGCGCGTCCGTGTCCGCACCGCGTCAAATTTTACTTGTTTAATTTATTTCCGTGTGTCGTCCGACACTCGGCCGTCATGCGGTGCGGATATGGGGTGTCCCGGGCTTAATACGGTGAATGCCGGGTTAAAGACGTGTGCGTGGTGGGGTTTACCTTATTGCGACACGTTCCAGTTAAGTGATTGATGTTCAGCCAGTTCGCACAAGAAAATGCCAGGTTGTTGTTGTAGGAACTAACCTGGTTGAGATGAAAGATGGATATGTGATGTGGTTCAAGCTGCCGAGAGGTAAATCATTATCGACAGAGTGCTGTTTAGGCGAAGCGGTTAAGAAAGATCAAGTAAGAGAGCTTCTCTGCCAGCAATGTTAATGCTGTTGCTGGTTGAACGTTGAAATCGTTTACATCAATGTTTTCCCACTTCGAGCGCTGGAAACATCAGAGGCCAATACCAGTGTGACTCCAGCCCAGGCAAAGCAACAACTGAACAGATTTTCACTTTGAGGCAGGCGATGGAAAAATAATCCAACACCTCTTAATAGACGTTAAAGCCACCTATGATAGCACAGCCAGAGTAGCCAGAACTCTACAAAGCTATGAGAGAATTCGGCATCCCCAATAAGCTGACACGACTATGTAGGTTGACCATGACCAATTTGACAAGCCAAGTAAAGGTATCCGGAACACTGTCAGCCCAATCAACATCTATAATGGACTCCGCCAAGGGCCCGGTCTGGTCTGCCTCTTTGTTTTCAACCTGGTGTTGGAGAAAGTAATCTGAGATTCGGAGGTGACATCAAGGGGCACAATTCTTCTCCACCTCAAGTCCATCCAATTACTGGCTTATGCACACGACATTGACATCATTGGAAGAACATCAGCAGATTGAGCGGGCTGGTGGCAGGAAATCTGGGAGTGCACATCAACGAAAGCAAAACAAAGTACATGTCCTCGTCTGCATGAACACCTAACCTTGGGTCAATAGTAGCAGCCGACAATAGTATGGAACCAGAAAAACCGTGCACGGCTGCTCAAAGCTAACAAAACCTATTACAGTCTGTCAAGGCTGTCCAATCATCTAACCATAACGTCAAAACTGCTACTATATAAGAGGATCTGAGTGAGTCTTATCGGTACTCACATATGCATCCGCGACGTGGATGCTTAGCAAAAAACACTCGAAACTCTTAGCCAAAAGAAGGCATTCTTGTACTCCTGAGCTTACCTCAAAGCTATCGGATAATTTTTCATTATTGAGGACTCTGCAATTGGAATATTTGTATAGAGCTTTTATCAATACTATTCTTTTGTCAGGCGGTCCATGTTGCTGTAGTGCCTGCCAAACAAAGCTCCTATTAACCGAGTCGAACGCTTTCTCATAGTCTATGAAAGCAAGGTAAAGGAAGTCGTGATTCAGTAGACTAAGATTCTCAAGGTGTTAATATGATCTATGCAGGAGCGCCCTTTCTGAATCCATCCTGCTGTCTTCTAAGCGTTCGGTCTACTGCCACTCTTATCCTTCCTAGATAATAATAATATGTGGAACAAGATTTTACCCCACAGTAGATAATAGACAGATGCCTCTCCAGTTTCCGCATATCCAGGTCTCCTGTGTATCTTCTTGTGACAAAACTAAGTTCCATCTACAATGAGTTGGTGGGAACTACAGAATTCAACGAAAAGCTCACCATAATCCGACCAGAAACTGGTGAACAGCTAATGATGCTGAGCCTACCTTCCTTGGGTTTCGTTTCGACCAGAATATACCTATATATAAGAAGGACTCACCATTTGGGCAGATATGCTCTGTCGCGTCATGCCATCTGGAGCGCGTTCAAAAACCTTACTATGATTAACCATGGTTAACTATGGTAAACTTTTGTCGTTCAAAAACTCGGTGGTTAACTACAACATCTTTTTGGCGTTCAAAAACTCCCGTGGTTAACCATGGTGTAGTTAAATTTTAACCCAGCTCGGGAGCATGGTTAGCGATAGTTAAGAAGAAGAAGAATCAAAACAACTCTCTGACAGTTGTTTTAATGTTAAACACATGAACAAATTGAAGTGGGATTTGTGGGATTATTGCAAATAAATAATTAATGAGATAATTGAAGCAATTAGCGGGGACTATTTTATGGAAAATTTTGTTTTTATTTTTTTTCTTCTTTAACCTGTAGTTAACTACGGTGCGTTCAAAAACCTCCATGGTTAAACATAAACTTTCGTGGTTAAGTGAAGTCATGCAGCATAACCACAGCTTACCTCGTGGTTTACCATAGCAAGGTTTTTGAACGCGCTCCTTGTCTCGCTAAGTCCTAAGTCCAGCAGAGAACTCGCCATTCGACCGTCTTCCATTAGCTCTTTCCGAAGGGGGCTCCGCGTGGAGGTGGGATTAGGGCTTGCTGACAGAGCTGCTAAGTGTTCGTCTGCAGTGACTCTTCTCGGGTTTTGATAGAAGTGACAAACCGGGTGCCACCACCTTCCGAGGCCTTTGTTAGCCGTCGCCCCGCCCTGTCTTAGAAGAACGTTTATCAGAGACCTTCTGAGCTCTGGAAGATGCATTTTCTGGAAATCCACGGTATTCGTAACATATTATGGCTAAGGTGATATTGTTTTAAGTAAACATTTGGTCAAGTATAAGTTGAGATAAATTAATATCCCTAATTTCTCTTTAGAAGTCTTACTACTGGCTAAACCACATCTAAGAAGTTCATTTATTAATAGCATAGTAAAAATAAATATACCAGTTAAAATTAAAGTTGTATTTTCTAAACTCCCCATTCTTATTTTATAAAACTAAATGCATTTTATTATATTTTTCATATAGATACAGCGCAATCGCCCATTCCATCTAAAAGAAGTTTGCGTAAAAGAAAAGATAAAGTAAATGATGATGTTGCAGAAAGCTTTGTAATTGCAGAAGTACATCAGTTACCTGAATTACCACTGAACGAAGATGGTTCTCAAGAAAGTAGCGGTAAAACCATGGATAAAGTAGAACAAATTAAAGCTACATCATCTAAATTAGACAATAATTTGAAAAATCGAGCAGAAAAACCAGAAGGTAAATTTGAGCAAAGGCCAACAACAAAATCAATATCAACAAAACCAACAACTAGAAAATCAACAACAACAACAAGATCAAAAAAACGAAAGTCTACCGTAGATCATAATAAAAATTTTAAGACATATCCTGGTAAAGCAAAATGTTCATCATCTACAGAAAAAACTAAACAAGACAAAGATACATTACATAGCGATAATTTATACAAATGTATAATGGATTTGCTTTATATACCGCAACATCTTATTGTCGAAACTAGACTCCTAACAACTGAAGAATTCAAGCAGAAAACATCGTTACATAGTATTGCAAGAGCCCAGGCAAGATTGGCGCAACATAAGTTACAGATCCGTAATGATACATCATCGCAAAATGCAGCTAGTGCTATACATTCGAATCTTAAGAAGCTTCTACCTGAAAACGAAGGATCACCGATTATTGAGGCTGAAAAATCGAATGCTTCCCCACAGGCTGGATCAGCATCACCTGCAAAATTAACAAATAAATCATCGCCATGTTTAACAAAGTCACCAAAACCTGTTGAGCCAGTTACTTTGGGCAGAAATGTAAGTGTTAAATTCTTTTTAGATAGAGTCGAAGATATGCTCAATGATTATGTTACAAAAGAAGTAAAGCGAGAATTGCAAGAAATTACCCAAAGTTACTCGATAAAAATTCAGAATCTTTCTTTTAAGCGTCGATTATTAAGAAGAAATCGAACTGATGATAGTAAATATGATCCACTTACCGTTAAGTTTATGCATGATTATCTGCGTGAAATGTTTTCACCAGCACCAAATAATACAGTTAAAACTGATGAAGCGGGTGGTACCATACAAAAAAGTGGTATTTTATATATAGATAGAACTAAACCAAGTACATCTAGTGATGTGCAAGGAAAACAGAATGAGCGATCGCATATCGGAAACTATGCAGATACTTCGCATATATACAATAAAAAGAGCATAACCAGTCAATTAACTGGAGGCAGTTATGATACAGTAGCAACATATGGTGATGTAAAAATAACATCAAAAATGAGGGATGCACAATCACCAGAATTTAATTTTCGTAAAATTGTTTTACCAACTAAAAATGAAGCAATTGATCAGTATAATAAGACACATGTGAAAGTAACAAAAATAGGTAAGAAAACAACAAGAAATGTTAAACCCAATATAAGGACTGCAAAAAAGGTGTCACATGCAAAACAACAATCTAAACAAAAACTTAATACACAATCAACCATGACGAGATCTGAATTTTTAAGCGCAAATTATCCCAATATTACCTTCAGACCATGCAGAAGTGATTCGAAATCACCAGAAATAATCACCCCAGATTCTTATATACCTCCGGGGTCGGATAGTGAAGCAGAAGAAACAAATAATCTGAATACAAATCCATCTATAGAGAATACAGGTATTGTAATGGAAGATGTTCATAAATCTAAAGTACGATTGCCAGCATCATCACATCATTTACCATTACCAAGTATAGATTCAGCTTCGGCTGGTGGGACAAGTAAAGATGTTGATGCCAGTCAGAAGCCTGATTATCATGTTGTTGTTACAAGAACATTCAAGAAAATACTTCTTCCAATGGATCCAATTTCTGCATCTGATGTATCACCGGAAAACGCTGTCCTTCCAATTATTGCGCATAGTCTTAACTCAGACAGCTTAAATCATCAAAATCCATCTTCATCACGAGACACTGATCGAGATCCGTTAATCAGTAATGTTGCAGAAAAAGATATTGATTCAGCAGATACCTTTTATACTGAGGATTATTCCCTTGATACCGGATATCAATTCAAGTGTGACAAGTGCACAATTATATTATCATCCCGGCCATTGATACAGGAGCATGTCCAACGTGTACATTTTAGATTTACGAATAATTGTTACTTATGTAAGGCTCAGCTTGATGCATCCGACCCGCTGCAACATTTTCTTAATAATCATTCAGCAGCTTCGGTTAGCAAATGAAATAATAAAGAAATATATGATTGTATGTTTTCATTTTAAATTCAGTGCTGCACATTACTTATTTGAATGGATTTTTTCTTTTGGTTTTTGTATTATATATTTTTATTCCAAATTTCAGTTCGATGCGACGAATTTTAATTTTACATTTTTTTTTACTCCTTGGCAATTTTTTATACGAAAGTAATTAAACAAAACTCCTTGGAAATGTGAAAATGCACTTATACACAACTCAGTTTTGCGCTCAATGTGAAAATGCACATTTGTTTTACTGAAATACAAATATATTTCAATACTAAAGTGGTTAATTACATTTTAATTACATATGTAATTATTTTAATATTTAGCATCGTATTTTACTATCTTATTATTTTCCACCTTTAAACAATAATCGAGAGCACGAGAAAGAAATATTAGATTCTGGCATAGAAGGAATCGATGTGTTAACGAGATTGTGTAGAAATAAAATAAATATAACTAGAAATAAAAATATAAGTAATCTATTTGACGAATGTCATGTAAGAAGTTAATGCAAAGTTTAAAATATAATAAAAATATTAAATTAAGAAAACTTAGAAATACATACCTTCAAGAAATATTTTTGAAAGTGATCATGTTTTTTTTTGTTTGTAACTGATAAGACATTGTTAATGTTGAAAATATTTACATTATTCAAATAGACATAAAAATTATAAGTGTAGTGTAAAACTGGTTTTCTTTAGTTTAATCAAAATTTTAAGTTTTACTTTGTTTTGGTAAAATCGAAAGTCAGTTCATTTCATTTTTCAGGCATTTTCAGTTTTCACTTTAAGGTGTTTCGTGCTATTGGTGCAGACGCGCATAAGGTACCGGCTTCACCGGTTAATAATAGAATAGTAAAGTTCCGCTTATGTAGGACGCTACATCTCCTTGTTGACCTACCTGGCAGTGTGGTACTGCCGGCGTCACAGCTTTTGTCGGCTGGTTAGCGGGATTTACTTGTTTCAGGGGGCATAATACTCGGACGAGACTCTTTCCCGCTAACCCTGACGGTTGCATCTTTGCCTCAGTATACTCTTCAAAAAAATGAACTCATACAACATCCAAGACTCCCTTAGCCTATCCTATCCTTTTTCTACTCTTTGAGCTAAGCTTAGTAATAGACATGGCCTCATGATGTGAACGACATGACGGACTAGTAGTATAACTCGTGACAACTGAACTTAGACTTTCAAATAAAAACTAACTGATTGCACGCCGGTAACATGCGTCCTCAAGTATTTCTTTTATGTAAAAATAACAGCTTAGAAATCACACTTTGTACTAACAGTCTGTCATGTCGGTCAGGTTTTGGTGCAATGGCTAGTAGCAAACTAACTCGAACTCGAACAGAAGGAGACGAACCTTACCGTTTGAGCTCGAGGACTTTGTAAGAGATCGGAAATACATTGCGAAAGATTGTTCCTCGAATTATTCTATTTATAAAGGAACATGTAGATCGTAGTGTGGGAAAAGGGGGACAGCGAAATGTGGGATTGAACCGAGCGGGCTAATTTTGTATTGCGAAGAAAATTAGTACTAGGGCGGTTTTCGAGCCGTCAGCTCAGATGAACGATTTATATTGGAGGCCGGGCGGAAGTAGGATAGATCGCAGCCTGTGCTGCTGTCTGAAGGAGGAGCCGGCATCACTTACGAAAACTCAGGCGTTATGTTGTTTGTTTGGTGATTTAGAATATCTGGTCGTTCCATCGCATTACAAAACTAGGATTTTACAGTGATGAAGCAACCAATAGTTCCAGGCGTCCACTGATGTAGAACGACGGTTGGTGCGGATTTTATTAGAAATGAGACAGTGAGGCGTTAACTTCTACGAGATTCTTGAGGCCTCAATTAAGAATGACCGATGTCCGTGTTGATAAGTGTTGGAAAAGAGCTCACGATCAAAAAGAGAAAGTCTTCGCACGGGCTTGTCTTTTGTTGACGAATACGTAAGAGTAACGTAGAGTATCGTCATAGAGCCGTTTTAGACGGTGCGCTTCAGCGCATGTGCCTCACGAACGTTTGGAGATGAAGGGACGAGTGGAGATGATGAGAGGTACCACCCCACTTCTCCCTTTATCCACGACCAAAGGGCGCCGAAAAACAATCTCGCTCTACCTTGAAAAAGCGGCCCCTGTGCTGAAAGTCGAGTCGACACGACAAGTCGTTTGTGTTGAAGAAAGTGACGTTTCAGTCGAATCACGACTTTCAGTGCAGCGGCTTAAACTCAACTTAGCATTTCCACTCTAGGCCCCTGTGCTGAAAGTCGTAATTCAACTAAAACGTCACTTTCTTCAACTCAAACGACTTGTCACGGAACACGACTCGACTTCCAACACAGGGGCCAGCGCTAGGGCCGGCGCTGCAATGTGGGTGCCATGCTCTATCAAAAACGCTGGAAATATCCAGAGCAACCGGGCCAGGCTCATGTATATTTGGTTGAAGTCGTACTACTCGTCTTCTAATATTTGGTTGGAGAAGCTTTTTACAGGGGTGGAAGACGTAAGTCGTTTCAATTTGATTGTGACGAGTTTTTCGTAATTTGGCAGCATGCAATTTGTTTCAATCGATTTGACATTTGTTTCAATTTTGAAGTTCTCTGAAGTCGTACCACGATAAGCTTTTTACAGGATTATTGTCGTCAAGATTTTTGAGGGAATAAAATTGCTATCGGGCTAGTTGGAATTAGGGCCAAGTCAATAATGCACGTTGCGCGAGCAAATGACTTATTCAGCTACAGACTTCCAATTGCTGAAGAAGTCATTTGCTCGCGCAACGTGCATTATTGACTTGGCCCTTACTCACGTGGAGTTCTTTAAGACACGTGGATATTTCGCCAGTCCTGAACAAAACTCCATATACATATTAAGTAGATGGTACACTACGGGACGGCGGGTGGCATAGCAGGTAAGGAAACATTTTGAGGCGAACAGAGATGTTCGTTAATCGATCTTGGATTTACTTTCTGTTATCAGCTCCTTTTTGTAAATATGATAAAGGGTTCTGGATGAAGGTTTTGCTGCCAAAAGTAGCATTGAGAATATTACTTCTCATTGTATCATTAAATGAGGAGGTGGGAGCTGTTATTATTCCAACGCATATCAGAATGTTATGCCTAGGAAATTAAGAAATAGTTCAGCCGTTAGTTGAACACTATTCCCGGAGACGGAAGAAAAAAGGGTGCAGGTTTTATTAGAGAGAAGACAGTACTGCTTTGATTGAACCGCAAAAACGGAAGTTCTCAATTCATTTTTTTAGAACTAAATCGGTACCAATTGCTTCGAGTTTAGTTGACAGTGCGGGGTTCCATACTCTGTGAAAAGCCTTTATACATTCCCTTTTAAAACATCTATTCCGCCCAGGCTTTATAGACTTGTTAGAATGAAGAATAACTGCCTTTATTACTGTTGTGTCATAGAGAGCGGCAGAGATGGCGTTCTTACTACGGGAACCAAAGTCAGTGGCTTTGAGAAGTTACACTTCCAACCAGTTGACTTCCCCAGAATACCAGAGAGTCCCTTTAGAAGCTGCATTGATATGGGAAACTAAGATTGACTAGGCAGTGGTCCGACTTACCGATGGGTGAGTGAACTTCAACGTAGTACCGCGTTGAAGAAGAACTTGGCCAAGGAGCGGTGCTATTTACCCTGTCAGTCTACCGTAGGGGACTGGCGATAGAAAACGCCCGCACACCACGCTGATACTGCAATAATTGCTGCTCATCGAGATATCTCGTTTTTTATGTATATCGCAGTATGTATATACTTGGATAATTACTTCATGAATCGATGATGGTGTAGGCTCTCCATATTTAACCAGATCCCTCGAGGGTGCGTTATGCACTCGAGGTCGAGGCCTTGTTGGTTTTTAACTGGATCTGCACATCAATGTAATGGAGCTGCAATTATGTAGTAGTGAAGAAGGACGCTCCGGCGGGAGACCTTGAATAGGGCCCAAGGAGCAAAATATCCATGGCCCTTGCCACCAGCGCCAGTTTTTTTTCAATTGAGGTACTCGGCATTCAGTTGTGTGTCCAGACTTGTATTAATAAAGATCCAAACAGCTGCCTTGGCTAATAAATCCAACAGGGTGCCATCAAAGACTGTCCCCTATCTTTAAAATCCCTCAGCAGGAGCAGCAATGTTACGCTGGGATATGGATCCCAGGCCACGAAGACCACATTAATAATGAAATTGCCTTCAAGGACAAATTCATCACATATTGGTCCGGAAACGGCCGCTGCCAAGTAAGATCGGTCATCAAGAATTGGGACCACTGTCTGTTTCGTCATCTTGGACAAAGACCCAGGATGCTCATTAAGCTAAAAGATTCATTCAAATCGACAAAGCTAAAGCGGACAAACTTTTAAGCTTCAACAGGCGGGAGCTAAAAAGAATAACTGCTGCATTGATATGGGAAACTAAGGTTCCTGACTGACCACTGTTCGCATAATTATTATTTAAGCAGAATAGGGCTGACAGTTCTCGAAACAGCGAAGCACTAGCTGTGCGACTGTAAGGCTACAGCGAAGAGACGATTGAGTCTCCACCATTGCGGCTTTTCTGCTCCGCGGGCGATATGGGACTTGACTGTTTTCTTATTTGATTTAGACTTGACTGTTCGAAGGGCAGACTCATCCAGAAGAGCCTGCAAGTGAGGTCCTCCGCCCATTCTATCTTTCATAAATGGTAATTTAGGGGACAGTGGCCAGGAAATCAAGCAGACAAGTGTCCTGACATCCTTTCTACCGCGCTCTCACAATTTCTTAGCCGCGTTAAGAAACGGCAACCAAGTCAACAAGTGTCCTGACATTCTTTTTACTGTTCTCCAACAATTCATTAGCCGCGTTCAGCTACGTCTCAGGAAGAACCTGCTTAAAGTCTGCCAATCCAGGCACGGACCTCTAGCGTTCGGTGTTTTATCCAGGTTCGATCGGAAAGGGTCTTCTTCACCAAATTGGTAGAGTCCTAATAACTACCCACTCCCATGCAGACCTCGACACGATAACTTTACATCTTGGCTTGGTTCTATGGGTGTGCTCCCTTCTTTTTAGTGAGGTATTGGGTCCAAAGGTACGGCGGCCACTCGTTTGGCCTATTACCCCTATAACTCATATTTGTAGGCCAGACCGCTTGAACAGGTTCAGCAGCCTGCCCAATAGCTTGTCTCTTACACTTGACTGTTCGAGCTTCCCGAGTTCCTAACCGCAATCCTGCCTTGGGTCTGTTTGGAAGGAGCTCACGAAAGTGGGGCCCAGGTTTGCTCCATGGGGCTGCTCAATTCCTCTCCGTACCTCCTTGCCCTGGACTCTCTGGTGGGCTTGCTTGTTGTCTCGGTAGGAGGGTCACTGAGGCTATTCTTCTTCTTTTGGGGTTCCAACTCACCCGGCTAATGGCCAAGTTCGTTAATTACTAAGATATTTTATGTTTACGCCTAATTTGAAAAACCAGCTTCTAAATTTTTTTTATATATGCGGTTAGTCGTATTTAATCATTTTTTGGATTTTCCAATGAATTTTTATTAATTTCCAATGAATTTTATTTGATTGCCCCATTTCGTCTAACTTAATTTTGAACAAATCGTCGAAATGGGTCAAATTCACCTAACTTCATGTGGGGCACGTCGGACAAAGGTGACATATGTAGCCAAAAATGAACTAATAATTTAGCTTCTTCTGCCCAACCATTTTCTGTCATTTTCCCCAAGAGTTTACGCTCCTTGTACAGTCTCCATGACATAGATACATATATAAACTAAACACGGAATGGCTGTAAGCCAGATTAAGCGTACCACAATTCCTGATGCGTTTGAATTCACTCGGTAGTAGTGGTCAGGCAGTGTAGGCCAAAATATGCAGAAATAATAAGAGGGACGTTTTAAAAGCGGAGCGATTAAAATTCCTGGGATAAAATCGATGCCGCCGGATATTGACTTGGCACGACACCTTTCACTCAAGAAGCTACCCCTGACAGTTCGGCAATTTGTGTCCCACTTGTGCACATTATTGCTGTCCTTTTAAACAAGCTACCTTTAGTGTGGTCGCTCACGTACAGGGTTTTTACACGACACAGCCGTTCCATGTTAGTTTATATTTCTATGCTCCATGATGCCAACTAAGCTACAATACTACGACACTTTGAACACCAGAAAAATGACATGAATACCCCATTTTTAAGATTTCCAGCATTTATAAGATATCGGGTAAATAATTTAAAGAAATTATGAACATAAAATTTACGATTTACTTGTCAAACAAAAATGAAAACGAGGAAAGTGCGCCGTGGCGGATTTTTCATGAACTTAAGTGTTCCATTTGGGCTTACACAGAACGACATGCTGTATCTGACACAGTTGGCTCTGTGTCTAAAGGAGGGCACCCGAGATGAACATGCAGCTGCTGGCCAATAGAAAAACTTGTAATCAGCCTTTAACGGTTAAAAACTGCGGGCATGTAGATGGGCCCGAAAATGAAAAAAATGTCAGTTGTTTTTCTTATAAAATTATTTTTGCAATTTTCAACCTTTTAGTTGCTTTAATTATTAATAAAATTTTTCCAGACAATCCCGGGTTAAATAACGTTTATTTCTGGCGGCATATCTCTACTAGCTCTAGTAAATATAAAACCACAACGGAAAAATTTACAAAAGAAGCAGAAAACTTAAATTTAGTACTCATCACTAAAAAATCGTAGATCTAGTGCAACTGTATGAAGATGGCAGCGCTGTCTGACGAGCATCTATTTATAGAGTTCAAAATTCTCATTTTCTTCACTTAACATATACACAACCCACAAAAAAATACAATCACCCCTCACATTCCCCTTCTCATCCAGAAGCAACAAATGTGTCATGCGCATTGTGACGCGGCGGATCACGCCACCTTGCCGAAAAATGACAACAAACCCGAAGAATACCCGAAGAGAGCATTTTACTTCACCCGAATTTTCTATGAGAAAACACTCTTCTAGTGTATGTGAACGTGTGTGTGCAAATTGCACTTGTACTAAAAATATGGAATTGTTCTAAAATAAAAAAAAATTTGACATTTCCATTGAACACATTGATACATTCCAATGTGTGATTTCGTGTTTTTACTTGAGCATTCTGATAAATTTCTGACGTGGGAAATGATTTTTATTAGTGTATGCGTGCGGTTTTCTGTAAATTGACAGAATTTTCTCTCATCAGTCCAAAGGAAAAAAAAATAAATTTTTTTTTAGAAGCAGAAAAAAACATTTTTTTCTTGACTTCTCCGTTTTCCATTCGCTCTGTGTGTTTACTAGAGAATTTTCAACAAAAACCGATGGGACTTTATGCACGGCGGTTGATCTTGCGCGGGTCCTCGATAAACATATAAAAATATATATTTATTTATATATAAAAATAAAAAGTGAAAGAATTAGTATATAAAAATATTTAAATAATATTAAGTGTTAATCACAAGAGATTTTTTATTATTATTATTATTGAAAATTTACCTTTATATATTGTCGTGTAAAAAAGTCAAGAAGAAAGCCTAAAAAGAAAATAATTGCAATTTGCCGTGCCGTAGTATAATTTTCACCTAGAAAATTAACTAGTGCTCCTCTTTGGCATTGATAAACGTTGGCCCCCTTTTTTCTGAGTGTTTTTTTTTAATAATTGGATTGGAAGAAGGAATTTCATGTGCGTAATATAATATATTTCTTTTGGATATACTTTTTTTTAAGTTACATGTTTTTTTTTCCTGCTGAATTAATAATAGTAGTGAGATTCGTTTATACTTAAAAGGAGATATTTAAAGTGACAAAAATAGTGTTTTTTTCATGGTTATCACATTGTGAGACTTCTGTGGAGTATCCAATATTTCTAGATCCAGGTATGTACTCGTAAAAATGGGTTTTTGTATATCTACACCTATAAATTGTCCTTCCCTGACTTATTTTCTTTTAGTTGGTTAGATACCATATCCTTCTTTCAGGATATACCTGCATGATCGACCTCCTTTTCCTTCAGCTTGTTTATTTATTTATATGCAATTCCGGGATATAAAATTACAATAGCGAAATTCCTTCAGTTTATAATTATATACCCAAAATCTTCTGATCGCGTTTTTCTTGCACACATAACCTACAAAAAAATGGATTTTCTCTTCTCGATACTTACCTACCATGAGTTTTTGATGCTTGTGACTTCTCTATGAGGGGATCCGGCTCCGGTGCCGCCGCCGCTGCTGCTGGGTGCTACATACCGCTTGTTTGGCATTCATCAATTTCTAAATGAATTTCATGCGGACTTTTCTTAATCTCACATGTATATATAAAAAGAAGCTTTCACCTCCATTCAGATATAAATTGTTTATACTACTTGAAACTGTGGATAATCTGTTGGTGGTCATCTACCTTTAGAGAAAAAATATGTTGATTATATTTATTTCAATGTTAATCAATTTGTTAAAAATACAATCCCAACAAATTCCGTGTATAAATATAGAAAGGAAGCAAAAAAAATTGTAGGACGACAATTGCGTAACATTGCGCAAAAAATATAACACTTCCAATTTATTTTTATGTAATATAAATATCGCCAGAAACTGTTCCGTAATTATTTTAGCTAATTTTGTTTTTATTTTTATTAAATAAAAAAAAACGCACACAAAAATTTAAAGAAAAATTCAAGCAAACCTCGCAGCATTTTCTGTGTGTCGTTTTTTTATTTTTATTGGCATATGTCCACCTTTGCTGTCGCACACGACTTTTTTTGGTTTTTTTGATTGCAACCGGTAAAAAAAACGTGACGGCCGCGAAGGCATCGCTGAAGAATTCCTCCCATTGGTCAATGGCGAGGGCGTGTGTGCTTGCCACCGCCCGCTCTTTACTGTATGAAATTTCTTCTTTATATATTTATTTATTTATTTAATCCGGAAACCTCTACAATAATATTAATAATAATAATAAAAAAAAACGGAATCAGGAAAGAATTTTCCAAATAAACATTCTCATACCTTTTTCCTTGTTTATATCAAAATCGATTTTTGCAATCAGTTTTTTTTGTTCATCATTATTATCTTCTTCTTCGTCCATCTCTATTTTTGCGATTTTTCGGACGCCACTAATTTTGGAGGCCACCACTTTCTGAGAATAGTGGGTGTAGTACCTACGTATCTATATACAATACAAATGCACATATCTTACGTGTAAATTTCACAAAAAAGGGGTTCACTGAATTGCGCACATGCAACCACGTGGTGTGACCTCATCTAGGGCTTTTCTATACTCATTTCCCCTCAATGTCATACGATATCTCGCGGGGAAAATGTATAAAAGAAAATTTTATGATAAACGTCAAATGAAAATTGTCAGATGTTTTTTTCCCACCTTTCTCCCGACCCCGTTTTTTTTTTCTAAACATATATTTTTTTTATGTGTTTAGTTAATATATAGTACACGTACACAGAAGGGGTTGGTTGGGAAAAGTCGGATGTTGCGTATCAGGTGATTTCTTTTTGTGTGTTGTTATTTCTCACTTGGGAAAAAATGTTTTTCCTCGTTTCTTTTTTTTTAATATAAATATTTCAAGAGAATTGCTTCGATTTTAATTAATTTAATTTTTTAGGTTAAATTTCGTTTAAAATAAGTTTTTGATTGTGCGGATAAAGTTGACGAACAAATTCTTTAATATAAATATTAGGATAAAAAAAATCAAGGCTTCCCATGGGTAGGAAGGTGAGTACTTGTAGTTGTTCTCAAAATAAATAATTTCTTAGAATTTATTTACTGATTAGTGAAATCATTATTTCCGTCCTGTTATATTTTTCCTGAGTTTATACCTAGTTACTCATGGAAAGGGTGAATTCAAAAACTCTTCTAAATACCGCCCAATCCCAATGGCTTCTTCTTTCACGGTTCTACAACCGGAATCCGGTCCTGGCCTCTGGTAAATGCTCTCTCCACCGGTCCCGATTCTGAGCTGATATCGCCCACGTTGGCATCTCTAAGCTTTGGGCGTCCTGGTCTACCCAGTGGTCAGTGGAGGTTGGGTCTCCCTCGCTGTCGCACCCCGTAACCGCCCAATAGCAATTGTTTCTATTCTCTATAAGATAATGGAGACAATCTTCCTTTTCTTCTTTGGTGAGGTATAGGTTTCATACCACCGTCACTCACTTGGCCTATGGAACTACACTTCTATTTCTTGTACTTGTACGTTAGACCGCTTGAACAGGCTCAGCAGCCTGCGTAATGGCTTGTCGCTTAGACTTAACTGTTCGAAGGGCAGACTCATCCTCCTTAAGGCAAAGCCTGCTGATGTGGGCGCGCGCGTTTCCTATCTTCCATGATTGGTAATTCAGGCCGCAGTTGATTAATTTTTTTAAAAGCATATACGCGGCCGGAATTAGCACGTATAGCGAACAATAATGCACTTGCCACACGGGTATATACGCTTCCGCTATAGCATAACCTTCTATATTTACAAGCCATGAACAAGAATAGATATTGAGAGAATCGGACTACCAAATTCTCCAAATTACACTAACAACATAACGTGACTTCACCGAGTTGTAGTCCGATTGAGCGGAAATTCGAGCTCAATATTTTCCTTGTTCATGGCTTGTAAATATAGAAGGTTATGGCTATAGGCATGAAAATTTAAAAATGCTTCCGCTAGAGGTATGCACGCCTCTGTTATAGATATGAATATATTCGTAAACGACCATTCCAAGCGCGAGTGTCGTTTTACCACCACGCGGTACCCCAACTTAGTACTAACCATGTCCAATGCTGCTTGACCTACGCAATCGAACGAGAACCGGTCTACTGAGTATGCTAAGGGCACCCTTTATGGTCACCAAGATAATTGCGTGTTTTCTTCGTCTTACACAATTTTAAGAGCTCTAATTTTGCTCCCTTTAGTCTAGAAAAAGGGTGAGCGTATCGTGGTTCGTTTGAACTATTCCGTGCGTCGTTTATTAGTACGTGCCTGTAGCGGGCTACATTTGGAAAAGTAGAATTTTTACAGGTGCAGGTGTTTCGACGCTGTGCGTGCCTGGTGCAGGCTAAGAATGGGGGTACCGTGCCTTTTCCCGCTAAGAGCGGGCTAGTCTTATTTTTACTCAAGTAACAAGTGTAACCAAAAAGTGTCCTGGCAACCTTTCTACCGCGCCTACACATTTCCTTAGAGGTGTGAAGAGGCAGCAATCAAATCAACAAGTGTCATGACATTAAGCCAGCAAGTGTCAATCCAACAAGGTCCTGACATCCTTACTACTGCTCCCCAACAATTCAAAAAAAAGTATGGTCCCATTACACCGCTGGGCCAAACCCCGCACTAAACTGTCACTTGCTTGAGTTTGTTCGATCCTTTCTCTTGAGTTTTCATAGTCCTCCAGATGCGACTGTTTCGCTTGCTTCCGTGCTCCCATGCTGAAAACTAAAATCATCCACTGCAGCATAGCCAACAGCAAGCAGGTAAAGATGACGTGTTCTGGCACACCTCAGCAATTCTCTTGCCGCTACTATTCCTTATGAATAGGGATTCTAGATTCTAAAAATAACCTATACCTAGATCAGCTAAGTTCTTGGGTCTTATTTTGGACTTTTTTTTATTCACTAGCCCTCAGAGGTAATTCCCTTTTGTACTGTCGACGGTTATATCATTGAGTGCCATGTCAGACTGCAGGTTCTAGTCGAAAAGTAGTCGAGAGTGAAAGAACTAATGACACCAACACCAGGTGGTTTTATACCACCGCCTTGCCATCCAATACTACTGCGACAGAACGTGACAGAAATAAGAGGGGCAAGAAAGAAGAAAAGTTATCTAGGTCCGAGTAATGGAAAGGGAAAGTCCACGGAGTAGATTCGACCCACGGACCTTTGGGGTCGTATCCTTATCCACTCCGCGAATCAAAGAGAGGCAAAGTAGGTCAGTATTGCTTTCTATACCAGTAGGCAGTACTGTGACAAGAGATAGGGTTTGAAGTCACACATGGTGAGCTGGTTCTACACAGGAGTAAGAATATAACAGATCCAGAGTAGGCCAGTATCAAAGAATGGCATGTCTCGGAGTAACAGCAGCTGTTGAGCGGTTTTTGTAACATTCCAGAATTTCATGCAAACTTCCTCTAAGATCTGCGGTCTAAGGTAATCACTTAAACCTAGACGGCTTCAATAATTTTTTCAGTCCCTGTAGAGATAAATGTCTCTTTAGGAATAAAGTAACGCTTATTATAAGCCTTTTTGTTGCATTGAACTCCCAAATTAGAGATGGTCGCTCTTCACCGCTATAGCGTAATGACCTCCGATCAACTTTCTATGAAGTTGTATATCGCATAGATAAATATTTTATCGTGTAAGACATTGTTGGGGCAGAAGCCTGCCAGGGGGTCAAAACTGGCCTGCCTAAAGTTTGATAGCGGATCATCTTGATCCTTGGGTTCAAGTGTGTCTTGGAAAAATGGCGAAAAATATGTAAAAGTCATAAAATTGGTCCTACGACTGCAATACACGTTTCACATCTTATCTATAGGGGCTCTGGCATCGGTACATGTGTATGCGCATTTTTTGACCGACTTTAATGTGCCACTAAAGTGGATTTTTATTATGCTTTGTTTTATTACCCTTTTATTACCTCTATGGTAATAAAGATGTTTTGTAAGAGATTTTATTACTCTTTTCTTGAATAATGGAAAAACTAAAGCAACAAATGGACATAAAAATTGGATTTGTTATTCAACTGAAAGGGTGCCGTGAAAAGGGGTAACTAGTGGCGAGTTTTTCGATACAAGAACCTACTTGTTTTAGGTATCGTACCCACCGTGTTTTATTTCGTGAAGGATTCGGAAAGTCTTGACTAAGTGATAAATAATTTGTTTGTTTGTTCATTTAAGCTTAAAAATTGCGCGTTTTTTTTAATGAAACCTCAAACACGAGTTTAAACAATAAATAATCCGTAGCTTCGGCAGCACCTCACTTGATTACAAAGAGACAGAAACTAATAAAAAAATAATCGATATTTCTAATGGTATAGTAAAAAATCAATTATCATAATAACAGCGGCTTGCTAAAAATAGATTTATTTAACACAAAAGGAGAGAATTGATTGTTATTTCAGGATATTTACAAAAACTTAATTGATTTTCAGATTATTCCAATCCAATAAATAAAACTCAATAGAAAGAAGCTGTGAAAAAGGATCCGGGATACAAATATAAATCAATTACTGTGTAAATAACAAAATACCGCTTACATGACAGGACAGAGAAAATGCGGGCTAAATCCATCTCTAGATATCACAATTATCACCACCAAATCCCTCGTGGTCGCTTTCTCCGTAAATCGACAAAACTCGTGCGCTACTTTCGGAGACGCAAATCTGAAAGAAAAAATTCATCAATGAACACAAAAATTGAATTGTTCAATTGAGACGTGCGTCGCCTTGACCCTCTAGTGGGCGTTCATAACCTACGAGCATACCAGAATTGTTATGTGGGCAACGTATAGAATGATACAACACACTTCGTCTAGATAAAACTGCTGCCGGCTTATGCGATTCCACTGTGTGTTATCTCTTTCGCAGTCTCGAAATGGTGTGGCATCATCATCATCAACATAGTCGCCGTCGTCGTTATCAATGCGGAACAGCCGAAAGAGTGTAACCAGCATCTTGGTCTGAAGTCTGAGATGAAGGAAGTTTTAGTTGCAAGAAGAGGATTGAGACAATGCCTTGCATCAATTGGATATATCCTGCGCGGGGCTTGTTAAAGTGCTTATGGAAATTAGAGACAATAGTTTCAAATTATGTAAATGGGAAATCACACAATATTTCAGCTACATTCAGACACTTGTGTTAAATTGGGCTGTGGAATACTGGAACACTGGCAATAACATAAGCGAGTAAAGAGATTCTTAGTGACGGCGGAGGTAGACTGAGTTACATGACAGTGTCAGGGTGAAATAGCAGTTCCGCTGCGTGAGATGATTGAGAAAAGTATTTTAAAATGTAGAACTCCTTTTCTCATCATCATCAAGATAGAACATTTGGAATTTATTATTTAAATGACGGAACAAAACTATGACGAATGACAGAGAAGGCAGCAAAAATCGCAGAAATGTCGCTCAGACTCATCTCGACCGATGGGGATCACTACGTAGAAAGCTACGAATTCATTCAGTTTTTTATGGGATATGGAGGTCGCAGAGCATGTCTCCACGGATTCAGTATGCAGAGTTGCTATTCTATCTAGAGACGAAACGTATTGCGTGAAACAAGTCTTTCAACGACGCTCGAAGTTGACGAACCAGCGAACATGTCCTAACCATACCCAGCAGCAAAAATTGGGAGCGCTGCTCAGGGGCGTTTCCAAATATGCTCCCAAGGAAGCACTACTGGAGTTTTCAGAAATTTTATAGAACGAAAAAAATGGGCGATTAGCTTGGTGACCATAAATAGGTCTCCAATTTTGCAAAAAAAAATTAGTTAACTACGTATTTTTTTGGAGAAAAAAAGGTGGTTTTAGTTGAAATTTTAGTGAAAAAAAAACCAAAGTTTTGACTTTGACACGACTCATTGCTCTGGAACTTAATAGGGTAGAGCCTTGATTTTTACAGTTTTAGATAGGTGGGAGTATTCTACGTACACTGATAGCTGATTCATGAAAATAGGTCATACGGTTACAAAAATCCAGGGTGATATGTAAAAATCTAAAAAAAAACTTCAAAACACCATAGCTGCTAAACCGTTACGATTCCCCCCCCCCCACCCAAACCACACGATTTTTTGTTCGTCTATCCATAACCTATCCACAGCCGGCTGCTTTGTCACTGTTCGTAGTACACCCTGTATTTTTGCTCGCCTTTTCGTCTTTCGAAACACGAGTATTGACAGCTGCTTTACCCAGCGCCAGCGGTCCCCCAACTAAGTACTAACCACGTCCAATGCTACTTGAGTTACTTAATCAAACGAGAACCGGTCTATTTGCTAATGGCACCCTTTACGGTGACCAATTTTTTAAATCTTTGTTTGCCCTTCCGAACAGAAAGGCAGCGCTCCAAATTCGCTCCCCTTAGTAGAGCTCCAAATTTTTACCGCTGGGTTGTGTCTCCATTCTTGTGAAGCTAAACTTCTTACTTATTCTTGCTACGTACTTTTCAGACATACGTTCATCTTCAGTTTTATGTTTGCTCTCCTTCCTTCCTTATCTATCATATTTCATTGAGGCTCTATCCCGTTACCTTGATTAATCCCAAAGAAGTAGTCAGAATCTATGTTGGCCCCACGAAGTGATGTTATGCTGGAATCGAACCACGGACCTCTTCGATGGTAGTCGAGAGAATTAATCTTTAAGTTACCGAGGCCGACCGATGTTCTATGGGCGCATAAAAATTTAAGATAGTGTACTTACGAAGAACTTGACTTTGATTCGCAGCTTACATATTCTTTTATGTATGTATAGCGTCGGATTCCGATACTGCATTCTCCAAACTTCTTTACTATGAAGGCTAGCAGCAGATTTAACGTTTTTGACCCCGCCTATATCTCAATCGGGGCCTCGGTAGTCTAGGGAGTAAGGCGCCTGGCTGCTATCCCAGAGGTCCCGGGTTCGAATCCCGGCAGCACCACCTTCCTTCGCCTTTCCCACCTACATAACTTTCCTTCTTTCTTCTTCCCTTTTTACATTCCCGATTCCTCCTGTCCGCTAGCCCTTCCCCGCTCCACCAGCGCATGTCATTTGTTGTGTGATGGGATTCAACTCTTTTCAGGAGGCATAACACTCCAACGAGTTGTTTCTCGATGCCCCTATGCCAGAGTCGCGATAGTAATGGTTGGGAGTAGGTGGAATAAAAAAAATATCGCAGCTTGGTTGTGGCAGTTCCTTTCGTCACTTATCTCTCTTCCTTCACTATCTTCCGACTAGAGCTTGCTGTCGGACATTGATTGAAATACGATTGTCGATAGTACGAAGGGCTTTCCCTGAGCTCTGTCTTTCACAAAAAAAATCTCTGAGCCTGCGGAGAGGACCCGTACTTGGCTAGGTATAGTTGGGTTTCACTTTTTCATCTATGTATACACTGTAAAAAATTTCTGTGGTAATTTTACAAAAAAAATACTGGAAGTTTTATTCATAAACAGTTTTGTAAATTTGCAATATATATTATTAGGAATATTCCAATGGTACTTTACGTATTTTTGCCAACTGTGTAGTAAATATATATTATTTGTGTGATGTAAAAATACAATCTGTATTGGAGCTTTCACTTCATAGTTTTGTAAATTTCCAAAACTTTTGTGTATACCCTCTCCCTATACATAAAAATAGCATTTTGCTCACCATGCAAGGACCGATTCGTAATGAAAGCTTCAAGCTGCAAGCGTCAGGCTGCAAGCTTCAAACTACAAGCTTCACCTAAGTTTTGCTTTATTTGACCACTGCAGCTTGAAGCTGTGATTGTGAATCATTGTACAAACCCTTTATCCTAATTTTTGAAGCTTGAAGCTTGCAGCTTGAAGCTTTAATTGTGAATCGGCCCTAGCATCAAAAGTTATCAAAAATTTCTTGGCTGTTACAAGAACTGCCCAGACCCTGACCAAAGTCAAAGGTCTGACCTTAATTTAAGAACAATCGGGTATATATGCTTAGTATTCCATTGTTAGCTGTGAATTATATCTATGAGAGGGAAAATTTAAACCTTACATTCCAATGAACAATTTGTATTTTTACTGAAAATATAAGTTCTAAAATTACGCCTCTTACTGTAAACTTACAGCACAAAGTTCAGTACATAACATTGATAAATAATACTAAGAAATATTGTAATTTTCCTACATAAACGATTTAGAAAAATACACAACATTGTGTAAAATATATGTCACATTCATGTAATCAACATTTACGTCATGCAGTATTGGAGATTCTCAATTTCTTTATGTGAAATTACAAAATTTATAGTAAAATTACAATAATTGTGTAGTAAATTAGTATTTCATACCGCGATTTGTAATTTTAATATACATTTGGACTGAGAATTTACATATTTTTTTTACAGTGTAGTATGTATGTTACTATATCCGGGATTCCAAATAAGAGTCACGTTGCTTTCTGCCGAGTCTACCTAGCCCAGCTGTGCATGCTCTTGCTCTACTAGCTTGGAGCGTGAGGCTTGATCTTATCAAGAAAATTCCAATGCTACATCCTTTTGTAGGTTCGAGGTTCATTGTCTGTCAGGCCTTTACCATCGCCAGTATCTTCGCTTGAAAGATACTATCGTGCACCAGAATGTTCCAGGAGATTGAATGGTTGGTGGTCTTTAGATATGTAGACCCCCCAACTTCTGATATTTTGGAGCTGTCAGTACATACATATGTAGATCAAACTTCTTCAAGACGTTTCCGTTTCTCCACTCACTTCTTGCAAGAATTTCGACGGCGAAGTCTTCCTTGAAGGTCAATATAGTGCAAGGCCGTCTGTGGTTGAAGCAACTGCCCTCTCCCGTAGCAAGTCCAAGATAGAAAAAGAAGATTGCCTCATGGCTCCTCTACACGTTGGCCAATATGTGTGCCAATGGTTGTCGCAAAATGGCCCAACGTGTGGACGCGGCGGCCATAACTCTGCCACAACCCTTTCATCACACCACACGGATCTCGCGCCAACGCAACGTATTGGTCAGAAAACCACATCACACGGATCTCGCGCCAACGTGTTGGCCATCACTCCCCATCATTCCAACACATACCAACGTGAGCCAAAACCCCCGCTCTACACGATGGCCAAGGTATTGGCGGCAAACATATTGGCCAACGTGTAGAGGAGCCATCAGCCTAAAGTTACTGCACGGAGCGAGGTGTTTGAGGTTAAAATCAGGAGCAAGAGCAAGCACACATCCATGTTCGTGGAGCATGTTCTCGTGGTCCCTGTTGCCATCCACTGTCTTCTTATGAAATTATAGTCCCTGCTTAGCGCTGGCCATTACACTAGCGATCCCCTTAACGATAAGAGTATTGTCGGAAAGGTTTGCCGAATTACTATATACCCACACTCGTTTCCTTCATCTGCTCCTAATTGGTACCAGCTATGGTGCAGTTTTTGTCGTCCATATGTTATTCCATAAATCCTCACAGTCCGATTTTAAACCGACACAAATAATACAAACCACAATTTAGCGGTAATTTCAACAAATGAAACGTTTTCGTACAACAATAATCCTTGCTCGACCGGTTTGCATATTACTACAATCGACAATGCCTAAGCCACAAACGTGCGAATGCATTTTAAATTTATTTCATTAAATTCTATTTTTCATTAAATGCTTTTCATGTCCATTCATTTGCAGAATTTATAAAATTTAAAATGATTCTCTTCAATGGAAACCTGTGATCAAATATGGCGCGACAAACACGTGAAATTTTATGATAATAAACTCATTTGCGCGATCATAAATCGTAGTCGAATGTCTCTGGCACATAAATTGCTTTGGGATGTTCTCATTGTAGACGACTTTTGTAGATGGGAAAAAAATGCGAACTAATGTAGAAAGAACGTGATTTATTATTCAATTAATAAATAATGAGAACTGAGATAAAAGTTTAGTGAATGAGAAAAAAAATATCGAATTATTTATTTTATAAAAAAAAGTATTTTAAAACCAATTCAAATAATTGTCATAATATATTCAGCAATTGTGTGAATTTATTCGGTATTAACACGTCATTCAAAATACTTAATTTTGAATATTCTTAAAATACACAAATTTTTTGCTTAATTGTACAATATTAGTGTTCGGTGAAATGCCTTCCGCCATGCATTATTCAAGAGCTGTGCCCACTGCCAAAAATGTCGGCTGCCGGTGTTACGTATGCGACGGAATAATAATAATAATGCGACTAGAATTGCACGCACGCCGTCTGTCGAATTTGGTGTAGTAATTCTCAAACTAGTCACAAATTAATAATAACTGACAGTTTTTGTAAAATTTCGGTTCATTTGCATATGTTTAACTTGAACAAGATTTACTGTAGGAACTTGTGAAGATAGGAAATTCATTTTCATCGGGCATTGAACTTCACAAAATAATAGTAATGATTATTGTTGATATTTACTCAATACAGATCTTGTTTTTTGGCATAAATCCAACAATGCTGATGTTGTAATATTGATTGGAACTCGCTGCCATCTAATATTGTGGCATTTGTTGTTATCTATTAAAATTTTTAATTAATGATGCTTTCAGATTCGCGATAGAGCATTAAACTTAATTTTAGAAGATTTTTAGTGAAAATTAACGTTTTTATTTGAAACAAAATGATAAGTAAAATCTTTCTGGAATCGTCTATTGAGGCCTAGAACTAACGACGAAGACCTCAGCAACGTCCCAGGACTAGGAAACTACGATATAAAATTCTCCGCATGGAATGTCAGAACATTGTATAGACTTGGAACCATGACAAAAATGATCGATGAGCTTAGTAGGGTTTTGGGTAGAACACGATTATAAAATGAGTTAGTAAGAGTTCCCTCTTTTTTTTAAGCCAGTACATTGTCATACTGCAAATGAGGCGAGGTGCTACATTACAACCAAAAAGACAAAAACAAGCAAATTAAAAAAAGAAAGAAAATAAATACCAATGAAGAGCTTTTTTACGAGTTTAATTTTAATATGCATTAAACTACCTTAGAGTAAGTAAGAAATCTATGCCTCCATATATTTATATTTTGCAATCCCTCCTCGCCTAATTTTTAGTTGGAAATTTTGTCTCTCCAGTACAAAATTTCACTCCCTTGAAAAATTTATTTGTTTCTTCAGTACATTTCACTCAAAATTTAAGAAATGTCTCTCCCAGTTCGTATTTACAATCCTACCATGGCTCAGTTCAAATTGGATATTTTACTGCCGCAAAAGAAGTAAGAAATGTCTCTCCACTACGTAATTTAAAATCACATATCGTTTCATTTATCGCGATACACGCTAATATACCAGTAGGACATTATATTTGAACCGGGACATTTAAAAAAATTGAGGTCTCAGTACAATTTACCATCGTGTAAGGGACAAATGTACTGCCTCGTGCAAGTCCGGCTCAACTCTAGAGCTAAGGCCATATAGAATACGCACCGCTGGAGTGCAAGAACTAAGATAGAATGGTAAAGGAGTCTTAGAACGAAGAGACGCTACCGTATTCTACAGCGGAATTTTAGGGTAGGTTTCTGCATGCTCAAGCCTCGAATTAATAATGCCATAGAACCCCAATTTAAACGATAAGCCGATCGAGTAGCCCTAATAAGGCATCTCGCCGGTTTGAGCGTTTAATAAAAGAGTACCAAAGTTCCTCGTTATGTCTGATCTTTAACTAGAGGACGGTACTTCTTGTTCATCTAGTAGTCTGATACTGATGCCGTCGCAGGCTTTATCAACTGGCTAGCGAGATCCACTTGTTTCAGGAGGCATAACATTCCGACTAGGCAGTTTCCGTTAAACCCGACAATGGCGTCTCTGGCTTGAGAATATCGACTTTGCGAAATCAAGGCCCCGTTACAAAATTTTTTTGTTTTGATATTTGTTATACTGGCCCTTTTGCAAATTTCTTTTCTTTGGTTTGAACTCCTACAATATCCAGGATTTCAAACGCAAACTCTATCGTCTTTTCCTTTAGTACCCTCCACATTCTTATTAATCTTCTCCCGTTCTCTATTCCTTTCTTTGAATCAAGCTTACTACTACACATTGAACAATGACGAGTACTTCATGACGCTTTTTACAATAATCCATCGACCGACAGATGCCCCCTATTTGAACTTTCGTCGTAATTTACGTCGTTGGTTTTCGTCGTTACGACGAAATGACGAATTTTCCTAGTAACGACGTCTGTGTTTCGACGGTACAAGCCTTCCCGCAGTTCTTTCCAGTTTGTTATACGAAGTTTTCGTGGGCTAGGATTCTTTTCACCGGAGGTCAGTACAACTTGTCCCCCAGCTTTATGTGTGCAGCTTTATTTATTTCGTCATACATTTCGATGATCATTGTCCACTTTCGCTCTTCGGAACTCCTTACATCAAGTATGCTACTACTAGGCTTAGTATTAACTATAGCACATAGTCAATTTGGTTATTGTGTTTGGTATCTGGTAACGTCCATGTCATCTTGTATATATTCTTAGCACTAAATGAGGTGCTAGCTATTGCTTGCCTCGTGGCGATGGCGAAGTCATCAATTCTGTTCCAGTTTTTTATACCCGGGACAGACTAGCACCATTAATGACGAATATGACGTCAGAATGACGTAGACCCATATAAAAGATATGGAAGTAAAATGGAGTCTACGTCATTCTGACGTCATATTCGTCATTAATGGTGCTAGTCTGTCCCGGGTATTAAATGTGAAATTCCAAGCTCAGAAGTCACACTTTGTACTACCAGTCTGTCATGGCGTTCCAGTTACGGTGCAATGTCGAGTAGTAAGCTTGATTTGAAGGCCCGGAGAGAATAGGACAGGTTAGGGGTCATTGCTGTGCTGGTGACTCAACCATATCGCGGCTAACGTGAAACTGTCTGGGTGCAGTGTTATGCCTGCTTACTTGTTTCGTCTATCTCTTTTCGTTCATTCTCTCTTAAGCCTAGTGTCCACTATAGAGTTTTTTGCGTAGAGCTAGAGAAAACTCTCGTGTAGAGATGCGTAGAGAAGTGTATACACCCTCTAGGGCTCTACACATGCGCTCTACACCCACTCTACGCGAAAGTTTTCTCTACTAAAAAACTCTATCATCTGCTCTACGCTCCATCAAGCATGTTTGATCGACTTTTTCTCTCTACACTATTCATTCTCAATTGCGGCTATCAGCGCAAAAGTGGTGTAACCCCAGACTATGTAAACCACCGGTGTAGTCAGCTTACATCCTTTTTGCTCTATTACTTCGCTATATTTGTTCTGTCCAACAGTTATGTTATGTACAGTTATGGTTTTGGGAGGCAAAAAGTAGCTTACTCACTATTGTATTGAAAGTTCACGATGTAAGGAATGTATTATACCAGCTTTCAGCAACCAGCTTAAATTATGGGTTACACCACTTTTGCGCTGATAGCCTCATTTGCATTTCGACTGCGCTTCGAATTGTTGTACATCAGCGTGTTAAATAACAAATAAAACCGAAAAATAGCGGAAAATGGCGACGGCACCAAAAAAGTCACGTGGGAAATCCGACGCGAGCAAAAAGAAAACGGCAGCACCTTGTTTTTGGCGTGAACTTATTTCATTATTTTTTTATTTCTATTAATTTCCTTTAAATTGTTTATACATGTGTACGCACGGACCGGACTGAGAAATGAAATGACATGCAAAAGTTGATGGCCGCAGTTGCGTGCTCTACTCTATTCTACAGTAGAAAAAAACGCATCAGTAGAGAAAAACGCTTCGCAGTCTGTAGAGCGCGTGGTAGAGCTCTACTCAAAATTTCTCTAGAGCAGCTCTACGGTGGAGTGTTAGAGTGATAAAAACGCGCTGTAGTTTACACACTACAGGTAGGGCTCTACGCTCTACACTCTACCGAAAAAAACTCCATAGTGGACACTTGGCTTTACAACTAGCAAAAGGGGTGCGGTTTCTGGCAGCGAGTGCACGTCGTCTAAGTCCCGAGAGAGATTGGAAATGAGAGGTTTGCCGACCACTGTTATAGGCGAAAGCAGAGAATTTAATAATTCTTAAATAGGTAGAAATTGGAGGTATGATAAATAAATTGCAAACGCATAGCCATGTCTGTTTGGGAATCGAACCAGTGACCTCTAATATAGTTACTAAGACGACCTAGTCTGGGCTAGAATAGTGCAGAATAAAATTAAATTAAAGATTTTACACTGCGTTTTATTAAAATAATCGTTTCAGCCCCGATCTCTTCTGTTTCTATTTAAAGAAAATACGTGTTCTAACTGATCAGAAATTGTGACTAAATTCGAAGTTACACAATTCAAAAATATTTTTTAATAAACAACCACAAAACATCAATCTCCGATAATTTTCGATGGCAGCAAATTACAACGCAAAAAATCTGATGAAGTACAAAAGTAAATAAATAAATCACAAATTAATAATTCTCATGGCCTTGGCTTTGATGATGAACAAATAATCGAACGAGACAAAAAAGTAATCAGCGTAAAAGAGCGATGACACTGCACAAAACACTCCTCGACAGTTACTACGTTTACATGCTTACTTGAAGTATACTTGAAGTAGTTTTCAAGTAACAAAATATGCATGTAAACTCGTCCTGACTTCAAGTATACTTGAGTCAAGTAAATCACAAAAATTTGTTGGATTGACTTGAAAAAGCTCATGTAAACGCTACTTGAATACTTGAAATTTTGCATGCGGTTTTTTTTCTTGGAACAAGAAGAAGATAAAAACTGTAGTGAATGTATACTTTTGATACAATCTTTGTAAAGTTATTTATGTTATAATAAGGAGCTAGTTTCTGTTATAATAAGAAATGTCAAATGTCAGCTCAAGAAAATTTCAAGACATTTTGAAGTCAAGTAAGTGAACCGAAAACACAACTTGAGTTTCAAGTAAATTTCAAGACAAGAACTCAAGTAAATCATGTAAACGTAATGAGTATTGAAAGTATTGTGCGCCCACTGGTAGTCTGGTCTGGAAACTATTCTTCTCACCCTCGCAACTTTGTGATTTTTAATGGGTTTAGTCCAGTCGAACCGCGCATTTAATTACTGTAGAAATTGTGGTTATTGATGGTGTTTAAATTTGGGGTGATTTAAAAGGAGGTTAAAGCTTCAGTTTATGGTGAATAGGAACTAAAATACGGTCGTTTAGCAGTTCTTTATGAAATGAAATTTAAAAATATGTTCTTCATAAATTTTCTTATTGATCTGCATTGTTTTCTAAAGTTGTTGACTTGCGCTTTACATAATTGCAACTCATTCACTTTTTGATGAATTGTCATTCGTAATAAAGTGATCTTGAATTTGTTGACATAAAGTCATTTATTCGTTAAGTTCTTAAAAAATGGTAATGTTCTTCAATGACACCTGGCCTGTCCGTTTGACATGAACAAATGGTCTAAACCAGTGGTTTCCAAACTTATTTGGCCTACCGCCCCCTTTCCAGAAAAAATATTACTCAGCGCCCCCTGGAAATTAATTTTTTTTAAATTTTAATAGCTATTATACAGAAGATATATGTATTTAGGCAAGGCACAAATTGAGAATCGTATAGAGCGTGTGAGCTGATATTAGGCGAGCAACATGATACGCACGTGTCACTCGCGTAGCGTGGTGATCCGCATATTGAGACGCAGTTTCGCTAGCGTACCACTATGACTGACTTACGGAATAAAAAATTGCTATTATTAAATTTATGTTCAGAATCAGAATCAGATAATAATGCTGAAGACGAACTTTTGCTTTATTTAGCGACTAAAAATCCCACCCAATAAGTATATTCTGTTGGAAAGGGAAAAATGTGAACAATTAAAAACTACAATGAAGATGAGTGATGCTGATTTTACCAATAACTTCCGAATGAGCCGAAGCTAATTTGCTGAAGTGCATGGGATGACCGAACAAGCCTTTGGCTCAAATGGATGGAAATACCCAAAAACTGATCCCAACCAAGGAAAAACTTGCAAGGTCTACTCAAATCCCATTTTCTAATTTTGTCTTCATATAGTACGCATCATTTGTGTCATAAAGCTCTCTGTGCCCTTTCACCGCCTCAAGTAATTTTTCTTTTTCCATAGGTAGGCATTTAAAAAGACAGTAAAAAGAAACAAACTAAAAAGGTGGAAGAAAAAAAACAGCAAAATAATATTATGAGAAATTGTTGACACGACCGGCACGAGAAACTGTGGCGCCACTACAACGCCACGCGTGTAGTAGGCGACGCGAGTCGCGCCACCTCGCGTCCCTTTGCCAATTTGCGCGGTTCTATTCGTTTCCATAGTTTACAAAAAAAATGCGCTGTGCTGTGCCGCCCCACACGCTCTATACGTGTCTCAATTTGCGCCTTGCCTTTAATGTTTCTACCTAATGTGTAAATTAGAAACATTAAGGGATTCACGATTCGGTGGAAACAGGCCTAGATTCGTAGGTTTGGGTGCAACGTAGGAAAACTTTCCAACGATACAACAGCAATTGTACAGAACCACACTTTCCAATACTGCAAAAATATTCTATACCCCAGAGATCCAGTGTAAGCTTTCCTATGGTAACGAGAAATCATTTAGGTGTCAAGTGACATGCTGGCGATTTTGCTACAAAGGGCTGGCGAAAGGGTTAAAAAAGTAAAAGTAGATCAAAACCCAATAAATAGTGGACGAATTCTAATTTGTCAAGGGGCGTTCACGATATGAAGAAAACAGCTCTTGGGAAAGCAGTCCTGAGAAACATTTCCCACGAATAGTGAATACCCTTATTGAGAAAGAGAATCAGCGATTGCAGGAAACTTTACTTCGTTTCGTCCTTCATCGTGTACAATGGGCCATAGCGTGCGCCAAAATCTGCTGGTAGTACTGCCAGTAGTCAGTTATTAAGCGTTATGAGCGGAATACATAAATCAATTTTTCTAAATCTTCTCGTCTTTGATGCAAGTTACACTTTCCATCATTTCGTTTATTACCCCCATACACAAACCGATTTTTTAGGCAAGGGGTCGCAGGGAAGTATATGTCATGCATGTAATTTGCACCCATCGCTGCGACCCCTTGCCTAAAAAATCGGTTTGTGTATTGGGGTAATAAACGAAATGATGGATAGTGTAACTTGCATCTTTCTCTTATGCTTTCATTGCCCCTTTACAGTTATTAATAGCCCCCAAATGCACCTGTGGCCATCACCGCCCCTTGGATCGCTGCAGCGCCCACCAGGGGGCGGTAGCGCCCACTTTGGGAATCACTGGTCTAAACTTTAAGCACCAATCTGTCACTATGACCGTTTTTTATTTGTACCAAAATTCGATCACAAGTCACAACGCAATCACAAGTATGTGAGTCACAACTTGGGACAATGTGGTATTAGCTTTGTTCCAAAATTCGACAATAGTTCTCGCAAGCAGGTGGCTTCTACTCGTAGCTACCATTTCTGTGTTGAGAAGTAGCTACGAGCTACGTAGCTAGCTTTGCTCGAATTTTGGAACACAGAAAATATAATTTTGCAATCACAATTGTGAATTAGTTAAGATTTTTCTTGTGATTAGGTGCTTAGAATACGAAAACAGCTCATAGTCATAAGAATCAGTCTCAAACTCCCAATGACAAGACTGGTCACAAAAAAAATCGTCCTCTCGTCACAATTTTCGGGGTAAGTTTGAAGGATACCAGAGATGCTCGAACAGATGTCGATTATCCTTGGGTTTAAATTTGAGGATATTTCACGAAGCTCAATTCGGAATTACTAGCAGAAGATTGTTCCATAGTTCAGTTGTTCTATTTAAAAACGAACCTCGAGACCCAGAGTGCGCACGAAAAGGAGAATTGCAAGTTGAATGAGTGAGCCGAGCAGGCCCCCCTTGTATTGTTGAAAAAATATTGCTGTGGAGGCAGGAGGGGGTTAATTTCTATGGAATAGTTAAATTTTGTCTAAATTTGGTCAAAGCTGGTGGCTCAATAAGTTGAATGCGCAAAAGGCGTCCTAACTAGTAAATTTGATGATAACGTTTGAACATTGCCGAGCCACGCGCGGCTGAATGTAGGACTTGCAGATTGCAATCCGAACCGCTGACTGAAGGCGAAACTTGCTTGGAGATTGGAATATTTGGTCATTTCATCGCAGATCATCGTTTGACAATATGCCTATGATATTGAGAGATGGTTAAGCTGTTAGGTTGTCTACTGAGGCAGATGCAAGGTCGGTGCAGGTTTCATTAGAGATAAACTATTACTTCGTTTTGGATGGTCTAAATTCGACACGATTCTGTATCCTCAGTCAAGAATGAGTTCGATGTCTCTATTGATAGAGTTAGACAAGACCTTACGATCGGGCTTGTCTTATATTGTCGAAGTCTTAAGGGTAAGACAGAGAACCATCATCATTTTATGTGAAAGTCCAAGCTTAGGAGACACTCTTTGTTCTACCAGTCGTAATCGTCATGGTGTAATATCTAGTAGCAAGCTTCATTTGAAGGAAAGAATAGAGGACAGAATAGGTTAATAACACAATTGTGCTAAAGGAGGAGGCGATGGACTTTGCGTTTGAACTCCTGGATATTGTAGGAGTTGATACCAAAGAAAAGAAATTTGCAATCCCACGGATGTAACAAAATTCAAAACAAAAATTTTTTGAAACGGGGTTCGATCTCGCCAAGTCGATATCTTCAATAAATCCCGGCTAAGCCAGAGACGCGACCATCGGTGTTAGCAGAAGACAGCGTTGTCGGAATTCCACTAACCATCTCAAAAAGTTTGTGATGCTGGCAGTACCCGACTACGAGGGTAACAATGAGATCTACAGTCCGCTAGGTGAAGACTGGATCTAAGCGGGACTTTGGTACTCGATTATTAGCCGACTCTGATGGGGAGATGCTTTATTAAGGCTACGGTAGTGGGATGGAGAAGACTGAGAGACAATCGTTTAGAAAGATTAGGAAAGCACTGATAATAGAATGGACCCCTGGGGAATACCGACAGATATGGTCTGAAGTGCTATTCAAAGCCATTCAATACTGCTCTGATTGAAAGGCTAGACAAGAAATTCTAACTCTTCAAAACTGCGTCGATACTAAAAGTGAGGGTTCACACTCTGTCTAAAGGCTAGGTAGAAGTTATCTACAACCAGACTAGGCACGCAAAAGCGATTGATACTTCAGTTGAGGTACTCTGTTAGACTCAGAAGAAGGTGATGTCTACTCTATTGTTTGCCGTCTGGAATTTGGTTGGATTCAATTTCATAAGCTTGTCTCTATGATTTTGCAGAAAATAGAAGTAATTGCTCAATTCACTATTTTTTAATAAGAGCTGCACATGAGCTATTTTTCCGGAGAAATATGATAGTTTTTTTTAGTCGAAGGTGAGGAAGTATATCATCTTCATCAGGAGCTCCACAGCCTATTGTTGGCCTTGGCTTCCTCCAGCGTTCGCCTCCATGATTCTCGATCTCTGTCCCGACTCTTCCAGTTCCTTATTTCCAAATGCCTAAGTCTTCCTCGACGTCATCTATATATCTCTTCTTAGGCCGACCTGGTCTCCGTTTTCCTTGCGGTACTTTCCCCAGCACTTTCTTTGTCGGGTTCCGTTCCGTACCTCGTTGTACGTGACCAATCCATCGTAGTCGGTTTATTTTGATTACCTTGACAATGTTTGGAATCTTACTAATTTCATACAACTCTGAGTCTTCTCCTCCAAATGCCATCAACCTGTATTCCTTTGTAGATCGATCGAAGAATTCTCCTTTAAAATCTTCCTACCAATGTTTCGTCTGCGTTTTTCAATGTCCACACTTCCGAACCATATAGTAGGACACCGACAGGCCTTATTAGTGTTGTGTAAAGTGCCAGTTTTGTCTTCCTTGATATATTTCTAGACGTCAGGTGCCTGCGTAGACCAAAGTAGCATTTATTAGCCAGTGCTATTCGTCTTCTGATTTCGGCTGATGTATCATTACCTTTTGTTATAATCGTGCCGTAAACACAAACTCATCTACTGCTTCTATATTGTAGGTGTCTACCGTTATGTTTTGTCTGCTACTTCTGGCGTTTTTTGTGTACATACATATACTTTGTTTTGTGCTCGTTTATTTCCAACCCGATTTTTTTTGCGGCTTGCTCAAGTGCTACAAAGGTCCCCTTCATGCTCTCAAATGATCTTCCAAGGATAGTAATATTGTCGGCAAAGGCTAATATTTGCACTGACCTATCAAAGATGCACCCTGGATCTTCCAGGACGAAAACCGCATTGATACTCTCCTAATACTCTTTCCACGTATGGTCGTAGTGTATTATAGAGTACACGGGAAAAAACTTTGTATGTTGTGTTCAATAGCGTTATTCCTCTATAGTTGTTGCAAGATAGAGGGTCTCCTTTTTTGTGTAAGGGACACACTATTCCCTCGTTCCACTCATCAGGCATTTCTTTCCGTCTCCAGATTTCCACTGTTACTTCATGTAGTTTTTGGAGTTTCCTCTTCGCCTTGCTTAATGAGTTCTGCAGGTATGCTGTCAGACCCTGATGCCTTATTATTTTTTAATGCTTGCAATGCCTGGCGTACTTCCTCTATGGTAGGGGCTGCTATGGTGTCATTCTCATCGTCCGCATTCATGTTCTGTACATTTCGGGTACCAATGTGCCCCTGCTCTGGGTTCATTAGCAGTAGTTCCTCGAAATGCTCTGCCCATCTAGCCAATACTTCGTCCTTATTACTTAATATCTCCGCAGTTTTATCCTTGCACATTGTCACTCTAGGCTTAAATTTTTTCCGCTGTTGGTTTACCTTTGTGTAAAAGTTTCTTGCATCATTTAAGCTTGCTGATTCTTCTATTTTTTCATTTGTTCTTCCCAATCAGGCGCGGATTTAAGGGGGGGTCACGGGGGTCATGACCCCCCCCCCCCCAAAAGCACTCGCTGTTTAAAAAAACAAAATTGACCCAAATAAAAAAACAAAAACAAAACATAACCAAACGACCAAAACCGACCGAACTTTTTTGCAAATTAAAAAAACGACCCTTTTTTTATCTGATAGTGTAAGCTCAGGTGTCACCCTTTTGGCCTTATCATGGTTGGCGAGTTGAAAAAATGGCAACGCCGTTTATCGTTCTCATTTTTCGTACCATAATAGGCGAATGCAGCGACATGACAGTTTTCGACAAAACCTTATCTTTGTTGTCGCTTGAAAGTTTTTAGACATTTCTGATAATTAAAAAATTTATAAAATTACATTATTTATTCGATCTATTTAAAAAATATTTTTTCAATCTTGTCACTTGACAGTCGTGAAAAACGCAGCTTTGTCTCTTTAAACGCCAACTGTGATACGCCTGAAGGCGTTTTTCCTGACAAATGTCAGTTTTTTCGAAAGCTAACCATGATCAGACCCTTTGTACTACTAGTCCGTCATGTCATGTTGCACACGGCATAGTGCAATGTCTAGTACTAAGCTTAGATCGAAGGATAGAGAGATAGGATAGATTAGGGGAGTCGGGTGCAGTGTCTCCATATGTAAATCGAGCGTTACGGTGTTTCTAGACACGGTGATTCTGCTAAAAATGTACCGTGTAATTTTTCGTCAATTTTCTTCAAAAATTCCACTTTTTTTTGATAAAACTAAATTTTTTGTGTCAATACAAACAAAAAGAAAAAACGAAAAAATACAAAAATTCATGATTTTCGATTCGATTTTTTCAAGTTTAAACATTTTTTCTTGTTCACCATCATAAAGTGCATAAAAAACCTACACTTAAATTAAAAAGGAATCTCATACGATGCAATGCACAAAAGTTATTGGCCAATCAATTTTCAGATTTGAAGTTAATTTTTGAGACTTGTGGTGGATATTTTGAGTTTAAAGAGTTATTGTAAAATTTCTGAAAATTTCATCAATTTTTACTTAAAACATCCAAAGTTGTAACCAAAAAACCAAAATTTAGCAGCTTCTTCACTTTTCAATTTTCTTTGAGGTTATGTGTGCAGATTAAAATTTCATTTTGTAACCGCTGATAGGTAATGTCATAATGAACAGCCTCAATTTTTTTCGCTTTCTTTGGACCTACACATACTGATAAATTCTCATCTATATTTAGAAAGAACGACCAAAATGGTAGATTTTTTACAAAACGGCCCATAATTTACGTAGCGGTTGCTATTCCAATGTCCATTTCGTATAGTATTCGATGTAACTGACATATTAAAAAAAATTTGAGACTGGAAACAATTCCTTTTTCACTAAAATTTGATGCTTATCTGACTCCACTATTACAAAAATCCGTAAAAAATTTTTTTTTCGATTTTTTGAAAATTTGTAACCGAAAAGACTCCTTAATCCACCAGAAAATTCGGTTAGTTTTGTTCGTTTTGTTAATTTTGTTTTTGTTTTGTAGGAGTAGACATTTTTTCCGCCACTTTTAATTCCGTGACCCCCCCCCCCAAAACAAAATTCTAGATCCGCGCCTGTTCCCAATACTGCATTTTTTCGCTTTGTGCATTCTCTTCTCAGCTCACCTCTTTCCTTTATACTCCTCTTCAGAGTTTCTTGTTCTGTGCCTACTTAGCATGACTTGGTAAGCTCGGTTTTTCTCCATTGTCACCTGGGCGCATTCTTCATCAAACCATTCTATTCTTCGTGTTTGTTGCACGAAACCTAGAATATCTTCTCCTGTTCCTTTTACTGTTCTTTTTATGTCATTCCATTGGTCATTCAAGGTTTCATGTGTGCTTTTACCAATTTCATTTATTCTTACGGTGAGCAGGTTCTGGTACTCAGCCCTAGTTTTCTCTTCCTGCAATCCTGCCACGTTATATTTTCTGCCTCTGTTTCCTCTTCTTGTTTTTATTGCAGATATCCTGAAGTATATAGAAGTATATTAGAGAAGTAGAGGAAGTACTATATATAGAAGTATATTATCCGGACTAATGGATTTATTGTGGTCAAGCTCTTTCAAGCATGTATGTAAATCCCGAGTCTTGAAGAAACTCCGTCCAATGAGTGAGTGGTATACTCGAGCACGCGGGTTAAGTGGCACCAAGTTGCAAGTAAAAAGGAATTGGAGGTGAACAGAGCTGCTAGTAAATCGGTCTTGGATTTGGTATATGTTATCAAAAAATGTAAATGAAAGAAGGACTTTTCTTGATGGGGTATACCAAGGACCAGACTTTGCAGCTAGCCGTAAAATCAAGCATCTTATTTCTCAAGCAGCGTTCTGTCGTGGTGGTGTTGGAAGAAAGTGTTGGCTTCTTTAACTTTTTTCTCTACTGTCTTTCTGACTAAAGCTTCACATTTCACTGTCGACGGTACAAGAAGGTTTACCTGTGTACTGTAATCTTTCGACAGAAAAATTTATTTTTCCTGATTGGGTACTTGGACGGATTTCTCAACCTAATGTACCCGAAGTGATTCGGAGAAAATCTATACGTTCATTCATTTGCTAGTAACTCATCTATTCGGCCTAAGGTTATATATATTTGGTGGACTGAGGGATGAAAAAACGGTATTCTCGCTAGTACGACTATTGCGACAGACCCGCGGGAGTTGGGGTTGTTGCTACAGAAACACAAATCCCATTCAGTGCCTTGGAAGAAGCGAATATGACACAGCAAGTTCGATGCCAGGCAGTTCTTTGAGAACTGTGTTGTTTGATGCAGAAGATGGATATTGGAAATTAGTCCTTACTAGGCAGTGGTGCGAGTTGTCGAGAGACGATTCAAGGGATATCGTGTCGGATGAGATTAAAAAAGGACCGTTGGTATGCAACTTTAGTGACTCTCGTAGTACAATTTACAATTTGAAGTAAATTATTAATGTATGCAAAGGGAAACACTTGTGCCGTTTGAGTAATTTCGATAATTTACATTGTGAACGCTGAAATCACCCGTAACAATAAATTCACACTTCTGATGGGAAAATACTCGTAAAAATTGGTAGATTCAATCTGGAATAGCATCGAATGCTCTAAGGTGAGGCTTCATTACTAATATAAGGACTTCTTTATAAATGAAACAGAAGAATATGAAGAGGCTGCGAAGAAATAAAAGAAGGAGGAAGTAAATGCTAATCAGCTTGATCGTTTTTATCATTGTATAAAATCTTAAAACAACTTAAATAACAAGTTTCAATTTTGCTGGACATGCAATAAATCGTTGCAAAGTTCAATTAATAAATTCAAAAAATTCCTAAAGTGTCAATTTTCTCGAAAAAAAATAAACAAGCGCATAAATTCCACTACATCGAGTCACAATAAAAATTGATTAAAGACGTCATCACCGAATGGAAATCACTCAAAGTGAAAATAAACCGAAACTGACCCAGCCCAAGGTCACTTTCCTGTCATCTGATAAAATCGATTTTGATTGGAATTGAAATTGATTAAAGTAAAAGTTTCGCTAACGTTCGATATCATTCATAATAAAATCATTTGTTGGATAAACAAATGCCCAAAAACGTCAATGAAATGATATACACCACACGGCAATCATTTCGAGCAGCACATCTGGGTCGACCCGAATCTGGACTTTAGGATGAATTACTTATCGGGATGAGTCCCTCTAATGACTGGGTAGACCTTATCGTATTACACGCAGCGCAAATCAGCGCCTCATTTCCGACAAAAAAAAAACGTAATGCTGTTTCCCCCTCGAGCGGACGACGGATGGATTGGGCGCGCTGCAATCTGCGAATTCCAATTATTTAGCTTGGTTCACTGTTGATTTGTTCGAAAAAAACGCGGAGAACTTTATTAGTCTCAATTGATCGAAGTGCGAACTCTGCACCTAGCATGGACTTTGCACTGAACTCGGTGAGCGCGGCTTTGAACAAAACAAAAAAACTCTATAAAGTCACGGTTTGGCACTTTGGAAGCTGGCTGCGCATGCGTGATATCACTATTCTCCAGATCCATAGTACCGACTTGTTATAGTATAAATTTTGCTTAAAGAGCTTTTTTTTATATCTTGAATCTCTGTCCCGCGCGGTATCCACATTTCAAAATGTTCGTCAGAAATGGATTTCGCGTAATTTTAGACTGCTTCCAGCGAAACAGCGGCAGCGATTTATTGCCGTATATGTGGACTTGGGAATTGGAGGAGGAAATTGCTTAGTGGACTTTGGCCAAAGTGGAGTGATTGGAAGTTTGTACCCTCCAAAGGAGAGCTTTTGTTGTGGAGAAAGAGAGAGAGGAAACATGCACTTCCAAGTCAGCTGAGTTTGGTTAGCTTGGGTCGTTACCGCGCGGGTATTCAAATTAATCTGATTACATAATAAAGACAATGAGACTAAAGGAATTACTTAACTGGGCTGTTAGTCGGTCGGATGATCTTCTCTGATTGCCGCAAAAAAAATAGTAATTTACGCATGATCTTGAATGTTTTTGAGTGTTAATCAGAATTTTATGGTTGTGGATTAGTTGTAAAGTGTTTTTATAATGGCACGAGGTTTTGATGATATTATTGTACTAAAACACGATCAACTGTTTGCGTTCATTCATTTATATGAAACTGCTTAATACCACAACTCTAATTGAATAGCCAATTACATTCCTTTAGTTCTTTTACCTCTTTCTGTGGTAAGAGATTGAACTCAAAGATCAAGTTCATAATTCTACATGAACAGATGGATATGGATATATGTCGATCTAACCACACTGTTGCTTCCATACGTATCAATACAGTAGATCTAATGCATTGGTACATCTGTTATGGCTGATTTAAAATATTCACAAGAAAAGTTCAGAAACCATGAAGAATTTAAACTTGCGGCTTTTGGCTTATTCGAATGGAAATTTGCAGCACCGATGATATTTTTAAAGGCAAATGAAAGAGTTGAATCCAAAAAAAATTAATTTATTGCATTTTATCAGTTGTTATAAATTTTTCTTCGATAGATACAACGTTCTTCCATCTAAAAAGGTGCAAAATAAAATAAAATTGATGAAAAATGCTCTTGATTGCATCGATAAAAAGTATTCCAATGATCGTTTGAAGGAGCCGAATAGGGGCCAAAGGGTCAGCGATCAGTAAAAAACTGACAATGGATTAGTCGACCTTTGCTATAAAATTTTAAACTTAAAGTAAAGTTTATAAAACTGAAGTTGAACCAACTTTCACTCAAGACATTTAATTGGAAAAGGAAATGTAAATACAGAAATAGGGAATGGAGTGAACGAGATGAAATATAAAACTAGTTGGGATAATAAATGAACAATAATAACAACAAATTGTAAGGAAAAAACCGTGCTGGTACAAAAATCACTTAAGTCGTTCAAACAAAAAAACTGCTCGACTGATTTTTATGAAAATCTTTTCAGATCATATTTCCTTTAACACGCTTCAAACGGCACCTTAACGAAGTCGATATCTTTTTTGGTTTGCGCGAAATCGTGCAGGAAAAAATGACCACATATACGTACGCACAGACACACACATATTTCTTCTCAAATTTTTGCTTAAAATGCTATTGAGACCTTGAAACATGAAAATACATTGAAAATTTCGATTTCGATTTTCGGACCGATTACAATAACTTCCTACTGGGAAGTTAATAATTTCACGTTCTCATTGTGAACGAGTCATAAACTTTGCAAATTTTACTCGTGATATTTTCTTTTAAAATTAAAAAAAAAATGAAATTTCAATTATTTAACAGCTATTTGGGGCTACTACAACAAAATTTGGCAAAATTTTTCTTATTTTTAAAAAATTGAATGATGTGGAAAATTGAATAATTTTGAAGTCAATTTGACTGATTTAATTAAAACGGTAAAAACTAAATTTCGAAAAAATACATTATGTATCTTTCAACCATATTTTAAATGCATTTCCATTGCATGTAATCATATTAGTACAATGATACATCATTTTATTAGATACTTTAGGATATTGTGATAAAACACATTAAAATCTTTTATCGATTAAAAGTCCAAGCTCTTGCTTTCAACTAAGATTAAGCAAAAAACAAACCATTCAACAGAGAAAAAAAGTTGTTCAATCACACTCCTCGATGTTTTTGATTTGATAATGATAGTTCCGGCATTCGGTCAATTACACTATTTTTACACTAATTGTTTCTCTAATTACATAACAATATTTTTTTGTAGCTCATTTATCTATAAAACAAAAAAATGTAAACTCCAAGTCGTAAAACAATTTCTTGAATCCATTTCATTGTTTACAGGTTGTTGCTCCACTTAGAGGTAGATAACAATCAACTTTTGTGTATTAAAACGAAATAACAGTTTGAAACAACAAAACTTTTTTAAAAAAAAACATAACCCATCAAAACATAGCCACACTCGAGAGCACTTAGTTTTAATTACGTGCGAAATACGAGAAATAGTGTCTCTCTCGTACATATCTTTTCACATACCTGAAAAGGTGCGAACATTGCTGCACGGGGCCAGATAGTAGCTGTGAAATTCGAGGTTTTCTCGGTTCAAGTGGAAAAATTATCTAAATTGCTTTTGCTGTAATTAAATGATAAATCAGTTTTTGTGTTTTTTTTTTGACTAAAATGTACCATCATCCCCCAAGGAACTTTTTAAGCCAAAGTTATTTTGTTTTTAAATTTGTTTTTAGATCGAGGTCTCGGTTAAGTTTAAGAAGAAAATTTAAAAAATGAAATCCCACCACCGACAGTATGAAGACTTTGCTTCTGTATTGTTGCAAAATCAAAATACGAAAATAAACTAGAAAATATTTTTTATAAGTTAAAAACAAAAACAGGTTGAAATTTTAGTTATTTTTTCTATATATGTATGTGTGTGCATTTAACGATCTCGGCTCAAGTCCATTTTATTCTAATTCAACCCCAATTTTTTATATTCTTCCCCTCGGGCGGGCGAGCGTCCAAAGGTCAAGAACGCATCCAGTTGAAATTGTTATTTTCGTATCAAATTTTATCTGTCGATAGTTTTGCGGTACAAAGTTCTTCGTGTATTTTTAAATTAGATATATTTAAACACGCTCATCGTTTGTTAGATGAAAACAATTTTTCGCTAACTTAAATTGTATCGCATTCAAATTTTTCATTTTCGATGATTGGCCCAATATCGGTGGGGCTTGGCTCTGCTCTGTGGACGAGCCACAGTGGAATTTATTTGAATTTAAGCGCAGTTTCTGTTTTTGCAATGAACTTTTCAACCGAAGTCCAAAGATTGCAACCTTTAAATATCTTGAAAGAACTGGTTATGACTAGAGAATTAAAGTGGTCTTCCGTTCTTACTTCTTAGAGTTGGTCATTTATATTATCGATATATACTCAGGACTTCAGTGAGGCTTGTTTAATAGCCTCAACTTCGAGCTGGACTTGTATTAATATTGCGATAATATGGACTAGGTTAATATTTCGTTATCCAATTGGGGGTTGGTGGTAAACAAGAGTTCGAGACCAGTGTGGCAGAGAGTATGCTTACCAGCTTACAATGTCAGTTCTGTTCGAAATGATTTATAGAGGTTCGATTAGATAGTTTTGAAATACTAGTTATGTATGACTAACTTTTATTTTTAAACGAACGCAATACTGCGAATAACCAATTCAAATATTACCCTCGGCAGAACTTGACAGTCAAGAAGGATTATTGCACTTTGAGTAGCCTTTCAGATTTTTTATCTGCTGACCTTTTTTAATCTTCAAAGGGATTAGGATGAAATTAATCATTAACAAGAAAAAGGACTCGGAATTGTTAAATAATACCTGGACGTCCTTATAATGAAAATTCGTCGTTACGACGCTGCAATTTACGACGAAAACTCAAACAGAGGGCATGTGTCGGTCGATAGATTGTTGTGTAAATCTCGCTTTTTAGGCGTTTTCCCATCGTCAGCTGATTTGGTTTGTAATTTTATTTGAAAATTAATAAAAAATATTACATGTTTCCAGATTTGCCGATTGAGTGGTAGGTGGACAGCAAAGTAACAAGAAAATCATTTTTTCTTAATTTTCGTTCACTGACATTATTCATTACACATCTACTAATAACCGTGTTCCTTTTCTGCTATTTTTTACTCGAACTACTCTGCTCTTACAGAGGAGTCGATAGGTTTTACTCAAATCGACAAATTTTGCGATCCTTTAAATTTTTACTCCGGAGTACTTAAAAGTAGAAAAGGAACACGGCTTATGACAACACTGTCAAACCGTAACGAGGAATTTTACCGTGTCACTCCCTAAAATAGCATTCGTCGTAACGACGAATTTTCGTCGTATCGACGTTGCCATTTGTCGAGGGTATTTTACACAAAAAAAATTAATAAATTCATCAAAATTTATTTTGTTTCTTTCAAAGTAGGCTCCATCGAGTGCTATACAACTATATAATTGCGTGTCCCAATCCTCCATACATTTTTCAGAAGCTGCTTGAGGTATGGGGGATTTTCTGTTATGATCTGAGGTGACTTTTGAGTAGTAATTTAAGCTTGGGGAACCGGTGAAAGTCAAGGCGGGCCCATATCAGGTGGTTATAGTGCTGTCAATGACGATGGTTAAAAATAGTAGCATGATGGTTTTGAAAGATGGTGCGTTTCGAGGCGCCGAAGTCTACTGGCTTGTTGGCGTGTCGTCTCCACGTTTTCTCCCCAGTTGGAGTTTAAGTCCGTAGAAGCGAGGTAATGTTATCTTCAGCAACCTGCATTTTATGCTTTTTTGAAAAAAAGTGAGTTTTTCCGGAATCAGTTGTGAGGCATCGCATTTCATGCCCAATATTCCTACTTAAACGATATTTTAACATCTTCAGCCTACACTATAAAACTCAAACAAATCATTTTCTAATTTCTTGATTTTGTCGATGTTTTCGTCGGTCGCAAACCAGGTCAACCAGAATGTAATAACAGGCGACAATGAACGACAGATCTCATATACAGGATTTCACAGGAACCCCATTCACTGCAAGAGTATATTGACGCGACTTGTCATGTTCTGACTCAATTTGGAGTGTTGCCACGTGAAGTAAAGGTTTCTTCAAAAATTTAGCCCCTCAACGCGCTTAAAAAATTCCGGGTGAAAGTTACTGCACTATATTAGTGCGTCATTAATAAAGCCTTCCACAAAAGCTACCAGTGGACGATTCCTACCGTTCAGAGTCGCATATTAATTTCTGTCGCCTGTTGAAAGTGACTCAATTTACCTCTTCCACTCTCTGGCTCCTTTCTGCTGAAAGTCGTAATTCGACTGTAATGTCACTTTCTTCAACTCAAACGACTTGTCACGTCACACGACTCGACTTTCAACACAGGGGTCTTACATTTTTCTTGCCTAGCTCATTTCTCTTCTGTTCTGCTTGATATTTGGCTTCCTTTTGGTTTTTTTTTGGGTTGTGTACGGGGGGGTCGGTGTAAGTTTAAATTTGAGTTTTCGGGCTCGGCCCCCCCCCATTTGGCGGCCATCTTGGAAAAGGTGTGCAAATGGTTTTTCCACTATATCTCCGTAACAGTACATCTTACAGAAAATTTGTAAAGAGGTTTTTTGTTTAGAATTAAATTATCTACATTTTATTATATAAGGTTACAAGATCTTATTGCTCCAATTTCAGCATGGCCCTTAAAAAAGAGATCCCTCGAAATTGTTCACCAGAGCCGAAACAGTGGAGCAGTTTACCTACCCAGCTGCATCTCTCCTAGTATTTCTTTATCTTTTTCTGTTTTTTGGGCTTCATAATGCTTAAGCTTTTGGTGGATGGTCTTTAGCGCCACTTCCATCATTCTCCACACACCCTTCAATCTTATCATATGGTCCAGGATGTTCTCAGGTGTTAGATGCCCTTCAGCGACAACAGCTGGAAGCACAGTCCTGTTTTCCGCAAACCTCGGGCTTTTAAAGAGGACATGCTCCGTGTCCTCTCTATTGTCGGGGCATTCCGGGTAGAATGGTGAATCGTCCAACCCGAAGCGGTGAAGGTATGCCCTATAACCTCCATGGCCACTCAGGAACTGCGTGAGGTAGTAACTCACTTCTCCATATTCCCTTATAACCTACTTCTCCATATTTGGTATGAGTCCATCGGCCCATAAGCCGGCTCTACACGATGCTATGAACACCCTCCAACTTTGGACGCTTGATGGTAGAACCCATCGTGTGGCCGATGCTCGAACTACGAGTGTCCAATGTCAAGCGTGCAATGTTCGTACTTGGACACGTTCGGGCTGTTGTTGGTGCTGACTCAATTGTTGGAAGCCAACATGCGAATGAAACATTCACCGCATCGTCTAAAGCCGGCTTTAGTAGACTCCTGCCAACTCCTCTGCAATGCTGCGATGGGCCGGCTGCGCGCCAGAGCACTTCGCACTTCTTTGGGCTCTCCTCTGGCATATCCCGGGTCGTACAACCTCTTGCCCTTCAATGCAAGAATATCAATGGGGATCATTTCTGCATGCTGCTTCGTCGGATGTAGTACAGTATGCACAGCATGTTCGAAGGGCACTTAACGATACGCAGGGCTTTTTTCCTCCTATTGCCCGTTCTGCCCTATTGGCTTCATATAATAGGACAGAACTCCAAGCCCGCCAAGTTCAGCCCAAAGTTGAGCCTTCTGTCAATCATCACTGCTGGGCTGGGAGCGGATGACCTGGTCACTTACTTTCACCGCTATAGTCCACCTTTTTCCGCTTGCTGATTAGCACTTCTTCTGTTTTGTGCTCAGCTAGCAGCTAGCTTTCCTTTTACAGCGACCCAGATGTCATCGGTGAACCCAATAGCGACCGCTTCTCTCATACATGACGATCCACCGGAGAGAGCCTAGGACGGAACCTTGGGGACTCCGAAAGTTGCCTGTACTCTCTTACTTCCTCGTCTGACTCGCAGTGTATTGTCCTAGCTACAAGGAATTTTATCACGGCTCACACTAGATTCCTCGGTGTATCGAGCTTTATCAACGCCTCGAAGATCTTGCTCCACCTCGTGGTGTTGGAAGCATTTTTCACGTCAAGGGTTATCAATGAGCAACTCTTATTCACGTCCATCGCTGGCCTTGCTAGTCTAGTCACCATATTAACATCATCCGTTGTCGATCTAGCCTTTCTGAAACCGAATTGCCTTTCCGAGAAGCCGCCTTCACTCTTGGCACTTGGGAGTAATCTGTTGTTTATCACTTTTTCGAAAAGCTTGCCAAGTGCTGTTGAGAAGCCACATCGGCCTGTAGGCTGACAGAGGGCTCACCCGGTTTCGAGACGACCACAAGCTTCTAACGCTTCCATTGCTCAGGAACACTCTTTCCGTCAGGACAGAACACTACTGGCAATTAAATAGGAGATGGCTTCTTCGCTGCGTCGAATCGAAGCATAGACCTCTGGGATGGTAGTCGGGCGCCTTTACCCATAGGGTACAGATACTTCAATTACTTGGTCATACGATTGACTATCTTTTATCCTAAAAACTATAATCACTTTGTCATAATTTATAACATGCTTTATGTCGTGTAATGAAAGCTTTTCCAATGCACTGATGGGTAGATTGTTATTGTAATACAACCCTTCACTTGTTTGTAAATAATGAGTATATTCGACATGCGACAATACAAAAAAGGCGTTTTAATTTGGGAGTGTAACTTAATCTAATAGTAAATACCTTTTACTATGTACCGCCAATTTTGATTAGATATCTATTAATCTAGTTTATAGAGGACACCGTATAATTTAGGGTTGACATGTCGCACCCCTCCATAAAAACACTACTGCAGTATGTCTTCCCTGCTATGATCCACCCATACTATTTTGTAAAACAAGCCACTTCATTTTAAAGGCGCTTATTGAAACAATTTCACCAGTCTTTATTACTTAATAATGCTTAAATATTTACTCAAATCAGAAACAACATAAATAAAAGCGCCGCCGCTCATGCAGAGGCAAACTTAATTCATATTATTTAATAGTTCATAATACAAAACGGGGTCGACGGATCGATAAATCGATTTTTCTGCTGTGTTGTGGCTGGCTGCAAAGCCACCACCGTCGATTCAGCCTCTTGCTTTAGCACAGCAGCATTCCATTGTTTACACGCCTTTGAAGCTGCTCGATTATATGCACAATGAACAGAGAAAAAAAAACAGGGACATTTTTACCTCCAATGCTTACCTTTTCCAGCTCAAAAAAAACGAGTAGAGAGAAGGTGGAGTGCGAACAGTGCAGTTGCATAATTCGATAATGTAAAGAAAAGTTTTAGTTTTAATTAATAACGTTATGATGAATTGCATGAACAATTCACGAATGCGCGACCTGTGTTCATTGTTGGTTGTAAATGACTGAATTTGTACACACAAACATAATGTGGCAACAACAATAGCAACAAAAATCTCGGTTTATTAAACACGCAAATAAAACAGGACGTAATCCGATAACATGCTTTTTTTTTAAACTGCAGGTGTACAAGACGACATTCAGGAAATCTACCAAAAAAAAATTTTAACACAAAAATAAAATGATTCTTTTTTTTGTGTGTATGTCATATTCGCAACTTTCTCATTCGCTGTAGGTTTCTTGATAAACTACAAAATTCGTGTGTATTCCGTGTTTACTTTTCCGGTAATCAAATTTCATAAACAAGAATTTTGCGCTACCGCTTTGAGCTTTCGTTCTCTGTGCCAAAGTCCATTTTTGATATGTGAAAAAAAGCGACCACACAACGCAGAAAACTCCAGTTCCATTTATAAAACTGTCCTCCAGTTCGGACTAGCCATAGTAGTTCAGTAGTACGCCGCCAACGCGCTAAAGACGTCAACGGTGATGGACGGCGACGTCACTTTTCGAAGTCACTAGTCCGCCATGGCGGCATAGAGTCGGCCAAGAGCGCAGGGGTTATATAATAATAACAGTCTGTGAGAATCTTCATGTTAATGCATGATTGGACAGCATAAGCTCTAGTTAGAGTAGACAGATGGCGAGTAATGGACGTGTGACAGAAGCTTGGAGTGGACTGATCCGCTGAGTACTCGTATGACACTCGGAACAACAACAATCCACTCTGTGCAAGGTGGCAAAAGCTGTGCCCTCATTGAGAATGCCCCATGTTGTGTTGCGACAATCTATATTTAACAGACCCGATATCGTAATGATATATTCCGAGTGTCCGTCCATCTATCAAAGTGGATAAACGATATGTGGCGTCCAGTGCTGTCACAAACGGTGGGCAGGAAGAGATAGAGAGAGACACAAAGGGGCTTGTATGAGCGATTATGCATCACCTTAATGACCACTACACTATCTGTAAACAGGTGAACTACTAGACGATGAAATTGCAATCCCCTTGTCCATGTTAACAGTGTCAAGGTCAATAGCCTAGCGAGAATATGTCTACGGCTATAACGGAGCACAATTCAAATTTAGTTTTCCGGTACTGGAGCTGGCAGTGAGAACGTTAATCCGTTTACCTTGATTTTGAATTCCGAAGTTATAATTAAAAGAAATTAACTTTTTTCGGGGCGTCCGACTGCGTTGACTGCGCAAATTCAGTTTTCTATTTTCTATTCCATTTTACTAACTGCGGATTGCGTTTCCAGTTTTATTTAGATTAGATAATCTGTGTGACATTCGATGACTAATTACTAGCGACTAGTTTCGATGACGCCTTCCTTGCAATATTATGGACAAGTGGAGGAGTTATGTGTTCTCATTTAAAAGTTAGATTCTAAAACTCGAAAATATTAGCATTAAGGAAAACGTACATAATATTCTATCCATCATCCAAAAGTCACATTCTAGTGAAACTGGTTTAACTTTAATCTGAATTAATTTTCTATTTTTACTATGCTAGACATTAACCTTTGGATACATTATTTTTTATTTTTATTTTTCGATATTTTGTATTTTGGGAGCGTGTTGAATGGTTTCATAATAGTAAACTTGTTTCTTCAATCAACGACCAGGTTAGTGACGCTATTGATTGTATACTTGTTTCCAGTAAACATTTGGCTGCACATTTGTGGGTCATTGGATATCTTTAGAATTTGTTATGTACTTGAATGCGCTAGTTAGAATTTTTGGCAGATGTGATGTCGTATTAAGGTGAAGTTTATTTCTTGAAGAGGATAGGTTAGGCGTAGGGCTATTAGTGCGATTAGTGCTTTGGCGCACTGTTTTGATGCCAAAAACTCTTGTACCTAAGGTTGCTGCTTCTTCTTTGACGGCGCTACAAACGGCATCCGGTCCTGGACTCTCGCAACTGGTCCCGTTACTGAGCCGATGTCATCCAGTTTGGCATTCATAATTTCTGGGCGTCCTGGTCTTGGATGGGGTCTCCCTCGCTGTCACACCCTATAAATCTTACTGTAGACAACTTGCCTAAGGTTTGGTGGTACTTTAATCTACTCTTGTGGACGTTTAACGTCATTCTGACGAGTTTAGGAGGCTTATCAGTGTCTCGACACTAGTCGGGAGATGTCTTTTTAGTCTTTCAGAAAGTAGTTGCCTAGTGTCTACTTCCTGGCTTTGGCTAGAGTCAGGCCTTTACACAGAAAGTGAACGAGTGTGTCTCTCTTGTTTGTTTACCCTTAGCTACGGCAACAGACATTGTATGGGTTACCCAAATTGGCTGCATAGGCTCCTTTGGGGCAATGTTGCGTGATTTTTGCAATATCTCTTCCGGGTCTGTTTAAGAGATCCATTGTTTTTCCTTTGTTGTAAGTAGACCAAGTTGTCCTAGAGATAATGAATGTATTCGTAATCGACCATTCGAAACGTGAGTGTCGTTTTACCAAGAAATCCCCCAACTTATTACTAATCACGTCCAAAGCTGCTTGACCTAAGCAATCGAACGAGAACCGATCTACTGAGTATGCTTAATGGTCCTTTCTGAATGTCGCAAATCTCTTAACGAGATGACAGCAGTTCAGGACCCTCCTCGTATGGGTGCCCGGTCACCGAAACATAGAGGGAAATTGTAAAGCTGACGAACTGGCTAGGAAAGGCACGACCGCCACTCTCCTTCCTGGAAAGGAAAGGGTTGGAATGCCTTGGGCCACTTTTAAACTCCGATGCAAACAGCACACGATGCAACAAGCAAAGAAGCATTGGAGGGATCTTAATAAATGCACCTTGGCCAAAACAACCTGGCCCTCTTATGATCTCAGGCGGACCACTTCACTAATGAGCCTCGGGAAACTAGACCACTCAGCTATAGTGGGAGTGCTGACCGGACACTGTCTGATAGGGACGCATGCGACCCGCTTAGGTCTTGAGACCTACGATTTTTGCAGAACCTGTAAAAATCCGGACGAGGAGGAAAGTGTACTACATCTCCTCTGTCACTGCCCAGCCCTAAGCAAAAGGAGACTAAACACATTTGGTGAACCCTTTCTAAGCACGGTTGCTGAAATATCGAAGATTGGGATCCCACTCAGGAGATTCATTGCTTCCTCGAGATGGTTTAGCGAAGAAACGACACTTTAACATCAGGTTTAAAGTGGGATCACTATGCCATCACAATGGGTCTACTCCTTTGGCCTAAGTGTTTGAGCTGTACACCAGCAGCTCAGCCATATCTAACCTAACCTAATGGTATCCTTTATGGTTACCAAGTTAATTGCACGTTTTCTTCGTCCTATACAATTTTATTCCCTTTAGTCTACAAAAAGCCGTACTGTGCCGGGTTTGGGTGCCATACAGGCGTTTTGACGCGGTGTGTGCCTATTTCAGACTAAGAACGGGCGAGACTTATTTTTACTTGGGAATGTAGGTCACTAGGGTGCTCCACCTTTGGCCGGCTAGTAGCAGGCGATGGTCAAAATTAATGTTTTCTTTGGAAGTGTTTCATTTCAAAACGCTTTAAGTGTTGTGACGTCACCCATTTGATTAACATTGTTGTCACTTTTTAAACACTTTAGGGTAGTTTGGCGTGACTTTTCTCGAACACGGATAAGAGGTTATAATGCTTTTTAGTAAGCACCTCTGATTCTCAGATTCATATTTGGGCAGTTTAGACCATCGTCTTATATAGTAACAGTTTGGAAATTATAGTAAGAGGCTTGAAGTTGAAGAGCCCTGAAAGACTATAAAAGGTTTTATACGTTTTTAGCAACTTTACGTCTATTTATGACTCCAAGCTGTTGTCGGCTGCTATTAGTGACCCAAGGTAGGCGAATGATTGCGCTTTTAAAATTAATGCCCACTTTGGGACCAATTTTAGATCTTCTCGCAGGTAGGACCACCATGAACTTCGTATTAGTTTCGTTCAGGTGCAATCCCAGCTTTCAAACCGGTCCTTCAATATGGGGGAAGCGTACTTTACAGCCCTTAAGCCCGATTTACATCTCAAAGTCAACTCGAAAGTGCAGCTCTTAAATTCTTCAACGTGAGGTTGAAGAGGAGGCAACTCATACCGTCGCCTTCTTCTTGATGAATTCTAATTGGTCTGCCTGCACAGTGCTCTGGAATTTTTAATTGCTTTGCCTCATTGGTTATGTTCAACTTACATGGTGTAATTTATTGGGAGTGTCGAACTCTGTTAAAAGGATTTGTAGTTAGTCTACTATGTCTGATCAAACACGACCTTAAACTCTTTGAAGAAGTTTTGGATTGAGTATTGACGGAAGGCATTTCTCCGCCTCAGAGTGAAAATCTGATTAGTTGTTGATTTGCCTGGAATAAAGCAACAAGCCTAGCGGCGAATTTCTTATACACCATCTTATTCTTGCTCTACGACGATATACCACGATAATTGGTTCATTTTTATATACAGGACACCACTTTTCTAGGTCTCGACAGAACGGTGACTGCGCCGATAGTTCTAGAGATGGCTTCATCGCTTGTTAAGTAATGGCATGAAAGATGCCCATGAATTGATGTAAACAAAGAAAAGTAGGGTAGACGGTATGTTGAAACGGGTCAAGGACCTTTTGGATAGTAGTCGAGCGTATAAACCCTATGCCGGGGTTTCATTAGTAAAATTAGTGGTCGAGTATACTGGGCGAGTACTAACTATCCTGTGAACTCGCCTAAGGAAAGGTATGTGGTAGAGTAGCGTCAGGCCCGCCACATAGAGGGGGGCAACTGGGACGAATTGCCCGGGGCCCCGAAACTATATTGAAACCCAAAAAGTCAACTTTTCAAGCAAGCACTAATCTGAGCCTGAAGCGCAAGCATGCAGCACTCTGAAATATATGTTATGTTTGTATGAATATGGATTCTTCTACTCATCACACTTAAATAGTAAACAATGACGTCGTCATAGTCTATATTTTTTGTTCGTTCTCGTTCTATTAATAATATCAAGCAATGATTTAAACGTGACTGACCCATACATGATTTTAGATAATTTTATATGATTTTTAATTTACTGAAACCGCGTTCAGCAGTTGCAACACCAATAGGTATCACAATAAAAAAACGTAAGCAAATCCATAATTGAGGAAAAACAGATTGAAGACTTATCAAAGATTAGATTTGGAGATTTAGCTTGCTTTTAAGTAGTCTCTTTAATACCACTGAAGTAGATAAGCTCGAATTGAGTATTATTAAGAGAAAGCCCTAGCGGGAAATGGAGCTAGAACGCTCCTTAAAAGCTTGGGGCGTTCCCTTTCCCACCCCAGTTCTATATGTTTTTTAACATTGCATGATGGCAGTGGGAGTCGGAGTACTCCTTTTACTGCTGCTTTTTTTAGAAGCCGTCACAAAAGTATAAAAACTTTCTAACCCTCAAATTTATGTTATAGTGGATATGAGAAACAACTGCAATGTCGAAAAGTTCACCTTGTGCAATTGCCTTTTCGTCCTTCCACACGCGAGTGTTGACAGCGGTTTTACCAAGCGGTCCCCCCACTAAGTACCAACCGCGTTCAATATGCTGCTTGACCACCGCATGGATTGAGAACCGGTCTATGTTTGCCGTTTTCTTCGTTCCATACAATTCGTTAAAGGATAAATTGGACCATATAACCAGCGCTTCAAATTCGCTTCCCTTAGTAGTGCTTCGAATTTTTCCTTCTGGTATAACTTCTGGATTGATTCTGCCAAAAAAAGATGAGTACTGAGCCCCAGTGCTAAGCACAAGGACCTGTTTACATAAGAACTGTTCCATTCTACGTTGCACTATGTAACTTTAGGTTCATCCGCGAATAAAGAACCGACCATTCGGTATCTATATTTAATGCTCTCAATGGATCTATTCTTACGTTACCACAAATTTTTTTTTAGTCAAAGATTTTTTGGAATTTCAAAATCCTTAAAGGGCCCCAAAAAATATTTTAGCCCCTGGCCCCGCAAGGTGATGTGGCGGGCCTGAGTAGGGTTATAGTAGAGTAGAGTGGGATAGCGCCGTGATAAAGTTACTCAACCACTTGCCGTCGGCTTAAAAGTACGCTAGTTACTTTACTACTAAATCTACTAATGAAAACCCGTCTTTAGGGTGATGATGAACGAGTCAATGCATTGATCAATTCGAATTGTCAATTTATAGGCCGAGGGAAGGACAAGTGTCCTTGTTCCTCCTTTCTCAACCGATCTTAGGATCGGCTACTAGTGAGTAGTATACTAGAAAGACCTGTTTACATTGATTGGGGTATTTGAGTTTAATCATTTATTTAAGCTTAGACTTCAAAATAAATTCCTTGCAATATTACCACTGAATAAAAATATTCCACTATCACTAAAAAGATCACATTTTTATTTTTACAATATTTCCTGCATTGGCTTCCCTTTGACAACGATAACAAAAAAGGAATATCACGAGTTTAATCAGTGCTACTTATTTCTATTCACGAGTATAAAGGTGAAATTACTTATTATTTTACGAAGTCTGGAATTATCTACAATATAACAAGTTTGCAGACATTCTAGCATGTAAAAGTAATTAATGCTCACTTATCTAGCATTGGAAATTCATTATAGATTAACTGACCGTGACCAAAGTTCATGCAATCACGTACAATTTTTTCTTCGTTGTTTTGCGTTATCGCCGTCAAGTTCACGGCTAGTGTCAATTTCTTTTCTTTGGTATGAAATTTGTAAAAAAAACGTACGATTATTTTATTTATGGAAACAGGTGGAATTTGGTAATATTACTAGAATAAGCAAATTCAAATTGAATATAAACGATTTTTTTTTGTCATACCCCGCATTTTGCTATATTTTGTCCAATCATCACACGATCGCGTTATTTCCGTAAACAATCAGATGGCGAAAGTTGTTTTTTTATATAAAATAATGAATTGAAGCATGTTTTTTTCATAAAAATAATGAATTGAAGCAAATTCACCAATATCCATGACTAACTGACCAGACTTCAATATTAAATTCACATTTCTAGTAAATTTAGATTAATCAAGGCTTTCGTTTTAATATTGTAATTGATGATTAATTCTGATCTGTCCCATTTCGCCTAGTTCAATCTCTACATAGTTCGTATTTTATCTATAAAAATCGAGTTTGTCGGAAGATAACATTTAATGAAGTGTTTGGATATGTATCGAACATTCAAATCAGGTCTTGTCAGGTCCAACATTGACGATATTCTTTAAAGAATGACATTTGTCAATCGAACCGACACATTTTTCTTATCAGGTTGGGTTGGGTTGTTGTTTGACTGATATTTGTTCATTACAATTCTTTTGTACTATGCGCATTATATAAAACAGAACTTATTGTGCTTTCAGATAAGTTGATATCTATTTGATACGTCAATGTCTAGAAATTTGTTCTTGGACAAACCGGCAGTGTCCCGTTTTGTGTTTTATTTTCATCGCATGGTATCAAATAAAAGAGTTTACGTCAATACGTTTTGACAACATCTTTCTGTAGGTTACTGAAAATCTCCTTCACAGTCGTGAGTATTGCTCTCGTAAGCTAAAGCAAAATCCATGTCATCGTGGTAAACAGGAAGTACCACGTTAGGTGTATGCCGCTTGCTCATGATATATTTTCCAGGTACTATGCCACCATAGAAATAGGTGTCAATCCCGGTGAAATGGTTCTGGCACCATTTACTAGGAAACGAACATTGCCAGGATCGACAGAACAGACAGACAGAGGTAAAAGCTTTTGGAAACATACCAAATACTTCAGAATTTTCCAAACTCCATTATGGCAGTAATTCTGGAGCCGAAAGTGCTTTCGAAGAGCCTTCGCGCGAAGATTTCAAGGTTTAAGCTTCCTGCGGCGACATACTAGATAAGCTATCCAGAGCTTTCCTTAGGATACTGCAACATGTACTCCTAAGGTATATGAATAGCTCCAAAAGAGTTGTTGGGATCTGAAGTGAAGTCACCTGGAGCGCGTTCAAAAACCTTACTATGGTAAACCACGAAGTAAGCTGTGGTTATGCTACCTATCACTTCACTTAACCACGAAAGTTTATGTTTAACCATGGAGGTTTTTGAACGCGCCGTGGTTAACTACGACTTAAAGAAAATGAAAAATGTTTTCCATAAAATAATCTCCGCTATTTGCTTCAATTATTTGGATGTGTCCATTAATTAATTATTTGCAATAATCTATCAAACCCCCTTTGATTTGTTCATATGTGTTTACCATTAAAACAACTGTCAGCAAGTTGTTTTTATTCTTCTTCTTCTTAACTATCGCTAACCATGCTCCCGAGCAGGGTTAAAATTCAACTACACCATGGTTAACCACAGGAGTTTTTGAACGCCAAAAAGTCATGCTCGTGGTTATGCTGTAGTTAACCACGGAGTTTTTGAACGACAATAGTTTACCACAGTTACCTAACCATGGTTAACCATAGTAAGGTTTTTGAACGCGCTCCAGGTTTAGTAGAACGTTCATCTTGGGTACCTTATCTACGGTCTTTCAAGGAATTATATTCTCTATAGTAGCATGCAGCTACGCAAACTTGAGAAAGGTCTGTGCTAACAAAGGACAGGCCTTACATGTTAGCATCTATCAGGGCTATAAGGTCCCGTGGGATCAAGTCTCGATTAATCTGGGTCAGCCAATACCCCTTTTTGGCCTGTGCCCCCGGTCATAGATGCGTTGAAGGCAATGCAAAACTGGTAGAGGCTCTGACCCTGTACTTACCTCTCCGGAAATTTCTGGGGCATCCATCAGCTTAATATACGGGACTCTTGACGATTGCATTCAAATGAAGCATACTGAAAAATGGAGGCTTGCGCCTGGTTTCGCAAACTCTAAACGGTTTTTTCCTGTGACTTTTCTAAACGCGGTTAGATAGTAGGACAGATGTTGGCTTGATTACTTCCTAAATACTATTTATGGATTGGAATACGGGGAATTACAAATGAAGGCTTTGCCTCGAAGAAGATGAATTTGCTCTTCATGTTTTCTGCCACTGTCGACATTAACGGGAAGTAGAAGCATCGCGGTTTTAAAGATATCTGGCTGAAATAATCAAGTTTGAGGGAAAAATGACTAAGCAAATTACTGAGCTTGTTTAAGCGTACTAGCCTACAAACCTGAAGTGTAGGGGCTGTAAGGTCCAAGTGGCGGCCGCGGTTTCTTGTCCCACAATCAGTTGATAATCATATCATCTCTCGATTTCTCTTGATATGGACACAATTGAGCGGTGCTGAACGATCCAACCGGCTTTAGTTCTTGCACTAATTGAAATTGGAAGCTTGGAAACTCATTAAGGGCCCTTATATGTATGTCCGGTGGTCATACAGTTCGTGGGAGAACCTGGACGGAAACTTCCATTGGATCACTGATTTTGACGGAGGATTTGTCTAATTCACATCCCATTTGATTTGGTTTTAAAAATTATTTGCTTTTTTGGCCATTCAATCAAGTTAGTTCTTGACGAATTTGTATCCAAGTCTCATACATTCTCTGTCGGCTCTATTTTATACAATTTCTGATCTTTAAGTCGCATTTGCATCCCAAAGTCAACGTGAAAGTGCACTTTGAAGCTCTTTTATCGCACAGAAATTTGTATGGTTTTTCTCTCTTGCACGAAAGTTCTGGTTCAAAGTGCACTTTCGCGTTCACTTTGGGATGTAAATGCGGCTTTATACTCGAACCAACCAAATTTTTAACTTCAATGATGACACTACTTTTACGGCTTCGATAATGCAACACAAGATTATGCTAGATCCTCAATCTTCATGATCTCAAATTCATGTCCAACTGGTAGTCATGGATGTTTGGCTTGGCCGTCGATGTTGATGCGCCTCCATAGACTTTTTTCGCTTTAAATTATTGTAACGGATCCACTTTTCATCGCTAGTCACAATACGATGCAAAAAATCCTTCCTTTTTTGCCGTCGGAACAAGTTTTCACTTGAAAAAACGACGTTTGACTTGAGCTCGTATGGCAGAAAATTGCCTTGGTTTTAGAGCATTCCCAAAGCTTTCAAATGATGGGAAATGGCTGGTTAAGTTACTCCTAATGAATCGACAAGTTCTTGTTGCGTTTGACATGGATCTTCATCCAGTAATGCCTCCAATTCTGCGTTTTAAAAATGTTTCACCCGTTCGAGGCGCTCCTTATATTCCACGACCTAATCACCACTTTTGAAACCATTCGCGACACGTTATTTCACTAATGGAAGTCTCACCTTGAGTTTCTACAATCATTCGACGCACCTCAGCCGCAGTTCTTTTTGGAATTGAACGCTAAAGCAAAATTTCTGCAAAGGAAGCTTATTTGGCCCAAAATTTGACATTTTCACGCACAAAAAATGCAATGGCGCTGATAAAAATTCACAAATGTAATCATAAGGAGTTGTTGACAGATCCTTAGCTTATCATTTGACATTTTTGCCTAGCAATCTATTGAAAAACAGTTCTTTTCTATTTGTACTCCTAATAGTGCCATCGAATCATCATCAGGAGCTCACAGCCTAGTGTTGGCCTTGGCTTCCTCCATCGTTCGCCTCCTTTCTGGACCATCCTTTCCGGTATCTTATACCTAATTGTCTGTCTTCCACGCCGTCGCGTCGTAGTAATCATCAACGAATACCGAAACAAAAATTTTGGCAAAATATGTAGTTTTCGTCTAGAGAGACAAAGGGAAGGTTTCTGGATAAAAAAAATATTTTTATTAAGATACGACGGTGGTCTGAAAAGTTTCCGACCTAACAAAGATACAAGACATTTTTTTTTAAATTTATTTTTATTTTTCTACATAGTCTCCTTGTAACTCGGTAATCGGCGCCATAACTCGGATTTATTGCGCCTAAACTGCGCCAACAGAGCGTTGGAAATGTTCATTCGAACACGTTTTTGGACTAACTTGAGCAAACGCGGCACCCAACGCGAGGACGGCTTTCTCGTGCCTAAATCTTGATTTAATATGTGACAAACACGTTCTTTGGACATTTTCATAGCCTCTGCTATCTCTCTCACTTGAATTCGGCGGTCGTCTACCATCATTTGGTGAACTTTAGCGATGTTATCGTCAGTAGTTGCAGTTTTTGAACGTCCCGAACGTTCATCGTCTCCCAAGCTCTCACGGCCAAAATTCAATTCAGCTGTCCAAAATTTCACTGTGGTAAATGATAGTGCAGAGTCCACGTACCCAGAGTCCAACTCATCTTTGATTTGCGTAGGCGTATTACCTTTCAGAAACAAAAATTTAATGAGAGCTCGATACTCAATTTTTTCCATTTTCACAAAAACACTCACATCGACTCACTCAAACGACTGTCAAATAACAACTGCGCGTCCAAAATGGCTGAAACTTTGGTGAGTAACTGTCAAAAGATGCACTAGCTTTTATTGACGTTGAAGTCGGAAACTTTTCAGACCACCCTCGTATATCTTTACGTTTATTTGTCTACGCTTCTGTTTACATTAAACTGAACTAAACAAATTTGGCGGAACATCGAACCTTAATTTAATCACTGCACCGTCTTAAGGGGTAACACCACTGTAGAGGTGCGAAAAAAGGCCAAATTTTGGGAATTAATTTAAAAAGTATAGAAAAAGGGATCGAAATTCTTTTCAGGCGATTGATCAAACATGTATTAAAGTGTAAAAAAAAATTTTTTTTATTGACTTTTTGTTACAAAATGGTGGCGCCACAGTCGTTTTTCGAAATCGCCTTTTTGTTAAGGGCCTCCACGGGTGGACGGATTTCTCCGAAAGCTGAAGACCTGGAACAAAATCCAAATAGTTTCCTAATCTATTTGACCTTGCCCATAAAAGTACGTAGGATTTTTTTTTTAAACTGATTTTTGTAAAAATGGCGCACTTATGAAAAAAAAAATTGATTTTCGGCAAAAAAATGAGCAGTAAATTGTTTATAAAAATTTTTTTTTACAACGAATCAAAAAACGGCTACGTACTTTTGTAAAGAATGCAATTGTGAAGCTAATGTTAAAATTTCAAACTGATCCATGCAATAGTCTCCGAGTAATCCGTCCACCCAGTTCGAAAAACATGGTTTCCAGATAATCGCGCTTAAAGTTTTGAAAGTACTCTAATCTTCGAAAATTGTATTTTACCTTCACTGTGCGATGTACTGTAAAACACGTTTATTATTTTGTAGCGCACCCTGGTGGACACCTGGGGAACCCAAATAACCTTTTTGCTATAGCAGCACTTATTATTTCGACTGGTAAACGCAATATACAAGCAATAAGTCGGACCAACGCGCGCTCCGAGGCGCCGGGGAAAATCGAAAATTAAATCCTTCAAAATTATTTTTCTGTTATAGGACCAACTGCACATTGTTTTTGTTATCCTGAAGTATATTTCAAGCCAAAAAACAAAAATTCCATTTTTTCAAAATCCTACAGTGGTGTTACCCCTTAAGAAGATCTCCATTAAGAGAATTTTGTAGTAGAGACAAAAACCACACGTTCCAATGTTTACATTCCAATTTGCATTCCATACTAGGTGGCGATTAGCTTTTTTACGGTAATTAATATATATGTATATGTAGATGTAACAGCCCTTCGATCAACACTGTCAAAGAATTACAAATTTCTACGCATTTTTACAATCATTCCGGAATTGCTTTTTCTTCATACATTATCCCAATCCAATAATTCCTTTCCACCTTCCACTTTTTACAATTATCTAAATCACAATTTATTTGCATGTTATATATTATTAAAAAAAACCAGCTTACTGCTTTTATCGTACAATTATTTTTTATGTTTTTTTTTATATCTTTAATAAAATTTTTTTTGTTTCAGGAATATATTTTGTTGTTATTGTAATCGATAATCTTCCCTTCATTGTTGTGCGTCCATTTATTGCGTTCAAAAATAAAAAAAAATCATCAGGTGTTGGTGTGGGTCAACATTTAGCCTCTCATAGCAGTTAAACCATACACAATAGAACAAAAAAAAGTTACACATAAATAATACTATTATTATTAAATTGTGACATTCTTGATAGAGTGTTTTTTTTTCAAAAAGAAATATTGCAATATTTAATAAGAATCATTAACATCACAAAATGTTCATCGAAGATGACGATCAGTAAGTATTCTTCTTCTGTCTTTCGCTGTTGTTCAGTTTGTATGTTTGTTTTTACACCTTTAATCTCCCATTCTAACAATCTGATTGCTTGCCCATATATATGATAGCTACTAACAAAATTTTTGTGTAAATGCCTTGTGTCCTTGTGCGATTTACCATTGGTGGTAATACGTAATAAAAAAAACCTCGATTGTGATTAAGGTGAAGGTTGAAGCTTTCCAATTAGATCACCTTTAATTGTTGACATTATACGTAGACGTAGACTTCTAAAAGCTTTTTGCATGAATATTCTGTTTTTAAATTCGGTTCCGTTGGAAGGTCCGATTTTGATTTTTGGAGTTTTAATTTCTTTTCAAAAAGTCCAAAATTTGTATGCTCAATATTATTTCAATTGCATGGAATGTATTTTTATAATAAGATTTTGAAATTGTATTTTAGTAAGTATTTTTGGAAACACTGAAGAATTATTTTTAGATAAACGTACTTTTGCATTAACTTGTTCTACATAATGTAATGTAGTTTTTGTAATATCTCGTTGAAGCCATGAACCAGCTTGGAACTGTGCCTACTTATGCTTTTATTCACTGTAAGTGCGACCCTAACCCCCGGTCTACACCAGACATAAATTCTCTCTTGACATGTGCCCCTTCTCTTTCGCTCGCATGCAAAGTTAGAAAGAGAGTCCCCCAAGTTGGCCATGAAAATATCTATCAAGCGATGGCGATGGCAAGACACCGATTAAGAAAGATTTTTGACATTTGGTAAAAGAGAAATGGCGGTTTGTCGATTTGAAGTGTTTTTTTGCGAATGGATGTTTACAATACCTAACCAAATTATTTCAGAACGAGAATAATGAATCAACTGCAAAAGATTACGAACGATTTTGTTCACTTTGCCATTTTTTCCCGATGATTTTGGCGCTTTTAAAACAATGTTGCTTCGTTGAAAATTATTTTCAACTGAAATGTCATGACAGAATTGGCCCACAAAAAATGTTCTGTCATATGTCAAAAGAGATATCATACCAGAAGATATATCTCGTGTAGATCCGGGGTAAGTCCCAAAATTTTGACATTATTTTGAATTTGATGATTAATGATTCGGTCGAATTCCACTCTTCACACTCTGTTACTTATACATACATATTTCTCGATTCCTAAAAAAAATTTATCTACTTCTTAAAAGGGGCTACACAAGTCTCTTCTTCTAGTTGTCTCTACGTCTTGCTAATTATCTCCAGTTTGTTAAATGAAGTTTTCATATATCTTCTCTCACATCATTCATCCATCTTGATCGTCCAACGTTTCTTTTCCCTGTTGGTCTAGTATTGAAAATCCGCGCTATCATTTTTTCTTTCAACATCGACAAGTAAGTTAGTTACCTGTACTCCCAGCTAAACATCGCCGGCGGTGCAATATACATATATCGACCAGCCAATTCTTCGTAGCCAGGTCATATTCTTCTGTTTTTTATACAGAAGTCCTAAGCTTAGTAATGAAGCCTCCACTTCAGCCTTCGATGTTATTTCCGAACTGATCTCTGAATTTTTACCTTCAACACGGATTTCACACATAGTTGCGAGTGATTTCAACAATCATAATATACATTAGCTAAAATACTCAAATGGTACCAGTGTTTCTGGCAAAGACGCCGAGCTCTTTGCAGACATTACTAATTTGCACCAAATTGTGAATCGTGCAACACGAGTCCTGGACATTGAAGGCCACGGAGTCCATCTCCTTGACCTGTTTCTTACATCTCATCCAATTCGTTACTCCGTCGAGGTTGCGTTATCCCTTGGCAACTCGAACCACGTCCTAATCAGCGCTAATTTCCCATACCCATCTTCTACCTCAACCAACACAGTTCGCAAAAGAACTGTCTGGGACTATGAAAAAGTCACTGACTGGAATTTATATTTCCGTGGTGCCAGTGCGAACTATGCCGCTCTATGTACCTCCAAAATCATATGGGCAGGAATGCGTTTGTTCATTCCTCATTCTACCAAATCATTAAAACGTAGGCCGAATAAATAATTTAATGGAGAATGCATGAACGGAATTCAATGCCATCATCAGGAAGATCAAATCATGATTTGACAAGTTAAGAAGTAAAATTATCAATAGAAGTGTAGGCAGCAAGAACTTTCGGCCCTTGGAAATTTTCGTCAAGGAGAATTTTACCTCTTTCACAACTCCTCCATTCATTTATGGGAAAGAGGTGATAACAGAAAGCAAACCCCATCCCGATTTATTGGCATCTCTGTTCTCCTATAATTCTTCTTTACCAGATTCTGATACGCCACCCCCGTTCACGAGTACAAACTCATTCAACTTCTACTTCTGTTCTCTCCAAAATCAAATGCTGCACGGATTCAGGCAGTACGCATTCAGACCCAAAAGATCTACCGGCGGCCTTCTCGTGTGCCTCCTGACGGAGCACCTCAACCAAAGCATTCATCGCTTTGGCGAGTCTAGTCTTGTTGCTCTAGCTATTTCCAAGGTTTCTAACTGAGTATGTTTTCCCGTTCTGCTGTCTAAACTAAGCTATGTTATCGACTCAGTTCTTAGGAACTGAATTGAGGGTTATCTGGCCGTTCAATCAAAGGTAGTATTGGATGGTGTCGAATCCAACGCTTACACCCTCTCGGCCGGCGTTCTACAAGGATCGATTCTCTCACCAGTTCTCTTTCTAATATTCATTAATGATCTGCTCCAGACTCCTTCAACCCACTTCAAAGTTTCGCCGATGACGGTACCCTGCATTACTGCTACGCCTTCGACAACATAAGACAAGCACGTGCCAGACCTTGTCTCTTAGATCTCTATTAACGGGGACATTGAACTCATTCTTGAATGGGGCCGCAAGAATCGTGTCGAATTCAACAATTCAAAGTATTATCTTATCTCCATCAAAATCTGTACCGTTCTTCCCTTTATCTCAGAGAAATTAAGAGAATCTAATGGCTGATCCATCTCTTAACACGCTAGGCGTAACTTTATCTGCAGATCAGCGATGGAATAATCACATATTCCAAATCGCCAAACAAGCATATCAATGCCTGGGCTTCCTCGGGGGATGCAGGTTCCTTCATTCTCATATGCAGAACATAAAGGTAACACATCCTCGACAAGTTGTTCTTGGAGAACACTGACTTCGTTTTCATAAGGGTTGATCGTTTTCGAAAACCTTTCGAACCTCCATACTAAACGAGTAATTGAACGATTACGAAAAAACTTCGTCGTCAAATTGAACAGCGCAACTAAATCGATATCTGTCTATAGGCTAAAGTCAGTCTTCGACTGCGACAACGAAGCCAAGTCATACAAAAGGCGTTAATCCTTCGCTGGGTGGAAGTATGTAGCGCCTGCGCAGAGCTGGGTCTACGCTATCAAAATAGAACAACTTCCACACGATCAGAACGATCGATTGATCAATCCCTCGATAACAGTACCGTGATCTAGACTTTCGGCATCTCCGCCAACGCTCTGATCCGATAGTTCCTCAGAAACGATACGATTAACATCCCCATGCGATACTATTGTACGACGTGTTTTAATGAAAGAAGTACATGGCGGTAGTAGCCGTAGTATATAGTTAAACATTTACGATTCGGAATTTATGTCGTCAGATCGAGAAGCACATTTTGTAGCAGCTAACCTCCCTGCAAACAATTTCTCGAAGGCTCGCTTTCTCCGACCATTCTCGATTCGAAAAATGCTTGCGAAGGGTACGAGAAAAAGATTCAAAACGCAAAATTAAAGCTTTCCTGGTTGATTTGTTTCTCCCAAAGCTTTCATGCTGTAGACAAATATTGAGAGCCGATTTCCCCTGAATGGGACTTCAAATGTCCAAATTACACTAACAACATAAGTCATTTCACCGATTTGAAGTCCAATTGAGAGGAAATTTTGAGAGGCTTTGGTTTCTCTTCAACGATTTGTTTGGAAAGTTTGAGCTTTTGACTTGTTTTGCTCTGCGGAGTGATTCTCGGCGCAGAAACGATTTGCTATCGATACGAGCATGCGATTCTTTATCAGCACGAGAAAGCGATTCGATCTCTTTCTCCGCTTTTATTGCCTTCGAATTCGTTTACGAGTCGTTAGCGAGTCCGAGATCGAAGCAAGCTTTCGCTTTTGGCAAATAGTTCTCGAATCGTTTCCGAATCGAAATGTTTGCAGGGCTCATTTTTATATTATAAGCAAGAAATCTCTAGTAGAGACTTTCTACCAAAACTAATCTACTAAAAACTTCGTTTTCTTATACAAATAGTTTTATAACTTATCGATTTTCATTTAAATCAGCCAAAAGAACTAAAATAATCCCGCATTGCGCGTTTTATCAGAATTCAAGCCATTGACATTGAATTTATTTCATATGAACTTCACCCTTCCGCGTACAATAAATTTCCCTTTGCTGTTATCGCAACAATAATGGCTATGTTACAAATAATACAAAAAATAACTCCGTCGTCCACAATTTATCAATTCACTCGGAAAAAAAGAAAAAAATATTATATCACACGTCAAGTTTGCTACAACAGGAAAAAAACTAGAAAATTCCTCTGACACCGGACCGCTCGGATAAGATCAGGGAAGGCCTATTTCTGGATGGCTCTAGATTATTTGTTGTACTATGCACTGGGAAATCGAATTGTGCTTTTTTTATATCAAAGTATATAAGTGATAAGATTATGTTTGATAATCCTTTTTAATTAAAGTGATTTAACATAGGTATATAAGCGCTTGATATAAAACCATGTGTTATCTAATTAGAGTTTGGAGTTACATAATTAAAAGATTTGATAAGAATATGTACAATGGAATATTTGATGAGATTTTTATGTAGGATTTTTTAGATAAAAGAAATTGACATTTTATTATTATATTGCAGCTGATTTTGCGTTTTCTTAGTTAGTTTACTTTAAAACTGTTTCAAATTGTGTTATTCATTCCGGTTACCTTATTATTGTTGTACTTAGAAAATCTCCGACGATAGTTTAAAAAATTGCGGTCACAAAATTGCTTGAAAAGATACTTGGTTAACTTAAGAAAGCATGCTGATTTAGGACAATTGCCATAGTTGAAATCGTATTATAAGATTGTATAAATAGAAATTAACCATAACATATTAAATCTTTATATATTTTTAGGGCATATTCCATCACTTAAAAAACTCCATGAGAGCAACAAGGTACCCAGAACGAATACCAAACAATACTAGTAATTGATACTGATTAAAAAATTGAAAATCCCAATCGTAATTCTAATGGATAATATGTTTCCTAAATTCTGGAAAATAATACGTATCACATGATCATGATTAAATGAAACACACTTCTTACCATGCTACGCCGTCTTCTTATCATGTGCTAATCTCGGACAATTTCATTACTTTTTTGTGCTTTTTATTGATTGGAATTGTAGCACAATTATAGCACTGGTATCCAATGAAGGCTTCTGTATGACGGCAAGGAAGTGTCACTCAAAAAAAACGAATCTTGTGGACAGCCATAGTCGTCAAAAGAGCTCAAGCTCTGACTTCTAAGAAGGAACCGTCGCTGTAAAGGTCCAGTTACACGCAACGATCTGCTTGTGCCAATTGGCTTGCGCAAGTGAATCGTTGCGTGTAAACGCAAATTTTTGGCTGGCGCAAGCCAAAAAGGTTGCCTTGTGCAAAATATGTGTTCTTAGAAAATCGGCTTGAGGTTGATGTTTTGGCATGAGCGTTTAAACGATGTTCAAGACAAGCTACAACCCTCAGCATGCCCTTGGGTGAATGGTGAAATTTTATGACGCTCCTCCGACCTTATCATAATCAATATAATATAATAATCGTGTCAAATTAGCATAATTTAGTGTCATTTTCACTCTTTTTATTTGCACCAATTGACTTGCGCCAGTCAATTTGTACAAATAAATCGTTGCCTGTAAACCGATTCATGTTCACTCAGTTTATTTGCACCAATTGACTTGCGCCAGTCAATTTGCACAAGCAGATCGTTGCGTGTAACCGGACCTTAAGTCAACTATAGATACTGCAGATGTTCTCTGAGACTGCTGGACCAAGCTATTTTCTGGTTGCAATCTATTATTGTCCTTGAAAAACGATAGCGTGGGTGGCATCAGATTCCTTTCTAGTGAACATTTTGTAACACTTACATATCAACGTAGTCTAGTTAGTCATGTAGAACATAACGCAGAGCAATCACTTTCAGAGAAACGAACCGTGAATTGCAAATTTCCCCGAATACTTGTTCGATAAGAAAGTGATTACACTAGTACTACTCATGGTTTTAATATTAGGAGTATCATAAAGTAATAAAAAATTTCAGACTTTTGTTATTAAAAAATATTAGTTTATTCTAGAGCTTATCGTAGCTGTTTTCCACATTGATTATGAAGATACTAGTTTTTTGATTTTATCGCAAAATACATATAATATTTATACTGAAACATCAATGTTAAAAAGTTAACTCCGTATCTACCTCGAAAACTTTAGTTTCATATTACGATGGGCGAACCTTCAATCAACTCCATTCTAATTTTTTTGCCAGTTCAAAAGACGCTACAACAAAATTACAGAGTGTACAAAGCCACGATGGTGCAAAACTAGATTTTTTACTCGCTCTTAAAATTATTATTATAAGTTTTTGTCTAGCACACAAGTCGATTAAAAGTAGTTCATCATCATCATCAGATGGCATCGCAACCCAAGCGAGTCTTAAGCCTCGTACACACTACAACTTTTCCAATTGAAATTCAGAAAGTGTCAATTATAATTCAGAAAGTATCAATTGTAATTCAGATTAGTCAATTGTAATTCGGAAAGCGTCAATTGTAATTCAGATTAATCAATTGTAATTCAGAAAGTATCAATTGTAATTCGGAAAGTATCAATTGTAATTCGCAAAGTATCAATTGTGATTCAGAAAAATTCAACATTCATCCAATTGTAGCAATTTCTGCAAGAGGAACGCAGAAGCTGCCTGATCTATTATCACCTCCAAGTAAATCAGTCTTTGTTCCATAACACCAGGACCTGTAACGCTGGATATTCTAGTATTATCTTAGACCAAAAAGTCTCGATAGGATTAAGCATTGTCGAATATGGCCCTAGCCGCACCAGAGACGCCATCGCTCCATTAATAACTGTTTCTAGGTTTGAATGGCAAGGTGCCATCCATCCAGTTCATTTCCAATATCTTACCAGTGTTGTATCAATGAGATGAATGTTGAAATTTTCTGAATTACAATTGACGATGTAATCTGAATTACATTTGATACTTTCTAAATTACAATTGATACTTTCTGAATTACAATTGACAAATCTGAATTACAATTGACGCTTTCTGAATTACGATTGGAAAAGGTGTAGTAGACCCTGTTGAGCGATTTGTATATAGACCGTCTACAGACGGTCTACAGACCGACCGTACTTTGTATCGTCCAGTGTCCACACTATGATTTGAATTTAATCTCCGTCAGTCCCTAATCTTTCGCGTCTCGTCGTGAGGTCCACACTGGCGAAATGTTGCGCAATGTGTATACCGTTGCACTTGCTCTCCCATTCTGAATGGGAGACAGTAGACCTGCGATTTTTGGTCTCGCAACAGACTCGTAGACGGCAATTGGTTTATAGACATGGCTATGTAGATAACTCGAGACATGTCTACAACTGCGTACAAGCTTTTAGCCTCATCAATTTTTGCCTTCCAACGTTCTCGTTTCCTTGGGAATCTCTCCACTTTCTTGCTAGGAATCATGTTGCTAGGTACTTTGGTCGCCCTACGGGGCGATTGCCTACAAGATTGCCTTCAAAGATATGCTTTGGCAGTCTACTTTCGTCTAGACGAATTAAATTTCCAAGCCACCTCAGCCTGTTTCATTTTATATACGCAAGAAGTAGTGCATTGGTATTCTTTATGCCTTCTATTCTGCAATTCATGTGATTCACTCACACTGTTCATTCACTGTACCTTTATCTTTCTTGGGACATAGGGTGGAAACAGTTGCCCTCTAATGGCAACTGGTTCGAGTTTGGTCCAGGGTTTTCTACTGCGGCTTTAGTTTCGTCACAGGACCTCGGTGTTTCTCCAAGTTGACTTAGGTGTTCCAACCCGATAGCTCTTTGTGGCTTCCAATCTAGAGCCTGTTTGCTTAGATTTTAATTGTCGTTCGTAGTGTGATTCCAGTCCTAAATCCACTTGCTCCACCGAACCTCCTCAACTATCTTTTCTTGGCCGGCACAGCTTTATACCGCTTCATTTTTAATTCTTTCTTTCCAGCAGTGTTTTAGGATTTTTCCGAGAGTAGATAATTGGTACACCTTTACAATTGTCGTATATTATTAAGCCCTTCCCGACTATGATACCTTTCATCCAGCCTTCCGGGTAGGTATAGGTGCTCCATATTAGCTGTGTTTAATGAGCTGCTCTAGGTTGAGTAATCTCAGCAAAATAGCCTTTTTCGTTTACTCCACATGGGATCCCGAGATTTGAGACGTTGTATTTGCATGAGAGGGAGTGAGAGAGAAATAGCAAAATTTGTGCCCGCGGGATCCCGTGTGGCGTAAACGAACAAGGCTAATGTGTTTTATGATCAATTCTGTTGCTCTGACCTGCCTAAAAAGCTGCTCTAAGTTGTGTTTCATGAGCCTGCTCTAAGTTAAAGAACACCATTTTGTGTTCTATTTTTTTAGTAGAGAAACTTCGGACCAGCAATCAACTTGGAGAATTATTACCTGGAAAGTGTTACATAAGATTGCTCGTAACTTGCTCTACTTTTTTTTTCTTTTTATGTTTTCTTTAAACACAGCTCTTACTTCCAGGATTTGATATAGTACATCAGCTGCAAATCCAGAGTCCGCTTTCAACAATTCTGACAGTATACCATTTCTTCTAGCTACGTTACCATCGACCATTGCATAAATTTCGGTTACTACTACTGTCTTGAACATAACGGGGTTGTCAATTCTTATTGGCATTGTATTGTCCACATTTCTGTCATATTCCAGTACATCATTGAGATTGCTGAGGAAATATTCTTTCCATCTTTGGAGTTACTCACCGTCGATACACAGCAGCCATCTACTAGCACTTTTTATGGCATGCCTTTTAGTAAAATGTTATCCCGCGACCTACATATTTAGCTGTTTAATTAATACACCTCTTTACTATTGGTTACGTTTGCCGCATATTCCGCTTTTTCTGTGAGCTCATTTTTATGTCTCCTTTTATTATGTTGGATAGTTTTCTTGACCTCCCGGAATACTTGCGTTCTACCTGCTGAATAGGGCTTCCTGTCATGGTGTATCCAATCAACTAATTTATACTTTTCTCTTTGGTGGGTGTTTCTACAAAACCCGATATTGATTTAAAAAATTTCTGAAGATACCCTTGTTTATCTGGGTCTGAGTCAATTAAACAACGAAGTTATTGTTAAGGACTGTTGACCATCCAAATCGGAGAACTCCTCCAAGTTTTAATCGAAAAATCACGGAGATTTTAAAAATGTCGATGGTCTACCAGAAAATTCTAGGGGATTTTAACTCTGTAAGGGTTCTTATAGGAATTCTTCCTCATAATGTTGTAGACAATTAATTTTCGATTCTAGTAACTATCTGTCTAACTAACCCCAACAAACTTCAATTTCTTAATGTCCCAGATGCGATGAAAACAAAAATATTCTTGTAACCATATTCCTCGGAGAAAATTCGTGAGGCTTACTTACATCGACTGAACTTGTAAACGTATCAGAGAAAATAACACCTGTGACACACTATACTTTCATTATGATGGTAACTTTCATTATGATGGTCAAGGAAATGATGGGGTGACACATTACACTTTACTTTCATTTGCATCTGGCATATCAAGTGAGGATATAAACCTGCGTGTTTTTTGCTTTAATTTTAAGCTGTTTTAATATGGAATATTTAAAAAAATATTTTTTAAAGTAGTAAAGAAAATATCCTTGCAAATTGTTGCTTAACTAACGTGAAATCAATTTATTTTATTTTAACATGTAGTTTCCAATTTTCCAACAGATGTCACTTAACCGAAATTACAGTCCAAATGAAAGTAAAATACTTTCATTTTGGACTTTCATTATGGTGGGTTTTTGCCACGATAATGAAGGTTACTTTCATTATGATGGTATATGTGTCACAGGTATAATACTTGTATCTGTATCCACAATGTCCGCTTTCAAAGTCACTGAACTATCAATACCTCTTATAAAATTTAAAAAATAAAATAATTTCCTGGCGTTAAAAACCAGTTGTTAAGTAACTAATTAACTTGATAAAATAAAAAAAACCATATCGTTTTCGATATTAATTTCTGCAACAATGAATGATATCACGGTATTAATGCAGTTGCGGAAAGGAGAACTTATCAGAAATTATTTGATTAAGTCATATCAGCTTTGAGCTGCTGTCTTCATATTTCAATAAATTTTTAGCGAAGCTGCATTATGGTAATTTGCAGGGTACCCAGAATGAATGCAGAACAGCATTAGCTTCCGTTTTGCTGTAGATTTTAACACCATTTATCACTCGTCACAAACTCACATTCTGGTTTTGAATAAAATTGCTCAAGTTGAACTGCGTAGCGAATTCTTTGTCACTGACGGTCGGATTGTTCTCAATAATTACAACATAATTCTTTATGATAACACCAAATTTTTGGATTCTCTTTCAAATTTTTTTTTCAACAAAGACTACGCAAACAAATATTTTGTAAAAGTACTGAGTTGACTAATAAGAACATGCAAAATAGCTTTTTAAATTATTAATAGCTTGATTCATAATTCTTTGTCATCTCTTAAGTAGCTTTATGCTTTTGAATTCAGAAATTTGTTTATTTGCTGGTGAACCACATTAAATTCGAGTGAGCCGAGTCTTCTTTCACTTAAAGAGAACAAAAGATGTATTAAAGACAAAGAGATGAACTCCGTAATACATTTCATCATAATTGCAATAATATCAAGATATTTCTTTTTAAAGTCTACTAAAGTGTCTGATAAAACCAGACAAATAACAATTGTGTAATAGACATTAGATACGTGAATTTTTCACCTTTACAATTATATTAGATTTAGATAAACACTTGAAGTTCTTTGTGTTATTCAATTTCTGCTGATCATTATTAAGATATGTATTTCGTTTTCCCTCTCATTTATTTTGTGACCTACTTTGCTGGTTTCACTGTCAATTTTTGCAAATGCCTCTAGCAGTTCTTTAAGACAATTGTTATATCAGTGGTATAAGCTCTTAGTTGCCAGAGACTTTTTGAATATATACCCTTCTCTGTTTGGTTTGCCAATTATATAGTTCAACTCGATATTGAAAAGGACACTGATGTACTCTGATGCTCTTGAAGTACCACCTTAGTCTCTGTGCTTCATTGTCAACATGAAGAAATTACTTAAATTCTTTCCACTGTGAGCGTGCTTGCGACTATCCTTCTATTAATAATATTAAATCCTTGTTTTAAGTCTAAAAACGGGATGAAGTCCTTGCAAATCTTCGATCAATAGTTGATCTCAGGCTTCTAAAACAAGCCGATTACACTTTCTGCAAATGACTTTATTATTTATTATATTATATCATAATAGATAGTATTTTATGTATACCAGCAGCATTGCCACTCTACCGTTTCCGCCGTCGATTTTATCACCTTTTTTGTTTATTGGCATCTTAGGCCTACTTTTCACCCTTCGGGCATTTCTTCTGGTTCCCATATCACATAATAATCTTTACATACACCCAATTTTGGATCATATTTTTGTTTTCCCGTTAGTTTTTGTAATCTTCATCAGGTTTTCGATTTCTTCTTATTCTTATTTGATAAAAATGTGCCTCTTTCTGTCAAGTTCCTCCGGTTAGTAGATCATGATGGTGAAGATAGTGGTGGAAATGCGTCACCTTGTCTCACTTCTATTTTTACTTCAAACTCTTCACCAGAACAACTAACCTGACATTTGGAATTAGAAAGTGTTATTACTTTTCCTTGAAATCAAAGGCTTGTTGAAAATCAACCAATAACAGGTGTTGGTTTCGCTATGTTCATAAGGTTTTTCCATTCTTTGATTAATTAGATTAATAGAGGATCTGTTGGTAGGATTTTTAATGTGAAAGTCCAAGCTTAGGAGTCACCCTTTGTAGTACCAGTCCGTCATGTCGCACTAGTCATTAAGCAATATCTAGTAGTAAGCTTGGTTCAAAGGAAGGAATAGAGGGCAGTATAGATTAATAAGAGTCTGAAGCGTTCAAAAGGAGGAGGCTTTGGATGTTGTAGGAGTTCACACCAAAGAGAAAAAATTTGCACGAATCTCACTGTATCAAAAATCCAAACAAAACATTATTGCAACGGGACTTCGATATCGCAAAGTCTATAGACCAATTGTCGAAGTAGCAGACGATTGAGCCAGACACGCAACCATCATGGTTAGCTGGATACAGCCTCCTCGGAGTGTTATGCCTCCTAAACCCACATTAATGTTTTCGTAGATTACGCTTATTCGATTCTAGAAGCGGAATCCGGTTTTGGGCTTGGGTACTGCTTTTCCATGGTTCTCAAAGCTGTGGTCGTCCTAGTCTACATTACCTTTCCTATCAACCGAGGCCTACCAAGATCTATTTTCTTCATAAAATTTATGTCGCAATAGCGCTTATATACATATCTTAACATTGTAGACTCTCCGGAATCATTCTCTCTGAAATGCCGAAAATCAATTCTCCAAACGACTTTCCTCTCGAACACGGCTAAAAAGTCTCGGAGTCATATTTGAATACTGCTAAGATCATTGTCTTGTTCAGTAACAATTTGGAAATTATGGTTATACGATTTGATTTGAAAAGGCTATACCATAATAGGTTTTGTTGGCTTCTAGAAATCATGTCTGCTTCCATCTAATCTTACTTGGGATGGGCTGGTTCGATCATAGTAGGCTATCCTCGCTGTTAGTACAGTTACAAATGGCCACATCTTGGATATTATGAAAGCACCTCCACCAGCTCGAAATAGTTATGGCACTTCCATTTTTTCATATACTACATGTTATTCCCTGATTCTGATGTTGGCTAAACGCGTGCTTATAACATTGGACAAGATCTTGATGTTGTGGCTTATGCCACCGATAAAAGAAACGCCTTTTTAGTTTGTTTATTTTTTTTTATCTATTATTATCATGCTTTTTTTATTAAAGCTTTTGTTTATAATTATATAATTTCTTATTTATTCAAGATTGGTTTAGAAATCTTTTTGATTTGTTATAGAAACCGTGAGGCGCGCACGATCGGATTCGAGATGCCGCAAATTGGCGTCATTCACCGATGGAACTTCTTTACGCGTGGCATGCGTAAACTCATCGATTGAGTTGTACGCAGTTGCCACAATCTTATATACTGTATTTATCATGATACCCTTGGGAGGTTTTGCATTCCATTTTGTTGTCCTTGTGCAGTGAGGTTATCACACTTAGTTGCTATTTTTTAGTCATAGTTTCACTTCTACAAATTTTGCACTCGCATTGTTCATAAGTTTTACTTACTATGCTGTTTCACTTCGTCAAAATTTGTTCATAAATATGAAGGTCAAACAACATTTATTTCATCTTCGACATATGGTGTTTCATGTTCATCAGTTGCGATATTTTGTACTTTTTAACAGCTCACAGAGATATTCTTTTTATAAGTTTCATATTTTGCGTTCTTATCTTCAAATATTATTGTTTTCATTACAACAGATTTCTTATAAAGTTCCGGTTGATATCCTTTCTTCTAAGACTGGCTTAAAATCACAAACTTCGTCATATTTTTCTCCTTCTTATACAAGAGTCCTAACATAAGTAGCAAAGTCTCAATTTCAGCATTTTATGATACATATTTCCGAACAGAGCAACTCATATACCTCAGATTTATAGGCCACCCAGCTTGAATAGGTTCAGCAGTCTGCGTAAAGATATATGCCTCAGATTTCTTTAGTCAAGCAAGATCACGCCTAACGATAGATCACGCGAGAGTTACAAAGAATGTGATAGCCAGACTCTCGTCGTCCTATAGATGGGGCCCTCCGTTCATCTGATCCTCATAGTTGGTAAACTGGGTGCAGTAAATTAGTGCCCCGACATCTTTTCTACTGAGCTTCAGTATTTCTCTGGTCGCATTGCCAGACGGCTCGAGAATAAATCACTTGGAGTTGACTAGGCCAAGCGTCGATCTTCAGCATTTGGTATATTTCATCACAGTACCCATCCTGTAGGGCTTTTACCAAACTGCTGGACATGTCGGACGTATGAAAATAGTGCCAGTGTCCTGTCTGGTCAAGCCGTTCTCCTTTTCATTGTCCAAATTCGCTTGTTAGTTTATGCCAAACATGCCAAACTAACATAGTGTACACCTCTGCTCAAAAGACAATAGCTAGGGTGCTCAAATTGAACGCTATATTAAATTTGGGGCTTTCAGCGGGATCGCGGTGGGAAAATCAAGTATAGACGCTCTTATATGTTCAAGTAAAGAGACCTAAATGTAGAAGTCTTCGCGAGCATGCAATTTGACAGCATTCCCACTTCTGGGATATCTTCCATAACGCACAGCATCGATAGATTTGTTTTACTTCTTTCTTTGAATGAATTGTTTCCCTACTTATCCTAGTGGCATTCTTGCTTAAATCTTGCACTTGTGTTTCTTTGGAATTTCCTTTAGCTTAATTTTTGCTCTGAATAGTCTCATTATATTCTGTGTCGAACATTGAACGTTTCTTCTTAGTTGGTGTACTTCTATCATTTGTTCTAGTAAATAAGTTAAACTTTTAAAAACAACAATTTTAGCGGCACTTTTTCATATATTTTACGATTCCAAAGTTTTTTCAAATGACCAAACTATTTTAGATTTATAATATTTTTTCAGTTGAAAACAAATTTGATTGTTCCTTTCTCACCGGTATTTCATTGTACGCTCCTACTCAACTGGCGACATGATTAACTTGTCAATTTTATGCTTGAAACAACACTTTGCAAGAATGTGCATTTTGTTATTAATTAATGGATTTAATTGTTTCATTCGTTGTTCTACTTATTGTATATGACTTATTCCACTCTCTTAATAAGACTTAAAAAACTGTAATAAAATTTTAAAATTCATTTGAAAACAAGATAAAAATTCAAAAATCTCATTTTTATTTGTATAAACGTCACGATTGCATAATTGCAAATTTTATTTATTTTGTAGTCTTAAGGAAGTCGCTGACCTTTCACCAGTGCAAAGGTGGTTCTTAATGTTGATCTCTTCTATAAAAAAAAATATTCGCTATCACCTAGTGAATTTTTTTGCCAAGATAAACTCACGCCAATAGACAATCGCAGTCACGTGAATAAATACGAATTGGCCCACACAGAAGCACTAAAGAAACATTGTTTTCTAGTCCTTTAGAGAGTATGAGCAGCTTCTCGGATAAGACGGCGTTTCCTTATCACCTTTGTACTATGAAATCTTTAATCGTGTCGAGCTGATATTGATAACCGATGAATAGTATTATCTAAAGCTGATATACTTAGGGTCAGTAGAAGTTGTACAGCGCAGTGGTCAAGTTATAATTTATTTATTAAGTGCACTGCTCAGTATTTTTTTTGTAGTTTATAGTTTTTAACTTTTTGTGGTTATAATTATTATTATTTTTTTGGATTGTGCCTGTTAGATAAAGGTGTGTGTGTGCGTTTTTAGTATTAAATAGAAGTGTTTAAGCGAGATATTAACTTTTATTTTTATTTAAACCAATTTCAGAATGGAGAGTTTCTGGGTGCAAACGGCGATTGGGGCTATCAAAGCCCTCGCGTTCGTGTGTGATATCATCACATTGCCGGTTTATTTGGTGCTTCAAAGGCCGTGGAAACGGAGGCAACAATCAAGACGAGTAAAGGTGAGTAATTGTTTCAAAAATAAATAAATGTGAAACAACGTGTTTTTTATTAATCGATTTTTGACCAAACTTAAAACTACCAAATAAAAATGAATGCAACAAACTTGTCAAACGTTTTATATAATATTTGTATTTATTTCGTTTACTAATTTTCGTCTTTTAAACTTGATTATAAACTAAATGACAATAAAAAAATGTCTTTAGTGTTTAAGCAATGCTTTTTTTATGATTGGACATTGACTTTTTCCGTTTGTTGTTATCAAATAAGCAATTATATAGCTTCGTTTTTTTTATTAAACGCTTTAAAACATGCGAATGTGAATATATTAAAAGTTTCTCCGTATAAGTATTTTTCGTGTTTTAAAATACCTGAATGGATTCCAGTTTCAAAGTACAAATATTTAATGTATGTACTTCTTCCCACCTGACTTACGGGCGGAAGAGGCAAAGTTTAAAACATGTTTGCCACATTTTTTTCCTCTATTTATTAAAGCATTTAACTGCAAGAACGTGAAAATTTTTAATAGTTAAATGGATTTTTTTTGATAATACCTGTTAATTTTGTTGATAAATCTTTATTTAATCATCGCCACAATTTTTTAATAATCTTCAAAATTTTAATTGTTTTAAATATTTTCGATTAAACCTAAACCACAAAAATTTGTTTCAATAAAACAATCTGTCTTTGTTTTAAATCCACCATATTGTCTATAATTGTTCACTACGTTTGTTCCGCATGTTTTTACTCAAAAATTTACTTCACAGGTGATTAAATATCGAAAGTAAAATTAAATTTGAAGGATTTATTATTAGATAATTTTCTGTAAATCGCTACTAGTTCACAAATCGTGTAGAATTGACGTTTTTTTTATATCAGAAGGTAAATTGTGATAAGATATTTGTACACTTATCTTACTTTTATAAAAAGAAACGGAATTCGGGTGCCACATTAAAAAAGATTCAACTCGTTTTTTAGTATCAGTTTTTATCTAATCGGGTCTTTAAGAAAGTAAAGTAGATTTCAACGAATTACGACTTTAAAAATTATCATTAAATCGGGATTTTATATTTGAATATTTACAAAAATTTTTTTATAAGGTCCGTTGATATTTTACAATTCCCTCTGTTTCAATTTCAGTAATCAATTATCAGAATATTCGTCTGAATAATTCTAGTTCATACATTGTATTTGTTACAATGTCCATTATCAAAAAACCTTTAATAACAATTAAAAACACAAAAAACCAGAAATTATTGAAGATTCTTTAAAAAGAAACTTGATTCGCTTTACTACAACTTTCGAAACAAGTCAGTAGACGCCGGCACATACATAGTTGCAAGAAGTTGGTACTAATGACCGGTTTTTTCAACTTAAACCTTAATCTTGGTTCCCTCTGTTAATTTTAATTGATTTTTGTGTTTAGGATCATAAATCATAATTTGATTGTTTGTTTATAGGATTTTAAATGGATCAAAGTACATATTGACTCCCTTAATTGTTTGCAATATTGTACAAAATGATTGTATCATGAAAACTATTAATTTTGTGCTTGGTATTTTGATTATAAATCTCTTCAGTAGATACAAAATTAAAATCACAAACTTGTGAAGTTGATTTGAAATATTTGTACTTTGTCTACAGTAGGGGTTCGGCCCCGACCTTTCACAACTGTTTCGTTCATTAGTCCCGACTACCAGCGGATGTCATCCAGTATGACATTCCCAAGCTCTGGATGACCTAATTTACGTCATGCTTCCAGTTTAGTCTACCTCGCTGCCGTAAAGGGCGATCCAAGCAGATTTTTCATCAATACAAGCTAGATGTCTTACCCACTCGAGCTTATCTTTATTCTATTCACCGCATCTATGTTGTAAGAGCGTTTGTAGATCTTGACATGTCTCCGGAATGGTCCTCCTACAATTCGGCTCTCAAATACGGCTAAGAATTGACTAGTACTTTTAGCTAAACATCCAAATCTCAGAAACATATGTGAGTACTGCAAGACCATTCGCCGTTCGAATGTCATGGTTTCTCGATTGTTTGGATTTGAAGAGTCTTAACATACTGCAACAGGATTTCTCTTTAGCAACCGTGTGGAAATCTGGTTCCATGCTACTTTCAGTTTTTTTTATTTGAAAGACTAGCGCGCTCAGAATTAGGGCCCCATTGTATTGCCGACGATTCTATCATTGAGTACAATGTGGGACACCAAGCTCTACTGAGATAGATAGTAAACGAGAGAAGAATGAAGCCAACGCCAACAGGCGGTTTTTATTCCATGGGCTGACCCCATATTATCGCCATAATGTCATGTTGCCTTTATGGAGAAAAACCAGGAAATATCGAAGGGCGTAAAATATAGCCAAAGTAAAGCAGAGTTTACTAGAAAATGGACGGAATGTTCACTGATGCTGTAAGGTTTAGGTCCACCATCTCTTCAGACGTCGAAGGAAATTTTATTACCAAGCGACAAAAATATTCCCTCAAAAATATTCAAGAAGAAATACAAACATTGCCTTGTTCCTGAAATATAGTCTAAATCTGAAGAGAAAAAAATCGATTAAATTGTTAAGGCCTTACATAGGTCTAGCAGCGCCAAAAATGCGCTAAAAAAACATGTTTTTTTAGTAGGGATAACAATAGAAATTAATAAAAATAAATAGTACACATTGTTTATTGGTATTTAAACTTTATAAAAAAAATTATTCCACTTTATTTTTAGAAAAATAACTAGGGTAAAAAATCACGTGATCCACAACACTAAGAAAAAAAGTTGCTCCACGGTCGGCATCATATCTCCAGTAAATGTTGATCGATCTGGAAATTTAATAAAAAATCCTGTAAAATAAAGTTATTATTATAGTATGTCGAGCCGGAATTTTGAATTTCGAAAAATTTAGCAATTTATGGCAATTTAAGAAAAAATATGCGTTTTACGTCATAAATTTTACACTTTAATTATTATTATAAAATTTTTAAATCAAAATATCAAAATTCCGTCTCGACATTCTATAGTATAACAACAACTTTATTTTACAGGATTTTTTTTAAATTTGCAGATCGATCAACATTTACTGGAGAGTTATTCAAGGACTGATTTTTGGAAACTTTGACCTTGAATAACTTTGAAAGGGTTAAGTTTTCGAAAAAATGACAAAAGGCTTTTTTGTAGGCAATAACGTTTCATATCTGACTGACTGGATGATCAAAACAAATTTTCGAAAATACCAGTTTTTGAGTGATGTTTTGGCCAAAAAGTGATTTTTGATAACTTTGACCTTGAATAACTTTGAAGCAACTTTGTAAGAACTGAAGTTGTAGAGAAGAATTTCATTGTCAACATTTAGGGCCTTTGTACGGAGTTGTACGACCTATAGAAACCGAGATACAAGGAAAACACCGGAAAACCGCTATATTTCCGGCGGCCATGTTTTTTTTGTGATTCCGAAATTGTTTTCTTAAAATGTCCCAAGGAAGCTGTGGACCAATTTTCAGCCATTTCCGAATTTTGTCTCCTTTAAATGCTAATTTCCCCGGACTATTAGTTTTGTTTTTATTTATATTTAGGCCGTTACTAATGAGATATTTATCATTAGCATATACAAGTTTCTGAGTTGATTTGTTTCATATTACAATATTCCTTGCTGGACTAGATCTGCTTCTTTCATGATTTTTTCTATGCGAAGTTGAATAGTAAACTTCAGGGTCCAGTGTCTACCTACCGGTATATTGGAGAATATCTTGGAGCAAACAAGTCGACTAATGATCTGTTGTTGTTACAATGTCCCTTGCCTTTTTGGACCTTTAGTTCTTCTTCGGTTTATGAATAGGTGCAGTAGTTTCATTCCTTCCGAATTAATGCGTTTAGATAATTCAACGGTTATGTGGTTCCCAATCGTTGATTTACTACTGCTTTTTCCATTTGATTTAATTAAACTTCTTAGCTCCGATACTGTTTGATTACTTCCTTCCAAATTTACTTCGTATTCTTCAAGTAAATGAGTTTTTTACATTGTGTAATGCTTGGAAGTACTATCTTTGGTAGGCACTTCTGGGTGCAAATTAAGTACAAATATTTCCTGTTTCTTCCAGAAGTTGTCGGCATCAAGAATGTTCCCTCTGGAAGATGTGAAAGCTGGTGATGCGATATCCTTGGTAAGTCCAGACCGCGGATAGGGAGGTAACTGGCCGGGTCTGCTCGGAACAATCCGGGCTCCTACGTTGAATTCGTTCGATAGAGCTCAGAATTGTCGCAATTCCATTTTGACCGGTCATTATTCTCCTGGTAGCACCATATGGTTTATGCTTGAGAGGTTATAAAGTCATGCCGACAATCTTGACAAGCAGTTCTTCAACATTTCCTTCCGTTGCCTTGGAAGATATTGTGGCTTTGATGCCGAAACTTCCGTGCAGGCTAATAGCTGCGTTCCATTGGGCGATTTTTTCTACTCCCTAGTACTCCGGAGTACTTGGCCAATGGAACGCGATTTTTGATATTAGAAGTAAATACGAGTAAAACATAACAGAGCAGGGGTAGTTGCAACTATTCTGCAGTACTCGGGAGTAGAAAAAATTTCCCAATGTAACGCAGCTAATAGCATCAAATTCACAACTCGCTGTTTTTTTTTTATTTTGGGTTTGTTCAAATGGGAGAAAAGAAAGCTTCATCCTGGCAAAGCCTCCTTATTGGATGAGATAATTTTCCTACTGGGAGATCATAACTGGAAGTGTTCAACTACCCACTGCCTTGGAGCCCTCGACACGAAGCCATCTGTATATCTTGGCATCTATGTACCTAAGGGCTTTGAAGGATGTGCTCCCTGTAATCATATTAGTCTGTCGTTTATATAGAACAATTGCCAATGATTACCATGTGGGGCTTATAATCGCACTTTCACCAATCGTGCTTAAAGTACTACATAGTACACAAATAAAAGCAAAAAAAAGGGCAAATTTTTAAAAATTGATTTCTCAGAACCCTTAATACATATTATAGTAACCTTTTTTTTAAAAAATTATTCTTCTTAAATAAAACAAAACAAAATTTTTTTTAGTTTCGACTATTTGTACCATTTCTAGATGGCGCCGAAGTCAAGGTCAAGGAAAAATTTATGTCTCCATGGCAGAGAGTTTTATTTGTGTACTAGTACCTTAATCAGTTAATCACTTATCAGTTAGTATACATTCTCGACGTCAACAAACTAAGAGCGATATTTCGTGAAACAGAATGCTTTTGTCAATATAGCTTCATGCTATCCTGACAATGTTACCTTGCAGTATTGTTCATTTAATCTGAAAGGCCTCTCACCTGAGTCCATCATAACGTCCATTTGCGAAGAAACGTTTCAGTATCTTTAAGCACTTAGCAGTGCGTTAGCTGCTTTTTTCTAAGTAAAATTTTGTGCCAGGCTTAGGTCAAAACACTTAGATAATTTAGATAATCACCAAAAAGTAATTAGCTTTCTTTTCTTAGTCATCATTTTTTCAAATAAAAAAAATTGATATCATTTTAAAGTCAAGCAATTTTGATAAGAACAGAACGGTGTGAAAATTATAATCAGTTTTATTGTGTCTAGGCTCACACTTAAAACATTGACAAAGAAAAAAAACGATTGATAAAGTAAAAATAATGATTAATAATAGAATCTGATGTTTAATTAATTATTTTATTTAAATTTTTGCATGTAGGCGGTTCCTGTTAAAGATAAATCTGCAGCAAAGTTCACCTATCCAGAAAACGATCCAGAGGTTCTTGTTTTCAATTATTTTTTTTTTATAAAAGAAATATTTTTCTGCATCACATTTGGGGACTACTGTGTAGAGCTACTTTCGTACTTTATGTAGGTGCTGGCTTCGATAACGCTTTTGCTTTATATCCAACAATGAAACGAAAAACAAAATTTCTAGGGATTCGTTCTTCAGCATTTCTGTTGTTCTGTTGCACGTGTTATACAAAAATATTTCCTTTGCACGATATGGTTTTGTGTGGAATTGTTTTATTATTATTATTATTTTATTTAAATAAATCTCACACTTACAAATGGTGTTAGGATGATGTTAATATGATTTGGTGGTAGTATAATTTTATTTCCATGTGGACATTGGTGCTTCAACGCACGCATTGTTTTTAAAACAAAAAAAAATCTCACTAAACACTATGAAACAAACAAAAACACAATTTCTTTTGGTCATTGTAAGCTTTCATATGAAGCTTTAACACGACATTGTTTTAAATGTATTATTGTCAAAAAAATTTATTTTTATTTAATTTTAATTTAAACAATTCAAATTACATTTCTTTTATAATAATTATTATTAATTAAACAAAATTTCTTTTAGGCAAAAGTAATTAGTCAAGATGATAACCAAGTCACATATCGTACAACTGAGCCTCCAAGAGAGGTTCATGTCAAGATGTTGCAGGCCAATATCGATACGCTGGAAAAAATGTTTACTTATGTCACAAAAATTCACTCAACAAAACGTTGCCTAGGCACAAGACAAATTTTAAGTGAAGAGGACGAGGTTCAACCCAATGGAAGGATATTTAAAAAATACAACATGGGAGATTATAAGTGGAAAAATTTTATAGAGGTTGAAAAGTTGGCAGCATCCTTTGGAAGAGGATTAAGAGAATTAGGTCAAAATCCTGGCGCCAATATTGTACTATTTGCGGAAACTCGAGCTGAATGGATGATAGCTGCACATGGATGCTTCAAGCAAAGTATACCAATTGTTACAGTTTATGCTACTCTCGGTGATGATGCTGTTGCTCATTGTAAGTTTAACTATTATTAAAAATTTTCAAGCAATCAATTAAAAATAAATTTTCTTTATTCAGGCATAAATGAAACTGAAGTAACCGCTGTTATTACATCCCACGATCTTCTGCCTAAATTTAAATCTCTTTTGGCAACCACAACCAAAATTGACACTATTATTTATATGGAAGATCAATTACATAAAACTGATACTACTGGATTCAAGCAAGGCGTTAAAATCATTCCTTTCTCACAAGTTCTACGAAATGGTACCGATAGCAAATTTGGTAAGTGAAATTTTTTGGAGAATGTAGGAACTAACAAAAGAAATATTAAAGCTTAATATATTGTGACCCAATTCATGCTATTTCGAATCATTTTGATATTCCAAATGAAATTTTTTAGGCTTTTTTATGTTCCTATAAATATGGTAATAAGCCCAACTTTATATTTAAGAAGAATCACAATTAGATGGATTTAGATTTTTTTTATGGATATTTCCTTTTAAATGATAGTACAGTTAAAAAAGTATAGTTGATATTGTCGGTAATAAGCCATAATAACAGTCATAACACTTTCGAAAAGGCTATAAAAGTCCTATAAAAGATAATAGCTAAAGGTGTCACGTAAATGTAAAAAAAAACGTAGACTTTTTAGATATTTCCATAAAATTCATCGAACATTTATCGTTTACAACTTTTTATCTATTGTAGTCTTCCAGTAGATCGTTTACACTTCAGATAAGTTCGAACAATTACATATATACATAAATCTGAATTTTATTTTAAATGTACATTCTGTACAGAATAATCTTGATACAACATCCTATTCTAATTGGAAGCTCTACACTTTCAGCACTAGTTTCTCTCATTCTTCTCGATCTTGATCGGAACTCGTCCATTTGTTAACGCAATGCTTTCAAGTCTGCTTCAACGATTTCTAAACATCTTTTTGTAGGTCCCACTTTTCGTCTAGTGTTGTCGAACCTGTGGCAAAATATCTTTTTTGCATATCTTGCTTTCGTTATACAAGTTACATACTTTGCTTAATCATCTTGTTCTTTGAGCGTTAACAAAAGATATGATTGTTTCTTGCTCCACTAATTGTTAGTTTTTGTGCCGCAATGATAAATTTTTGTGCTGAGAATAGTTCTTTCAAAAGTCGCTAAATACTTTCAACCTGGTCTAATTAGTGTTTTATATATTCTGAATTGTATTGGCTTTGGATCAGATTATATTCTAGCAATTTATACGAGTAAAATATAATTATATTGTTAGCTAAGATTCTATCTTAAATTGCCACTGAGGTACCCTCTCTGTGAGAAAAATTTTAGCCGAAATACTTGATCTCTGAAACTTTCTTGTTGCTGTAATTATTCTGTAGGATCTACTTGTTTTATGATATGATGAAGTATTGAGGTGCACAATAGAGTCTCTTTCTTTTAGTCCTAAAACTATTTTAAGGGAATCACAGCTAATTTTCTAAAATTTCTCGAATGTGAACCCCACTGATAGTTTCCTATTATATTCTCGTATACGTTTTTCAGTTTTGGTAAAATTTTTGTAAGCAACATTGCACGGATTCCTTTGTAGTTACTAAACATCTCCTTTAGTCCATGTATAGGCTGCTGATTAATTGCGATGGTTGTAAGACGTACAGTGTGTCTTCGTTGTTTTCATCGGTCTGCTTGATAAATTGGTTTCTGGAAGTGCACTCCGCAACTTTTGAAAATTTGTTCTTCTTTCAACAAAACTCGATCTTATTTGTCTATTGAGCCTAGGATTAAATGCAGATATTTGTTGTCTCATAGAAATGTAAAAATGTATTTGCTTTTGATTTGTTTCTTAAACTTTAACTTTTAGAAAAAAAATTTATTAAGCATTCATTAAATTTTACAAAGGTTCTTATGCTAAAGATTTTGCCGACTTCTAATTTGTTTCTTAAAAGTTCATTTATTTCTTCTTAAGATTTGCTTTGCTTCTTTTCTTTCCTCGTTATATTCTAATCCTTGTGTTTCGCTGAAGCAATCTATTTCTAGTCTCATGTTTCACTAGTTTATCTGCATACATTCTTCATTGCATCAGGGAATAGACTATATACTATTTTTGAAGTTAAGATATATTTGTCAACTCGCATAGGCATGTATCACTGCAAATATTTTACTTCATCGACGACGAAATACTATAGCAATATGTTGTTAAGCCGCAAAGAAAGATTAACTAATTTATTTGCGTATATAGACACACAATTCTTCTTAATGCCGCTACAGTCCTTGTAGGATTTCGGCCTCTTCTCTGGTCGTCTCAAAGTTTTGCTAGTTATCTCAAATCTATCTATCCAATTCCACCTACTGGTTAGTTGTTCTATGTTTCTGTGTCCTGTTGGTCTACCATTAAAAATTCGGGCTACCATTCCTTCTTCAGAAGTTCGTAAAACATGCCCTAGCTATGCAGTCTGTCTAGTTTTACGTGTGTAACTATATTTATTACATTTCTACAAGCCCTTCCTTTGTTCTAGTGTGCCGTTTTGGTTAACCATTATGAGCTCGAATATTCTTCTTAAAATTTGTATTTCAGAGGTGATAATAAGTTTGTCCAAACTTCAGATCCATGGCTTAAAACTGGGCAGATTAATGTTTTATATATTCGCACTTTGCATTGACGTGAGAATTGTTGGTTCTTTAGAATTGGGACTAGTGCGAAATAGGTTTTATTTGCGGCTACGATGCTTCTTTGAATGTCGTTCTTTGTCTTATTTTCTACGGTAAGCATTGTTCTTAAATATATAAAGTTATATACGTCCTATTCTTTGTGTTCTTTTTGATACAAGCATTTACTTTGTTTTCGTGTCATTTACTCGTAGAATAAACTTTGTTGACTTTTATACAATTTTTGAAAACGTCTTGCGCTTTGCGTTCAATTATGATATGACTATGTATTCTGCGAAGGATCCCTTTAGTACTGTTTTCTTCATTATTGCTTCCAAAACAATTTTAAAAAGTATTGGCCGCAGACATGATTTTTGAGGGAAGTTTATTGAATTGCAACCTCGTGTTCTTACTTGTGTCCTACACTCTTTTGTATTAATTATACGCGGTTGTATTAGCTTTTTTGAGGCCGATGATGAAAGTGGCATTAGTTTTCGTGAAAGTGACATCAAAGTTATTCGATTCCTGAAACGCGCTCGAGTAAGCGCACAAGTCGCTTTTTCGGCCAAATAGTTAGCCTCAGACTAGCTTTTTACATAAGAATGTAAAATGAGTATCGTGATCATGTAAGATATATCCATAAAGATCACAATCGAATTTGATAATTTAAACTAATAGACTAGAGGCTACCACGTTAGAACGATTGAATAACAATCTTTAACGTCAATTTTTATGAAAATCATATAACAGAAAGTGAGTTTTTCTTTTTCTAATCAAAAATTTCGTCGAGCGTTATTTTTTATTTCTTTGTCTACTATTTCTTACCGTTTCACCTCCTTTTCGTCCGTGATTGCTTACTCTTAAAATAAAAAAGAGCTCCGGTTGTCAATAAGGCAATTCTATATATTTTTTATTTGTAGAAGAATTATGTGAATTCAATTTTACACTAACATAATACTAGTTGTCACGTGCTAAGACTTTTAAAAACCATTTCACTATACAAACTATATTATTTTCGTATATACTACGTTTCATTAGTTTAATAGAAATCATTGATACATATCTATAGTTCTGGTGTAGCAAATAAATTTCGTAAAATAGTTCTTTAATATAATTCTACGTGGGAAAGGAAGAATAGCATTACTTAGTTTTAGTTTACCGATCTGCTTTTATAATTGTATAGTACATAAGATTTGTCAATTCGCATTCATAGCTTAGCCCATAATTAAAAAAAAATAAACCCTAGTATCTGCAACTGTGTGTGTTGCACAGATTCGACCTTAAGTTCATCTTCATCCATGCGTGTATACAAATGATGATGAAATTTGTTTAATTTGGACCAAATTCTTTTGTTTAAGGTCTGCCAACATCTAAAAATTATCAATCACAAAGTGGTATATTTATAAATTATATAAAAAAATTAAATATATATTTTTTTAACTCTATAAAGTGAAATTCTTAATTTTTAAATTATCGAAATTTTTGCACATATTTTGTATAGATATTATACTTTTTGCTTTTTTTTAATTAAACACATTCTTCAGAATTATTGCAATTAAATTAATAATTTTATTAAAAAAATGATAATTATATTATATTAATGCCAAAAATGTAGTGTGTATTACATATCTAGCTATGTGCTTGTTTACTATTACTATTTTTACCCCTCTTGGGAACATGGGACTTCTCCTGGTTAATGTGGTATCAAAGATTTATGAGACTTGGAATCATCAAGTCTTACCTTGAACAATAGCACTCACTCAATTGATCTTTAGACTCAGTTCACACTATAGATACTATGTCTACCTGTTCGCTACATTTACTGAATTAAGGCTGATGGTTAGACGATATTCCTTAATGGCGGTACCTAAAGCCCAAACGGAAACTGAGAAAGAAAAGTCAAAGAAAAGTACCAACAATGCTAACATTCTATATCGCAAAATGACCTTTTGGTCATACATAACAGTCATCAAACCCATGGTCACCCACATAACCAGAGGTCAATCGAAAAAATATCTTGAATGCTCTTCGTATAGATAAAGGTTCGATAAATACGTATTTAAACTCTACGTAGAGGTGAAGAAAGAGGCAGCTAGCAGCGTCCTGAGACTGGCATTGGCAAATAATTTTAATAGGTCACCCATGTATACTCCAAAGGATTCCAATATTAGTCCCTGTTTAGAATCACAGACTCCATATTTTATACAGTTTCAATTCAAAGTGCCGTTCGGAAGCACGGTACACAGATCCTGTTTAGTATTTTAGGCGGATACGCCATAGACACCCATGTTGATGAATATCCAAAGTGAAAGACAAACGGCACGGCTATCGCCACAATATCAGAAAGCCTGCAAGTCCATTGGCTCATGTATAGTGAAATAAAAGCGAGAGCTGTCCTGGTTGTATGAAGAGTGTTAACATGTCTTATTTCAAAACATTAGATATCACCCGAAGATCATGGATAAAATTGATTTCAACACATGTAGATACTGCTAGGTAGGAACAGAAACCACAGAACACTTCCTCTGCAATTATGCTACATTAGAGAAACACAAGCTAAGGGTGATTACCTCTTAAAGAATTTTGGAACTCCAAATTCCAAAGCTATCTTAAGGCTGACTAGTATCCTTCGTCTAGCTCATGAATAAACATCTTTTGTAGGAGATGTACCAAAGATCTATTACAGGTCGAGGTACGCAAAGGGCATGGGCCGTCGAACTTCCTCTCCCAAATAGAATGTAATATCATAAAACCCTCGATATGCTAATGTATTGGCTCACTTAATTGTTTGCAAGTTGTTTGGTTTGCACTAAACGAAGTAGGGAGATGTCATAAGTCGTCTGTAAACAAGGTGTGCTGAAGCCAAATCTGCTTTTTTACATCAAAGGTATCTCATCCTTTGTTGAATATGACCTTAACGCAGGGCAAAGTTAGCCTGGCTAGGCAGCATAATGGGTGGGACTCGAATCTTATACCGACATTATTATCGTTTTTACACACAAATCTCTTTCTTTATACCATGATAAAAAAAGCGTCCTTCTTTATATCAAAAGAAATCTTTTATCTTATTTATATCACTCATTGTTCATGAGTAACTTAATTGATATTGAAAAGAAGAAAATATTTATAAATATGTAAACATGTTTTTAAAATGAAATTGTTAAACTAAACCTTAGAAATTATGAATTTCACTATGCAATAATAATGTGATTTAACAAAATTAACACGGAAAGAAATAACTTGAATCTCTTTTTTCAGAGGGTGTTCCACCAAAAGCAGAAGACATCGCTATTATTATGTACACATCGGGCTCAACAGGTACACCTAAAGGTGTCCAATTAACTCACAAAAATTGTATATCTACAATGAAAGGTTTCTGTGATATTGTAAAAATATATCCAGATGATTTATTGATTGGGTAGGAGCATTAAAATAATAAACTCTAGTATTTTATTAAAATTTATTTTATATTTAAACAGATTTTTACCACTTGCCCATGTATTTGAGCTATTAGCCGAGAGTGTTTGTTTACTGACCGGAGTTCCAATTGGATACTCAACTCCATTGACGTTGATTGATACAAGCAGTAAAATCATGAAAGGTTGCAAAGGTGATGCTAGTGTACTGAAGCCGACATGTATGACAACAGTGCCGGTTAGTATTAAATGGAGTTTATTACAACAAAGCGTGTATTTATTAAGAATTTTATAATTTCAGCTAATCTTGGACAGAATATCTAAAGGAATCAATGATAAAGTTAATTCGAACACACCATTCAAAAAGGCACTGTTTAAGTTTATGTACAGCTATAAAGCAAAATGGACTTCCAGGGGATATCAAACTCCTCTTATTGATAAGTAAGGACATTTTAATTTTGTTTATACATACTTAAATTTTGTTTATACTTAAATGGATTTAAATAATACGATATATTTTGTTAAATTTTTATAGGTTAGTATTTAAAAAGGTTGCAAAACTAATGGGTGGCCGTGTTCGTACTATGATGTCTGGCGGTGCTCCTCTTTCACCTGATACTCATGAACAGATTAAGCTGTGTCTTTGTGTAGACGTTATACAAGGTTATGGACTTACAGAAACTACTTCTGGAGCTACAGTTATGGATGGTAGATTATAATTATTTATATTTAATTTTATGTTTTACAAATGCGTGTTTATTACAGAACAAGATATGAGTTATGGAAGAGTGGGTGCTCCTTCTACTATGTGTGATATTCGATTAGTTAACTGGGAGGAAGGCAATTATAGAGTTACAAATAAACCTTATCCACAGGTATGTATAGATTTATAGATTTTAATATAAAGAAAGAAATATATTGCGAAAAAATCAAAGAAGGTCCTAGAACATAGGAAATTGCAACACTCAACAACTTGGCAAAAAACAATCTCTTCTTTGCATCAGGAAATCCCAATGCAGTGTCTTGTTTATATAGAATGGGCGATGATAGAGAATTTAGGTCCCGATGGCGATTCGATGTTATTAAGTTTGACATCTAAAAGCTCTGCATATTCTCGTCTAAGCCACATATTGCCTTTCGAGGTTTGGTGTAGGTCACGGTCGCATCCCATAAGCCCAAGCGTAAAGAACTTTTGCTATCAGGTTTTTTTCATTCATACCAGCTAAATGTTCTGCCCAAGAAAGTTTACCGAGCTTGATTGTTTCTACGGCATTTATGTCCCTATAACGCTTGTAGATCTCGTCAATGTAGTCTGCGGACTCGTCTTGTTTGACATACAGGGTTAAAAATTCTCGAGCACGACTTAGAGGTTAGAAGGTTTTTTTTAAACTAACATATTTTTTTTATCTGGAAAACTAAACTTAGGGATCACCCTTTATACTACCAGTCTTTCATGTACTACCAGTCGGTCATAGTGCAATGTCTAGTAGTAAGCTTAGTACGGGGGTAGAGTAGATTTAGGGTTAAGAGGGTCTTGGTTGTGTTGGAGTTGGCAATGAACTCTACGTTGGAACTCTAGGATGATGTGCGAGTTCGGAAACCCTTAGTGCGGGAGATTGTTCCTCAGCCGTTTTGTTCTATTTTAAACCAACGCGAAAGATGCCATCTCCGATGAGTTGATGGCACGGTTTTGCACTTTGTCTAGATACGCTAAGGCGGGTTTCGAGGCGCAGATAAATGGGCAAATGAGTTGTACTCGAGGCGGAGACTATATAAGACTTGTAGACTGCAGCCATGGCTACTGGTGGAAGGAGAAATTTGCATTTCTTAAACGAGCTTGTTTGACGATTTGGAATATGTACATTATCATTCCATCGCCAATCCATAGATAAAGTTATACCCAAAATGTTAAGAGATGGTGTTAGATTCACACTATCCACTGAGACAAAAGGAAGATCAGGGCAACTTTTATAGATAGTATATCGTATTGGAGACGTTGAATTCCACACGATTCTTGCGCCCCAATTAAGAATGAGTTCTATATCTCTATTGATAGAGGTCGACTTGGGTTCACCACCGTACAGACAAGGTTTGACACGTGCTTGTTATTATATTGTCTAAAGCGTAAGATTAACGCAGAGTATCAACATCAGCGAGCTTTGAAGTGGAACTATATGCAGACCTCAGACGGAGCTGCTTATGACAATAACTGCTCTGCTACGATGGCGGGTGGGGTATAGGTAAACTGCGTTGTTAAATAATGAACTCTTCCAAGTTAAGATCGAAAGCTGCCTGTTCCTCATACGGCAATTAAAGAGGAAATCCGGTTTTTAAACCAAATAAGTCGTACGGACGGTATTCATCCCATAATTCTACCGGTGGGCTAAGACCTAATCACTCTCTCTTAGAGCTTCCAGAGCGCTATTTAGAGCTCCATCGTACATGTTTTGTTTATATGTGTCTCATCTGTTTGCAGGAATGTCAATTTAAGTTTTATACCCAAGCCAGGATGTTCTGATTACACGCTGTGGCTAAATCCTTCAGGTGGATAAGCCCTTCGTATTTTACCTTGAAGATAATGGAGAAAATTGTCGACAGGACGATAAGATGATCTTGTCTAATGCGCCCCCTCCCTTCTGCCTTTCTCACCATGCGTTCCGGCAGGAAAGTACACTGAGGCGCCCCTTAAAGGAGCCTTCGACAACAAATCGTTCGATACTATAGCTAAAGCTCTACGACGAGGCGACTGGATCAACTCTTAGATTAAAAACTACCATTTTAACAGTCATTAAACTTCAGGGGCTTCTAGAGAAACATCTGCGCTCTTTTGTGCTTTGTTGTAGATGAAATCTTTGTGTTACTTGCTGTCCAAACCTTTCAGCCAATGTTACGCAGATGATGTTGTCATTGTGGTTACTGGCGAAACAGAGAGAACCAAACCAAGGTATTTGTAGATGTAATTTCCGGCTGGTTTAATTGCGTTTAACTTATTGTCAGTCACGACGGTTTCGTGCTATTTACCAGACCAACCAGACAGAACTGGTCCTTGCAAACCAAAAACGTTCACACATCAAACCAAATACTTAGAGGCTACATTAGATGCCAAACTCCATTGAAATCAGGACATGGGTGTGCCGCAGAGCTTGCGGGTAAATATAGAGCTTACAGCCACAAACCTTGTGTCACACGCCAACAATGCATTTCACTCATAATAATATTCGTGGCTTGGGTGTGGCGACCAATATCGGGAATATTCGCAGACTCCCGACTGCAGTGCTGAAATAATAAGCCCTAGTGGTTCAGAAGTAATCTTCACCTAAGCGATGGGTTTTAACGAGGACGTTCTATAATTGTCAGTATTATAAAAGAGATTTCGGAGGCGGAAATGCTACTGAATTTCATGCCCGCGAAGATCTGAAGCCCCTTTCCGTCAACGTGCGAAATAAGCTATCCTGTAGTTTTCCTTTAATACAGGGTGGATCGTAAAGCACACAGATTCGTACTTCTTTTAAACAGAGATAGATGTAGGTGCCGGAATCTATAGTAAAAATGTCCGGTAATGACCCAAATCTCAATTGGTTGGGTATTTTCAACTGTCTTGTTAGTATCCCATCAGTGCTTCGAAATCAACGAAAAGCCGGATGTCTTGACCAGACAGAGCTCTTGCACTGTAGTCATCGGTCCGGAACTGGCTATTGGGACATCCGTGAATTTGATGAAGAGTGCCCTGGGCAACATGTCAAGAGAGCAATAGGTCCAAGTCATAGCCAGGATACGAAGAAAGAAAGAAGCTCCCAAGTCCCTGCATATAGATGCAAGTCAAGGTTAAATGTTTGGATTTGAAGAGTTTTGATATTCTGTAACAGGTGTTGTTGGTTTTTAGCAACCGTGCACGTATTTCTGGTTCCAGCTTATATTTTGTTTTTATTTCATTTATGTATAGCCCCAGTTTTCGGGTCTCACGTTTAGTCTTGTTGAAACCGCCCTAATTTAAAATTAATATATAAAACAAAAAATGAATTAAAATTAATTTCATCTCGTTTCAGGGTGAGGTTATCATTGGTGGGGACAGTGTGTCAATTGGCTACTACAAGCTCCCTTCAAAAACGAAAGAAGACTTCTTCGAAGAGGATGGAAAACGCTGGTTTAAAACCGGCGATGTTGGTGAATTCCATCCAGATGGAGTACTTAAAATTATTGGTAAAACTACTTCTTATATTTCTTAATATTTTTTATTTTATTAATATAAATTTATTTACAGATAGGAAAAAGGATCTTGTTAAACTTCAAGCTGGTGAATATGTATCACTTGGCAAAGTTGAGTCAGAATTAAAAACTTGTCCGATTGTTGAAAATATATGCGTATATGGGGATTCAACAAAACAATTTACAGTAGCATTAGTTGTACCCAATCAAAAACATCTAGAAGAACTTGCACTAAAGCAAGGAGTTACATTTACATCAATGGAGGATCTTTGTGCATCACCGCTTTTAGAAAAGGCAGTTATTAAAGAAATTGCTGAACACGCAAAGAAATGTACATGTGAATATAATTTCTTCATTTACATAAAATCTAATTTGTCAATATTTATATTTAGGTAAACTACAAAAATATGAAATACCCGCCGCAATAACACTGTGTAAAGAGGTCTGGTCACCAGATATGGGTCTTGTAACAGCCGCTTTTAAACTAAAACGAAAAGATATCCAAGAAAGATATCAGCATGATATCAATAGAATGTACGCATCATGAAAATCCCTGAGAAATTCTCGCATTCATTAAAGTGAAAATGATGGAAGAGGCAAACACAACAAGAAACAGTTTTTATAGACGAAAACAGAAAAAAAATTATGTTTAAAGAAAAAATTAAATAAATTTAAGAAGAAGAAACTCTTGATTATGATGATGGATAGCCAAATTATGTGAAATTGTGTGTGAATGTGTCTAACAATGAAACGGGAGCGAATGATTATGTCATCGGAGCCTTTTTAGTAGGCTTTAAAACTGTCCTTAAGATCTATTAAACCAACACACTAAGAAAAAAGAAAATATAAATATACATTTATATTTATAAATAATTAAAAAAAAAACAAACAAAAACAAACAAAACAAAACATCTACACTTGACCACTTGGCGGGGTAGCTTAATTAATTTAATATAAAAGAAAAAAATTTAATTAAAGTATAATAAAAAAATAAGAAAAAACTTGTAAATAGTAAAATTGTAATTGTATTCATTTGTTTTCCGTTTTCTTTTTCTTTTTCTATTATTATTATTATTAATTTTTTTTGATTATCATCTTATATCTTGTTCCTTTCCTTTATAGGCCTCGACACTAAAATTATTTAAGGCCAATTTCTGTTTTTTTTTGTGCTTTAAGCTATTGTAGGTAGACTTTTTTTAAATTGAATAAAGGAAAATGTGTTAAAAAAAATATTCAAAGGCATTTCGTTAATGTACATTATAATTAGTAACAAAGGGGAAGAAATTTATTGAATGCAAATCAAGCACGTTGAAGTAACGTAAAGTATTAGCAACGTTTTTACTAGAAATTATCGTTCTTGAAATCGTTGTATAAAATTTATGAAAAAAATTGTACTATTAATCTTCATTTAAAGATCGAAGTGATCACCACAAGATTGAATGGAGTTCGTTAATAATAGTAATTAAATGAAGCAAAAATATTGTTCGATAGTGAGAGAGTGAAACAAAAAGAGCCGACTTTAACTACTCACACACTTTTATCGGGCCTGTCAAAGTAAAGAACAGAAGCATCAAAGAACCAAAAGACTTGTACGCGTTTTCGTAAGCATTTTACTTGCATTCAAGAAGTGCTATCGTGATAAAGGCTGCTTAACTAGTCTCTGACTATTAACTAGTTAACTAGTCTATTACTAGTTTGTCATTTCGTAGGGAGCCTTCAATTCGACTATGTTCATAAGGTTTTAATCAAAGATTTGTTCTACTTACCTGTTCACTGCCTTGAAAGTAAATTGACTATAATGAAAGTACTTGGATTCTATTACCGGAAGCCTAGGGGTACAGCAAAGTACCACCATTAGTGAAGTAGGTATACTAACTAATTGCTCCTTTAATCCCTCATGAGACATAGGGCGGAAACAGTTGCCCTCCAGCGGACTCTGTTTTGCGCGACAGCTCTCAGCTCTGACCAGGATCTCCCGGTTGTTGCGGCCTCTGCTAATAGGGTTCTCCTCCACGTTGTTCTAGGTCTTCCGACTCGACGGGTTCCTTTCGGATTCCAGTCGAGGGCCTGTTTGGCTAGATTCTCGTTTTCGCGTCGCAAGGTGTGGCCAATCCAATTCCATTTCCTTCGCCTGATTTGGTCGTCTATCCTTTCTTGGCCGGCACGGCGCCATAGTTCTTCATTTGAAATTCTATCTTGCCAGCGGATTTTTACGATACGACGTAGGCATCTGTTGATGAAAACTTGTAGGCGCCCTGTGATGAATTGGGTGACTTTCCATGTTTCGCAACCTTACAAAAGAACTGCCTTGACTTTGGAGTTGAACAGTCGCAATTTGGTGTTAATTGAGATCTCCGTCGATCTCCATATGTGAAACAGGCATGAATAGGTATAGTGTAGTGGATTAAAGACGGATTTTATATGCGTGAGAACTACTATAAGCTTAGGATCATTGTTTGTAGTAAATAGAGGATAAGATAAACTATGAAAAACCAAAGGATGCTTCCGAAGGAGGCCAACTTTATTCTTGTTGTCGAGTGATGTTACAGGTGTCTAGATCGATAAACGTTGTATTCTAATTGTCGCAATGTGGCATATGAAGTGACATTTTCCTCGATAAGTTGGTAGGGATAGACAGTTTCATTCTACTGGGTTCCGCGTAGTTACGCCACTCAAGAATAGCACCTAATGAGTCTTACGTTTGATCACTTGGGTGTTATAGAAGTTCGGAAATGTTGACTCCGAATTCCTAGTTTGCAAACTGAAGGAGGCCTCGTTCTGTGAGAAACATAACCGTGGAGGTAGCAGAGTATGCCACCGTGGCAATGGCGGTAAGATTTAGCATTGCTGCTTGATTCCTTTTTTTGATGAGCAAAAGAGGCTTACTTCTACTATTACACCTCTATACCTCATATTTGTAGGCCAGACCGCTTGGACAGGTTCAGCAGTTTGTCTAGTGGCGCTTAGACCTGACGCTTCGATCAGGGTGTCGTTGTTTAACGCGGGGCGTTCAGAGAGAACTGGAAAGGCAGACTAATCTTCCTCCATAAATGGTAATTCAGGGCGCAGTGTTCCTATAAACACGCCGACAAGTGTCTTGATATCGTTCCTACTGCGCTCCAACAATTCATTGGCCGCTTCATCAATAGCCGGTTCCGGAGCGATGAATACAATGCCAGAGCCCTGTCTAGCCAGGATATTCGCATTTTCATTGCCCTTGAAGCCTGGATTACCAGGGCCCCAAAGAATGGTAATTTCATTGAGAACGCCCAGCTCCCCAGGGGCACGTTGACAGTCCGGAATAATTTTGACTTGGTCCTATGGATCTTGATTTGCCTGGGCTGAAGCCACACTGGTATTGGCCTTTGTTTCTAGCGTGTGTGGCCATCCTGTTTTGTAGGATAGCGGAGAATATCTTATACACGATACTCAACAACGTTATACCGCGATAATTGATGCACGTTGCGATATCTCCTTTTTTATATACCGGGCAGGGGGGATACCTTTTTTCCAGTCGTCTGCTTGAACTCGATAGCTGATTGTTATGAAGATCTGTTTGTTTTTGTAGGCCCTTCTTAAGATTTCATGAGTGCATGACAGGATGGCGTCCACCTCTGCTTGACAGTCGCTATGGTACCTGGACTTATCGCTCTTCTGTATGTGGGACTTTCACTCCAGATTCCGGCGCCCACACCTGTCAATGTTTTGGAGCCATCCGTGTACCATACTACACCACTGTGCGGTACTTTAGGAGAAGTCATTATCGAAGGCATAGAAATAAAGCGGAGTACCGTAATTTGCAAAGCTCTGACGTGAAGGAACTTCACTTAAGTTTATTTATAAAGATTAAGAAATGGGCGAGTGATAAAATTGGACCCTCAGAGACAATGGCAGACATGGTGTGGGAGTTTCATTCGGCGTCAATCAGTTCTACTTTCATTGAGAGGCCAGAAAGAAAAGTTCAGTTTTTCTGAGTTGATACCAATAGCTTCGAGTTTAGTCAATGCTGTAATTACACAAATTTCTCGACTTAAATGAACTTAATGTACTCAGGCGAAGTGACTCTTTCGAAGAATGTCTGTAAATCCTTTAGGCGATTCCTTTACACGTTATTGGGTTCATATATTCCCAATCAAACCATCTTTTCGGGTTAGGCTTTACAGGTTTGGAAGACTCCCGCCTGTATAACTCAGAGAGCGACATTGTTGGCGTTTCTACTGAGGAGACCTGAAACATAAAACCTAAAATTCTGTTCGGCATAAAAAAATTAAAAAAATTATCGAAATTTTATGTGAACTGTTGTTATAGTAAAGCTTAAGAAGACATTTAAGAGACAGTTGAAGAACAATAAAATAAATAACTTTAACTAGTTTACTTAAGTCTGACTTAATAGCGTCGTAAATTAGTTACTCGTTGCTGCAAGGAATTCATTACAAAAGCAATGTTAAAGGTTATTGCTAAGAACTTAAAGCCTTCTGCAAATGCTGTCGAATTTTATTACTTTTCTAGATTTAGTAGGGATTTATTTATAAATAACTTAATTGTGGAGCGCCAGCTAAAAACTTATTATTAAAAACTAGAATTTCTTTTGTTGTGTTCACAGGTAAGAGAAACCGGTTTTTGAAATTATTGTCCCACTGCTTTGGTTATAAATCGTGTATGAACGAAGTAACTTAAATTTAAAAAAATAGCATATTTCACAACTACGGTAAGTTTGTACTGTACTGGATTGATCAGTTTTTATTAAGATATTATACTCAATCCTATAACACCTAGGAAAGGAGAAAGAACGCAAGAAGCGGCCGATATCGAGTTTAGGCAGAAGACTTGAAAAAAGGTATCCTCTGCCCGGTACCTAAAAAAGGGGATATCGCAACGTGCACCAATTATCGCGGTTGTTGAGTATCGCGTATAAGATATTCTCCGCTATCTTACAAAACAGGATGGCCCCATACGCTAGAAACATAGGTTAATACCAGGGTGGCTTCAGCCCAGGCAAGGCAAAAACTGATCAGATTTTCACCTTGAGGCAGGCGATGGAAAATTTTTTACGAATTTCAAAACTTATTCCAACACTTCTTCATAGACTTTAAAGCCGCCTATGATAGCACAGCCAGAGTAGAGCTATACAAAGCCATGCGAAAGTTCGGCATTCCCTATAAACTGACACGAAGATGTAGGTTGCCGATGACCAATGTGACAAGCCAAGTAAAGGGTATCCGAAACGCTGTCCAGACCGAGCAACATCTATAATAGATTCCGACAAGGGCAGGGTCTGGCCTGCCTCCTTTTCAACCTGGCGTTGGAGAAAGTGAATCGAGATTCTGAAGTGACGGCAAGGGCCACAATTTTCCGCAAGTTCGCCCGATTACTGGTTTATGCATACGACATTGACATCATTCAAAAAACATCAAGAGCTGTATAAGACGCTTTCAACCACATTGAGTGTGGCATAAAAGTTGGAACTGCACATCAACGAAATCAAAACAAAGTATATGGTGGCCTCGTCTGCAAGAACACCTAACATTGGTCCCATAATCAAGGTAGAGCAGCACGAGTTTCAAGTAGTAAAATAATTTACCTACCTTGGGTCAATAGTAGCAGCCGATGATAGCATGGAACCAGAAATACGTTCACGACTGCTAAAAGCCAACAAACCCTACTATAGTCTGTCAAGGCTCTTCAAATCCAAGCATCTAACCATAACGCCCAAGCTTGTACTATATAAGATGACCTCTTAGCTGTGTTTGAGAGGAAAGTCGTTCGGAGAATTGTTGGGCACTTATGTGAGGAAGGGCGATTCCGGAGGCTCGACAACGACGAGATCTACTAGTGCTATCGCGACATACTTAGATCTTGTGAAGAAAATAAAGCTCGATAGGCTCCGGTGGTCAGGGCATCTAGCTCGTATGAGTGAAGATGACTCTGCTGGGAAAGTTCTCTGCCGTAGGATCTATGGGTTACAACAGCGAGGAAAAAGGAGCCTCCGCTGGAAGGAGCCCGTAGACCATGGGCCCTATTCTCTATTACAATATTGTTAAATCCGATCCGATAACGAAACAGCTTTTGAGTAAAGATTTGACAATATTGTTACATTTTGATGTAAAATTGATGCCAATATTGTAATAGAGAATACGGTTTCGTCAGTTTCGTTAGAAAATTTGACAATATGAATGACATCGGCTCCGGGACCGGTGGGGGTGGAGAGAACAGTTGCGAGAAGCCAGGACCGGATCCCGGTTGTAGAGCCGTCAAAGAAGAAGAAGTCTGAGTGCGGATCCTTGGCGGTGCCTCGTGTTTTTGGGTGTGGGCGTTACAAGACGTGGAGCACACATTCCCCTGCTGCTCGACTGATGAAAGTTTCTCACCATTCCCGGGGTCCGAGCGCCTTTCATATTCGTTATTTCGTGAAATCAGTCCTTTGTCTTCTTTTCTGCCAGCGTCTATAAGCACGATAAGAGAGGAAGGCATTTTCTCTTCGATCGCTGAATTAATGTTTCTGTCGCGTCAGTACTGGATGGAAACGGGCAGAGTAAAACAGCGTGTTGGCTTTGGAAGTTCTTTCATTCTTTTCTCTAGTATCTTTCCACAAATAAAAAAACATCACATCTAATTTGACAAATGTTGTCCGATCTTTATTAATATTATTTAATTTTTACAATGTACTTAAAAGAAAATTCATTACATAATAAAAAAAGACAAGGACAAGGATGATTAATTTCGTGACAAAGTTCAAAAAGCATGATTGAATGTGAATGAATGTTTGGGGAATGACTACAAAACCATATGAAACCCATTTCTTAAATGAAGTGACAAAAAAAAGAGGTGAAGGAGAACCAAAATGACAAATCTAGAAGTTCAGAAGAGAAGTGACCAGTAAATTATATATTCAAAAACAGCTCAGAGGAAACGTAAATAAAAAAGGATTCCTCGGACCTGTTTTTCCGGCCGGTGGTCATTCCTCTTTCTGAACTCCAGTTAATATGACAATACTTTAATGTAGTTTGGTGGATGATTTATTTATTAATTTATTTATTTTGTTTTTAGAAAAGAGCACGATTCACTTGTGGTGTTGAATCGGCGTCTTTAAGTTTCCTTGATTCATCGCTACCAACTAGGGATGATGTTTCTCCGAGTACTCTCATTGTATTGGAGTAGTCCGAGTCGATTTGAGGAATTTTCTTGTCGTTTGGTCGGAGAGTCTTGATAAGATCTGACAAGGAGAGGAAGCTCTGGCGTCCAATATCAGAGTCTGAGTTTTCAGCGCTGCCATACTTTTCAATTTCTTGAGAAATCTGTTTCAATCGTTGTTCAACAGATGGTGTATCGTTGGCTGGGACAATTTGTTTTTCAGTAGAGTCAGCAACATGCTCATCATCAACTCGTTGTTCATCACCAGTTTCTTTTTCTTCTTCTTCGCTGAAACCTCGTCCTTCTTCATGCTCAGTCTCGTCAATAGCTTCCTCCTCCTCTTCTTCCTCTTGATGCTTGCTGCTTGATTCTTCTGAAGATCGTGCTACATGAATTGGTTCTTCAACATGGAGGTCCTCCTTAAGTAAGGTCTCGCTTGCCTCTTTTTCAACTTCGAGATCTTTTTCATGGGCTAGTTTCAATGAGGCTAGTGATGGTTCAGAAATGTCCTGGACACGTTCTTCAGACTTTTTGGCGATAGTTGCGTATGTTGATGATAAGAGATGTGGAAGTGGTGTTGTGGAGAAGAACGATGAAATTTTGGGGGTGGTTGATGTAATTGGGCGACTGAAATTTAAAAAAAAATATAATAATGGTTATTGCTTTGAGTATAAAAATTATTTATTTGTTAGGTTATCTATCTTCCACGCTCTATTGTTATTTTGTACTCTGCCTTTGCGGAATTAGTATGGGGGAGTCTTGCTACAAGCAAACACATAAAGGCAGTGCACTGTTACCAGGAAGGGGGCTATATTATAACAAATATCTATAAAAAAGTGGCAGCTAACCCCAAACCACCAACCACAGAACAACCTTCTGCTGTTTAGGGCAGCTATTGTTGTTAGGTTTTGTTAATCTATTATTATTATTAAAATACAACAATACAACGATTATGATTGAGTTAGTATAGCCTACATCCATTTTAAAGTGTTACTCAAAAAGGGTTAGTTACAACAGTTCTCAACTACTAGGCGGATTTAGTTTGAAGGCTATATATGGTGGGCAACAGATGTTTGTTCTTTGTTTGGGGGTCAGCTCACCTAAGTTAACTAAAACATTTTTTGTATTTTTTGTTTGTGTATGGCGGGCAGATACATAGGAGTGTTGTGTCCATACAGATCCTTACCCCTGCGCCGATGAGACTGGAATGCTTCCATAGTTATAGTAATAACATCTTGTTTGTTCGCAAATGAAATCTTTAACAGCTGAACAGTCTTCTGGTGTCCATTTTAAGCTTGGTGCTTTCAACATAACGCAACCCTTTTCTAAGCCGCTGCTGCTGCAATTTTTAAAATAACGATTTTAGTATTTTTTTTATAGATTAGATTAAAATTAGACATTATTTACCTGTCCCTAGCTGTCCTTTGTGGTGATGTATTGCTGTTGTGATCTACTGGGTCTAGTAGTCCGGCTTGGACTGCATCAGCTGAATTTTCGAAGTAGTCGAAGGTGGCATTGAATGGTAAACCAGTACTCATCCATAGGAACATTCCTGTACCCAGGCGATTGCCTGATGTCCAGAAGTCGTATTTGCTGTAGCCGGCATTTGCTAGATACTGTGTCATCGATTCAACCTTTTCTTTTGTCTCGAATGATGCTAATTGTAGACCAAGAGAACGGCAGTATTGGTATGCGAGGAAGTAGTTTAATTCTGGTGAATACGGATTCATTCTGCTGATGAAGTATTGCACTCCATCTAGTTGGATTGTTGTGATTCGTTGACCTGGAAAATAATAAGAAATTGGGGGTGAATAAAATGAATATATTATAAAGATAGGAAAATAATAGTGACTTTGGTTTGTTAGTCATAATGGTGTATTCTTTTTCTAAACATGTTAATAATTAAAAAAAAATTATACAGAACAATGGATGAACATAAGAATGATGGAAAAATTCATATTAGAATGTAGTTTATAAAAACTTGTGTATATCAGGTTTTAGAATTCGAGGTAGAACTCCATAAGATACCGTATTTTTAACGTTTTGCATTCGAAGTTTTATACTTCAAATCTAAAACCAATTACTATTAGGAAACATGCTATATTTAAGAGATCTCAAGGATTAGTTGAGCTAGCTTAGAACAAAGTTGGTATCACGTTTCTGGAACCACAGATCCCAGTTAGGAGCTTGGAGGAAACGAATAAGCCCCAGCCAGTTGGCTTTCCCACAATGCCAAAGAGTTCTCCTATGAGCTGGTTTGGTTGGGATAAAAGATTGATATGGGAAGCGCTGACTAGGCAGTGGTCCGAGTTGCCTAGAAGTGAATCAGCTTTGACGAAGTACCGGGCAGGGTAAGGAAAATATCAAAGAGGTGGACCAGTTGGTATATAGCATCAGGAACTCGCATAGGCTGATTAACCGTATGGTGCAGGTTATTCAGTTTTGGGTAGGATACGATTATAAAAAGAGTTTGTAAGGGGGTACTGTTTTTTTCTTTTGAGCCAGTACAATGGCATATTTCAAATGAGGCGAGGTACCATTGTTTGTACTGCCAAAAAGACAAAAACAAGCAAATTAAAAAAAGAACGAAAATAAATACCAATCAAGAGCTTTTTTTCCCAAATTTGATTCTAATAATTCATTAACTGCCTCAGAGTAAGAGTAAGAGAGTAAGAAAACTCCACGATGTATATTTATATTTTACTATCACAACTTGCCTCATTTCAAATTGGATATTTTACAGCCGCAAAAGAAGTAACAATGTTTCTCCAGTACGTATGTACCATCACACCTAGCCGCATTTATTTCGATACGAGCTCATATACCCGTAGGACATTTATTTTTGAACCGGGACATTTAAAAAATTGAGGCCTCAGTACAATTTACCATCAAGAGATAAATGTACTGCCTCCTGTAGGTCCAGCTCAATTCAGAGGGTATTAGTCTCTGAAAAAAGCTCGGCATCTCTGTCAGAAACACTGGCTCCATTCTAGTTATTAAGCTAATTTACATTGTGAAGGTTGAAATCACCGGCAACAATAAATTTCACACTCGAGATGGAAGAATAATAATTCGGAGATACGTTCGGAGATAGCATTATTCCAGGGGAGGATCCAGAAGTATGTTTGGAGGGGGAGGGGAGGGGGTAAAATGAATACTTTCAATCTCATTTAGACATTGTATAAGCCCATCGTACAGCCGCAAGACTGGCGTCTAATTTTTCATCCCCCACAAGTACACGACTGGCTGACACGAAGTCTAATTTTCATTCCTAAGTTCAGTTTAGTTTCGAAAGTTTAAATAAGGTTATAAGGGTTTGTCTTATAAGGGTTTGTAAACTCTCAACTGATTTAATTATTTTAAATACAAGTGTCGGCTTACGTGACTGCTTGGAGTTAAAAAAATTGCCACTCATTTACTTTTGCTCTGTAAGCTGAGTTGTGTGGGTCACGTTTATTTACTTGGTTTTGGAAAGACCTTTATATTTTTCTTTCTAATATTTAAACTTGGCTGCCGGGGTTATTGGGATTTGGAGTGCTTGGCATGGGCGTTTCGCTCCTATTGCTCCCGTCATAAATTCGCCCTTGCGTCATTATGCTTTGTACGACACCTTTTTTGACTTGACAATTGTGACTAGGAAGAGAAGTAAAGAAGATTACATATTTACAAAAAATAAATGTTGTGCTCTTAGTGACCACCTTTGTTGTAACCTTCTTTGTGAGGAGATGTAATCACGCCATAACAGGTTTCGAGAGGAAATTTCAATACATTCAAACGGTCGTATAGGCCTAACCTTAAGATAGGTTTGAAAGGCGTCAACATTACAACTTTTTCGGACAGTCAAGCTGCCCTCAAGGAATTCTAATCGTAGAGGGCAATGCGGTTGCGGACAAGTTCGCTCTGGTCCAGGACGTAGAAACCTTCTGTGGCATCTTATGGACCACCTCCAAGTCCTATTCGACAAAGGCAGCCTTCTGACTGCCTTGGATCGGAGCCGGTAGAATATAGGTGCAGAGTCTCCGTGTTCGACTGGAACAGTTAAACCTAAGCGGTCTACAAATATGAGGTATAGGGTTTTAGTACAATAGACCAAGCGAATGGCCTCGGTACTTTTGGACCCCGGAACCTCACTAGGAAAAAGAAAGACAGAAAGAAAGTAATGTATGTTAAATCTGCAAGGTCTGGCACGTGCTATTCTTATATATGCGTAACAAAAATGCAGTAAAGTGTTATTTACACGGGCTGGGGGATTAGTTGGGCTGTGTGCGAACGTGATCGAACACAGTACAAACAGGGAGTCCAAAACCGATTGTACGTGGGCTTCAAGCCACATCCTGCTTGACGCGCCTCTGCACTGCTGGGTAGACAGATGAGGGGTCTTCAAGCTGCCCCTGCCTGTCATGGAACAGACTGAATTCCACGGATCTCTACGGATGAATGGTTCTGTCTGAATGTACTACCAACGATGGACTCCGGATTCCAGGAGTTCTCCGGTTTACTTAGCCTTTCTATGGTAATGCGAAGCTCTGCCATGGGTGATCGCCCTTGGTCGCAAAACTCGTGGGATAAATATTTATCTATATTCTGAGGTGCTGAAGAGAGGCTAGGGTGGTTTTTTTTTCTAAAGCGGGGAGAAGGTCGTACAAGGAAGAGGAATCCTATCGACCCATCAGCATTTCTTCCTTTCTCCTGAAAACGATAGAGAAGCTTTTACACAAGCATAAGAATGGAACTTACAGCAAACCCACTCCACTGCTTACAATTTTTGCCTACCGGTTGGGTAGATCTACAGAGACTGCCATATTTAAGCAGAATAGGACGCAGCTCCCGAAACAGCGGAGCTATTGCTATGTGATTGTAAGACTACAGCGAGGAGGAGATTAATAGGCCAATTCTTAGTTGTGACGGGTCACAAGTCATAAGCAAATATGAAAACATTAATCTTGAGATGAATCTTGTGACAAATCAGCTGTTTCCGATTCTCAGTGAAAAATCACAACATTCATCGCTAGAATTCCACCACAATTGTGGTGGAAATGTGAAATGTCAAAAGTTGTGAAATTCTTATGTGAAATGTCAATCATTAAATGCGCGCCAAAATGGAAACAGGTAAATTTTTCTGTAAATAGTACGAAATTATATTATTATTAAGTCTTTACAGAAGGAAAAAAGTCGTACCAGAGAACCTCTCCAGAACAGCTTGAGTATTTCCTCGAATTTTACCGAAATCATCCAGAAATTCGACAAAATAAAAATATTTAAGTATATTTTATTTAGAATTTAGTACAAATAAAACGTCATGTGAAAAAATCTTGTTAGTTTACATGTTCTACAAATTTCTTCCATTATTATTATTTTGTCATCCCTGTGACCAGCTCTATATGTCATCACAAGCCTGCGATCGTCATAACTTGAGACTGGCGCACGAGAATATGAAAAATTCACAACTGCGATTCACCACGGCTTTATGACTTTGTTGTGATTTGTGATATGATAAGTCTCTTCCATCGCGGCTTCCTTGTTTCTAGGGAGATTTGGAATATGAATACTAAATTAAATGTTAGGGTATATCAAAAGTCGGGTTTTAATGATGGGGTTGGCACAATAGACCAAATAGGTTGCAATGCCTGCTAAGATCCCCCCTCAAAGAGAAAAGAGTCGACTCTTACTACTGGAGAGTACCATCATCGAGAGTACCATTATCAGCCCATAATTATCAGAGCACCGAATCTGTAAAGTGGGTTGAGGAAGTTTGAGAGCAGATCAATTATGAAGATTGGGAAAAGCGTGGGTGATAGAATTGACCCCTGAGGACCCCGGCAATTATTGTGTGGGCTTAAGATTCGACGCTGTCCAATACTATCTTGATTGAAACGGCTAGACACTTTCAATCCAGAACAAGATCAATACCAAAAGCTTGCAGTTTAGTGGGTAGGGTGCCATAATCTGTCAAAATATTTGGAGAGAAAGTGGACTGGACTCAACAAAGTGGTGGCTGCTTTGCTTGAGGTGCTCTGCTAAACAGAAGAAGGTCACTAGTAGATGTTTTTGGTTTAAAGTCGTACTGTCTGTGGTGTAGAATTTTGTTGGATTGTAGAAGAAAGAGCTATTTTCCACGAGTCTGTATAAACTCTGGAGAAATATGACTGGGCAAACAGTTTGCGCAGAGGTTTAGCTAAAGGCGAGGCATAATTGTTGAAGACCATAGGGATATATTATCTGGGCCTGTGGGTTGGACTTTCCTCATAAAAGAATGTGTTGAACGATGTTCTGCTACCCTATACGCTAACTTTAGGGTATAGCTTTTTGCCATACGATAAAATCGATTGCGAACTCCCCGATGAAGAATATTTCAGCGTTCTTCTTTGGTCTGACAAACTTCTGGGCTTAAACCCGCTTTAGAATTGCAGGGATTATTTAAATCAAAGGTCTAACTTTTTTAGGAAATTTGCAAGTGCGTCTAATTCATTGGTCATGGACTATACTATACTATGCAATTAAATTACCCTGTAGCGTTTGTCTTCTCTCAAACCCGTTCCAACCCTAAAGCACTTAGATCGCATCGAAATTCGTTAAGGATTTCAAACTGTTTCAAATCCCTTCGCAAATCGGATTAAGCTGCATCGCAAATCATTTAAATGTCGTACACAGCCACGATGCAAGCCCATAATTAATTTCGAATGTAGATCTTCTTATATATGTTCACTTCTCGCGCCCATATACTATATGTACTCTGGCCCGTCTGACTTTTTATCCTGCAGCGATTTTGATCCATCTTCCAGTCGCGATGAACATCACCGTCTTAAAAGTCACTAGCATAAACATCACCGAGGGAATGCGCGCACAGGCTTAAATGCGTCTGCGAATGCAGACGAGAGTCCCTTGTTAACATCTAAAGATGCACTTTACCTGTAGCCGTTGGAGCTGTGTCGCTCTTGTCGTCTTGGGGATGCGTGCGAACTGATATAGCGCGGACGAAAGGACGACGACGCGCGCATTTTTTTTCAGAGCTTATAAGTCACCTGGGTGTTCCTGGAGAGCATTGATTTAATTTATTGCCATAATCTTCGTGGTGCATGCGCATCCATCTTGTCTGCACCCGCCGTTAAAGCGGTTAACATCAAGAAAAATCTGGCATATTTCAAGTGCCGCAAGGATGCTGTAAATTGTAATATGGTTGTTGCTCCATTATTCCACTCACGAGATCTGGAGTATAAAGTTATTAAAGAATTTATCTCTTGGGATGCGCTTCGAGATTTATCGGTAATTGGTTAACTTTAACATTTTTTCTTTTGTGTGTATGGACATTAAGGTCGTATTTTAAGCAAGGCCAGAAACGATGGCAAAAAATGATAATAGATTAATATTTTATGCGGGAATTTTGTAAAAAATGATCGTTGCGATATATTTTAAACACATTTTGCTGTTGTTGGATTTTGCGCGCGGTTTTGTTCTGATTTTAGGGATGATATTACTTAATTGTAGTGAGACTCATTGAAATTCAGCTTTCGTGCTTCTAGAGACTATCTAGATCTTTACTGAGATTAGAGACCAAATTGCTTTTACCTGAATTCCACTTCGTTAATACCTCTGAAATGCTCTTAACGAGTTTTACTATAAACTTTGTAAATATATCATTTAAAAACATTTGATTATTCCGATTATTCTTGATAGTTTAAAAGAAGAACAAAAAATAGAATAGGGAAAACGATGAATTCTTGTGGAACTCCAATCCGATAGTGAGAATTTAAAAACATATAATGTGTTGCTAATCTTTGGTTATTTGTACATTTTTTCAACTAAATGTGGTAAATAATTCCAAAATAGTGAAATATTCTTCCAATTCCTTCTCACAAATATTAGATCAGATCAGGATTAGAAAGCGATGGGACCGATTAGCAGGTTTATTGTGTGACCTTCTGTAGTACTATTTCCAAGTGACATTAAAGCTTTGGAAGTAGTTTATAATGAGCCTGGGATTGAGAATTTTTATATCTCTTTTGGTGTTGGGAAGAAGTAATCGAGGTGTTTATGTCTACGGCTCGAAACTGCATAGTAAGAACTTCGATATTTTAGGATCTTTTAGAAAGAAGCGATAACTTGTATCACTGATCAGTTTAAACTTGTTAAGATGATATTTAACTGAGCAATGACCAGAGAAGGGCCCCAGAAAGATTCTGAGATTTTATTTCTTCAATTATCAAGATCATTTTTGCCTTGTAATTATCGATTTCAATAAATCTTTATTTTTGTGGTTTCGTTGTAGGTTGGTTTAATACTGAGAACTAATTCTTTTTAGCCGATCGTAATGTGGCATATTGATATGGCAGAAGGTGCTGGTATATATTTTAAATAACAGACTAGGAGAACTAGGTAAAATTTGGAAAACGATCGGATGTTAAGTTACAATGGCCCTTGGCTGACTTTACAATCATTCGGCTGTCATCCCATATTCGGGTATCCTGGAATTATTATCCCACCCGAAAAAAGTTGTATCTTGGTGTTCGTCCCCTGAAACTTGGCCTCAGCATATCGCGTATAATTTCATATTGCCCACAGTTGGTGGTTGTTTTCCTAGGATCTTCAGCCGATCATGCTGTTTGAATTATTTATATTCCTGCGTTATCTGCCGGAACTATTTCATATAATTTAATTTTTACCTAGTAATTGATTGAAAAGAAAACTGGGGACAAAATAGCTGCCTAAATTGCAGATTGAATAGGTAACAATCAATGAAATATAGACTCTATGCGAAAAAAAGGATCTTGATGTAGATGCTTAAAGTACCAAAGTTCACTCAGCATACTACACCTGCCATCTAATATATAAAACTGAATGTTTGTCTGTCTGTACGCAATAGGCTCCTACACCGTGTAACCGATCTTAATGAAATTTGAACCATGTGCTATTAACATTAAAAGAAAGAACATAGGCTATTCTTTTACTTTCTAAGGCCATTTCTAGATGGCGCTGTCATAGAGAGCTTCGCTGAAAATCATATCGCAGAGCTTTGAAATTTTTCATGAAGGTCCAATGAAAAGGAATCATGATGCACCTCGTTACCAGATTTTCGAAATTCAAAATGGCCGCAGAACTATGGTTGAATTTGCCAATTTTATTCCGATTCCAATGAAAGTGGGTATTTAGGGGTGTTTAAGATCGCAAATAACGAATTGGTAGCCAAAACTTATAAATTCAAAATGGCCGCGCCAATATGGCCGACGAATTTTTTTAATTTTGTTCCGATTTCAATTAAAGTGGGTATCTAGGGGTTTTTAAGGTCGCAAATAACAATTTTTTGGTCAATCGGTGTTATGGGAGTTTTTAATGTAGCAAATAACGAATTTATGATCAAAACTTATAAATTCAAAATTGTGGCGCTAAGGGCCTGTGCCAAGCTACAATTCATATGTCAATTTGTATGAAAAACGCATTTCGATTTTACAATTCAATTTTCGCAGGTTTGTGTCTTTGGAAATGTAAGCAAATTTTTGAATTGTAGGAAAATATTAGCCAAACATTCATTTGACAGTTTGTTGAATTTTCTTTTTGGCCCTAATGCGTGGTGATTTAATCTATGTACCTATTTTCAATTATTGGAGAACAATATCGCGAATTCTTTCAATTTTCAGTGCATGATTGCCCTCACCGTATAATATGATACATTTAAGGCTGATCATGCTTACACGTTGCAGGTGTAAACCAAAATAAAAACATGAACAGAATAAATCCGCATAAAAATTGAACCATTTTTTAAAACTCTTTTCTTTATGTAGGTACAATGCTTCTTGGTCTTGCAGTCCACCCCCACTGGATGATGTTCGCAATTCCATATCCATTATTTTAAAAACAAACACAGCCCTGGGCTTCATTAAAAAAATTATTAAAAATTTTATGAATTACAAAATATTCTTGTCATCCATGTTGTCAAATAAAATGCGTGAATTGTATTTTGGCACACTTTGTAATTTCGAAGTGTCCGTGGTGAAAGTAGCAAATTCGGTATTGTAACTTGGCACCCACCCGGTGTCATTTCCCGGTTAGCTGTAAGTAGGTTGTGCAAGAGTTGAAAAATCCGAAAATCTTGACATTCTAGCTACAAATGGAAAAACATTGATCATATTGTATCCTGAAGCTCTCTATGCAATCGGTTCAGAATTCATCAACAAGGTTTTTTTGGGAAGATGGTAAGCAGAAGCGGAATTGTGGGATTTCTAGCTTAGGTATGCCAAACTGGATGACATCGGCTCAGAATCGGGAACGATGGAGAGAGCAGTTGCCAGAGGCCAGGACCGGGGGTTGTGGGTACGAGAAAGCGATTAGTGATGTCCCCTTGCACCATTAGCCAAAACAATACTATCTCATTTTCGCATAGTATTTTTAATGAAGCTTTGATCAAAATTTAAGAAATATGACTAGCCAAAGAGCAGTTGCGATTGTGCCCGAACGAAGTGATCTGGGAGATTAAAGCGTGGTCTGAAAGCGGTGGTCTGACGTTTGCTGAGCACAAAACCGAAGCTGTGCATACATAGAAAACCAGGGTCCGTAAGGATCTAGGTATAGAAACAGGTCATTCACTCACAGCCAGCCCTAAGGTACCTGGGAGTGATGATCGACCACAGGCTAAATTTTATAGGAGACTTGGAGAGCATGGCAGGTAAAGCGTGCGCTATTTGTACAGCACTTCCAAGAATGTTGTCCAACTTCGGAACCCTAGGCCGAGTCGTCGCCTCCTAATGGTTAGCTCAGGCCTGCTATAAACAGGGCCAGTGTGACCAGCAGTGTTGAAATGGATAGCAGGAAATGGAGGGCCGTATGCATACTAAGCCCCTCAACGCGTTCTGCGCATACAGGACTACCTGTAACGATGTAGTGTGCATGAATCCCCATAGAAATACGGAGAGAAAGCATGCGTCTTTATGATCCAGAATATGTTAGAGTCCATAACTGAACGGCACGGGAAGTGGGTCGAGGGATCCACAGACTTACCCTAAACGCGGAGAGATGGATTACAAGGGAGCGTGGCGAAGTGAATTACGAACTTAAGCAGTTTGCGAGTGGCCTTGGAGGATATAGGAAATACCAACTTTGAGCACGATAACTCACCGCTGTGCCTGAGCTTGTGATATTCACCATACCTACATTATCCGCCGGCTATGGACATATCCATTCTCTTCAAGGCAAAGCCTACAGGTGCGATCGTTGGTCTATGTTTCTTTGGATCCAAGCGTCGTGGGCCTTCTTTATCGAGCCCAAACTTACCGCTCTACTAAATCTGAGGTCTCGACACACACCTGACTCTGGCTTTGAACATGGAGAGGACTTACATTTGAAGATTCTCATGGGTCTGCAGTTCGACAGCTTTCTCATTTCTGGAATATCTTCCATAATACTAAGAATTGTAGGATGTTTCTGCTGCAGTTCGTCGCCCAGGAATCTATTTACCCTTAGTCTCAGTGCAGCTCTCATCGCGGACTTCTCCACATCAACAAGAAGCAGTATCTCTATCTAGTTGAGTAGAGCCAGAAGCAGAGATCACATTTAATTATTTTGTGCGGACCTTCATATGGAGGCTGGAACGGTTTCCGTACGCGGTCGATGCGCACGAAGACATAGTCCTCCAAGGCTCACGACACATAATTCTCCTTTTGACTTGGTTGCCGAGGGCATCCTCGAGTAAGAAATTCTAAGTGCTCGGTTGGATTTTCATCCGAAGGGATGGAAATTGATTTAGATAGTCCTAGATTCTGGCTATAGACGAGCTCTACTGCTAAGTATTGCAAGTCGGTTTTAATTGCCTAGTAAGACAAAGTGATAGTCTTAAAGCCATTGAATAGTGTTGTCCTTTGCCATTAAGACAGCTTTAAGTTGTCATCATCATCATCATCAGAAAATAATTGTTTATTGTAAGATCAAGTCTCGCAGGATTAAAACGATAGCTACACCCGATCGAATAGAGTGATCTTGAAATTTTTGAAGCCGCAAAAAATGAACGATCAAAAATTCTTTTGCTTTCGGATCCTCATTACCAGTTTAGTTGAAAGTATGAATCGAACTATTACGATTGAGTATAATCTCTAAAAACAAATATCCAAAAATGAAATATCAATAAGATAGCTACACCTGATCGAGTCAAGTGAGCTTTAAATATGCAAAGTGCAAAAGATGAACGATCAGCAATTTCCATTATTGCCGATTTTCGATCATTTATTACACTAAATGTAGCTAGGATCATGATCGACTTGTCACGATCGAGTTGACCATTAGAAAATATTTGGTCATTGCAAGATCAAATTCCGTAAGATTCAAACGACTTCTATACACTTGAAGTAATCTGGGAATAAGCAAATTGCAAAAGAGGAAAGTGAATCAAGCAAAGTAACCTTGGTATATGCTATGCCAAATATGAGCGCTCTTTTAATTTGTAATAGGGCATCAAAGAATCAACCAATTCTCTCCGTATATATTTTAATATTTTAAACTTGTGTGAAATATAAAAAGAGGATCTATAAATGAGTCAGTAAAGGTCGATAAACAGACTGCAGAAACAGTTTATCTTCTTTCTGATGATATAAGTTTTCCTTAAAGGATTAGAGTGTCTCATTTTCCTAATCATGCGTACGATCTGTATTTCGAAGAAGCTATTAGAGGAAGTAATACGCCCTTAATGCATATCTCAGAAAAACATCATATTTTCAAACCTTATCGCAAAGAATACTTGATAAGGAAGCTGATATCTAGATTTTAAATAAACTAGTTTACTCCTCTAATCGAGACTAAAATTTCAATTAAAAACCATTGCTGACATGCCCATAAAAAACAATTACTTCGAAGATTATTAATATGCAACGATATTCAATAAAAATTTCAATAAACTACAAATTAGAATATCTGAAGAAGACTCATTAGTACCACGATGCCGATACGATACTATCACCATCATCATCATGATCGTTCTTAACATCACAAAAAAAAAATAAAATATTACAAACATTAAGTTCATCGATCGGCAAGTACCTGGAAAAAGTCAATCAAAAATAATTAACTAGACAAGACGCACGTCTATTACTCCAGAGTTCATCATGCACAAGATTGATAGAAAATTTTAATCATAGATGATGGATTCGCGCAGCGCAAGAATTTCTTACGAACGTTTTTTTTCTTCATCGTTACGAGTTGCAGAGACAGAAGAGTTCCGGACAAGAAAGGTAGCAGTATACCGGAGAGGTCTATTGACGCTTTTTTCTACATAATTCTCCTTCATTAAAGTTCATTATACAGCAACTATGTGTATATGTACACGCGTGGAGGAACAATTATTAACGATCGAGTATAGGAGATGGCCCCAACAACCCCAGAGGGCATCGCTTCCAATTTATTAGGTAATAACACCTTAATCGTGAGATTCTGAAACACTTCCCGAAGTCACGTTTCTAAGGTATCCATTGACCTCAGAGTGTGAAAGAATAGACGCCAGAAGTTCTGTTCTGCCTAAGATTGGACGATAAAAATCAGCAAGCATGGAAACAAAGTAGTTGAAAGAATGGTGCCCTGTGGCACTCCATTGAAAAGTGAAACTAAAAATAATCTTTTGGCGCAATCTTAATTTCCATTCAATGTTTCGCCTTTTCTAGAGGGACTCGTCGAAAATATATATATATATATATATGCGCGGTTCTGACATAAACCTGATGCGGTGGTGATGTGACTGTTACATCTCTGTCTGGAAGATTCGTTGAATTATTCAAAACGTCAAAATCCTGTGTGGCCCTAAAAGTTCCCTTTCAAAGGGGGACAAGAGAAGAAAAATATCATCATACTGCAGATGCTTTACTGTATATGTATATCGTAGGGAGATCTCCGCAGAAAGGTAAAAAATAAATCGCGTCTACATGACTTGCATACATTACACCCATCCATCTCTACCTCTTATGGCACCGGCTATATTCAAAACTATTGTCATACATATATATATGGTGAGAAATGTGAAGCTATTTCCATCAAAGTTTCATATTTGATATGCGCATGTGCAAAGGGACTACTTTAAAGGTACAATGTAACAGCAGTAGAGGCACTCTTATGGCCAAAAAGGTGCCACAAGGTTACACATTGTTGTTAGCATTCGGTCTTATGCTGATGACTTCTTGAAACCTGTCAAGAAAATTCCTGATGAAATCATCGAGCAGCTTCCTCACGTTCATCATATGGTTGGTTGTGGCTGGTGGCTCTTCTGTTTTCTGCTGCTGAGATTCTCAGAGTTGGCGTATTGAATTTTTTATGAGCTAACGTCCCTCTATGCCTCGCAGGTTCCGGAGTTTTGTTTCCTTTTTTCCGGTTTTAAGAATAATGGTAATATATACTAGAAGAGAGTTGTTCTTTGTTATTAATATGTTGCTGTCGATCGTTTTTTAAGATGTATGACATGCATGGGAGTGGTATTAAGTTACTTATTCGGTTTATGAATGCTTTCAAACTCTTTGAGGCACTCTCATGAAGAAAGAGATTTGCAATCAGAAATACTGTTTGCATAATCGGGCAACTAAACTAGCACAATGTATCCTTGTTTGGGTAAAAATATGTAATCAGCTTAACATAGTTACAAATTCTGTTTCATTGGTGTTTTTCGATAACTAAAACTATTTCCTAATCCGAATCGTTATTAAAACAAATAAATGAGCTGATTTAGTGCAAAATTTGTGAAATTTTATCTTTCACGGGTGATATGGCTCATTAGGACCATAACCAATTTTTTCAATATTAAATTTGAATGTGTTCTCTATGAATGACAAGAAAGGGAAATGTATTTAATATAATGTTTTGATTGTATCGATGAGCGATAAAGTCCCATAGGACCAACGGTCTTTCCTATTTTGTTGTATCATTCAAACTAAATTTACTACTACTAAATTTACTACTGGGATCACTCGCCAGTGAAAAAAGCACTGGAGGGCCGAACTTTCGTAAAATAGGCCGAAAATTGGAGGTCCACGCCTGTCCTGGTGAACTCCAAGTGGTTTATTCGTGAGAATTACTGGGATACAGTATAAAGGATATGAGGACATGAGTAGGCTAGTCTGCCCTGCGTGTGTGGTCTCTGTCATTGTCCCCCGATAGCAAAGAGTCACGTTGCTGGGCGCAACCTTTCTTGACTAAACATAGTCGAAGCTGCATCCAAGTAACTCTTTGAACCTCATATCTCACTAAAAGAAAGAAAGAAAGATTTTTACTCAAAATAGATTTATACTTTCGTCCTGCTTCCGACAATCAATCTCCACTAACCACTAAAATCTATTCTTTAACGCTAAAATTATTTTTTAACTTTATTAGTGTAACTTTTTTCCATCTCCAAGAGTATTAAAGAAAGTGCAGGGTGCGTTTTTTTATTCCAGCACGATGTATACAATTTGCATCGTAGTGCGAGCTGTGTGTGATGTGGCACTGTTCTTTAGAAACCACATGTCCTGTAGGCCCATATGATTCATTCGGGTACAAGAAAAATTTTCAACATGTCACGGTAGAGCTCAGCAGTAACTACTAAAGCATTGCCTCTAGCATCCTCAGAGAACGGCCTTGTGATACCGCCCCAAAAGGCGCACCATACAGTCACTAAACGAGGGTGTAATGGTCGTTGGTACCAATTGAGGACTTTGAATGTCCCAATAGTGGCTTTCCTTTTTTATTTTAACAAAGCCAACCAAGTCGAAAAGCGCCTCATTTTGCCAAAAATTGATCATCTATACTGAGCTGTAAAGTTCGTTGTTGTGGCATTAAATAGTTTAACTGTCAAATATGAACTGACAAATGACAGCCAAATCAAAATGGCGGCAAAACAAAATCAATCTGAATCATAAAACGCCCCCTGCAGTTTGAAATTGAGATATCTTAAGAAGGCTGTGCCCATATTTAGTTACTCAGTTTTTAACCCTGTATGTAATGCTTTGTTGCGAGGGTATGTTAAAAGTGGCTCATCCTTGAATATAAATGATATCATTACAAGTATTAAAATGTCAAAAATTTTGGCGAACTCTTCTCGAAAGAAGATAGAGAAACAGAACAATGAAAGATTAAACGGCCGGTCTACTCCCAAGGTATCTTGTGAAATGCTATTTGCTTCCGATGACAGACGAGAAATAATTAAATTTGGGTGAGAATCGAATCCGTGGCTGCATTTAATTTCTTTCAGTACAAATTCCTAGATTGTGTAAAGCGGCCTACAGACGATCAACTTGGGTTGTCAACCTGTTATCAACAGAAAGTGTACACACGCTTCAACTTGTTGTCAACCAGTTTGCAAACATCATTTTATTTTCAGTTTTGGATTGCAAAGCGCACTGATGTTCAATGCTCAAGCTCATGATTTAAAAGGATGTTGCCCACTACAGTTGTCAACGTCACTAAAGACGCGCAAATTGGTTGGCAACCTGGAAGCTCCGCCTACCAAAAATCTAAAAATTTTGATCTTGCTTCAACCATTTATCAACGGTTGTTTTCAATCATAAATACGACTACAGACGTGCAACTCCTTGAAAACTAGGGCTAGTTGACAACGGGTTGACAACCAAAGTTGATCGTCTGTGAGCCGCTTTATCAAAACACCTTGAGAGCTTATGCAATTCCAAAACACTTTCAGAAAAATATATATGTACTATTACTATGGCTTAATTAGTTGGCAAATCCAAAAACCACATTTAGTACAGCCCCCAGAGATTTCTTCTGACAATAAAGGAAAAGGTATCTGATGCCGGGCCGTACTTTGTGAAAATCAAGAGAAAATTCGATTGAACGGATTTTCCGACGCTTTCCCGGCCGTAACTCCGGAAAACGTCGAAATTGGAAAAATGTCAAGAGAACAAAAATAAATCTATGAAAATTCTCGACAAAAAAGAAACTTCTATAACTGGTCGCAACTATTGGTTTCCCTAGTACAAGTTTTTGAAGTGACTATACTGAAAATCGATGCAAAATCTCACGTAGTCCTGTTTTGAATCTCATAGTATGTAACTCGATTTAAGCTAAGCAACTTTTCTTTTCTTATCTCGTTTTTGAAAAATGGGTCTTTGAAAATCAACGAGTACGAGAACTTCTTTCAGGTTATAAATTTTTTTAATGAAATGTTTGTCATCAATATACATATAAAAATGAACTTTGTGTAACAAAAGTGAAATTTATTTGAATTGAGGAAAGTAAATTTTTTTCTAGGAAGTATTCAAAGAAAACTAATTATTTTCTATATTACATTATTCAAGGATTTCAATTGTAAATTTTAATAAATAATGAAAAATTTAAAACAATGATTGAAAAATAACTTTTTGATATCAACTTTTTTAAGTTTTTCGCGTTTCCTGGCAAATTTGTCCATAGTCATGTTAATTTTTCCTACACCATCGGAAATTAGACCTTTCAACAAAAGAAAAAATACTTAGATTTTTTGAAAAAAATGTTTTTAGAACATGGGCAATTTCGGTTGGAAATAAGGTCTCTTTTTAGGTTTAAATTCAAAATAAAACGTAAAAATAAATATTTTGATTCAAAAAAATTACAGCGTGTTTGGGATATAAAAAGGTAAGTTTCCATAAAATTTAGTGGAAAAAAATTTTTTTTAAGGGAGATAAAAATCAAAAACAAAATATCTAGTTTTTTCGATTTTTATCGGAAATTTGAGGTTTTGTGAAAAAATGGTTTGTTCTTTTTATTACCTAAAACTTTTATATTTAGCTTTTTTGATAGGAAGTCTAGTTTCGCTGAAAATCGTGAAAACCCCTTTTCACCCCTTAAAGTTACCCCTATTTCACCCTCGTAACTCAGATCGACTTGAATTTATATTTCTGGTTGGCTGCGCTATATTTCCTTCACTTTCCAACATTTGTCATGCTGTTAATAATTTTTTTGTTTCCAAAAATTAGTTGCACTGGTCTATTAGTAGTAGTACATTATAAGTTAATAACAGAAAAAAATTGAAAAATTAATTTGTTTAAACATTTTGCAAAGTTTATGCGAGTATTCTGAATACGTTCTCGTTTGAAAATGAAAGATGACGTCTTTTCCTTCATCTTCCATATAGTGGTTTACCTCTCCGTTTTCTGGTTTTAAAGGGCCACGTATAAAACGTAAATGAATATCGATATTTATGCTTCCCAATGGGAACAGCAAAGAAGAAAGCTGTCAATTTGGCGAGTCTGCCGCCCGCTGCTAACGCCGCGATACATTTCTACCGAATTTATTTTCAAGTCCAAAAGTGGCTGTCGCGTGATTACTCGGCTAAGGTTTGGGGGTGGATAGAAGGAGATACATTGGCGCCAGTAACAATGACCGATCATCTGGCTCCTAAGCACCTTTTATAGTTAATGCTCTGCAAGAGCACAGAAGGGTGCACGAAAAGCTGTTTCTGTCGAAAAGCCGGGTTATTGTGCACGTCAGTATGTGTGAATTGGACAACTCCGGTGATCCAAACCCCGAGCAATCCAGCGATGAAGAATGAATGGAAATAAATATACCAACTTTTTCAATTTTTTCAATATAGGCCACAATATTTGCTTGTTTTCCGGGAAAAGCTTAGCTTTTTTGTTGACAATTTTCATATTTTTGTTCTCTTGGCATATTTTCAATTTCGACGTTTTTCCTGAGTAACGGCCGGGAAAGCGTCGAAAAATGCGTTGAATCGAATTTTCTTCCGATGTTCACAAAGTTCATCCCGGAACTCAACGGGTACCTTTTCTCCTATTGCTAACCTCCCGCCATACCAAATTTCATTAACTTACAATTTATTTTGCAGTTTTAGTGATTTTTTTACTCTGGAAGCTGTACTAATTAGAGCATTAGTGAACCTATAGCGAACACATTGAAGACAGGCCTGCAAATGCTCAAATTTTGATCATTATCAGAAAACTTAAACCACCATTTTTGTTGACAGGCTGCGAAATAATATCTTCAATGTTACTGCTGGTCTGGTGACTTCCATCACGAAGAAGCAATCACTCCGCCCACAACCCTTTCTTTTATTTACTGGAGGAAGTGATACAGAAAACAAATCCATGGCCGATTTATAAACAGTGCCGCAGACAATTGGAGGCCCTGTGAAAAAATTCAGCGAGAGGCCCCAGAAAGTGCAAAAAAATTGCAAAAAAATTTTTGGCTCGCGGAATTTCCTTCATAGAGGAGCGTCCCCGCGACAGAATTATGGAAAATTGGCTGATTTGTATGGCCTATTCAATAAAGTAAAAATGTAAAAACTGAATTGAAATGGTTTTTATTGCCAAAAAAATGTTTCGCTCGCGAGGCTCCAAGCGCGTTTGGCCCCGTGCAGTTGCACACTCTGCCCATATGCCAGCCGCGGGCACTGTTTATAAACATCTCTGTTATTCACGAATTGTTAGTTATGTTCCGAAAAAAGGTTAATCCAACCTAATTCTACAATACAAGCAGCATGGTTTTAGGCCAAAAAGACTTATTACGACCTTCTTGGGTGGTCAATCAGCAGCGAGATAGGGGAAGCAACATGTATTGAATGTAAATATGCGCGTTCCGTAACTATCTTGGATTGGACTTCCTCGTGGCGGCTAGTAGAAGCTGCCCTGAAAGAGATGGGCTAATTTGATTGGGCCTACCAAGCCAATATGTAAAGTTATCTTGTCGAGAGCTGCATGGAAGTGGGTAGTTTTCTAGTTTTGGTAGTTTAAGGATCTCCTCTGGGCACCGGACAGACCCAGTTGTATAATGCCTTAATCTGAAATGGAAGTTTTATCAGGATGGACGTTCCCCTTCCTACAATACTCATGGGACTTTTCTGGAGCAATTAAGCTGGCCAAGGCAAGGAGGGCCGGAATGGAATTGGGTATGCCGACGGAGCACATACGAGCCCCGCTTTCGCAAACTACATGCCAACAGACTGATGGTAGAACGTCGGACATAAACCTGGAAAGCCAAGAGACAGACCCATTCAGCCGGCGCTCAGCTGAAAGTTTCTGGACCCATAAGAAAATTGGCAGCACCAGCTCCTATATCATCTAGGGGAGTAGTCCCTTGCCGGGCCTATCTAGTATGCTTTCTAAACGGCATCAATCAGAGGACTCTCCAGAGGAGCAGGGACCCCAGAAGAACAAAAGAAGGGGGCCGCAATGACCCTCTTATCGGGACAATCAGCCGATCCAGGCAGCCGCTGCTCTGCTTTAAGTTTCTAGACTCAGCAGAGAAAGGAGGCTCGGAGTAGAATTGGCGAGCCCCACGGAGCACGATACCCTGCTCGAACAGTCAAGTCTGAGCGACAAGCCACTGAGCAGACTGCTGAACCTGTCAAGGTCAAGTAAGTGGCGCGGTATTTTTGGACCCAAAACGTCACCAAAAGATGAGGAAGGCGACCTTCTTGTCTGGCTGACACCTTAATGTAACTCATTTATCTGCCTGCGTCATGGTACTCATCGATGATAGCACCTTTTGCTCCTCTATAGAGTCATTGAGCCACTATAGGAAAGCATCAGTCCTTATAAAATTGCATCGCTATTACCACTATTTCACTGAAGAGTCCTTCTGCTGGCACGGCAATATTTTCTTCGCAATATAAGTTTCAAGTACAAGTACCCTGTAGTCATCGTGCTCGTACACAATACTGTTGAGAAGTTCGTTTATAAATAAAACAACTCGCCTGTTGTTCGACAACCTTCCGCAGACAATTTTTCTGAACTAGTAAAACAGCTTAAGCTTCAAAAGTAAGGCCCATCGCATTTTGCTTAAGCTATCCCAAACTTCATAACTATCCTATCCTCTTCTATCCTTCTAAGCTTACTATTAGAATTTGCAGTATTACATAACGACATGACTAACTGATAGTAGATTCCTAAGCTTGGGGTTTCCCCTTAAAAAATAGAATGCAGTTTATTCCCAATTTGAAATTGTTTATTCCTAATTTGAAATTGCTTGGTCCCAATTTGAAGTTGCCAAGGTATATATAATGCTTCCCCGAATGGGAGACTATTGATAATATTGTTTCATACGCCTAACCATTGCTTTATATGTACAGATATATTGACTTTAATATTACCCTTAAGAATTTCTTATTAATTTATGGTACAGAAAAAAATGCAGCTCCACCCAAGGCAGGCAGTTCCCGGCTAATTAAAATTCACTGCAATATTTTTTAGTTAAAAACAAATTTGAATTAATGAACTCGTAATTACTGTACAACACCATAAACTGGCAATGAATTCATCAGCCAGTCTACCGCTTTCATACACACTTTCATCTAAAAAAGGCTTACACACCTTTTTTCTTACCTGCAAAGAGTGAATCGACGAAGAACATTAAGCAAAATTCTATGTACCAAGCGAGCATAAATAAACATGAAGTTATACTTTTCTTGGCAGTCTGCCGGTCGGATCATTGGCCGCGAGGAAATGAACCGTTTCCGGTCATCCACATTTAATTAGCATTCAGCTCTTCCAGAAATTACAGAAATTCAAATGAAGCCCACGGGGTGTGGAGGGGTGGGGGAAAAGACGAATCAATATAAGAGGAATAGTCTAGAGTAGGCAAGTCGTCATCCACTAATAATCTCTTGGCATGTTCGCATTTATAATGGCTGTGAACGAGAGGTGAGCTCAGGAACAGCCAAAGTGCACAGGCGTTCCATGTTCGCGATATGTGAGCCCCATTGGGAACACAGCTAAAAGACATGCGCGATATGCGAGCCCCATTGCGAAGGCGAAAGACATGCGCGATATTCTAGTCCCATTGGAAACGGCTAAAGACATGCACCATTATCGTTATTAGTTTAGCAGGTGGAGTCCGTGACTGAGCCGGATTGAGTTCTTGACTTTAAATCGGAATTAAAGTCGAGATTAGTCGGAACAGCTATGGACCCGACCGTGGTAGGCTTTCCAGTCATTGCTCGGATGATGCTTGCGCCTTCAAGAGATTATGCTCTGTGTTGTGTTGCGACATAACTTGCGACCAGCATCAATGTCAAGTGGAAGCGATAAAAAGGTGCGTTTTAACAGGTTGAATGACCACACAGTTACCAGCATTATCTTGGGCTAATTGTGCAGCATTTCCATCGTGCATACGTCGTGTACAGCTGATGGGGCCGTGCGAGTCTTTGTTTTGTTTGCCATTAGACCGTATTATATATGTTTGACATATCACTTTTTTACAATGTTGCATTTCATATAGACACATGCCACAATGTTCTCAGCAACAACAACAGCAGCAGCAACAGCACAAAACTAAGAAAGAATGAACGGACAACAAAAAGACCATACCCAAGTGGGTACTTCCTCTTAGTTGTTTAACCGCAAAAGAAATGGGTGAGTCAGGTATATACCACATGGACGCAATCGCCGCCAGGTGTTATGTGTTGACACAAGACGTTCTTTTTTCTGTAGAATATGCCTCTGGGCAGGTTAGAAAGTTATATGGCACCTAATATTTATACCCCAAAAAGAGGTTTGTTTACTTTTCCTAACCTCTATTTTACCTAGAAAATACATAATAAATTCCGGAGATTTGTTTTCTGTATTTTTTGTTTTGTTTTTTTGTGATAAAGTGTGTTGCTTGACATTTTTTGAGACAAATTCAGTGTGTATTTTTTTTCTGTATGGGAATCGAATCGTGGTCTTATTTTGTAAGAGGTTTGTCGCTTAAGTCTATTGTTTTCTTGTCAGAGACTATATATATGCCATTGATGAGGAATGATGGGAGCGCCTTTTGATATAGCTTGATGGGTTGGGGTTTTACTGTTAGTGGAAGAATATTTAGTTTGATGACTTCTTCTTCTTCTTATATTTAAATTAAGGTAAGTTATTGGGAAAGAAAAAGAGGTTAAAGTGGAATGAACTAGATAATATGTTGAACTACATTGAATTAAAGAAAAATATAATAAAATAAATTAAATATGTATTTTTTGTAAAGAATTTAGTATAAAACGTTCCATTCTATATCGTATTTAAAATAAAAAAAAATAAATTTGAATAATAAATTTAAAAATCATCCCAAGAATTTTTTCTGGAGTAAGTTTTGAAAGATGAATTCAATTTTCCACATGAAATAACAGCAAAAATCTAGTCTAGAGGAATCTCAATAATTGGTTAAGTTTATAAAAAGATAAGCGTAACAATTATTTTTCGCACTATCAATGGTGTGTGAAGAACAATCAAATCAATTTGAACAGTGATTTTGTGTTTTTCCTTTTAAATAATTATGTTTTTACTTTGTTATAAAATTTTTGTGAGTGATTATGTGGTTTCCTTATTTTTTTTTCTTAATAAATTCATATTTTGAATATTTGTTTTTCTAACATGAACATGAATATGAACATAAAAACAAACATGAACATGAACCTGTGACGGTTTCTCATAGAGTAGCATAATTTGCTGCTAAGCATTAAAATAATTTAAAATTTATTAAGCTGTATGGGAAGTTTATATCGCATTTTTTAACAACAATTTAATATGATTGTATTTTTTAAACAGGTGTAACCACAGTTTAACGACTGTAAAGGGTAAAAGAGAAGTTACTTGTTTCAGTATATTTTGTTTTATAAGTTACCCTTTTCTAGTGTATGGCATTTATAGGATTTAAGCGAAATCAACAAAATTGGAAACATTTCCAAGAAATTCTATCAGTTATATGCGTTCACACTATAAGGACTTTTTTTTACGTCCGAATTTCCGTGCGACTTCTATACAGACTGCAAAATCTGAATGCAATGTTCGGCGGAATGTCTTTTAGGACTCTCTGGAGAGACTTTTTCAGCGATTTTGCTTTATTTCACAGACAAAATTTTATAGAAGTTTATAGACAGAAGTCACTTCGGCCAAAAGTCTCTATCTTGTGGACCCAGCAATAAGTATATGCAGACAATATTCTAATCATGAGTAGGAGCTACAATAGAACAATGGCCGAAATATAAGTCAATTAAGAATATGAAGCAAAATAGTAGACACGTGGAAAAGACTCTTTAAATATAATTACAAAAAACATTATAACCTTGAGGGAGTAGAGAGTGTTCAAATACTTAGGTGAGTCAAGATAATAGCAAAAAAGGTCAAAAGTATTCATTGTACAAACCCTTTTATCATAATTTTTGAAGCTTGAAGCTTGCAGTTTGAAGCCTTAATTGTGCATCGGCCCTAAGCATCAAAAATTATCAAAAATTTCTTGGCTATTACAAGGACTGCCCAGACCCTGACCAAAGTCAAAGGTCTGACCTTAACTTAAGAACAATCGGGAATATATGCTCAGTATTCCATTGTTACCTGTGAATTATATCTATGAGAGGAAAAATTTAAACCTTATATTCCAATGAACAATTTGTAATTTTACTGTAAATATAAGTTCTAAAATTACGCCTACTGTAAAATTACAGTACAAAGTTCAGTACATAACATTGATAAATAATACTAAGAAATATTGTAATTTTCCTACATAAACGATTTAGAAAAATACACAACATTGTGTAAAATCTTGGTCACATTCATGTAATCAACATTTACGTCATGCAGTATTGGAGATTCTCAATTTCTTTAAGTGAAATTACAATTTATAGTAAAATTACAATAATTGTATAGTAAATTAGTATTTCATATCGCGATTTGTAATTTTACTGTACATTTGCACTGTGAATTTACATATTTTTTACAGTGTAATCAAGATCCAAAGAATTGATTGCTACACGTCAGTAAATATCTGAGTGGCGGCTATTCGCATCTCACCTAGCGCTAGTGGCTCGATTCAAACTAGTTCCGCTCCACCTTGAACTAAGAGAGAATCTATCATAAACGCTGCACTGAGGCTGAGAACGAATGGCGGTCTAAGCTATGTTTTGAAGCAGCGACATTCTATAATCGAAAGTCTTATTAAAGAGATTACAAAAGCGGGAATGATATCGGATTCATGTTCATAAAGAATCACAGTCTTAAGATCATAAAGGACCTTACCGTGAATATACATTATAGGCTATCCTGGGATTTGTCTATGATGTGGGAGGGTGGATTTATATGGCTTCAAGCCAGAGGTAGGTGTAGGTGTCGGAATTTGAAGTGAAGCCTGGAGTTTAGGAAATCAATTGGATACTCTAGCTACTGTCTTTCAAAAAGAGATGTACTTCATATTGGCATGCAATCACGAGAACTTAAGAAAGGCCAGTGCCAAGTTTTAAATTGTTTTGCCAGTCAAGCGCTAAAGAACTGTAGGCTTTGCATCGAGGAGGATGAGTCTGCTTTTCATGTTCTTTGTCACTGTTCCGCGATAGTGAAGAGCAGGTTCTCAGTGTTATTTGGTCCAACCTGCCTTCAGTAGGCTTGATTTGACCAACCATAAAAAAGCAAAATCTCTTTAAGCGGTCTGTCCTAGATATTTGAGATGCAGAAGCTTTAAGTGCGCAGTAGGTTCAAGTGTCCATCGCTGTACCCTTTAGACGCGATAGGTCATCAAAAGAAAAAGATGCACGCGTAAATGCGGAAGGTATAATACTGACATACAGCTAACAAATGTGTTTACTGTATATTAAACATTTCTGATGAAAACAAGTATGAAAGAAAATTTGTTTAGGTAATTCTTTGGCGCAAAAAGAGACGAGGATTAAGGAACACCACATAGTCGCCGCAAGACAGATAATTTGATCGATGGAGAGTTTCAGGATTGTAAACACATAGTGACTAACATGGGTTCAGCATATCCCAATACAAAATGGTAGAAAATAAAATAATATAATGAATGTGAAGTCCTAAAAAAGTCCTAGAACAGGGTGAATAGATAATATCGAAGAAAAACTAACATTTAGATTTAGAGATGCGCTGGACTGGAAATATGTGAAGCTAATTGCAGCTCGGGAATTTCTCTACGGTAAGATCTATTGGGTGCGAGAGTGAGGGTTATACCCAGCCTCCGCTGGAAGGATGGCGTAGACCAGGACGCTCAGAGCTTATAGCCTTATGACACTGGCTTTTTCGTAGGCTGAAAATGCTGCCTTGGCTAGGCTGAAAATGACGAAATCTGTTATACTGTGTGACAGAGATAGCATCTGAGAGTAAGAACGATTGTCTGATTATTATAACAGATAGTTGTGAGTGAATACAGAAGGAATCCCCAATTCGCAACCCCCTCACGTTGTAATAAGAAAGATATGTCTTCCCCGCCTTGAAATTCCTATTGGGACATTCAAAAATCACCGTAAACACCTCAAAATTTTTTTGGAGCGATTTTACTCCGGAGCCCCAATTCTAAACATTTACCCCTTCATTTCAAATATATCTATTGTCACTTCAATTATATATATTGTTACTTCAATTATATTTATTTCCACTTCTTATATATTTATAATCACTTCAATTTATTGTTATTCACTCACTGTTATAAAAAGTCAAGAGATGCAGCAAACTGTTATAAAAAGCATAGAAAAAAGAACATGAATCTCATTCTTTTCCTATGCTTTTTATAACAGTTTTTTAGACTTTTTATAACACTTAAAATCCAGCCAAGAGAAGTTTGCGTATACTCCTCTCACTCTTACATATGGGAATATCTCCTTTGAATTTTTTGTACCAAAAAACCCCGCCTTTGTACCAAAAGAGATGAGACATATTATTAGATTTAAGCATCTCTAGACTTTACTATGACTAGCTTTGTGCATGCTCAAAAACAGGCACGTGTCGATTGGTCGAAAAATATACTCAAAAAATTCAATCATAGACCATTGAAAGCCGCGTCCAATATGGATATTGGCTTCTGGCCAAATGCGTAAAAACTGTTCGTTCGCGCAGGATTACAAATTAACTCGTTGTGATTTTTTTAGCGGTTATCGTTTTACGACGTCTGAAGATGAGGTCGAGATGTCGACAAAGTATGTACATATACATATTATGGAGTTATTTTGGAGTTATTTTAAATAAATATTTAGGCCGTACGACCATCATTTCAAAGGTTGCGGCTCGATTCTTCGCTGTGGACCTTTCACCCATCACCCATAAGTATAAAGGCGGGATCCCAATGCATCCTCTCGGTTCCGATCAGTTCCGTAGCATTCCGAAAAAGTTGAAATTTATTCAACTCTTCTGTTACGATCCGTAAGTACCATTGGAACCACCTTTCCATATAAGTTCAAAACACACTTCGAATTTTAACTTTGACAGTTTAGCGAATCGGAACGGAGCGGATGCATTGGGATTCCGCCTTAAGCGAGAAAACCATCCCATCATCTGTTCGATGGACGAAGTTAGCGACCTATCGTGACAGTTTTGTGGAGTAAAATCGCATATTGTCGTTGGCGTTTCTTTCATTGCTTTCTGAGTGGAGCATGGTTTCACTTAGGGTTCGATATTTTTTTACTTTTCAGTTTATGACGGATCATAGGTAATTTATCGCTGGTATAGAAAATAGGTTAAAACCCGAATAAATATAGCACAAGAAAGGAGAAGTGCTTGAACTTATTAACGACTGATGGAGAGTTAACAAATAATGCAGAAATACTTGGAGCAATGGCAAAGGCTCAGAAATAAGACAGAATATTATGAAAGCGAACCACATTACAAGAGAAAATAGCGGTTTTTATGAGTTGATTAATAGAGAAGTTCTAGTTTCACTCCCGGATCTTCAATTCTTCAATTCAATTTCTGGAGATCTAAAGGTCCGGTTACACGCAACGATCTGCTTGTGCAAATTGACTGGCGCAAGTCAATTGGTGCAAATAAAATGAGTGAAAATGACACTAAATGACGCTAATTTGATACGATTATTATATTATATTGATTATGATAAGGTCGGAGGAGCGTCAAAAAATTTCACCATTCACTCAAGGGCATGCTGAGGGTTGTAGCTGCGGTTTGAAGATCGTTTAAACGCTCATGCCAAAACACCAACCTCCAGCCGATTTTCTAAGAACACATATTTTGCACAAGGCAACCTTTTTGGCTTGCGCCAGCCAAAAATTTGCGTTTACACGCAACGATTCACTTGCGCAAATTGACTTGCACAAGGCAATTGGCACAAGCAGATTGTTGCGTGTAACCGGACCTTTATATACCATTTTTCCCTCCTCCTTTCTCAACCTTTCGAATTTATCACATAGCTTGGACCTGCTCCGCCGCCTCTGAGAGAGTGAATAATCTCCTAGAAGATATAGGAAAATTTCGTTTAAGGAATTGAAGAGGAGAAGCAAAACGGAAAGGCGACTGGAAGAAGTAACTTCAAAACCCGAGTTCTACAAGGACTATAGCACCATTTAAGGATTAGAAAAGAAGAAGAAGATGCAGGATCCATGTAATTAGGCTTTCAAGATTTGTAAATTTGTAAAATTGTTTGATTTGTTGTTTTAAACGGAAAATTTACAAAAAAAGTGTGAAAAAACTTTTCTTTAATTTAAATATAAGAGTTTAAATTTTCAGTTCTTTTACAACTGAAGATGAAGTCACTATATTTGGTGATCTCATGGATTTTTTTTTTGGAGAAATATGAATTTTGTGCACTGACTTTCACTGCATGCTGGCTTTTTTGGTGCATTTCGCAGCTCACAGAAGTTCAGTAGATAGTGAATATAAACGATATTCTCGCGAGGAAACCAATCTTCTGTTGAAGCGACTTATAACCACGGATGGCCAGAAAGGGATTGTTTAGAATAAGTTTGTGAGTTTGACTATTTGTCTTAGGACTAAAGTGATCTCAAACAATATAAACAAACAGAAATTCCTCAGAGGAAGGCTATTATGCTCCATTGTTAGAAATTGGATAGTTTGAACGAATCTATCGTCTAGAAACGTCTAGACTTCGTTAATCCTAAAGGAGTTGGTTTCATCATGCCATCGCATGACCATATATAAGCTTGATCATCCTTTAAAAATTATTTGGAGCTTGGACGGGCAACCAACATATTAGTTTGATCTAGCGCCGTCAGAATTTCATTTGTTTCGTGTTAGAAACTAGTTACGTGATAGAAAGTACTAATCCGATCTATGTAACGTTCAATTTCAGTGAGAACGTAAGTCAATATCTTGTTTTTGTGTTTTCGGATAAAAACAGGAAGTCTCGAAATATGAAACTCACTAAGCGATAGCAATAGACAAAATAGGCATTTTCGTTTGCTGGGAGAATTGAACAAGAAAGGTGGAAATGAAACGTCAAGTGCAGGTTGGTAGTACTTGTATATATCTAGATCTCTATTTCCTTTATATATCGATTTTGAATTAAGCCTTTTAATGATATTTTTGCATATGTATGAAATTAAAATCCAGGAGGTCCTTCTATTCTGTTTCACAATTGAAAGTGATCTTAACAAAGTGATCTTCATGAATTTTGGTAAACGATCTACCAAATTTTAGTACATAATTCATAAGAAGATCACAATTTTCTTAGATTTTAATCATGGAGATAAAGTATTTTACAATACCCGCTGCTGCAAATCTCAGCAGGAAGTTTGTACGGAAATCAATGAAATGCAAGATCAATTTAAAAAAACAAGCTGCAAAATTAGTCAGCAGTAATTTGAATGAAAGTTTTCTTCTTTTACTTTTTAGTGTAAGTATTTGCAAAACAATTTCTCCTTTCAATATTTTTTGTCGACATTTGTTTTTACACTCGATTTAGCTCTATGATCATTGAATTTGAAATGATCTTTCACGACAGATCTATCATATATAAGTCCAGCCCTCGAATAATAATTGAAGTAATATGGTGTGAAAGACTAAGATTTAAAATTGTATGAATTAAATTTAAAATTTTTAACTCCTCCTCTACAACGAACAGATACTTTTGTTTCTTGTTAGAATATATTCACTTTTTTAAAAACACTTTATTTTGCCATTTATAAAAATTTACTAACCTGCAATGCACGCCAGCACTGAGCACAAGCATAAAAGCACAAATTTGGCCATTTCGAAAGTAGAAAAATATTTATTCGTATTTAAAATTAAAAAAAAAATTAATTAATTTAAAATTTCCACCACAAAAGAATCCACTCTAATTTAAATGTACTTCTTAGAGATTTTTTAAAACCACCGTGAATTTATATGTATATATATATTTCACTTTCGTTAACCACTTTCTTTGCTACTATTCACGAACAACACCGAACAAGCGTATCAACCGGCACAAGGAGTTCAACTAAATCAACTGACCAAGAACAGCGTCTAAAGAACTGATATCGAGCTCTACTCCCAAATAAAGAATGAAAAGAAGCTCTCCTCCAAGTCCAAGGTATGTATAGTGTTCAGAGGTGGTAGGGTGCTCGAAAGTCAAGTTCACGAACAAAAATGCTTGGGCACGATTCGGGGAGTTAGCTTAAAAGGAAATTCCCCCACCCTAGCAACCACTATAAGCCCATACTGTATACAGCACGATGATGATGGCGCTGCTTTGTGCTATACGACATAATCAACACGCGATCTTCAGGTTAATATCGTTGGCACCATGGAGCCCTCTTCTTATTGTTGCGCCACCGTCTTTTACTTTTACACCAAGACGTTTTCACGCAGCCGCGGCTGGCTAGGTTTAGGCCATCCATCCATGGGATCGAGATGTGTGTTGTGCTGCTGGTCGACCGCGGGTTTAGAGATCTACTCGCACGAGGACAGGAGGATCGGTGGACCATTTCGAATGTTCTTGCACAGATACTATACTCGAGAGGAGCATTAAGAAAAATGAGCAGGATGCCATCGGCTTAGCAAGATTATAATTCTATGGGTCAGAATCTGGGATGATCGAGACTGCGATGTTTTAGAGTGCCCAGGGTGGAGATCAGGATCGTTATTAATAGAATCCATAGATGGGAATTTGATCTTCCGTGCAATTTTTTACGTGCAGAATTATTATCAAATCGAAGATGGCGAGTTCCCTTATTTTCGTTGATAGGATGTAAACAATTTAGTAAAGCTGTCAGTTGGGATGCTGGATTTAAGTGAAGAGAGATAAAGATTTAAAAAAAAAATTGATTATTTCTTTCCTATGTTTTGTCCATTTTACAAAATTGATTTTTTTAATTCAAAATACAAAGTTTTTTTATGAGAGCTTAACTATGAAATTCTGAATTAATGTTTTTATGGCATACCTTAAACCTTATGATTATGCGCAGTTGTTATTGTCATAAAATCAAAGATTTGTTAACTTTAAACAATTTTGTTCTACGTTGTTAGTGTTGATTTATTAAAATTACAAGCTACAAATTCTTCTCGTTACATAGAAAATCTATTAGAGACTTCAGGATCATCATTTTAAGTGATACATTGGTTGTTAATCATAGTTCTAAATGAGTGTACTCAACTTATAACTGCAGAAGTTTTAAGTGAGTTCTGAGTAAAAGAATAAAAATAATGAAAAACGGTTTATGGTGGTGGGATCAAATGGGGAAAATAAATTCCTAAATATCTTCGAGATACTTGTACACAACATTGTACAAAGTTTCATGTTATTTTGAGATTACATATATCGTTATTGATATTTTGTGAGCGTTATTTTGTTCGTCGATTACATTTTTATTCGCATGGTTTTGTAAGCTATCAAAGTCTTATATTACTAGGTTTTTTCAGAAATTTTTATTGAATTTGAAATTATGTTTTGAATTGATTTAATTGACGATCTTTGTGCAATAGGAAAAAAATTGTGAGTTGTAACTTTGTGGAAATAAAAATAAATGAAAACCAAAATCTTCTCAGCACAAAAGGCCTGTCAATTTTTAGATAACATTTAGTATTTTTTAGTAATAGGCAGTTTCTATTATCAACATTCAGAATAAGGTATTGATTTAGTTTTAACATTTTCGCTATTAAGAAAAATTGATTGTGTTTTTATTATAATAGCCCGAGTAAAAATAAAAACTAGAGCGCAACTAGCCTGCATCAGGTACGCACTAGCACGCACGGCGCGCAGCTAGCATGCATAGCGAACAGATACGCAGGGCACATTTTTACTAGGGTTTTCTTCGTCCTCTACAATTTTTTAAAGCAATACAGGCGATTTCGTGCATCCCTGTGGCGGGAGCGTGGATCCCTGTGGTGGGCGCGTGCATCTCTGTGGCGGGCGAGTTTTATTTTTACTCGGGAACAAAACTAGCACGCACACTCCCGCCACAGGGATCCACGCTCCCGCCATAGGAATCCAAGCTTCCGCCACAGGGATGCACGAAATCGCCTATATTGCTTTAAAAAATTGTAGAGGACGAAGAAAGGGGGCAGCTATCTTGGTGTCCATAAAGGGTGCCAATAGCATACTCAGTAAAAAGGTTCTCGTTCGATTGCGAAGGTCAAGCAGCATTGGAAGTGGTTAGTGTTTAGCTGGGGGACTGAATGGTAAAACAACACTCGCGTTTGGAATGGTTTACGCCTGAATCTTCATGCCCGAATTTTTAGATTTTCGTGCCAGTGGATGCCTCTAGCGAACAAATTTTTAGATTTTCTTACCTGTGGCGGGAGCGTGCGTCCCTGAGGCGGGAGCGTGCATCCCTGTGGCAGATGCGTGCATACTTTTGTGGCGTCCCTATTTGTTCGCTATGCGCGCTAGCAGCGGTCGCGTTCGTGCTAGTAAGAAAATTAACCAACTGAACTATTTTTACTCGGGAGTCGATATAACAAATAAAAACAGTCGGCAGATATTGCCTTGCGAGATCACTTAGAGAAATATTCAGGGAAACAGAAGATGGGGCTAAATATATAGGACTACAAATAAATGCAAACAAAAGCAAGATGCTAATTCAGTTGACGGCGGAAACAACGGCGGGGGGGGGGATATTACTTCGAGCGGGTAAACCAATTTAATTACCGACGGTCCACAGTTAGAAGACAACGATGAAACGATAGACGTGCAAAGATGAATGGCTGCAAATAAAACATGCTTCTGAATACTGACAGTAACAAAATCCAGAGACATCCTCATAGAAACCAAAATAAGAATCAACAAAACGATCATACACACACTAGCTACGTACGAGTGTGAAGCATGGAGTATCGCCCAAAAATCGGCAAATAAGATGGAGATATTTAAGAGGAAGGTTCACCGAACAATATACGGTTCATTGAATGAAGACAACCCGGGAGGGCGGAGGGCGTAGGGAAGGAAGGAAAAGTGCACATGCACTTTCGCTTTGGGTGGCGAAATCTACACCCAAAATATTTCATGTACACTTAATAACTCAGAACTTTGGAAGGCCGTATCGGTCGAAGGGCCGCTCGCAAGCAAGGCTTTTCATACGAAAACTAAATATGTTATATTTTTTTTATGTGGCATGTTCAAGCTCAGGAATCACCCTTTTTAGCTCTAGACCGTCATGTCGTTCAAGTCATGGTGCATTAAAAACTTATTACTGTATAGACTAAGCTTTTTAAATCCCGACTAGAATTTAAACAGAGGATTGCCTCAGGGGCATGCTGAAAGAGGGATTTCACCGTGAGGACCAAATTGGTAAAGCCGAAAGAGGTCTTCCTCTTAGTTTCCCTCATGAACAGCGATACTGAAGTGAGGTATACCTACGGTGACCAACCGTACTGTATTGTACAGTACAGTACTCTTTTCAGTGTAACTGTCCTCTGGAATTTTTAATCTTTGAAAAATTGTAAAATGTCCTCTATCTACACAGCGTGCTGTATAATGTACTGTATTTTTGCAAACTATTTGAGAATAAAACAATTTTTGGAAGGAACGTGATAATTCTACACAACCTTATGGTGCTGTTACACGAATGACACACTTGCCATTTTTTCTGTCATAATTTGTCATTATCGTCATACACGGTCATAATTTGTGTCATTATTTCTGTCATAAAAAATAAACAACAACAATGCCATTAATTATGACCAGAGCTTATGACAATTGTCATTTTTTGTCATTCGTGTAACTGGGGCATTAGGGTAAGTAGGGTAGGTTTTCGTGAAAAAAGTTTTGAACGAAAGGGGCTAAACTTGGAGGGTGGAATCGTTTAAACACAAATCTGACCCCCTAGGAGAGAAATATCAAACTTTTGTTAGAAACATTTTTTTATCCGAAGCTTCTCTGTACCCTAAATGATTTTTGGGGATAGTTTTGATTTTTGATGATTTTTAGGGGTGCAGGCGGGCTTCGAATAAAAAAATTTTTTTAGACAAAAGTTTCATATTTCCCTGCGAAGAATCAGAATCCGTGGGGGTTGCCATTTGAAATTTTAGATTCACGCCCACCCCCTGCTAGTTTTTTTGTTCTGCTTGTACTGTATTTCCTTCTCGGAAATATGGTCACCGTAGGTATACCTTATCATTTTCTCATAAGGGCCTTATGAGGTAAACCTTGTTGCAAATTAAAAGTGGCAATCCCAACATCTGCCTAAAGGCAGATACACAAAAAAGCGAAATTCTGCATATTAAGGTTTTTCGGGTCGCTGATCACGAATTTGATGTCTAAAAATAATTTTGACAATTGACAGCTGTCAAAAACGCTGTCATCAATGAAATAATAAACCCAAGTTACTGTCAATAATAAAAAATAGAGTTTAAAGGATTTTTTGGGTTGCTGATCACGAATTTGATATAATTAGAGGATTCTTTTTTAATTTTTCAAAATAAGATTACAACGATAGGGGCAGACGGTGGCAGCATTTCTCTGTTTTTTTGTCATTCAGTGGTGCCCCCTGATGTTATTTCAGTGGCACTTTTTTTTTAAATCACACATCCTATATTTAGACTTTTGGCCAGCTTTTTTGAAATTCCGACCACTGTGGGTTGGTACGATATCGGCCAAATATGATGGTCTCATGCGACTATTGCCTCGTCTATTTGCACTGAAACAACGGTTGTTGTTGTCGCTCGGTTGGAAGCTGCCAACCAAAAACCGGCATCGTACGTACAACCGTTGAATCGTGTGTTTGGAATTTCACAACAGTTGTATTTTTAAAAAGTCATCTATGGCATCGATGTTAATGCTCCTCCCCAAATCATTAGTAGTTGAAATATCTAAGTAAAAATATGACTGAAAATAATTTCAGTCGCAAACAAAATTGGTACGTGTGTGTTGTGTACAGTGCTATAGCTGTTGGACCGATAAAATGACAACACAAGTTGGTCCAACCGTTGCCCCGTTGGCTCCTTTACGTATTCGGGAAGCTTTTTATAAAGCTTTAGTATTTGTTATTGCTTTGCTTCATATTTCTGTTGGCGACCGTGAAGGGTGTTATTTAATATACTAAATAGACTGGCTCCGGTTCAATTACAGAGGTCAAGCAGCATTGGACGTGATCAGTACTCAGTTGGGGGACCGCATTGGTAAAAGGACACTCGCGTTTAAAATTATAAAGCTTTCGACACCGGCGCAGATATTACTTACATATTCACGCCGAAATTCTTAAATTTTTCGACCTCTTTTTTTCCACTCGGGATTGGCGGGTAGCAATGATTTTTGCTCAAGGGGGCTGAATGGGTGGGGCAATCCTTATGACGAAGAGCGAATGAGGCAAGGCGTAAGATTCCCCGAGTGGGCCTTATAGTGCAATCCACACGGGGTCCAAATGAGGCAGTGGGTCTAGACTCATGGGGGCCCTATCTGCGACATAACCACAAACTAAAGAATTTAAAATCATATAATTCAGCAGACCGCTGATAAATAAACTAACCGATTAACTTTTTACATTTTAACGGTTATCTGTTCACGTGCTCCCCACCCACAATTATTATGCTCCGCCGCCCCTGAAGACAAGGACAGGAGAATACACTATAATTAAGAATTGTATGAGTTACAAAAAGAGTGTAAACTATCAACACAAGTTAAGCTTCTGCGTTTACGTTGGGCCGGTCATCTTCATAGAATGGATGATTCCAGTTAAAACCAACTACCTGGAAAAGTTGACCACAGAGATCATTCTTGTGTACGTAACTATTTTAGATAATAGTTTGGTTCATCAGAAGCGGAAGAAAAAGAATACTGTATCTGCATGTATCTGCGAAAAATGTTAAAATACGAAGGATTTTGGGAGGTTCAGATGCAAAATATTGGTTTTAAATCTATACCTATATCTTCTTAATGGAATCACTAAAATTTCTGTTTTTATCAAATAAAAGAACACGCAATTACCTAAAAAACAAGCTGGGTTTTATATGGTTTTTAACTGTCAGCTGTTCACTTTTTCCCAGCTGTTTGATTTTCCTCCACGGTATTCTACACCCAATTTTTTTGTGTAGAAATCTATATATATAAAAATGAATGTAGGTATTATGTATGTTCGCAATAGGCTCCTACACCGTGTAGCCGATCTTAATGAAAATTTAACCATGTGCTATTTACATTAAAACTTAGAGCATAGGCTATTTTATTACCTTCTAAAGCCACTCCTAGATGGCGCTGTCATGGAGAGCTTCGTTGAAAATCATCGCAGAGTTTTGAATTTTTGCATGAAGGTCCGTGGAGGTCTCCTATGATGCACCTCGAAGCCCGATTTTCGAAATTCAAAATGGCCGCCGAAATATGACCGAAATTCAAAATTGCCGCAGAAATATGGTTGAATTTGCCAATTTTATTTCGATTCCAATGAAAGTGGTTATTTAGGGGTTTGTAAGGTCGCAAATAAGGCATTTGTGGTCAAAACTTACAAATTCAAAATGGCCGACGAATTTGCAAATTGTGTTCCCATTCCAATGAAAATCTGTATCTGAGGTTTTTTAAGGTAGTAAATAACGACGAGGTAGTAAATAACGACTTTGGGGGCCAAATGGTAGTAACGGCCTCGGGGACCTTTGGTGGTGCCGGTACACCAAAGAGATAAGTCCTGAGTAACGCCATCTGCGATCTAAGATCTTCCGCTATGCTACCGAATCCTACCTCCACCTCCACGAAGATGTTGTCCTTACATCGGGTGACCCCTGGATGCTCTTGTCTTTACAAGAGTAACAGACGGAGGAGGGTGAAAGGCGAGTGTTTCGCGCCTCAAAACGAAACTAATACCGGACTGGTCCTCCAGGTTGGGGGTTGGGCGGCAGGCTGACAACCTTCCACCGTAAAAACCCACCCGTCACGAATCCTCAAGGCAGGCCTCGGACAGGACGGACTCAAAGGCAACGACCCAGGCAACGGAATATGGAATTCGATTTTGGAACTTGGAACGTCAGAACGCTCAACAGAACAGGCGCTCTGCGTTCGCTTTTATTATTGCTGGAAAAATACGACATAGCAATCACCGCTCTACAGGAAACTAAATGGACTCAGAGTGGCATTACGGATCACAGAACCCACACGATACTCTCCAGTGGTTCATCGAATGGAAGAAGAGAGTTCGGAGTTGCCTTCATCGTGGAAAAGAAAATGAAATCACTGATTCTGGACTTCAAGCCAGTAAGTAACAGAATATGTACGCTTCGCATCAAAACAAGACTACATAACATTAGCCTCATAAACGTCCATGCGCCCACAGAAGACAAGACGGATGAAGAAAAAGAGGAATTCTACCAAGAGCTAACAAACGCCATCAGATTAATACCGTCAAACGATATTAAAATGGTGCTTGGAGACATGAACGCTAAAGTAGGAAAAGAAGAAGAGTTCCTAGGAATCATAGGAAAGCATAGCCTACACAACGTTACCAATGACAATGGCAGTAGATTGATCGATCTTGCTAGCTCGAACTCAATGGTAGTAAGTTCGACAATGTTCCCGCACAAAAATATCCATAAGATGACGTGGCAGTCACCAGACGGAGTAACAAATAATCAAATTGATCACGTCCTAATTGAGAGAAGAGGGGCCACCAGCATACTGGATGTAAGAACAATGAGAGGGGCGTGCTGTGGCTCGGACCACTATTTAGTCAAAGTGAAATTTAGATCCCGTATAGCGACAAAAACACAGAGAGGGCAAACACAACCAAAATACGACATAGATAAGCTAAAACTTGAAGAAAGAAGAGATGCCTATCAGAATGCTGTCGTACAAAACCTGAGAGAAATAGAAGAAGAACAGCCCAACATCAACGACAAATGGGAGCAAATTAAAAACAGCGTAAAGGGAGCAGCAGAAGAGGCACTAGGCTGGGTCACCCGACAGACTGGAATTGACTGGTTTGATCAAGATTGTAGAGCCGCAATAGAAGAACGAAACCAGAGCCACCGGGAGTACATTGCAAGGCCCACAAGAGCAAGGATGGAAGTCTTCCAGCAAAAAAGAAGAACCGCAGATAAGCTCTGCAGAAAGAAGAAGAGAGAATACCTAAATAAGAGGATTCTACAGATACAGGAAGACTTCAATGAAGGGAGAATCAGACAAGCGTACAAAGGAACTCGCCAGATCAGCAATAAGTTTCAGCCAAGAACGGACATCTGCAGAGGCATAGATGGGAACCTGTTAGCAGATCCGGATCTTATAAAAGAAAGGTGGAAAGAATATTTTCAAAACTTATTGAATCCGACCCGCACAGTAAACGAGGATCCACAGACGGACGCATTTGTAATTCCTCAAGATAATATCACCATAGAACCACCAACACTGGGTGACGTACATGAAGCCCTAAAAAGGCAAAAAAACAACAAATCGCCAGGCATCGATGGAATAGCAGCTGAGTTGCTAAAGGAAGGAGGACCACAACTCTTAGCAGCCTTACACCAACTGATATGCAGCATCTGGGAGGAAGAAGCTATACCAGATGACTGGAGGAAAGCCATTATATGTCCAATATACAAGAAAGGAGATAAATTAACCTGTAAAAACTACAGAGGCATCTCTCTCCTCAGCACCAGCTATAAAACCTTCACAATCCTTGTGAAACAAAAGCTAGAACCTATAGCGGAAGGCCTTATAGGAGAATATCAAGCTGGTTTTAGGACAAACAGGTCAACATCCGACCAGCTACTGACCTTAAAGCAAATTCTGGAAAAAACCTGGGAAAGGAATGTGGATATATACCAGATATTTGTTGACTTTCGACAGGCATATGACTCAATAAACAGAGAGAGGCTGTACGAGATCTTATCAGAATTAGGAGTCCCCTCAAAGCTTATACGACTGGTCAAAAGCGCAACAAATGGCTCACTGGCGAAAGTAAGGATCCAAAATGCAGTAACAGAAGAGTTCGAAGTGCGACAAGGTCTTAGACAAGGGGATGGACTGGCCCCCATGCTTTTCAACCTGGCCCTAGAATGGGTGATAAGGAAAACGTCAGTCCAGAGAAGTGCATCAATAGCAACCCAGTCTGTACAATTACTTGCGTACGCGGACGACGTGAACATCGTGGGAAGGTCCTTTTTGTCAGCAAAAGAAGTTTATGTCGGACTAAAAGAGGCGGCAAAAGACATAGGCCTGAACATCAACGAAGAGAAAACAAAGGTGATGCAACAATCCAGAGCTGGAAGATTTAGAATGGGAAGAAATATAACTATCGACGAACACAACCTAGAAGTAGTCGATAAAACAGTCTACCTTGGGTCTACAATTACAAAAAGAAACGAAGAAAAAGAAGAGATAACTAGACGAATACTACTGGCTAATAGAGCCTTTTATGCCCAGAAACAAATACTGCACTCAAGATTTGTGCACAGAAAAACGAAACTCTCACTCTACAAAACAGTAATACGACCAGCACTGTGCTATGGCAGCGAGACTTGGACTATGACCCAGGACATAGAGGAACGAGTCAACAGGTTTGAGAGAAAAGTCCTCAGGTGCATAATAGGCCCAACCAGAGAGGATGGAATATGGAGAAGGAGATACAACAGCGAGTTGTATGAAATTTTTGACGACCCAGAACTCTCAATTTTAATAAAAATTAACAGACTAAGATTAGCCGGTCACGTAGTCAGGATGGAGGACAATCGCATCCCAAAACGGCTTATGATATCAGAAATCTCGGGAAATAGGCCAGTAGGTAGACCCAGAAGGAGATGGATAGACTCTGTGACGGCTGACGCAGAGGCAATGCTCAACATCCGGAACTGGAGACATGCTGCAAGGGACCGTCAAACGTGGAGGAATGCCCTAGAGGAGGCCAAGGCTCGATTTGGGCTGTAGCGCCATTGGATGGATGGAAATAACGACTTTGTGATCAAAATTTAAATTCAAAATGGCCGCACCAATATGGCCGACGAGTTTGCGAATTGTATTCCGATTCCAATTAAAATCGGTATATGGAAGTCTTTCAGGTAGTAAATAACGAATTTATGATCAAAACTTATTTAAAATTGTGGGGCCAATATGGCGGAAGAATTTTGCCAAATAAGTGTCATTTTCCGGTTAGCTGTATTCAAGGGTGTTCAAGGGTTGGAAAATCGGAAAATCTTGACATTTTAGCTGCAAATGGAAAAACATTGAATATAGTGTATCCTGAAGCTCTCTAATAGCCCAGGCGGTGAAGTATATTTTCTCCTAAAAGTTCAAAAAAAATCCTGACACTGATATTTTTTTTTAATTTGTTCATTGAATAGCGTACTTTAACCTCATGAAAAATTATCACTCGCCGGGTTGGGGGAACCCCCTAAAAACGACCCCCGAAAAAAAATTCCGTTTTTGACTAATATCTCTTAAAGGGTAAGTATTATCATAAAATAGTGTTTACAAAGTTTGTAGATTATTCAATTATCTACAAAAAAATATATTATACATTTTCCCGTACGAATTGCCATTAATGAGATATCGCCGTTTTAAAGATTTAAAATACTCATTTGCGACTTGTATAGGTCATCAGACGTTCAATAAATCCTTTGTTGGACTACGTGGCTAATATTTTCAGGGGTGATTCCTGGATGTATTTGGAGAAAAAAATTGTTCTAGATAGAAGGCTATCCCCACTACCCACTAAAATACAGGGTGTTTACGAAAAAAAATGTATTTTTTTAAAATTTACTTAAACTTTAATTACTCCTAGACTAACTATCGTAGAGCAACGTAATTATTCTCATCTTTTAGGTAAATGTGTATTCTTTTATTTGATATAAAGATCGAAAAGTTGAGTGACTCCGTTTAGAAGATATGTAGGTTTAAAGTGTGAGCAAAATCCCAATATTCTTCGTTTTTCAGCATTTTGCACCTAACTTTAAACCTGCAATATTTTCTAAACGGAGTCACTCAACTTTTTGATCTTTATATCAAATTAAAGAATACACACTTACCTAAAAGGTGAGCCTAATTTTGTTGCTTTACGATAATTAGTCTAGGAGTAATTGAGGTTTAAGTAAATTTTAAAAACATTAAATTTTTTTTCGTAAACACCCTGTATTTTAGTGGATAGTGGGGATAGCCCACCTCTCTAGAACAATTTTTTTCTCCAAATACATCCAGGAATCACCCCTGAAAATATTAGCCACGTAGTCCAACAAAGGATTTATTGAACGTCTGATGACCTATACAAGTCGCAAATGAGTATTTGAAATCTTTAAAACGGCGATATCTCATTAATGGCAATTCGTACGGGAAAATGTATAATATATTTTTTTGTAGATAATTGAATAATCTACAAACTTTGTAAACACTATTTTATGATAATACTTACCCTTTAAGAGATATTAGTCAAAAACGGAATTTTTTTTTAGGGGGTCGTTTGTAGGGGGTTCCCCCAACCCGGCGAGTGATAACTTTTCATGAGGTTAAAGTACGCTATTCAATGAACAAATTAAAAAAAAAATATCAGTGTCAGGATTTTTTTTGAACTAAATATCTCAATTAACTGGCCTATAAGCAATCGGGTCGGAATTGATCAACAAGGTTTTTTTGGAAAGATGGTAAGGAGAAACGGAAATGTGGTATGATTTATGTATAATGCATAAGAAGGAAAGAAACCCATCACCTCTGAATGTTTAGATATAAGTCTAGGATTCTGCAATACGGGAAGAGGCTGGCATCTGGGTAAACAAATAAAACCTGGGTCAGTGACATTGCAGATGAGAACCCAGGTACCAAGCAATTGCAAATTTATTTTAAATGTTTTAACGTTCGTGGTTTTAACAAAACAAATATAGGCAATTTTGCAATATATGATATTAAGAGATAATAAAAATTGGTTTTTTGGCATTGCTTTTTTCAACTATAAAAAATTTGTTTCATTTTTCAATTTAGTTTTATTGTTCTCGAAAAATTTTGTTATTGCAGAATTCTAGATTTAAATTAAAAAAAGGTATAGAAAATGGCCCTCGAATTTCGAGCGCTGGATGCTTCTATTTGCATTGATTTTAAATCTTTTATTTTAACGTTCATGGCTTTAACAGAATACACAGGCAATTTTGGTCATAGTTCAAATAAATGTATTTTAAATCTAATGACTCCAACTTTTATAGGAATAGTTGGTTTTCTTTAATGGTTAAGAAGAGTTGAATTTTGAAGGTTTGGATTGATTTTAAATGTTTAAACGTTGGGTGCAGCCAGACGCACCGGGTTCCAGGTATCAAAAATACAGAAAATAAGCGGTTCATTAAGACACTTTATCTGTGTATGAAAATTCATACCTCGAAAAATGCCGTATCAATGGATGGTTTTTATTGCCTAGGTCAAAATGTCAGATCCCTAATAGTTTCACATTTTGTTACCAAATACCAAAATACCAAAAAATTGCCTCTTTCAAACTCTCCTACTGTATATTAAAACTCATATCACCTGATTACTACTATTGGCTTATGGGAGCAGCATAGGCGCACCGGGTCCCAGCTAGTACATTATATAGAAAAAATGCTGACCGGGATTTCGTTCGAACTCTATACTAGGCTTATACCCAGAAATTACCCCTTAACGGATTAGCATCATAGTCTGAAACACCCTGTATAATGGATGATTCATTTAGAGGTAATTTTTTTAGTAGCGGTTTTATGACATATAACCACTGATTTGTATAGAAAGGACTGCTAATCAGAAGATTTCCATGGGACCAATTCGTTCCATAGGTTATTTAGCATTTTTTTTAACTGTATACACTTTTATAAATAAAATTTTTTTAAGTTCGTATTTGGAAGATTAAAACTAAATAAAGTTTTGTTAAAAACAATAAGAAATAGAATTTCGATGAATTTTCGCTTTTAAAATGCTTTTTTTCATCAATTACAAATGTTTATGTTAAAAAATTCAAGGCTTTCTACCCCTGTTTCAACAAATTCCCTGGCTTATGGGGGAAAGAGAAATAAATAAAAAATCACTATACCCATATATTTTTTGTAAATATTCTGACATTATTTCAAAGGAAAAAAAATGAAATCAGGTATGGCATGGCAACTTTAAGATCGTTTAAAATTGCGCCAGAATTTTATTTACCTTTCTGTTTAAAAGTTGATCTGTTCTGTTCTCTGTCCAATAAAGCAACATAATTGTAAAATATTGAACGTTGTAGTTTTAATATCAATTTCAAAAAGAAACCAAGAGATGGCCCACCTTTTAGATGCACCGAAGACGGCTTAAACTGCTGAAATTTTGATGGGCTTGTAAGCTGAAAGCGTTTGGGATCTCATTCATAACTCGTATAGCAGGGGTGGCCAACTCCGCACCCGCGGGTGCAAGTATGTTCGTAAGCGAATTATTATGCGCCCACGACACAATTCCCGAAAAATTAAACTAATTTCCCAAGTAATACAAGACATAGAACGAACAACAACAATCAGATGAAGCGACACGTAAAAAAATTAAGGAGTTGGAGGAAATAACAAGGGATTTGGAAATAACTCCCCGACATGACAGTTTTTGGACTTGTCCTAGTCTGGATTTGATAAATTTTTTTGCAAGAGTGGAACACAAGGGCTATAAGTCAGCTCTGGTCTAATCGCTGCCATGTAGAGCCAGCGACCCATGTGTGGCTTCAAGTCTCATCTCTTGCCGAAGGTTTGTTTACTAGCATAGAAAGCTATACACGCGTCCTTTGTTCTTTTTTTGATGTTAAGCCTACAATACAGATTTGGGTCCAAAATAAAGCCAAAGTACTTAGGGAATCGGAATAGGCTCAGTACACGCCTATAATTGTAGGTAGACTGAAATCAGGCGCCAGTTTACGCAATTCGAAAAACTTACCTAATTTACGTAAAGCCGATAATTTACGAGATATTTGAGAAAAATTGATTTTTGTGACTTTTGACCCTTCGTAACTTGAGTGGCCGGTCAGTTGGCTTTATGGACTTTTGAGAAATTATTTGTGAACCCAAAATATTTGAGAATGCCGCTACGCGCGAAAATTGACCCGTTGACCTCTTATCTATATTCATATATGTACTTTGAAACAGCTTTCATAGTCTATGGTTAACTGATTAGTATGATTGGATTTACAAAATTCTAGTCTTTGTAGCTCGAAGAATAAAGTCGCGGATTATTATTTAAACTTCTTTTAAAACCTCCACGCATAATATCTCCTCATAATATCCGGAAGAAAAGTGAAAACAGAATAGGTGGCGACATTTACCAAGCAAATTTTGCTGAGCACAGACTAATTTAAAAATGTTCTCCTTAGTTTTACTACGATGTCCATCAATATTCTTTTGTGACCTCTAGGTGGCATAAAACAAAATTCCGGAAGCATTTTTGCCAGAAGCTAATAAGTGAAAATATCTTTACGACGCGATGAATATGTAAAACAATTTCTCAGTTGCATTTAACGTATTTAACAACACCAGTTCTGTTGAAACCCTTAGGCAATTATTATCGCACTTCAAAAATCCTTTCAAGCCTATTCAAGTTCTTCACTTTTGTCTTAGTCTACTGAATATGCGCGTGGAATTTATTGCACTTCGCAATATATAGTAATATTTGTGCCTGAGCCTGATTTACATTTAAATACGATTTCTCACAACAGACATTCGAACATCCTTTCAGTGATTTACGAACTTTGCTAAGTCCATAAATTTGCAAAAAGGATTAAACCGCAAAATTCAGCCGAACAAAGATTTTTCAATTTCCAATATTCTAAATGAACCAGACGTAGACTGAAAAAAAAAATTGCTGATTATTTTTTGTATTTTTTATTTTCTGTGTTGAAATGGTGAAAAATGAAAGAATGGACGAAATGTTTTAAGGTTTAGAAGTTTCAAATGTTTCTTTATCCCTTTGTGTTCATCGTGTTTTTTTTTAATTGAAATAAATCACCTTTGATTTTGGGGGGTAAAGCTGCAATTTAAATATGGCCGATGTTTTGTGGTTTTTGTTAGATGGGAAAAATTGATTGCAAAGTGGTGATGCTTTTACTAATTGGGGAACAGATGTTGTCTGTTGAATTAGTAATTCTTGAGACGTTCAGTTTAAATATGGCATTAGTCAGACTGTTTTTAAATCAAGATATTCACAGATTTGTACACTAACAGAAAATTAACATACACATTGAAATATCATGTTTTTTTGACTAAATAGTTTCTAAAAAAATTGCCCTCTGTTCCTGTAGGTACTTCCCAGAGATTCGATATGGTATATCAATAGAGTGAGAATGGTACAATAAAGCCTCCCAACCAAATACCCAAAATTTTTATTCATTACTCTCTCTGTTTGGCTTTAATCTCTAGGAATATAACTTTATTTAGGTTGATTAAAGAACACTGGCTACTTGCAGCAGTAATAAACATTGGGTAATCCGGGGGCTGTATGTCAAACATTTTGGATGCAATGTAGCCAAAAACTAGTATTGATACAGTTGGTACTAGTATTGTTGCAATGATACGAAAGCTTAGTATTAGCTTACAGTACCTATAATTTTATCGGAAAAGGTTCGTATTCATTAGTTTGCTGATCTGACTTACTTAATCCACTCTACAACTGGGATCCGATCTTAGTTGTTCGCAATAATTCCCTCCCCTGTTTCCGATTTCGATCCGATGTCATCCAGTTTGGTACACTTAAGCTCCAAGTGTGTTGGTCTAGTCTAGACCATCCTTCTAGCCTAGATTTGGTCTACCTCGCTTTCTGAGCTGGATCTTCTTCTCTAATACGAGCTAGATATCGTGCCTACCGTGCCTACATTACTATGGTAGCAAAAATACTGGGCTCTATAATCCTTTGTAGAATAGTAGGATTTAGGACAATTCGCGGATGTATAAGCAACTCAAATACCTTGCGATTAATAGTCTATAGTAAACTATAAAATGGAAGTCTCCATTATACATTACCTTCGTAGATTTTAGCGAGATTCGACACAATCCATAGGGGAACTATTTCGGGAGCTTTGAAAAAGAAGACAGTAACAACTGTAATTAATCCAAATGATCATAATATTTTACGATGAAGCAGAGCTAAGAATCCTTCAAAAAATAGTGACCCAATAACGACAGCTGTAGTGAAAGAAGGTTGCCCCCCTTCATTACTCTTCGTTCCTACACTTGACGAAATAATAACAAAAGCCACTTAACAATTTTTTCCGATTAAAAAAATTCGTTACAGTAGAGTTTTTTGTGAAGAGCAGACCTGCTTCGAAGAACGTGATGAAGAACCCTGGCTGTATCTATCTAAAAGGGAAATCCTATGCGAAAATCGAATCTGTTGCATTGATTCAGAAAATAATTTACATGCGAAAAGCGAATCTGCTTAAAAGAATGTAATGAAGAACCATGGTTGTACCAATCGTAAGTGATCCTTTGCGAAGTGTGAATGTAATTCGAAGAACGTGATGAAGAAAGGTGCTTGTATTGATCCAAGAAGGTTTGGTTCTCGTGATGAAATCGTGATGAAAAACAAACTATGTTTGTATTAACTCAGAAGGTGATTTACATCGATGCGAACAGCAAACCTCTTGCGAAAAAAGTGATGAAGAAGGATGCTTGTAACAATTTAGAGCGTAATTTCTTAAAACGACCCTTGTATCTATCTGGAAAGTGATTCTTATGCAACCGAGAAACATGAGGAAGGATAATCGTTGTACTAACCTAGAACATGGTTCCAATGCGAAAAACGAATGTGATTCGAAGAACACGATGAAGAACGCTACTTCTATCGATCCATGAGATGATTCGTATTTTAAAAGGATAATTGTTTCGAAGAACATAATGAGGATGACGATGCTTGTATCGATTCAGTCGGTGATTTCTATGTAGACAAGAATGCTATTTCGAAGAATGCCATGAATCCTACACAACGAGCGTATCTTTTTCGAAGACGCGATGGAGAACCATAGTTGCATTCATCCAGAAGGTGATTCTTATGCAAGGATCGTTCTGTTTAAAAATACTTAAGAAGAAGATGGTTGTAGTTTCCATGCGGAAGTAGAAACATTTTCGAAAAACGTGATGAAAAACGATATAATCGATCTAGAAGATGATCCAAATGCAAACTAGTTTTGAAGTACTTCGAAAAACATCAGAAGCGCTGTGCAATGTTGGACAACAAGATCTTGACGGAAAGTTTTTTTTATTAATAAGGGGCAACCCTTAAGGCGAACACAGCGACTAAGTTAGTCCTACTGTATACATGCCGGACTAACGGAAAAGACCATCGACCTTCCGGACGAAGGCAAGAAGGTCTTTAATTGTAAAATACCGGTCATGAGCGGGGTTTAGAAGCTTTCTGATAAACGGTCTTCTTGTAAGCCAGATAACAGCAGGAACATGTGTGGAAGTTTCGCTCCATGTCTCATGTCTGAAAGACTACTGAGACATTCCTAGGTTGGGGAGGCTGTATCGAAAGGCCATTGATCTGATATCTGTCCCACCAACAACCTAAGGTCCACCTTGTTTAAAGTGACAACCGACTTGTCTCTAAGCTTGACTGTCCGAAAAACTTTTAAGGAGTATCCACACACATCAGGGGCGTGCCCGGGACGTCACAGGGCCGTGTTCTGTCATGTGTGAACGAGCCCCTGCCCGGACACGGACATGTGTGAACGAGTAAAGGGGTATCCACACATATTAGTGTTCCGTCAAGGGTTCAAAAAATATTGGTGCGTACATTTTATATGAACTCGTTCACACATGTCCGTGTCCGGGCCGGAGCAAAAATCTAACGTCCCGGGCACGTCCCTGATGTGTGTGGATACTCCTTTAATGTTGACGCATTTGAAAAACCTTTCTCAAGGTTGATCCTAGCGCTGGTCTCAATAGCATGCATTTAAGTCTGGAAAACAGAGGGCCACCTACCTATTGAATTCGAGACTAGTTCCAAATGGAAATATTTGGGATAACGCTGACGATATCCATATGTCCTTTGACTGTATATAGCCAGTTAAATGAGGTCTAAAGTCTCAAGGCACTTGTGGTAGCGGATTTCCATATAATGTGCAATTGAGAGATATGCAATGGAGTCAATCCAATGAGTGCTTTAATCGCAGCTGTAGGGCAGGTCCACATAGCTCCAGTAATAGAAAGGCAAGCAAGCCATTGTATAGCTTGGTCAAAAGTTCATCGAAATGCAGTGTCCAGAGTAGCGCGGACAGAACTCCACCTTGAAGGCAGCCCTTGATTATCTTGACATTAATGATGGAGTCACCCAGGGTAGAAGAAATGTCACGCCCTATAAGCATGGCATTTATCTACTCAAGTGTCAACTACTCAATACACAATATCTCTCAAGTTTCTGAGAACCAGTGTTATTGAAAGCACCACCAAAGCATGTCATGGAGGAACGAAGAAATATTATCAAGGTGAGACAACAGGCCTAACAGTGTTCACCATATGGTTTGCCGCAATATTCACTTAAAAAAAGAGACACTAGTGGAAAGGCGAAGTACCATGTCGTGGATTTGAACCACGGACCTCGTAGATGGTAGTAAGCTACCGAGACCAACCAATACGATAAATTGCCTTTCATCGGCTGAATTAACTTAAATCTTATAGACTTAATCCTACTGACCAAATTACTCATACAACTATATTTTCAGACATTGATTTTTTCGGTAATTTTTCGGACCAAAAAAGCGTGTAGATTCATCAAAATCACAAAATCGAATTTCATCATGATTACAATACGCATTTTATATTATTATTATTATTGCTAAACTCATCACGAAAACAATTCTTAAATCTGCCGATAAATCGAGAATGGTTGAAAGATCCCGCCTTGTCATCGGTCTGAGCGATGATTTAGTGTAAATGCCTATGTAGATACAATCGATGTTAACATTGGCATTCATACTATCGACCATGTCTGTGGTTGCCATTTTTTTGTGTTGCCTTCAATGTGAAATGTGTCTGAATGCCTTTGCATAATTTTTAGAGCTTCCTCTCTGTGAGTGAGTAACTCTAAAAATAATATAACATTATTTTTAGCATTTACTGAATGACACAATCCACCTTCTTTCTCTCTATGTCACGAAGTTGCTTCAATGATGTTCCTGCTGATAACGACACCACCATGCCGCCATTCTATCCTTTGGTCCTTCTAATCCGTCCTCGCATATAAATACGTTAAGTCATCATGGATCCCAATTAAGAATTCAAAGAGTGATTCTGCTTCGGTTACAAACAAAACGAAAAAAAAAATAGATATAGAGAGAGAAAGAGAAAAAAAACATCGAACATCGAGTGACACAGGGAATCGCAAGGAAACCAATGTCATCTTCATCTGGGAATGGCCATGGTGTCCGCGCACGCTGACTCATTTGGCACCCGGCCGCGCAGACGCCTAGAAAATTTTTCAATTTATCCGGTGCAGTAGATGGGCCCCGACATTAATACTAATCAGAGGATTCTCACTTTGTAGTCGAAGCTATCGCCACTAATTTGCATAAAGCCCAATCAATCACCTCCGCGCGGATTACCTGCAGTTGGCATCTAATCAGGCATTCTGGATGCGTCAATCTGTTAAGGCGAAAACATTTCCGTTACGGAAGGAGCACTGTCAGCGATGATAATTGGAAACATGTGTCCATAAATTTGACAAGGATCCATAAAGAAGATTTTATAGTTTTATAGGATTAATTGTTGCTTGAGGCTTGTCCAGGGAAAAAACCTTGATCCGTGATTCATCGGTTAACAATGGCGAACTTAAGCAGAACTTTGGACATTGTTCAATTTAATTTAAAAACGAGAAGTAAAAAAAGCCAACAGCAAAAAAATATAATTCACGTCCAATCCTTTGCAAATTAAAAACCCGCAGTGGAATCTATCAACTCATGGATCCCACAAAGACGAGGAGAGACGTCCACAACCGAAGCGAAACATGGAACATATCTGGAGTTATTGCCCGGGGCACGATGGCCAAGATACCCAAGTCCATAACTCCGTCCAGGGCTGTGAGAGGTGCACGTCTAAGACGGTAATCCTATTGTCCGCCATAAATAAACCAATAAACCAATTTACGCTAAAAATAGACCAAAGGACGCCCTGGGAAGCTTCCCGCCGGCTTAGCAACTTACGTGGATGATGATTGATATCGAGGAGGCTGGAAATACCTTTGGGCCATCCAGACGTGCACCGTCTTCAGCTATAAAGGTCTGGCGAGGCCGAAGGAGAGAGATTTGAGAAGTGTTTATGTCAACTTAGCAAATCTATTTGAAGCAAGTAATAATTATGCACCTTTAGCATGTTGTGATTACTGAACGCTTTGGGGTGGGTGTAGGCTATTTGAAATTAATAACTGCTTTCTGAAGGCTTCACGCTGGCAGAAAATGGCAATTTTGTGTATTATTAGATTAATTGATTGTGGAATATGGTACTGAAAAAGGCTAGTGTATAATAATAGTGCCATCAGAGAGCACTAAGAGTGACATACTAATTGATCAAGTCCCTTCTTACGACATGAAAGTCGTACTAGTCCTATGCCGACAAGTGCTCGCTATATGAAGAATCAAACCATAAAGCCAACACAATGACTGAAATCGCCATCGTCAGAAGGTTAACAATACACTGTAAAAGGTGTAACACACTGAAGTGTGTTTTTTAACACACAAAATGTGTTGTTTAACGCACCAAATGTTATTAAACATACCTAAGTGTGTTGTCAAGAAAAAGTGTGTTGTTTTAACACACTTTATCTTGCAATTGACTCGCTCTTCCGTGTTAAAATTATAACACACTTTTTGGTGTGTTAAAAATAAGTCGTGAATTAGGACCTGCAATCTAAACAACACACTGAAATGTGTTGAAAAAACACACTTAACATTTATTAACACACTTTTGGAGTAAAAACACACTTTTGAGCTATGAAAATATAACACACTTTTTGGTGTTTAGAATAATTTTAGTAGAGGAAAATTAAACAAAAAAAAGCAAATTTATGATGTAGTTGGGAAGTTGAATTTTTTCTTTTTTTTTCTTTACATATCTTAAGATAAAGCGAAAAAAAATTTCTGCTAAATGGTTCTGCAATAAAATAAAATAATTTTTAATTTTAAATTGAAATTTTTTATTTTTTTCAAATTCCTAAAATGGGCATTTTAAATAAAGTAACGAAGTATTGCGTATGCTCACAAGAAACTATAGATGTTTTCAAATGCCGTGACATTTGACGCATGTTGGGGTAAAAAGCTCTTAAAAATGTTTAAAAGCTGGAGATAATTTTTCTTCCTCTCTATTGAGAAATTAAGCTCCAAAATAGGAAGCCAAAGGCGCACGCAAAAGAATTGTCAGCAATTCCCATATACTTTCTGACAACTTGTTGCAAATATTATGACGACTCTGTCTTTTTATTAGAGCTTCTGTATATACCACAGTGGCTTAAAAAATCTCAAAAGAGAAACGAAATTTATATTTTATTAATTTGAATAATTGATAGAAATTTGAAGATCGAAGATAAATATTTCTTAACCGTAAGTAAAATAAAAATGCGAAGAAACTATTTTAAACATAATTTATTCAAAAGGAAACACTTTTCTAATTAAAATTGAATTTTTATTATAATTTTGTGAACCATTGTATATTGTAAAAAGTGAGCGAGAATTGACTCCTCCTCCTCCTTATCAAATCACTTGCTGTCATTTAATCAATCGCGACTGCGTATTGCTAATTTTACAAATTATGAATGAAAAGCGTTCTTTTTTATATATTTTTTAATTTTCAGGTTTTTGTATTTTACATATTTGCTACAGAAATAATTTGTAGCAATTTCTATTAAAAAATACGCAATTTGGGTTTTTTATACTTTGATACTAGGATTGTTGACGTCTGCCAGGGGAGGTTACGTTGCTTGCGGCTGCGGAGAGTTCACAATTTATGAATGAAAATGCTCATGAATTTAAAAAAGGATGTTTCAGCATTTTTTTTTAATTATTATAAATTTAGGGATGAGAAATATTTCTCATAATTATAATAAAACTAGTTGGGACCCGGCGCGCCTATGCTGCTCCCATAAGCCAATAGTAGTAATCAGGTGATATGATTCAATTGAAATTGACATATGAAACAAATTTTTTATAGTTGGAAAATATTATTACATCCTGAAAGAAAAAAAAAATAAAAGGATTATATCTACTAATTTCAGATTTAGAAATGGACTTTTGACGGTGATGGACATTATATGCTTGCAGTCACGTACTGAGGGGGTGTGACTTCAGACGAATATTGTCCATTACCAGACATGTAATAAAATGCAGAAAAATTACATGTCTTGCAATTGCTTGGCCCCTGGGTTCTCATCTGCAATGTCAGTGACTCAGGTTTTATTTGTTTTCCCGTATTGCAGAATCCTAAACTTATACCTAAAAATTCAGAGGTGATGGGTTTCTTTCCTTCTTATCCGTTATACATAAATCATCCCACATTTCCGTTTCTCCTTACCATCTTTCCAAAAAAAACTTTGTTGATCAATTCTGAACCGATTGCTTAGAGAGCTTCAGGACGCACTATATTCAATGGTTTTCCATTTGTAGCTAAAATGTCAAGATTTTCCGATTTTCCAACTCTTGAACAACCTACATACAGCTAACCGGGAAATGTGACACTTATTTGGCAAAATTCTTCCGCCATATAGGCCCCACAATTTTGAATTTATAAGTTTTGATCATAAATTCGTTATTTACTACCTTAAAAAACCTCAGATACCGATTTTCATGGGAATCGGAACGCAATTTGCAAATTCGTCGGCCATATTGTCGCGGCCATTTTGAATTTATAAGTTTTGACCAAATATACGTTATTTGCGACCTTAAAAACCCCTAGATACACACTTTCATTGGAATCGGAATAAAATTGGCAAATTCAACCATATTTCTGCGGCAATTTTGAATTTTGGTCATATTTCGGCGGCCATTTTGAATTTCGAAAATCGGGCGTCGAGGTGCATCATAGGAGACCTTCACGGACCTTCATGCAAAAATTCAAATCTCTGCGATGATTTTCAACGAAGCTCTCCATGACAGCGCCATCTAGGAGTGACTTTAGAAAGTAATAAAATAGCCTATTTTCTAAGTTTGATTGTAAATAGCACATGGTTAAAATTTCATTAAGATCGGTTGCACGGTGTAGGAGCCTATAGCGAACATACATACATACACACATTCATTTTTATTATAATAAAATTATGCTTATTATGATGGATAGATTTACTTGGTTGAGCAGGGTTTTTACATGTATTTAAAAGCTCTGCTCAATACATATAAAGATAAATTAACTTTATTCATTCGGCATGCGCGCATCCCTTCCCAAATAATTTTGTTGAGTTTTTTCTGCGTTTGTTGCCTTTTTAAATGAAAAGAGGGGAAATGATAGAACAAAATTTATAAAATTTGGCAACGAGGTGCGCAGAACTGTTCAAATTTTTTGTGTCACGGAGTTTGAAAACATTTATACATAAAAAAACCTACAGTTTTAAAAAAAATTCACCCTAGGATGATTTGGCATAAAGTGACGCCAATTATAATGTTTTTCGAAAAGTGCCAATTGTTCCCGTAAAAAACTTATTTTTGATGTGAAACATCTTTGCGCGCGTTGAGAGTAATTCTTCAAGGTCGGGAACATTTTGTGGGAACGCTTTTTAGGGAACGCTTTATAGGGAACGCTTTATAGGGAACGCTTCGTCCAATCCAATTTTCATTCCGGGAAACGGAAGATCTGTATTGAGCAAGACAGAATAAGACGGAGATTTTAAAAAAAAATAGTAGCACCAAAGAAAAGTGTTTATATGCCGCGAGCCAGACATGACGAGCCAGAAATAGGCAGAGTGGAACAAATGGTTGAGTGGTTGCCTTACGACGTTGATATTCCAAAAAGTCGCGGGTTCAATTCTTGATCTCTGCATTTGAATTTTATTATTTATATTTAATGGTTTTATTTGTTTGTTTGTTTGTTCGGTTCAAAACTTGCGACAGCTTTTTCAACTGCTTCTACTTAACCGATTCTTATGAAACTTTGCACACACATTGAGTTCCCGTGACAATGCAATCTGACATTTTTGTAAAAAATCAAGATGGCGGTTCCAAAATGGCGGACGAATTTTCCAATTGTGTTGCGATTCCATTGAAAATCAGTATCGGGTTGTTTTTAGGGCCACAAATGACGATTCTGTTGTCAAAATTTTGAAAATTCAAAATGGCCGCGCCAATATGGCGGATGAATTTTGCAATTATGTTCTAAATCCATTGAAAATCGGTATCCGGGGGTTATTATTAAAAAGTGAAATTTTGCAGATGTGTTCTGAATCCATTGAAAATCGGTATGGGAGGGTCTTTAAGGTGACAGATGACGAATGTGTGATCAAAGTTTGAAAATTCAAAATGGCGGTACGATTTTGGTAATAACAATTCGATTTCACTGAAAATCGATATTTGGGTGTGTTTAAGGTCGGAAATGAAGTATTTGTTGTCAAAACTAGAAAATTCAAAATGCCGCTAGCAATATGGTATGTAGTATTGAGTCGCGTAAGAACTTTGGAAGGGCTATGTATTGAGGAGCTTGATTGTGAGAAATTAACAGGTAAGAAACCGTGCAACAAAGATGCAATGAAAGAGTTGGAAAGGATGAGAAGTTTGCATGATGATACGAGCCAAAACCCAAACTAAAATCTAGAAAATAGAAATAGGTAAAAAAAACTTTTAAGTTAAATGGTTTTATTTGAAATCATAAGCTGTACCAAAAACTAGAAAATAATTGGAACACAAACATGGGCCTTCTTGAGATTCTGACGTCTGGTAAGAAATCGTGTAATAGTAGCCGTGCTGTTTTCTCATGTCGTATGCCAAGGGGCACTTTAAGTCGCTGCGTCGCGTCAGCGGATTAAGTAATAGTCTGAGACTTTTAACAGACTAAAATAAAAACATGGAGAGCATAAAAATCTGTATAACGACTGTATTATTTAATAAAATCGACTTGTCTAGAAAAACGTGTTTCCAAGCCCACCAAAAATATATTTCAAATGCGGTAGACATCATGGTCGAAGGTCATCAACGGCAATGGTACATTTTCAACACAAATCGGTGTGTAAAAAATTTACGGCTTTTTTACATCCCAAACGCAAAATTGCTGTGCGATAAAAGAGCTCCAGAGCTGCGTTTCCCTTTGCGTTTGGTATGTAAAATGGCCTTTATTCTTACTAATTATTTAATTTAAAGAAAGATAAAGATCGCCAAAGATGTTTCACGTCTTTCACGTGCACTGGTTACACGCGCTATTTTTTTTTGTAATTTTAACCACGCATTCATAGCATCAAAATACGCATTTTCTCCATTTTTTATGAAAATCCGACTACTATAAATTCATACATTTTGGTTTTTTGAGGTTAGGATTCATTTTTAAAGTATTTTATATTAAATCAGTGCGATAGTCTGTTCATTCACGAGTACTTTTCAACTTTTTTTTATTTTTCTACGACCAACAGAACTGGAAAAATTAAAAAATAGTGTAGCAACGAAATCAAAATGCATCGAAAATCCACCTGTGCAGCACAGGCCCGATTTTGCAGAAATTATTTTTTTCGCTTTATCTTAACATATGTAAAGAAAAAAAAGAAAAAATCCAACTTCCCAACTACATCACATGACAATGTGTTAAAATCAAATCGCAAATATCAATTACAGACTTATTCTGATTGTGAGGGATAGTTTTTGTTTAAAATAGATTTACCCTGCAGATTTCTAACGCTATAATTAAGAGAAAAATCGTAGGAATTATATGAATATGTTTTGGCTAATTTCGGTCGAACCTGGACAAAATGGCTGGAACCTCACAGACATTTTATGGGAATGGGGTTGTAGGCAACTCTTCGCGAATAAATAAGGCTTTTGAAAATAACTCTAGGACTATTTTGGTCCTTGTTCAAACCTTTTTTCGGGAACAGCTGTTTTTAAATTTTTGCGATTTACGCATAGATGTGTAGATAGGCCACAATTTAAGCCCTAGGATAAGTTTCTACGATAATTACAGTTCCTGCTTCTGAAAATTTTGCATATTTCACGGTTTTTAATTTTTTTTAACAAAAAGGTTGCTGACCGATTGCAATTGTCCAAAACTCAGTTTTAAGAGCTATTATTGTACATACGATTTTATGTTTTGAAGATAAAGTGGAAATTGAAATAGAAAATCCGTGCGCAAAGCAAGTGATTACGATACTTTTGCGTCCCATTTCGTATAGAACCGAATTTATCCGCCAGCATCCTCAAATATGCTTTAATATATGGAACATGAAATGTTAGGTCAAATAAATCAATAAAAAAATGCAAGCTTGGCAACATTTTTTCAGGCTCTGAAAAACTCAGAAAAATCAAATTACGAAAAAATTAAATTAGTTTTTAATTATATCTCAGTTTTAGTTAAATTTTATTTAGTTTCCTTACATTTTCTTGACGTGACGTCACTCATTTGATTTATATTGTAGTCACTATTTACACGCTTTAAAGTGACTACAATGTTAATAAAATGGTTGACGTAACAATAACACACTAAAGCGTGTTAAAATAACACACTTCCAAAAGCTGAGATTTGCAGTGAGAAAAAGCAAAACTAGCAATTATCCTAATGACCATAAATCGTGCCCTTAGCATACTCAATAGGCCGGTTCTCGTTCGATTACGGAAGATAAGCAGCATTGGACGTGGTTAGTTCTCAGTCCGGGGACCACTTGGAAAAACGACACTCGGGCTTGGAAAGACGAAAAAGCAATTGCAAAAGGCGAACAAAAATAAAAGCTTATCGAACCCTACAAATGTCACAGGCCGCCATGAATTCTATTTTAAAAAGCTTTTTTCTACTGCGTTGTTTCAACACACGTAGGTGTGTTGTTTAACACACTTTACGGAAACAACACACTATAAAGTGGATTAAAAATGACTACCAGAAAACAATACACTTAGGTGTGTTGTTTCAACACACTTTACATTTGCAGTAATAGCTATAGCTAGCTCCAGGTTTAATCATATTCTCAAGATGACATGGGCGTCGCCAGATGGCAGATACAATATCCAAATTGACTATGTTCTAACTAGTCATCGAGGTAGTATACTGCGTGTAAGCAGTTACCGAGGAGCGAATATGAACACCGATCACTACCTCTGAAAATCTCAACTTTTGGAAATGTGTTATTTTAACACACTTAAAGTGTGTCATTGTGACGTCACCCATTTGATTAACATTGTAGTCACTTTCTACACATTTTAAGTGTGTGAAAAGTGACTACAATGTTAATCATATGGGTGACGTCACAATAACACACTTAAGCGTGTTATTACTGTGAAGATGAGGGCGAAATAATTAGTGATAAGACGTAGAAGAAACAACAACAATCCAACAAAGTGGCATGTAGAAAAAATAAAGAAATAAAGAAACAAAGCAAGAGTATCAAGCAATATTAACAGGAAAGTTGGAGGAACTAACAAGTGGTCTGGAAAAGGAAACAGATTTGAATCTGAAGAAAAAATTACTGGAAAAAAGAACGATGTATTAGGTACACAGAACAACGAAAGAAGAAGGCAATGGTTTGGTGATCAATCTAACTGTAAAAGAAACATTGAAATAACAAAATATCAAGACAAGTGTATTTAACAAGAAAGACAAGCGGAAATTTTCAATACGTAGTAGCCCGATCACGAAGAGACATGAAAAAGGTTTTTATGTGATAAACTAGACTTAGGAATCATCCTTTATACCATTAGCTCGTAATGTCGTACGGGTCATGGTGCTATGTCTAGTAAAAAGTTTGGTTATATTTTTAGAAGAGAATTAGATAGGTTGGGGTGGTCTGGGAGGTGCTGAAGCATATTGCGATGAACCCAAGAGTGGTTTACATTTTAGGATGTTGTACGAGTTCGGAAATACTGACTGTGGAAGATTTTTCCATAGTCGAGTTGTTCTATTAATAAACGAACTCTTACACCAAACCTCTTGTGTTCATTCACAATAGAACAGGAGGGATGTAGCTTCTGGGGGTGATGATGGTTTCGATTCCGTAGCTTTGCACCTTGTCGAACCTCGCTAAGGTGATTTTAGATGCGCCAGCCCAAAGAAAGAAGTGTTTTGTAGGTGGGGTCAGATGTAGGACTTATAGATTATAACCCAGGTTGTTGGTTGATAAAGGAGTTTGCATGTCTTAAGAAATCTTGTGCATCGAAATGCTTGGTTTACGATTTGGAATATATATATATGATCGTTCCATAGCAAATCCGTTTTTGATAATTACGACTAGTATGTTAAGAGATGAATCAGCTGTTAGATCCAGGCCATCCACTGAGATAGGGGGTATGGTAGGTAGGTGTAGGGCTGCCTCCAGTACGATCGGAGGCCGAATTAGCGTTTTGGCGCTCCGTTTTGCTGCCACAACTCGTGTTGCTGTGGTCAGTGGTTGTTTGGGTGGGTGTGACCATTCCCGGCTTTAGATATTTGGCGCCCCGTGCGAGATAAATTTATGCGCTCTTAATTTTTTAAAGACATTTATTTTAGGTGGATTACACTGGTCAGTTCGAAATGACATATATTGGCTGCCAGTTGCTCAAGTACTTTAATGGGTTGGTTCGCATTAAGTTAAAAGACCATGCCATTTGCAACGCCCTTAATTTGGACTGAACCACAAAACCAGAGAAACGATTGTTACTTTTGTATGACTATGATGCTAGGACTCACGAAGACCAGTTCCTCGGAGAAATGATGCTTTACCTCCAGGAGGGCCTCGTAACAGAAAGGAAGTGTTGGATAATGAAAACGTTATTTTTTAACAGACTCATTCGAACAACTCCATTGTAAGTACTTCTTCAAGCCCATGAAAAGAACTTCATCTCCTTAGACAATTTTGTTGATTTTAATGATCTCGTTCAAAATTTAGGTCTCTTACAATTGAACGTTTAACTTCTTACATTGTTTAAGAATGGTATAATATTCCCTTCAGTACCCACAGTATTCATAGTACTCGTGGGACATTTGTGCTGATTTAAAAGTTATAGCAACGTTAACTAGAATGGTGCAGGTATACTAAGTGTTGTATGGCATCTTGGAGTCGTCGGTGAATATTCGACATCGAATTTCCTCAGGATGTCTCTGTTTCTCCACTCTCTTCTTGAGGGTATTTCTACGGAGAAGTCCTTGGTGAAGGTCAATCTAGGGGGAAGGTAGTCCGGGGTTGTACCGACTACACCCTCGGGTAGCAGATTCAAGATATTGCTATGTTCGTAGGGTTTTGAGGTTCAGGCCCCGGATTCCTCAGTCTGAGGACACTACACCAGGCTAGGTGTTTAATGTGAAGGTCGGGGACGTAGGTGTAAGAGAACATCAAGGGCCTTCGTGGGGCATGTTCTTGTTGCCTTCCTCTGGACCTTTCCCAACTTTATCTCGTTATAGGTCCTGCTAGCGAACCATATGTGACAATTGGGCCTACATCCACAGGGTCATCTCTCTGTAAATCCACAGGACCATCTTTGGCTTAAAACCCAATCTCTTGCCAAAGGTCTTTTTACAGCCTTAAACGGCTATACAGGCTTTATTTATCCTTTGCTCGATGTTCGACTTCCTGTTGAGTTTTGGGTTCACTTTCACTCTGGAGGATAAAGTGAGAGTGTGTTCTTCCAACCTGGGCACATTGAAGGCGGAAATTTTCGTTTTTCCTGGGAAAAGCATCAACTCAGTTTTTCCCGAATTAGTCCGGGGAAATTAGCATTTTAAGGAGACAAAATTCCAAAATGGCTGAAAATTGGAATTTTTTAAGAAAACAATTTCGGAATCACAAAAAATGGCCGCCGGAGATATCAGTTTTTGGCAAAAAAATCACTCAAAAAATGGTTTTTTCGAAAAAATTTTTTGATCTCTCAATACGAAACGTTATTGCCTACAAAAAGCTCTCTTGTCATTTTTTCGAAAACCTAATTCTTTCGAAGTTGTTCAAGGTCAAAGTTTCCAAAAATCACTTTTCAGCCAAAAAATACTTTGAATAATTCGGAAAGGTCAAGGTTTTCGAAAAAATTTCAAGAGGGGTATTTTGTAGGTAATAATGTTTTGCATTGACTGAAAAAAAATTTTTTTTTGAAAAACCCAGTTTTTGAGTGATTTTTTTGCCAAAAAGTGATATCTCCGGCGGCCATGTTTTTTTTGTGATTCCAAAATTGTTTTCTTAAAAGGTTTCAAGGAAGCTGTGGTCTAATTTTCAGCCATTTTGGAATTGTGTCTCCTTTCGTTCCTTTTGTTTTGCTAATTTCCCCGGACTAGATTGACTTGACGAATCTATTCAGTACGTACGTTGTTAAAGGCGCATTCTACATATAGGAAGGCTGCCAAGGTAGGCGGAAATCTCCTCCCAGGAGTGTCTCTGTCCGATCCCTGATGCTTCCACCTCATTTTCGTCCTTGAAACCAGGAAAGTGAGTGTTCATTAATAGCTCTATAGACTCGGCCTGCGATTCTTTCCAAGCTCCGTTCGCGTTTTTATAAAGAACGGACTGGAGTGTTCTTTGGATAGGATCCTACATAATTTGGACTCTCTATAGACTGCCACATATCTCTCTTGGCTGAGGCAATGGCTTTCCTGTACAGTTTTATGCAATCTTTGTAAGGCTACCAAAGAGGCCTTGTTTGAAGATCTCTCGTGTTAGCTTCCTGAGTTTCGAGAAGACTAGAGCTCAGGGAAACCCATTTGTACTGTCGACAATCTATTTTCTTCGTATAGAGTGCAATGTCGAACAGCAAGCTCTAGTCGATAGATAGTGAAGGGGAAGAGAGAAGTAGGAAGGAACTGCCACAACCACCTAACCCCCACCATTTCTATCGCGAATCTGGCATCAACGCAACGAGAAACAACTCGCTGGAGTGTTATGCCTCCTGAAACAAGTTGAATCCCATCAACCAACCGATGACATGCACTTGTTGGAGCGGGGCAGTGCTAGCGGAAGGCTATGACAGGAGGGAAGGTGGGAAAGGCGAAGGACCGTGGGGCTCTGCCGGGACTCGAACCCGGGACCTCTGCGATAGTAGCCAGGCGCCTTACTCCTTAGACTACCGAGGCCCCGATTTTTTCTATAACGTCTATCCTTTCCTGTGGGCACCCTCTGGAGAGCCTCGCTCTCATGACCTGAACGAGCTCCCTTCATTCAGTCCTTCTTCGGTTTCTGTGCGGTTGAGAAACTTCAACCTGCAGGTGTACCCTGAAGCGTATCCATCGGTTATCCGAGATAGACACTTGATCTGATACCCTCCAGTTTTCTTCTTGAAATGTTTCCGTGACTGTAGACAGGGTGATGTCCAATACTTCCTCCCAACCTTGGATATTCTCCGTAAGAAAGTTGGGGTATTGTCCCGGTTACACACCGCTACGTTTGAATTAATAATCTAATCGAATAGTGACTCTCCCTGCTCGTTATTCTCGCTACTTCCTCAAAACGTATGTCTCGCATTGGCATCGCCCCCTACGACCAGGTTGGCTCTATTCCATTTTAGTGCTGTTGTCATCTGCATGAACTCCCTTGGGGGTGCGAGCAGGTCATGAGCCATATAGGCTGAGGCTAAGTAAAGACCCTTTACCTTCCAAACTCCAATCTAACTACCGTTAGGTCCAATGAACTGAAGTTCGGGCAGAGTAAGGCTTTGTTCCTTTTAACCAAAATACAGGATCTTGGCTTACCATGATCCAAGCGGTGGTAAAAGGGGTTGTATTGCCTGTCCCTTTTTAATCGACTTCAGAGCCCTTTTTAATCGACTTCAAAAAAGGAGGAGGTTATCAATTCGACGTGTAGGTATTTTTTTAGTCCTGTTTACGCATAACTTTGTAACGCAATGACTTTTTTGGTTTTTTTTTGCTTGAAAGGGTAGTTTTCCACGGTGGTCCCATAAATTCTGATAAGGGAGCTCGAAGGTAGGCATAAAAAACTGGTAAAATTAGTACACCTTCAACAGATAGAAGTATTTTCAAAGGCAGTAAAAAACTACTTTATTGTCGCCAAATTCTTAAGAGGGACCGAAATAAACATTGCGGGTTCAAACCCCGGATCGGACAGTGCGACTTTTTTCTTTTTTTCTCTTCTTCCAAATTCATTTTGATTTAATTAATGTTGTAAAGAATTATTACAAACTTTTCGGTGAGAAATTTCATGCATACTCATGCAGACTACTCTTCAAAAGTTATTCTTCTTTCTAGATCCATTCTGATTGGATTAGTATTGTAAAGAACTACCAACAATTATTTCATCCTTTTCGGTTTTCAAAATTTAATTTAATATTCCGTTGTTGTATCCAGGGCTCTTGTATTAAGGCGACATCCAGGTTTTCCTCTGGAGGTTGTTTATGTCTATTTTGGGAGTGTTGGAGGTTGATCTGCATCTGCCGGTGCATCCTCCAATCCCAAACCTTCCACCAGTTCATCCAGATTGGGAGCACAATCGGACTACCATCTTTTCAGGTCTTTGATGGAAATGAATACGCAAATTCGATCTCACCTTCAAAAGCGAGGACTTCTTACCCTGGGGAATTGGATAAGCTTCTATAGAACGCTAGCAAACAGTTTTAACATTGTGGATAAAATTTCCATGTCTTTCATTATGATGTTTTAACTGCACCAATTACGATATTTCGAGGAACTCAAAGTAACACTCGATCTGCCACGTTTCAAACGACTGTCACACGTGTCGCTGTGATCAGTGGTACGTGACTTATTTGCAATGGACGCCATCTATCGGGAAAACGTCAACAAATTAAAATATATTTAGGATTAAATTTTCAATAAAAAATGGTAAACATAATTTTGGTATCTTAAAAAAACAGATCTTTCCCTTACACCTAAATGGATTTTTCTAACTTTGCTGATTTTCTATTGAGTAAAGTTTGTCCTAGTATCCATATAAGGATATAAAGAAATTTTTATGTGCAAAAAATTAGCTCTTTTTTTAGAGCAAAAATTAGACCTAAAAAAACCTTTGATGTTAAAAAAAGCAAGAAAAATATGGTTTCCACTCCGACCAATGACGTTCATCGTAAAACTTCAAAACTCAATTCAGATTTTATGATATTCTAAATCCCAATTTTTAAAACCATTCCATAATTATAAACCAGATTCTGAATAAACGGATTCAACGAACTTTGCTATCTTGGCTTGGCAAATTTTGTGGGTCTTTAAAGTCACCACTAAAGAACGAAATGTATTATACTCTCCCTGGGCTAAACATAAAATGCACAACAAAAAGCCTTTATTATTGCACATTGAACCACCTGAAAACCAGTTCCACTATCAAAATTGAAGGTTGACATAATCACAGTCCTTTGGTCGTCGGAACTTTTAAATTCTAGTCCTTAATCTCGGACCATCCTGCAGTCTCTTCCACAGCATCAAATTGCAGTGTCTCCAACTGTTTCCAGACATTTAATCTTCCTTCGTTGGCCACTCTTATGTCTCCGCAAAGCTGTTTTTTATGGCAAACTTTTTAGAAGCCATAAGGCAGATAGTCTTTTTCCACTGCTCTTATTTTGTTTGGTCCTTCGTTCTCACCTGCGTTTGCCCTTCACCTTTTCAACCTGATCTTGTCCAATATCCGAAAAAGTTCTGCGTTAGAAAGAAGGAGCATCGTCAACATGTGGTCATATCGTCGAAGAGGAGTCCTGCCCGGTCGCTATTTTATGAATTCCACGAAAAGAGGAGCCCCATAAAAACGACTGCCCAAAGGTACGGCCGTGTTCCAAGACAGAAAAATAAACAGAAAAATAATAATGAAGCGCAAAAGGACAAAAAAATAACGGGGGGAAAATAATAAAGTAAAATTTATAAGAAAATAAAGAAATAATAAAGAAACGGAGACCCGAAGACACAGAACTCGAGAGCTCTATAAAGGCGGCGCACGGAGGCGAACTTTGGTGCTTCCAGACCGAGGAATGCGAGGGATTTGCTCGGCTGCTTGTTGATGCTCCCGATAACCCCGTTGCGAGATGCTCCACTAAAATAAAGGAAATTCCTAGGGAAACTTTGTTTCAGTTTATTTTCTCGTCTGGCCATTTTGCCTTTTATTTAAATTAAGATGGAATTTCGTTTAAGGGCTTGCGATGCTAGCTAGAAGTTTTGCAGCAGCCGAGATGCACACGACCCATGGAGATCAGCAATTGTTACTGTGGTTTGGCTGAATCGACTGGAAATTTCGAGGATTCATTTCACATATTTCACTATTCTTCGTGTGTGTTATTTTTGCACAAGCTCCAAAGATATAAATTTCTTAAAATCGATTCTTTAACCCATTCGAGGCGAGGATTTTATTATAAAACGACGACATCCAAATACTGGAATTTCTTTTCAGTCTTTGTCAAAAAAAAACAACGTTTCGAACATTTCGGATGGTGAGAAATGAACATTGTTCGGATCAGATAACGATACAAGTCGTGTGTGTCATTGGCACCTTAACAAATTTTTGAACAACAGATGACTTTTCGCCCCCATTTCTGTTTTTTAATCGGTGGATCGCACTTCGACGTGACATTTCTTACAATTTAAATTATTGACACCATTTCATCGACTATCAGCCTTTACTATCCCAACGAAAACATCTCCTGCTTTGTTGGAATACCTTCTTTTTGTCTTCAATCTTCACCAGTGTTTTTGATTGATTAGAATGTAATCAATCAAATACATATCTGTTTGGCGAAACACGCAACCTTAGTCTTTACTCGTAGTAATGAGACCGAATTCCTTATTCATATTTGTTTAAGCTTAAGGTGGTAAACATCAACGAGGATAATCCTTACTTGTGATTTTATAACACACATAAGCCTAAATTCTTCTTCTTCTTTGACGGCTCTACAAACGGGATCCGGTCTGGGCTCTCGCAACTCTTCTCTCCACCGGTCCCGATTCTGAGCCGATGTCATCCAGTTTGGCCCTGGGTGAAAATATAAAACTGAAAACAGACTAAAAATTTACTAATTTTTTCAATGTTTGAGAGCAGTCGGAAAACGAACGGAAACTAGATTGAGATAGTGAACAAGAAACGGAATGTGATTCACGGAAAAGAGACTGAAAACGAACTGAAAATGTACTGCAAATTTGGTAAATTCGACTGAAGAGTGTGGACGGATATCAGGCGGAATTTAGATGGAAATATTTAGACATTTGATGGAGCAACAATTCCAAATTTTCCAAAATTTTTCTAAATCCAAGAAAAGCCGAGTCTTTCCTAATACCCCGGTTTCACCGGTCGCAAATTAGTGTACTGTAGTTCAATTTTAGCCTCAGTTTCCATACATTTTCTCTATTGAACTCAGGAAAAATCAAGCCTGAGTTCGCCCTACAGAACATGAAATTGGGGTTGAAAGTAAAAGCTAGCTCAAAAGAGAGTAATATGTTGGAATGTCATCTGATGTAATTTCGGAAGTTGTTTTGACCTCAGAGACTTCGACTTTAAAATTAAATTGTAGCTTCGACTGCCATCAGCTGTTTCCTTTCAAAGCAGAAGCAAAAAATAAAAATTAATATAACAAAATTTTAAAATGTCTGAAGAAAAATTGGAATTTTTTTTAATATTGTTCGCAGTCTATAAAAAAATAGGTAAAAAAACTTTTAAGTTAAATGGTTTTATTTGAAATCATAAGCTGTACCAAAAACTAGAAAATAATTAGAACACAAACATGGACCTTCTTGAGATTCCGACGTCTGGTAAGAAATCATGCAATAGTAGCCGTGCTGTTTTCTTATGTATGCCAAGGTACACTTTGTGTCGCTGCGTCAACGGATTAAGTAATATTCTGGGACTTTTAACAGACTAAAATAAAAACATGAGGCGCATTTGAAATATATTGGTGGGCTTGGAAACACATTCTTCTAGACAAGTCGTTCTTATTTAATTATACAGTGGTTATACAGGTTTTTATGCGCCCCATGTTTTTATTTTAGTCTGTTAAAAGTCCCAGAATATTACTTAATCCGTTGACGCAGCGACACAAAGTGTACCTTGGCATACGACATAAGAAAACAGCACGGCTACTATTGCATGATTTCTTACCAGACGTCGGAATCTCAAGAAGGTCCATGTTTGTGTTCTAATTATTTTCTAGTTTTTGGTACAGCTTATGATTTCAAATAAAACCATTTAACTTAAAAGTTTTTTTACCTATTTTTTTAATTTTCTAGTTTTTAGTTTGATTTTGGCTCGTATCATTATGCAAACCCCTCATCCTTTCCAACTCTTTCATTGCATTTTTATTTTTATAATTTTGAGAACAGATTCATTATTTCCCATTTTGATTTTTTTAAAATTTTGACCACAAATTCGTCATTTTTAACCTTAAAAACTCCCCAATACCGATTTTCAGTGGATTTAGGACGCATTTGCAAAATTCAGCCACCATTTTGTATTTTCAAATTTTGATCACAGAATCGTCATTTGTGGTCCTAAAAACCCCCCGATACCGATTTTCAATGGATTCAGAACACATTGGCAAAATTCATCCGCCATATTGGCGCCGCCATTTTGAATTTTTAAATTTTGACCGCAGAATCGTCATTTGTGGCCCTACAAACCCCCGATACCGATTTTCAATGGATTCAGAACACATTGGCAAAATTCATCCGCCATATTGGCGCCGCCATTTTGAATTTTAAAATTTTGACCACACAATCGTCATTTGTGGCCCTACAAACCCCCCGATACCGATTTTCAATGGATTCAGAACACATTGGTAAAATTCATCCGCCATATTGGCGCCGCCATTTTGAACTTTTAAATTTTGACCGCAGAATCGTCATTTGTGGCCCTACAAACCCCCGGATACCGATTTTCAATGGAATCAGAGCACAATTGCAAAATTCGTCCGCCATCTTGGAACCGCCATCTTGATTTTTGGACAAAATTGTCAGATTGCATTGTCACGGGAGCTCAATGTGTGGGCAAAATTTCATAAGAATCGGTTCAGTAGAAGTAGACGAAAAAGCTGTCGCAAGATTTGAACCAAACAAACAAACAAACAAACAAACAAACAAACAGAAACAAACAAATATACGAGGTGAAGCTAAATAAAACCATTAAAAATACTCGAAATTCAAAACCGTTCCTTTCGCTTTAAAAAAGTGGTTTTCAGTTCTTTCACATGAAGCGAAGTTAGCTGCAGGCGGACTAAACTTTGAATTTTCTTAAAGCCGGACTGCGGTCGAAATACAGTCACAGACAAAGTTCAGGCGAAGCTTTTATTTAATCAGCTTTAATGACATTACATGTAATCATAGCCCGAAAGTAAAGTCAAAGCCCCAATTGTAACATCGGCCTAAGAGTAAGAGCTTTGAGAAAATAAACATGGATTAAAAAATGTAATACGTCACACACGAAGCTTTCTAAACTGACCAATGCCGGTGAAGCCACTTATGCGGATTGAACTGAACTGAGGCCGGTGAAGGACCGGTGAAGGTATAAAGGCCCAACCACAATGTGCATAAGTCAGCATATGCAAAACTTGAAAATACGACGAATGTTTGCTTATGCAAAACTGGCAGTTCTAATCATATGATCCTTGACAGTTCGCAGGTGTCTAGTAGTTTGTATATTTTACAAAACAAGGGCAAAATGGATAAATTGAGTCAACTCAAAGATTTGTTTGTCCTGTTGAAAGATTTAAACGATTTAAATGAGTTCAAGAAAAAAATAGATCGAAAAAAGAGACGATCCTGTTGGATTCGAAAAATTAATTTAAATCGTGAAACTCATGGATATTTCCGGGCAACATTTTTGAGGATAAAGGAAATTGATCCACAGCAATTCTTTATTCATACCAGAATGAATATTGCAGCATTTAGCGCTTTACTGAATTTAACAAGACCATTCCTCACAAAAACTTCAATCCGAAAAGCAATTGATCCTGAATGTCAACTAGCTCTTACTTTATTGTAAGTAATTATATTACAGTAAACAGATTTTAAAAAGTATATGTTGTATATACATACATATATGCACATCTAATTTTCAGATATCTTTCACAAGGTACAACAATTCAAAGTTTAGCATGGAGTTTTAAACTAGGAAAGGAAACAGCACGCAAACTCATACTAGATTGCTGTGAAGTGTTATGGAAAGTGTTGTCTCCTGTTTACGTATCTGAGCCCAATCTTAATGACGTTGTACAGATTCGGAATGATTTTTGGACATTATGGAATTTGCCTAACTGCATTGGCAGCATTGATGGCAAACATATTGCTCTAAAATGTCCACCAAACTCAGGAAGCCAATTTTATAATTATAAACACTTTTTTAGCATTGTTTTGCTAGCAGTGAGCGATGCAAAATATGCATTTACATATGTAGACGTTGGTGCTTACGGCAGCCAAAGTGACGGAGGTAATGATAAATTTGTTAACGGTAATTTTAATAAGGTGGTAACTTAAGTTATTTTGCAGGCGTTTTTCAAAATAGTAGCTTTGGAAAAAGATTACTTCGTAAAGAAATTCCATTGCTATCACCCGCAGCTTTACCAGGAACGGATGAAGTTATCGAAAACTATTTTGTAGGGGACGCGGCTTTTCCGTTAGGGGAAAATTTGATGAGGCCATATCCTGGCCGACAATTAACAAAAGAAAAGGAAGTCTTTAATAAAAGACTATCAAGAGCACGCCGTGTGATTGAAAATGCATTTGGTATCCTTGTAGCTCGCTGGAGAATCTTATTTACAACTATTTACATGATACCTACAAATGCCGAAAAGGTTGTGTTAGCATGTGTCGCGCTACACAATTTCTTGCAGTTAAATAAAGACAGTGCCAGAACTTATTGCTCAGAGTATTATGTTGACTGGGAAGATGAATATGGAGTAGTTCATCCAGGCTTGTGGAGAAATGAAATAGAGGGCAATATAAATTCTATTCGTCCTTCCCGAACCCAGCACAGGTACGGAGGTCAAAGGGCTACTGAAATGAGAAACCAAATTTGTAATTTTTTAAATAGTAACCCGTTACCGGATACAAACATTTAATAAAGTTCTGGTAAAAGTTAACAAAAACATACTTCTGTTTTTAAAATAAAATAAAATAATAAAATAAAGATTATATAAACGTAACAACAAAAACATACTTCATATCAGGCATATCAGAATCTTAACTACTAATAAAGGCACTTAGGAAGAAAGGCACTAATCTAAACATTGATTACTCTACTCGTGAATATGTTCACGTCTGAGCTTCATTACTAAATTGAAGATTTGTGTTCGTGCAACGTCTTTGACAATGGAAGGGAGACCTTTTATTAATCCTACTATAGATCTCATAAATGTAATGTCCACATCATCTTCGACTTCTCTTTTGTTTTGGGTGCTGCTGTCAAAGTTCTCTAGAGTTGTTTTGAACTTGTTGCACACTTCTTCGAAGGGATTTTTCCGTTTCCTTCTTGTTTCTGTACATGTTGAATGAGTGGTGCTCTGAGATTCGCAGTTATCACCAGGTACGTCCAAGTCTTCAGTATCTTCACATATAATTTCACTCCACGGATTATTACTTCTTGTTCTATAAATTTGAAAACACAAATGTTGTTTTATATATCTTCTTAACTTTTAGTATATATACTCACTCTCGTGGGCGTACATGATCCTTTAAAAATACCAACAGTTGAAAATATGCCCACTCATCCTCGTCATGCGCACCACTACCTGATGGAGTGTCCTTCTTTTTTAACTCCTTAGTGAACCTTTCCCGCAATAGTTTCCACCTATTTTTGCATTCTTCAACTGCAATTGAAAAGAAATTTTAAAAAAAAAATATGGTGGGTACATTTTCAGAAGTCACCTGATTTTCCTGTTACTTTGCTTATTTCAAGCCAGTTTTTTTCTTTTTGCCCTTTATTGTGATATAAAGGATGGCGCTTATCATATAGGGACTTAAAACTTCTCACCGAATTTATCAACAATTCGTAAAAATTCTCACACTCAATATCCATTTCTGTTTATTTATTTCGAAACGTCAAATTTGCATATGCAATGTGCCGTCGTGAACGTACAGACAAAAGTTAACGAAACGAAATAAACTTTAACGAAAGTGTCATTATTCCCATTGTGGGTTGCCACTATGATATGAATATGTTGGTATGATTGCACATAAGTCAACATATGCTAGATTATGCACATTATGGTTGAGCCTTAAGAATATTCCAAGATAAAAGTTTCCGCCTCTTTTTAGTTTTTTGTTGATACTCATGAAGGGTAACTGATACTTCAGTTTCGATTCAGTCTGTCATCCGACACAGCTTTTTTAAAACGTTTTCATTAGCTCGCTTTCTTGTCTGTCTGTTTGTTTGTCCGGTACAAATTTTGCAATCGATTTTTTCAATACTTCTGGTTTTCCGATCATGCTGGCCGTCTAAAGAGTGGTTATTACCATTTTCTTCACAACCCCCTCGACATTAGTGCTGCACACGAGACGAGACTTGTTTCGAAATCGTCTCGTCTCGATTTTCGAGACGAGATCGATCCGAGACCTCCAGATTAAAAATCGATACGAGACCGAGACTACCATTCGAGATCTCGCAAGATATCTCGAGGTCTCGAGATCGAATCGTTATTTTGAAATCGTATCGACACCAACTATTTCAGTATCTTGACGCTGCGCTCTTTGACGAGCGCAACATTCGGCGCTAATACATCTCTTGAGCAGGCTGCGGAGACAAGGCGAAGAGTACGCATTCCATAAGCATTTAAAAGTCTATTCCAAAGCAGAAGAGGTATTTTACTGTCATTTCATTTCAATGAATTTAAAATAAAATGGGTTGAAATGAAATGAAATGACTGTAAAATACCTCTTCTCTTTTGCAACGGACTCTACGTAAATGTAACTCTACACAAATTAGCTTTCGATTCATTGATCCCCTCTACCCCGCCCTGGTGCCACTGCAAAAGGCAAATTTACGTGTCTACGTCTGGGAAGTGACTACCATGGAAATATAAGGAATATTTGTATACAATTTCATTAATATGGCACATATTGATATTTCTCGAAATACAGAAGACTGAGCAATTTGTATTATTGACAGTGAAATTCGAGACTTTTCGAGACGAGACGAGACTTTTCGAGACGAGATCGAGACGAAATCGAGACGAGACCTGCAAATACCCATTTTTTTCGAGACCGAGACAAGACTGGGCCAAATCTCGTCTCGTCTCCGTCTCGTGTGCAGCACTACTCGACATGGGTATCAAATAAAAGGGTATGATAAGTAGAATACAATAAGCTATGCGGCGTCATTCTAAATCCAACTTGAATGCTCTACGCGTTGGTGAATTGAAGGCCCCACATTTTGTTCTATTGCTGTCAAAAATGTTGATAGAGGCATCTGGCGATTTTGATTTCCATATAGAGTAATTCCCATATATCCAACTTGTGCACAAGTTGATGGACACAACACAGCCAGTCCTGAAAATTTGAGATTGTGAATTTGTAATAGCTATGAAAATATTTGTAAGATTTAACACGAAAAAACGTGGGGCTACTCTACACTCTCTTTACTATTGTCTATAGCAGGGGTGGCCAACCTTTTTGGAAGTAAGGGCGTAATTAAAAATGTTCATGAACGTTGCGGGCGTAGAAATAGGTCAGTTTCTTTACTCCACACTGGATCCTTTTTCTGTAATGTTAAATTTTGGCGATAAATACATACAAATTTCTGTCCGGTTGATCTCCAATTTGCGTTTTGGGATGTAAACGGGCTTCTATAGGTTTGAATTTATATCCCATCCGGAGTAAAAATCTGACTCGCCCGCACTTAGCATGAAACAGGTACGGTAGGTAGGCCTGAGTAAAAATTCTACTTTTCCAATTGCAGCCCGCTACAGACACGAACGGAATAGTCCAAACGAAGCACGGAACGCTCACACTTTTTTAGATTAAAGGGAGAAAAATTGGGGATTTAAAAATTGTGTAGGACGAAGAAAACGGCCATTAAGCATACTCAGTAAACGCGTTCTCGTTCGATTACGCAGGTCAAGCAGCATTGCACGTGGTTAGTACTTATTTGGGGGACCGGTTGGTAAAACGACGTATGTATTTATAACGTGTCGCAGCCAAAAATAGATAGTCCAGGCGCTAGAGCAGTGAGACATATAAATTTTGGTTTTGGCGTGATGTAACGGACTTTTTTGGTGGAATTGGTCAGGAATGGCATCCCCAACAATATCTAGGGGGTGCGCAAACATGAAAACGCCTGGAAAATTTATGGGAGCCCAAAAACTGAAAAATTCACGAAAAATTCCCTGTTTTTTGACCTTTCTTGATAAATATTTCTTAACGAAGCCTTCTAGGCGAAAAGTTTGTTGGATATGATTTGTTCGTTATTGGGTTTGCTAAAACTTAGCGTAAGTTTGATTTTTGAAATTTGAATTTTTACATTGCAAAATACCGAAAACTGCGAAAAATGGTACCCTCACTTTAAAGTTATACCAACAAAAGAAAATACCATTTTTTTTCAATGTTATTCTGGCATTAGGTAGTTTAAGGTATGTTTAACTTATATCCAAAACATGATCACTGTCTGTCAAACAGTTTTTGCATAATGGATTTTGCAATTAAGTGATTTTAAAAAATTCAATTTGTTGCATGCTTTAAGACTCACTTTACAATATCCAATCATAAAACTGCTGTTTTTTAAATTTTTTAAATGTATTTTAATTTTTTGAAAAAAAACCCCTTAGCTGCAGAATAGCGCCAGAAATGCTCGGCGCGTTTCAAATTCGCTCGAAAAACAGCTAAATTGGTGCAATAGAAACTGAGTCCTTTTTCGAGCGAATTTGAAACGCGCCGAGCATATCCGAAGTAATGATATTTTGCAATTTTTTAAAAAAAATAAAAACTAAAAAAAATTAAAAAACAGCAATTTTATGATTGAATATTATAAAGTGAGTCTTAAAGCATGCTTAAAAAAATCAGGACCAACATGGGAGCTTTTTCTTTGGCGCTGCAACAAATTTAATTTTTTAAAATCACTTAATTGCAAAATCCATTATGCAAAAACTGTTTGACAGACAGTGATCATGTTTTGGATATAAGTTAAACATACCTTAAACTACCTAATTCCAGAATCACATTGAAAAAAAATGGTATTTTCTTTTGTTGGTATAACTTTAAAGTGAGGGTACCATTTTTCGCAGTTTTCGGTATTTTGCAATGCAAAAATTCAAATTCCCCCCAAACCCAATAACGAACAAATCATATCCAACAAACTTTTGGCCTAGAAGGCTTCGTTAAGAAATATTTATCAAGAAAGGTAAAAAAACAGGGAATTTTTCGTGAATTTTTCAGAGTTTGAGTTCCCATAAATGCCATTCCTGACCAATTCCACCAAAAAAGTCCGCTACATCACGCCAAAACCACTGGAAACAGTCCAGCCCTGGACTAAGAGTAATGCCTAGGCTAAGGCGGTTCGCAGGAATGTCAAAAAAAATACTCATCGATTCTCAAGGAATCGAGTCCTTTTGAAGGAGTAAAAAGTACTTATTGAGTAATTTACTTTCGATTCTGCTCATGCCTATTTAATCGAGTACTCTCCACCGATTCCGTATCCCTAATTAGGGGTCCTCGTACGCAGGCGCGGATCTAGAATTTTGTTTTGGGGGGGGTCACGGAATTAAAAGTGGCGGAAAAAATTTCTACTCCTAAAAAAACAAAAACAAAATTAACAAAACGAACAAAACTAACCGAATTTTCTGGTGGATTAAAACAAACTTGCCCTACGAAAACGTGCCCTAATGTGTTTTTGAGGAAAACGCGCCCTTTATGGCGAGTGCAGCTAACTTCAGAGTTTGCAAATTAAAACATATAGACAGAGTATCGATCAATATTTTGTTGAACTTGAAGGTAATTTTTTAAGGTTGTTTTTTTAATTTGCAAAAAAGTTGGGTCGGTTTTGGGCGTTTGGTTATTTTTTGTTTTTGTTTTTTGAGTTGGGTCTATTTTGGTTTTTAAACAGCGAGCGCTTTTGGGCAGTGCCGTGCGAGCGCTTTTGGGCATAAGTGCAAAGTGTGCAGCTTCACAGGGCCCCTCGGGTTTGCGGCCTCGCGAGTAAAAATTGCTTTGGCAATAAAAATCATTTGAATTCATTATTTGCATTTTTACTTCATCGAATGGGCCACATAAATGAGTATGAGCCACAGAAATCAACATATGGGCCATAATTTTGTGACGGGGATGGGTGTCTGTGCAGGACAGACCGCGAGCGAAGCGACCGAAAAAATTTTTTGGACTCTCAATTGCACAGAGCCTCTCAATTGTCTGGCCGCGGCACTGCTTTTGGGGGGGGGGGTGTCATGACGCCCGTGACCCCCCTTGAATCCGCGCCTGCTCGTACGACTGACCAAACGCGCAACTGAAATTCTAAAAAAGCTCATGGTAGCAGAAATTTCAGGAAAGATACTAGTAGGAAGATCTAGAACTCTGTGAGGGCTGATGCAGAGGCAATTCGGAACTGGAGATATGATACAAGAGACCGTCAAACTCGGAGAAATGTCCTAGAGGAGGCTAAGGCTCGATTTGGTTGTGGCCCCATTGTATGGGCGGAACTAAATTTTCGCTCAATTGAATTTTACTAAAACACGCCATGAATTTTCTCCCAAAACCTAAAACTCCAAAATCCGAATATTTTATGTAATGAAATTTTTGTATGAATGACAACCGATTTTAGGTTTCCGAACTAGAAATTTTAATACAAACAACTCAAGGACAGTAAGTAAAACATTAAGATACTATGTACTCTGCAATCAGCAATGAAACGTCATTAATACATCGTATCTTCAATGACGCCTCTTTCTGATGCTATCACCGCTTCAACAGAATTTTATGTTGAGAGGGCTCTTGACGCACTGAAACTGCTGCAATAAAGCAAATCATAATAAAGCCTTAAAGATAGATCTGGGTTCGTTTAGCATGGATAAAAACATAAAGGAATAAACCATAAGCAAAGAATAAAACTTTCAACAACAATAAGCAATTCTACGCTAAAGGGCGTGCCCTAATCAAGATCGTAATCTTTTATAGCTTACAAACAAGAGAAAGTAATGAAAACTGCTTCATCATATTTAAGCTTCATCAGCGCAGCTTCTTCTCCGCGTAGAAATGAGTTCCCTTTCATTTCCATAGCAATCAATCAAAGTCCTTATTCTGAGGCAATTAGAGCCCCGCGGAGACTATTCTTTAGCACTTTATTAGAGTTTAATTGCCGCCAAAGATGATAGTGGCAATCTAATAAATTCCCGAAAATGCGTGAAGAGCCACCGCTCGCGGAGGAGCCGTTTGGGGCCGCCGTGTAATGTTAAGCGTAGTAGTGCTGTTCACTATTATTTTTTTTTGTTTCACCCCAGCATTCGTTCAATTTGTAATTGCACTCGGTTTGGCCTTGACTTTGATGTTGAACTTTGCTTTGATTCCCTACGCCCCCCGAAGACGGTGGCGCGGAGGAGGAGACCTGAAGGAATGAATTGAGTAATCCGCCGACCAACGAAACGCTCCAGCAAACCAACCGAACCGGTTGAGATCACTGAATTTTTCGGAATTTCATGTTTTGCGCCGGTTAAGCACTTTCAATGCCATGAAAATTGGTTGGAGATCAGCTGATTAATGCTCCCCAATGATTCTGCCAAAGGTGAATAACTCCCAATGGTGTACATTACTTCTCTCTAAAGGGTGTTATGATGAATATTACTCCACAGTTAGCCGCTGTTAACTAAGGTCCGAGCTGGACTCTCTATTTATCTATTGTCAACAAATGGACTCAGCATCGTCACTCAAAGTCCTTGAATTTCCTGAAATACCTTCAATGTTAGGATAGCAATTATTCATTTTTCTAAGACTATATCGTGCCGACTGAAGACTTCAACGTAAATTAATAGTAACGGCTATCGTGAGAAGATAGTGAACCTGTGCGGTTCTTTAGTGGATATCCACCCACGAAAGGTAACATGAAAGGCCTCTTTTCAACCTATAGACATGCAATCTTCTCGTGGATAAACAAACTCCCTTCGATGGGGACCTTGGTACTTGGATAGTATAGTTGGGGATAGTTGCTGCAATTCGCCGACTTTGAGAACGGTGAGTTGCGGGATACATGATATGTAAACAGGAACTGACATTAAGAATGTTTCTTCATGCGTTTAAGAAGATTTCTGCAAACTTCTTCAATTTTACTATCAGCATAAATGTGGACATTTGCTGAGATTTGTTAAAATGTGCACGAGTTCAAATCATGCATGGATGTGATCGCTCAAGTGTGATATTTTAGCTTTTTACTATGTTGGAACGTATTTTCAATATTCAATTTTGATACGCATCGTTAATTTTTTGATTTAAATGAAAATTTGTAAAGATTTAAATGAAAATTTGCATGGAACGTTACTTCAAATTAGACCGCACACCGCACACGCCATGACCATAAAACAAACCTGCGAAACATAACCGAAAGGCTTTGAGATTGTATAACTTCGAATAGACATTTTAATCTTTTTAATCACTGAGCGAGGAAGTAGGACCAAAAATACCACAACCATCTCTTGGCCTATTGTACTACAACCCTGATATTTAAGGAAAAACCTTAAGGCCAGAGCTACAGGTTTGGTCCTCTGCGTTTCCGATTCGCCATAGATAGAAATGTAGACTGTTAAGTGCTCTGTAACCGACCATTCCAAACGCGAATGTTGTTTTACCGTCGCCCAACTAAGTACTAACCACGTCCAAGGCTGCTTGACCTACGCAATCGATCGGAAATCGGTCTATTGAATATGCTTGCTAATGCCACCTTTTATGGTCTCCAAGAAAATTGCAAGTTTTTTTCGTCCTTTTCAATTTCTTAAAGCTCCAATTTTGCTCCTTTCAGTCTAGAAAAAGTGTGAGCGTACCGTTCTTAGTTTGGACTATTCCGTGCGTCTTTTATTGATATGTGCCTGCAGCCAACTCTATTTGGAAGAGTACTGTTTTTAATCATTCGTACCGTGCCTCATTTGGGTGACATACCGGCGTTTTGACGCTGTGCGTGCCTGTTTCAGGCTAAGAACCAGCGAGTCCTTTTTTTATTTGGGACGCTATCAAAGCTTTTGCCAGGCTTTCCTCCATTCATTGCCTTCAAATAACGCTAACTTCATTGAGGATATTCAGCTTAGCAATCCCATAGCTTGTTTCTATGGACCCTTATCACTCTCATTGCCGCTGGGCAAGTTTTCATAGAAGCATGCAGTGTGTCTGCTGCATGCGCTTTAATGTGCCGCTACTTGTTCCACCGATAACCAAGATGCCAACAACATCTGCGTTACCTTGGGTGAAAAAGTTTTTGGCACCCAATAGTTTTATGAGTACATCGACGACAAAGCGCACCGAAGAAGGAATACAACTCTTTCTTCTGAACTACCTGTTGTTATGGAGCCATCCAGAGACCCCTAAAAATAAGTGATCACTATAATTGATCTCTTGTATATCTCATTGAAGCATTGTTTATTCATGAGCTGCACTTAAGCTACTGACAGAAACAGGCGCAAAGGCGGTGCGGACATTGGCTTCGCGGTATGTGGCGACTTTTCACTGACATGATGTTGCGGTGTCGGCGGCGCGCTCCGACTTTGAACACAACAACGAAATCAAAGTGACAAGTGGACGTGGTAGGAAAAAAATTGAAGAACCTGAATGATTTACATAAAATTTTTCTATCCTACAGGACTTGTCTTTGTTTTAGGTGCTAATTTAATTACCATAATTTGGAAAAATAAAGATTTTCATTAAATATAAAATCCAACAAATTTGCTATCCCACCCAACACCAACACACGACTCCAAACATATTCCCACCACCATCAAAACACGACTCAAAACACAAACATCTCTTGACACTACGCGGCGGCAACGCGCAAAGAGTAGAAAGTACCCAGTGGGAAAAATTGCGAGCGCTGTTCAGGGGAGCTTACTTTGAGCGCTGTTAAATATGCTCCCGAGGGAGCATTACCGGAGCTTTCATAAATTTTATAGAACGAAGAAAATGAGCGATTATCTTGATGACCATAAAGGGTGGCACTAGCATTCCCAATGAACCGGCTCTCGTTCGATACGGAGGAGAAGCAGCTTTAAAAGCGGTTAGAATTTAGTTGGGGGACTGCTTTGATAAAACCACACTCGCGCTTGGGAAGGAAAAGGCAATTGCAAAAGATAAACAAAATAAAAGCTTTTCGATACCCGGATAACATATCCACAGGCGTCCATGAAAATTCTTTACTAAAAAGCTTTTTTATAATGCTCCTAGAACGCTTTTGCGTTTTTATGCTCCCCTGCAATGACATGCAATGTTAAAAAGTATATGGAACTGGAGCGTAACGGGAGCGCTGTAAGCTTTTTAAGGAGTGCTCAAACAGCGCTATTGGAGCCCTCCATTTCCCGCTGGGTAAAGCAACTTGCGCGGTGTGTGCGTAGCGTAAAACAGCATTTCGTTAGTGCGCATTTGAATACACTACTTCTATTCTCTCTGTCATTGCCCGCACGGCGTTTGCGCCTGTTTCTGTCAGCAGCTTTAGGCTACTGACCGTCTTTAAGACCTTTTACACACTCCTTTAGGCCTTATGCTGTAAACATTCTAAGGGCGACGGCGAAATAATTTTCATCGCCTATGGAAAAAGTCCCGACGAAATTGGTTATGTGCACACACTAAGAGCGACGGCGACAAAGATAACAACTTCGATAGCCGAATATACTACACACGTACACAGGAACTCACGATAATACCAACACAAACACCCATACCATTGCAACCAAGGAACTACGACAGGTCACTGCTACGAAATACAAATTAGATGGTCGCCATCACAGTGGTGTGCAGAATGTGCACCTTCATACAAAGCCATGTATTCTATTGCTTTTTGACAGTCGCTGTGTAAAGCGATTCGTCGGTCGCCCTTAGTACGTTTTCAGCATTAATCTTGCTTCGCCAGTTTGGCGAAACCTGGGTCTCTCAAGGGCGACACATGTCTACCTGACATGTGAATGCCAGAATCAACTTTACCTATGATTTCCTGGTGATATCTGACAGTAGCTTTCCCTTTGAAAGGGCCTGTTAAAACTACGGTGACCATTTTTACCGTAACATAATGCGGGACAGTTAGCGTCCATCGCGTACGAAGCAGACGTAAATACGTGAGCGTGGAAATCTGTTTGGAAAAAATCCATTATGTACATTTTATTTTTATATAATATTTATTTAAATAGTAAACATTGATTAATTTATAGCCTTAGGAAAAATGAACAAACCAAAACTAATATTTACTCACAGAGTGAATTTGTTTCAGAAATTCATCGCAATGTTCTACTCATTTTTAAAATCTTCATATTGTACTCAAAATTGAACTTCGTTATAATCATTGTGGGTATCTAAACTAGTATTTATTCAGCAGCAGCGAAACCCTTTTTGGAAGTTAATCTAGTCTACACTGGAATTTTTTCATCGCGAGTAACTTTCTTGTTTTTACACGGCGATATCTGTGTGCGTATCGATAATTAACTTCCCAGCAAACGAAATTTTAAGATATCTTACCGAATTCGTTACGAAAATTCGTATATTTCTCCCGAATTCGCAATCGATTTCTGAACAAATTCGGAACGAAAAATATATGAAGGGGTTGAGACGACATCGTTACAAAAATTCTTTTCGAATTCGTTACGAAATTTAGTAAAGATTTAGCAAAGCTTTTTTTTATTAGGGGTAAAAAGCTTTGCTAAATCTGTACGATGTCGTGTCAACCCCTTCATATATTTTTCGTTCCGAATTTGTTCAGAAATCGATTGCGAATTCAGGAGAAAGATACGAATTTCCGTAACGAATTCGGTAAGATATCTTAAAATTTGGTTTGCTGGGAAATTGAATTATAAAATAAATTCACAAAAAGGCCACTTGCGCACTTCACTCAAAGACTCACGACTTTCCTACTTCTTTAAGAAAATTTGTTACCGGCTTCTTTGTGACATTGTTGCGAAATTGTTTTCCGAATTCTTTTTGAATTAGTTTCGACTAATCGCCACATACAAAGCTTTAGTTTTTGCTGTTGTATTACTTCCGAAAACCTTTCGACTTGTAGGAATTCGGAAAGTTTGGTTTGCTGGGATACACAAAAGTTTTGGAAATTTACAAAACTATGAAGTGAAAGCTCCAATACTGATTGTATTTTTACATCCCACAAATTATGTAAAAATGTAAAGTAAATTATGTAAAAATACGTAAAGTAGAATTGGAATATTCCCAATAATTTATATTGCAAATTTACAAAACTGCTTGTGAATAAAACTTCCAGTATTTTTTTTGTAAAATTACTACAGAAATTTTTTACAGTGTAGTTGCATTAAAGAGTTTATTTTTCAACCTATTATCAAATGATGATTTGACTTTCCTGATGGTAGATTTACAGGAATTCCTTACTTTGATGTACTTTTGGCGGAACGATTAACTCGGAGAAATCATATCGAAGTTCTTTCCTTCTTTGGGTACTTAAAATTAACATAGCTCTGAATATGCTTATTACGTGTGGTAGTAATACTTCAAGTAGAGCTTAAAAGATACAATCACATCCAGGTGTTTTAAAGTACTTGAAGGTATTATTAATAGTCCATTTTTCTGTAGAGTCTTTATTTTGTTTCAAGAGAGGCTGGGGCGGTTTCTACCCTCACTTCTGGGAACTCAGTCTAATCGGTAAGCACCTCGCAATCAGAAAAGTGCCGTGTCCAACCGAAGTTGGAGTGCATCATTTACCATTCAGGCACGAGGGACCATGCTTCTGCAGCCAAAATATTTGCTGCAAGTTTGCTATGACATATTTTACACGATGAAACACGAAAGAAAAAGTTTCCTTCAAGCTTGCTCGGTTTGATGGGGAGAGGTGAGAGAGGGCTTGAGGGAACACGGGTCTCCGCACGCCTCCGTTGCCAAAAAGTAAACTTTTGTTGCAGAAGCAGGGTCCCCCGTGTATGAATGGCCATTCTGGTCCTTGGTGTAATTCCTATTGTTATTTTTAAGAATACCTATGCCGTTGGAGTGATCTGTCGCTAGACCCTTTTGAGGCGAACTGTTGTGGAGAGCTTATCTTTGCTATTGAAAAGTTTCCTGACTTCTTTTCTGCGACTTTTCTAAATCCCTGTTCCATGACGGTAAATCTCTCCAAGGTGGACAGAATATCTGCTTCTGTCGTATCGGAAAAGAAGCATTCTAGTTCTTCTAGTGCTGCGGCACTTTACACTTGGCTGTTCTGAAATTGTCAGAAAGGAGTGAAACAAACAACAAATAGAGGTTCGAGAAACTTAAATATTTAATAAACTACAATTAATTCTTGTCTTCAATTTTATAATTACTAGTATCGCCCATTGGTCGATATTCGACCCTCTCTCCATACAATTCTCTCAATCCGTTCCGTTAAAGTTTGACGTCTACGCATTTCAAATACCTCAGTAATAATTTAATTGAACTATTACCACTTTTTAATTTCTCTATCAGTTCTAAACAAAAGCAAAAAAATTGTTTTAAGGGCCTGTGCGAATAGTGACTAAGGGCTTGTGCGAATAGTAACTAAATTGATGACCAACTAAATTTTGCAGATTTTGTGGATAATGTAGGGAATTGCTGTGTGAATTCTTTTGATGACTAAGTTCTGTCAGTTATTCAAAAATTTAAATTGTAACCATAACAACAATTAAAAAAGTTTAATTAAAAACTACATTATCATCTAAAATCGTATCTTTGAACAAAACTTTCTTCATTTAAAAAACACCATCGCTTACCGTGATATTTTGATAATAAATTCCACTTTGTTTTATTATTTATTTTTTTATTTTTTTTAATTAAAATTTGCCGGGACGGTAAAAATCTCCACAGAAAGAAAAACCTTTTTTCAACATAAGCGGAATGACGCTGACATGCAATCGCACTGCGGCAAGAAAAGTGGCACAACTCAAAAATTGGCTGGTTTGAGTTATTGCCGCCAGGTGACTGTTGGCACTTTTCTTGCCGTACTGCGATAGTATATGTATTTATTTCTAATCTAGTTTGTTGAAACAAAAACAAACAAAATTTTGAAATGCCAATTTGATTTGTTTAAAGCGTAGTGAAAAGGAAGTACGGCAAACTTTCGCTAAGCAATCTAGGCTCATGAAATTTAGTCGATTCACAAACCTTAATAATAAATTTTTATATTCGCCTGTTTATATGCTAACCGTAATTTCTACCTTATATTGTTGTTGTCCTTTTATTATTTTATATTGGGAAATGTAATGCTCATTTCTGAGTGGCAGAATTGAGATAAATGAATAATTCTTGTTTTGTGCACACCTTTACGACTCCGACTTCCATAAAAAACCAGTTTGAGGAAAATCGGTTTAGTGGAAGTCGGATAAAATGCTGTACAAAAAAAGTGCTTGCGTATTATATTGACAAATGACAAAAGTCTCGGTTCAGGAGGTAAAAAAGTTGAATGATCTGTTTTAGATGCTCCAAAGTAGTTCCAGCATAAGCGCGGTCCGTGAGTCAATGAGTAACTTTGTCTTCGTGGTTGGTCTAAACATTGAACTACTGTCCTTCTTTTTCATTACTTTCGTCCATGTTTCACACACTCTTTTCAAGTAAATCACTGCAGTGCTCAACACAAAATTCTTTAGAATTACCAACAACAAAAAACGCAAATAAAGAACCAAATTCTAATTAAAATTTACATTTCTAGGCTGATGAATGACACAAACAATCTTCTTTCTTCTATATCAAAAGTTCTTCAACCTTTTTTTTCGTTACAATCTCTAAGAAAATAAGTGATTTTTTTTTTCGTTTAATTAAATTCTGTATTGTAAACATAAAGGTCAAAGATGAACAGAACAGAACAGAAAGGTAAGCAATGAACTCCCGGAAATAATGGCGCATCACACGGGCATAGCATCTTCGTAGGAACTTCGTCTATCATCCAAAAGTTCAGTCTGTGGCATGGAAGGTCAATGAGCCTATTAAAGAGATTCCAGCTTCAGAATGATGCTGTCTATGCTGCCGTCAGTTGTTAATCAACTCAACGTTAGAAGATTCATCTTTGTTGGTAAGTTTTTAAGACCGGTCAATCTCTCCACTTTCGCGGTAATCCAGATTAATGAACCCACAACAAAAAAAGAAGGAACAGCAGTAGCAACAATAACAACAGCAACAACAACAACAACAGCAACAAAAACAATAACAGCAAAAACAACAACGAAATAATTTCAATTCTAAGAAGAGCAAACACATCAAGGATTATAGGTGGAGCGGATTGAAGTAAGCGAGGAGCAGAAAGAGTTTTTTTTTTAAATTAGAGACAGTTTTTTAGATAACACACGGCAATTATGTCTAAACACCGTTAGATAACACCGATAAATATATTTCCGAAATGTGCAAACTCTTTTTTGTTTCCTTCTTAATTCCTTTAGATCTGAAATAGGTCGCGGCTAAATTTAAATCTTATGTCACCTGACGTACCTGTGTAAAGTCATCGCTGGAATATTCAAATTTGAGATGTGAATCTGTAAACAAAAACAGCAGCAGCATTTCGAGAAAGACAGATGCCCACAAAAAAACACCTGAGACCAGATCTTTACCTTGCGAGTTCCTCTAATTCTGCAGGTATGACACCAATTAACACCACCGATGGGGTCAAATTCATTTTGGGTGGTGATCATATCTCCCAGCAGCAGGGACAAAGAGAGTGCTCGGCTTCTTCCACGGTGTGATGATTTGATCTTCTGGGAATGATGGGCTTATCTTGTTGCTCGTTTTGTTGTTCTTGCTCGAGTATCTTCTCACAGGGGATCAATGACAACAAATATCGCAAAGCCTCGCGAAATCGTTATAACATTCCGCAGTTTAACGAACTCTTTCTGGATGGTTGGCGCTCCGGTGTTGAAAAAAATACCAACGGTTCCAGATAAACGAGTAAGGTACCATCGGGGCAAAAAAATAATGCCCACATCATGGCTTGATGGTGATGGCTTTCAGTTCGCGGTAGACAACCTGTTTCTGCTCCTCGGCAATTGTCAGTTTCGGGGTGAAAAGCTCCATTGAATGATAATGGGTGGACTTTTGTGATAATGGCGAGCATAACTTTAGTTCATTAACTATGGGACAAAGGCTTTTTATGCCGGATAAATTAAGTTTTATTAATGTAGTTTGCTGGCTTAACAGTTTTATTGCAGTTTTGTAAATGCCCATTAATAAAAAAAATTGATGGAGTTATGCTTTATAAATGGCGCAATCGGAAACCAATTAATTTTTTCCGCCGCTTCCTTGCAATCAAGCCATCAGACTCTTAATCATCGGTAGCTAGTCGAGCTAAAACTTAATCAGTGTTCTACACTATAATCTTCGGAATTTATTGTTGTACAAAATCATAGACAGATATTTAGTGAAGTAACAAAGTCCAATTCACAATCACCCATTTACTACTAATGATAAGAAAACGCGCTTTATTGAATTTAAGGATCATTAAGTTATAAAGAATTTCACAATCATTCTGATCATTTTTATAAAACAGTATCGGCAAATTATACACAATTTGCATACCATCCTAGAATATTGCCGGCTTTGGTAGTCTAGAGGTTGAGGAATCCGACCACGATTGCAAAGGTTCGTGATTCGAATCCACTCCGCAACAAGGTTCGTTGCCTTTCCCTAGATCGTAAGCAAATAAAAACTTGGTCGTTGCAAGCACTAGATTTGCGCATAAAGCCACCTTGATATCTCCTGATGGAGCCACTTGCAAATCAAATCTTCCATGTGTTGATAGACCGACATCTCCTTTCGGACCGACTTTGACTCGGATCTCCATTTTGTTGGAATGGGGCTCCGAGAGTTTATTATAATGAAGAAAAGCTTTGTATCAGAGAATTAGGCCAAAGGCGTTATAACTAGCGCTCAGTAAGTCCTGGAAACGGGATGCTGGGAGTTAAGACGCTTTAAAAATACTGTCATTACCCGAGTAAAAATAGCATATAGTTGCCCGCAACTAGCAAGTAGCGAACAAATGCGCCTGTCACACACGTATGGAATGAAAATCTAAAAATGCGCCCATCAGAGTTATGCACGCCTCTGTTACAGATATGAATGTTTTCGTAATTGACCATTCCATTTTGAGGTAAAGTAAAAAACCTCAATTTTTCAATTTTTTGCCTTTTTTTCATAGTTGGCAAATGGCAAAATATTGAAAATTGAGATTTTTAGTTTTTTCAAAGTCCTAAAATAGACATTTTAAATAAAGTAACGAAGTGTTGCGTATGCCACAAGAAAGTACATAAAAAACCTAAAATTTAAAAAAAATATTTTACCGTACGCTAATTTGGCATAAAATGGCGGCAATTTTAAAATTTTTTCGAAAACTGCCAATTGCTGCCGTAAAAATCGAAAGTTTTTTTTGAAATTTCAACCACGTATTTATAGCAAATTACATATTTTCTCCGATTTTTATCAAAATCCGGCTAATTTCCCGTTATTTATTTCATTTTTAATAAAATAAAACAAAATTTCATACATTCTGGTTTTTTGAGGTTAGGATTCATTTTTAAAGTATTTATACCGAATCAGTTCGATAGTCTATTCATTCACGGGTATTTTCCAATTTTTTTTATTTTTCTACGACCAACAGAAGTGGAGAAATTAAACAAATAGTGTAGCATTACACTCAAAATGCATCAAAAATGGACATTTATACAATTTTCTCGTGCAGCACAGGACCGATTTTGCAGAAATTTTTTTTCGTTTTATCTTAACATATGTAAAAAAAACAAAAAAACCCAACTGTTTCATGTGCCTGTTTCAGGATATAAAAGGGCAAGTCTTACTTTGACTCGGGTAGAATTGCTGATTCCATCTCAGACAGAGATCGTAGAGATCGAGAAGACTGGTTCGGTAACGAACGCAAGCTGGGAGCTGAACGTAAGAATTTCTAAATGGCGAGCCAAATGAGGAATTGGAGGCTCCACCAATATCTGATGATAGTCCTACGCTGCCTCCACCAAGCTTAGAAAAAGTTAATAGAAGCATCAACCGGCTCAAAATAACAAGGACTCGGGTGCAAACGGCATCCCCGCGGAGCCTGGTTACATATGGAGACCCGGGTGAAAATAAGAGGCCGAAAATAAGAGAACTTCGGCGTATTTCAGGCTCAAAAATTGAATGGTAAAAGGAGCCGAAAATACGCCGAAAAATAGCCGAGGTAGTGAACATAAAGGCCCAATTACAATGAACGGATGTACGCGGATTGAAATGTCAAAGAAACGCACCGGATTGGATAGAAAACTGCACTGAATGAACGGATCTGTTCGTATTTAAACGCCAAAGTGTTTTGTGTAATTTTATAACCAATTTTCGCCTTATTATATAATAATTCGTATTCTTTTACTTCTCCTATTAATTATTCGTCTGAAAATATTTTTTAAATTATAAAAAAGAAGAAAACAAAATTCAAGTTGACTTGTTTACAAAAATTCTGACAGCCCAATCCGCCGATTTCTAAACAAACGAAAACGAATCCGCTCAGATCCGATCAAATGCGCTTGTATCCGTTCATTGTAATCGCTCAAATGGAAAACGCATGCTCGGAAAAGCACTTTGACATATCAATCCGATTCTGTTCCGCTCTAATCCGTCCATTGTAATTAGGTCTTAAGGCCGATAAAACGCCGAAATGACACCGAATATACGCCGACATGTGAATGACCATAAACCGAAAAAAGGGCGAAAAGACGCCGAAATATTTACCGAAAACAGGCCGAATAAACGCCGATGCATAAGTCCCATGAGGCCCACGCGTCGGCGTTTATTCGGCCTGTTTTCGGTGTAGTTGCAATTACACCGAAAACAGGCCTAAATATTAACATTTTATAATAGTATATATACTGAAAATAAACAATTATTTATTTTCTATAAATATATTTATCGAAATATTCTTAAGTCCAGACGTTAAAGAAATTTCTAAGTTATTTTAAAAAATAATTCAAAATATGTATTGACACCGAAAACAAGCCGAATTTTCTACGAAAATAAAAATAAATTTTCTGGTAGCGTATTATTTTTTATACAATTTTGATTTATAAAAATACTATTAAGATAAACTAGTTCCGTGCCACATGCAAATACTGTCTTATGATTGAAAACCACTCTCCAAAGATAAATATTCAAATTACTACGAAAAAAGTCATTTTTACGATTTTTTCAATTTTCCGGTCATTTTTTCCATTGCAGTATACCATTTTTTTTACCATTTATCGAAAGTAGACGTAACAACGAGTAAAGACTCAACTATAATGCACGTAAGAAACGCACGTCATCTGGGCGCTCTCATGGAAATTAATGGGTTCGGCCATATTGGACGTACGTCGGTCATATTTTGTTTCGTTAAGTTTCGTTAAACGTAAAAATGCGAAAAGAACGCGCGCTCAACGTACGTTTTGTGAGAATTTTTAGTTAAATTGATGACAGCTGATTTTTTTTGTTGTTGTTTTGTGGGTTTTAAAAAACAAGAAAGAGTATGGAAAATGTTGTGCTTAAAATTTATGTGAGTGATTTTGATGAGAAATTCATTATAATTGAAAATAAACACGATTATTTTTAATATGCATTAATCTTTGCAATATGCATTAATCTTTGGTCAAGTTTTAATAGTCAATGAATAATATTTATGCATTTTAATAATTTTAAACTTGTGAACACTTTCCGTATACACAAACCATTATACGTTTTTGACGAAAGTTTGATATTTACGTCCGTCGGCTGACGTGCATTTCTTACGTGCATTATAGTTAGGCTTTAAGTGAGCCAAAACAAAACTTTGTAGGAAGCGTAGTTTTAAGAGGAATCGAAGTTAAAAATTGCGCTTTTTTTTTAAAAAAAATTAAATTTAACAACAATCTCTGAATATTTCCGTCTAAAAAAATTACTGCATTTTTGCAACACTAAAAGGTATCTTTTGCCAAAGTTTCAGCTTCATAGATTTTTTTTGTCAAAGATAAAAATTAAAAACCGAAAAACCGATTTTCCGCCATTTTTCGCAAAATTTTGAGGTGAGGATAAAAATAGTACACACAAAAGTTGTAGATCTTTTTATTTCCTACAACTTTTACATTTAACTTTTTTCGATAGGATGCACAGTTTAGCCAGAAAGCGCGAAAAACGGTTGTCATCCCCTAAACCCCCCCCCCCATTCCACCCCGGATAGCAGCTGCCGGTTCGATTTATTTGAGGGGGTGGGGGGGAATTAAATTTGCAGGTTTACACACGTCCATACTATGAGTAGTCGGACATTTTTTATGAAGTGGGACATTTAAAAAATTTGCGGCCGCAGTACAATTTACTGCCGGGTAATGCCGCGGTACACAGTACGAGTTAGCATGCGAGCTGGCCTAGTCAGTTACTACAGTGCAGCTACTTGCTACGTTTGACTGCATCATACGAATTAGTGTCATGTTCGTGTGGATCAGTACCTCGCATGCGAGTTACTACAACATTTTTTGTTTTTACTCGCCTCTCGCCTTCCCAACACGCCACAAGCACCAGCTCGCATACGACTCGTACGTCAAACGGCACGGAATTGGGAAATGACAGTAGCTCGTAAACCAGGGACTATGCCATTTTCATGGCATTCTTCGATACTACTGAAATTTTTTGAAAGCTATTGGCATGCGAGTACACAAGTGCATTCACTGTCAGGCCTGCAAATCGTACTTGTGTGACCGGCCGAGGCGAGTCGAGCTACTGTCATGCGAGTACACAGGTGCAGTAGCTGTCCACTGTCAGGTCAGCAACTCGTATTGTGTATCCACGCCTTAAGGGACAAATGTACTGCCTCGCGTAAGGAGCCTATACCCGTGTTCTAAAAACAGTCACAAGTCACAACTCAATCACAAGTGTCTGGTGAGTTGCAGCTTCAGAAAATTTGGTATGGCCCTCGCCATAATGTGGAATTGTGATTGAGAATATAAAGCATCTGGTTATTTGAGTTTTTAAACAAACAGATTGACGTTGCTCGCTTGGAGGACTTGAGACTGTCATTGCGCACAGAAACAGCGAGTTTGGAATTTCCTTGTTTTACGGCCCGAGCTCTATTCTTATTTGGCAGTAACAATTTTGACAAATCGCAAATAGCTATAACGACTATCAAAATTGCCACTGTATGTATATATAGCAGATGACAAGAGTATAAAGAGCAAATTTGTAGCATCTAGGGTAGGTTTACAAATTTTACTTTGGGTTGGTACATTAACTATTGCCTGGTCGTCAGTCACTAGCGAGATTGAGGGTGCAATATGTAGTGTATTTGCCCGAGTAAAAAAAAAACTCGCCCGCAGCTAGCCTGCATCAGGTACGCACTAGCACGTACGGCACCACAGCTGGCATGCATAGCGAACAAATGCGCACGGTACATTTATACTAGGGTTTTCTTCGTCCTCTACAATTTTTTAAAGGAATACAGGCGATTTCGTGCATACCTGTGGCGGGAGCGTGGATCCCTGTGGCGGGCGAGTTTTATTTTTACTCGGGAACAAAACTAGCACGCATACTCCCGCCACAGTGATCCACGCTCCTGCCACAGGGACCCACGCTTCCGCCACAGGGATGCACGAAATCGCCTGTATTGCTTTAAAAAATTGCAGAGGACGAAGAAAAGGGGCAACTATGTTGGTGACCATAAAGGGTGACAATAGCATACTCCGTAAAAAGGTTCTCGTTCGATTGCGTAGGTCAAGCAGCATTGGAAGTGGTTAGTGTTTAGCTGGGGGACTGCTTGGTAAAACCACACTTGCGTTTGGAATGGTTTATGCCGATGCGGATGTATTTATAAATGTTCATGCCAAGGGATGGAGGGCCGAAGTGGAATTGGGTAGCCCCATGAAGCACACCCGAGCCGCGCTTTCGTGAACTTCCTACAGACCCAAGACAGAACGGCGGCCTGGAACCCAAGAAGCAGACCTGTACAGCCGCCGCTCTGCCAAAGTTTTTGGACCCGCCAGAAAATTGGAAGCACCAGCTCCCATATAATCTAGGGGGAACACTCCCATCATCATAAATTAATAAATCAAAAACTAAGCGTGGAATTGCAATTAGCCTCCTACTGGGACAACAAGCAGACCCAGACAGCCGTCGTTCTGCCCCTAAGGTTCTGGTCTCTCTAAAAGGGGCAAGGAGGGCCGGAGTGGAATTGGGGAGCCCACGGAGCATACCCGAGCCCGTTTTCATGAATTCCTTCCGAGAACAGATCAAAGGCAGGACTGCGGACGGGAACCCGGGAAGCCTTAAACAGTCAAGTGGAAACGACAAGCCACTAGGCAGACTGCTGAACTAGTTCCATCGGTCTGGCCAATAAATATGAGGTATAGGGGTGTAGTACAATAGGTCAACTGAATGACCGTGGTACTTTTGGGCCCAGTATCTAAAAAAATAAAAAAACTACTGCCTAAAAACGTCCACCTTTTTTGCAGGCTTGAGCCCCTCAGAATATCCGGGTTATTTATGTTTTGTCAGCCATATTGGATCGACCATTTTTAATTTTTTAATTTTTATGTTAAATCCGTAAACAGTACAGTACTGTACAAAAACCCTATTTTATAGATTTTCCACTTTTTTGTAACTATTATCCGCTCTGTGGGACGATTGAATTATGGTTTGGAGCTGTATGCCCGCCAGCAGAGTTAGAAATTTGTACAACATATAATTGAAAGAAATTTTAATGCATATAAATTTTTAAAAATCAATGTTTATTAAATTGGTGGTCGAATTTTTATTTAATTTTTATTCAGTGCAACGTTTTTAAGGATAAAAATGATTGTGGTTCGAGAATCCTCCAAGAAGAGAAATCCGTTCTACAAATTCGATTATAAAAAATTTTAAAGTTTTGCTTTGTTGACCAGCAAGTCACATCCATTGAAATATTATTCATAATCCTATCCGGTACGACCTAAAACACTCACTAAGCCTGACAGTAATATTCTGTGGTGTTGAAGCTACTTTTTCAGTCGATTACACCATAACCCATTAGTCTCGCATTACGTTGAAATGTTAAAAGCCAAAATCTGTTATCATCACGATTTATAACAAAAAAAAACAACTTCAATTACGACCATGACAGAAATCAAATTAAAAAAAAACACTGCCGTATAAGATTGCATCCAGGTGATTGCCCTTGGTCGAAAGAACCGAGTCCCTTACGAGGCGGAGTACCTGAATCTAAGTGAGCACAAGTTCTAAGTAACTAACAATGTCATGGATCAAATATTTTCAATGCCCATGTTTTTTAGCCTATGTTTTATGTTTTGATTAACAACTTTTCCTCATACGATAGTCGCCTAATCTGTTAACAATCATCTCGACACATCGCCTCCCAATTCCCAGCTCCCCAACTGGAACAGAACTAAAAGTCATGAAACGAAAGGAAAATTCGGAGCACAATGCACGAAATCACGATCGGTCGTTAGTGTATGCTATATATTCGCCGGTCGTGGATAGCGGCCCGAGCCACCACATTTGCGATGCATCTTGCCTAGAATCAACACTGAAGAGTGCCCCAGCCATGGAGCGAGAGCACCTACGCCGAGGTCCAGTAATTTCATCTCATCTTGAACTTAAGACTTGCATTCCAGGTCGTTGGGCACTTGGGGCCCTTTTTGTTAAAGTGCACAAGATTTATCGAAAGGCAATTTGTTCCCATGGGACAATGACTGGGGCGATCTGAAGAAAGCACAGATAATGCTGGGGCAATGGGGCTCCGCTTGCTAGCAACAATAGCTTCTTAACTAGATGGTAATTTCGACATTCTCTGGCGTATGTGTAATTAAATTATCGACATTGACCATCTAGAAAATGGACCAGGCAAAGGTTCTCTAGGGCTCACGTATTTGCTTCGAAGAGTGATTAAAGTGCAGGAAGCGCTTTAAATTTGTATTAACGGAACTGTGAAATCATCGGACTGTTCTGTACGTGATTTATAGTAATGCCCTTTTCATAAGTAAGTCTCCAGAGCTTAGTTGCTTCAGAATCAAGAAGTGTGTAGGGATTCCTTTCCTCAATGCATCACTGATCGGCGCAATTAGTGGAGATGTGCTGCAAGGTCTTCTACACACCTTGAGCTGATTCGTTAGAGTTATTTATGACATGGTTGAAAGATACAATTAGGATGCTGGAGCATAAGATTAATGTAGTAAGGTGATAAAGTTCTTCAAGCGTCGTAATTTCAGCTGTTATCGCTCTTTATTGGGAAAAAATGTCTCGCTTTGCCCAGCTGAATGAATGCACAGCTCTGCCAAACAGGAAAATTAGCACAGCTTGCTTTTGAGTGAAAAAGGTAACGCCTTAACGTTCTAGAAATCACAGAGCTGCAGTAGAACACTTACTAGGGGAGCGAAATTCCGAATCGCCTTTTCGTGGTGCTCCCTGCTTAACCAACTAACGACGGTAATAGGGTGTACATATTTCAAACCCTATAAAACCAAAATGTAAAGTTATCGTGTCGAGAGCTCCATGGCATAGGGTAGTTTTGCACTGTCGCTATAACGAGCTGCTTTGGGCTTTGGGCGCACCCAGTTGTAAATGCCTGATAAGGAGGCTCTGTCAGGATGGACCTTTTCTTTCCTACCACACTGTAAAAGGTGCAACACACTGAAGTGTGTTTTTTAACACAAAAAATGTGTTGTTTAACGCACCAAAGTGTGTTATTCAACACACCTAAGTGCGTTGTCAAGAAAAAGTGTGTTGTTTTAACACACTTTATTTGCAATTGACACGCTCTTCCGTGTTAAAATTATAACACACTTTTTGGTGTGCTAAAAATAAGTCGTGAATGATGACCTGAAATCTAAACAACACACTTAAATGTGTTGAAACAACACACTTAACATTTATTAACACACTTTGGGAGTAACAACACACTTTTGAGCTATGAAAATACAACAAACTTTTTGGTGTGTAGAATAATTTTAGTAGAGGGAAATTAAACAAAAAAAAGGAAATTTGTGATGTAGTTGGGAAGTTGGATTTTTTCTTTTTTTTTCTTTACATATCTTAAGATAAAGCGAAAAAAAAATTTCTGCAAAATCGGGCCTGTGCTGCAATAAAATAAAATAATTTTTAAATTTAAGTTGAAATTTTTTATTTTTTTCAAATTCCTAAAATGGGCAATTTTAATAAAGTAACGAAGTGTCTGCTCACAAGAAAGTACATAAAAAAACCTACAATTTAAAAAAAATTCACCCTACGATGATTTGGCCTAAAGTGACGCCAATTTTAATGTTTTTCGAAAAGTCCCAATTGTTCCCGTAAAAAAACTATTTTTTTGTAATTTCAACCACGCATTCATAGCATCAAAATACAGATTTTCTTAAATTTTTATGAAAAACCGACTATTTTCCCGTTATTTATTGCATTTTTAGTAAAATAAAACAGAATTTCATACATTTTGGTTTTTTGAGGTTAGGATTTATTTTTAAAGTATTTATATCAAATCAGTGCGATAGTCTGTTCATTCACGAGTACTTTTCATTTTTTTTTTATTTTTCTACGACCAACAGAACTGGAAAAATTAAAAAAATATTGTAGCAACGCACTCAAAATGCATCAAATCTCCATATTTATGCAATTTTCTCGTGCAGCACAGGCCCGATTTTGCAGAAATTATTTTTTTCGCTTTATCTTAACATATGTAAAGAAAAAAAAGAAAAAATCCAACGTCCTAACTACATCACTATCATATGACAATGTGTTAAAATCAAATCGCAAATATCAATTACAGACATTTATTCTGATTGTGAGCGATAGTTTTTGTTTAAAATAGATTTACCCTGCAGATTTCTAACGCTATAATTAAGAGAAAAATCGTAGGAATTATATGAATATGTTTTGGCTAATTTCGGTCGAACCTGGACAAAAAGGCTGGAAACTCACATACATTTTATGGGAATGGGGTTTTAGGCAACTCTCCGCGAATAAATAAGGCTTTTCAAAATAACTCTAGGACTATTTTTGTCCTTGTTCAAACATTTTTCGGGAACAGCCGTTTTTAAATTTTTGCGATTTACGCATAGATGTGTAGATAGGCCACAATTTAAGCCCTAGGATAAGTTTCTACGATAATTACAGTTCCTACTTCTGAAAATTTTCCATATTTCACGATTTTTAATTTTTTTTTACAAAAAAGTTGTTGACCGATTTCAATTGTCCAAAACTCAGTTTTAAGCCCTGATACCCTATTGGTTTATGGTCACCAAGATAATTTGCCGTTTTCTTTGTCCTATACAATTTCTTAAAGCTTAAATTTTGATCCCTTTAGTCTAGAAAAAGTGTGAGCGTACTGTGCTTCGTTTGTACTATTCCGTGCGTCTTTTATTTTTATTTTTTATTTTATTGTGCCACGGATTGGGGTTCTAGATTAATCTCAGAGAGCTTAGAAAAGCCATTAGAGATATGGGTTGTCATTATCTTTCTACTGGCAAACCAACCTACTGGCCTACTGACCCAAACAAAATACCTGATTTGCTCGACTTTTATATTCTCCGAAAAGTATCGCCTAATTTTATTAAATTGGAGGATAATTACGACCTAGACTCGGACCATTCTGCGATCATAACAAATTTATATGAAAGGGTCATAAAGAAACAAAACAAACCGACACTTTGTAATATGTAAATCAACAGACTGGGTAAGTTTCAAACAGGAAATAGATAATAAAATAAATTTAAGAATTAGCCTGACGTCAGATACTCAACTAGATTCTGGAACTGAAAATTTCATAAAAATTATTCAAAATGCTGCCTGGAATAACACAAGAGAGTGTAAACATAAATCTGTCATCATCATCATAAATAGCTCCACAGCCTGTTATTGGCCTTGGCTTCCTGCAACATCCTCCTCCAGAACTGTCTGTCCCTGGCTTGGAGTCTCCAATTTCTTATACCTAGGGTTCGTAGATCCTCCTCTACGCTATCTGTATATCTCTTTTTTGGACGTCCTGTGCCTCTGTGTCCGTCTGGTCTCTTGTTCATAATAATTTTTGCTATGCTGTCATCACTGCTACGTTCAACATGTCCTGCCCATCGAATTCTGCTAATTTTTATAGTTTTTATGATGTTTGGATCTTTATACAACTGATACAGTTCGTGATTGTATCTTCTCCTCCAAACACCATTTTCGTTCACTCCTCCATATATTGTGCGCAGGATTTTTCTTTCAAAGCACCCCAGGAGGTGTTCTTCGTTACTTCTTAGTGTCCAGGTTTCGGATCCATACAGTAGTATTGGCCTTATAAGGGTTCTGTATAGTTTAACTTTAGTCCTCCTTGATATGTTCCTTGTTAAGAAGTGTTTACGTAGCCCAAAATAGCATCTATTTCCCAGCGCTAAACTCCTTATGACTTCTGCCGTCGTGTCGTTATCTTTTGAGATTAGCGTCCCTAAGTATATAAATTCTTTTACACCTTCGATGTTATATGTATCAATTGTCATATTCTGGCGATCATTCCGTCTTTTGGAGATGCACATATATTTCGTTTTCTCTTCATTAATTGCTAGTCCGAATTTCTTTGCTGCTCTTTCTAGCGATATGAAGGCTTCTTTCATTGCTATGCTGGATCTGGCTAGTATTACGATGTCGTCAGCGTATGCCAATAGTTGTACCGACTTGTTGAAAATACTGCCCGCGGTGTTAATTCCTGCGTCTCTTATCACTTTTTCCATAGCTACGTTAAATAGTAAGCACGATAGGACATCTCCTTGTCTTAGTCCTACTATGGCGTTGAATGGTTCTGACAGCTCTCCTTCAATTCTTATTCTGCATATGACCTCTTTCATTGTCATTTTGGTCAAATCTACGAGGTGTTTGGGAAATCTTAAATACTCCATAGCTTTATATAATTCTTCACGTTTTATTTTATCATAGGCGTTTCTGAAGTCTATGAATAGCGAATGTATGGCTATATTAAATTCATTTGCCTTTTCTAGGACCTGCCTAAGGGTGAAAATATGGTCTGTGGTGGGGCTTCCGGGGCGGAAACCGCTTTGGTAGTTTCCTAGAGCTGCTTCTGCGTAAGACTGCAGCGTGATACCTCTATAATTACGGCAGTTTAGCTGATCTCCTTTTTTATGTATAGGGCACACAATGCTCCATTCCGTTGGTATTCGTTTCTGGGTCTATACTAGTGTTACGATTTCATGCAGGCTTAATATTACGTTTTCACCTCCTTGTTTCAATAGCTCTACTACGATGTTATCTTTGCCCGGAGATTTGTTGTTTTTTTAGCTTTTTCACTGCGTCTTGTACGTCTCCTAATGTAGGCATGTCTCCCGCTAGTTCTTCTGCTAGTTCCATGTTTTCTGTAAGGGGTTGCTCCTCATCTCGAGTTAGCAGTTCTTGAAAATGTTCACGCCATCTAGTTAGAACTAATTCTTTGGTACTTAAGATCTCCCCATCCTTATTTTTGCACATTGTTATTCTAGGCTTGAAGCCGACTCGTTGCTCCTTTACTTTTTTATATAGTTTCCTGACATCGTTTCGGTTGTTCGCTTCTTCTATTTTCAACATTTCGTTTTCCCAGAACTCCTTTTTCTTCGCTTTGTGAACTCTTTTCTCCTGTCTTCTTTTATCTTTGTATGTCTCAACTGCATTTCTCGTTCTGTGTAACATAAATCTGTAGGAGTTAGATATCTTACAGAAATATTAAACATGATAAAAATAAAAAGAATAGCTAGACGCAGATGGCAGCAATCAAGAGACCCTGGAGATAAAACTATTTTAAATAGACTATCCCAGAACCCTAAAAGGAAAATAAAAGAGTTAAAAGATAAATCGTTTGAAAACTTTATTATAAATCTAGCGGCTAATAAAGAATCCAATTACTCCCTGTGGAAAGCCGCAAAGGGTATTAAAAAACGGACCTTTCATGTCCCGCCAATTAGGAAAAGAAATGGCGAGTGGGCAAGGAACGATAAAGACATAGCTAATACATTTGCAGATTATCTTGAAGAAATATTTCGGCCTAACGAGTTTGACTCAGATGACAATACTACGGGGGATATTTGTAGTCAAGAAAATGTTATAGCACCGTTTACGCAGAAAGAAATAGCTGATGAAATTAAAAACTTAAAATCTAAAAAAGCTCCAGGTTTTGACTTAATCACATCAGAAATTTTAAAACAACTTCCGAAAAAACCAATATCAATGTTAACTCTGCTAATAAATTCGGCGATTACACTAAGGTATGTTCCTAATGTTTGGAAAATCGCGGAAATTATTATGATAGCAAAGCCAGGGAAGCCTACAAACGAAAAAAATCGTACAGACCAGTTTCTTTACTACCAATAATGTCAAAACTTTTTGAAAAATTGCTATTGAAAAGAATGAGGCCTATAATAGCAAATAATGAGTCAATTCCAAATCACCAATTTGGTTTCAGAACACATCACTCAACTGTCGATCAAATACATCGAATAACAGATAATATTGAAAAAGCTCCAGAAGAAAAGCAGATATGCTCCACAATATTCCTAGACGTAGCTCAAGCATTTGAAAAGGTATGGCATGAAGGCCTAATACATGAAATGAGTCAGGTGTTTCCTAGACAGTACGTAGACATAGTATCATCCTACCTAAAAAATCGATTATTTAGAATTAAACAAGACGAGGAGTATTCTACACTTAGAGAAATTAAAGCGGGTGTGCCACAAGGTAGTATTATGGGACCTATACTATACTTGCTCTACACTAGTGATCTACCACAAATGGAAAATGCACTGGTAGCTACATTTGCTGACGATACTGCGATAATGGCAAGAGGATCCAATATAGATGAGGCTACAAGGAAACTACAAAGGACTTGTGATAAATTGCACCTGTGGACAAAAAAATGGAAAATTAAACTAAATGAATTAAAATCAGTGCATGTTAACTTCACTAATAAAAAATTAGTAAATCCACCTATAATAAACTTAAATGGGGTGGATGTTCCTCAAGGAAACACGGCCAAATATTTGGGAATGACACTAGATGTCAAGCTAAGGTGGAAAGAGCACGTCAAAAAGAAAAAAAATTAACTAGAAATAAAATATAGAGATATGTATTGGCTTTTAGGTAAAAAATCCAAATTGCCGATACAACATAAGATTATGTTGTATAATCAAATTATCAAGCCGATATGGTTGTACGGCATACAAATATGGGGATGTGCCAAAAAGACTCATTTACAGCAAATACAAACGTTCCAGAACAAAGTCTTGAGGAACATGGTATGTGCACCCTGGTATGTGCGCAATAACGACGAAAGATCTAAAAATCCCTTTAGTTATCGATGAAATAAAAAAGTATGCGGTAAAGCACAAAGCCCCCGTCTCCTAGATCATGTTAACGTTGAAACCAGACGGCTGCTATATTCTTCTAGTTCCGCTAGGAGGCTTAAAAGAATAATACTTGTGACACAGTATACTTACATTATGATGGTAACTTTCATTATGATGGTCAAGGAAATGATGGGGTGACACATTACACTTTACTTTCATTTGCATCTGGCATATCAAGTGAGGATATAAACCTGCGTGTTTTTTTGCTTTAATTTTAAGCTGTTTTAATTTGGAATATTTAAAAAAATATTTTTTAAAGTAGTAAAGAAAATATCATTGCAAATTGTTGCTTAACTAACGTGAAATCAAATTATTTTATTTTAAAATGTAGTTTCCAATTTTCCAACAGATGTCGCTTAACCCAAATTACGGTCCAAATGAAAGTAAAATACTTTCATTTTGGACTTTCATTATGGTGGGTTTATGCCACGATAATGAAGGTTACTTTCATTATGATGGCATATGTGTCACAGGTATAAAGCCTCTTGATTTAATGTGATATTTCTGCAGCACTTCTTCCAAAGAGCTGTAAACTTTCAAATCATCAACGTTAGCATAAAATTAATGGTTGGTCCTTCTGACCAGTTTTAATTACTTAAAACAGGGTTGGTGTTTTAGTGGGTTAAAGTCCCACACTACTGTGTGCAAAAGCTCGCGTTTGCTCGCAGTGCCTTTCGATGGTTTCACCATCCTTACCCCAAAACAAAAAAAAAATTATTGTGCCTGTAGCGGGCTGTATTTGGAAAAGTAGAATTTTTACTCATGCGTGCCCTGCTTGTTTCAGGCTAAGAACGGACTGGACAGAGAATATGATGCCCAGACTCATTTTATGAAGGTCAGTTGGTAATTCCAGACTCGCTTAGATTTGGTCCTGCGGGCCCCTGAAAAGCTTTGGCCATTGAGATGCTCTAGGAATCTAGGAGTTAAATGTGTGAACTGGTTAGTTTGCAGAGTAAAGGAGTGCCTAGGTTGCAGCAGCAGGGATAAATGTCGTCTGCTGCAAAGAACTCGTATCGTTTAAAAGACAGGACCACATGTCCTTAATTCCATCATGTGTGAACACGCTATTTGCTTCTACATTGGCAGATTCCGTCTATAAAGTTAGACGATTAGCCGCACATTAAGTACAAAAAAGACTCTGAAACTAATCGATTACGATGCCTTTTGCTCCACGATCTAAACTTTGTAATGTAGAGAGAATAACATAACAATTGAAATTTATAGTGTCTTGTGGCAATGATTCTTCCATAACAGAATCGACAGGAGCCGTTTCGGAGCACACTACCGAGCTCGTGCAACATCCAACAGCTGAACGGTAGAGTTCATCGCCTCCTCCTTGCGCACCCACAAGACTACTCTTAGCCTATCCTATATTCTACACTTCCGGAATATTTTATAGGTTTGTTTTGAGTTTGAACTTTTACACTGGTGTAACCATTTCGGTACAGTTCATAAACACCAACAAGCAACAACACTACATACCCGTCAAAATCGTAGTTCTTGCGGTTGATTTTCAAACCACAACACCATCATGAATCCTTAGGAAAATTCTTCCTTCACTGCAAAAACCATCAAAAGCGACAAGGTAAGCATCTAAACAATTAACCACAGTTAAAATAAATCACAGGTAGCCCAAAGACAAATCATTTAAAAAAAAAACCGAACACATATGAAAGTACAGTTAAAGTTCGTTCACCACCTGACACACCTGGAGAGAGAGAGCAGCACACGGTAATAAAAGATTAACTAGAGAAGAAAGGAATTGCGTAATTCATTCTCTGTCACCGCAAAGTTCTCCTCCATCGAAGAACTAAGCCTGACCTTTCCTCTAGATATGCTAATTCGCATCTATCGGAAGATAATAATGCATAAACAGCGGGAGGATCGCACCGGGCTCTTTATGCGGACCGCTGAATAATTATCGGAATTGTAAGACGAATTGATTAGGAGACCGTTGGCCGTTATGGTGACTCAATTGGGAGAAGTGTGTGTGTCGTTTTTTATGCAACATTCACGTGTGAATGACACTTTTGCAGAAAACTTTTATGACGGATTCGAGATGGATTAATCCGTTGCCAATCCAATCGTATCATGCCGTAATCTATGCGATTTGCAAAAGCTTAGGCACTTTTGTTTTTCGTCAATGGACACTATTGTATGCTTTCAAAAGGCAGCATTTTTCAAATAATTCTTTTTTGCATCTGGAATGAGTGACAATGTCTTAATTTTATGGAATTTGGCAGGTATTAATTTTTATTGATCAATTGTGTCAAAATTTGTTTTAAATGTAATTTAATAGAAAAAGAGTTTTGACAATCTTTTATGTTTTAATCGTCGTCACGATTTGAATTCGAAATGATTAAGCTAGATATAAAGTTAACCTACTAAGTCTACCTAGCTGATTTAATTGATGATGATGATGATCAGCCTGATTCCAAGGGAGATCATAAGGTCTCAATAAACGCTCTCCTGCCTCCAAGGCTATTTTATACAAATTATTCTCTCGGCCTACAGCGCACATTTCGGCCACTCTGCAGACTATTAATTCCTTTCTAAATCGAACAACTCCATTGTGGAAAAAGCTCTCACAGTCAGTATTCCCGAACTCCCACAACACCGGAGAGTTTAAACCTAGTCAAGCTAGAGACTTCTAATTGCTGAATACTGCAGAATGACTGCAGTCATGCTTTTTTGACGAGGGCCTTAAACAGCATCTGCCTCAAACCCTTCCGTCTTCTCATAATTTCAAACGTTTGTTATTCCTCGAACTAAGCTTGCTACTAGACATTGCAACATGATGTGGCAATTCTAAGGCCAGCAATCTGACCTTCTTTGTAGATACTACCGGCCCGTCATGTCGCTGGTGGTGTTATGGTACCGCGTTAAAGCATCTGACTAGACTACCACTGCAGATGTCCGTGGTTTGGATCCAATCGTGACATAGTTCATCGTCTTTCAATTACGCCCAGTTGAATAAATTTCCTTCTTTAATGGCTTCGTACTTTAAAAGGTCATCGCCTATAAACAAAACATAATAAGCAAGGAAGCCAACTCCTGATAGATCACCGTTTCTTCTCAGTAGTATTGTGTGGGAGCAGTTGGGTGTGATCTGTTTAGCAAAGCCACCTCTTCTTCTCGATTATTGGGGATTCCAGTCCACTGTTTGTTTTGTGAAACGCAGAACTGCGGTCATTCTGCAGTATTCAGCAATTGGAAGTCTATAGCTGAATATTGCAAAAGGACCGCAGTTCTGCGTTTATGACCAAGCCCCAAGTTTGCAAGGTGTCTTTGAATTTGGCCGATTCATCCACACTTACTCCATTTAATGTCAAGCATAGGCTTATCACCACAAATATTTTCCAGCACTACATTGCTGATCGTTCGTGGAGAGATAAAGGAGGATGCCAGAAAATGTATGGACTTTGGTACCACCTCCAATAGCTATGTGTAATACGTCGTTGGATAGGTCTTTTTAAGCTATATAAGTTACTATGGCGCCTAGTTCGAAATCTTTGTCCGTTCTGAGTAATACGGTCAGAACTGTACAAAGATAGAGTTTTCAATATCACCCTGTTTTTTTGTAACCGTATAACCTATTTCCATGAATGAGGTACCAATGAACGCAGAATTCCTCCACATATGGTAAAAGCGATGGTTCTATCTTACCAACCAGTGTTGGGCAAAATTAAATTGTTTTACAATTAAAAATTAACAATTAATTAATTGTTAATCACGTCTATTGCAATTAACAATTAATTAATTGTAATTGCGAAAACTCACAATTAACAATTAATTAATTGCTAGTCGTGAGTTTCCACAATTAATAATTAATCAATTGTCAATCTTTTTAATGGATTTGATTAAAAACTAACAATTAAAACTTATTATTGTATGAAAGCATAGTGTCGCTAAAACAAAAGTGTGATGTAAGTCTATATTAATATAAGAAAGTTTCTGTATGTTGGTATGTATGTATGTATGTACATATATGTATGTGTGTATGTATGTGTGTATGCGTCTATGTGTGCGCAATAGATGCCGCCCCAGTCATCGCAGAGCTTCGACTTTTGCCCGATGGTCCGTGGCGGTCTCCCATGATGCCCCTCGAAGCGTGATTTTCAAAATTCAAAATGACCGCCAAAATATGACCAAAATTCAAAATGGCCACCCAAATATGAATTTCCCAATTGTGTTCCGATTGCCATGAAAATTGGTATCTGGGGTTTTTTAAGGTAGCAAAAAACGAATTTACGATCAGAACTTATAAATTAAAGATGGCCGCCCCAATATGGCCGACGAACTTGCAAATTGTGTTCTGATTCCAATGAAAATCGGTATCTGGGGTTTTTTAAGGTAACGAATTTATGATCAAAACTTGTAAATTCAAAATGGCCACGCCAATATGGCCCACAAATTTGCCAATTCAAATAAAAATCAGTATATGGGGGTTTTTAAGGAAGCAAATAATGAATTTATGATCAAAACTTATAAATTGAAAAAGGCCTCGCCAATATGGTGGACGAATTTGGCCAATTGTGTTCCGGAACAGCCTTATCTCCCAAATTTGTTAACGTATGGCCAAGGTCAATTTGTTGGTCTCGATATCATAAAACCGTGTTTCTCCCAACGTCAGCTGTACGTAGGTTGTCCAAGAGTTGGAAAACCTGAAAATTTTCACATCCCAGCTCCAAATGGAAGAACATTGAACATAATATCCTGAAGCTGTCTAAGCAATCCGGTCAGAAATTTCAGTAATCATTTCTTATAATAGTTAAGATTGTATTTTAACACCACCCTATTCTGAAACATACTGTCTGACAATTTATGGCTCTTTGGCTAATTAGTCATTGAGGCAAAGGAAAATAACAGTTCAACTGCCGTTGACGATGGTAAAGGCGTGTTGTATTTAATAAAAAAAACTTAACTGTAACTTAGCGTTACAATTTTAAAAATCGACTTTAAATAAAAAAAAATTGTAAATTGTCAGCCAAAAATTAATTATTTTCAACCCTTAAGTTGAATTTGAAAAAGGATTGAAATTTGTGTTCATTTAAATTTTATTTACATCTACGAAAATAATTTTTTTTTTCAATGCATTTTTTATTCTGTTTCGATTTAGGGCAGTGGTTCCCAAACTTATTTGGCATACCGCCCCCTTTCCAGAAAAAGTATTACTCAGCGCCCCCTGGAAATTAATTTTTTTTAAATTTGAATAGCCATTAAACATAAGATATTTGTATGTATTAATGTTTCTACCTTTTTCGTAAAATATAGTAAAGAAATGTGTAAATTAGAAACATAAAGCCCGCTACACACTATCGTCGTTTTACTCCGCGTTCGTCGAACAGCGTTGTCCGAACGACGATAGAAAATTGCAGTGTATGACAACGCCGCCGCGCTTTTCGCTACAGCGAAAAATTAAATCCATTTTGATTTTTCTCCGTTCGCTATACGCTGTACGATGATAGTGTGAATGAAAACTATGTGTCGTCGTTCGTCGTTAAGCAGTGAAGAATGTACCTGTTGTGCACAAAAAAAGGTTTGCACCATACACGTTTTTTTTCCTTGAATTTTGTCCAGAAAGAACCGCCGCTACTGCCAACAAAGTATCTTCGTCCATGGTACTATGCGAACTAAACGACGAGTAATGTGTATAGAATAGAGGCGTACGTCGTTCGTCGTTCGCGCAACGCTCTGTAACGAACGTGGAGTTAAAGGACGATAGTGTGTAACGGGCTTTAAGGGATTCACGATTCGGTGGAAACAGGTCTAGATTCTTAGGTACGGGTGCAACGTAGGAAAACTTTCCAACGATACAACAACAATTGTACAGAACCACACTTTCCAATACTGCAAAAATTTTCTATACCCCAGATCCAGTGTAAAGCTTTCCTATGGCAAAGAGAAATCCTTTAAGTGTCAAGGGACATGTGGAAGCTGGTGATTTTATTTCAAATGGCTAGCGAAAGTGTTAAAAAATGTAAAAGTAGATCAAAACCAAATAAAAAGTGGACGAATTCTAATTTGTCAAGGAGCGTTCACTATATGAACAAAACAACTCTTGGGAAAGAAGTCCTGAGAAACATTTCCCATGAATTGTGAATACCCTTATTGAGAAAGGGAATCAGCGATTGCGGAAAACTTTGCTTCGTTTCGTGTTTCATCGTGTAAAATGGGCCATAGCGTGCTCCAAAATCTGCTGGTAGTACTGCCAGTAGTCAGTACTGCCGCTGCCGTTCCAGGCTTTGGCCTTGCGATCGACCAATCGCACGAGTGGCAGTTGCCCGCAGCAATGCTCGTAGTGCTCACGTGTTTTGGAACGGCAATTCAGTGGCTCCACATGAACAGTAGCAGTGCGCGATTCGACATACTTCATTGCAAGTGAGGGAGTATGCGGGAATTGAGCCAACCTCCAGTACTTTGTTCAAAGAAAAATTAAGCGTTATGAGCAGAATACATAAATCAATTTTTCTAAATCTTCCCTTTTTTCTTTTATGCTTTCATCGCCCCTTTACAGTTATTCATCGCCCCGCAAATGGACCTGTGGCCATCACCGCCCCCCTGGATCGCTTCAGCGCCCACCAGGGGGCGGTAGCGCCCACTTTGGGAATCACTGATTTAGGGGTTAGAATATATTTTTCAAATTTTTTAAATAATATTTAATAAAAAAAAAGAAAGTGCGTGTCAGCTCCGACGCGTGACTGGAGTTTAGTCCTGAAAAACAATTGCCTTAAAATATCCTATATTGTCGTACCCTTTCATTTGATACCAATATAGAGGGGAGGGGATTGTGAAGAAATAGGTAATCCGGGAACACATGTGCAAAAATCGGCCGTCATTTTGGAACCGCCATCTTGATTTTTTTTCAAAATGATCAGATTGTCAAGCAAACTACGCGTATGTGGAATATTTGAAGCTGATCGGTTATATTTTCTACTTTTTAGTCTATTATATGTCTTCCGCCATTTTTGGTTCGCCGCCATTTTGAATTTAGAATGACGCTAATTGTATTCAACCTGTCATGCCCTTTCATTTGATACCCATGTCGGGGGTCGGGGAACACAAATGGAAAAATCGGCCGCCATCTTTGAACCGCCATCTTGATCTTTTTACAAAATGGTCAGATTGCATTTCCACGCAAGCTATACATATGTGCAAAATTTGAAGTTGATCGGTTACATGAAAGTGGGTCATCAAGTTTTTCTTTTGTTAACGGTTTTTTTTATTAACGCTTGATTTTACTACCCATTTATTTTGCATACCGTGCTCTCTCTATATATGAAACGATTCTTAAGGAGTAAACTCCAATCAAATTTAAATGCGAAAAAAAATTGGTCGGTTTACATAAAATTGAAGAGAATTAATTGTTAGTTTTAATTGTCTTTTAGAACAATTGATAAAATTAATTGCAATTGATTTAGTTGCAATATACAATTAATACGGAATAATCCAAATAAATTAATTGTGGGGTGCAATTAATAATTCAATTGCAATTAATTTTAACTGCAATTAAATTAATCGCAATTATTTTTTTAATCAATTAATTAATTGATTCAAAATTTAATAGATTAATGCCCAACACTGTTACCAACTTTTGGAGTAATGAGTCGTCAATTTTAGCTTTTGGAAAAAAAAGTGTAGATTAATTACGTATTTTTTGGACAAAAAGAAAATTGAAAATGGTTTTTTGAAAATAAAATAAAAAAAATTTCCACTTTTACCATCATAGATAGGTGGAGGAATTCTGCGTTCATTGGTACCTTATTCATGGAAATAGGTTATACGGTTACATATCTTCCATTCCTTCTCCGCCTATGCACAAAGACGGTGGGTGGATAGCATCCATTGGTTCGTAGGTATCTAGTTTTGTTCATATTTATCTTCAAACCAACTTCAGCAGTATATCGTTCTAATGCTTCTAGCCTTTTCACCATATCTGATTGTGCGAAAGTAAGCAGATGTCATCAGCGTAGCAATGGTTTTCAAATGTATCACAAGTGCCACAACATTCCTGTCAAAAGTACCATCAAAGGTTCTTTCAAAGTCTGCAAAGCATATACATAGAGTTGCGCTCTTCATTCGAGTGCGTACACTGAAAGTAGGCGAATTATTAGGTATTATTTGATCGGCACAAATCCGTTAGGGGCCAAAACCAGCTTGTTGATCTCTCAGCAAAGTCTCAGAATTAAAACTAAAATTGAGTGTATAAAATTCTAAAAAGTCATTCCCTTTAAGTTCAGGCACAACGATAGATACCGATCTTCGCAATGATACAATTCTTTCATTATATGGTGGTAAACTCTTCTAGTAGATGAATATCTACTGGGAATTTCGGATCAATTTTAAAAAGTTCTGCACAAATACAGTTCCTTTTCAGAAGCTTAATATACTTAATAATTTGAATATATGTCTAATGGCACTGGTTTCAGCCGCTTCCTTCGAATCTGGTTTTAATTGTACCTCGAGTAACAAGCCTCGGAGACTGGATTAAGGTCGATTCACACACATCAGTCACGTCACAGTTCAGTCACTTTTACGGTATTTACGAATCCCCCTCAATTAAATTTTCGTCACCCACTTTTATAAAGTCTTTCGAAAAACAAAGCCGACGTCAGTCAAAAATAGAAAAAAACGTCCAGATTAAATCTGAAATTGACGGATCGGTGACGGCGATGAGCTTGACGTTACTGATTCGGAAGGGCGACGCGGCTCAGTGTGGACGGTGCCATTTACTTTCAAAGAAAGAATATTTTTTGACTGATGCTTCTCGGAACTGGCGTAACTGAGACGTGACATGACTGATGTGTGTGTGAATCGACCTTAAACGGCGTTGACCTAAAGAAAAAGACGAAACGATTTAAGTAACAGTCAACCTGGAGCGCGTTCAAAAACCTTACTATGGTAAACCACGAGGTAAGCTGTGGTTATGCTGCATCACTACACTTAACCACGAAAGTTTATGTTTAACCATGGAGGTTTTTGAACTCACCGTGGTTAACTACAGGTTAAAGAAGAAAAAAAAAATAAAAACAAAATTTTCCATAAAATGGTCCCCGCTAATTGCTTCAATTATTTCATTAATTATTTATTTGCAATAATCCCACAAATCCCACTTTAATTTGTTTATGTGTTTAACATTAAAACAACTTCTTCTTCTTAACTATCGCTCACCATGCTCCCGAGCAGGGTTAAAATTTAACTACACCATGGTTAACCACGAGAGTTTTTGAACGCCAAAAAGTTATGCTCGTGGTTATGTTGTAGTTAACCACGGAGTTTTTGAACGACAAATGTTTACCATAGTTAACCATTGTTAACCATAGCAAGGTTTTTGAACGCGCTCCTGGTCGACTTGGAAACTAAAACGGGTCTGCCATGTATATAGAAAGTACTTCGGCACAAACTTGCATGCTTGCACTAAAGACAGAGGAGAGTTAGTTATTGAGATAACACAAATTAGGAACACGCACGTTTCGGAGGACATGCTTCTGCGTAAATTCCTAAGGCCACTGAATCATTATGAATCATTCGTAACAAAATACGCAGCTAATCTGAATGTATTTGCCTATTGTTGATCGCAAATAATGAGTTTGTGGCCAAAACTTATAAATTCAAAATAGCCGCGTCAATATGGCCGTCGAATTTGCCAATTGTGTTCCGATTCCAATGAAAACCCGTATCCGGGGAAGGTAGCAAATAACGAATTTATAATCAGAACTTACTGATTCAAAATGGCCCCGCCAATATGGCGGACGAATTTTGTCAATTGTGTTCCGATTCCGATTAAATTCCCAAGAACGCCGACCCATGTTGAAAAAAGTAAAACAAATAAAGTTACAACCGTATTTACCCGAGAAAACCCCGATTTTTTAACGTATGGCCAAGGGAAATTTGTTGGTGTCGATATTATTAAACCGGGTTTCTCCCATGGTCAGCTGTATGCAGGTTGTTCAAGTGTTGGAAAATCTGAAAATCTTAACATTCTAGCTCCAAATGGAAGAACATTGAACATAGTATATCCTGCAGTTATCTAAGCTCTTTTTATATTGAAGTAGAAGTAGCGAGTTCCATATGGGAAGTGAGGCTGAATGTAGGATTTGTATAATACGTCACGAACTGATCGCTGGAGGAGAAACTTCCACCTCTTAGGAAATCTTTAATATTTGGCGATTTGGAATATGTGTTCACCATCGCAGGCCTTTCCTTTTGTCACGCTTAGGATGTAACTGGATGGGTCCAGTCCAGTCCAGTCTGGGTCTTCTTCTCTTGGATCTTTGGCTGGGCTGCTTAAGTGATGATGGAGAACATGTGCAAACAGCCAAATCATGTATTGCTTATTAGCAATTGCCCAGATAAGTCCCATTGTATACTAGTCATAAATAAAGTAGCATAATTCCACAATTCAACTAATTTGTAAATACGTATATTGTAAGGTGAGGTACGAAAAACGAAATATCTGTTCGACGTAATTGTTCCGTAGGATTGAAGAAACACTATAATGCATTTATTGATCTTCTGATTAACAATAATCATTGGGATTACCAAGCTCAATAATATTTCAAGAAAACTGTTATTCATCATAACAAAACTGGTCTACTCAAATAAACACAACCGTTCCTTTCTATGGACATACAGTGTAACTTCAATAAGCTCGCACAATTTTCCATATAAACTCAGTGAATTGCCCTAAATTATTAATTATTTTGATAGTTTTGTAGCTAATTTACTAATGAAGCTGAATTGCACAAAAAAATAGTAAACTGCTTGTAATGTGAAAGCATTCAAATTGGCTATAATGATTATCCAGCGAATTTCAAAATGATATGAAAGTCAAGAGCAACTTTTTTGTTAATCTTGTTTTAATTCACTTTTCAGTCATTTTTTTTAAATTTTTCCTCAATTTTTACTTTAAAGTTACGAGTTCTAATTTAATTGAAAATGTGATTGATGGATATTTGAAATATATCGTATATTTTCTAAAATTCTTCAAAAATTGCTGTTTTTTTATTTCCTCTTTTTTCATAACGGAAATTCCAGTAGTCAAGAAAGTCACTTTTGGTCTATAAATTCATAACAGGTTTATGCATTTGCTAATTTCAAACAAGAACCGTGATCTACACCATATCGTATTTTCAACCCATTCACGACTTGCAATATGAAAAAGGTTCCTGTCTTTGTTGTATGTAGATCGTAAATTGTTGCCTTGTTTTATTTTTCAAATCTTTTCCAGAGAGAGTTTTATTTTGGTATCAAGTAATATGAGTGAACCGTTTTCTTTTAAAAGTGTGAAAAGGATTTTTTATCACATATACCGTCATGCCGACTAGTGTGAATTTGTAATATTAAATGATGATTGTTATTTAGGTTTCATTCAACTTTACAGAAGGCGAAAAATATGATTGAGCCCTATTTTGGATTTGAAATATTAAAAGAAACGGATTAACGGTATTGCAAGTTATTGTAATTCTAAAACGACTATCAGTGGTACTACCATTGCATCTTAAGGGTCCAGTACGCGAGCGCTCCATCCAACCACGACAAAACAACAACAATTTGTATGCACTCGAAGTTTCAAATTGTAGTTGTTTTGGCATGGCGTGGTCGGATGGAGCGCTCGTGTATTTGGCCCTTTAGACATTCAATGCCCCTCTTCCAAAATTCATTTATTCCTGACGCTACATAGATTTTGAAGAATGGAATAAATTAAAATAACATAAGACGAAACATAGGCTTACGCTGAAACCATACGCTGAAAACATTTTGATGTTAAAAGTGGCCTTATTTGCTGCTTTTTAACTTCCCAGTAGGAAGTTATTGTAATCGGTCCAAAAATCGAAATCGAAATTTTCTATGTATTTTCATGTTTCAAGGTCCCAAGCAAAAAATTGAGAAGAAATATGTGTGTGCGTCTGTGCGTACGTATGTGGTCATTTTTTCCTGCACGAATTCGCGCGAATCAAAAAAGATATCGACTTCGTATTAAAGGAAATATGATCTGAAAAGATTTTCATAAAAATCGGTCGAGTCGTTTTTTTGTTTGAACGAAGTTCGTGATTTTTGTACCGCCCAATAGCGCGCGAACCAAATATGATATCGACTTCGTTGAGGTGCCGATCGAAGTGTATTAACGAAGATATGATCTGAAAAATTATCACAATATTCGGTCAAGGCGGTTTTTGTGTTTAAATGAAGAGACTTCGGCAAGTGTGCCAAGCAACTTAAATTAATTAGTTTTGCTACTGTCTAATATACTCGTTGGAATGAAACCCGTTCCAATGAGGTTAACTTTTATGGTTTCAGCCGAGCAATAGCTTCCCACTTAATTTTCAAACTTTAGATTAGAACTTTTTGGGGATTGCTTACCACTTTCTACAGTTTCTGGAAATTAAAGTTCATCCGACCTTTTCGGCCAAGTTTGACAAATCCTTGACATTGATTAATTTTGGTACTATCTTCTGAAATCGTTCGAGTTTCCAAATGAAGTTATTACCTCCCCAGTTTATCAACGTGCTTCAATCCGCTCAAAACGAATTCGACCACGCCTTATAGTGTAGCGAACGAAGTACAAGGGACAAATTCGTTTGCTACCGTTCAGCAAAACCAAATTCTCTATAAAAGCCTTGCGGATTTACCGCTGTTATCGTTATTTCAAATAGCTTCTCTCAGGATTTCTTCGCCATCAGTTCTGATACTAGCCAATTTCGCACTACTCCTAAAACTATTACTATTTTCTAAGTAGGTAAATTATTAATATTATATTATTTAAAATTACAAGATTTTTGCTATTAGGTATAGGAGTTGTGTTCGTTTGAAGAACCAGGTGAATGAATTTGGTGTGATTTTTTTTCTTACAATTTGTTGTTATTATTTTTCATTTATTATTAAAATATCCATTCATAATTTTCATTATTCATCATAGTGGGAAGTTGATCGTGTGGACCGAAAGGGTCAAACCCACGTCCCAACTAGCTGTGTGGTGTTCATGAGGAAACTAAGGGAAAAGCCCTCATTCGCCATGCCCCTCATTTGCCACATAGCATGAGGCCCGCACGCTGAATGTTCCTTATAACTCTAATATATTTAGTTTTTGTATGAAAAGCCTTGTACGGCCTATGTACGGGCCTTTGACCACGTTCTGGGTTATTAGGTGTATACGAAATATTTTGGGTGTGGATTTTCCCACCCAAAGATAAAGTGCGTGTGCACTTTTCCTTCATCCCCACGCGCTCTGCCGCCCCTGCTGTTGACGAATTGTTTTTGCCACTTCTAATATGGTAATAAATGTTGGCCCACAGTAACTAGTCCAGTAAATAAGCCGGAAAATACTGTAAAATGTGGAAAAGTTGATAAAGAGCTCAGATTTGAAAATTTTTTGTTTGTACGCGTTCTTTAGACCCTCAGGAACATTCATCACCACTAACATCTGTCTTGTTATGAAAAATGAAAAAATTAGGGTAGTTTTCCCACCCCCAAATCATTCCCAATAGTAAAAGTGATAAAAATATTTTAAAATTCAAAATTTCACCTCAGAAATCGTCTCTTGGGGGTTTTCGGGGTCGCTGATTACGAATCTGAGGTCTAATTACAACAATTCAACCATTCAATATGATATGCGTACGAATTTTGGTTTCAATGTATAGTGCAGGACAGGGGCGGCGGAGCATACCCATTGTGGGTAGGGAGCACGTGAACAGTAAAGGCCCTTTTACATAGCAAGCGCAAAGTGGAAACGCAAATTGGAGGTCTCTTATCGCACTGAAATTTGTATGTTTTTCTCCGTGCTGCACGAACGTGGATTCCAGAGAGACAGAAAAGCATACAAATTTCTATAGGATAAAATAGCTCCAATTTGCGTTTCCACTTTGCGCTTGGGATGTAAAGGGGGCCTTTAACGTTAAAATGTATAATAGTAGAGTGAAAATGAACAAAAAAATTGGTGATAAGTGATGTAACAAGAACTTCAAATTTTTTTTATTTTTTGATTTCATACATGCACCTGAGTCGAAAACCGAAAAACTTGGAAAACTCAAATGTGAGCATAGCGAGAAAAGTGCATAAAAGTGCATTTTGAGTGGATCGTAACACTATTTTTCAAATGTCTACGGTTCTATTGGTCGTAGAAAAAATCAAAAAAGAAGGAAAATACTCGTGAGTAAAAGGGCTATCGAACTGGTGGGGCGAGATTACGTTAAAAATATTTCCTAACCTCAAAAATCCAAAGTTCTCATTTTATTTATTTTTTAACTAAAAATGCATTAAATAATAATGAACAAATCGGTGGATTTTCATAAAAATTGGAGGAAACATGTATTTTAATGTTATAAATATGCTATTAAATTTTCAAAAATAAAATTTCATTTTTACGGCCAAAATTGATCTCTTTCGAAAAATATTAAAACCCTTGTAACTTTTTTTTTCGTTTATACCGTTTATTTTACATAAGATTATTATAAAGATTTTGTGTAAAATAAAATTTAATGAAATTCTAGGAAGAAAGTATGGTCCAAGTGGATGATACCCAAGCAGCAAAATCTAACCTAGGTTATTTTATAACTTTCGTTTTTGTTACAAACAGGTTACTTTAGCGTTATAATCTAACCGGATTACCTTCTAACTAAACACTAACTTAGTTTTTAAGTTAAAATATTACTTATTTTTTAAGTTAGAATATAATTCGAGACTGCGCCGGTGTCGTAAGAATTATATTTTAAAACGCGAGTGTGATTTTATCAATACGGCCCCCAAACGGAGTACTAATCCCATCGAATGCTGCTTGACCTCTGTAATCGAACCAGAACCGGGCTATTGAGTATGCTAAATGACACCCTTCACGGTCACCAACATAATTCCCTGAGAACCAATGCAACAACAAAAACTAAAGCTTTGCATGAATTAAACTAAAGCTTAAGGGTATTTCTTTAAAGCTTTTAAAAAATCTTTCCGAAAACGTAAGGCAGATGTTGGGATTGCTCCATTTCATTTGTAAAGAAGTTTGCTTCATAGGCCCCATATGAGAAATTGATAAGACATACCTCTTGGCTGATTTTTTTTGTGTGGTGTTCATGCGCGAATGCCCCTTTCGGCATATCCCTGAGGCAAGCCCTTCTTTTAAATGCTAGTCGGGTGGGGTTTAAATATCTTAGGCTATAGGTACAATTATAAGTTCTTAATAGCTCTAATATAATATATTTAGTTTTCGTATAAAAAGCCAGAACCATTTAACGCCACAGTAGGACTAAGACAAAGGAGATGCCCTATCGTGCTTACTATTTAACGTAGCTTTTAAAAAAGTGATAAGAGACGCAGGAATTAACACCGCGGGCAGTATTTTCCACAAGTCGGTACAACTAGTGGCATACGCTGACGACATCGTAATACTAGCCAGATCCAGCATAGCAATGAAAGAAGCCTTGATATCGCTAGAACGAGCAGCAAAGAAATTCGGAGTCATAAGGAGATTGGCGCTGGGAAATAGATGCTACTTTGGGCTACGTAAACACTTCTTAACAAGGAACATGTCAAGGAGGACAAAAGTTAAACTATACAGAACCCTTATAAGGCCAATACTACTGTATGGATCCGAAACCTGGACATTAAGAAGCAATGAAGAACACCTATTGGGGTGCTTTGAAAGAAAAATCCTGCGCACAATGTATAGAGGAGTGAACGAAAATGGTGTTTGGAAGAGAAGATACAATCACGAACTGTATCAGTTGTATAAAGATCCAAACATCATAAAAACTATAAAAATTAACAGAATTCGATGGGCAGGACATGTTGAACGTAGCAGTAATGACAGCATAACAAAAATTATTATGAACACGTCCAAAAAAGAGATATACAGATAGCGTAGAGGAAGATCTACCAACCCTAGGCATAAGAAATTGTAGACTCCAAGCCAGGGACAGACAGTTCTGGAGGAGGATGTTGCAGGAAGCCAAGGCCAATAACAGGCTGTGGAGCTATTTATGATGATGATGATAAAAAGCCTTGTTGTGTGCGGCCCTTCGACCACGTTCCTTTGTTGCCAACGACCGAGACGACCCTGCAACGTTCTGGGATGAAATATTATGGGTGTGGATTTCCCACCCAAAGCGAAAGTGCGTGTGCACTTTTCTTTCCATCCCACGCGCTCCGCCGCCCCTGGTGCAGGCGCTGGACGGAATTGAGTGTACAAAATGTGAGGATTGCATTCCGTCAGCAGATTTCAGTTGAGAATATCTCAAAGATGAATAATCCGGTTGTTGTCGGGCCATTTTTGGGTCCAATTTTTTTACACCCTCTTTTTTTATTAGCACCTCTACGGCTTCTGTGGCCCCCTTTTTGATGAAGCACCACAAAATAAGACGAAAATATATAATAAAATTTTTCGATATCACGCTTAGTTTTCGAGATATTGACACTTGAAGTTGACTTTTTGAGGTATTTCCCAAGATTTATAGTTATATCACAGCTAGGATTTCCGTGGCACCGATATTTTAATTATGAATTTGGATAAAACACCCCAAACCCCAAAGTAAGACGAAATTGTAAAATATTTTTTTTCGATATCTCGCTTCGTTTTTGAGATATCGATATTTGAAGTTTTAGGTATTTTCAAAAACAGTCTACAGCGTTAATCGTTTCCAAAAAATACTAACACAAATTACATATTACGATTGATTTCAATTATATTTGTAGATTGTAAGCTCATTTTATGTACCCAGTTTTTTTGGAATTAAAGAAAACTTGACAAACGATTTTATTACACTCGTAATTAATTTTTTCAATAATTTAACTATATTGAAACCAAAATTCGTGCGCATATCATATTGAAAGGTTGAATTGTTGTAATTAGACCTCGGATTCGTAATCAGCGACCCCGAAAACCCCCAAGAGACGATTTCCGAGGTGAAATTTCGAATTTTAAAATTTTTTTATCACTTTTACTATTGGAAATGATTTGGGGGTGGGAAAACTACCCTAATTTTTTCATTTTTCATAGCAAGGCAGATTTTAGTGGTGATAAATGTTCCTGATGGTCTAAAGAACGCGTACAAACAAAAAATTTTCAAATCTGAGCTGTTTATCAACTTTTCCACATTTCCCGGCTTATTTGCTGGACTAAACTTACAGCTTTGGAATTTACAGCAATTCACATACAAGTTTGGGGCATTCTGCTTTTGCCCAGTCGTGATCTGGCAAAGTAACCCGGTACTTCATGTGCATAAGCATGGCGCTAGCTTATTTGCTGCTGTAATAACTATGAATACACGAGCTTTGTCATTTTCGAGCGTTTAAGCACGAACAAGTTTAACGGGAACTCCTGAAACATGTCGTTTTCCTTCAATAGTTCTAATATTCCTTGCTACTTCCACTACGACTGATAGTTTACCGCCAATTTTACCCAAATATAATTTGAAAGTAATAATTATTTTATTTATATTTATTATCTTACGTAAGATTTATGGTCTCCCCCTCACCTTCTGTCAGCAAATATAAGAAAAAAATGAGCCGCTCACCCCTTACGTCTGCTTACGTAATACTTGAAATGCCTCCTGAAGAGTAGATGTGGCGTTGTAGAGGAGAGGAGGGTATTATGGAATACCATTTACTTTTCTAAAAATTACTAACTGGTTATGGAATAAAAATCCTCAAAATCATTATGAGTGCATACTATAACTAATTGTCATGAACTGTCACTTGTAAAAAAACTACTATTTATTTTCTTGTTATTAAAAAAATGTGTTTAAAAAAAAGTTGCAATTGGAGGTTAATATGGAATAGTCGGGTACTATGGGATAGGTGGTCTCAACCAATGTTTTTTTTAAAAATGTACTATGGTTATAGACTATATTGCTATTTATATAATTAATAATTATTATTTAGCTATCAATATTATGCTCAAAACTCATTTTTATTCAGTTTATTTTTTTGGGTTATATGGAATACCATGTATTCCATAATACCCGACAAGCCATCTTGGAAAACGAACCTTTAAACTGATGGACAAAAAATTGTCAATTAAAAAACGACCACAGTATAACAAACTGCAATTCTTTTAGTGTCTGTAGTGCTTAACATCAATGTTCAAGACACATGTATACTGGTAGATTCAAATGTTTGAAAACTTACCAACAGAAACTCTTGAAAATCATTAAACACATTTTGTTCTGTAGCGAGTGGTACGACATCAACAAGCGCTCAACTCTCACTGCATTGCATCATGGGAGTTTTTCTTGACTAGATCATGATATTCCGACATAACAGCAGCAACAAACACAGCCAAAACCTCGGTATTCCATATTCCCCGACTATTCCATAATACCCTCCTCTCCTCTACACATAGCTGGGGCGTTGTACACATAGATGATTGCGTCTAAGCCGGCCTAGGCAAAGGCGCCCGTGTAAGGCCGGCTTTATACCAAGCTTCATATGCAGCTTTTCGTCAATTTTGCTGGGAGATAAATGTAGCAAAGCTACATGTGACTATTTGTCCATATAAAAAAAGTGCAATATGTCGCTAATAAGCATGAAGCTTTGGTTTACGATCGGTCTTACTCGGGCGTCTTTGCTTCTCGGAAAGCGTTTCTATGTTTCGCCCACTGCCTTCTAATCGTTCGAGCTGCTGTGCTTATCGTCTTCCTTTTTTGGTATTTAACTATGATAACATCTACCCAATTCTACGGAAAGATACTGGTGTTTTATAGTGTTTCCAGGATTGAATATTATTTGAAGAATCATCTTACGAATTTATCGAATTTTACCTTTAATAAGATCGGGTAATAAGTACGGTATACGTAAAGAGAAACTGTTTAACAATCAACTAGAAAATTTGTAAAACAATCTTGTTAATCAATAAGGTAAGATAAGATTGAAACTGAAAATAATCACCAAACACAATAAGAAGACAATGGAATATAATTTAGTGAAAATATAATTTTTCTACATTAAAAAATTAACTTCAGTCTGTCGAAATAAGATTTATAAAAAATTTTCAAATTTAGTTAATAACAATTCTTGATTCGAGCTTATAATCAATTGGACCCTTCTCCCTGATGTAGTCGAGTGTTGCCTGATAGTCCGAAATGTCCATCTTAATGGCTCCTTCAAAAGGATCAGCGCCGTCAGACCACTTATGTCCATCACCGCCCTTCAACAAGAAAGCAGACAACATAATCTTGTATTTCTTTGAGACATCAAGATCAACGTATCCTTTATCATCACATTCAGCACATTTCAACTTGATTTCAACAGCTCGTTCTCCAGATGGTTTTGACATGTCGTACTTAACTTTAACTCCAGACATCTGCAGGAATCCACCGTTCATGTGATCTCGATTGTAATTGTCTGCGGATAGTTCTAGAGCAGCCTTGATTTTTTCTCCGGGCACTTCGACAACGTAAAGGGTATTGTTGAAGGGCATCACTCCGAGAACATCGTTGTTTGTTACACCACCATCTGGTTTCTTTTCGATTGATGATCGGATTGCTAAAAAAATATGATAGTTTGTAGAATTTCATATTGATACAACAGAAAATAATTGTCATACCTCCGGATTGAACGAAGGAGACGTAAGTGTCTGTGGTCTTCAACTCTTTCTCTCTGGCGTAGATGAACGAATCAGCAATCAAGTCACCAAGGATGCATTCTGATTTACGACAGGCTGGTTTTGTTCCATTTAGGTACACTTTTGTGTAACCAATTACCTCATCGCCAACAGCTGAAATATTTGGTCGGTAGACGTCCAACGCTTTGAGCACGTCAGGATCTTGTGGTATTGAGTTATCCAAAAGAATTGGGTTGCCCTCCCAGCTGATAAGATCGCCTTTAGGATTGAACTGTTTTTTTTTTGGAAATTTTAGATAATTTAAAGATGTTTCAAATTTCAATTTAGCAAAAACCTACCTTGACTTGAAGTTTACCCATGTATTTAGTGTAGGCATAAGCTTGAATAACTGGAACCATTTTGCCACTGGTTTGAGTGACAACAAATGGATATGGTCCAACAGGCTGCTCTATGTCTGGAGCAGCTCCATTGTAAAGGAAAGTGTTTGTGTGACCACCAATGACAAGATCAAGTTCTGGAACTGCCGCGGCGATTTCCTTATCCTTTTCGAAACCGGAATGTCCTAGGGCAATGATGATTTCAATGCCGTCAGCTTTTAGTTTTTCAACTTCTTTTCTAAAAAAATAGTGTTGTATTTTATAGAAAGTTAAATAGTAAAAATCTTTGTGTTGCATACTTCACATATTCAATTTCTGGATAAATTTCAACATTATCAACTGATGCCATATTTTTGGTATCAGGAGTTAGATACCCGACAACTCCGATTTTGACTCCCTTAACTTCGAGAACTGTTGAACCCTTCAAGCTCTTAACTGCCTTTAGTTCTGGATGTTTGTCCAAACCTAAGTTTGCTGACACTACAGGGAATTTGACTGCTTCTAAGAAAGGCACTAGACCCTTGACTCCACTGTCGAATTCATGATTTCCTAGACACTATTAGATAACAAAAACAAATCTTAAATGAAAATTTCAACAAAATTAATTAAAAATAAAAAATTACCATCGCATCAGGTGCAAGGATGTTCATCATTTCAGAAACTATGGCATGTTTGAAAATTGTGTACCAATTAGTTCCGGAGTAAGTGTCACCAGCATTAAGATAAAGGACTGGAACACCTTCGGGCTCCTTAGCGTCTTTACGGTATTTGTTGATCCTTTTAAAATGAATTTGTTTAAATCTAAAAAATTCTACACGTTTTTATTTTACTTACAAGTGAGCAGTCCTTGGGAATCCTCCATAGCATTGCTTAGCAGCTGCATCCTTTTCAGAACATTTGTTGCTCGATTTGTCGGTTTCTTCGAAACGGGCATGCATGTCATTGTTGTGAAGAATTAAGAATTCCAATTCTTGTTCCTCAACAGGCGCTGTCCTAATTGTTGAGCAGCAAAATAATGCCACAAGGACAATAGTGACATGTGTTATGTGGCTTGTCATTTTTAAAGTTCTGAAAGAGAAAGTAGGATGTTGAATTACCGATGGTTAAACTTGAATAATACATTTGTCGTTTCATAAATTTGCTTCTGTAAACAGATTTTTTTCCTAAATAGTATACATTAGAAACTTTATTTTAAAATGGTTCGATGCGAAGTACTAGAGGCGTAACATACAAACTTTTTTGCAGCAGTAAGCTTATTACATAATCTCCACATCAAGTTCTTTTAGGTTAGCAGTAAGACAATGAATACTGTCATTTAAAAGAAACACTTTTTACTTATTGCCGGTGACAGAATAATCGCAGTATGAGATGGGCTAGAGGGTTTATTAAGACTGCAAAAAGAGATATACATGAAGGGATCATTGCCTATATATACAGGGGTCTGGGAAAGTCGGCCAGACTTAGCAAGCTTCTATCTAAGAAACCCTATCAACAATCCTACGATAGACGAGGAGATGGCACCTAGAGAGTCTTTTGGAAAAGCCTTGGAGCTACTGGGTGAATTGAAGCGGTCATTGTTGAAAGGGGATATGTTAAACCTGCAGGTTATGACACATGTCCCATTTCAACAATGACCGCTTCAATTCCAAAATGCATCACTGCGGTATCACTGCAGAATTTAGCTACAGAGTTCCAATTGCTGAATTCTGCAGTGATGCATTTTGGAAAGTTGCAAGCGGAGACAGTAGTATCGACGAAGCCTGCCAAAGCTTTCACCGCAAGGAGAAGTACATACCCTAGAGCAAGGGTGGGCAACCTTTTTATAACATGGGCCAGAATAACTGATACGATTTTTCCGCGGGCCGTAGTAGTCAATTGGCACCTTCTAGTGACCTGTAGTTTTTTTAGAGTTGAGCCGGATTTAAACGAGGCCGTACAGAACAGTCCCTTACACGATGGTAAATTTTACTGAGGCTTCAATTTTGTTAAATGTTCCGGTTCAAAAATAATGTCCTACTGCTGGTATATGAGTGTGTATCGAGATAAATGAGGCGAGGTGTGATTGTAATTACGTAGTGGAGAGACAAGAATTTCTTCTTTCTTACTTCTTTTGGGGCAGTGAAATTCAACTTAAAATGAGGCGAGGTGAGGTGAGGTTGTAAATACGAGAGACATTTCTTACTTTTTTGCGGCAGTAAAATATCCAATTTGAGCTGAGAAGAGTGATTTCCAACTTGAAATAAGGCGAGGCAAGATTGTAAATGGAGACATTTCTTACGTCTTTTGTGGCAGCAGAAGTTCTAACTTGAAATTATGTGAGGTGAGATTGTAAAATATAAATATTAGATACTCTGAGGAAGTTTAATGCGTATCAGCTTGATTCTTTAATTTGCTGCTATTTGACATTGCAATGGCCCCTCGCTTAATTTGCAGTATGACATTGTACTGGCTCAAAAAAAAGAGGCACCCAACGCTAAATTTTTAGTCTGCATTTGAAATGAAACATGCTTTAATGGGGTAAATCACACTATCGATCACTCGGTCCTCAACTCAAACAGGTTTGTGTATAATGTAGCTATTACCCTCTAAATATTCATTTTTCTGTCTCTTTTTCGTGCATCGAAACGCGAATGAGACGGGAGTTACTCATAGTTTTCTCAGACCCTCGAGAACGATGTTATAATTGTGTTAGTGTGATGGATGGATGAGTCTAACAAATTTTCTGAGGCAAAATGAGGAAAACACAAATTTCCCTGCGACCTCTTGTCTATAAAACCAGTTTGTGTAAGTGTAATTAGCCCAATGGGTGTAATATTCAATTTAAACTGAAGGAATTAGACGAAATAATCGAAAAATATTGTTTTATAATTTCTTCTAAACATCTCGCGGGCCGGATAGAAACTTTTCGCGGGCGGTAGCTGGCCCGCGGGCCGGAGGTTGCCCACCGTTGCCCTCGAGCATTGTTTCTCAACCGTTTTAGTGTTACGACCCCCTGAAAAGCCAAAAAATGAGGTAAAAATTCAAGCGACCCCCTCACTATTTGCTGAAAGATAAAAATCCGAGCATTTGGAGCAATTTTTTCAGTAAGAAATCAAAAATTGAGTCTGATGGAGACGACAGAAAAACAAAGAAGTTTGATTTTGTTCCATCTTCTTCCGTCAAATCGGTCGTAAAATTGAGTTATTTAGGTCGGTCCACACATATCCGCACGGCATCGATGCGTTCCATGTCAGTGGCTTCCGTGATAAATTTTTCACTGACATTCACACAGCACAACCTCTTCCGTATCAGTGCTCAATGTTCAATGGCATCTGCAATTACTTTTTAATTTTGAAATTTGGACATTGATCTCAAGTGCATTATGGAATTAAGCGTGGCATATCTTGCTGCAATAGTGTTGCTCTAAAGGCTGGTACAGACTATGCCAGTATTTTAGTCGAGTGGCAAGTAATTTACTTACCACTAAACGTCTTAAAACGTATTAGTAGCTAAAAAGTGTCCGAACACAGTGCTTTAGTAAGTAAAGTGTCAAAATGAACAGACGACAAGATAGCAAAGTAAAAATTCTTAAATAAATCAATTTGCATGACAAAGTTATGGTATCCTGCCGCTACTCAACCGAAAAAATAGAACAGGAATGGATTGACTCGACTAAATAATTTTAGTAAATTATACGACTAAATTTGTTTGTCCTTACTCACTCGACTAAAATACTGGCATAGTCTGTACCAGCCTTAAGACGCGGAGGAAAAGAATAAAAAAGAGAGTGGGTTCATCTCATGTGGACTCTTGTGCAAGTGAAACTAAACTGAGAATGAGCCAAAACGCATTCAGTGATTTACTAAAAAGAAGTCTGTACATCTTGTAGTAGGAGGATGAAATACATTTGGGCATTTAAGCAACCCTACATCAAAGCAATCTTTACATTTCTTACTTATACATATGTACTTTGCTATTCCGTATATAAAATCCCACAAAAATCGCAGGTTTGAGTGTATTTCAAATAAACTTTACCTAGATTTCTGTTGAATTCTTATAAAATTTTCTGTTGTATTTAAGGGCCGTGTTACAATTGAGGCTTTGGCTTCGACTTCAACTCCGACAGCAAAGAAAGTCCCCGGAGACTTCGACTTCAAAATTAAATTGTAGCTTTGACTGCAATCAGCTGTTTCCTTTCAAAGCAGAAGCAAAGTAGAAAAATCAAAATTTTAAAATGTCTGAAAAGGAATTGGAATTTTTTTTAATGTTGTTCGCAGTCTATGAAAAATACTCGGAATTCAAAACCGTTCCTTTCCCTTTAAAAAAGTTGTTTTCAGTTTTTTCAGATAAAGTGAAGTTGGCTGCAGGCGGACAAAACTTTGAATTTTCTTAAAGCCGGACTGCAGTCGAAATACAGTCGCAGACAAAGTTCAGTCGAAGCTTTTATTTAATCTGCTTTAATGACATTACATGTAATCAAAGCCCGAAGTTAAGTCAAAGTAAAGTTAAAGCCCCAATTGTAACATCGGCCTAAAAAACATTTTTTTCACCTCCGGGATAAATAAAAAAATATTGGTGGCAACAAATGTGTGGGAGAATGCGATTCCCAATTTGTTTCCATGGAATTACATCGTGCCGAAATTTTTTGTTTCACTGATGCCCCGGTACTGCAATGAAGTCGCCGTCACGTCACGGATATGTGTGGATCGACCTTTACCGGGAAAATCGTGGCTAAATTCTTAAATTTTATACCGTGGTTATTTCATAGTTATACATATGTATAACACTTGATTATAATTTAAAATACATTGTTTATTAAAATTTCTTTTTGGACGGATTGCGACCCCCTTATATCTCATGGCGACCCCCCGGTTGAGAAACAATGCCCTAGAATACCCCCTATTACACAAAAATTTTAGCTTGGGAGCCTTGTTGGGTATAGAAGGCTCTGGCTCTCAACAACGGCAGCACCGAGACTATCCAGTTAGACCCCACTGAATTCAGCATCCACAATGGTTTTAGTTAGTAAGTTAGCAGCATAGACAAGCGAAGAGTTGTAAGGACGATGTGCCGTGGCATACTCCAAGGAGGAGTCTTCGCGCCTATCCTATGGCGCTGCTAAGATTCTAAAAACAGCGAGGTTATGGAGATGGCTCTTGAAATGGTAAGCTAGCGGTCTAAGCGTTGTGAACAATCCGAAAAAGTCAGCACAAGATAGTGGTGGCCTGCTCTTCCAAAAGAATATAATAAATCAAGACTAGGCCAAGTTCAACTGTAGCTACAGACACGCGCTTATATCAAATTGCGGGTCTCATCAGGCGACGCGACGTAAAATTTAGAGAAAAGGAAACGGATGTTCCAAGCGCAAATAGACAACGCCAAATAATAAAATTGTACTTTTAACGGTCCTTTCGACTGGATTTTTATGATGTTTTGTTTTATTACCCTTGTATTACCCTTTTATTATCTCACCAAGAATTGAAAATGCAAATACTTTAAATTATTAAGCACCTTTACTAGCGAGTCTGTATCCGTTATAATCGCTTGTGCTGAAGTCAAGATCTAATTTTTAATAATGAGTCAAGAGATCTCATTTGAACTTGTCGCTGCAGCAAACATCGACAAGTTCAAAGAAGCCGTGTGTTCAACCCCCACGGTTGCAATTATTGCAATCCTCCATCTGATCTATACATATATCAGGCAGCACGGCACGAAAGGTACATCGAAGATAGGCCATCTGACTACATAACATCGAAATTGAATTTCAACACAGGTTTAGATGTCCAGATCCCCCAAGAGGTATGGGAAAACTGACGAGAACTATAATATGGCTCCAAACGAGAGTCGGTGTGGGCGGTTGTGGAACATTGAAAGTAACGAAAACGCAAATGAATTGGTTAAGCTAGGCCAGATTTGCTCCTACACCAGTATAGAATGTACAAAAGCGGTGTGTATTGAAGAGAGATATTACTAACACTACCCAGCTAGCACAGATTTAAATTTGTAACAAAAATATGTTGCAATTGGGTTGTAATCCAGTTTTTTAAACAAATTTAGTCACATATGGGTTAAATTATTGTTCCGAATTAGCATTTTGCAACAATTCATCCGGTTCAGTTACACTACAGTTTTAATTTTGTTACCGGAAAACGAGCTTGTTGTAAAAATGCTCCATAAAAGTTGCAATAAAAGATATCATATTTAAATTAAATTAACGTTATTAAAACATTGCGTTTTGTAGCTCATCTCAAAAATGTTATTGTATTGTAACTTTCACAAATAGAGTAACAAGTTAGCAACCGTAGTGTAACTAAGTTGCGATATGTTTTTATCAAGTTTCTATTACAACTAAATGTTCAAAACGCTGCAGTGAGGTTATTATTCTGTTGCAATGACGTACGAAAAAAGCGGATCGAGCACTGTGACTTACATATAAATTTCAGTTAGTTACAAGAACGCTGAAAGGAGGTTTTTATTCATTTGCAAGAACTTTGGAAAATATCTGTCAAAAAGCGCCATTCTCGCCATATTTTTCGTCGTTCTGTTTTTCCTACACCATGCAGTTTTATTTGAAAAAAATCAAATAAGATTTTCTATAGTATTTTGTAGAACCTTATAACAATTTTCAGTGCAATATTACACTAGCAACTTAAAAAAATGTGTTTAGCTCTAGTTTTCAAATTTTCATGCTGAAATTAAAAATTCGAAAATTCTTTAATTTCCAAATTATTTTCCATATTTTCATTTTTTGGGTGGCGCGTGAATTTTTCAGGGGTAAGTCAGCCACATTCATCGACAAAATGGCATTCGCTCTAAAATTTTGGTGTACAAATCATGCAATTTTTCGATTTTAAAGTACATAATTGAGTAATGTTTTGTCTTTTCATTTTATTCCCATATGTCTCTAACTTTTGAAACACACTTAAACAACGACTTCTTTCTTGTTACAAATACATATGAAATTTGTTCGATTAAAAGAACAATAACTTTTCCGGATGTTCCAATCATGTTTCATCTTCTTGCCTGAAACTTCAGTTTGTTACAACAACCCATTTAAAACATAGCTACAACACATTTGTCGCCTCATTGGGACCAAAGTTGTTACAAAATAAACGTAAAAAATCTGCTTTTTCAGTCGCAATGGAGCTACAGTTGCATTACATTTCATGTCTTGCGATTCTTTTAGTGGTTACATTAACTCCATTGCTACTAATTTGTAATAATTGGGCAGGCATCAAGTGGAATAATTTAACATCATGTGCCAAAATTAGAAAGACTTGGGCTGAATGCAACAAGAAACACGCGCCTTAACACGGTGTCTTCACGAGACAGAAATCTTCCAGATATCTGCCTTGCCATTTCTAGATTGCCTGGAAATGTTTCGTGGAGACTATTATGGCAGGACACAAACATATGGCAAAACAGATATGTCTAAAAATCTGTCTTGACATTACTGTCTTGACATCTTTTAAATTTTTCTATAACTAATATGGCGGAAAGTGAAAGTGCCAAGAAAGGACTCACCCAAAAGCGAGGCGTTTCTCTAAGTTTTGACATTTCTTCTATTTCGGATAATTCCAATTCTTTTAATATGTCCAATGCCACAATTTTTTTTAATAAATTTACTTTATTTTTATCCATAATATATCCTAATTGTTTTTTTCTATTCAACTTTCACAGTATGACAGTTGTCAAATAATGAAATGTTAAAACATCAGTCTTGACAGAAGTGCCCAGCCAAAAATAAATGTTTGTTCGGTTCCATCTGGAAAGACAGAAATGTCTGACTGACATCTGTCTCGTGGAGACACCGTGTAATGATCCCGCGGAAGGACATTGCTAGAATCATATCGATCATTACAGGGACGTGACCAATTGGGGAATATGGGACCAGATTGAGAATCCCCTACAAAATCCACTGCTGTAGCTGGGGAGGAACAAGCAAGAGAGACAACTGAAAATTAGGATTTGAAGTTACAGGGTCAGTTCAGGGTACTTGCAAAACTTTTCTTACAAGACTCAAGGGAGAGGTTTCGAAGCTTAAAATGGGAGGTTCACAAGTGTTGCTACAAGACCATGACCTTTCAGCGATTCCGTCCTCGGTTCTACCGCCTTTACCTACCTATCATGAGATGGATTAGAAGCGAGGTGTCTAAGACTCCATTAGAAAGGCTGAGGGTTCAATTCAGATACAAGTTTTTTTTTTCGCTGACCAATCCTGAAGTAGATCCCCTCCATTCAAAGAGTGGTGCATTCGAGGATAACAGTACTACTTGTTGGTAAGAGCTAAGAAAAAGAGTTACTTTTGACAGGTTAATAACAGCTTGGATATTATACGGCCGGCGCCCAGTATTTCCACAACCACTTGGCTATCCGACAAACGTATTACCCTCTTGGATTCGTCTGTATTACTAGGCAGGCTTTGAAGATTGGCAGTTTCGACTGGAAGACACTGGAAGAATTAGTTAGGCGTTAGGCGGTAGTATTTTTTGGAGATTAAGCGGGCGAAAGAAACTGCAGTGTCACATTCACATCCTTCTCTGATTTTGACCCATCTGAGTCATAGTACTTGCCAGGCTGGAAGCTTACACCCATTCCTTTCTAGTCGGTATCTGAGCCTCAAAACGTGGATTGAGGTTCTATTACTGCTAGTGGTAATGTCTGATCAGCTGGCAGCAGAGCAAGAATTCCTTCATTGATTCAGCATGGGCTGTATTTACACGACCAGACCCCGAACAGGCACTGAACATACAAAGCTTAGCTGTAATCGTAAATTATCTTTTGAAGTAGGATGGAATGTCGCATGAGCATTTCCACGAGCGAACTCTAACGAACGAACAAATCAACGAACTAGTCAAAACCAATTGGCTTTTTGTTGTTGCCTTTTGAAATTTTCTTTTGCTTTCTTGTCCTAGCAACAAAAACAACGTAGGAATTGTCAAAATGTTCGTTCCGTTGTCCGCTGAAAATGTCCATTAAAATTGTCCGCCCTCCCCATCGTTCTCTCTCACCCTCTTCCGCATAAACCCATTTCTATTAACCTTTCGTCCGTTCGGTGTCTGTTCGATGTCCGGTCGTGTAAACCGGCCCATGAGTACCAAAACAATTGACTTTCATATGTAGTAATTTTATTCTGTCGCCATTGTTCGTTAGGTTTTTAGATGTCAAATCATATCGCTGTACAAACATCAAACAAGGCTATTTGTTTTATGTGGCAGTTTTAAGCTTAGGAATCACCCTTTGTACAGTGGTCTGTCATCCCATACACGGTCTATCATGCCGTTCAATGTCTGATAGTAAGCTTAGCTCGAAAGATAGGAAAGGGTAAATAAGTTAGATGAAGTCTGTCGGGTGCTTTAAAGGGGGCGATGGAATTTGCGTTTGAGCTCTTCGATGTTGTACTACTTCGGAAACACTGACTGCTGAAGGCTGTTCCAGAGTATACGCAAAAAGCGGTGCAGTAAACTGGAATTTTGAGCGGAATCTGGTGTTATGGACTGTTTAAGCACGAGATTTATTATTTTAGCGGAAAAATCGCGACTCGACTTAACATACTCACGATGACGTGGGTCGCTTGAGGAACACCGGTACGCTCTATAGCATATTCCTTACTTTTAATTGCGGTCACACTCCCGATTAAACCATCTATGCAGTCTAGGCTTTATAAATTTGGTAGAATGGGGAATAAATAAACGCACTTTACTTTTTCGATTTAGATACTTTTTCATAAGACTCAAAGAAAATCACGACATTTTTGTGAGGCGAACAATAGACGCCTTGAAATTATAATTGACACTAAGAATGAAAGTGAAAATAAGTGATACCTATTGGTCCGTCAAATGTATCCTTGAACAGCACTTTTTTGATATTAGTATTAGTTAAATTTTGTGCCTACCACAATTTTAAATATAGGCGCAACAGTGAAAACCTGCACAAAACTCAATTAATTTTGTTTATCCAAGATTTAAGACAAACTTTGCTCAACTGGAACCACTTAGACTTCTTTTCAACTTTTGTTTAAACAAATTCACTTAAAACTTCGACACACAAAATTTGCGACCACTTTTGTTACAAGCAGAGAAAAAGTAATTCTTGCTGCTGGTTTATTTCCGATTAGACCCAATTAGCGCCGATCAAACAATGTCGCGCTGTTGTTCATTTAGCGCCTTTGGGGCGATTGATTAGGACCCATTAAATCGAGAGTGGACAAGAACACAACACCACTACCGCGCCAGAAACAGCCCCGGGATTATTCCATCACGCCAAGACCTTTCTCTGAACTTTTGCGCTTTTTTTCGACTTAATTAATCACAAAAAAAACGTCGTAATTTTTTTCCCATCGTTTTTGTTTACTCCTTGTACGATAATGAACCTGGGTGTCGAATTGAGCCAAGTGTATCAGCATGAAGAATCTTGCGTGTCTACATGACAGACTCTGGCCGATTGTGACCTCTTGACCTTGACGGTTTGCGCTGTTATCTGCCGCGGTGATAACCCCAGGTCGACTGTGACTCTCAAGTGACTCAGGATCAAGTTTGTTGACTCAATTTCGACTAGCACGGTACAATTTCACTCTTCTTATAATCTAGAAACTCACATCAACTGCGTCTGCGAAGTACGAAGCACTTATGGCTGAGATCCGCTCCCGCCGACTGATTATATAATGACATAACCTGTTGGCGGTGTACACCTTTGGCTCGATAAAAAATCAATAAGAATTAATTATAATTTGTCAATTTTTGTACTATTTTTGAAAGATTGTATTTTATTGCGTGGATTACTGGAAATTATTTATTTGAAGCTAATTTTCTCCATTCTGCTTTCTTCTTTTTATTCATTTTATTTTAATTCGTTAATCCAAAACGAGAACAGATTTTTGGAGCCATCACTTAAATCTTGTATAGTAGTAAACCGTTATATTTTTTTCGGAATTTCTAAACACTTTCTATCAACAGGTGAGATTATTACCGCACACTTTAATAATTAATATGAAAGTTATATAAAAACCGTATGCTTTAATGTTAAACGTACTTTATGAACAGCCAGCTATAGGCTATCAATGTCAACAAGATCGTTGTTTAGTGTCTTAATTGGACTGGTTTTCGTATTTTATTTATTTTTTTTGATATTCCTGTTCTGAGATTAGAGCTTCAGGATGCTAATCATTAAGAATTTTGATAGGAAATGTCCCAGAAACGTTAAAAATATTGAATTAATATAAAAATTATGAGGTTATAAAATTATTAGTATGTTTATATCCTTTCACTTTACAGAACATTAAACAAACCAGTTTTTTTACGGGAGATCCTTGACGTTTTAATGTGTTATAAACAATATTGTTTATGTTTTAGATGATAAGAAAGCAGTTCTAAGAATATTTGGTGTTATAGATAATTTAACTGTATGTAAAAAAAATAAACGCTCCAAAAATGGATCGTTTTACATTTGACATCACCATGTTTATAAGTTAATCTAGGTTTACATACACTGCTGTTCTTTCATCGCGAGTAACTTTCTTGTCTTTACACGGAGATATCAGCGATACTTGCTACCCGCGAGTAAGAAGATTAGGCGAAGGCGAATTGTGTATGTGTTAAATTTTCATGCCGAAATTTTCTCGTGAGCAGGTAACTCAGGCTTCGGTAGTCTAGGGAGTAAGGTGCTTGGCTACCATCCCAGAGGTCCTGGGTTCGAATCCCGGCAGCACCATGGTCCTTCGCCTTACCCACCTACATAACTTTCCTTCTTTCTTCTTCCCTCTTTACATTCCTGATTCCTCCTGTCATAGCCTTCCGCTACCCCTTCCCCGCTCCATTAGTGCATGCCATCGGTTGGTTGATGGGATTCAACTCGTTTCAGGAGGCATAGCACTCCAGCGAGTGGTTTCTCGGTGCCCTGATGCCAGAGTCGCAATAGTAATGGTTGGAAGTAGGTGGAGTAAAAACTATCGCGGCTTGGTTGTGGCAGTCGTTCCTTCACTTCTCTCCCTCCCTTCACTATCTTCCGACTAGAGCTTGCTGTCCGACATTGCACTCTATACGAAAAATAGATTGTCGACAGTACAAAGGGCTTTCCCTGAGCTCTAAGTCTTCCACATAAAACAAAACTACAGTTGCCTCTTGCCCTTTCTATACCTCTCTCCTAAAAAACCGGTTCTACTGTTGCTTAAGAAATACTAGTGTAGATTTGGACATTTTTCCTTTGTTGTAAATAGGCTGTCGCCCTAAAGAAAATGCAGGTCTCTAGTGCGCTCCAGCTTTGTCTGGCTAGCAGCAGGTGGTAGTAAAAAATAGCGTTCTATTGGGCTGCTAACTATCCCAATCTCGGTCACCCGAAGAGGGGCTTCTTGCTTGGCTAGGTAGTCGGCTTTGTCATTCCTATTTATGTTTCTCTGTCCAGGAACAGACTGAACCAATCTAGCTCAGCTCTGCATCGGCATTATCACTGGATCTTGAGCATCTTTTGTCAATATTTTTTTATAACAGTGGTTTTGGAAGTGAAACGGTACTTATGACTACTGACAGGTTCCTGCATACCGGTTATGTGGGATTCGAACCCACTAAAAACAGTTCCCCGGAGCTGGCTTTTTAGTATTGCGCCCCAGGACCTTTATCTAACTTGCCTTTTCACCTTACGGCTTCTTGCAGCCTCAGGTTACAATGTGTGGCCTTCAGCATCGCTTCCAATTATCTCTTCACATCCTCGGATCACAACGTATGTCCTACAGAATGTTCTCCGATGTCAGTCACGCCTCCTTGGGCATCGCTTCCAGCGGACGAAGTTCGACGACTCTGGCGCAACGAAATAAGACCTGCTCTGAACACTTAGGCATGCCGAATCCAGCGGCGAATCATCGTGGCCGAAATGGTGGAGGTATTTTCTATCCTCCATGTCCATTAAAGAATTGCTTGATGTCGTAGCTCACTTCGCAAGCTCTATCATAGCCCATCTGCATATTTGGCATAAGTCTGTGGGGCCACCGACCTTTAGCAGACTCCCCTACTCCCTTTTTATCCCGTTACGGACTTGCAAAGCGCCATCTACCTTGCACTATTTTTGGCCCCCTCTAACTTACTCTGGATGGTAGACGCGCATGCCTTCTCTCGATAAAATGCCTATGGGGATCATCTCAGCTATCACGTACTCTGCATTTTCGCACGTAGTCCTATATGCGCAGCATGCGCAGAGGACGCTTAGTCTGTATGCGCCCATCTATTTTCTTCTGTTAGCCGTCCTGCTCAATGGAAGATAATCGTACCTCCGCATGAAAGATACTAGCATGTGCGGGAAGGTGGCAGAAGAATGAAGTGTTGGTAGTCTCTAGATATCCCCCTTCCTTCGTGCCGTCAGATGTTTTGGAGCCGACGGTGAATATCCATTAGTCGAAAGGACTGCGAGAGGCCAGGTTTTAATGTGAAATTCGGGTCAGCAATTTCGAAAGTATTGCTTTTATCATCGATTGTCTGTATAAGGCCTCTCTTTTCATGTGGACGCCCTTTAGAGGGACCCGTCCTTAGAGCCGGATCGAACTTCTCCCAGTGAATATTTTTTGGGTTTCCATACGTTTGAGAAGCTGCAACCTGTAGGTTTACAGTGAAGTATATCTATCAGTAATCTGAGAAAGCCACCTGTTCTGATGCTCCCCAGTTTTCTATTCTGTAGACAGGGTGATTTCCAGAACTTCCTCGCAATCCTGGAAATTATCCGTGCTTGGAAGGGTTTGTTCCTTGTCCAGGTAACATACTAGGTTTGAATTAATGATAAAATCGAATAGCTACTCTGCCCGCTCGTTATTCTCACTGCTTCCCCAAAACGTGTGTCTGGCGATAGTATCTCATCCTACCATCAGGGTGGCTCTATTTAATTATAGGGCTGTTTTCATGTGCATGAAATCGTCCGGCTGCCACGCAATGCATATCTTTTACAAATGTACAACCATTGTAGACTGTGGATGTAGCAGTAATCGGCAAAATCTACAATGGTTTTACATCCAAGATTAAACCTTTTTAAATGCACTAAATATGCCCCAATTTAAATGGAAATCAAAAAAATAACTTTTTCACCTTTTCTGCACTTATATTTTCAATAATAATTGCATAATATGTATTATTAATCACTTTAAAATTTCTTATAATTCGATTACCATACAAAACATTAAATATTCAACATTTTTTTCCTAAATAAACACGAAAAACCGAATGTAAAAAAATTAGCCATCTTAACAATTAACACCCTTAAATCACTGAGATTTTTTTTAATTAAATCACTATGTGCCCGTTCCCATTCACCGCCATGCTATTTCTACAAATATGTCACAAGTTGTGTTAATGCCGGGCCTAAAGGCAATAACACAACGAAAAACCCTTCTTCCAGCCCTGTACCTGTAGTTGAGATGGTTTTGTTATAAGAATTATTTCACCACATATGGATTTTTAACCCTTCCTAATTTTTTGCCCTTCCCTTACTTTCTTACACTTAATAACTATTCCATAATAATCTTTAATCAGTTTAAAATCACTTTTAATTCGATTACCACACAAATTCAACATTTTTTCCCTAAATAAACACGAAAAAACCAACGTAAATGTAAAATAAATTGGTCACACTTAATTTAACACACTTAATCACTAATTTTTTTTAATTTTATTTAATTAAATCACTAACAATACAATATTTAATCACTTTTTACTGCAAAAATAAACCTAAAACATTCCCGAACCTATTCTGCGGCATATAAATTCTACAAAACGTCAGATTTTAAACCCGGCACCAACACCACGAAATATTCTACTTCATGGCCTGTAGTTGAAATTGGCTTGGCTTGACCGAACCCATTCTTCTCTGCATTACTAGTAAGCCATTAAAAAAGTACTTCTTTGGAATTTAAAAAGACGCTAATTAAAGAAGTTCTTCAAAATCTACTTCCCACAGTACAGTAATACTTGCGATTTTCCCTACTGGGTTCTTTCAAAACATGACCAGCTGGCAAACGTCAATGAAAGTTCCTCCAGTTCACAGGTATTTTTCTTTTCTTTTTTAATTTTCCATTTTCTTTCGTTGAAATCTCACATCTCACATCTATTAGTATTCAATGAGAAATTAATTAAAGGTTGCGAGTTAATTAAAATTGACAAATATGTACTTATGTTTATTTCTTCAAATTGTTAAATTAAGCTGTCTCGATTTCCGTTTCCATAAAATGGCGCTGCTATCAGTAAATAGGTTGCTAAAACAGGTTTGTGTCTAAGAAAAACCAAGCAAAAATATTTCATTTCAATTATAATTCACAAGAACACATATTTTCATGTGTGCACTATATATACTGAAAAAGATGATTAAACTTCGTTCTTGCTTCGGCAGAACATATACTAAAATTGGAACGATACAGAGAAGATTAGCATGGCCCCTGCGCAAGGATGACACGCAAAATCGTGAAGCGTTCCACATTTTTTGGATAGATAGTGTGCCTTTTACATAAATAATAGTGGTCTATACGTAATGAAATAATTCAGAATTACTAGAATAAAAATTTGCACGGGACCACTGTGGGTAACTACTCTTTCAACCAAAAAAAAGCAAAAAAATTGTTGCGTCTAAAGGTATGTGTGAACATGACCAAAAAAACGAATACCTACGCGTCGAAATTTTTTGAAGTCGGTTAAAAAGAAATTTTTATTATAATGGAATTTAGGGATATAAATTAGAAAGCGTTTTTAGTTGGAGGCAATAAAAGAACCTTTGGAAAAAAGAAATGTGTTCTTGAGAGGGGTCCTATCGGCACTATCCACCTAAAAATACCCTTTTAGTTTATAGTCCAGTCATTTGGTAGTTTTACCTGGAAAGTTTTCCGGGAGTTTTGAAAATGGATAATGTTATAGATTTCGATGTGCTCTCTTCGAATTTTATTTAACTTTGCCACCTCGTGTCCTTGCCGCTCGCGCCACCATATTGAAAAAATGGCGCCTAAAAGCAGTTTTTTGACATGGGTGGAGTGAATAAAAACTAAGTGTACACATAAAGGGAACCCTCCTGAGTGGAGTGATTCGTTAAAAGTGAACACTCGATTTGGTGTGAATAAAAATCCACTCATTCAAATACTATTCACTCATGGGAAATTTTAGTTCACTCATGGGAAATTTTGGGATTAAAGGGAAATGTCATTTTTGTGAAATTAGTAGGCTAGTAAACGTGGATGGATTTATACGGAGTTTTACTTTGGAAAAATTATTTAAGGCTAAATGAGATTCTGTGTCCAACATTTACCTTTGCGGGATTTAGTTTGGGCAAATGGTGGTTTTGCTGCCGAATCCGCTTTTGGGGGTTTAGTTAGGGCAAAGGTGGTTCTGTGGGAAAAATTTGCCTTTTGGGTGTTTTAGTATGGCCAAAAGGTGGTTTTGTTGCGAGGTCAAGCATTTATGTAATGCTGAGTAGATTAAGATCTTTAAACGGATTGAAAATTGAAAATATAAAACCAGTACAATTAACAGGCAAAAAAAAACATGCAATACTGATGCTCTTGAGGAAATAGAGCACATGAGAAACTTACCTGCTGCTTTTTAAAATGGATCAATTTAAAAATTTCTTTAGTTATTTATATTGTGACTAAAAAGTAAAAAATAATTTTTTCTTTGGCAGTGATAGGTATACAAAAGAAAAGTTTCATTGCAAAATAAGAAATGCTAGATGCATTAATAAAAGTTTGGACATCCATAACTATAATCACAATTGTCTAACTGCAACTCATGCCCAAACTTTTATTAATGCACTTGAAATGCTGTAGATTTACACAATTCATTGATAAGAGTTCAAACATTTAAAGCCAAACGAGAATATAATTTTAAAATTGTTAATACACATTAAACTTCTTATTTTGCAATGAAACTTTTCGTGTGTATATCTATCAGTGCCAAAGAAAAAATAATTTTTTACTTTTTAGTGCATTTCATTTATAAAAGTTAATTATTTTAAAAGTTTTTTTAATTTATTTTATTAAAATGAATGAAAAAGGTCCTCGCAACCAGCCTCAAATTTTACAAGTGTTCACTCACAGGCAAACGTTAAAACTTTGTTTTATTCACATCAAAATGAAGTGTTCACTCTATATGGGGAAATGACAGAGTGAAGTACTTAACGAAGCCTAACGAAGGTTATTTTTATTCACGCCAAACTAAGTGTTCACTCCAAAAAATGGAGTGAACACTTGCACTCAGTTTTTATTCACACCACCCAATGTCTCCTTTCCGACTCATTTCACTATAAAAGCATTTATATACAAAATGAAACTAGAGAAAAATCAATAATTTTGGCGTACGACCGCCGCAAACCATTATACATCTACGCCAACCCGTGACATTAGTTTTAACTGATTACATTATTGTGACGCACGTCGAAATCTATATCTGTTCCATTTTCGAAACTCCCGGTCAACTTTCCAGGTAACCTCTTTTTTTTTGAACCAAATGAGTATACCATAGGCGTACCCAGGCTTTTTTTCGGGGGGTGTTGGCCCAGAATTTTAAGAAAAACTCCATAGACCAATGAAAAAAAATGCATTTTTACTAAATTTTATTTTTAAACTAAAAAACTGCTTACAGAAGATTCCTCCTATTTTTTTTGGCAAAATCAGTAATCGCCCGGGTCGATGTAAGTAGTGCAGTGGACATTAAGTACGGCCAATCCATTCAGTCTGTACTGAGATTTGGCATTCCGCAGATAGGATTTTAGTTTTCTTTAGTAGAAAAATGTCCTCTCTGGAGTTGCCGTTGAGGCAGGAAAGGTCGCCAACTTTTATGAAGCAGTGGATATGAGGGTATAAGCCCGCGTTACAGTAGTCCATTGCCATTGTAGTCCATGGAAATGGCACTTTAACATTGCAAAAATGCAGGACAAGGTTTTTTTTTGGGTTGTGTAGGGGGGGGGGGGGTGTAAGTTTAAATTTGAGTTTTCGGGCTCGGGGCCCCCATTTGGCCGCCATCTTGGAAAAGGTGTGCAAATGGTTTTTCCACTATATCTCCGTAACAGTACATCTTACAGAAAATTTGTAAAAGGGTTTTTTGTTTAGAATTAAATTATCTACAATTTATTATATTAGCTTTTTTGTCGTAAATTGAATAATTAAGAATTTATAAGCCTTAGAACACCAAAATTAGTCACAATAACTATTTTTCCTTCAATTTTAACAAAAAAAAATATCAAGTTTTTTTTAGTGGGTTTCATAACGAATAATTTTCCTTCATCTTTTTTTAATTTCATTCACTACGAAGGGTTTTACAGCGCCCCGAAGGTATCAAAGTGACAGATTTTCGGAATAATTTTTTTACGATTTTACCTCTTTACCTTTTACCAGAGGACTTCATAGAAATTCTCAATAACAGGTAGCAAGTAATAATAATGAATGAATGAATTTACGTTCTAAGAAATGCCAATGTTTGAGTAATGTTATAAAATTGTTTAGCAATTTATTGGGGTTTTTCATTATTGTTATTGTTAGATGATTGAAAAAACGAGCAGTCAGATAGCTTATTAAATGATCTATAAATAGGATAAAACAGTTGATTTTTTAGTGGCTTTGAACATCCGGTGGCTAGAGAATTCATACGAGTTGTACCGAAGATTCCATGGTATGACACGGCAATTCACACCACGTTGCACATACTGCAAGGACAAAGGGTGGAATCTGATCCCCGACCTTAAAGGTCAAGAGTTGTACAGGATGGCAAAGACCAGAGGCTCCAGAGGATTCTGGATGTAGTGACGTCAAATAATAAGAAGAAGACATGTGTACTTAACAATTATGATAAAAGGAAATCACGAAAAATACGTAGCAGCACTAGACTTAATGCAATTAAACAAAACTTCTGCAATAATAAAGATCCTAGGAGTTTTTACAAAGAATTAAATATAATAATTAAAATTATTTGTTTTGTTTTTATAAAAATATGTAATATATAATGTAGAAGTACTTAATTTTCAAACGGGTGAAATTGATTTGTAAAGTGGTGAATTTGATTTGCAAAAGGATGAATTTAATTTGCAAAAAGATGAATTTGATTTGCAAAAAGGTGAATTTTATTTGTAAAAAGGCGAATTTAATTTGCAAAAAAGGATTAATTTGATTTGCAAAAGGGTGAATTTAAAGTGAAAAAACTGTAGTACTATACATCAATGTAACTAAACACTTTTATCAAGTCCCAGTCGATTGCCCGTAGTTTTTTGCAAATATAAACAAGGCTATTATGAAGTTGGTCGATTACAATACTCAACATTTTAAATGCCTTCTGCGCTGCATCAATGTTGCGGCTTTCTTGCAACTCTTCCAAGGCTTGCACAATAGCAACATGAATTTCTTTGAAGCGAATTACTGCATAGGATTTTACTACAGAGGATTTTTGATTCCCCCCTCCCCTCATGTCACAAATGGTCACATTTTTTAACACCCCCCCCCCCCCCACCAATGTCACGTCTCAAAATTAAAATCGAAAATTACAAATTGTTGCGGTTAATAACGTCATTAGCATGTGGTAAATAAATAGCCGTAAAAATAAATAGGATCCATAGCCATTAATAGAAACATTTATTTATGTACTGGAAAAAAAGGTAAAAGTGCAGTGAAATTCAAACCGACATTTTTTGTGTAGTAAAAAATACATGAATTTTTTTCGAGTTTGGCATCGTTTCACCAGCAAAAATACGAATTTCTACCAATTTATTTCTCTCCATGTAAATTTCGATAATTTATTCACAAAAATAGCGAAAATGGTTGATTTGGTACTTACAATTTTAAACAATATATGTCGGTTCGCAGAAGACTAGATATTTTCTAGAGCTAAAGCTGTTAAATCATTGCAAAGAGAACGAAACATGTGAAAAGTGCGAAAATAAACCGAGCGAAAATCGCGAATGATCAACAACACGAAAATGAGGCCCACGATATTTGGGGGTTGGAAATCGCTGAATAACTCGAGTTGCCAAACTAAACTATGTAGCCTATTAGGGTTTGAATTCAAATTATTACTCAACTGGAATTATTATTCCGGACGTCACATTTTCATGAACCCCCCCCTCCCTATCAGAAATGGTCACATTTTGCTAGACCCCCCGCCCCCCTCAAGCCGTGACGTCCTTTATGGATGGCCCCATAATGTTTATGCACCCACAGAGTTTCAAACATTGCCAGAACTGTTTTTTGGTGGTCAGTTGAAAGAATTTCTCGTATTTGACTTTGTAGGATGTCCGTACTAGGGATGTTACGAATGTTCGCATTCGCGTTCGCTTATGCGAATGATTCGCATCATTTTAAACATTCGCAGACACATTCGCATTCGCATCAAGTAATGCGAATGTTTTGCGAATGCGAATGTGTGTAGGTCGTGTCGTATCTCGTGGAAAACAAAACTAAAATACGACAAATTGAAAGATCTGGCTCCCGACCAGGGCCAGCGTTCCGAATGAGCAATTGTTTATTGCAGCCGCCTTAAGAACCCCATTCACAAGAGGCCAGGTCAGCAGGTACCGCCCGATGAAGGCCATACATTACTCAGTCTGACTGAGGGATGAGGATTTGAGGCATACGTCTGACAGGCCGTGGACTGCAGGCGACCTCATGATTCCCTGCATGCACACAGGCGAAGACGACAGTTTAGCGTAGCAGGTTGTTAATTCAAGTGCAAAATTGTTCATCGCCTCAACGAGAATTTCAGATAGAAGTTCAGATTTTCCGGCACGGACTGACGATAACTACACACACAAAGATTTTTGTCAGCAATGCAAATTGACGGTGTGGGTGAGTGAGGGTCTGGTTATACTTGGCCTCAAGGCGAGAATCCTTCAGGCCGTGGCCTGCCGGCGGACTCTATATGGGGATCTTTAGAAATAGTCTCATGAAATATAATACTCCTCTTTTGAATATTGTTTATTAAATACGAGAAGAAAGAATACCATTACTGTATTAACACTGGTCTATTGTTCTAATATTTTTTCATATCCTATTGTAAGTATTAAAAAATGAGGACTTAATTTAATTAAATTTTTTAATGTTATTCCTAAACATTGGTATTCGCATTCGCATTCGCACATTCGCATTCTGAACATTCGCGTTCGCATTCGCATTCGCGAATGTGAAAAATATGACATTCGTAACATCCCTAGTCCGTACGCCGAGCTGACTGGACTGCACTCACCAACACAATAGCTAATGTCAGCTTGCGAGCAGTGCACGTAGAGAGCTATGGGGCTTTCTTCGCGTACATACACTCGAACACCATAAAACAATCCGCTCATTGTAGGTGGCCCGACGTATCCCTGGCGGCAGACTATTTTCTTCTTCTTTAAACCAATAACAATAAGATTAGCCAAAACTCTTTTGATTTTGATGTCTCATTGCTTTGGAAGTTGATAGGGTAGAGTCTTGAGTTTTACAGTTTTAGATAGCTCATAGAGTTACAAAAATACAGGGTGATATGTAAACCTCTACCAAAAAACTTCAAAACGCCCTAGCTGCTAAACCGTTACGATTTACCGCCCCCTTCAATACGATTTTTTGTTCGTCTATCCAAAACCTATCCACAGCCGGCCGCTTTGTAAACTTAGCGGTATACACCCTGTATATTGGGAAAAAAACTACTTTTGAATCTACGATTTTCGACACTTAAAGCGCCATAACTGGTGCAACATTAGCCCTACGTAAAAAATGATAATAACAAAAATTATAGATAATCGTGTGTTCTATAAGTCTTACGCAGGATTTTTTCATGTAGAATTAACCATTAACGAATTATAGTGCAAAGAAAGTGATATATGACGTTTGAAGCACTATTTCTCCGTAGATATTGACTTTACACAAAATGGCTCCAAACAAGAAAGTTAAATCACTTATTTATCTACAAAAAAGATAATATACATTTTTGTCGTAAAATGCCAAGTTTTACCTATTTATTGGACTAATAAGGGTGAACCGATTGAGATTAGGCAGTGTCGAAAACGATCCTATCGCAGATCTTTTCTTGAAGAGTTTGTTATTCCTCAATAGAGCTTGTCTATTCTGTGTCCTCATAAATACATGGTTGGTCTTGTTTTAAGCAGTAATAATTTCCTTCCACCGCAGATACTTTTACATCAAGTTCGCCATGGAAGGGTGCACAGTTTCTGTAATTAGGATTCCAATATGCCTTCACGTTGTTCAACGACTCACCCACTCTAAAGCGGTATACTCTAGCAAACAATAGTTAACTTTCTTGTAAAAAAAATTTATTACTTTAAAACTGCCCATTTTCTTTTGTAATGCTCAAGCCTCACTAGGCACATTCTCAATTCTGATCCTCCCTTCAACAGCGGGGTAAACAGGACCTTTCGTCATTAAATAATCAGCAAATGCTTGACTGTCTCCCACCTTTATCAAAATAGCATTTGCCAGTGGATCATTAGTTGAAGTCCAATTGAAGCCATCTGCACCACCGAGAAGAAATCCTGATATAACAACTTTGTACACACTCGTGTCATCCAGATCAAAGTACCGTGGAACATTACAAGCGGCACATAGAACCTTTGCACTAACAACACGTTCCCCAATTGGCTTAGCACGATTGAAAACGGTTTGAACACCTGACATTTGAAGGAAACCTCCATTTGAATTTATATCATCAAGTTTTGATGCCGATCTTTCAAGTGCTCTTCTTATCGCTTCGCCACTGATTTCAGTTACATAAAGTTTATGCTTGAAGGGTTGAACCGAAAAAATGTCGCTCATGGTAATAGATCCGTCTGGTTTCTTGTCAATTGATGTTCGAATTACTAAGGATCAATAAATTAATAAAATTAGTAAAAACAGTTAATATTTCACCTCCGCCTTGAATGAAAGCAATAGAGGCATCTGTCCAAGCGCCTTCAGTACTTCCTTCAAGTTCCATCAATCGAGCATGGATCATTGCATCTGCGATCAAATTTCCCAGATTGCATTCACCTGTTCTACAGTATTCTGTTCCTCCTTGCAGTTGGACTTTTGTGTAGCCGACAACTGTTTTCTCCAATTCTGTAATGGCAGGGCGATACTGCTCAAGTAGTTGTAGCACATCTGAATCCTCGGGGATTGTTGCATTTAAAAGAATTGGTTCACCTTGCCAATTTATGAGATTTCCATTTCCATCGAACTATTGAATCAAAGTGATAAAATATGTCGAAACTTCGATGTGGAATTTACCTCCACTTGAAGTTTTCCTAAATATTTTGTGTATGCGTATGCTTGTAGCACAGGAACTCTTTTGCCACTTTGCTGAACGACTACTTTCGGATAGGGACCTTCTGGTTTCTCGATACTAGGAGGAATTTCATTGTAGAGGAATGTGTTTGTATGTCCTCCTATCACAAGATCAACAAGGGGGCAATGTTTTGCGATTTCTAGATCTGTCAGATACCCAGAATGTCCTAAGGCTATGATTATATGTATTCCTTGCTTAGTTAACACTTCGGCTTCTTTACTGAAATCAAAAATAAATTTTTGAAAAATTAATTAAATTTTATTTTAGTTACTTAATTTCCTCAATTTCTGGCAGGAATAAGACGTTGTTTGGAATAGTAAATAGTTTAGTTTCTGGGGTTATGTATCCAATAACACCGATTTGAACTCCATTTATTGTAAATATTGTTGATTTTTTTAAAGATTTCTGAGATGCCATTTCTGGGGATTTACTCAAGTCTAAATTCGCTGCTAAGATTGGAAATTCAGCCTTTTCTAGGAATGGCAATAGACCTTCAACGCCATCGTCGAATTCATGGTTTCCTAAGGACTGGAATAATACGATTATTTTTTATAAATTAAATTTTGTTAACTGTTTATAAAATAGTAGAACATTCCGATCATCGGTTAAGAATTGTATGAATTTTTGGGTAGAAAGAAACCTAAATATACCTCAATTAAGCTGAGTTTCGATCATAATCCATTCATTTACGTCTCTTTTTTAGATTTTTTCGAAAAGGTAAACTCTATATAGCCCAGTCACTTTATACATGAATCTCTAACAAATGGCTACTGGAAATTTTAAGTGGGATTTTATTTATTTTTTGGTCACAAATAATTTCTCAAAAGTCCATAAAGACAACAACTGGCGCAAACCCAAGTTACGGATGGTCAAAGGTAACGCAAATCAGTTTTTCTCAAATATCTCGTAAATTATTGATTTTACGTTAACTTTTGCTACAACAGAAACACAAAAGACCGAAAGTTCTTCATTGTCAGTTCCGACATAGACAGACAGCTTCCGGAGTGACGCTGTTAACTCTAAATGGATGCTGGCCAACTCCCAGCGAAAAAGTAGGAGAAGTAATGCAGTAGGTGAGAGGGAGCACAACCTTCAAAACCTACCAAGCCAAGATGTAAAACTATCGCGCAACAAATACTTTTATGGACACAATTACCTGAATTACCACTTGTGGAGGATAGGAGTCAGCCCTTCGTGTTCTCTGCGAGTGCTCCGCGATAGCTCCAACAGTCAAGTCTAAACGACAAGCCACTAGGCAGACTGCTGAACCTGCTCAAGTGGCCTGGTCTACAAAAATCAGGTATTGGGTGTAGTACAATAGGCCAAATGAAGTGGCTGTGGTACTTTTGTACCCAATACCCACTGACATATAATAATGGACTGCTCATCAGACATTATTCCCATATAAACTCATGGCACCAAAAAGTATAGAAAAGTATAGTCCTCTCGCTCATTCATAAGCCCCCTTTGTCACTGAACTCAAATTTTGTTCAATTTCGTATCAAGAGTTCAGTGCATTCAGTGGCAGAAATAAAATCAGATAGTGCCAAACTCGAAAAAATAAAATTTGACATTAAAAAACTGCACACTTTTCCATTTTATTAAATATTTTTACTCTTGACTTTCAATAAACCACAAAATATGATAACTTTTTTATCTTTGCAGTAAAATAAGAACGGTAAATAAAATTCTGGAATGATTTTAAGCGAAATTTAAAATAAAACCGCCACAACGGTTGCACGATATTGAAGTTGCCACAACTGATTTCATTTTTTCCTTTGAACTAATGTCAGAATATTTACAAAAAGTAGATGGGTATAGTGATTTTTTTATTTCTGTCTCGTTTCGCCATAAGACCCGGAATCACTGACATTTAGATGAAAGAGGGGTAGAGAACTCGCATGTTTAAACATAAATATAATTAATGAAAAAATGCATTATAAAAGGGAAATAACATCAAAATTGCATTTGTTATTTTTTTTAAGAACAATGTATTTTGTTTCCATCGTCCAAAAACGAATATAAACAATTTTAATTTACAAAAGTAACTGACGTGTTTACATGTCAGTGAGAAAAGGTTTGCCAGCAATGGGACGAATTGGTGCCAAGAAAATTTCCTGATGAGCAGTCCATTCTATATGTCAGTGCCAATACCTCACCAAAGAAAAAGAAGAAGATGTTCCCATAAATAACTAAAGTTTTTGGACAAGCTACGTACTTTCGGACTAGATCCTGAAAAACCAGAAAGTACAGTCGGCATTTTTTGTATAGAAGACGAGCAGAGGAAAGTGGATTTTGTGCGGGCCAATTTATCAGAGAAGTTATCCCGTGGAGACTATATAGGGTCTTGCTAATTTTCACTATCGAATGAAATTGAAACTTGAAATCTGAAAACCGATCAATTATCAAATTCAATAAAGACTGCCCAGCGAATGATATTTGCGAGGTTCAAGCAAATTCTACCTTCATTGGAAGAATCTCTTTTTAATAAATGATCGAGTGTGTATGGTATTTTGAGCATGTTCTGAAAGACATGGTACTATAATAGAGTAACCCTTCTAACACAGAAGGCGTACTTCTCAGCTGGGCTGAGAAACATTTACCACTGCCCTGTGGCTCAGCTGGAGCATGAAAAAATAAAAACATATACATATAAGAAACAGAAACAAATAATAAAGAAGAGTGCAAAAGGAAAGAGGAAGTCACGCCACATTAAAAAGAGATTTTTTAAGAGCAAATTTACTTCCTGGCATGCTAAAAACACTAATATTTTTATTAACGTTAATAAGCATGCGCTTAACAGGTTCGTACTTTCCATAATTCGTATTAGAGGAATTAGTGTTCAAGAGAGGTTCACCCCTCAGGTTGTAATTATTCGCTCTAAACGACCCACGGCTTCGCAAGAAACCTGAGTATATTTTACCATTCAGTAGCCGATGAACGAATATACCGTCAGCAACCTCGCGACGCGACGCTTATGGAGAGAGCTTAATATGGGGTTCACACTGGCACCCAAAACATGTTTTAGAAAGCTCTTCAAAGTTCGGTGCAAAACAGGGTAAAACCTGTGTTTTACCCATATATTTTATAAGGAGCGAGCTTTTTTAAACAAGTAGGTTTTGACGTGTTTTAAAATAAAACACGTACAAAACACTTGCTGACAATGCTGAATACTCGCTCAGCTGTAATCAGTACGTCATTTTTGAATTTTTGATAGGTGATTTATATTGTTTACAAGTTTTTCATCGAAAACTAGATGGAAATAACATTTTTAATATTAATTCGATTTCTATTTCGCGGTAAAAAATACTTCCGAATATTTGAAGCTATGAAAACTGACACTTGAAAACATTTTAAAACATGTCGAGTCAGTGTGAACACTTTTGAGCTTTTCAAAACGACTGGTTCATAAAACATGTTTTGGGCGTCAGTGTGAACCCCATATAAGTTGATTAATTTAAGGCTGTTCTCGTAAGACGGAAGAATATGTGGATTATCCCAAGGGAGGCGGCTGAGTGCAAATCGGACAAACTTCCGTTGAACCGATTCGATTATTCCAATTTAGGAGGAGTAGTGAGGAGACCACAGCTGGGAGTCGTACTCGAGTAGAGGCCTGACTAAAGATATGTACAAATGCTTAGACTTAGACCATCTTTTTATAAATCCCAGGACTAAACTGCCCTGGAAAAATCGAGCTTATAATTAAACCTAACCTCAAGATCAGTTACAGAGCTTACGCGGGAGACCATGTTGTCGAGAAAAGTATAGTCATAAATTATCGAACCACGTTTCCTACAAAAAGTCATGACCTCGCACTTGCTAATATTCAGAACCAGGTTGTCATTGGAACACCAAGAGTAGAAGGTGTTGAGGTCAATTTGCAAAAGTTTGCAGTCTTCGGTACTCTTTATGAGACGGTACAGTTGAATATCATCGGCGTATATAAGGATATTGCAGAGGACCCAGATGATTGTCTTGAGGGACGCCCGAGGACGCTTCAATGTTTCTGGATTTGACTCCACGGAATAGAACTTGGTAGGGTCTGTTGGCTAAGCACGATTGGAACCATACCACCATGGCATGCAGAAGGCCTCATTTCGGGCTATAATCGAGAGAGAGAGCTTGTCAAAGGCCTTACTGAAGTCAGTGTAAACACAATCGGTTTGGCAACCAGTGACAAAGCCCCGAACAGGGTGAGAAGAGAAAACCCCGAACAGTGCGAGAAGTAGATTAAGTGGTAGTAGAACGAGCTGTAAGAAAACCATGTTGATTGGTTGAGACAAGTCTCTTGCAGATAGGAGCGATTTTAGAATAAATAATAGATACAAGGAGTTTTGGTATACACGATAACTTCGCAATCGGTCGATAATTTGATATCTTGTTCTTGGATCCCTTTTTATGAACTGGGATTATAAAAGAGTTCTTCCATAAAGTTGGGAAGCACCCTGTATTAATGGATTTTTGGAATAAGTACATCAGAGGACAGATAAGGGCCTCTGCACAGGATTTTAGAACAGCAGGTGGAATACCGTCAGGGCGGGACGAAAAATCCTATAGACAATATACATAGCGCTGGTTTGCGAGAATAACGACGCAATTCAAAATTCTGAAAAATTAAACTAAATATGCCAAATGACCAACAATCTTTGACAATTTATAGTAAACAGACACGCAACGCCGATTTCGCGTCAACTATCGTTATAAAGATATATCGTCATTATTCATTTGAGACAAAACATTCTCGAGTAATTTATAAAAATATTTAAAAACGTCATTCTCTAAAATTAATCATTTTGAGTTGCGTCACTATTCTCGCAAACTAGCGATATGTATATGCGCCACTCGACTTGGCAACGCATTAAACAACGGTCCTACCTATACCTAACACCCGAAAATGATAAAAACAAAACTAACCATGGCAATTCTTCGTCAATAAGCCTGTAACCGAATATTAGTAACCAATGGCCTTCATCCACCTAAATTGTATCAGATTACATGTCAGGGATGTTAAAGACCCCGTGAAGTTCTTCATGGGAGTTTTAGTGAGAGACAAGCGACATGCCTTCAATGTCAGTAATGTGTGCTGGAGCATATCCTTCGTCAATTTGTAGTCAAAACCTGAGGATCCAAACAGAGGTTAATGTTTTAGCTATAGACTACGGTTTTAGGGGCCATGGTGACGTATGCATCTATTGCATGCTGGGTCAAGACCAAACATAAGGGTGCCGTGATTAACTGGCCAAGGTTCAAAGACTGGCATGTCCCGGCGCACGGCTCACGGCAGCTAAAAGCACATTTTTTCTGAGGGAGGGGTGAGACTCTTACATCGGTCTAGCAGCAGGGGAATGTACGCAACCGCGTGTCTAAGGTCCATGCCTAAGACAGGAGACACCGCTGGGGGTTCGCACCCAGACAGTAAATAGTGTCAGATTCCTACTGACTAAACTCACCAACTCTTTGCATGACGTTGGAGTCCAGACCGGTAGGGGCCGTAGAGGCATTAATTCATCATGGCGTCATCAAATTGACCCTTAAAAGACGTCTCTCGTTTCTTTGCTTCTTTGGGCTTTCTTAAGCCTCTGGTCTTAAGCGCCACTTTCACCATTCACTATCCTCAAATCTCATCATCTGGTCCATGATGCTTTGCGGTGTTAGCTGCACCTAAAAAAGCTAAGAGCATCTGTCGGTCTGTAGCTATGAAAGCCCTAGACCTAGTAGTGAAGAAGGAGGCTTTGGCGGGTGCTGCGTCTATGGGGGTTGTTTTTATTTAAGTCAGAAGACCTTTTGGATTCCCCATCGATACCCAAGAAATTCAACCCGGAGCCAATGATAGCAATATCTGATACTAATCCTGCCAGTCTGGACTACGACAAACCATTTATGACTATTATGAGAGGTTGATCAGAATGGCAGCACGACAGGCCCTTCTTAACGAACACACGGCGTTTTGGTATAAAATCCATAATGGAGTTTCAAGCTGAGCTACTCGCCATTCAGGTGTTGGCCCAGACTTGTATTATCCAAATAGCTCTAACATTGTTATTTTCTCGGACAATCAAGCTGCCCTGTTGACTATTAAATCCCAGAGGGTGTCAAAAAAGACTATCCTGCATTGTCTCCTTTCTCTAAAATCCCTCAACAGGAACAACAATCTTACCCTGATGTGGATCTAGGGTTTCTCAAAACCAGGTCTTTTTTGGATTCGCCGAATCCCCGTATCCTTAAAACAGAACCGCCGATTCCGATTCCGATTCCAAGTAAAAACTCACAATTTTAATTTACAAAAAATAAATACATATTGTATTAATAGTCCCATAAATAAGTCGAAAAAAGGGCCTTCGCGAAAAATACCGCACGCGATTTTTTTTACCAAATGATTTTATATAATTTTATGAGCTTAAATTCAAAATGCTAAACTTATAGTGAAGGGAAACACGTTTAATTCTATATCTCAGAAACAATGCTTTTTACGACAAAAATTGATAGAATCTTTTTTGTAGGTGATTTAACTTTTTTGTTTAGAATATTTTTTGTAAAGTCTATATGTACGGAGATATAGTGCTTCAAACTTCATATATCACTCTCTTTGCAGTATATTTCTCTAATGGTTAATTCTAAATGAAAAAGTCCTTCGCAATACTTATAGAACACGCAATTATCTATAGGGTAGAAATTCCTGAAATCGATCACCAAAAATTTAAAATATTCAAACCAATTTGAAAACTAGTTCATTTGAAAGATTGGTTTGAATTGTGTAAATTCAGCAAATATCATGAAAAAATATAAATAATTAACAAAGTTATAAATATTTGAAATTTTGTGTAATTTTTTTTTCAAAATTCAATATCTCCGAGCGTAATTGACCGATTTTGAAAAAAATTAGTGCGATTGAAAGAGAATGAAATGAATTTTTCTAATGCTTGGTAAAAAACGAAAAAAAGTTATTTTTTTATAACTTTTACATAAAAAGTTAAATTAAAAATTAAAAAAAGTGAGAAAGGCAATAAGTGATAGTGATCTTATAAAAAACATCTGAAAGAGCATTTAATAAAGCTTCCATAGCCGTTGAGAAATTTTCAGGCACGCTATTAGTTCCTTCCTTTAGTGCTTTCTCTGAGTGAGCGGCTGCACAAAAAAGATATGGAGCGGAATGCGAAAAGGAAGGAATTCTCGCCTTCCAAAAAAGGCTACCGTCATGCTTCTTGGTAGAGCCCGATCCAAAAGAGATGAGGTTTCTCAAAAATCACATTTTCCATGCGCAGAGAGAATAACAACAGAAAAGTGAGAATAACAACAGATTTCGAAGGGGAAATGGGAAAATACATAAGCGCATGTCTTATCCCGACGTGCGCAATGTTTATTTGTGTGCAATTTTCATTTCCCCACATGCGCGAAGAAAACCTCAACTGATTTGGATCGGGCTATATGATCCCATTTCCCGCTGGGCACGTGCTTTCAGCTGAAGTGTATTTGTATGGTGTCATTTTTGAATTATTTATCGAATATTATGTTTTTCGTAAGTATAAACATTTAATAAAAACACATGCTGCAAAGAGGTTTGAAAACGCACATCGCATTGTATACTCGGAAATTTCATTCGTTCATACCGCACAATTTGAAATCGATGATCTGTAGAGAATTTTCTAGAGCTAAAAATTTCGAGACGGCAGTTATGTCAGCATAATTCAATATTTTCGATACATTGTGTATATTGTATTGTAATAATAATTATAATAATAATTATAATAATAATAATACGTGATGTCATATGTTGTTATTTTTTTAATTGTTACTTTTCACCAAACAAGTAAAGGTGCCGGCCCATAGCACGCGTTGGCGCGATGCGTGCGCTAGAGGCATTTGACATTTCAATTGAAGTTAATGCTATTTAATGGAACCAGTCCCAATGGCTGCAGCGACACACGCGAGTAAAGCTACAAACGCTTGAAGTTGACCAATTTTCAACTTTTCCATGCGATAGGCGCGTTTGACGTTTGTTTGTTGTGTACATAATTTAAAATTCTTTCATCAATCTAGTGTGCGATTCAAATATACAAATTTTTATTAAATAATGTTCGCTGTTAAACGCGTTCATTGGGTCTGTCGAATGCGTCTCACCCTGGACTGTCATATGCCTCTTGCGCGCACGTCGCGTTAACGGGTCGGCACCTTAAGAGTTTGTACGCGCTGAGGTTCAGGCAACCCGCGAAGGCGCCGTTGGCGCGCCGAGCGCGTGTACTATTATAAACAAATGGCTGTAATTTGAAAACTAATAGCGTGCCTGACAATTTCTTAACGGCTATGGAAGCTTTATTAAATGCTCTTTCAGATGTTTTTTATAAGATCACTATCACTTATTGCCTTTCTCACTTTTTTTAATTTTTAATTTAACTTTTTATGTAAAAGTTATAAAAAAATAACTTTTTTTCGTTTTTTACCAAGGATTAGAAAAATTCATTTCATTCTCTTTCAATCGCAATAATTTTTTTCAAAATCGGTCAATTACGCTCGGAGATATTGAATTTTGAAAAAAAAATTACACAAAATTTCAAATATTTATAACTTTGTTAATTATTTATATTTTTTCATGATATTTGCTGAATTTACACAATTCAAACCAATCTTTCAAATGAACTAGTTTTCAAATTGGTTTGAATATTTCAAATTTTTGGTGATCGATTTCAGGAATTTCTACCCTATAATTTTTATTATTAGCATTTTTTACGTAGGGCTAATATTTCACGAATTACAGCGCTTTATGTGTCGTAAAACGTAAATTCAAAAGTAGTATTTTGTCAATATCTTTTTAATTACGCGTTTTATTGCAAAACTGATTATAACGCTTTTCATGCGCAATTTCATTGCCCACTTTATTGTTCCGGGAGGGCTGTGGAAAAGAGTTTGTGCTTATAACTTCAAAAGTAAAGGCCGTAGCATAAAAATTGTCCAAACCTTATTCATAGGAAATTGTCCAAGCTTTCCTATTTTGGGGGAAAAAATTAGTTAAGTACGTATTTTTTGGAGAAAAAGGTGTTTTTTTCTATCGAATCTTTCCGAGATAATTGGGTGGCACAGGTGATTTGGGACACCCTGTATAGTTCTACTTTTGCCAATAAAAATATAAAAAAAACATAAAAAAAATGTACTAATTTCTTTTGCTTGTTTTGAATTGCTAGTTGCTGGTTCCACCGTAAAATAATTCCATACTTTAGATTTTTTAGTTGCCATAGCTAAGGTCATATTAATTTTAGAATATGTACTTTATTAACCAATTTTTGAATTTCAAAAATTAAACTGAAACTAAATTTCTTTTCAAATTTTGAAATTTTGAGTCAAGTTGTTACTTTTAATTACCAAAGTTTCTAACCTATGGAACAACTAATTTTATTTTTTGTTATAATCAAGAATATTTATTTTAATAGTTAATTTCATATCGAGCAGTCGGGGAATCGGGATTCGTCGAATTTCAGAAACGGATCCCGATCCCGAATCCCAGAAGAAAGATTCGCCGAATCCGATTGCGAGTTATTCGGTATGAGAAACCCTACCCAGCTAGAAAAGCCCAATATTCAGCCGACTTTGCAAAATTTACGACGTCGGATCAACATTGGTCAGACGACGTCGGTGAACAACATTCTGCCAACGTTGAATTTTTTGCGCACACAAGGTTGAACCAATGTTGGCGATTGGACGTTGGCAGCCAACGTTGGGCGAACGTTAAGCCAACGATGGTGGACTGTGTATGGGACCAACATTCATTTATTGCTTTGCCAACATTTTGTCCACGTCGTTTTCTGACGTCGGTGAATGACGCGTGGCCAACGTAAATGTACTTGTTTTTTAATTAATTTGCAAAGGTATCAATTATTTTTTATATCAAATCAAATCAACCATAAAAAGTAAATGACATGTATTTTTTATTTCTCGGTCATAATGACAATTTATAAAAAAGTTTTAAATCATTGAGCACATACGTAATATATATGTATAATAATAATGTTTGCGTAGACCTTCTAATTGTTATTACTAAGAACGTTGTTTACACTTTGTGTAGAGTGATTTTGAAATTGATAGTAGAAATACATTTTAATATCAGAAATAATTATATTTCTTTGTCCTCCGATATTCATTCGAATCCAGAAGGGTTCAACGTTGGCATACAATAACGGTTCAACGTTGCCAAAAGATGTTGGCGTTGCGTCACATCCCACAGTTGACCCATAGTTGGCGCGACGTTGTCGAACAACGTTGTTACCACTTTGCCGACGTCGTGCCAACCTCGTCCCGAAAGTAATTTTCTACCTGGGTATGTGGATCACAGGTCACGAGGACTAATCAATCACGCGAGGAAGTATCCCCTCCACTGTACTCCGCCCAGATAATCGCTTTATTATTATGGTAGTTCTTAAGTTGATTAGTTTATAAGTAAGTAGTGTGAGCTTCCATCAAGTCCGTTGGTGTTGCGCAATTTGAGTCCATGAAAGCCAGTCTCCCTGGTCTGGCGTCAGACTACCAACTCAGGTTCATGGTTCGTTTCCAAACAACGACATGATCCTTCCTCTTTCTAATTGTAGTCTTACCTACAGAAAATCCCAAAAAGTTGAATTTTAAACTAAACCGTATGCAAGCAGTTAAGCCATACTAAAAAAAATATTTGTATAAATATTTATTTTATAAAAAAAAACAATTTTTAATACAAATTCCTTAAAAGTAAAGCACCAGCAAGTAAAACTAACGACACACTATTCTTCCCACTTCCTCCCCTACTAGGTTCCTTCAAGTTCTTAATTGTTAGTCTCCATTCAACAGCAGGATAGACCGGTCCCTTCGCTTGTAGGTAATCAATCAGTGCTTGACCATCTCCAGCTTTCATCAAAATTGAATTCGCCAGAGGATCAGTTGACGAAGTCCAATTAAAGCCATCGCCTCCAATGAGAAGAAACTCTGGCAAAATGATCTTGTACTTTTTGTTCGCTTCAACATCATAGTATCGTGGAACTTCACAGGCTGCACACAAGGCCTTTACACTGACAACACGTTTACCAACAGGATTTTCATGATCGAAAACTGTATGAATGCCAGACATTTGCAGAAAACCGCCATTTGAATTTCCATCGTCCAGTTTCGATGCTGATCTTTCGAGGGCCTTTATTAGGAGGTCACCGGTGGTTTCAGCTACGTAGAGCTTGTTTCTGAATGGTAAAACGGAGAGGATGTCGTTTCTTGTGATCGATCCATCTTTCTTTTTGTCTATTGAGGTTCGGATACCTTTAAATAGAAAATGAGTGGTTTAAGTTATGATTGCAATAATAAAATATACGATTATTACCTCCGCCTTGAATAAAAGCAATTGCAGCGTCTGTCCATGCGCCTTGTATATTTTCCTTATGTTCCATAAAACGTGCATGAACCATTGAATCAGCGATTAAATTTCCGAGGTTACATTCACCTCGTCTGCAATGTTCTGCGCCACCTTGAAGTTGGACTTTGGTTTGTCCTACTATGCTGCCTTCAATATCCGCAATAGCTGGGCGATATACTTCAAGAAGTTGAAGCACATCTGAGTCTTGAGGAACTGTACCATTTAGTAGAATTGGTTCACCATTCCACTCGATGAGGTGTCCATTTTTGTCAAACTAAAAAAGAAACAGATTTTAAACCGATAACACAAATTTTGGTAAAGTGTGGAACATACCTTCACATGAAGTTTTCCTAAGTACTTTGTGTATGCGTATGCTTGTACAACAGGAACTTTCTTTCCGCTTTTTTGTGCAATAACTTTAGGATAAGGACCGGCCGGTGTTTCTATGCTTGGTGGTTTACCATTGTATAGGAATGTGTTTGTGTGTCCTCCAATAACAATATCAACATGGGGGCAATTTTTTGCAATTTCTTGATCGGCTTCATATCCAGAATGTCCTAAAGCTATGATAATGTGAATTCCTTCTTTGGTAAGTTGGTCAGCCTCTTTGCTATAAAATTAAGAAATATTAATTAAAACAAAGGTGGTTGCAATTTGATATTAACTTACTTAATTGATGCAATTTCTGGCAAGAAAGTAACTTTATTTGGAATGGTTAAGTTTTTAGTTTCTGGAGTTAAGTATCCAATCACACCGATTTTAACTCCATTTATTGTGAATACTGTTGAATTTTTTAATGTTTTCTGTGTTGCCAATTCAGGAGTTAGCCTTAAGTCTAAATTAGCTGCTAAAACTGGAAATTCAGCCTTTTCTAAGAATGGTACAAGACCTTCAACGCCTTCATCGAATTCGTGATTTCCTAATGACTGTAAAAAGTGTGCACTTATTAAATAATCTCCAAAAATACCATCACCACACAGACACCATCAATCGTACAATCACTCTTATTAGATAGTTTTTTTTATCTAAAAGAGAATGCAGATGACCGCCTTATATGTAGTTATTAATAGAGCACCATTATGAATATGACCGCGTATTAATATAAAAGCAAACGCAATACCGTCACCATTCACAACGTCACGAATGTTTGTTAATTACACTAAAATATACAAAGCATTCATAAACATTCCTAGTCCGGGGAAATTAGCAAAAAAACGCACGAAAGGAAAAAAAATTCCAAAATGGCTGAAAATTGGTACACACCTTCCTTGGAACTTTTTAAGAAAACAATACCCGAATCACAAAGAAAACATGGCCGCCGGAGATATCACTTTTTGGCAAAAAAATCACTCAAAAACTGTTTTTTCGAAATTTTTTTTTTTGATGAATCAATGCGAAACGTTATTGCCTACAAAAAAGCCCTCTTGTAATTTTTTCGAAAACCTTTAACTTTCCGAATAATTCAAGGTATTTTTGGAAATTTTGACCTTGAATAACTTCGAAAGGGTTAGGTTTATGAAAAAAATACTAGCAGGCTTTTTTGTAGGCAATAACGTTTCGCATTGATTCATCAAAAAAAAAAATTCGAAAAAACAGTTTTTGAGTGATTTTTTTGCCAAAAAGTGATATCTCCGGCGGCCATGTTTATTTTTGTGATTTCGAAATTGTTTTCTTAAAAAGTTCCAAGGAAGGTGTGTACCAATTTAAAGCCATTTTGGAATTTTGTCTCCTTAAAATACTAATTTTCCCGGACTATCCGGATAAAACTTGAATGAAATTAAAAGCGGGATAAGCCCCAAAGAAAAGTTTCTGAAAGTAAGAGTATAGATTTTGAGAAAAGTGAATGAGAGTGCGGGAGCACGAGAGATAGGGTAAATGAAATGTTTCAGATGGATAAGTGAGGTTACTAACTTAGAAAACTAAGAACTGATAGAGTAGAGACTAAGCTTAAACGTATGTTATTTATTCATAAACTTCCAATTGTTAATTATTGGTCATGTTAATGTAGTGAGTTCAAAAATTCAGCTCGCTGCATTATTCAGCAATTGGAAGTCTGTGGCTGAATACTGCAGTGATGCATTTTTGCACATATTCGCTTAGAATATATATTTAATTTTGAAATTCGCGCATGATCAGAGGGGCATTGTCGTTTTAAACGATTCATAAAGACAGCCAAATTCAGATTGTAGTCTACAAGTGAGGATCACTTTCGTGATTTTTCCTGTCTCAAAGAAATGAAATGTTTTCAATCTTTACATTGAGCCTTCAGGCCGATATTGTTCTTATAGAGGAGGTCACATTCACACTAGGCGCGTATGAGACAATGGGTGAGTTCAAAAACTCATCACTGCCGCAACACTGCAGAGTTCGGAAATTGGAAGTCTGTGGCTGAATACTGCAGTGCTGCGGCAGTGATGAGTTTTAGAACTCACCCAATGTTAGAGAGACTAGTTGCCTATTTGAGTCGACATACATACATAGCTCCGAAGTGATTAACTCCGGACGTATTCTGATAGTAGAGTTCGCGTAGTATTGACAAAAATCAGTGGAGCTAATACTTTTGAATGAGGGAAGTGGCTCCATATGGGAGATCACAATCACTAGATCACCAGATGGCGAACCTAAGTGGCAACTGAGCGAAAGCTACACGCATAGCGACGATCAGAGCATTACTTCCCGTATGTGACGAATAGTCGTGTCAGGGTGGCTTCAGTTCTCTGGGAGCACAGAATGGGCGATAAAGAAACTCGTCGCGGAGTTGTTTGAGAATATAATTTTGACGGGCATGAGGACAACAGGATACCGTACGGTGAGAATCGTGCAAAACTCTGCCAACATGAATCAGGCATGAGAGATCTCTATGCGGCAGCTACTGGTGTGAATCAGGCAGGCTTCCAGTCTTTGGTGGAACGGAAAATAGAAGAGTGGCACAGAATTTGCCTAAAAGCAAGGAGGTACAGCCATAGAGAGGCTGAAACCGGCTAGAGTTTGAGGAAGTATAAAGAGAAGACGAAGTATGAAAAACCAAAACCAAGTACGTCAACCAAAATCACAGCGGAACATTTCGAGAGGGTTGAGCCTGATAAGAGATACATGAGTGCGAGCGGTGCGTGCGGCGATTTCATAATATGCGACGAGTTTTCACAGACACATAATTGCGTGCATATCTACGTTCCATGCCGGCTTTCATACATAACCAAAAAATCTAAGTGACGAATGCATGTGTTTTTTGTGTGTTTGGGCTTTTAAGGCTTAATTCGGCAATGCGAAAAAATAGACAAACTTATGTATTGCGTGCGTTACTATATGTCAAGTAGCATTTGAATAGACACCCACTTCAATAATATCTGTCACCGCGCAATTTTTTGGTTAAGATTTCTGTCTTTATTCATTTTTGAATATAAAAAATTTACGCGAAATGAGAGCCTCAGAAGTACAGAAAAATATCCAAAATGACAGAATATCTATTTTCCATTTGTTCCTCTAACGACTGGACGCAGCATGAACCATACAAACACGAGGTCGCAATGGAGGCCTGCAGGGCGAACGACAAAGCGAACTGTCTAAACAGGCACTAAGCAGGATTGTGAAATTGGCAGCTAGAGTGCCCCAAAGCCGGGTTGCATGGGCGTTTACTACATTATTAAAGTAGTAATGAGTGTGTAACAGAAATCCGAATCATGGTTCTCACCAGCAAATGAAGAGAAATGCCGGCCGTAAGCGTAAGAGGATGTAGAAAGGTCCCCACGGCCACGTCATATTTTTCTGTTTTCTATACAGAAGTGCTAGTATAATAAATGCAACCTCCGCTTCAGCCTTCGAAACAATTTCTGAACGGAGCTGCGGATTTTTATCCTCCCACCCTTTCTTCCGAGTGGTTTTAACGTTCATAATGTAAATTGGTTAAATTACTCAAATTGCACCAGTATTTTTGGCAAAGACGACGAGTTTTTCGGGGTCATCAACAATCTCCACCAAATCGTGTACCATCCTACGAGAATCCCAGATATTGCAGATCAAGGAGAACACTTCCTTGATTTGTTTATTACTTCCAACCCAAAGAGGTACTCCATTGAGATATATTGACCACTCGATAACTCGGACCACTGATAGTTAACTCCAATTTCTCATATCCATCTTCTGACCCAATCATCACAGCTCCGAAGAGAACTGTCTCGCACTATTGGAATGCTAACTGTTCGGAGTTAATTCGCTTTCTACAAGCTACTGACTGGGATTTGTGTTTCTACAGTAAGAACGTCAACACTGCTGCTCTTTGTGTCACCAGAGTCATACAGGCGGAAATACGTTTGTTCATTCAGCATTCTGCCAATTCTATAAAGTCTAGAGCGAATGGATGGTTAGATAAGGAATGTATGAACACAATCAAAGCTAAAGAAGGCGCCTTTAAAGGGTATAGAAGTTCCAGCCACTTCAATGTGAGTACATCAAGTCTCGAGAAATTGCCTGTAATTCTTCAATCACGAAAGTTAATTCATTATTCGATGAATGGTTGAGAAGTAAGTTACTCAATCCCACCGCAGGCAGTAAAAATGTCTGTCCCTTGGTATAAGTTATCATCAAGAAGAGTTTCACCTCATCCACAACCCTTTCTTATCTTATTCTTATTTGAAAGCAAAGGTTATAATAAAAAGTAATTCCAACGCCGATTTATTACCATCCCTGTTTCTCTACCAGACACTGTTATGCCACACTTTAATCTAGTTGTTTACTCAATAGTTCCCTATAATACTTCTTGGGATTTTATCCAAATTCTTAGAAATTAACTCACGTTCAGTCCATACCGAAAAAAGATAAATCTAACAACGCGTCTAACATTCATCGCTTCGGTACGTTTAGTACGGTTGCTCTAGCTATCTCTAATGTCTGCAGAAGTTTAGCTAGCAGATCATAGTACCATACTTTGTCGAAGTATGGCACCCCACTGTGCTAGCGAAACTTCAAGTAATTAGTGCTAAAAAACTGGATTCAAACCCTATGATATTTGGGCAGGTGTTCCCTAAGGATCAAGATTATCACGCACACTCTTTCTAATCTACATAAACGATCTTGTCTCAATCCTCTTAAATCCAAGTCACAGCTTCGCTGATGACGGTACACTGCGTTACTTTGGATCTATAATAGCGGACAATTAAACGTTGAACCAAGCAGGCCGAAACGAGGGTAATACCCAGCTCCACCGGCCGAACTGCGCAAGTTCGAGCAAATTGATGAGCTGAACTTTAAAATAACTTCAGTTGGCATACAATTTCCACATATTCAACTGAGAATAAAAAAAGACCTCAGTTTTTGAATTTCTAACTTCTGGCAAAAGAGCAACAACAATTTAAAGCACGAACTGAACATGAACTGGACTTTAGCCGGTGAAGCCACTTATGTGGATTGAACTGAATGTTATTGAGCTGAGGTCAGTGAAGCCGGGGCATAAAGGTCTTATAGAACAGGGTGCACCCCGCTCTCTGAGTATGATGCTACCAACATGCAGTTTTAACCAGCCGCTCTAGTTTCATCCCTCGCCACGTTTCTCACCATTAAGGCGGGTTTACATCCCAACAATAAAGTGGAAGAGCAAATCTGAGCTGCTTTATCGCATAGAAGATAGTATGGTTCTATCTCTGTTTCACCAAAGTGGCAATAGAAAACGGCAACCTCAAAGTAGGGCTCTACTCTACTTAACGAATGCGTAGACCGAAAAAAAGCTTTTAATTTCGTTAAATTTCATTATTCCAATGCCTATAAATATGCCATTTTCCCTAGTTTTTGCATATTTACCTTGTTTTCGACGGTTTGAAAAATGCGCTAATTATTTTTAACTCAAAAACGAAGTGAGAAAATGTTTGAAACTAATAAAATTGTCTTTTTTACTAAACATTAATTTAATATAATTATCTAAAAGGCTTTGCAGCTTATTAAGTTGTTTCCTCTACGGCCGTGTTAAACATTTTATGTTTGACAGTTGTAAAAAGTTTCAAGCTTTCGACGAAACTTTGCGCTTGAGTTTTGTACAGGGCCACTTTGTTCTTCCACTTTATTCTTGGGATGTAAACTCGCCTTTATGTTGGTTTGTGTGAGACACAAATCTAGTTCTTTGATCGGACCAAGATTACAAAAATTAGTCCATTATTGTGAATTCCTTAATTTTAATTACAAATACGTTTGTGATTTTCAGAGGAGTTGGAGCACATTAGCCCAATTCGTTCGCAATTTTGGAACCGCCATCTTGAATTTTGTATATACATAATAAATATTTTGGAGCCAAATGTGAACTTGATTGGCTATTTTTCTTTAGTTTGAGGAGAAACTATGCATTTAGGTGAAAATATCAAAAGAGCAAAGTTGTAGAGCATAAAATTTCCTACAAATTTTGTCTACACTGTTTTTTCGAATTCCGCATAGTTTCGCCGTTAGCGGCCGATTGCGCCAAAGTGGATATAGTAAGTGGATACGAGTTAGTTACAGGTGAAGATAAATAAAGCATATTAAAAAGGTGTTAGGCACACAAATTTAAACAAGTTCATAACGCAGTGCAGATATTAGTTCACGAAAGTTTACAGCTAGATTGATTTTGTTGCTGGTTAGATTGTTAATTAGAACGGCACAAAAATAGCCTTAAGCATTTCAGACCGATGTCGTTGGTAGGGGCACCAATGAAGCAGATTTTCAGCTTTAGGTACCGCCACCATCGACATTATGTCCAAAATTGTTGCGATAATTTCTGGGAATCCCAAAAATTTTTGATTGTAATTTTTTGTGCTTTAATTTTCGAATTTTTGTGTGTTTAGTACTATATTTAGTTAAAATAAGAAAAATCTTAGAAAAATGAGTAAAAGTATGTGTAAACATTTTTTTTATTAATATTGTTAGTTATAATAAGTTAAAGCATATCAAGAAAAACAGCTGAAGATAGTTTACCTTAGGAGTAATAAGCAGGGCAGTAGAGCAATGCAACAATCAATTATATTGACTTAAAAGGGAAATGAATCCATAGCAAAATATACAAAGCGAAACATGAAACGTTTAATAAATTTTTTCAAATAAAAGCATTACGATAAGAACTAAGCTAATAAGTGTGAAATCGTCATTCATCCTCTTACACCTGATTACAAAAGAAATATTTTCCACTTTTACTGTACAGAATAAGACTTATATAATATTATCAGAGTCTACTCACAATTGCATCCGGTTTAAGTACATTTAAGAATGCCGCAGTAATATTATCTCTAAAAATAGTGAACCACGGTGTTCCAGTGTAGGTATCCCCGGCGTTTAAGTACAAAACCGGTGTTCCGCCAGTCTTATTTGCTTCCTCTCTAAATTTTCTGATTCTGCAAAATGACACAAAAGAAAAAAAAAATCAAATCAAGGTAAACTTTTATTTCCGGTTAATTCATGCAGGTAAAAACTATTACTCGTGTGCCGTTCGCGCAAATCCACCGTAGCACTTATTGCTGGCTGCATCCTCAGGTGTGCATTTGCTGCTGCTAACACTCGTCTGCTCGAATCGTGCGTGCATATCATTGTTGTGCAGAATGATTAACTCTAGCTCACCGGCACCTGAAGGAGCTGCAAGGATTCCGCCTAACGGAAAGCATGCTGCAATTAAGACGAGTGCAACCTGCAGTATGCATCGGGCCATTGCTTCACCTTTGTGGAATCTGGAAAGACAAATTAATGCTTAGTTGGAAAGTTTATCACATCAGGTAATTACATATATGTGTAAATGGATGGTTTTCAAGGTTGAGAGTGTTATGAAAGTTTACTCTAGCGAAAGTAGACCGAGCAGATGTTGCGGTAAGAATGGAGCGTTTTGGTATTTGTAATCTTTAAAGCACCCTGGGGGTGTAATTAGTTTTGAGAGGCAAAAATGTCATAAAAAGGCGAAATTATAGTCTGTGGTGATAACTTGTGATTGATGTTAGGGTGGAAATTCCATAAGTTAATTATATGTGCTTTCATGTAGTGATGTAGTAACTGAGTCAGCAGTTGTGCTTTCAAAATAATCGATATTGTAAGCCATAGAATAGGAATGGCAGTGTGCAAAAAATGCAGCTGTTAGAAAGGCATTTATTCTAGGAATATATAAATTGACTTAAGTGTTCTGCATTATTGTTAGAAGGGAAATGCATGCTTGGTATGAAATAATTCTAAATGTTACATTAGTGGAAATTGTATCTTTGTAGGCTTAAAATGCTTCGTGATCGACACTGAAAAGTGTCGACTCTCACATCCACTAACCGGTAGATGTGACATTACTGTCCCCAGCTCCATTGAGACAGCTTTGCACGCGGTATTTGGATATATCCAACACATCCTGAAAGCCCTGAAAGATATAGAAGGCGCCTTTAACAACGTACGTATCGAATCGATTAAAGAACTTCCATAGCTCTTAGTGCTGCGCACGAGACGAGACTTGTCTCGAAATCGTCTCGTCTCGTCTCGAAAATCGAGACGAGACCTCCAGATTTAAAATCGACACGAGACCGAGACTACCATTCGAGATCTCACGAGACATCTCGAGGTCCCGAAATCAAATCGTTATTTTGAAATCGTATCGACACCAACTATTTCAGTATCTTCACGCTGTGCTCTTTGACGAGCACAACATTCGGCACCAATACATGACTTGAGCAGGCTGCGGAGACAAGGCGAAGAGTACACATTCCATAAGCATTTAAATGCAGAGTCCATTCCAAAACAGAAGAGGTATTTTACTGTCATTTCATTTCATTTCAACGCATTTAAAATGAAATGGAACGGACTCTACGTAAATGTAACTCGACACAAATTAGAAATTAACTTTCGATTCATTGATCCCCTTTACCCCGCCCTGGTGCCACTGCAAAAGGCAGCTTTACGTGTCTAAGTCTGGGAAGTGACTAGAATGGAAATAAAAGGAATATTTGTATACAATTTCATTAATATGGCACATATTGACATTTCTCGAAATACAGAAGACTGAGCAATTTGTAGTATTGACAGTGAAATTCGAGAATTTTCGAGACGAGACGAGACTGTTCGAGCCGAGACGAGATCGAGACGGGACCTGCAAATACCCATTTTTTCGAGACCGAGACGAGACTGGGCCAAATCTCGTCTCGTCTCGTCCCGTGTGCAGCACTAAAGGCTCGGGCACACAGAAAGCGTTCTGTCGCGGCGGGCAGCGATCCAGCGGTCGTCGCAGCGGTTTGCGATATTTGGTCGTCACATAGGGCGCGATATCTTTGTGTGAGCGCTCCAGTTTAGTCGCACTCTTCTTTAAAAGTAGTAGTGATTTTTCTTATTTTTTTATATTGACTATGAGCTCAGACGAAGAACAACTCCTTCTGATATTAGCTTTGCAAGGCGAAAAGAAGAAAAGACGATGTTGGATGCATGAAATCAATAAGAAGAGAGAACAATTCGGGGAATACCACCGCTTATATATCTACGCACATTTTCTATAAAAATTTCAGAGTTTTCATTCATTTTGTCTGAAAGCGGCAAGGCGGTCATGCTAAAATTTGTAATTTTGTACAACCAGATCGCTTGTCGTCGCGACCAAGTCTAGAAGGCGGCGGTAGACCGCGTTCTGTTTGACCGAAATGATTGCAAATTGTATAATACAACTAGACCGCCTGACCGCCTCGGTCGGAGAACGCTGCCCGCCGCGACAGACCGCTTTCTGTGTGCCCGAGCCTTAATAGCTATAGACGTAGAAGCAAGCAAGGCCTCATACGGTCAACTTGGATGTACATCCATGCTGTACACGCATTTTTACAAACCGATGCGCGCACCGAGTTTCAATCGGCCGACCGGCTCACAGTCGATAGTTTTGGTTGTACATTCGCACTTCGATGTATATCAAATTTGACCGTGTATGGGGGCCTTTAGATATTGGCTGGTGGGCTGAGCTCGAGAATAATCCAAGAGAATTTGGAAACCAAATACGCCAACTAGGGTACATCAAAAGCCCCTTATTACTAACCACAATATGACCGTGATAATGGTGTCAGGAATGTTTCCAACCGTGGTCAGTGAAATCATTGAAGAATCCCTGAACAGAGTTAGCATCTGTGCAGCAGACTATGGCCTTTTACAGTCAACACAGGCAAAACTGAGGTAACGCTATTCACTAGGAAAACAAAAATCCCCGCCGCAAGCCTACCCAAATTGGATGAGCATACCCTCACTCACTCCTCCAGGGTGAAATTTCTGGGTCCAATCCTGGACATCGAGGAAAAGTAAAAGAAAGCCTGCATAGTTGTCTACCCATGTAAAAGGACCTTCGACAAGAGATGGAGTCTCAAGCCAAAGATGGTCTTGTGGATATATGTACATAGACGTCGTACGCCCATTCCTCGCGTAGGACTGGCTGGTTTTGTGGCCACTACTGGGCAGGACCTCTAATATCATCATGTTAGGAAAAGTCCAAAGGACGGCGAAAATAGGAGCAACTGGGTCCATGAGAACAAGTCCACGAACGCCCCCGTAGTCCTTTTGGACCTACTCCTTCCCAAGTTTCAAATCAAACCCCTTGCTTCGTAAAGTAATTAGATGATGAGACTGGACCACAAAACGGCCATAGTTATACTTGAACTTGCTACCCCAGAGTAGAGTATGTTTGCTACAACCATAAACCACTTTCCCCGACTGACCTTAAGGAACAACTACGCTGAAGAAAAGAGTGCAAAAAAAGAGACGTTCTGAGGAAGTTTGATCTAGTTGCGATCTACCGACGGACGATCTATCTACTAAGAGTTCACTGTCCAGGCACCTTCCGATGCAAGCTAGTATTGGTCAAGGGGAGATACTGGTAATATTGGAATTTTCATAGATGAGGTGAGGTAGATAGGCTCGGTAGAAGGCATAACGTGCCTCTCGTCTGGATTCGCCGGACAAAGTCGACTACCTAGCTTAGCAAGGAACGTCTCTCTTGGAGGCTCGGAGATTGAGATGGTTAGCGGTGGGGTCCAAAAAAAATAGTTTTGTCTACCACGTATCCAGGTAAAGGTGGAGCAAGCCGGAGGCCTGTTTTACCTCTAGGACGAATTAGCCTAGAACAGGAAGGAAGAACAGTGGGCATCTTAAGCCGACATCGAAGACCAAAGATCATGTTCATTATAGAGACGCTACAAGAAAAGAAGCTGATGCCAAGACATGGATCAGCTAACTCAGCTTCTAGATCCGTCACATCCAAAGCGCTTAAGGATTGGCAACTACCTACGTATCGTCTCCTCACTTTTAAGTTCGATTGCGATTGATGAACTCCTAGAGAAACTTATCACGTCAAGTTAAGGTAACGATTAAGACTATACTGATGACATCCTGATAACGATTCGCGGCATCATGATTCAGTCATCTCTAACTCTCTTGCTCTTATTCCGAGTTAGAGCAGATGAATCAGCAAGTTGTTAAGCATTAAGCTCGACAATACTTGTACAATTTACTAGTAGACGAAACCTCGATCTAGCAGTTCCCACCTTAAATGGAAAGACCTTTCAGAGAGATTTTTACTCGACAACCATACGGTCTGATACACTAGAAGTCAAGTTGGACTTTCACAAACCAGTTGTAATAGGTATCTGTAGGCGGGAGGAATCGAAGTCTAACAGATCCCTTTTTTTATCTTAGGCCTGGAGCACAGATGGCTCAAAAATCAATTTAGGAGTTGGGATAGACGTTTATGGCCTATGGTCATTCATCTAGAGTTTAACCGAATGAACTAAGTTTTTGGGGTTGTATTCTTGGGCTCACAATATTCGCTGGAACCAATTTTATTCTGAAATGAATACGAAGTAGATTATATCATTTAAGATCGGCTTTTCACAATTGGGAGAATGACCAACCCCTCCCCCGCAGTTTATTGGACCACCCTACTAGACGAAAAGATTAATCGAAATCTATGAGGTCTAGTGAAAAAAGTGTGCCATTGCAGGCCTCGATAACGTAGGTGTTTAGGTGTTCGACTACCATCCCATAGAACCATGGTTCGATTCCCATTTATCTCATGGTTCTTGGTCTTTCTTTCCACTTATCTAACCTAGACAAAATTCTAACTTTCATGTCTTCCCTCTTTGTAAAACTTTCCCGCCCTTATTCCTGCATCGCTTGTAAGCATAATAAGCGAGGAAGCCATTTTCCTGATCACTGAAGTTAGCGTTCTGTCACGGTTAGGATTGGATGGTAGTCGGTAGAATAAAACCGCAAGTTAGCATTGCCAGTTCTTTCACTTTTTTGTCTACTGTCTTGCCGACTGGAGCTTGCTGTTAGAAATAGCACTACCGTCGAAAGTACAAAGGGCTTTAATTCTGAGCTCTGGTCTTGTAGAACTATATTAATCTCAGTGATACTTCTTTGATTATTACCTGCACAATATCATCTTAGCAAGTTAGACCTGACCAAAGAAATGATTATGAGCATCGCTTCTTTCTAATACTTCCGGAAATATTGGAACACTTACTAAAAGTTACAAGGCAGTGATTGTAAGGACTTAACCTTAAGCTTAACCCTTAAGCTACAAAAACCGGTTATCATGGTTTCAATTACAAATGGCGCGCACTATTACCCCGTTTATGATTAGGTTGAAAAGTTGAGTCGAGGTTGAGTTGAAATTTCGACCACCGTATATGATTCCGAGTTGAGTTCACTTTGGGTTGAAATCGGGTTGAACTGCCATCAAAACATAACCTCTTTTTGTTAATTCTTTTTCTATATTTCTGCCTTTCTATATTATCCATCCATCAAAATGGTGAAGGGAATTTTTTTCCCACATTATTTCTAACATAGTTTTTGTTTCCTGATGCTCCCAAACATTTCTTTTAGCCATTGTCAAAATTAAATTTCCTCTGTTTTTACATATATAGTTAATATAAAATAATTAACGCGCTACAAAAACACCGAACACAAAACTAACGCCGAAGGCAGACTTCACGGATGGTAAACAAACAAAACAAATGTCACCTCAACCCAATTTCAACTCAACACGCGTTTATGAGGCGAAATATCAACTCGACCCAGGTAGGAGAGCTGAGTTGGGTTGAATGGACCCAGTTTCAACTCGATCTCCGTTTATGACTGGGTTCAACCTGGGTTGAACCTAGGTTGAACCTAGTCATAAACGGGGTATATGTTAAATCGATTTAACACTTTCAATAATAAATTTTCTCCTAAAAAAATATTTTTTTAAAAATAAACCATTAATATCAAAAACGTTAATTTCCCTGTATTACAATAAAAGACTTGTGACTACCAAATCCAAAGGCAATTACACACCTGTTTTACAAGGTGTTAAAAACAAATGCCATCGATTGCACTGAACTAATTTGAATGTGGATCTTGCGTCACAGTTTATTAACTTTCGCCGGCAGAAAAATTTTTGCAGGTAAAACTGGTTTTTTGTGGTTTTCTGTAATATTTAAATCGTAAATTTGTCACGATAGAACATTACTAAAAGAATTATGAATGAATAAAAAATGGCTCTGACTGTGGCCGGGAACCGTGACATTGTCATTGTCATTTTTTCTTTTTAGATAAATGCGAATTAAATTTTTTTATCGGAATTATGAGTGGTTGAGCAGAGACTGATGTCAAATTTTTTTGTAATACATTTGTTTTAGGTATGATTGAATAAAATATTATAGAGAATGTTTTGTATATTTAGAGTTATTTTTTCGATGACTTGAAACCACACAATGCTGGTTCTCTGATGAAGTTACGATGGATTCAACTTTACGATGTTAGTTAGAAAAGTATACGTTAGAAAAGTTTTTCCCTGGGCAAATATAGGGATTTGTTATTGTAATAAAATGGTTCCCACACGGCAAAATAAGCCTGGGAGAATGATTTCGAAAGTGTCCGAGAACATCACAGAGTTCGTTCGATGAAGAGTTCGTAGTAAGCGTGTCGTGTCGCAACTATAGTGGAATAGCACTGTTCTCAACTATTCTACGTAGGCAGGCCCGGCTCTAGCGATGCAACTTTCTGTTAAACGCCCTTTATAGGAAACTATGTCCGAAATTTTTGTCTTCAATAAAAAATGAAAATATTAACATGACTCTGGAAAAGCTGAAAACAAGAACTTTCAATTAAAGAAAATGTATTTTTATCTACCAAAAGCTTTTTTTTAGAAAACTTGGCCCAAAACAAGGACGGCGGAGCATAATCATTGTGGGTGGGGAGCACCTGAACATTTAAGGCCCAAACAGATTGGCCCGTCGGAGGTGGCGGCGTCTGCCCGCCAGAGAGCTTCCCATACATTTAATATCTCCGCAGGCGGCGCGAAAAAATTAAATGTATGGGAAACTCTCTGGCGGGCGGACGCCGCCACCTCCGACAGGCCAATCTGTTTGGGCCTTAAAGGTTAAAATGTATAAAGTTAATCGGTCAATTTATTTACCAACTGTCTATTGATTTATGGGGTTTTAAATTCTTTTGTTATGGTTATGCCCCTCTAGCAGTTTGAGGGGTACAGATAGGACCCCTACTGCCTCATGTGGACCGGGGTGGATCACCCTATAAGGCCCACTCAGGGCATCTAACGCCTTACCTCATTCGCGCGTCGTCATAAGGAATGCCCTATTTGGCCCACTTGAGGAAAAATCATTAATACCCTATCCCGAGTGGGTTTTGAGAATTTCAGAGTGGATATGTGAGTAATAACTGCTAACTTATATGGATTTTTAAACGCGATTGTGATTTTATCAATACGTCCCCCAACTGAGTACTAAGCACATCAAATGCTGCTTGACCTCTGTAATCGAATCAGAACGTAACAGTATGCTAAATGACACCATTCACGGTCACCAACATAATTCCCTGAGAACCAATGCAGCTTTGTATGAATTAAACTAAAGCTTAAGGGTATTTCTTTAAAGCTTTTTAAAAAGCTTTCCGAAAACGTAAGGCAGATGTTGGGATGCCCCATTTCATTTGTAATGAGGTTTGTCTCATAGGGCCCCAATGATAAATTGATAAGGCATATCTCAACGCTGATTTTTTTTGTGTGGTGTTAATGAGGAAATGCCTCTCATTGTGGTGCCAGGAGGAAATGCCTCTTTCGGCATGCCCCGCATTTGCCACATGGAGTTCTACGGGGAATCCTTTTTTCGGCATGGCCCTGAGGGTCTCTCCTTTTTAAATGCTAGTCGGGTGGGGTTGAAAAAGCTTAGGCTATACAGTTATAAGTTCTTAATATCCCTAATACAATATATCTAGTTTTCGTATAAAAAGTCTTGCTTGTGTGCGGCCCTTCGACGACGTTCCTTCGTCGCCAGCGTCCGAGACGGCCCTGCAACGTTCTGGGATGAAATATTTTGTGTGGATTTCCCTACTCAAAGCGAAAGTGCGTGTGGACTTTTCCTTCCATCCCCACGCGCTCCGCCGCCCCTGGCCAAAAACACATTCGGCGCTGCATACTCTATGAAGCTGAAGCCGATGGAAAGAGATACTGCAGCTACATTTGAAGCTGCAAAAACCAACGGCAACTTGACGGAATTGTTGGCATTTATGTACAAAGACGAAGAATCACTTAATTAAAAAAATTTTTTTTGGATTTTCCATTATTTATTATTTTTTCTTCCATTTTAAATTTCCGCTTTTTCACTTTTTTCACGCAAACAGTAAACAAAATGTGGCAATTTTTACAATTCCCTTTTCTAAAGTTGACAGGACTTACGCCGCATAAATTTTGAAAATTGCTCGAATCTGGCTTCATACTTCATTGTAGCGTGAAGTAAGTAGCGGTCATTGTGGCAGAATTAATAAATTCACGTTGATTTGAAGCTGTGAAGCTTGCGGCGTGAAGTATGCAGCGCTGAATGTGTTTTGGGCCTGAATTCGAAAAAAATTTTATATATAAAAAAAATTTCAAATGACCTGATTTTCATTTCAATTATGGGTTTTAGCGCCCTTTGTTCGTGTGGCGCCCCGATGCTTTGCATCGTCTGCTTCATCGGTTAAGCCGGACCTATACGTAGGCCACATGGCCCAATACGCTAGAAACATCATAAGCCAATACCAATGTCGCTTTCCAATCAATAATAGATTTGTTTTATAGATTATTATGCTGAAGCAGGCGATGGGGAAATATTGGGAGTTTCTAAGCTCAGCCAACACCTCTTCATAGTTCCAGTGTTGGGTAGGACACGATTATAAAATAAGTTTATAACAATGTCATCCTTCAAATGAGGCGAGGTGCTGACAAAAACAAGCAAATTAAAAAAAGCAAGAAAATAAATACCAATGAAGAGCTTTTTTACGAGATTACTTCTAATATGCATTAAACTGCCCTAGAGTAAGTAAGAAATCTATGCCTCCAGAATGTATAATTTATATTTTGTAATCCCAACTCGCCTAATTTCAAGTTGGAAATTTTGCAAAAGAAGTAAAAAATGTCTCTCCAGTACGTATTTACCAGCTCGCTTCATCCCATTTTATGTTGGAATTTCACTAATGCCGGGTTTTCATTAGTAGAATTAGTGGTAGAGTAAACTGGGCGAGTACTAACTATCCTGTGAACTCGCCTAATGAAAACGTAAGTGGTAGAGTACGGTACTTGGTTATAGTAGAGTAGAGTGGGATAGCACCGTGGTAAAGTTACTCTAGCACTTGCCGTCGGCTTAAAAGTACCCCAGTTTACTCTACCACTAGGTCTACTAATGAAAACCCGGCATAATTCAAAAAAAGTAAGAAATGTCTCTCCAGTACAAAATTTCACTCCCTTGAAAAATGTAAGATTTCCAATCTCGCCTCACCTCAGTTCAAATTGAAAATTTACTACCCCAAAAGAATTAGGAGTAAGAAACCCACCACTATTTTTTTACAATATAACTCGCCTCATTTCAAGTTGAATTTTGCTGCCCCAAAAGAAGTAAGCAAAAAGAAACCCATGTATCTCCACTACGTAATTTACAATCACACCTCGCTTCATTTATCTCGATGCACGCTCATATACCAGTAGGGCATTATTTTTGAACCGGGACATTTAAAAAATTTGAGGCCTCAGTACATTTTACCATCGTGTAAGGGACAAATGTACTGCCTCGTGTAAGTCCGGCTCAAATCTATCATAGTCTTTAAGTCAGTCTTTGATAGCATAGCCGGTGGAAGGTTTTTTATTTTATATGTCAGTTCTAAGCCCTAGTAAAAATGTACCGTGCGCATTTGTTCGCTATGCGTGCTAGCTGTGGCGCCGTGCGTGCTAGTGCATACCTGATGCAGGCTAGCTGCGGGCGAGTTTTATTTTTACTCGGGAGATCACCTTTAGTAGATACTATAAATCCGTCCGTTGGCTTTATGGACTTTTGGGAAATTATTTGTGACCCCAAAATAAAGAGAACCCCGCTGTACAATCTCCAGTAGGATTTTTAGAGGTTTGGCCTTTTTACAAGCTTTTTATTAACTTCCTTTTCTGTGTGAGACAAATATTGCGATCGATTTTTCGACTACTTCCCGATAGCCGGTGATGCTCAAATTTGGCACACTTTTGCTTCTGAAGACAATGCAATATAGTGTATAGTATAATTTGATGGTACATACAATATGGCGGCCACTATTAAATGGCGGATATTCCTGGAGGTGGAATCTTGCGATCGATTTTTCGGCCACTTCTCGATATGTGATGCTAAAATTTGGCATAAACCTTAGGTTTTGAAGACAATACAATATAGTATATTCAATTTTATGGTACATCCAATATGGCGGCCACTCTAAAATGATGGATTAACCTTTTCTTTACCGCCCGCCGACATGGGTATCAAATGAACGAGTATGACGAGTAGAATATAATAAGATATTTGACGTCATTTTATATCTAATATGGCTGACACCACAAAATGGCGGATTACCTTTTCCTTTACAACCCCCCAATATGGGTATCAAATGAAAGAGTATGACGAGTAGAATACAGTAAGCTATGTGACGTCATTTAAATCTAATATGGGGGCCACCACAAAATGACGGATCCCCTTTTTCTTTACAACCCCTCGACATTGGTAACAAATGAAGGAGTATGACGAGTAGAATGCAGTAAGCTATGTGACGTCATTTTAAATCTAATATGTCGGCCACCACGAACAACCCCTGGATATGGGTATCAAATGAAATGTTTGATAAGTAGAACACTGTGAACTAAAAAGTGAACTAAAAAGTATGAAATAATTTTTTTTAATCCACCTGTATGTAACTACAAGCAAAAGCTTGGGGCGCTCTATTTACAAATGTTTCAGATATTAAAACAAAAATGCAAAGCAATATTATGATTTAACTAATAAATACGAAAATTAATTGGATTCAATCTGATAAAGCGCCCCCAAGCTTTTACTTGTAGTTACATACAGGTGGATTAAAAAAATTATTTTATACTTTTTAGTTCACCTTATTAATGCATATTTAAAAACTTTTTTATTATTTAATATTTTTTAGTTTATCTTATAAAAGCTTGTTTTTAAAAAGTTTTTTTTATTGTTTTTTTTTTTTATAAAGTGACTGGGCTAAAAAACTTTCATTCTCATAAATTTCAACTCCAATTCCATAAGTAAGTTACACAAATCGAAGAATTTTTATTTCGTTTCACAATTCAAATTTCAAAAAAAGAAAATTTCATTTTATTATGCATAGATAACAAATCCATACAAAACCTCTTTGAAGAAATTGACACAATTTTTCTCAATTACTTTATGATAACAGGTAAAAGTTTGATAAGCTTCCGTACATGAAGTACGTTACAAAATCTCCATTATATTTGAGAAAAAAAAACCGAATTACAAAGTATAATATTGTGTTATTTTGGTTTTTAGAAAAAAAAAATCGTAAAACACACTCGTGTCGGTTTTTCTTATCTAAGTATTTTTACAGCTGTCGCAGCTCAATTTTTTATTTATTTTTATTTACAACCTACTTGTTTACACTTATCGCGTAAACGAGTTGAAAGTAATAAGTTATTGTTTGTTGATAAGAAATGAACAACAGTGAATTAGTTAAGTCCCATTATCACGCTCTGTGTGAACATCTTTACGTTGACTTACGAATTAATTTTCTTGACAAATAGTATTATCATTCGGGGTCAGGAAAAAACAAAATTAATAAAAATCTTAACAAATGCCTGAGGAGCATAAAGTTAATTGCAGTTTTATTAGATGGAGATTGTGATGTATGTAATTGTCTTGTATCTAAGAGCAAAGCTTCAAAGATTTTTGCGTTAGCTTTAGTTCCGTGATGTAGGAACTGAAAAGTGTAATGAAATGGTTACGACTGCACTTTCTATATTTTCTTCCAATTCTTATACAGAAAAGGTTAGCAATATGTAAATTATTCTATTTACGACGCTGTTGACAAGACTTTCTACCTTTTGAGTGTGTCACTCACAGCCGTCGAACTTCATGTCTTGTACGATTTAGTTAAATAGTCCAGCCAAGGTCAACTTCTTAGATAAGATCCGTAACCACTTTAAGAATTTCATGATCTATCTATTATTTGTTTTGTTTAATTGCCAGTTAAACCTGTTTCAAAGTAATTTCAGTCTAGTTCCATTATCCTTGATCTTAGAAATCAAAAGTTAACCCTTTCCTCTATAATACTGCTTGATACTATTGACAAGCACAAACACAGCCATAACGAATAAGACTGATGACGTTTTTTGAGACAAAATACAAAAGATCAATCATTTATTTGCTTTTATTTACATTCACTAATGTAAAAATTTTACATATTTGTTATAAATATTAAGGAAATTTTTTTCCACATTGTGAATTTTTAGTGGATGGTTTACATCGCCCTCATTCAAATATGCGTCAGATCTTAATAGTTTAGGCCATAAACATCAACAAGAATAATCATTATTCGCGATTTTTACGTAAACATCAACCTAGATAATCCGAGATATTTCGAACGTCAAATCTAAAGATTTTTTTCATCAAATTGCAGCAAAAATTCTGTGGTGTAAGAACATGATTTTGCGGATGCCTTTGATAATCTTATAATGGTCAAGTTAAGTACTTTTTATAAAATAATTTAACAAAAAAATGAAAATTTGTAAACTTCATAAAATATGGAAATACAGTGGTTTTTATTCCCAAAGCGTGGGGAAGATTTTACAAGGAAGCAAAGCCCTATCGACCCATCAGTAGTACAAAAGGCTAATTCCCAAGCCTAGTTTGACAAATAGAAATTCTGCATTAAAAAATAATTGATGCGAAAAAGGTAAAACTAGTTAAAAGCTAAGTCATTAGGAAGAAACTTTCAACGAATCCAGATGGCTTCAAACACAACTAAAAGTATCTTATACCAGTTCTATTAGTTACTAGTAAAAAACCCGCGTGAGTTGCAACGCCTTTAAATAAAAAAAGTTTATGTGTGCTGTGCACAGTCCGCGGTAGGAAAAAAGTATAATTAAAACAACAAAAAATCTGGAAAAAACGATTTTGGATACCATACAGAAATTTAGAGTTACCTATAAAAAAATACTGGTTAGGGTAAATTTAAGAAATTTCCTACATTTAAGAATGTGGCAAACTTCACGACAATAGAGGCAATGACCAGGTTACACTAAGATCAATGTTCTTCCATTTGGAGCTAGGATGTGAAAATTTTTCGATTTCCCAACTCTTGAACAACCTACATACAGCTGACCGGGAAATGACACTTATTTGGCCCCGAAATTTATAATTTGTAAGTTTTGATTATAAATTCTTTATTTGTTACCTTAAAATCCCCCAGATACCGATTTTCATTGCAATCGGATCACAATTGGCAAACTCATCGGCCATATTGGTGCGGCCATTTTGAATTTGTAAGTTTTGATTAAACATTCTTTATTTGCTACCTTAAAAAACCCCAGATAGCGATTTGCATTGGAATCGGAGTACGATTGGCAAATTCGTCAGCCATATTGGCGCGGCCATTTTTAATTTATAAGTTTTGATCATAAATTCTTTATTTGCAACCTTAAATACCCCTAGATATCCACTTTCATTGCAATCGGAATACAATTGGCAAACTCATCGGCCATGTTGGTGCGGCCATTTTAAATTTATAAGTTTTGATCATAAATTCTTTATTTGCAACCTTAAAAACCCCTAGATATCCACTTTCATTGGAATCGGAATACAATTGAAAAACTCATCGGCAATATTGGTGCGGCCATTTTAAATTTATAAGTTTTGATCATAAATTCTTTATTTGCAACCTTAAAAACCCCTAGATATCCACTTTCATTGGAATCGGAATAAAATTGGCAAACTCATCGGCCATATTGGTGCGGCCATTTTGAATTTATAAGGTTTGATCATAAATTCTTTATTTGCAACCTTCAAAACCCCTAGATATCCACTTTCATTGCAATCGGAATACAATTGGCAAACTCATCGGCCATATTGGTGCGGCCATTTTGAATTTGTAAGTTTTGATTAAACATTCTTTATTTGCTACCTTAAAAAACCCCAGATAGCGATTTGCATTGGAATCGGAGTACGATTGGCAAATTCGTCAGCCATATTGGCGCGGCCATTTTTAATTTATAAGTTTTGATCATAAATTCTTTATTTGCAACCTTAAATACCCCTAGATATCCACTTTCATTGCAATCGGAATTCAATTGGCAAACTCATCGGCCATGTTGGTGCGGCCATTTTAAATTTATAAGTTTTGATCATAAATTCTTTATTTGCAACCTTAAAAACCCCTAGATATCTACTTTCATTGGAATCGGAATACAATTGAAAAACTCATCGGCAATATTGGTGCGGCCATTTTAAATTTATAAGTTTTGATCATAAATTCTTTATTTGCAACCTTAAAAACCCCTAGATATCCACTTTCATTGCAATCGGAATACAATTGGCAAACTCATCGGCCATATTGGTGCGGCCATTTTAAATTTATAAGTTTTGATCATAAATTCTTTATTTGCAACCTTAAAAACCCCTAGATATCCACTTTCATTGCAATCGGAATACAATTGGCAAACTCATCGGCCATATTGGTGCGGCCATTTTAAATTTATAAGTTTTGATCATAAATTCTTTATTTGCAACCTTAAAAACCCCTAGATATCCACTTTCATTGGAATCGGAATACAATTGAAAAAATTCGTCCGCCATATTCACGCGGCCATTTTGAATTTGTAAGTTTTGATTAAACATTCGTTATTTTCTACCACAAAAAGCCCTAGATACCGATTTTCATTGGAATCGGAACACAATTAGCAAATTCGTCGGCCATATTGGCGCGGCCATTTTGAATTTAATGCCAAAACCACCGGATGTAAGTAATATGTGGTTAAATTTTTGTGGCGATCGGTTGGATGATTTCAAAGTCTATAACGGACAAAGGTAGAAACATAAAATTGAAAAATAAAACTTATTTAAAAGAATAAAAAAAATCAATTGCTGTCAATATGCGTATTGACACCAATTTTCCCCTGTAAAGGTTGATGAATGCGTCGTCTGCAAAACAAAATAATCATTGTGGGTGGGTGTGAATGAACGCAGTCGCATGGCCTCATATTGCCAACAATGGATTGATTGTGGTCTCATTTGGTACTTGCAAGATAGCAATAAAACGTTCCTTAACAAAGCAGTGATTGCTGTGATGATAGCGTGATCTCAAGATGAACAAGGCCTAATGTTCATTTCGGTCGGCCAAAGCGCGCGTACATTAACACGAGTGAATTCAAGAATTTAGCGAAAATATTTTGCATCATCCATCGGCGAGAAAGAAGTACCCGAAGGTGGTTAAAGTCAGACTTATAATGGGGAATTCCCAACACCACGCAAAATGACTATGGGGATTCTGTGCTTCATTCTTAAAAATTTTCGGAAGATAAAGAACAGAAAAAAACCGCCGATGAATCACAGTTTCTGGGTTCATTCTGTGTCTCAAGAGCTTAATCTCGTGGATTTTTATCGCAATTCTTATGTCTGTTATGAGATTTTAATAGACTTTAAACAGTATTTCCTTAAACTCCGATTTTATCACTAAATTTAATATTTTTGTTAACATAAACCCCCAAAATAACTTCCGTTTTCTAATGTAAAATAATTACTTGGAACCGGGTTTTTTAAAGACTGCGGCTGTTAATGAATCTTAACGATAACAATTTTTCTCGATGACTTGCTGTTTTGTTCTCAAACATTGCTATAGGCTAGTTTTTAGGGGTTCTTTTCGTTTGTGCTTTCGAGGTCTATGTCGCAAACATAAAGAATACCAGGAATTTGTCTTCGGTCATCTTCGGCGGGTGTTACCTGGTAAACGGTGAATTTATGAGAATCACGCCATATGAAAATGGAATATGTAGTGGTTCTTCGTAAGCAAAGGTGACTGCTTCTTCAAGGACAGATGCTCTTTCATTCAAGCATTTGTGTAATAATCGACAGTTGATGAGGTAACACCATCAGAATTCTGTATATAAGGAAGAAAGTGAACCATTTTCAAAGATTTATAGAGTTTCCTTTATGTTCACTATTACATTGTTCTAGCAGTAATATGGTCGCTTAGTGTTGACCAATATCCTCAGCCTTAAACTTATATTATTTACAGAAAGAGCAAGTACAATAAACCGTCATTACGCTTCTTCTTGTTCTTCTCTCTTTGAGGGGCGTCTTCGCAGGCACTGCAACCATTTGGTTTATTTTTTCAACCTGTCATTAAAAATCCGTTGAGGCTAAAACTAAAATTTGATTTAGGATTCATATCGTAAATCTCCTTGGGAACAGGGAAGCCGCGATGAAGGAAATTCAATCTCTTCCTCGCTATAGGCTCACAATCGCACAGCAAATGCTCCGCTGTTTCGGAAGTGCGAGAGCTGCAATCAACTACCAGCCCTATTCTACTTAAAGCCTGAACCTAATATGACATACAGTAACGTAGCCGTACTTAACCTAAAGTACGAACATGAGTTTTCACATGGCACCGACCTAAATTGATTTAATTAACTTGACGAATGTGCGTTCAATTCTCGAATGTTACGTACTGTGACATAAGAAAGGCACAAGACGGTGGTATCCGTAAGCGGCATCAGTCCCAAGCAATTTTTCGGTTAAAAATTTTCCTTTTATTTTGCTGAACACTTCTAAGCTGTTTATATTTCTCCCACAACTTAAATAAATCAAATAAATCGCTTCAATCTGAATTTACGTTAGCTTAGGTTAAAATGGCTGCTCCCCCACTAGGGAGCCCACTTAGGCGCACCATTCTAGTGTTGGGACAAAATTTAGGTCATTTCAAGCCATTTGGAGCTTTTAATAAAGCGACAGAGGTCAAAACACCAGTGTTTTGCAGCTCATTCAATCCATCAAGGAAAGGTGAGCCAAGGAAGGTCCCTCTTTTGCTCGTGAGTGCTGGGCATGTACAGAGAAGATGGGAGACAGTTTCTTCCTCATCCTCATTGCCACAACTTCTGCATAAGTCGTTGTGAGGAAGTCCCAATCTTTCGGCGTGCGGGTCAAAGGGACTGTGACCGGTCAGCACCTTCACTACATAGCTTATCTGCATTTACGGAATCCATTTTATACTTGTCACTTTTCACTTTACACTTTCATTTAGGGTCATGTTTCAAATTATGTAAGTAAGCTGAAATTCGTCCAGTTTTCTTGTGGTACGGTACGTCATATTAAGTTCCGGTTTAAGTCTTTCGCATAAGAAAAAAGGACGAACGGAGTATGTAGCGAAACTTGACGAAAGAGCTGGCTCAAGAACTGAAGTCAAATTAATTATGGTTCCAGATCATTCAGGGATGAGGTGTAGCTACTCGGTAACTACGTAAATTTGCAAAAATGTCAAATTTAGGGTTCGCAAAATCCGTGGGTGATTCCAGAGTTGTTTGTTGAGCATTTTGCTTAGAGAGCATAATTGGTCCTTATTTCTTTGCAAATTACTGCCAATTGCTTGGGTCATACATTTATGTTCGCAAGGTCAGGGCCATCCATAAAGAAGCATATTCTGGCTTTTGTCCGATTCTAGTGAGAGCTTCACAGGAAAGCGTATTGGAACCATTCCTATACCTTCTCTATACTACATATAACACGTTTATTGGTACATTCCCTGATGATACCTTAATTATGACAACAGGCGTAACGCGGTAGAAAAACTCCAACGAGCTCTGAATCATGTTAGCAAATGGACAACAGATTGAAAAATCAAGCTAATGAGCTTAAATCAAGCCATATGACATTTTACGCAAAAACAACAGCTTACACACATACCTCAATCGGGTGCAAGTACCCCAGGTAGAATCTGCTGTTGATCTTTATTATTCAAGACTAAATTGGAAACATCACGTAAGACAAAAAATTGAACAGATTCGATTAAAACAACGTCAAAGTGTATTGGCTAATCGAACATCACTGCAAAATGAACCTTTATAGTAAAAGACTGGTCTACCAGTCTATGTCCAAACCGATATGGATATATGGTGTGCAGCTCTGGAGTTGTACTCATAAATCTAATCGAGACGTTATTCAACGCAACCAACGCTTACCGCTATATGTGATTAATTAAAAAATAGACAATGATTTGGAAATACAATGGATAGAAGAGGTCATCTGCCATTAAACACGAGAAGAGACTTCTTGGACAAACCAACGTTGAGGCTATACAATTATTGGATACTACCAACAAATAGACCGGTTCTCGTTCGATACGAAGGCCAAGCAGCATTGGACGCAGTTAGTACTTAGTTGGGGGACCGTTTTGGTAAAACCACCCTCGCTCTTGAAAAGGAAAAGGCAACTGCAAAAGATGAACCAAAATAATAGCTTTTCGACACTTTATTCACATATCCACAGGCCTCCATGAATATTTTTTTAAAAAGCTTCTAATACCCCGGTTTCACCGGCCTCAGTTCAATAATATTCAGTTCAATGCACATGAGTGGAATTACACCGACATTCACTTTGGACTCACGTCAAACCTGTTTTGTGTATGATTTGAGTATAACACGATGCACCTAATTTTCTGCCTCTTTTCCGTGTAACGATTCTATTGTCTATGTGGTTGTGTACAAAGCAACAAAAATTTCCAAAATTTTCGCATCCCCAGAGAACAAAGTTTTGCTTATGTTAGTCTAATTTGCTGGGAGACCGAAAAATTTTTTGGATTCACAAGTAAGGCTAATACATACGCTTCTCTGCACCCCCTTGTCTAAAAAAAACCGGTTTATTGGAAGTGGTTGGAAAGTGAGTCTAGGAACGTAATAGGCCGTGTTATTAGGCCCCATAACCGGCTTCACCGACTAAAGTCCAGTTCAGTGCTTGAAATTGTTCTTGCTTTTTATCCAGAAGTCAGAAATGCAAAAGCTCATTGGAATAGCATTCCACTATTCTAGTTGATTACTCTTTTCAGCGAGCTTTTACGTTTTACTTAAGTTCGAGTTCAAGATCGAGTTGGGCGAATTGAGGTCTGTTTTTTTTAATTTAATATGTGGAATTTGTATGCGAACTGAGATTATTTTAAGGTTCAGTTTACCAATTTGCTCGAACTTGCAAAGTTTGGCCGGTGAAGCCTGGGCATAAGGCCATTCCTACAACCCACGCCTTCCTTGCCTAAAAAAGCTTTTGCTCCAGAAGCATGGTCCCTCGTGTAGGAAAGGCATATAACACGTTTAGAGGAGCGTTAAAAGGAATGCTTCCCGCTGATGACATGCATTGTTAAAAAGTATATGGAACTGGTATGGGAACGGGAGCACTGTAATATTTTTAAGGCGTGCTCAAATATGGCTATTGTAGTACTCCATTTCCCGCTGGTTAACTACTATTGTTAACCATACTAATAAATTAATATTGATTAAAATTGTAGTAGCCATACCAATAAAGGTGTTTTAAAAAAAATGATGAAAGCAGGGCTGTCGTCGCTACAGTACCAGTGTTTTAATTTTTGCTGTGGAGTAAACTATATGATACTGACTTAAACAATATTTAACTGCTTTCCGAGTAGCACTAATAAGGCATTTCGCCGGCTTAACCGGTTTATAATAGGACCCCAAAGTTCGGCTTAGGTCGGGTTTCTCGTACCGCACGGTACACCTCTTTGCCTCTCTGCCTCAGTCGGCTGCAATTCAGGATATCGACTTTACGTAATGAAGGCCCCGTTACAAAAATATTTTGTTTTGATTTTTGTTACAGTGGTCTTTGTGCAAATTTCTTCAAGCACAAGGTCAATCGCCTCCTCCTTTAACACCGTCCAGACTCTTATCATTCTATCGTATTCTCTATTTCATCCCTCGAATCAAGGTTACTAATAGACATTGCTCAATGACGAGCACGACATGGCGGAGTGGTAGTACAAAGGTTGACTTGTAAGCTTGGACACTTAAATAAAAAAGACAAATTTGAGGTGAGAGGTGAAGTGAATCGCTAACCAGCAGATTTTTATCTTCTCTGATAACCAAGCGCTGTTAGAGCTATAAAGTCTTGTAGGACTAAGTTCAAATTTGATTAGAATTGCCAACGTTCCTTTGATGAGGCCTTTAATTGGATCCCGGGACATCAGGACTTTGTGGAGAATAAAAGGCGGACGCCTTGCCAGGATAGGCCTTTGGCACTGTCTTCATCTGGCCTATTGGAGCACCCATCAGAATGGTAGAAAAGTTCCTAGACGATAGAACTCTAACGAAATACACCGAACAGTGGAGTTCCATGTCCGGTCTGGAAAAATTCAAGCGACTCTGCTTGGGCCATCTCGCAACGCTACCATAGAACTACCGGTGTGCAGCTGAAATGATGGTCGGCTTGATTACCGGACTCTATCATGAAGGATTGAAAGGGCGGTGGGTTGTGGATCCTGGCTGCAGGATCTGTTTCGGGAAGGATGAGTTTACCCTTCATGTTCTCTTTTAATGTCAAAATAAACATGAGCAATGAATCTGCAGGCTCACTGCTGAGCCTGTTTAAGCGATCTTGCCTACAAAACTTAGATCTGTACAGGCTCCTAAAACTACAATAGATCCAAGTTGCGGACGTCTTACTCCATGTACATATAAACTTACTAATAGAATGAAAGGAAGAAAGAAGATGTGATCTGGCCACCGAAATCTTGCGATTTAAGGACATTTGACTTATTCCACCGATCGACAAAAAATTGAGGTCCTGAAACGCAATATTCATGAGGATAATGGGGAAAGAGGCCATGAAAAATCTTGTTAAAAAGAATGTCGTCTGGAGTAAAGCAACTACATATTCCTTATATAATATATTCTGTTCAAATAAAAATGTAAAAGAGTAAAAAAAACTGTTGATAAATTCGTTCATATCTGGCAAATGCTGTAGTTCTCGCCTTAATCTGTTGACATTTTCGATCTTCATAAATTCTAATTTTTACTGGTGCATCATCCTACCTCCAATTTCGAAAATATCAACGAAAAAACCCATTTCATCTTAATCTAACCCACGAAATTAATTTAAATACGGGTTGGAACTGGTTCTGATGATGATTACACTCCTGATCAAAACTAAACTTTAACTCAGATCCATTTTCTTTGAATGAATTGAATCAGAATTGTTATTCATCATTCAATTAATACACACATAATTCACGCTTAAGAATTAATGTTGTCCATTAAGAAATCGTCGTTTAACTTAAATGTATTTTTTTGTTACAATTGATCTAGAAATTTATGAACTCACAAAATCATCAATTAGTAATGAAAGTGTAATTGTTCAGTAAGTAATGCCATTCTGGTAATTAACAACAGAAAACATCATTAATGACAGAATCCACCCAATTTCGTGCTAAATACCAAGGAGATTTTAAAATTGCAGTAAATTATTCCCTGCCGCATTCAAGACAAGATCGAAAAGCACTCGCAAGATCGCAAGGTTAATTTTTCCGGTGTAATGCAGCTTGGCAAGTTGCCAAAAATTATCGAAGGAAAAGTATTTGTAGTCTGACTTAACCCAAATTATTTCACTTTCAATAACATTTTACACGCAATTTCTCCTCAATAAAACTGGATTTTTTTATTGGTAAGTACTTAAAAGTAATTGAAGGTGCCAGAAACTATTAAAAACCACAGAACGCCGAAAACACAGCTTAAATAAAATGCGGGTTGTTGCTATATAGGTAAAAGTGAAATTCATGCAAATTTATTCCAATCATGACACACAAATGATATTTTAACAAGTTGATTAACACCCGCACTTCCATAAACAAATTTCGATCGGTACTTTACCTGGTTTAGAGTTTGTTTATTTTCTATGGTTACAAAAAAAAAACGTAGGCGTAAATATCCAGCGATTTTGGCGAACTTAATCGACAGTGGAAAAACAGATCGCACTTGTTTAAACTTTTACTTTATAAATATTTACAGAAACACTTAAAATAATGCACCATTCACTAATAATAGACACTTTAAAAAAAACGACGTTTATTTTTACTTTTGATAAGATGGAAGAAAAACCCCAACGACGACTACAGAATTCCAATCGGATAGCAAAAAAAAAATAAATCTCGACAATTAGGAACTAGTTTCGGACTCTGTAGGAGGAATTCACGTGTTTCAAAAACTGCCGCCGCAAGTGGCTACAGGTATGTTCTTAAGCGAAATGTTAGATGCAGACTGATCGTCCGGCCGCTTACCGATCGAGCGTTTCGTATTTTGGCTTCAGCCGCTCAGAAAGTTGATCGCTCTACTCTAACTGGTTCTAGTGAGATCAACTTTAGCTTGGGATTGATCGCGGCAACGGACAAAGCTTCTGCACTGATCTTGGCCGATTTTCTCGTACAAAAATGATGATGATCGATTGTTGAATGGCTTGTTGATCAATGATCCTCGATAAAGACCAACCTCAGTCCCATTTTTGGTTCGGCAAAGCTCTCTTGATCTCTCTGACGAATTCACCGAGAAACATTTCGTTATTCTTGTTTTGTGAGATGTGGAATCCAGATAGAGACGAGCCGGTTTTTTTTGCGCTTGCAGTATTTGTCTGCCAAAATTGTCATTGAGTGTAATTTGGCAAAAAACAGAAAATAATCACGGAGCATGAGTAAGTGCGACCTAGCAAGCTCTGTTAAAGTGGTAAATGTGGAAAAGTTTCGATGTCGTGATCAAAGCTTTATCATAAAAAAAATCAAATTCGTCTCGTGACTAGATCGGCGCACAATCGAACTGACTCCATTGCAGCAGCTAGCGATAAAACCTTCTCATTTTGGCAGATATTAATGCCGCCCGGAAATCGAAATCACCAAAAAAATAATGTTTACATTTCTGCGAATAAATAAGAATTTTTATGAATTTATGAAGAAATCGTTTGTGTATTCGTTGTGTTTATTCAAATATTAACATATGTTAAACTACTTTTTTATTGACTTGTGTGTGACTAACTCTTAATTTGAATATGGAAAATGCTACTTAATCACGAGGTAAATCACACACCAAATCACGACATTCGAGATGACAAAATCTGTACAGCAAAAAACACAAAATTCAATGCATAGTGTCATCACGATATTTAAGAATCATTAAATGGGTCATATCATGACATGACATGGCTTGATCGGTGCTATGCATCAGACAGTTTGGTGTCCACTTTTTATGCACTATGATCGCTATTTAAAAATTATCATATTTTTCCATGATGTTTTACTCTAAATCCATTGCAGGACATTGTCTTGTGTTATCAGCAGTTTCAAGAAACAATAAAATGTCAACTGGAAACTTGAACTTTACAGTAGATAACGAAAGGCCTGAGAGTTGATATTAAAAACGATCAGTTGACACGTCTTGGCGAGACCACTGGCCTACAGTGCATTGATTATACTCGTGGCTGTAATTGGAACTACTTTTACTTTTATTGTAGATCATTTTCTATATTTTTTTTTGATGAATGCTTATCAAAAAAATTGTCGTGATCTAGTTTTGTAGTAATTAGCTAGCCTCAATTAGTTGTTTTGATATTGACATTGTTGATTTATATGTGGGTAATAAAGTAAAGACTAGAAACAAATGGAATTTTACAAAACTGTCATTTGAATTTTATTGAAACTCGTTTTTAAGCTTAAAGCCTCGGCCGCGATACGAGCGGCGTGCGGCTAGCGGCTAGCGGTGAGCGGCAGAGCGGCGATTCTGAGTTTTGTTTATATGGAAAACGCTCGAATACGGTCACGATAGGTCGCGTACCCATTGAACAGTGGCGTGGCGTCTTTGGAAGCAAGGGATGCATTGCATCCCTTACAATTTCTTAGGAAATAAAAATAAAAATTCAAATTTTATCAATAAATTATTCTTTTCTTTTATAAAACTTTCCCTTTTTTATTTTATCATTCTGAGATTAACTTTGTATTATTGCAGCTTTTTCTAGCCTCCACTGTTAGATATAAATTCATTGCCTCCAAATGACCAATTAAATAGAAGCATAAAATATGTCCATGAGCGAAAGTTCTCTCCTCCTTCTCTCTGAATTCGTATACGAAAACGCAAAGAACATGCCAGCGGACTTCGAGAAGCAGAATTTGAATTGCTTCCCTTGACTGTCCGTTGGAACGCACTTCGGTGGGAGCTTGTGTATGAAGAGGGAAGTGGAGGGAGATGGGAAGACACAACGAACGTTTGTTCCTGTGACCAGAGCCAAGGGAAGCAATTCAGATTTTGCATCCATACGAAGTTTTGAGTATTTTTTGTTGGGTGAGAGCGGAGAGAAGTTTTCTAATAAGATTGGAGGGAATTCATTTCTATGAGCAATCTAATTAGAAATGAATTTTTACAATGTGGTTTGAAATTAATGATTAATTGTAGAAAATAGTAAAATGCAGTATTTTTAGAGTAATTAATGAATTAATTAACATAAATAAAAAATTGTTTTGCTTGTAATTTATTTGGTGCGAATTGTTTTGTGAGTTAAAAATAGTGCAAGTTGTTTTAAAAAGTAAGTTTAAAATAAAATTGGATAAATTGAAAAATATTTATAGATTATTTGTGTTAGTTTTTTTAGTTTGTTTTTACTTTATTGAATGTCATGGGTGATGTTTATGGTTAGCATTTTTGCATAATGGACTATTTTTTGCAGCAATCCTTTGGCTCGCGTTCATTTATAGAAAAGAAATCCATAATTGAAAATGGTAGACCGAAACCAATATTACATATTTTAAGTGAAGATAAAACATGCACTAGGCATTTTTCTATTAAATTATACAATAGCGCGAATTGGCTTACCTGTTGTCAAAATAAGCAAAAAAAATTTTGTTGCCCTTGCATTTTATTTTCAAATGAAAAGAACGTTTGGCGGTCTTCGGGATTTAATGATTTAAATAATTTTCATAAACCCGTTCGAGCATTTAAAATTGGTTTTAGCTCTTTCTAAATTCGGTACAGGCCAAAGGATTGAAAATCTATTAGACACTCATTATAAATCCTAAAAGAACAATGAGTTAGTTAAAAAGATCCGGAAAATTATTAAAATTTGTATAGATGTTGTTTGCCACTTGGTATGTCAGGAGCAAGCCTTTCGCGGACACCGCGAGGGTCAAGATTCTATTAATCGGGAAAATTATGTTGAATTAATTTCACTTTTGGGCAAACATAATCCAGAACTTAAAAATCAGCTTCAGTATTTTCTGGATTATCAAACAATATTCAAAATGATTTAATAATGGCTATTTCCTGCACTCTTACTAAAAATTAAAATTACTTCTGAAATCCAAAATTTTGAGTTTGTTGCAATTATTTGTGATGAAACCACGGATATTTCCTGTCGATCTATGTTGTCAACCACTCTGAGATATATTTCTTCCTCTGGTGACACGAAAGAAACATTCATTAGTTTTAAAAATATTTTTGATGATAGAAGAGCAGCTCGTTTGCATAAACATGTAGCTCATATTATACAGAATTTCGCATGTGGTTCCAAGTTACAATTGCTATGAAGGAGCTTCAGTTAAGGCGGGTGAAGTTGGATTTAAAGAAACTTCCAAATGCTCTTTTTGTACACTGCTTTGCCCATCGCTTAAATATTGTTTTATCGAAATCATGTGACAACATTCGTGAGTGCCGAATCTTCTTTCAGTCAATCACGGGTTTTTCCAATTTCTTTAGTCACTCAACTAAACAAACAGCTATTCTCGACTTTTTTTTAAAGCAAACACTTCCAAAATTAGCTCACACTCGCTGCAATTTCAATGGAAGACTTATTTTATCTATTCATGACAATATAGATAATCTTAATATTCCTTTTGAATATATAACGTGCATCCGTGGAACGGAGTTTTTCCAGACAAATTTTGCCAGATTGCATCCCCTACAATTCAAAGCACGCCACGCCACTGCCATTGAACAGCGTTGAGCTGTGAGCGGTGAGCGATGAGCGGTGAGCGATGCTTAAACACCACGTAACCTAAGCAAATAATCGAAAGTGTTCACATAGGACCGCGATGAGTGGTGAGCGATGAGCGTTACAGCTGAGCGGTGTTTTCACCGCTTAAACAATCTTGATTGTGAGCGGCGGCGGTGAGCGGTGCAATTTAATTTTTTTTTTTTTTTTTTTTTTTTTTATAAAGAAAATATATTAAACCTATAACACGCCATCCGCTTACAAAATCTTATTTCCTTGATTGTTGTTTTGATTATTTATTTTAATTTTTTCTTGTCTCTTCTTCTCCTCCTTGAAGGCGTTTACATTGGCTTTCTTTTCCATTCTCCTTTCTGCTCTGTATTCCTTCAGCAGCCGCTTTCTTTCCCGCTTCTCCTCTGGCAATTCATCCTTCGGCCTAATTGATAGAACACTTAAGGTAGACAAGACGGATTTATCACATAGTGATCTGGGACCTGCTGATTTGCCTGCTGGAGAATTTTCAGTATCAAACTTAGCTAGGGTTTTGGTAGTAAGTTTATCGGCATCATTTCCTCGAAGGACATTTGTCGGCATTCCAGTTTTGGGATCGATACTGATCTTTCTGTTTCTTCTAGGTTCATCTATTAGTTTTGGATGGTTGTATAGATTCGAGTATGTTGATAGAACACTTTCGCAGTCCCATTTTTTCTTTTTTTCGTCATCCACTTCCATTGCAACTAGTTCTTCGTCTGATTCTTCCTTTTCTACATATTGTTTTATCCTTTCTTTGTCCCATCTTTTGTTATATTCTTCATACTCTGTGGATTTCTGATATTCTTTGTAGCAGCCGAGCAATACGGGATCTTTGCAATCCATATAACCTTCAATGTTATCCAAATCAAGAGCTCCTACTTCGGGATCATCATATGTGGAATAGAATTTTTCAAATCGATCATCAATCAGCTCTAGTTGTTCATTTCTGCGAATAACACTGCTGGACATGGAATATTCTGTAAATCGTGACTTTGTTTCTTCACGATTAAAATCTTTTTCACGCATTAAAGGACCGAGACGGTCAAGATCTTCATCGTCTTCATCATAGTCGCTATAAGCAGCCCCGTTCGAATCTACATCAGAATCATCCTCATCTTCGTAATCCTCGTCTAACTCCTCTCCGTCATCATTCATTCCCATTGCTTTCACGATAAAATCATCATCAAGTTCATTATCCGGATTTTGAAAGTCGAAGTCATCATCCAAGGCAGCGACGACATCAGGATCCCAATCCGGCCGTGGTCCGGGCCGCAATGCAGCTTTGTTAAGTAAACCTTCATCCTCTTCAAATTCAGTTGCAAACACAGAGCTTGGAAGCGATATTTCTGGCTTTTCTTTGGGGACTTTATTCTTATTGCTGTTAGGAGTCTCGACGTACTCCCAGACAACGTCATTACTTCGCTGCTTTAAATGCTGCAAGTAATCGTAATCATCATCATAGAACACACCAAACTTCTTTTGTTCCTCCTTTCGCTTGGTTGGATCTTCGGGCTTTGTAGACTTCGCCTCGACAAGGACATGCTGGGGTGCAGCCTCATCAGCGACCAGGGGATCATGCTGACTTCTATGCACCAAGTGAAACGTCACTGCTTTCTTTCGATCAACAAATGGCTTTGTTTTACCCATATTTTACGCACTGCGACTTTATTTTACTAGAAAACTATAAATATTTTCTTTACGCTAATAGAAAAGCGTGCACTCGAGCTAAAAGAAAACGTCAAGAGGGGCATTAATTAATTGCAAAATATGTATTTTTTGTCATTTTTATTTAAATATATTAAATTAGTTAGTTAATTTTTAAAGTTAATCAAAAATGTAAAAACTACATTGCAAAATGATTTCGAATATTTTCCGCTACCCTTTGTGGATGTCCTTAAAGCTCTCAGTTGAAATTAAATTTGCGGAGTAATAACGTTCCATTTCTTGAAAATACTGTAGATCACTACAGCCATCCATTTTTTTATCACGTTATGCAATAAGCAGGTAAAATCTTATTATAGCAATTGTCTTTTCTGGACAAACTTCGTTATCTTTTCACAAGATGCGCCATTTAGCTCGTAAAATTCCAAATGCATACACAATGCATTTTCTAACAGTTGATGAACGATTATTAAATTTTTCTTTTATGTTGTTTAAGATTCTCGACGGATATGACCTTAAAAGGTATGGTTTGAGAGGGTAGATATGTCTCATCCCCTTTCAAAACATGAAACGCTTCGATATTGGTTCCAGGTAACTGACAATTAGGCGACAAGTAATTTAAACTTTACTGTAGACATTCGTAAAAAATCAGAAAATTTCTTTAGAGTTTGACGAAGATCTGCATATAATGTGTCAGTAGGGTTTTATTTATTATACTTATGGCTAACCTTTTTGTTGTCTTCTTAGCATAAACCTTTTTAAATGTGAATTTTCGCCGCTCACCGCTTGCCGTTCGCCGCTCGTGTCGTGGCCGAGGCTTAAAGCCCGGGTCACACCGAACGCGGCACGGCGCGGGGCGGCGCGACACGGTGTAGCGCGAGAAGGCGCGGTAAGGCATCTGATTCACACCGGACACGGCGCGGCGCGACGTATTCCCCATTACAGACCTTGTTTTTATTCAAGAAATAACAATGAAATGTGATATTCACCGCTGGCGGCGACGGCAAAATTTGGTTTTGAGTAATCACGAATTATGCCGCGCGACGGAATTTATCCTTGCCGTCCCGCGCCGCTTTTGGTGTGAATCACAGATTCATTTTTCGTGTAGAAATCGCTTAACGGCATTCGCGCCGCTCCGCGCCGCGTTCGGTGTGACCGGGCCTTAAAACTATGTTTCAATCACCGTATCGGCAGCCTTTAAATGACACAAATTCGTCCTAATTGATGTATCTTAATAGAAATGAATAAAACTTTAGACTGCATAGAATTGCATCCAATATTGCTGCCTATTAGTTTTTACTACCTGGGACCCGGTGCGCCTATGCTGCACCCATAAGCCAATAGTAGTAATCAGGTGATATGAATTTTAATATACAGTAGGATAGTTTGAAAAAGGCAATTTTTTGGTATTATTGATTCCAAATAACAAAATGTGAAACTATTAGGGATCTGATATTTTGATCGAGCCAATAGAAACCATCCCCTGACTTGGCATTTATCGATCAGATTTGATTTTGCTATGCCGGGGAATTAGCCGCCCTGTGCAGAACTTCGCTCGAGGGCGCCATGAGCGAAGTTCTGCACAGGGCGTCTAATCCCCGGCATAGCAAAATTATTCCCAAAAAAAATAATCAATTTTGCAAATTTCGCTCAAAAATGCACAATTTGGTGCTCTCACACACACACACATTTTCTCTCTGTTTTTGTCATTTCGGCTTGAGACGAACAGAAGGAGCAAAAAAAATGTCGAGCATTTAATCAAACATGCAACAGATGTTACGGTGTTTTTTAAAGAACTTCAGGATAAACTATACTTAATGTTCTGCCGCTTTTTTACATTTCGAAAAGTTCCCATATACTGGCTAGTGCTCCCATATACTGGCTGGAGCAATAAAAACTTTATTCAAATTTTTTTTTATTTTTTAGTTCATTTTAATTTAAAAGTGTAATATTTTAGTTTTTTTAAACTATATTTTATTTTCTACATTTTAGGCTATTATACATATGTCTTCTGCCATTTTGTGGTGACTGCCATATTAGATTTAAAATGACGTCACTCAGCTTACTCTACTATACTCGTCATACACTTTCATTTGATACCCATACCCAGGGTGTTTTAAAGAAAAATGAAAACTGTAATTTTGTGTTGGCCGCCATTTTGCATTTGGAGTGACGCCACACAGCTAACACTAGTCTACTTGTGATACCTTTTCATTTGATACCCATACCAGATAGCTTGCAAAGAAAAAGGTAATCCGCCATTTTGTGTAAGCGGCCATTTTTAATTTGGAATGACGCCACACAGCTAATAGTATTCTATTTGTCATACCCTTTCATTTGATACCCATGCCGGGGGTCGGGGAACACAATTGCAAAACTCGGCCGCCATATTGGAACCGCCATCTTTGCGTAAGTAATGGACATCACCAATCGCTTTCTCGTACCCAAAAACCTCTATGTATACATTTTCACCCTCGTGGAACGTATATTATTATGCTTTTTATCGAATTTTTAACAAAGCTCTCTAAGACAGCGCCCCCTAGGAGTCAGCAGCAGGCACTGATGTAAGTAATATGTGGTTAAATTTTTGTGGCGATCGGTTGAATGGTTTAGGAGTTATTAGGGAACATACATACATACACACATACATCCAATTTTATATATATAGATGGTTCTGATTGTTATTATTATCCCTCTTCAATCCTCTTGAGTGAATAAGGCCAAAGCTTCTCCACTGAAAACTGCTTTGTGCTACTATTTTAATATCAGTCCATGTTTCTTTATGATTTTCGATATCATATTACTTATGGTTGATGATATCCATGAATTTTTAGGTCTCTCTTGCGGATTGCAAAAGGACTCTTTCTGTTATTGTACTATTCTGTTTTCGCAGTACATATATGCTATATATATCCAAGTCCATTTTCTTTTCCTTATTTGTCTGATTACTAATTATTAATTGTGACGCCCGCCGTCAGGGACCTTCGGTGGCGCCGGTACACCAAAGAGATAAGGTCTAGGTGATCTAAGATCTACCGCCATGTTACCGAATTCTACCTCTACTTCCCAGAAGATGATGACTTTACTACGGGTTACTTCTGGATACTGTTCTCTATATGTATAAGAGTGTAACGACAGGCCTATACCCCTAACGCAACTGGCTTATCCGAACGTTTTTACCATTATTGCTGAGCCTAACCGCTAATATAAATCCGGAGACGGACCTCCAATTAATGTAAGGTTTACATTTGCAAGTACTTTCACGAAAGTAAGGCGTATTTGACACGAAAGTAGAACTTTCGTCTTCACTTACACCATGTAAACACTGTATGATAGTGAAGTAGCACTTGCGAATGTAGATGGAGTTCTATTTACTTACGTGAAAGTGATTGTATTTGGAGCAATTGTCCGTTAGAATTTTTATGAAATTAAAAATTCACAAGTTCATAAGTTTTCTCCTTGAAATGAAAAGTATTTTTTCTCAATGATTAGGGTGCTATAGGTTTAAGAAAAATAATAAAAAAATCTAAGACGTCATCAAAAATATTTTTAGGGATATATTTCCGCCCATCAGAATTCCAAGTAGCTTTTTCTAGATTTGAAAGACAATTTTCAAACTTCTCATCCTTCATAATTGTTTTAATTTGCGGCCTGATAAAAATACCTTCTTTAAGTTTTGCCTCAGAAAGACTAGAAAAGCAAAGCACTACATAAATATTGAAAGGCAGCACCAGATTTATGTAAGGCCTTAACAACATTTTTGAATAACACTAATTTTATATGAAGCGGCGGTAAAGTAACTTTATTTGGGTCAATAAGACTGATATTTTATATTCATTTTAACAGGGATATATTAATTTCTAACCGGTCAATCTTTCTTGATATAACGGTGTTTTTTAGCTCTTGAATCCCACAGACATAAAAAGCAACAATATTTTTTGTATCCATATCGGATTCCAAAAGGGATTTTCATTGCCATTATGTTCCAAAGTACCAAAGGAAATATCAGTGGACAAGTATCGTAATACCCCGGCTTCACTGGCCGAACTGCGCAAGCTCGAGAGAATTAGTCTAGTGAGCTTCATTTTTGCTTGATTTCCCATAGGCCTTCCGCACACTTGTCCATAACATCAAAACAAAAACCGGTTTTATAGGCAAGGGTCGCAGGGAAGACAGTTTTTCTTCCATAATTTTCCATCATTTGTTCACCCAAACATTTTCTGGTTTCACCGTCCATTACACTAACACAAGCATGTTTTCGTTCTCGGCAAAGCTGCTTCGCTGTGCTTGCACCCCACACTACTCCATAGGCATTACAATCGTTACACGAAAATGATGGAGAAAAGTGAGTTCCGAGTGTACTATTGAACTCATATTAAAACCGGTTTGAAATTATGGACAAATCTGTGAAGGGCCATACATTTTCACATTTCGAAGTCAGGAAAAATAAAGTCTGATTTCGCCCAACAGGACCTGAAATCAAGCTTGAAAGTAAAAGCTCGCTCAAAAGAGTGTAATCAACTGGAATCGTGGAATGCCATTCCAGGGAGCCTTTGCATTTCTGATGACTTCCGGCGAAAAAGCAACAACAATTTCAAGTACTGAACTCGACTTTAGCCTGTGGAGCCATTTATGCCGATTGAAGTGAATTTCATTAAACTGAGGCCTGTGAAGCCGGGGTATAACGTTATTTCAAACTTTGTTGTCGCAGGAATAGCTCTCTTAAAAAAGTATCTATCTTTAACAAGGAGTTCTATCTTTTATTTTAAAAAATAGTTCATCAAAGTGTTTTTCATTCAGCCGAAGATGGTGTTTAAAAGTTTAGTTCCTCCTTACCCCTTTCATTCAAATCCCTCACCCAAATCGTTCTTTCATATTTCATTTTTTTTAATATGGACTTCATATAATCTATTAATTCGGTTTGTAACAAAGTGGATCCTTTTTTTGATATTTTTGTTGGAGCCATTGTCCGTTTAACTATCACTTGCGAATTTTACAACTGAAGATGTAAACACTTCCTAATATAATAATATATTTTATAACGGCGAGAGTGCCTAGGACATTCACTTTCACAGTAACTTGCGCAAGTTACTTGTATAACAGAAATGGCGTAGTGTAAACGTTACTTACGTGCAAGTAGAGACACATGAAAGCGACTTTCATGAAAGTACTTGCAAATGTAAACCTGGCATTAAACCCACCCCGTAAATTTTTACCCAAGGTAAAAACCTTAAATTTTTGGAAATGTTTTTAAATAATTTCGAAATGGAAGGAGGCGGCGAGAAAAAAAACAGAGGAATAGAAAAAAAAATAAATTTTTTTTGTGGAAGTTGGGGTTGTTTTTGAGAAAATTAATTAAGAATTGATACGACGATTTTTGTAGTTTCTTGGTAAATATTTCGATATAAAGTTCGTTGTTTGCAAACAATTTGAAGGACAGAGTTTTCTTGAAAAACGTCGATGGAAAAGAGGTTACAAAAGTGATAAGTAGACCTCGGATAATAGGCAACTTTTCTAAGCCTCATCAAAAAAATGATATTTATTGACAGAATTTTTTTTGTGCAAAATCGATTTTTCCATGACATACGAAAATATACAAATACAATGTAAAATATGTTTGTATGCAAAAAATATGCAAACAAAATGCAACATGCAACAAAATATGTACAGTGAGCGTCAAAAGTGAGTCAACACCTTGTATATGTACTTATGTTATGTACTTCAGAAAATTCCCATGTTTTGACAAATAATTACTACAATAGCTGTGTTCCAAAATTGCTCCAAAGTGCTCGAAACAGTTGGCTTTATCTCTCTACTCATGCCTTTGTTGAGAAGTAGGAACGATAGGAACGAGTAGGCCAACTGCTTGCGAGTACTTTGCCCGAATTTTGGAAGAGCTATTATTATTCTGAACAAACATTTATTTATTGACTTAATACGTATAAATTTTTCCATGTTTAACGCGGTTAAAGGATGTCGTTTGTCGCTTAATATAAGTTTATCTGCCGATAATGATCTTTCGACATCACATGAAGTAACAGGAGCAACTATAAACTTGCTAATCTACTATTAAGTTCAGGAATGAATTAAGGTGCAGGAATGTTTTTACCTGCTATTATATTTGCAAGGCATTTACCCACGTGCCCCATCTCGTAATTACGGGTTCTGGAGGTAACTGAAGATTTTCCAGAGTATATTTGTATGCCTGAAAACGAAGTGGTGCTTTGGAAAACACCTTTTTGACTGAAGATACTAAAGTAAAAGTTTTCGCGAACTGCTTCGCATACTCGGTGAAGGCTATAAGCTAGACAAGTAAGGTGTATCATATTCAGAAAAAATACTTTCAGATTTTGACCTACACATTTCACATACGTAGCCGCATCTGTTACAAGCAATTGTTACGCTATTGAAAATGTCTTTGAGAAAGGAACAATTGCGTTCAAGCATTTTTATGGTTTAATATGTTAGCTTGGCACCTAAGTATGCTAAAACCACAAAGTGCCCCCCTTTTTTAGGGGTGCGTTTTCGAGCGCCGACCCTAAGTACCTCTTTTTCAGGTTTTTGCGAATAACTCGAAAACAAAGCGAAATTAAAGATTTTTACTAAATACTTTTTTGTAGAAAATTAAATTTCCCATCGAAACACGTTTTTTAAATTTTTTTTCCCATTTGTAATTCAAAGAATAATCGAAAAACAAAACTAATTTTTTTCGAAAAATCTCGTTTTTTTCTTTTTTTATTAATTTGGTTATAACTTTTTTACAAAATCCAGGGTATACATAAATGTTCATAGAAAAGAAAGGTTATGAAAAATTGAAGAAATCGCATTTTTTAAAATCTCCGTACGACTAACACGGTGACCGAGAGATAGCCATTCAAAGTTGACCATTTTGAGCCATTTTTTAAATTATTTGCTCTTAAACATTTTTTCTTTGTAGAAGCCTGTGTTTTCTATCTCTATATTCCAAATACATATACACAGCATTGAACCAATATAATGAATTTATATACATAAAGGTAGGCTAAGAAATTTGTGGTAAAAAAAATTTTTGTTTTTGATGAAATATATTGAATGCCCTCCAATGGGGTTGGAAGATAACTCAAAACGGAATGATGCCAATTGTAATGACTATGTCTCCTGCTCCTCAATCTTTACTACGAAAAATATCCTGTGGATGTTTGAAAGGTTGTCATACTAATTGTAGTTGCAGAAAGTTTGGCATCAAATGCTCCATATTTTGCAAGGAATGTGCAGACACTGATTGCGAAAATACAAAAGTCCTTGAAATGTCCCAAGAAGATGGAGATAAGGATATTGATACTGAAGTTGATATTGCCATCGAAAGAATGAATATTGAAGAATAAACTTCTTTACGTATCTATGTATGTAATACACTGTTTTTTGTGCCTTCAGGAAAAAAATAGTATTTTTGGTAAATTACCTTGAAATTGTTGTTTTATTGCACAAACACAAAAAAAATTTGCTGAAAATTTAAAGAAAAAATGTTTAAGAGCAAATAATTTAAAAAAATGGCTCAAAATGGTCAACTTTGAATGGCTATCTCTCGGTCACCGTGTTAGTCGTACGGAGATTTTAAAAAATGCAATTTCTTCAATTTTTCATAACCTTTCTTTTCTATGAACATTTATGTATACCCTGGATTTTGTAAAAAAAGTTATAACCAAATTAATAAAAAAAAAACGTGATTTTTCGAAAAAATTTAGTTTTGTTTTTCGATTATTCTTTGAATTACAAATGAGAAAAAAAATTTAAAAAACACATTTCGATGGGAAATTTAATTTTCTACAAAAAAGTATTTCTGTAAAAATCTCTAATTTCGCTTTGTTTTCGAGTTATTTTGAAAAACCTGAAAAAGAGGTACGGTCGGCGCTCGAAAACGCACCCCTAAAAAAGGGGGGAACTTTGTGGTTTTAGCATACTTAGGTGCCAAGCTAACATATTAAACCATAAAAATGCTTGAACGCAATTGTTCCTTTTTACCCTTAATTTTGCGCATTGTCAATAGCCTATGTACCTTATCATGATTTTCTTGAGGCCATAATGTTAATAATGCCGAATTAACAAATGGAGCTATTGTAAGATTATTCGTTCTTTCAATCTCCTGGCAGGCAAGTAGATACGGTTGGCCGCTGTCATTTTCAGTTAATTTGCAAAATATTAAATTTGCTATATATCGACCAGTGCTATACTATCTGTCGTTTTATCTACTGAGATTGAAATGTAATTTTCACCAATATCAGCACGAATCTTTTCAATTTTGGAAACATAGCACCACTGCAAACAATTTTTTCTGACAGTCGATTCAACTGGAATATTACGTTTTGGGTATTTCTGATGGAACCTTTTAAAAGTTTCATTATTTAAAGAATTCCAAGGCATGTATCCGGCCACCATTAAATTCGTCAAATTCATTTGATTCGTGTGCCGCAACATTGCGTTCAGCTTTTAAGGCTTGGTGTGATTGCGTCTTGATATGGTGCTACAGTTGAGGCTTCCTATCTGCTGTGATATTGAAGTAACTGAAATAATTATGAGATTAAACATTGAAAAAAACTTGCGCAAATACGATATACCAAGAGCTACAGTACATATTAAGTAGGTACATACCGTTTTAACATACCTTTTACAGAGAACTAATTCTCCGTAGACGAATAATAGACGAATAACTACTGGCAAAGAGAGCCTTTTATGCCAAAAAACTAATACTGCACTCAATAATAACTTTCACTCTAAAAAACAGTAACACGACCAGCACTGTACTATGGTAGCGAAACTTTAACTATGGCCCAGGACCCACAGGACGGAACGAGTCAATAGGTTTGATAGAAAAGTTCTCAGGTGCATAATAGGCTCAATGAGAGAGGATGGAATATGAAGAAGGAGATACAACGCAGCGAGTATAAATTTCGAGAAATAGACCAATAAGTGCCCGTCCACAACGCAGCCTGCCTAGCCTAGCACTGCACCTAGCAAGAACAAAATTTGACCATCGCACACTAAACTTATATGGTGTAATGTGCAGTGCTAGGCTAGGCAGGCTGCGTTGTGGCCGTGCACTAAGGCCGGTTTTACACGACCGGACACCGAACAGACAAAACGAACGAACAAACTGGGGTTTATGGGGAAGAGGGTGAGAGATGACGATGGAAAACCGGCCCCTCTCTCACCCTCTTTCCCATAAACCCCAGTTTGTTCGTTCGTTTTGTCTGTTCGGTGTCCGGTCATGTAAAAGAGCCCTAAGCAGACCCACGAGGAGATGGATAGACTCTGTGACGGCTGACGCAGAGGCAATGTACAATATCCGGAATTGGACATGTCGCAAAGGACCGTCAAACTTGGAGAAATGTCCTAGAGGAGGCCAGGGCTCGATTTAGGCTGTAGCGATATTAGATGGATGGATTACTCAGCAGATGCAAGTGGCTTCTGCAGTTTGTCGGCTCGGTTGGGCTATTTCTCAGTTGCGGACCTATTTCTTTCAGCACTTAATGAAGGATTTGGTAACTTACATGATGATCAATGGCGCCGCAATTGACGCAGCAGGGAGGTGTTACTCCTCTGATGGACGGGCATTTCCCGGACCCGGATCAGTTTCCTGCTTTGTGCCCGAAGGCTTGACATTCGAAAAATTGACTAGGACCTCTGCCTAGCAGTCTTTTAATCCTAATTTTTTGCGTCAGCAACTCTTTGTGATCTTGATTTGATGCAACCTGTCCCAACATGATATTTCAAGGGATATTTTGTTCCTTGGATTTTCTTGTTTGAAACCTAGACTTTTTTCGAACTTGATGTTTGGGAAAATAATTCTGTGTTCTTCCATAATATCTTTTGTTTCGTAAGTATGGCAAATGTTTTTAATGAGCAGGTTAGTGGGCCTCTCCTCCCGCCCAGAGAAGGTAAACACCCTCACCCCAGTTTTCTTCTTTCTCTAAATTGGGTGGTTGAAGTCGTTTTGAAGCTGTTTTTGGAGATGCGGCTTCGTCTATGTCTTTCGATGACTTTGTTTTCAATCGTACCCGTCCTGGTCATAGCGGACCCTCCTGCAAAAATGCACGCTTGAATTTGTTTCCAGCTTAGTCTAAAATGGTCTTGCAAAATCGATTGCATCGCCCCAAACGATCTATAATACTATTCTAGTATTTGAATAATGTCAAAGGTCAGTAATTGTCAATAGCCGATTTTGGGACAAAACATCCCTAACTTCTTTGACGTGATGTTCATCGGTAGATGTCGAAAGACTGCCAGGACAGGACGTTTATCGTCTCCAACGCGTTCTCTGCATTTTATGAAAACTTAAGGCTGGAGTACAATGATTCCGCTCCGCACCGTTTCGTATAAATGTCAAAAGTCGGATTGTAAGAATTTTCATTGGAAGTGTTCGTGGAAACGGAAGGGTGACTACAACGGACGGTTCGGAACGGTGCGGAATGGAAAAGATGAGCAAATTCCATCTTTTTACGAAAAAGTCGGAAGATATAACCTCATTTGGTGGTCGGTAATTTAAAACATAAATGTGAACGACGAAAAATTAATTGAATTAGTAAAAAAATATCCGGAAATTTTTGATAAAAAAAATTAATTCTATTTGGACACAACATTTTATTTATTTCTGCACTCATTTCTTTTAAACTTGATAGTTGTCAAAAACGGAATGAATAGGTTGTATTGTAGCCAGTTATCCAACTCCACGGGACGGTACGCTTACGGTGCGGTTCGGAACGGAATCATTGTACTCCAGCCTTTATACCAATCAAAAACACTCGCTTTGGACAAAGCATTGTTACCAAAAGCATTTTTGAACATTTCCAACGTTTTGGAAACCGAAATTTAATTTTTGAAGAAAAATTTAATGCAACACTTTTGCTGAACTTTTTCACTGGTTTTGAAAATCGAAAAATTGACTTTTTTGAAGTGAAACTTCCTTGCTCTCGTTCCGGGGATTTTGAAGTGATTCGAGCAAGTACGAGTGAATTCAGAAAACAGAAACGAAAACAAGGACAGTTGTACGAAACGGAAGTTGCCTTCTCACTCATTTACAACTGTCACAATTCAGAATCGGCAACAAAAACAAGGACTGCCGTATGAAACGGAAGTTGCCTTCTCACTCGTTTACAAAATAACGAGAAAAAACAAATATCTTGAAAAAAATTAAATATGTACAACAAAACACAAACACAATGAATGCACAAGTACAAAGTACAAAGACATACACAAGTACAAAGTACAATACATACTAAATATTTAGTTTCCACTGTATTTCGTTAAACATTTTGGATTTAAACAACCAGGCTGATGAATTTCGCGAATATCACCGCCAAAAGAGCAGCAAACAACAAAACACAAACAAATTTCACAATCCAATGAATGCACAACTAAACTAACAACTAACTTCACTCTATCTCGTTTAACACTTTGGTTTTTAATAACTTAAACTGATGAATTTCGCGAAGATCACCAAGTAGGTGACAGCGACAGCCATGATAGCAATTAAGTGATGCCATATAAACAAATTCTACCAAACCAGCAGGAAAATGTTTACAATTTATTTAAATTCGTACAAAGGTGGCGCAGGCATCGGTAAAGTAAAAATGAGGAGTCTGTTATTTAAAAAATTAAGATTGTTTATTAAAGATAAAGTTTTTGTAAAAGCAGCAAAATGTTTTTGATTTTATACAATGTACTCATTACTTTCAATATATTCATTATACTATGATTTATCAATTGAGTTAAAATATTATGGTTCTTACTTCCTATTCTCTGCTTCATTCATATTTTAGATTATAACACAAGCCACGAGCAAATGAAGAAAAAAATACAATAATAAAGATCATATAGACATAAATATGTACCCGAAGTTTCACTTCTGCTTTGTGTTCTTTAATACACAATTATTTTTTTTTTATATAAAAGAAAACTAACTACTGAAGATATTGGCATGAAATCGATTTAGTTGCATTTTATATTGAAATGAAACCCAATTTAGCAAAACTCGATCGATCATATGTACTAAAAAATAAACCAAGCCTAAAACTATGCATTTTCTTCTATAAAAGTTACTTTAATAAAAAGCTTTCAATAAAAGCTTTTTTCATCACCGAAGACATCAACCATTTTTCGATAAGATCGTTAAGTCACCGTTAGCTTTGATCATTTGAAACAAAAAAAAACGAAAAAAAGTGAAAATGCACCAAATATCACCTCACATTGCCACCATGTGTGTTGAAGATCTTGAGTCATCCTCAGTTACAGCTATACTTGCGGGGTAGTTGAGAAAGCCCCGCATCATTCCCGTTGTCATAATTCCGATCTTTCAATTAACGAAATCCCAACACCACATGTGTGCGCCATGTGCTCCGCAATACTTGCCATTTAAGTGGATATCAACGCACTCACACATGTCCATATCAATTAATTTCAATGATATGAATCCATACAGCACAGGGGTAAACTATAACTAATGTAGACGCTGAAGTCGCAATTGGACAGAGTCCGGGCGTTTTTGAATCGGTAAGCACCAAGCCTATGCAGAGAACCATCATTTCGAGGAAGGGGTGAAGGGTTCGAAACACACATATCGCGATAAAAGGCATATAAAGAGCGTGCGCGAGTCGTCCACACAGCTGATGACTAGAGCCCTTCTGAGGTTTTAAGGGGAAGCCCTGCCTGGTATTGTCCTGCTTTGTTGGCCAATGAACCCTCGCAGTCAGCCGTGCTAGAGGGTTGCCCAGAAGGATCAGCAGCCCTTCGGTGTACTTTCAGTTAGTCACTCGCCGCGAATACTTCGACTTTTGTGTTGTTGTTGCTGTTGTTGTTATTGTTTGTTGGATTTCCGGCATCTGGTGCTCTATTCCCCGGGTGATACCGCTGCTTGCCTCGCCATAATCAGTTGTGTTTAATTTCAAGAAGTTCGTGATAAAATAACCCAAAAACCAGTGCTGAAAATTGATATCTTCCGTCGAGGGATAAAATTTTTAAGGAAATTTTTGTATTTTCTGATAAAAAAAAGTCGATGTAAGTGAATTTTATGATAAAAATCTGCATTAATGTTGAGCTTGAAGAGATAAGGGTGTTTACTAGTGTTAAACTATTAAAGATAAATTCTGTTTCATCAAATAAATTAGTTTTTCTTAGCTTCGGTTTTAGATTCTGTGTGAATTTATAGTAATTCATAGTAAACTAAAAGTGTAAATATTTTGATTTTATCTCACTTTTATAAGTGGCTTGATCTACTGAAGTTTTTAACTCTTTTTAAGCATGCAAAACTCTGTAAATTTGAACTTTATTTTAAAATTGAATATGTGAAAAAAGGAAAACCCCTTTTTCTACATTTATAATATTATAGTAAAAAAAAAATTCGAAACATTCCGCAAAAGTGTCCTCAGTGGTATATAGGTAAATTGCACAGTGCAGCAAAAAAGGACTTTCGCAGGTTAGCATATCCACCCTGACTGCCTTTGAATAGTTTTTAGTTCAATTCTTTGTATTTTACTAGTGTTGGTGTAATTTAATTAAGGATACTAATCATTGAGTACAAAAAATCACAAAACTCTTAACCTTGTTGGCATTAATAGAGTACAAACAAACAAACTATATTTTAAAATTTAGCAATCACTCGATTTGTTCTATGTCTAGAAAAAGTTCCTTTCCACACTAATTTAAGAAATTTATATTTCGTAAGCCATTTCTGAGCTGTTTTAAGACTCGTTCTGGTTCTGGCTTGTCGCAATTGTTCCCTCTACTCTTAAGCTCGACCTTCCTGGTTTACCCATTCTTCCTGCCAAACTTTTGTTTAATTCGTTATTGCATCTCATAAAACAACTTTCCTTGCGGATTCTTCATCTTTTGTAAGACCTAAATTTCAGACCATCGAAGTCTACCAAGCTTTATTCTGCGGCTAAATCTGCGTCGCTACAACGTTCATAGATATTGTCATTGGGCCAACGCACACTGCGCATAGTTATGGCACATAAAACCGGTTTTATAGAAGAGAGAGGGAAGGGAAGGAAAGAACTTAACGAAACAATTTTCACGCAAAATCAAAAGCGTGAAAACTAACACATGCATATTATACTTCTTCTTATGTCAAATCTTCTTCTTTCTGAGCTCAGCATTTTCCCTCTGAAATTCTTTAATTATTCGCTTTTTGTTCATCAACCTGTTCAAGTGGTCTGAAAATTTTGTTTTTTTGTGAACATATTGAAAAGAGTGATATTAAGAACTTTTTGTGGCGTTTTTCTATTTGTCAACGAAATGAAAGCTATGACAACTAATTTTCATATGCACAAATACATTTAAAATTTCCTGTAAAGATTCAAGTTACTACACAAGATGCTATTACCCCGTCTGCGTTTCGAGGAGTGTAGTAAAACCGGTTTTATGTGCCATAACTATGATCAGGTGTGCGTTGGCCCATTGGGCCTATTCACACAGTGCACATTCATGGCGCCTAAAACCGGTTTTATAGATGAGAAAGGGAAGGGAGCGGAAGAACTTAACGAAACATTTTTCACGCAAAACCAAACGCGTGAAAACTAGCACACATATAAAAAGTTAATTCTATCTCTTGCATTCTTTAGCTCTGTTTTTCTCTAACAAGTAAATTTCATCCGCAATACATTTAAAGGTTCCTGTATAGCGTTCAAATTTACTACACTCATTTACGCCCCGTCTGAGTTGCTAGGAGTTTAATAAAACCGGTTTTACTCACCACAATTATGGCAGCGTGTGAATATGCCCATTGTAGACAAGCCACTCTTTCAAAATCGTAATATGTAAGTCCGTATTTAGTTGGGCTTGTAGAAGATTGTATTTCTTGCTGTCACACCCGAATGTCTGACACTTTCTCCAACACCAGTTTGAAAAGTAGAACTTAATTGGTCTGTACAGTGTAACGAACATCTTTGCATGCTACGTCATATTGATCATAGCCAATCTATATAATCGTGTCAGTTAATTGAGGGATTTCAAAGGGATTTAGACTGCCCAAAGTTTAGATAGAGGTGTTGAATTGAGTTTCGAACATTTGGCTATCGAGCATGAGAATTTGATTATTTGATGATTTGGCTATGGTCATGAATTGCTTAAAGCATTGACATCGATATTTGACATAGAGATGGCGTCTGCACCAAGGCCTTGTTGTTTTTGAGACGGGGTTTGGTATCTTCTTGCTATCTTCTTCTAAGTTTGGTGTGAGAAGGGTAGAATTCTCATCAAGTGCTAGTGTAGTCCCCAATACTTCAAATAGCTCACCATTTATACCATTTTATGAAAGTGATTTTCCTTCGCTCTAGGATGGTTTTAGGATCGGCGACTGGATTAATTCTCTGGCGTTGTATATGGTGAAAATCCCGGCAAACCACAGAATCATCTCGGAGATTTCGGAGATTTTTCTAACTCCGTTTCTCAACTCTTTTGATATGAATACGTCTGTAAGTTTGCTTCCATGACAAAAAACCGATGATAACGAAATTATGGCATACTGTTTTGAGTTGCAGCTCAAAAACTATTGTTTATATCGAAAAAAGAAATATACCATGACGTAGATGAAGAATATTTATTGTTTACTTTCAAAATTAAATTCAAAATGGCCGCCGAAATATGACCGAAATTCAAAATGGCCGCCCAAATATCGTTGAATTTTCCAATTGTGTTCCGTTTTTAATGAAAGTGGGTATCTAGGGGTTTTTAAGGTCGAAAATAACGAATTTATATTCAAAGCTTATAAATTCAAAATGGCCGCGCCAATATGGCCGACGAAATTGACAACCGATTCCAATGAAAATCGGAAGCAGGGATTTTTTAAGGTAGCAAATAACGAATTTATGATCAGAACTTATAAATTCAAAACCGGCAATAAGGCGGACGAATCTTGTTGTGTTCCGACTCCAATAAAAGTGCGTGGAGGTCTCCCATGATGCAGCTCCAAGCCCGATTTTCCAAATTCAAAATTTCCGCGCATATATGGCCGAAATTCAAAATGGACGCGCAAACATACTTGAATTGGCCAAATATTGTATTTCAATTTTAATGAAAGTGGGTATCTATGGGTTTTTAAGGTTGTAAATAACGAATTTGTTGTCAAAACTTATAAATTCAAATTGGCGGCGCCAATATGGCCGAGAAATTTGCCAATTGTATTCTGATTCCAATTAAAATCGGTATTTAGGAGCTTTTAAAGTACAAATAACGAATTTATGATCAAAACTTTTAGATTCAATATGGCGGGGCCAATAAGGCGGACGAATTTTGCCAATTGTGTTCCGATTCCAATGAAAGTGAGTATCTGGGGTTTTTAAGGTCACAAATTACGAATTTATGATCAAAGCTTATAAACTCAAAATGGCCGCACCAGTATGGCCGACAAGTTTGCTTATTGTATTCCGACTCCAATGAAATTCGGTATATGGAGGTTTTTAAGGTAGCAAATAACGATTTTATGATCACAACTTATAAATTCAAAGTTGCGGAGCCAAAAAAGTGGAATGATTTTTCCAAATAAGTCATTTCCCGGTCAGCTTTATGTAGGTTGTTCAAGAGTTGGAAAATGTGAAAATCTTCACATCCTAGCTCCAAATGGAAGAACATTGAATATAATGTATCCTGAAGCTCTCTACGAAATCGGTTCAGAATTAATCAACAAGGTTTTTTAAATTTTTTTATTGTTTATTTTCTACCTTTTTGATACCAATAAAAAAATAAAACTATTTCTTTCAGAACATTGTAGACGTATTCAGGTCATTGGTCCGTATCCGCGATACAGACACGAGACACCCGCTTTTTTTCTTCTGTTGCTCTTTGTATCCTAGTTTGCATGCCGTGTTCTGTGAAGCTGCTGTATTATTCAGTACGCAATATTCTTATACGTTCAGACGTTAGCTTGCATTCATCATCGATCCAGTCGTTTTGATTTTTACAACTTTTTCTTAGAATGGAGTCATCAGTACTAATAACAGTATTTTAAGGACCGTGCAACATCTTATCTCCTGGACACACTCTTCCCTCACTGACAAGGGAACTCTCTTTGGTGTCAAACGCGCAGAGCTGGCTTACATTTTTTTTCTGGTTCTTCTTATCAAAACAAAGCTAAAAATGCTTATCATAACCCCTACCTTATTGATATTTTTTTTATACCGATTTTTTAATTGTTTACTTTTACAATAAATTGCCATTTTAAAGTAAAAATTCAAACTGTTCTAATTTTTCCATAACTTCTTCCAAACCTGCCGAGTTACAGATCAAATTGAAGCTCGAGATTTGGACTTATCAGGACCAGGAACGGCATAATTTGAAAACAAAACTTTGCACTCATCCGCGAAAAACAAAGTGCTCCTACGCGAGGAAGTCCGAATGTTATGATTTCATCTCGATTGATTGTTACATATTTGCTTTTTGACAAGACAGCGCCCTCTGGTAAGCAACAAAAAATTTATTTATGTCAGATTTGATAAGTCCAAATCTCGAGGTTCAATTTGATCTGTAACTTGGCAGGTTTGGAAGAAGTTATGGAAAAATTAGAACAGTTTGAATTTTTACTTTAAAATGGCAATTTATTGTAAAAGTAAACAATTAAAAAATCGGTATAAAAAAAATATCAACAAGGTAGGGGTTGTGATAAGCATTTTTAGCTTTGTTTTGATAAGAAGAACCAGAAAAAAAATGTAAGCCAGCTCTGCGCGTTTGACACCAAAGGGAGTTCCCTTGTGAGAGCAATACTTTGATATTCGAATCCACGGGAATAAAGTTCACATCATACTGGGATTCGCCATTTACCATTTGTTGCTTTAAACCCGATTCGATTTTTTTACTTTTGCTGACCATACGACCTACCTCGATACTAATATATCAATGCAGCAACGTCCAGCTTGAGTTCTGTCCTTATTAATAGTTTTTGTTATGTTAAATACTTACTACCGCTCAGGCGTAAAGTGCCTTTTTCACTTTCTCCGGCTGGTGCTTAGTATCAATGACATAATGTTTCTACACTCTCGCGATTGATCGAACTGGTTCTCGCAGGTAAAGCTTTAGCCTGGTTGGTTGGTTGGTTGACGTGGCAAGGCCCGCGTACTCTATGTGCTGACCTTCAATAGCGCCGTTTTGATACCACTCATTCTCATGACCACTAGGCTTGTTACGGTTTTTATATCCACTTCATAGCAATCAAGATCTGTAGTAAGTTCGTTGGATTATTTTGCTAGATCCTCAAGCTCGTTCATTATGTGCCTGCGAAATTAAATGTGACTGCTGTGGCTAGTCCCGGACATTTGCACACGAATAGCACAAATTTTTCATTTTGGATCTTTGCAGTTATGGTATGATGTGCTGAATGGGATGCCCATTCTTGATACATGCTCTGCTATTAGCCATTGTCCGTATACACACCTCACCTATAGCTCGTGCTAGGTTCTTGCGGTATAGCTTTAGGAGGTTATCATCAGTTTTATTTTTGTTGTACGACGACCATGTTCTTTTCGTAGTCCTATCCTGTATATTGTTAATCTTTTTCATTTTGCATTGGCCAAGGAAAGAAGTGCAGGTAATTATGTCTTTTAATCGTATTGATAGAGGCCTACATCTTCTGCTGAATAGGCATGCATGTTCAAAACCCCCCCTTGCTAATTCGTCACGACTCTCGTTCCCTTGTATATTCTTATGGCCCGGAACTCACGCTTTAGCCTTCTCACACCAATCCTTAGGAGTGACAATAGATTCCAGATCAATCTGGTGTGCAGGACGCGCAGATATCTGTTGGCCTATGTATCAGTGGGACGGATAACCACGCTTAATAGCTTTACTATAGAATTAGGCAGGATTTACATCACCGGAGCTATTCTCACCTATTATAGAATTGTTATCGCGGAAAATATTCCAGAAGCAGAAATTGGAAGTGGAGTTGGAATTTGACTGCACGCTTGCAAAGATTTTAAAGCTTTAACACGTTGACTGCTGACCAAAAAAAATTTTCTTTGCCAAGTGCCTGGTTTCCAGGGTTAAAGAAATCGACATATTACAAACTCTTTAGGACTTATCCTTTATCATAAAATTTGGCTTGATTTGTATAAATAAACCACCTTCACAATTAACTATTGAAAAAAATGCATTTCATTGGGTTACTTTTGAAATTATCGCGAAAGTTTTCGCATTTTTAAGGGTGGCGTCCATATTCTAGGACTGCGGGACTTTCGTGATCAGCGTCCCAATAAACATGTAGGGAACGTTTTTTAACGGTGTTATGTTTTGACACACCATTTCTCCCCCTCCGCCCCACCGCGTTTTGAATGGACTAAGGGGTATAACTCAATTTGTAGCATTTGCCACAAGAAGGATGACTCTGTCTTTCACGTTCTTTGTTACTAACCCAGGATAGCGAGGACCACACTCGTTGTTTGGCGAACAGATAAATCAAAGCCAGAAATCTCTAACAGACTTAAGCTTGTTCAGATCTGATGTACAGATGATGTCAAGCTACAATAGGTCTAAGTGACGGTGGCATTTCTTGTCGACCTGATACCACATCAAATGAAAAAGAGAAAGAAAGAAAATATGGTTCGTCACAGAGGATAAGGAGCCATGACTGTTTTGGCGCGGTAGACTTATCACCTCATCTTCCTTATATTTTTGCCTTTTATCTTCAATGACACTTTTTACCTGCCCTTTTTCATTTCGCATTTTTAAACAATATTTTTTAATTTTTTATATAAGTCTGGAAACGTCTTAACGCATTTATTTAAAATAAAACTTTAAAAAAACTTAAAATAACGAACTTTTCAGCAACAACAAAAACTTCCCAATACGCCATTAATAAATTCCCCATTATTTCCAGATGATACCATCAGATACAACAACCGTGTGTGCGCCCGAGGAAGAAGATTCCGGCTACATTCAGTTTCAACAACCGCAATTTCAGACTAGTAAAAGCAATAAGCCACAGATGGCGCATGAAATGTATGAAAGACTGTTGAGAATTGCTAAAACAACTCAGCCAATGCACGACCCAAAGGAAATTTGGTTGGCGGCGTTTACAGGCTGCAATTTAACATATCGCCATCAATGAAAATAGAAAAAAACTTCAAGAAGAAAATGCGAAAAAAGGCTCCAAATTAGGTGCAATTACGTCTAGATATTAAGAAACTCAATGTAACTAGTCATTACTTGCCATTTATATAGGGAATTAGACAATACTCAAATAAAACGACAATATTTTTATGATTTTATTTATTTTTATTTTATTCACAAAAAAGTTATCCTTACATGCTAGTGACTAGAAGGTCCTTTGAAATTTTTGTCTCTGGTGTCGTTATTTTATTTTATATAATTTTTGTTTTGTTTTTAGCATGACTAGATTTCGCGTTATTTTAGAGCGTTTACTTTATTTTAAATTGGTATTCCCTGAGATCCACCGACTAAGCGATCCTTTAGAGTGCGGTAAATAATGCTGTCTGTAGAAATGCCCTCCTTCTGCAGGAAAAGCAAAGTTTCTCGAGCACATACAGCAAATCCCAGAGCTTCTGCTTCATAGTTGCGTGTGTAGCCCTGACCATAGTAGCAGTCAGAGTCATCAGAACTGTAGAACTCTTCCTCGCCGCCATCATCATCGTCACCAATTTCTTCGAGCTCCTTTTGTAGCTCAATAACTTTCTTTAGAGCTTCCAATAAGAACTCGGATTTGTTCGATTGTGTTTTATCGTAATCCTCATTCCCACTCGATTTTACAGCATTATCCAGATCAGGCCTCGAATTTTCACATTCACACACTTTCTCTCGTTTGTTATCATTACAACTCTCAAGATCGGAACTACCATTAGAGCTTCCGGCGGCGACGGCTTCTTCCCGCTTCCGTTTTAAATTTTGAATTATTTTCCCCGACATTTTTCTTCACTCATCGCAAATCTCCGCGTTTTTGTTTTCAAATTAGTAAAAACAAAATATAAAAAAAACAATCACGGATAAAACTTACGCGTTTGCCACGTTTTAAGCCGACGGAAGTGATTATAGCCCACGAAACGAACCCTTCGACTGCTGAGAACTGTTTGAGCGATCACTGATCGTGCCAAGTGCCCTCATGTCTCTCCGGCCGTAACTGCCCTGACCCCTATTTTAATGCACACACAAAGGGCGACTGCAGCAGCTGGACGGGTGTCTACACAGGAACAGAGCGAGAGGAAGGAATACATTGTGCAGGCTGCGCTTAGCGGAAGATCCTGCCTTGACATTCGGGCGAAGTTCACTTGCGGATCATTAAAACACCGGCAGCCGGCGATCGTGTGTTTTTTTTATTCCTATACTTTCAATCTCGCGCTTTAATGGTCTGCGGCTGCTATTTCTGTAACCGAGGGGTGATCGCGAGCTGCTCAACCTCGTAATCGTTGTCCTACCCTTGCTCCCTCGGCTGTCGCTACTTCCCTCCACTTTAATATCTAAAATCTTGTTCGAGGCGCATGTGCAGCACACTTTGTTTACCAAGGCGCGCACCCTTGTCCCTTATTCCCGCGATTTTCTCCCTTGCAATTGAGCTTGGGGCAGCTTACTGGATGAAGATCAGTGTGTGGATGGATAATATATGTTGGGGTGATGTGGATGAGGACCCTTTCCTGTAAATTTTTTGGGGTGGCAGACGGTTTTAGATCCTTTGTGCTTGTGCACCGGGTGACAGCTGCAAATTTGTTGCTCGTGTCTACATGCACGCGTTTCGCCTTCAGGTTGAAGTAGGGAATCGTCGTCGTCCGTTGCCGGAGCACATGTCGCCTACTCGGCGAATAAAAGAATTCTGGATAAGCAGATGCACCTTTCGACAATTTCGTTTTGGGGACGGTTTAGTTTGGTGCGTTTAATGGTGAAGTTTTCGGAGAAAAGCAGGTAGGGGATTTGAATTTTGTAATTTCATATCAATTTGATGATTTGAAATTGACTCAAGGTAGTGAGTGTGAGACCAAAGGTTTCTGTATCTGTTGCAGATATGAGTGCAACTGAATTATCAAACATGTTTCTTAGATTTAGAGGTCTAAGATAAGAAAAGTGGTCGGAAGTCTTCGAGTAAAGGTAGGTAGGTTCTATAGCGAGTTAAGGATCAGGAATGATCATTACTGAGATTCGTAACAATAGCCGTGTTCCTTTTCTACTTTTAAGTACTCCGGAGTAAAAAATTAAAGGAACGCAAAATTTGTCGATTTGAGTAAAACCTATGAATTCTCTGTGAGAGCAGGAGTAGTTCCAAGTAAATACGAGTAAAAAAGAGCAGAAAAGGAACACGGCTAATGTTACAGTATCATCGTTAGCAGTTGTCATTGCTTTTGCTTCGTTCATTCTGTTGGACATGGTCGCTTTTTGATGTTGTTGTGCATCTTTCAAAAACGTAGTAGAAAATGTCCGTGTGGGTTTCGTTTTGATTTCCCTTTGGAGCAACAGCGAGTAAAAATTTTAAATGCCTCTGAAAAATGTGAACTGTAATGTAATGCTGTAAACACAATTGGAACCACGACCACGGCGGCGGCGACGGCAACAGCGAATCGGGGCTGAAATTCGTTGTGTGAACATAATTGAAGCAACGGCGACTTAATTTTTGTTTTTTATTGTTATTTATGAAGAAATATTTTTTGATATAATCATGAAAAATATGAAAAAAATAAGCAATATAAAAAATATTGCATCAATTATATAGCAAAGGCTTTGTTTAATCAAACCTCAAAATAAAAAATACACACAAATTATGAAAACATAATCTCAGTAGATAAACATCTTTGACAGGCGATAGCTACAAAATAGAAATTAGATTGATTGAGCCGCCGTGGTCAGCGACGTGGCCGTAGCCGTGGTCGAATTTATGTGCACGCTCATATACAGACGTATATTCTATTGGTTTTTGACAGTTTTTGCGAAAGTAGTTGCGTCAGTCGCCCCAATTATGTTTACAGCATAATGCCCTAATTGAAAGAGGCTTTTTAAAATATGCTGAATGTTTTCCTTAGTTGCAACGATCAGCTACTAGGCTTGCTAAGGAGGAGGATATACTCAAAACCGCCTGGACAGCAAGAGATCGTTGAGGCGATAGACAGGGAACGATCGGCGGCGGAATTGACAATCTACCTGCATAATGTTAGCCGTGTTTTTTTAATGAACTATATAGGTCTTCGATCCAGTTTATTAAAAAAACGACAAGGGAAATTTCACTAAGCGCCATCTTCAGTGCTTTAAATATATTAAAATTAATCCGAAGTTGCGTGTCAGTAAACAACTGTTACATGAATTCCCCTTTAGAAAATAATAAATAAGTTTCTAAAAAATAAATTGTTTGTTTCCTCCTGCCTTCAAATTTGCTCTCGTCACTTCTAAGTTGTCTTTATTTTAATTGACGTTTTTCCGACAGCCGGCAAGTATGCTTCATTCCGAAAAGAAAGGGAAATTTTGAAATGTCCCAAGACCTGGATAAAAACCTCGATAAAACCTGGGTTTTCAGATTTGTATGGGGAAGAACTATATAGTTCATTAAAAAAACACGGCTGTTATAAAATAGATCTTTCAATGATCTATGTAATACTAAGCTTACCGAAGGCAGCATGCAAGATGGAGATCCGTTCCAGGTAAGGAGAATTCCCAATTGACCTACTTTTCCTCCTTGTCCTTTTCTTGTCCTTCCTTCCTGTGGTCCCCCATTTTAATACTAGCCGCACCAAATGCATGATCAAGCGAGAATAGACCCTGCCGGTATATTTGTTGGAAATTCCATTAAAAGCTAGGCGATCTATAGTTTTCTGATTATAAAGTCCATCTAAAAGGCCAATAGAACATGAAAGAGAAAATCAATAAAATAAGTGACGAGACAGCAAAAGTTAGTTCGGAATCAACACTCAACAACGAAATCTCTAAGAATTAACGTTTCAAATCAGCATTCTGTATACTGTCAGAATATTAACGAGGTGGATAAATTTTTTCACTGAGGAAGTGTAAACACACGAAGCGATGATACCATATCTGATGCTAATAACAGGTTGCAAAGTCTAGAAGCTCCGAAAAGTTAAGGTTTCTGATTACCATCCCAGACTCTTATCGCCCTCTGTCTGAATTTTTCAATTAAACAAAAGGCGTGCGATTGTAAATACATACATACATGATGAGTTGAACCCAGGTTGAACCCAAGTTCAAATTCATGTAGACGCGAGTCGAGTTGAGATAGGGTCGACTGAACTCGACTCAGCTCTGCTACCTGGGTTGAGTTGAAATTATGTATATAGACGAAGTTCAGTAGTTGAGTGGTTGAATTTAGTTGACAACAGCATCTCTGTGTTTTGTTTGTGATTTTTGTCGATTGTCGGAAATTCAACTCAACCTCAACTCAACTATTCAACTCATCATGTATACGTAGTAATTTATTTACTAAAATGTGTGACGGCCAAAAATGAATTTCGTGCGTTGAAATAAAAGAAATAATATGGAAAATAGATCATTCCGATTATTTGAGATCGGAATTGAAAAAATAAGGATGGGAGGAGATAGGAGAAGAGTTACCGGAAGGATGGATTAACCATATTATTACATTTATTTATTTTATCATCAGATTTTCAAATCATATATTTATCTTGCCATTTAATTCTTCCTGCGGGTGACATAAAATAATATTTAAATCGCAAAAAAGTGTGTCTTGAAATTTGTAGCCATCTCTGCGTCTAACAAAATTATGTAAAATGCAAGCGGTTTTTGTTATTCTAACAGCAAAATCAGGATCAAGCATTATAGTGGTATGCAGTATGCGTCATTTATTACTTAAAATACCAAAAGCACATTAGACATATCTACGTGCTCTACTTAAACGGTAATTGAAAACTCGTTTAGAATTATTTAGGCCTGCTCGAGCATATGGTCTTAGCAGATTTTCATGTAAGCCGAAAACTTAATCTGCAACAAAAACTATGGGAAATGTAGTTGTTTCCGTACTGCGCAAAGCACACGGTTCAGGTATATTAAAACGCTTACTATACAGAAGTAGGTGCTCGTAATTTTGACAGTAAAGTCATATGTCAAATCACATAATGTAAAGGTACCTTTAGCCTTCTGCTTCGCAAACATTGCCAAGGCCCGATCTTTTGCCTCATCCGTTTTGTGTATTTTTTCTTTCGTCTTTTGAATCCAACTTAAAATGGTCTTGAAGGCTGCGGCTAATTTTCGGGCTTGAGACGAACATTGACAGAATGAACATAACAAAATGTGTGTGCTATGTCTTGAACGTGTCGACACTCTGAAACTGGTTTGGTCCTGAAAAGGACCGTTTCTGTTTGTTGTTTCGTCATTCGTTTATCGTTTGTCCGTTTGTTAATTGTGCGCGTGCTGCGTGTGACAATTATTGGTAATCTATTGAGCGTTATGCTTAATGTTCTCATTTTAATTTGTGCACTCATTAGAGGGGATTGAAAAAAGCGAATTTTTCATGATGCTTTTGGGGTAGAGCGGAAAAGTTGCCTCTATACATAAGTAACTTCTGTTCAAAATTTCACCACCCTAGGATAATGTCTTCTGTTCTGGCAAGGGACGTGAAATTTCAAAAATTTAGTATAATCGCCAAATTTTTTATTTTTTCGGAAATTTTTTTCAAATGTTACAGCACTTCGCGGTAGTGTGCAAAAGTTGCACCTATGTATGGTTAATTACTGTGCAAAATTTGACGCCCAACTGACAATATGTTCTGTTCTGGAAAGGAGCCTGAAATTACCCAAAAATCGACAAAAACACTGTTTTTTCATTATTTAACTAACATTTATTAACATAAACCAGAATTGTCATACACTCTCATATTATTAGATATAAGAATTAAGAAATAAGTATTCAAAATTAAAAGTACGAAAACGTGTGTTTTCTTAGGTCTTTAGGTTTTGTACATTGTACTGTCTCTTGGACCTAAATTCAGGCATAGCCTTTCTCGATTTCAGAGTGGAGCGAATAAATCCGTCCCGTTTGTTATGACCACACACTTTCTTTGAGGCCTCCGTAACCAATTTTACTGTCCTTTCCACAGCTTGTGTATGGCATGGGAACTTTGTAAAAGTCCAGTCAATTGGTATTGGTCCTTCCAGCATACTTTTCATTCATTCAGTATTGGTGGTGGAGTTACTTCGCTGGACGACTAGTCAATTAGTTCGAAGTAGTCGTTTGCTTCGAAGTTTATTTTTGGAATATTGAACTTTCTAATTCCAAAGTGTCCAACCGTCTCACCTGATTCTCGTGCTTTTATGACTCTTCGAATGCCAAGGGCTCTGATATGTGTTCTCTTATCAGTCAGCATCGCGAGCAGAATGTTTTCTGGAGATGCGAAGTAAGCATTCCGAGAAATCACTGGGTCGATGTCGTTGCGGTTAACTTGATCCAAGTATCTGGATGACTGAATGAAATGGTAAAGATGCCGGGCTCCATCCTTAATTGAATGATGGATTTTGATGCGAAACCAAGATGGCACATACACCCTGATTACGAACTCTACTATGGTACGTAAGTTGTCTGATGGTTCCGTGCTGGAAACATACAGTCTTAATATCCTGTTGTCTCAACCAGCGGCACATGTTTAGGGGACCTGGATCGTGCCGAGGACACATGCCTGACCTAACGGCGAGAGCAATATCCCTCAGATACTTCTGGTCCTTACTCAAAGTGGATATATCATCTGATGGCAAGGTGCAGTTAACTGGCTCAAATGTTACCACTGGAAGCAGTTCACACGCATTCAACGATTTTCCAATGCAACCAGTGTAGGAAGTGGGTCCGGAGGTGGGACCATCGAGGGACTGGAACAAGTGGCGGAGAGGCAATTTGTTGAAATGTAGTTAACAAACAGCCCATTGCACAGCTCTCCCGGTCTTCAATTCAAGACGACGCAGTACCCCATTGTGAATTCCAGTATTTATGACCGTTCCATCACACGCTAGAACAAGAATATGGTTTAAACCTCCGGGCACTTCTGCTGTGATATAGTCGTAAATACTTTCAGCAATGGCCAGACTTGATCCTGAAGCTGGTGTAACATGACCAACGTAGCTGGATCCTGGTTCTTTCACCAAGAAATAGTGTTCCTCTAAAATTGTTCTTTGGTAGTATTTATCATCCTCCTTTTCTAAGAACGTTGATGTTGATGAGGGCTCATCACCATCAGGCTGCGATGAGCAGGACGCAGTAGATTTAGAACTACGAAGTAATTTTTTTGTCTTCCTTTCAGCACGTGCTTGGAGCTTTTTGGTTTCTTGCAAATCGAGCGATCCAATGCACATTAGGCGCTTTGTTCTCTGATCAGCAAGAAATGCCTGTTCCTTAAAGGGGACCTTGAATTCCTTCAGGCAATTACAGTCTGTAAACGTGGAGCACTTACAAGCTGCTACATCAAAAAGAAAGCGTGATTCTTCTTTAAACTTCTCCACCCTTGCTTTAGTTGCCATGCTTTTCTCTATTCTTTTATAAACAGCCTTGATATCGATATAGTTCTTATGATATGCATGAATCATATCAAGGACACGTTTCTTGGAAACTGTCGGAATGGAAGCATCAAAATACAGCATTTGCAGCTTTACACAAACTTGCTCTGCGATGGAAGAAAATGCGGTTTCCTTGTTACCAGTTGTTTCAGATCCAAGACACCACCTTTCGTAAATGCAGCATTTAATAACATCCTCTTTTGTTGGAAGCATCCTAGCAAAATCTCTCGGTGCTCCGAAAATGGGCAGTCTAATGCTCCTCGCTTTGAAAATTTTGAAGATTTTGCCATGTTTTGTTACTCACTACAGGCTCAGTTCACGAAAAAAGATTAATAATTAATAATCAATGAGCCTCATTACACAACACACACGGCCTAACACTTTTGCTCTTAACAAACTGGTTTGTGTATGTTATAAGAATTACACGACAAACTGACTGTGTTCTGCATTTTTTTCGTGTAACGATTCTATTGACTATGTAGCTGTGTACAAAACAACAAAAATTCTCTTGAATTTCGCAGCTCCCGAGAACGAAGTTATCCTTGGGTTGGTGTGCTGCTCGGAGTAGTCGATAATTTTTTGGGATGCACTGCACAAGTGAGGAACTTCCCTGCGACCCCTTGCCTATAAAACGGGTTTATTGGAATTATTGGAAGTGTTGATGGAAGAAATGTTAAGCCGTCTAATTTGGCTCATTAATTAATAGTCATTATTTATTTAGTGGTCAATAATTAGTGGTTAATAATAATCATAATCTGGAAAATCTGCTGCTAAAAAAAATAATTGTTAATAAATCATATTTATATCTAAAAGTATAATGAAATATCAGTGTTTTTGTCAATTTTTGGGTAATTTCAGGCTCCTTGCCAGAACAGAACATAGTGTCAGTTGGGCGTCAAATTTTGCACAGTAATTAACCGTACATAGGTGCAACTTTTGCACACTACCGCAAAGTGCTGTAACATTTGAAAAAAATTTCCGAAAAAATAAAAAATTTGGCGATTATACTAAATTTTTGAAATTTCACGTCCCTTGCCAGAACAGAAGACATTATCCTAGGGTGGTGAAATTTTGAACAGAAGTTACTTATGTATAGAGGCAACTTTTCCGCTCTACCCCAAAAGTATCATGAAAAAATCGCTTTTTTCAATCCCCCCTAGCACTCATCTAAATATGGCCAAAAATTCCGCCTCTGGCGGGTATCGTCGCTTATTTAAATTGAGATTCGTTCGCGGAAATGCCGCCCTTCTCAAGTGCTGCGTATTGCAAATGTACAGTCTGCACATATGCGTTGAGCGGCATTGTCTTCTTCTTAAATGGACCTGTAATTACAGTTTGTTATTTAAATTTCCATATATCTTGTAGCACGTCATCCATCCACCTATTCCCATGCTTTTTTTTCTGATGGTCTATCATCGCCCGAGTAAAAATAAAAACCGGCTTTACAAAGGGCGAACACCGGCCGCTTCGCTTTTTAAGGGGCATATGATGGACGTAGAGTATTTAACTATTTTTAATGGGAGCACATACGGCCTTACGACGGCCAAATTTGACCAAAAGATTTAAACGGCCAAGTACTGAGGGTAGAAACGGGCATTCGACGGGAAATTTGAGCCAAAAAAAGAATCTGCACCAAATGTATTGTTGAATGTGTTTTATGGGAACTTCATCATTTTCGTTATGTACAATGGTTCTTTCGATTTATCCTACTTAAAGATATCGATGCACAAGAGAAACGAGCTTGCCAGTCGTCGGTTTGTTGTACGTGACGTGTGTGGTGCGTGTTGATTTATATTTTAGTGGGAAATTTTGTTATATAACGGCTTGAAAAAAAAAACACAACCGAAAAAAAATCAAACATTTAATTGCAGTGAAATATATTTTCTTATAGGAGGGCGAATATCCACGTTGCTGCCACTGTACCACCGTCGTATACCCGTAATAGCAACCATACGGCCGCCGTATCACCGTCGTATGGCCGTTATTGGAACTGTAAGGCCGTTGTATCACCGTCAGTCGTCCCCTGTACGGCCGTACTGTCCTGCAATGAGCCTTCTGTTAACCGTCAGATGGCCGAGGACTATGTTTCAATCAAAGTCGGTATTTGCCCGTTCTAAGGCCATCATTTATTTTTACTCGGGTCTGAGCTAATGAACAGGCTGGACTTTGGTAACAAGGAGCGATCTTGGCTGACGGTTTTGCAATTTTGATGGTCTTTATATTGTGCGGGATGTCAGCAAATTGCTTTTGTACGTAGTACTCTGCTTTTACTCGGATACCTGAAATTTCCTGCACTAAAGAATCACGGAAGCGATCTGGTTGAATCGTTCCTTGGGATATTTTGAAAGGCCAAGTTCGCCATCCTAGCTAACTCATACAGATTTGGATCATCAGCTATAGCTAGAAGCGGCGACAACGCTGCTAGGAACTTCTCTATTAAAAGCTCCCGTATTACTACTTTTGTTAGATTACGAACGGCCTTGTCTTTTCCTAAAGTAACACCCTTGACCAATTCCCTAAGATTTTGTCTCTCTGGCACCTCCTTTTTTCTTTGTCTTTCTTCATTTTTGGTGAAGCATCGGGTCCAAAAGTACCGCGGTTAAATTTGTAAGCCAGACCTCTAGGACAGGTCAGTAGTCGGCCTAGTGGCTTCTCGCTTAAACTTGTCCTGTCCTGTATAGCCAGTGTATTGTTCTTGCGTATTAAAAACACGTTTACTTGACTGTAGCACATTTAATACTGAATCTTCTTATTTGCTAAGAGTGAAGGGGGACATGTACTGAAGTATGTCCGTTACTTTATTCTGTGACGTTAGTCACTCTTGACTCATCACTACACCTCCCTCTTCACTGTCTATGGGTATCAAGTGTTATTTTCAATTCAATTACTATTATGATTTATTCAATATTTTCACTGCTTAGCTCTTAACATATGGCTATTTAAATATGTTTCAATTCTTACAACTTTCTTACAACTTTAAAATTCAATTAATTGCCTACTCTCTCTAACTTACTCAAATCTACAAAATGTATGTTTTAATTTATTCAATTTTCTTACAATTATGAAATTCTTTTTTTTTTTTTTTCAGTTATAGCCAGTTGACCAACATCAACAGCAATTCCTGTCAGACACATCTCCACTTCTTTAAAAAGTATGCATTCCTGCGTATGACTTGACCTTTTTCAGTCTTAACCAAATATGACCGTGGTGTTGAATGCTTACTAACGATTATTGCTGGTGCCCAAGTCTTACTTTTATCATCTCTTAACCATACCTGTTCTCCCTCTACGAAGTTAAAACCTTTTTTCGCATTTCTGTCATAGTACTTTTTATTTTTCATATTGTTTTTTAATAATATCGGTTTAATTTTGTCACATATTTCCTTGTTCCTATATAAATTTTCCCTCCCTGGCAATAATGTTCGTGTTTTTCTGCCCATCATAATTTCGACCGGCGATAAATTAGAGTTTGCAATGGGAGTATTCCTGTAGTCTAGTAGCGCAAGCCACAAGCTACTTTTATCCTCCTTACATTTTAAAATTAACTTTTTGGCTATCTGAACAAACCTTTCCGCAAGTCCATTTGATTTTGGGTATCGCGGACTACTTGTCGTAACTTCAATTCCATACTTCCTAGCAAAATTAACAAACTCATGTGAAGCAAAGGGCATGTTGTCACCTATTATTAATGTAGGAATTCCATATATAGAAAATATGTGTTCTAATTTCTGAATTATAGCACCTGCAGTCTTCTTCGATATTGGAGCTATTTCGAGATACTTTGAGAAATAATCCCCTATGACAAGATAGTTTTTGCCACTCACTTCCATTACATCTAATCCTATCTTTTTAAATGGGCTATTAGGGATTTCATGATTTACCAATGGTTCTTTACTATTTGAGGCTTGATATTTGTGACACACTTTGCAGTTTCCTACCATCCTTTCAATATCTTCACCTAACTTTGGCCAATATATTTGCGTTCGTGCGCGCCTCTTTGTCCTCTCTATACCACCATGAGAAAGATGTAATTGCTTTAACATTTCAGTTCTCATTGTTTCTGGAACAAAAATTTTCTCATTCAAAAATAATATGTTGTCTTCTACAAATAAGTCATTCCTATATTTCCAATAAACCTTTATCTGTTCCGGTACCCTTTTCTTTTCCTTTGGCCAACCTTGCAAAATAATTTTCTTAAGCTCCCTTAAGATTGAATCTTTCTCAGTTTCACTCTGAAACTGTTTCCTTTTTTCATCACTAACATTAACGTGTGAATCACTTCTTTTAGCCCTTTAGTTTCCAACCCTGGCTTTTCTGTTTCATCTACATTTCTTGATAACAGATCAGCGAGGTACAAAAATTTACCTGGACAATACGTAAATTTTAAATTATATTTTTCTAGCCTAAGCTTCATCCTTTGTAATCTAGCTGACGGAATTTTATTGTAATCTTTGGAAATGATTCCCACTAACGGTTGATGATCGGTAATAATCTCTGTTTTTCTTCCATAAATTAAGTTATGCCATTTCTTGCATGCGAACACTATGGCTAAGAATTCTTTTTCTGTCTGAGAGTAATTTTGCTCCGCAGATGTTAAACTCCGTGATGCAAAAGCTATTGGCTTTCCCTTTTGCAACAAACTACACCCAATACCATCCTTTGATGCATCAGTCTGAACTGCTATTTCCTTATTTAAATCTAATGCTACTAACGTAGGTGCATTTACGATCATCGATTTTATCTGATCTAAACATTTGTCAAGATTTGCTGACCATTGAAAACATATATCTTTCTTTAGTATTTCTCTTAATGGGCTAGTTAAATTCGCTAAGTTCGGTACAAATTCCCTAACATAATTCACAAACCCTAATAATCTTTGTAATTCCTTTTTATTTCTTGGCGCTTTTAAATTCTCTATAGCCTTTACACGTTCTTTAGCTACTTCGATGCCATCCCCTGTAATGCAGTGACCCAAAAACTTAACTGTCCTTGCTTTAAACTGTATTTTCGATGGGTTAAATTTTATTTTTCGTGATCGTGCTCTTTCCAATACTAATTGCAATATTTGATTATGCTCTTCTTCAGTTTCCGTTGCTATAATTAGGTCATCTATGTATATAATAACGTTTGGTATGTCTTTAAAATTTTGAACATTTAACTTCTGAAAAATTTCAGGAGCAATTTTTAAACCGAAAGGTAACCGGGTAAATCTATAACATCCTAGGGGAGTACTGAATGTACACAAATTTTTTGAGGTCTCATCAAGCTTAATTTGCCAATAACCATCTTTCATATCTAATACCGTGAATATTTTCTTGTTTGCAAGCATTGGTTTTATTTGGTCAAACGTGGGAATTTCATAGTAGTGTTCCTTAATTGCTAGATTTAAGTACTTGGGGTCCAGACAGATTCGAATTGCTTTGTTAGGTTTTTCTACCAGAACGATATTAGAAACCCAATCACAAGCACCTGTGACCGGTTCTATGACCTGAAGACTCAGAAGCCTTTGAATTTCTTCTTTCAATGGTTGTTGTAACCCCAGCGGGATTCGTCGCGGAGGTCTCGCTACCGGTTGCGAGTTTTCTTTTAATTCAATGTGGAAGTTATCACAGAAACAACCTAACCCTGTAAAGACATCCGCATATAATTTTTTAAAATCTTCACTTGTTTTCAGCCTAATTGTGTCAATTCGTTTTACTAATCTTAATTCAATGCATCCCTTGAGTCCAATAATTGGACTAGTTTCACTTTTCGTCACATAAAATTCTTGGGTCGCTATTTTATTTTTTGCAATACACCTAGCTCTTATTTTCCCTACAGTATCTATTAGCGTCCCATTATACGCTTCTAAAATAATTTGATCATTTGCCCATTCTATGTTTGTTATATTCTTAATATGGTTAGGGGGTAATACGTTGACCTGAGCACCAGTGTCTAACTTAAATTTAACTAATTTATCATTTACTCTAATTACCTCATACCACGGCTCTATTACTCCCGTTTTGCTTGTAATCGTGTGTATAAACAAAGAGTCATTTGATCGTGTATCACTTTCTTCACCTTGGATTTCGATTTCATTTAATTTTCTTTGCTTACACACTATCGCAAAGTGGTTTCTTCTGTTACAGTTATTGCAAATTTTTCCATAAGCAGCACACTGGCCTTTAGAGTGTTTTTTTCCACAGAAATTGCAGTTGATGTTTGCCCCTGTGTATGTATCATTATTTATGTTTTTTGACCTAAAAGTACTTTTATTTACATTTTTTCTATAATAGGTATTTGTTTTATTTTGTGAATTTACATTATTACCTGCATAATTTCTACCACTGTTATTTTTACTTATCTTTAATTGTTGAATTTTTTTCTGCACTGTCTCGATTGATGGCCTTGTTTCTCGCATTGAATTCACTTGCTGTGACGTTGCTTCTGCTGTCCTAGCCAATTCTATAGCCTTGTTCAATGTGAGGTCATCCATCTCCAAAAGCTTTCTCTGCAGTCTATTGTCTCCAACGCCCATTACAATACGATCACGCAACATTCTATCAGCATCCACAAAATTGCACCGTTTTGCAATTTTTTTTAAATCCATCAGGAATGCGTCAAAAGGTTCATGAGCACTTTGATTTCTTGTATGAAATTTATACGATTCGTACACCTCATTTTTCTTTGGTTTACAAAATTTTTCAAATGCTTCTATTACTTTTTTGTAATCATTTTTTTCTTCTTCTGATAGGGTAAACGTGTTGAAAATTTCTACAGCTTCCGTCCCTATTGCATTTAACAATATGGCTACCTGTACTGCAGGCAATTTTTTATGCAGTTCAATTGCCGTTGCAAATATTTGGAAATTTTGTTTAAATATGCGCCAATTTTCTGCTAAATTTCCTTCTATCTGGAGCTCGTCCACTTTTTTTATGCAATCCATTATTTGCGTTACTTGAATTACTTGATTTTTTGGTGGTCTTCCGCGTGGTTTTCTGTTCACCTCCCGTAACTTGTTGAGTACCGCTATATCCGTTTTTCCTTTCTTATTAATTCCCATGTGTTTACTTAAGAGTCCTTTCCACTAACCACAACTCTCGACATGGAGAATATATACATATTTTTAATTTTAATTTTCACTTTAATTCTATAGCACCACCAATTTTAGCAAAAATTCTACTTGTTTATTACCACTGATTCGATTGTCCGCAGCGCCATGTATTGTTCTTGCGTATTAAAAACACGTTTACTTGACTGTAGCACATTTAATACTGAATCTTCTTATTTGCTAAGAGTGAAGGGGGACATGTACTGAAGTATGTCCGTTACTTTATTCTGTGACGTTAGTCACTCTTGACTCTTCACTACAGCCAGGCCACCGCCTTTGGATTGCCTTTGAAGCCACGATAAGCCGGGCCCCAACCAGGGGTAATTTGATTGGGGACACGCATCACCAAGAGCACGTTAACAGTCCCAAATTTATTTACATTTGGTCCTAACGAACCTTATCCGCCTGATTGCCTCTTGGCAATCAGAGAAGACAAAGTTCCGCTTGCTTTTCTAGGCTCTTATGAGTGGAACGCGCGGCGTTTATGGCAGATCTCTGGTGGTACCAAATTGAGGAGAGTCTCCAGCGCTGCCATCGGCGAAGTACGAATGGCCCCGGTGATGAAAAGGCAGGCCATTCTTTGATTTTTGCTTTATTCAATAAGCGTGTTCTTCAGGAAGATATATTTGCCATGGGCCGCCGGTGATCGACGTAACACATTGGTAATTTTTTGCGTTGTGGAATCACCGAACACTCTAAGAACCGAATAAAATTTGACGCCATATCTTCAATTTTAGACGCAGCAAATTATGCCTCGACATTTTTATACCAGAGGTCCAATTTCTGTCGTTCATATGGCAACTTTGACATGCTATTTAAATGCGAGGAGAGAAATTCCATTGTGGATCGGTCGACATATGAAAATACACAGTTCAAACTCTTCATCCTCGAACTTCAGCACCTCTTTCTCTCAAAATCTACTTTTCAACCTAAACTGAATAGAGGAAAAACTATAAAAGAAGACAACGAGTTATCCATTAATTCTGGTTGTTTGAGTAAAAAAGCTGCGCTTTCAAACAACCAGAACGAATGGGACACTCGTTGTCTTCTTTTATGGTTTTTACTCTAAAATCAAACTTCAATCTTAATCCCCTCTAAAACAACCTTTTTTCTTTTGATGCGACACTGTAAACTAATCAAATACACCCGCCTCAACATTTTGCATCTTAACCAGGATCTGATGACAGCACATCTTATTCTTCTCCTTTGCCATTCGAAACGTCCTTTCCTTACCAAAAAAAATTATTATTATTTTGAACAATTTTATCCTAAAAGCGAAGTATGTAGCGACCAATAACAACATTGAACTTGTAACTTACCATAATTTATTTGCTGTCACCGCACGTTCATCAAGTAGTCTACTGGAGCAAAAAATCTCGGTAATTAGAGCACGTTTCAGCCTCTGTCAAATGATGGAATGGCAAAATTACGAACAAGTTGGGAAAGTCATTAGGATTTGGATTCTGACATAGGCTGGTTTAATGGCGCCCGCTTTTTTGCAGAAATTAAATAGTTTGGTCTGTCTAGTCAACATCAAATACCCTTCCTTTTAAAACCCTAAAACAACTGAAAAACTCTTCAACTCTTCATAATTGGTGTTTCTCATTTGGGTAGAAAAAAATCTTTGAACTCCAGCTATAGTCGAATTAAGGTTCCTCCACAAAAACATTGTTGATATAAAAACAGGAAAACTTTTCATGAAAAACCTTCATTCTTACCCGGAAAATACTTATTATTTTCTTATTAAACTCGCCCAAATCACGTAGTTCCCATCCATAGGCAGTTATTTAATTAATGCACCAGCAAAAACCCCTCGGGAAATCTATCGACACGAAAATAGAAATCCCGAAATTTTTTACTCAAATTCCTTCTTAGCATCCATAAAAGCAACAGCTTCAGCCAATAAACAGGCCATGAAGTGTCCGAGCAGCTGACGAAACCAGCTGTAGCTAGGGCCACAGCAAGGCTTACAAGGACCACAAAAAGGAATCGAACTTGAATTACTTTCAGGACGTAATTCCACCACCAGTGGAACTTTTTCAGTCGAAGACATTTCTTTACCTTCGGACCGAACGGACTCTGTCTATCGGAGGAGCTCTAAATCACCACCGGAAAAGGCTGCTCCGATTGGTTTTTGTCCTTAGACATTATTGGATCCTTGGAGGATATTTTTATGCCAGTAATGCTTCCATTTGGCCTTCCTCATCTCGGCGGTTTTTACTTCAGCAGCTTGTAGTCGGTGGGGTGAGTTGCGAATCTTTCCGTTAAGAGCATCCTTGCTGGGGTATGGTAAACTGTCTGTGGCCAAAGGCTTTCAATTATCGATCGTTTTGATTAATGTGAACGATGTGCACTTCCTGGAGTGAGCAAACTCAATTATTTTGTAATTAATTTTAGCCGAGTGATCGGAAGGATTGCTTTGGTGTATTTAAATTGCCTTTGAAAAAAAATGGGCAACAGGCTACAGGAGGAAAAACAGTAGGCTAATGAGTAGCAATTTAGCTGATTTGCTATAAAGAATAAGAGTTATAAAGGAATACAGACGTTTAGAAAATTAAAAAAAACGAGCTAGTTCAAGGTGCTCACTAAAAAGACATTAGAACAAAACCTGGAAATAGTGTTCGTATACAACGTGACTAGGCTTTGAAACTACCAGCCTAAGGTGCTTGATTACCATCCCAGAGATCCGTGGTCCGAATCAAGTCAGCGGGATGGTTTTTGGCCTTTCCATTTCTCCTACTTAGATAATATTCCTCCGTTCTTGGCTCACCTCCTTACATTTAAAATCTTCATCCGTTTTCCTACCTGTAACCATAATAAGCAAGGAGGCCTTCCTTTTTTCGGTGACCGAAGGTAGAGTTCTGTCACGGTAGTATTGGAAGCGAGCTGGTGGAATAAAACCGAATGTTGGCGATAGAATTCCTTGTATGTAGGCCCCTACACTGCGAGTCAAACGTGGGAATAAGGGAGTATAGGACAACTTGCGGAGTCCCTCAAGGATCCGTCCTAGGCCCTCTTCTGTGGATCATCATGTACGATGAAGTACTGGCGCTACGACTCCCGCGAGAAGCGATCGCTATTGTGTTCGCCGATGACATCGAAGTATCTGTAGTAGGAAAGCGACTCGACGAAATCGAGATATTCGCGAACGAAGCGATATGGGAAATAAAGACCAAGCGGAGACAAAGCGGAAAAAGGTGGAGACCATAGCGGTGAAAGTAGGTGACCAGGACATCCGCTCCCAGCCCGCACTTAGATATTTGGAAGAGATGATTGACCGCAGCATGCATGAGAGCTCGAACGATTCCCATTGATATTATTGGAATGGAGGGCGAGAGGCTGTACGACCCGGACTATGCAAGAGGGGGCCAATGAAGCACGGCGGACTCTGGCGAGCAGCCAGTCCATCGCAATATGGCAGAGGAGATGGGACGAGTCTACTAAGGGCCGATGCACCCATAGACTCATACCAAATGTGGAGAAGTGGGTTATAAGTGAACATGGCGAAGTGAGTTATTACATCACACAGTTCCTGAGTGGACATGGAGGTTATAGGGCATACCTTCACCGCTTCAGGTTCTGCCGGACTGCCCGGACGATAAAGAGGACACGAAGCATGTCTTCTTTAAACGCCCGAGGTTTGCGGAGCACAGGACTGTGTAGCTAACACCTGAAAACATCCTAGACGAGGTTGTGTGGAAAAGGATGGAAGTGGCGCTGAAGGCCATTCACCAGAAGCTTAAGCTTTACGAAGCCCAAAGAAACAGAGAAAGGCAAAGAAATGCAAGGAGACGTACGTAGCAGGTAGCTAAATGGCTAGACTGTTCCAGCTCTGGTGAACACCTTGGAGGGATCCCTTTGTTTTCAGGGTCATGCTGAAACGCCAGACTGAAGTAATACCTTAAGGGCTCGTACCGGTCTGCACTTGAACGTCATGCAAAAAAACTGTTGGTGAGTTTAGTCAGTAGGAATCTGACACAACCGTCTGGGTGCGTACCCCCAGCGGAGTCTCCTGTCATAGGCATGGAAGCCTTAGGCGGTCGCACACATTCCCTGCTGCTTGACCGTTGTAAGATTCTCATCACTCCCTCGTAAAAAAAAGCTTCCTTCTAGCATTCTTCTAGCTTATGAGTGTTTTTTCAGTATTTATTTGGTCTACCCTTTTTCGACTGCGCTGTAAATCCCAATTCAGCGTATTTTCCTCATGGTATGATCAATTCAGTTCCATTGCACAATGCACATTGATTCACGCCTGTCTCTTATGTATAGGGTAGAAATTCCTGAAATCGATCACCAAAAATTGAAAATATTCAAACCAATTTGAAAACTAGTTCATTTGAAAGATTGGTTTGAATTGTGTAAATTCAGCAAATATCATGAAAAAATATTAATAATTAACAAAGTTATAAATAATTGAAATTTTGTGTAATTTTTTTTTCAAAATTCAATATCTCCGAGCGTAATTGACCGATTTTGAAAAAATTTAGTGCGATTGAAAGAGAATGAAATGAATTTTTCTAATGCTTGGTAAAAAACGAAAAAAAGTTATTTTTTTATAATTTTTACATAAAAAGTTAAATTAAAAATTAAAAAAAGTGGGAAAGGCAATAAGTGATAGTGATCTTATAAAAAACATCTGAAAGAGCATTTAATAAAGCTTCCATAGCCGTTGAGAAATTTTCAGGCACGCTATTAGTTCCTTCCTTTAGTGCTTTCTCTGAGTGAGTGGCTGCACAAAAAATATATGGAGCGGAATGCGAAAAGGAAGGAATTCTCGCCTTCCAAAAAAGGCTACCGTCATGCTTCTTGGTAGAGCCCGATCCAAAAGAGATGAGGTTTCTCAAAAATCACATTTTCCATGCGCAGAGAGAATAACAACAGACAGGCCCGGAAACTTGTCATTTTTCCGGGTGTGGAGCTTCCAAGGGTGGATCCAAAGGGGTGTTCGGTAGGGGGAGGGGAGCCAAAAATTGAGGTCTGTATACCTATATACATATCCAAGAAAATCCAAGAGCTCATTGCTCCACTAAAACAGCGCGAACAAGATTATGAGAATCCGTATACATGTTATCTTCTTAATATTTTTTCAATATGTTTTTATAGTATTATATATTTTCATATAAAAAGTATGCTCTGATTTTGAAGAGAGTTAAAGATGATGCGTGATGCGTGAGAGTTGCATGATATAAAGTCATCCATTAATGTATCGAAATTTAGTAATTGGTCCAAAGCTTCTTTATGAATATAAAAGATGCTCAGAGAGCACAGTCTGCTTTGGGTCATTGTTGATCTTAAAACATTTTTCAGGAGTTTTAATGCGCTGAACGATCGTTCAGCAGTGCAGGAAGACGCTGGCTGCGTAAGAATTATTTTTACGAGCTTAGTGAGCTCAGAGCAAAGATTTCGTAGAGCTGAATCTTCCCTGAGGAAATGAAAAGCATCTCTTACAGTTTTTACTTCTTTTTCATTACCTCTTAGGGAATCGATGAACATGTTTCTATGTAGCTCTAATCAAGCCTTGTCAAAGTCGTCTTTGTAGAACTCAACGATGCTTGAGCATCTTTAAGCTCCCCAACAATACAATTTTCGCACGTTTTGAGAAACTCGTAGTTCTTAGACTTGAACCGATCCTCCAGACATGTAATCACTTGATCTAAGATTTCATTAAAATTCTTTTCATAATATTTGTAGGATTCTGATCAATGCATTTGGAAACTTGTCGTACATTGTAGTACATTTGTTTTGATGCCCTGCGCATTGCTTCCCTTATCCTGAACCCTAACCGCCACTGGTAAAAACCGTTCCATCCTATCGGTAGGTTAGATAACTGTAATACACTAGCGTGAGAACACTACTGAATCGCTTAATGCTGTTGTGTTCATTAAAGAACTTCTTGATTTAGGAGAGAAACGTTCATGGTTTCTTTTCAAAAATCCATTCTACCGATTGGGTGGAACTATCACTAATATCGGCTGAAATATCCTCAATTTGGTGTGTGGATTTCCACAGGCGTCCCTAACCGGGTATGGACGCTTCCACACCCTCCATAGGGAACTTTCCGGGCCTGACAACAGAAAAGTGAGAATAACAACAGATTTCGAAGGGGAAATGGGAAAATACATAAGCGCATGTCTTATCCCGACGTGCGCAATGTTTATTTGTGTGCAATTTTCATTTCCCCACATGCGCGAAGAAAACCTCAACTGATTTGGATCAGGCCATATGATCCCATTTCCCGCTGGGCACGTGCTTTCAGCTGAAGTGTATTTGTATGGTGTCATTTTTGAATTATTTATCGAATATTATGTTTTTCGTAAGTATAAACATTTAATAAAAACACATGCTGCAAAGAGGTTGTCAAAGCGGTTTGAAAACGCACATCGCATTGTAAACACTCGGAAATTTCATTCGTTCATACCGCACAATTTGAAATCGATGATCTGTAGAGAATTTTCTAGAGCTAAAAATTTCGAGACGGCAGTTATGTCAGCATAATTCAATATTTTCGATACATTGTGTATATTGTATTGTAATAATAATTATAATAATAATAATACGTGATGTCATATGTTGTTATTTTTTTAATTGTTACTTTTCACCAAACAAGTAAGAGTTTGTACGCGCTGAGGTTCAGGCAACCCGCGGAGGCGCCGTTGGCGCGCCGAGCGCGTGTACTATTATAAACAAATGGCTGTAATTTGAAAACTAATAGCGTGCCTAACAATTTCTCAACGGCTATGGAAGCTTTATTAAATGCTCTTTCAGATGTTTTTTATAAGATCACTATCACTTATTGCCTTTCTCACTTTTTTTAATTTTTAATTTAACTTTTTATGTAAAAATTATAAAAAAATAACTTTTTTTCGTTTTTTACCAAGCATTAGAAAAATTCATTTCATTCTCTTTCAATCGCACTAAATTTTTTCAAAATCGGTCAATTACGCTCGGAGATATTGAATTTTGAAAAAAAAATTACACAAAATTTCAAATATTTATAACTTTGTTAATTATTAATATTTTTTCATGATATTTGCTGAATTTACACAATTCAAACCAATCTTTCAAATGAACTAGTTTTCAAATTGGTTTGAATATTTTCAATTTTTGGTGATCGATTTCAGGAATTTCTACCCTATATCCAAGTAATATCTTAAAGCTGGTTAATACCACAAATCCCGCTCTCCAATAAACACCTTTTGTAGGGGATGCACAAAACATCTAGTACAGATAGAGGTGTATGTTTAACCATGCATCCTACAGCTCGGGGCGGCTTGCTCTAGGGCGTCAACGTTTCTCAACTTTTTTGGTATTGCAACCCCCTGAAAAACCAAAAAAATGAAGTAAAACATCTTGCGACCCCATCACTATAATATTGGATGAAAGATAAAAATCCAAGCATTGGGAGCGATTTTCTCGTTAAGAAATCAAAAATTGAGTCTGATGGAGACGACAGGAAAAACAACCATGTTTTATCGGGTTCCATCTTCTCCCGTCAAATTTGTAGTAAAATTGAGTTATTAAGGTCGTTCCACATATATCCGTGACGGCACGGCACCGATGCTTTCCGTGTCAGTGGCTTCCGTGATGAATTTTTTACGACATTCTTTACTTGGACATTTGGACAGTGATTATAGAATTTAGCATGGAGTATCTTGCTGCAATTGCATTGCTGTTAGACGAGGGGAAAAGAATTGAAAAGAGAGTGGGTTCATGCCATGTGGACTCTTCCGGAAGTGGAAGGAGAGTTCGATACTTTATATAGTGGATTGGTGGGCTACGAAACTAACTTCTACGAAAAGTCGAGAAGTTGATTCACCCGAGCCTGTACATACGTATGCAGTAGGAGGCTGAAGTACATTTCGGCATTCAAGCAACCTTACATCAAACCAATCTTTAACATATGTACTTCGTGGGGAAATATTGTTATATTCCGAATAAAAGAAATCCAACAAAAAATCGCACAAAAAAGATTGCACAGAATAGGTTTGAGTGTATTTCAAAAAAACTTTCCCAAAATTTGTGTTGAATTCTTAAAAAATTTTCCATTGAATTTAAAAAGCATTTGCTTCACTTCCGGGATAAATTAAAAAGTATCGGTAGCAACGTATTTTTTGCGGTTTTTGCGGACGTCTGAAGGGTACTGAGAACGTTTGTGCCTAACTGCGCCGGATGTGTGGGAACATACCGCGCTTTTCCCAATTTGTTTCCATGGAATTACATCGTGCCGATATATTTTTTTCACTGATGCCCCAAGTACTGCACTGAAGTCGCCGTCACGTCACGGATATGTGTGGAACCTTTACCCCGAAAATCGTGGCTAAATTGCTGGCTTTTATACATTTTTTATTGCATGGTTAGCTGGATTATAATTTTAAAACACATTTTTTGTTAAATTTTTTTTTGGATAGATTGCGACCCCCTTGGTGGTGGCGATCTCCATGTTGAGAAACCATGCTCTAGGCCATCGTTCCTTCGGACGTTTAGTATCATTCACTGTCTCATTTCATAAAGCCTATCGCAAAAGATTTCCCAATCATATTCCTCTTCAGTTATACCAGCTAGATGTCTTAATATCTTTTTTTGTAGCACAGTTTTCAGGCATCGGTCTCTGCTACCAAAATCCCTTCATGAATCTCTTGCTTGGTGCCTTACAAATTTAACCAAATCCCCGGGGAAGAATAGAGTAATACCACGGATTTTTCGGTAAGACTCTCACGCTTCTAACGATAAAAAACTTATTTAGAAAGTGTTGGCCTGGATTCCGCGATGGTGCTTCCATATACAATTTTTTTTATGCCGTTTCAAATTAACCGGTCTACATTCGTGAGATAAGTTTTGCGGTCCTTTGCCTAATCTAAAGCCAAGCAATTATGGAAAAGATACCAATCCGTTTGCGCCAAGACGGAAAGATAGGCTACTGCAAAATTGATGTACATCGAATTTTTCTTGGATTGTTTCCTTCTTTACTAGAAATCCCCAGTGTATGAACTCCTTCCGGTCCCAATCAAACAGATCATGTTTCCTGCTGTACTGGACCTTGGTTGACCTACTTTTCGATGGGTCTCCTCGATTAACGAATTCCTTTCTCTGCTTCTCTTGATAAGCCGGTTTTACTTATACCCCAAATAGTTAAAAAAATCTAATCAAGTAGTTCAGGGGAGGCGGAGCATAATCATTGTGGGTGGGGAGCACGTGAACAGTTAATTTTCAAATGTATAAAGTTAATCGGTCGATTTATTCACCAGCTGTCTATTGAGTCATGGGGTTTTAAATTCTTTTGTTTTGACGTTACGCCCGACTAGCATTTTAGCAGGTAAGGGGTATAGATAGGGCCCTATGAGACTACACCTACTGCCTCATGTGGAGCGCGTGTGGATTATCCCATAAGACCCACACAACGCTTTTCCTCATTCGCGCCTCGTCATAAAGAATGCTCCATTTGGCCCTCTTGCGGAAAATTATCAGTACGGTCCCCCAACCAAGTACTAATCACATTCAATGCTGCTTGACCTCTGTTGTCGAACCAGAACCGGGCTATTGAGTATGTTAAGTGACACCCTTCACGGTCACCAACATAATCCCCTGAGAACCAATGCAACAACAAAAACTAAAGCTTTGTATGAGTTAAATAAAGCTTAAGGGTATTTCTTTAAAACTTTTTAAAAAGCTTTCCGAAAACGTAAAGCAGATGTTGGGATTGCCTTTTCATTTGTAATCACGTTTGCCTCATAGGGCCTCTATGAGAAATTAATAAGTCATACTTCATCGCTGATTTTTTGTTTTTGTGGTGTTCATGAGGAAATGTCCCTCATTGCCGTGCTAATGAGGAAATGCCCCTTTCGGCATGCCCCTCATTTGCTACATAGAGTCCTCATGAGGAACCTAGGGGGAATCCTTTTTTCGGCGTGCCCCTGAGGCAATTCCCTTTATATATGCTAGTCTGGTAGGGTTTAAAAAGCTTAGGCTATACAGTTATAAGTTCTTAATAGCTCTAATATAATATATTTAGTCTTGGTATAAAAAGCCTTGATTGTGTGCGGCGGCCCTTCGTCGCCAGCGACCGAGACGGCCCTGCAACGTTCTGGGATGAAATATTTTGGGCGTGGATTTCCCCACCTAAAGCGAAAGTGCGTGTGAAATTTTCCTTTCATCCTCACGCGCTCCGCCGCCCCTGAAGTAGTTGGTTGATGAGGATGTTATGCGCACACTCTATGCTATGTTCATAGTTTGCTGGACGCCCACCTTCTTACAAAAGCGATTTAATACCGTTTTCGTTGAAGTAAAAACCGCTTTTAACGTTAGTATGCATCTCAAAAAGTCTTCTCCATTGTAGCTATCACTCTGCCATATGTATACCAAATTCTATTTGCTTCTTCAAGTTTTGGCCAACAACATATGGAATAGAAGAGGGCTTGGTGTTAATCATTTTTTTATTTTTTGCTTCATGGACCTATTTTCGACATCAAAGTGAAAATAAAACAGGAGGCACTTTAAAAAGCAACAGGAATTTATTTTTTAACTCCATATAGAACTAAGGAATCGAACAGAACTCGTAGTACTTTTATACCTCTAATTAGAGCATTTATGCCAAATCGTCATTTTGATAGATCACGTAAGCTATGCATATTTTATCAAAAAGTCAACCTGTTAACAGTTGAGTGAGCGTGAATAGAAGCTACATTAAAAATATAAAACAATGAATAAGGACAACATAACATCTTCAGAACTAACAAATCTTTTCTACGAAGTGAAAAACTCCTTTTACACCGGCAGCTACTTAACCTGCATTAACAAAATCCTTGAGCAGAAATCACCAATCACGGATCTTCTAGCTTACTCTTACTACGCATTTCTAGCCATTGATCCACAGTTTGTCATTGGAGGAGAAGTACTGGATAACAACTCCACAGAATTGGCCGCCTTCCGGCATCTGCACGATTACATAAAACTCCCTGAAAAGCGTGAAGAAATCTTAAAAATATTCGAAGATAAAATTTCACAAGAAAACGAAGAAAGCAACATTTGGAAAGTGACAGCCGCGATTGTGTTGTGCCAATCTAACAAGTACCACTTGGTCATCGACGGTCTTCGAGACAGCGAGGATATTGAATGCATGGCAATCTTGGTGCAGTGCTTGCTAAAAATGCATCAAATCGATCTTGCGAAAAATGTTTTGACAAAAATGCGTGAGAAATATGAGAACTTCTTCCTGACTGAACTTAGTAAGGCTTGGATTTATATTGCCAGTGGAGGGGAGCAGGTGCAGGAGGCTTTTTATATATTTCAAGAAATGTGCGAAAGATTTGAGGCAACACCTCTGCTGCTTAATGGTATGGCGGTGTGTCATATTCATCAAGGACGATTTAAAGAAGCCGAAGATGTTCTGAAGATTGCTGTTTCTAAGTGTAATACTGACTTTGACACACTCGTTAATCTAATCGTCACTTCAGTTCATGTAGGGAAGAGCCCAGATGTTGTTCACTTTTATAAGGAACAACTGAGGACACATCATCCGAATAGTCAGTTTCTTTTAGATCTACGTAGAAAAGAGGAAGAGTTTGATCGATTGTGTGAAAGTTACATATTTGAAAAGATTTAAATTTAAAATAAACGTTTTCATTAAAATTACCTTTTGTTCACCACCTCATATAGAATTAAATTCCCCAACTTAACAGCGGCTTGTTGTTAAAATATCGTTTTGTGTAACTTTGTTAATAGTAAATCTCAATGCATGTCTTCCTGCATTAGTCTCGAATAAATGCCCTACAAGTAAGGGGGCATCCATAAATTACGTGAGGTGATTTTGGCGATTTTTCGACCCCCCTCCCCCCTTGGTGAGATGTCGTGAGATTTGGGTCGACCCCCTCCCCCCCCCTCAATCACACGTGAGATTTTTAAAATTTTAAAAATTTTGTAGGATTTACACTATTATGCGTATTTATAGTGTAAATACGTTAATCTGTGCTTGATTGCGTTTAAAAAAACATAATTTCTGTTGAAGAACAATACTACAAAGTCATCCCAGCACCAGCTCGGCATTCACCCAATATAAACTACAATACCTGTGGATTACCATTTAGCAGGTGATTCTGCTTATCCTTTGGAAACCAACCTCATAGTGCCTTACAGGGATAATGATTTCTTAACAAGAGAACAGAAAAATTTCAATTCTAGTTTGAGCTCAACTCGTGTATTTGTAGAGCAAGCATATGGAATATAAAAAAATTTAGAATTTTACAATATATTGACATACGAAAGTTGACTTTGGCATCCACTGATTCGTTTTTAGAGAGTAACGGCTTGACTGTTTGAATAGTAATGGTAGAGCCATTTATGACTCTGGAGATATACAAACTTCGGAGCATTCTTCTATAGATGTCACCTTCCCAGCGGGAAATGGAGGGCTCCAATAGCGCTGTTTGAGCACTCCTTAAAAAGCTTACAGCGCTCCCGTTACGCTCCAGTTCCATATACTTTTTAACATTGCATGTCATTGCAGGGGAGCATACGTTTTTATGCTCCTTCAAAAGCGTTCTAGGAGCATTATAAAAAAGCTTTTTAATAAAGAATTTTCACGGACGCCTGTGGATATGTGATCCGGGTATCGAAAAGCTTTTATTTTGTTTATCTTTTGAAATTGCCTTTTCCTTTCCAAGCGCGAGTGTGATTTTACCAAAGCAGGCCCCCAACTAACTTCTAACCACTTTTAAAGCTGCTTGTCTTTCGTATCGAACGAGAGCCGGTCCATTGAGTATGCTAATGCCACCCTTTATGGTCATCAAGATAATCGCTCATTTTCTTCGTTCTATAAATTTATGAAAGCTCCGGTAATGCCCCTCGGGAGCATATTTAACAGCGCTCAAAGTAAGCTCCCATGAACAGCGCTCCAAATTTTTCCCACTGGGTTTGGGTAAAAAACCTGTGACTGAATGACCCGGGGGGGTTATCCTGGAATGCGATGGTAATGGTATCTTCCAATGCGAATTCGAATTAAATTTGTCCGCCTGTTAACGGATTTCAGTCCGCGAGTAAAGCCATTGCCGCATGCGCTGCATTTATTTGTTTGTTTTAAAATATTCTAAAAACTCTTAAAATATTCTTAAAATTTATTGTTCGCATCAAAATGTCAAATTAAGTTAATAAATGAAGTTGGTTGGCTGAAAATAATTTCTTTTCGAAGATTTATCAGGCATCGCTACTAGCTTCCGTTTGCTTCCTACTTTCGTATCGCCTAAGAAAAGCGGAGTCTGAAGTCACAGCCAGCTTCTCAAATTGACGTTTGAGCCACCTGTACATCAGGATGCAGATTCAAGAAGTGCGGATCTGTTAGACTTCCATTCTTCACAACTCTCGATAATGATAACAAAAGGTTTTCAAAATCTATCTTGGCCTCTAGTAGGTATTTCAGAGCAGATGGTCGTCGATTCAAAATTCGAGTACTGTAAGATGCTTAGATAACTAATTATGTCGCCTGGTGCAAATGTGTGCTTTTTGTAGTGACAATGCACCGCAGATAGCATGTGTTCTGACTGATGTGAAAAGAGCCGATTCTTAATATAATCTCAATGATTGCAGTAGGATTGGGTACATTATGCACTTGAGATTCTTAGGAGCGCATTAGGTTCCAGGTTTTTCAATTGGGCTTGTAGGCCTTTCTGTTTTGTTTAAGCTTAGACCCCCACACTAGTTCATCGTAGGGTCGCAATCTGTCCAAAAATGGTGGTCTAAGTCAATGCATACATTACTTTCGCAGTTTTTCCCAGACCATTGTATAAAAAGATAAGAATTTTTCATCACGTCTTCATTCCCAGATATTTAAATTATTTTCTTTACTTTTTTTGGATGTTCCAGTTGGATGGTATTTAAAACAGTGAACAAATACAGTGTAAACGGCAGTGCAAAATTTTTATACCCAATTGCTATTGAGTCGAAATATAGTAATAGTATAACGTATACTTTTGATTCATTCTTTCTTCTCTATTTGCAATGTGTTTTGATAAAACCTTTCACCATGTTCATCTGATACTGCACCAAGATTTTCGTGAATGAAATCTAAATGCGGGTCCAAAAAGACGATTTTAAAGATTTTCTCATTTACAGATATTGTACTTTAAATTGAAAAAAACAAAATCGAAAAATACCCATTTTGAGGGCTAAAACCCCCTAAAAAGTGGGCTTCTCGGGGTAGAGTTTATAATCCCTTATTAAGAAGCCTACAAAGAAGCTCTCTGCCAATTTTCAGCCTGTACCTATGTAATTATTTCCGCTATATCGCTTTTTTCGGCTTAATTTGCCTGTACTATTAATTTAACCTAGTTTTCTCGCGATTTTACACTGTTTCTTGCGGAAAAAAAATACGTGATATTTGCCGAGACCCCCTCCCTCCCCCACGTGAGATTTGGTGAGATTCGGCTCGACCCCCTCCCCCCCTAAACACCTCACGTAATTTATGGACGCCCCCTAATATAAGGGGAAACTAATTAACATAACATCGAAAGTCAACGGGAAAAACATTGGAACATAGGCAATTGTGCTTACCAAATTAGAGAGCATTTTGAATTCACTTTTAGATAATCCTCCTAGACCATCTAAAATTCCACCTAAATCATAAAAAATATTGAGCCCAAAAATATGCAAAATTAAATATAAATAATGAAATTTTATTAGCAGAAATTTCTAGACCAGTAGGCAGACCCAGGAGCGATGGATATACTCTGTGACGGCTGACGCAGAGGCAATGCTCAACATCCGGAACTGGAGACAGGTTTTCACCTTATAAACGCCGACTTATGTCTGCCTCAATTAACAGCGATTTTAAACTCATTCTTCTTTGGGTACGTAAAAATCGTGTCCAATTCAATGCTTTCAATATTTCTAACAAAACCAAGCAAATTCCTTGTCCGTCCATCGGCTTTTGCTATAATATATAAATCCTACATTCTGCCTCTTATTTAAGGCCACTGCTTTATTTGAGGCGAGGCATTGAAAATTGCCTTAGCATGGCTAGATAAAATATGAAGAAGGGCCTTCAAACTCATAGGTGACGACGCAATTTACTCCACTATCGATCCTTCGAATCACCGTAGCAGTCGCCCTTACAAAATTTTGTCGCTACTATCATAGCGAAATAAACAATCTCTTGCCTCCATGGCAATAGTATACCCGTAACACAAGATTCAAGATAAGGTCTTTCGACTTAAGGATTATCCACACATATCAGGGCCGTGCCCGGGACGTCACAGGTCCGTGCCTCGTCAGGGACTCAAAAAAATATCGGTGCATACATTTTATATGAACTCGTTCACACATGTCCGTGTCCGGACCGGAGTAAAAATATACCCCTTTATCCTTACTGTCTAAAGGCCCATTTCGCGCACACTACAGATTAGGAATTCTTTCCTGAATAACAACAATCAATCCAACCGTGCAACAATCTTTCACAGGTAGTATTTCCAAACCCCTGCAATATTCAACGCAGGGTTCATCGCCATCTCCTTCAACGTTCTCTCGACTTCTTATAACCTGCACCCTGTTCTATTCATTGAACTAAGCTTACTATTATACATTGAACCGTGAAGTGACCAACAATGTTACGGACTTGTTAAACGGAGTACCTGACCTTAGAACTGTTACATAAAAAAATTAGCAAAACCGGTTTTGGTTCCTACGCTCAACCGGTCCAATACCCACTCAGAATTTTTATTTTATCACAACGTACATATATACTTCTCTTTGGCGTTCGGTGTAGTTGGGAGTACACTCATTTTAATTGCTGATGTCTTTTGTGGCTTTCTGTTCACATCATTTTTTCAGTCTCTTCTGCGCTCTTTTTATACGCTTTATATTAGGACCTATTCAATAATGCATAAAATGCGCAGCATGCGCACATAAGTTGTAAATTATTGCAATCATGCTTTTGTCATATGTTTCCAAATTTATCATGCAAGGCATTATTGCTATCATGCGGGCATATTTTGCAGTTGGCAAAAATCAGTTGCTGTCAATTAGAAGGTAACAAAGGAAATTTTAAAAATAATTATTTTGTATTCTAATAGTTATTGAAGGCTGCTGTGTATTAATTTAACGTTAAATAAAATGGATAAAGAAATTGAAAGTGATCTTTTACGGTAAAAATGATAAATTATGTGGAATATTTGTTTAAAGAAAACGTTTCAGGATATTAGAAAGCGAGGACGAAGAAGGAAATCAAGAAAAATTTTGGAGTCCACAAAGAATAAAATGCTTGCTTACCATAAGGGTAAAATATGAAAAGCAATTTCGAGAGGGGAAACGTAAACGTAGTGTTATATGGAATGACATTTTGCGCAAAATAAAATCAACGGATTCCGATTTTCCTTTCCAAACGGAGGATTTGATTCGAAAGTGGAATAATTTGTTTACTTCATACAAACGTATAAAAAAACGAAATGGAGACACTGGTCGAGGCCGCACAAATTGGGAGTATTTTAACATTTTTGATGAGGTTTTTGGATGCAGTCACCACATAGTTCCTCCTTCAGGATTAACATTTTCATCGTATTTAGAAAAAGATAGTGAAAACCCCAACTTGGAAGACATCGAGAACACGAATGAGGAAACCACTTCCCTTCAACCAAAGAAACCGAAAAAGGAGAAGAAAGATGAGATCTTAGAGTACCTTAAAGAGCAGAATGCTATAGAAGAGCGGCGTCATAAAGAATATTTAGATCTTGAAAACAAAAAGTTGGATATCGAAACGCAAAGAGTTCAAGAAATGCGTGAAATGAGATTATTGATGAAGACAATATTAACAAGCCAAGACTACTGAAAAAGAAAGTCCTGTTTGTACAGGAAAAACAAAATTATTTTTAAAGTAAAGTAATATTCATTTTGCAATTAAAAGAAAATCACTTTATGTTTTTGTTATGTTTTGAAAATAAAGTTTATTTTTCATTGAAACTATTCGCAATTTCATTGCGTTTCAAATGTGCCTCCTTGGCCTCTTCTTCAACAAAGGACTCATGGTCGTCTTCATTATTTGTTGCTTCGTTTATTCGGAACGAATGAATGGGATTTCCAGTATCCATTATAATAAAATTATGTAAGCAAACACAAGATAATACATAATACTTCGCGTAAAATACATTCTTAATATTCAAATAATTTAAAATTCGAAACTTTTGTTTCATCATCCCAAAAGCTTGCTCAATACATACTCTCGTTGAGCTTAGTTTGTAATTAAATTTTTTCTTTTCGGCAGTGAGAAAGCCATTATCCCTGTAAGGAACCATTAAATACGTTTCCAATGGGTAGGCACTGTCTCCCAAAAGATGGCTGTTAATTGGTATGTCAAGCGTTTTTGTTTTTAATGCCTTCTGCAATGGACTGTTACGCCAAACTGACGCATCATGACTCCTACCAGGCCAACCAAAAAAGACATCGCGGAACAATAATTTCCTATCACAAACCGCCTAAAAAAATTTGTAAAAAACATTACAGATATTGATGATATAAGTGTATTTTACTTGGAGTATTATTGAATGAAACGATTTCCTGTTGAAGTAGCTGCTTGCGTCTCTTATTGGTGCTGGAATTCGAATGTGAGAGCCATCTAAACAACCATTTTAAAAATAATACCCGGATCGATATATTGAAAGGCAACTTGAATTAAGAGGTCGTTTATTCGCTTTTAATTCTGACGAAGTTGATACAATTCTTCATGAAAGCTTAACTTAGACTGAACAATTCTAATACAGTTTTATTTTCATATTAGACAAGAAGAATCAGAATACAATTGTACAAATACAAGAATACATGTATATATAAAAATGGTAGAAATGCAAGCGTTAGTGTATATATACCGAATTAACAAAGTATTTTAACATCCTCCCGCCGCAGCCTCTGCCTGCACCTCTAGCGGGAATAAGTGTTGAACAGATCGACGCGTAGTCACCCCGTTATGGAATTTAACTTCGCAAGCACGAACCTTTCCATCTCGTCCAGGAAAAATCTGTTGAACACGGGCTAATTTCCAAAACAATCGTGGTACTGAAGAGTCGTGAACTATTACCACATTTCCAAGCTGTAATCCTTGAGAAAAAGAAGGATGATTGTGATGCGCGGACCTAAGCTGTTGAACATATTCCGCCCTGAAACGCGTTAATCTTCCTATAGATGATTTCAAAATATCCTTCACGTTTCTCACAAGCCTCTCCCAGAATCCGCCCCACCAAGCGGCACGCTCCACTATAAACCTCCAAGATACTCCAACACTTGTCGCAAGAGACCTTCGGCTTCTCCGCTTAAATGTAATTTCTAGTACTATTTTTCTAGTGAAATCTTTGGCAATTTGTGAGCGGTGCGTTGTGCGATGTGCTATGTGCGATGTGCTATGTGCGATGTGCGATGTGCGGTGTGCGGTGTGCGATGTGCGGTGTGCGATGTGCGATGTACGATGTGCGGTGTACGATGTGCGATGTGCGATGTGCGGTGTGCGATGTGCGGTGTGCGGTGTACGATGTGCGGTGTGCGATGTGCGATGTGCGGTGTGCGATGTGCGATGTGCGATGTGCGATGTGCGATGTGCGATGTGCGATGTGCGATGTGCGGTGTGCGATGTGCGATGTGCGATGTGCGATGTGCGATGTGCGGTGTGCGATGTGCGGTGTGCGGTGTGCGAGCCGGCCAGCCGGGAACAATAAAATTTAGTGTATTATTGACACTCAAACAGTTAGTTGCCATCGTTCAAGGTAATGCTCCTTACCATGGAGTCATTGTGAACACAATGCACTAATTGTAACACTAACATTCTTATACATCGTGTTCACTTCCGTCTTAGGGTTTGTAGGAGAGTTCTGTCTCAATTACATCAACTTCGTCAGGTTTACTTGTTCTGTGCATGTTAAGGAAATTGATGTTAAGTAGTGATACAATAAAGAATAAAAACATAACCGTACAGTGATTTCTTCTTTTACTAATTCCGTTTACAGGTTTGCATTTTGTGCTTTTCAAATAGATTTCAATTTTTCACATATTTTCCTAACTTGTAAATATTGATTTGGTTCGTTTTCCCTTAACTTCTTAATACAGTCTGTAAGTAGATTCGAGACGTCCTCTTCTTCTTCCCCTTGAACTCTATGTTCCTTATTAAGTTGATTTCCATCTTCATTTAAGGTTTCGTTTTGATTCTTACAATATGTAAGTGCAAGTAGGTTTAATAATTCATTTTGTTGAATCGATTCTTCATTTAGAAGGCCAAGTTAGGCTCAGTGGATAAGTTGGGTTGATTGAATAAAAGTTTCAATTGGGCATTGACGAGTACTCTTTTATTGCCATACCTCTCCGTCAAAAGTTTCCAGGCTGGCTCATAGTTGTCATTAGTGACCAACACTTCTGACTTCGATTTAACAACTTGAATGAGATCCTTCCGATATCCCTGGAACGCACGTGGATGCAGGGTGCAGTGACGAATTCACCGACTCAATTCTGTTTTCCGACTTCTTTTGGGTATTTGACAAGCTGTAGTTCTCATGAATCAGGCTCTTAATAAGATCAAAGAAAGATGTTAAAATACTTTGTTAATTCGGTATATATACACTAACGCTTGCATTTCTACCATTTTTATATATACATGTATTCTTGTATTTGTACAATTGTATTCTGATTCTTCTTGTCTAATATGAAAATAAACTGTATTAGAATTGTTCAGTCTAAGTTAAGCTTTCATGAAGAATTGTATCAACTTCGTCAGAATTAAAAGCGAATAAACGACCTTTTAATTCAAGTTGCCTTTCAATATATCGATCCGGGTATTATTTTTAAAATCTGGTGCCGAAACCCGGGACACTATCGCTTCCTTCCAACTGATCGTTCTCCTTCAGAAGTGTCGGCAGTAAACGATTTTCTTGTTTGGATCGAGAACGTATATGAATCTGATACTGAATCCAATGGGATTATACTAATATATCAGGAAGAAAGGAAGTTTGTGCCATACCTGATTCTAGAAGCTAGGAAAAAAAAATATAGCTTGCTGGTCAGATTTTGGAAACAGTCAACATTTATTTACTAACGGCTAATTGTCTAAAATTTTATTAAACACTGACGACAATCCGAAGGAGAACGATCAGTTGGAAGGAAGCGATAGTGTCCCGGGTTTCGGCACCAGATTTTAAAAATAATACCCGGATCGATATATTGAAAGGCAACTTGAATTAAGAGGTCGTTTATTCGCTTTTAATTCTGACGAAGTTGATACAATTCTTCATGAAAGCTTAACTTAGACTGAACAATTCTAATACAGTTTTATTTTCATATTAGACAAGAAGAATCAGAATACAATTGTACAAATACAAGAATACATGTATATATAAAAATGGTAGAAATGCAAGCGTTAGTGTATATATACCGAATTAACAAAGTATTTTAACAAGCCAATCACGTTTGGGAAACTGAGAGGACCCACGTATTTTATTGAAATCCTCAATAACTGATACCAATTCAGTAGAATTTGGCCAAATAATAAAATTCTTGTGCATAAGGACAATCGCGCTACACGTGTTCAAAACTGTTTTATAGGCTGTAGCCTTTGATATGCCAAAACGGTCGCCCATTTCTCTCTAAGTGTTTTGATTACTAAGAGTCCACAAAGTGATGTACATAGCCTTTTCGAAGGGCATTTGAGGACGGCCCAAATGTTGTTTTGGTAACTTACTTTTAACCATTTCCACCAACCTCTGAAAGTTATCAATGTTAACCACTAATTAAAAAGTAGGTACGTCTCTGACTTACATTAAACGTTCCTCGGCGCATTCGGAAGTGCTCATAGAAAAAATCCTCCGACATCTTTCTAATTACTTTCAAGTAGTTTTCTACTTTGGCTACCCCACTTTTCAGGCGTTTTAATTCCTTTTTTATTAATACCGCATTCGAAATTCTTTTCTTCCTTAATCTCGGTAATACATTAAAGGAATTTCTTTGCGGGTCCCCAATTTCCGCAGTTATTAAATCGCAAAGCAAATTTTTTACGTACTTATTTAAAAATTCTTTCGCCATTTTCATTTGAATTTGTAACCGTCAGTCTCTTCTTTGTCATATGTCTCAAATCTGTTCCCTGCTCTGCATTTTTTGCAGTGATTGCGGCCTACTTCGCATGACTGCAAGATTGTCTTGGCATGCCGGCAGGAAAACATGCAATACTGAATACACCCTTAGCTTCACCTGTATCTTGTATGTTGTATGTAGTATGTAAACAAATCTTGCAACTTGATTTTGACCCACTTCCACTTATCCGCTCAACTTCAAATTTTGCACATAGGTATAATTCGCGTGACAATACAATCTGACCATTTTGTAAAAAAATCAAGATGGCAGTTCCAAGATGGCGGCCGAATTATGCAATTGTCCACCCGACCCCCGACATGGGTATCAAATGAAAAAGTATGACAAGTAGAATACAATTAGCTATGTGGCGTAATTCAAAATTCAAAATGGCGGCCAACACAAAATGGCCGACTACTTTTTTCTTTACTTACAACCCACTCGATATGGGTATGAAATGAAAGCAAATGACAAGTAGAATACTTTTAGCTCTGTGCCGTCATTCCAAATTCAAAATGGCGGCCAACACAATATGGCGGACCACCTTTTTATACGCTTTATATTAGCTTCATCTTATGTTGTATCTTGTATGTAAACAAATCTTGCAACTTGATTTTGACCCACTTCCATATAACCGATCAACTTCAAATTTTGCACATAGGTATAGTTCGCGTGACAATGAAATCTGACCATTTTGTAAGAAAATCAAGATGGCGGTGCCAAGATGGCGGGTGAATGTTGCAATTGGGTTCTCCAACAAGGCAATCAAATGAAAGGGTATGACAAGTGCAATACAATTAGCTATATGGCGTCACTCAAAATGGCGGCCAACGCAAAATGGCGGGTTGCCGTTTTTCTTTACAACCCACTCGATATCGGTACCAAATGAAAGGGTATGACAAGTAAAATACTATTAGCTATGTGGTGTCATTGTAAATTCAAAATGGCAGCCAGCACAAAATGGTGGATTACCTTTTTCTGTACAACCCACTCGGTATGGGTATCAAATGAAAGGGTGTGACAATTAGAATACTATGAATTGTGTGGCGTCATTCCAAATTTAAAATTTCGCCAACACAAAATGGCGGTTTATCTTTTTCTATACAACGCCCTCGGTATGAGTATTAAATGAAAGTGTATGACGAGTATAGTACAGTAAGCTGTGTGACGTCATTTTAAACCTAATATGGCTGTCATTACAAAATGGCGGAAGACATACATATAATAGACTAAAAAGTAGAAAATAAAAAATATAGTTTAAAAAAACTAAAAAATACGCTTTTATTTTAAAATGAACTAAAAAGTAAAAAATAATTTTGAATGTAAAGTTTTTATTGCTCTAGCCAGAATATGGAAAATACCTACCTTTCGAAATGTAAAAAAGCGTGGGACACTTTACCTATATTTTTAGCGCCATATTCTAGCTAAAGCAATAAAAACTTTACATTCAAAATTATTTTTTACTTTTTAGTTCATTTTAAAATAAAAGCGTATTTTTTAGTTTTTTTAAACTATATTTTTTTTATGCATGGGTTGTGCCTAAAACCCTTTGTTCGCCTGTTGTTATAGAGCTTTTTGTTACATCTACACAATATCTCTCCCATTAGAAGGCTCTGCTGATTTAGATTTTGCTGGAACTTTTCAATATAGTCGAATAATTTATTATTCTACTGCATCACATTCAAATACTACATCAAACCGTCTACGGATTATGGCCTCGTGGGAAATTATGCAACTCGTACTCACAGTATACAAAAATTCAGTGCATCCGGGATACATGATATGTTAGCAAAAAAAAGATAATTTTCTGTTTTTTTTTTGATCTAGCAAATCTTTTCTGAGAAGAGAAGTAGTATGTGCTCTGTATATTCACGTACAAACGAGGTGAAAATCGAAATTGCTCGGGTAGAAAATAAATGTAATTTATGGCGACTAGGTGCATACTGAATTACTGGCTCTTACACAACGACTTCAACTCGGGGGGATCATTTTACAGCTGGGAGAACGAAAATAAAATTTGTGTTCAGAGGAGAGATTTACAGCCAGCAACCTTGCTTTTAGCTGAGAAATAGCATAACCTTTAGCATCAAGAGTTTTTTAATTAATTGCAGGTATTTTGTTTTCTTGTACCTTGGTTTATTTCTCGGATATTTCTCACTATAGATCTCAAGTATGCGAGCAAAACTCCCCAATTTCCAAAGGTTAACATCACCGACACCCAAAAGAACCGCCCTTGCTAACTACATTAGCATTTTTATAAGACACCCATGCAAATACCACTAAATACGTTTTTAAACCCTTAATGTTTATTAATTGGCAGCCGACCTTTATTTGCACACGTATTGAAGAAGCATTCCACATTTCCTGTAACTGGAATGCCTCTCACGTATCCACTTATCCAGAACATAATGTGTGCTGCAATGTGCAGAGAAATTTATCCGAAGTCAGTCCTTCACTTCATGAGAAGGAAGCGCTGTAACGAGAAACTAATGCTCCATTTCCCATGCTGTATCCTTAATTAATTTCACAAGCTGCGCAAGGACTACAAAACTGACAAAGCAAATAAACCACCCTCCCATTATCTCCAATACCGGGTTTTGTAACCCAGTCATGACTGGGTGCGCGCCTAGAAAAGAGACTCATTGCAGCTGACAGTAATGGAAAGGGTTTTATAGGGACGTATGTGTGTGTATGCATGGATAGATTAAGGTGAATTGAAGGACCACAAGGACTGCCGTTTCTTACCTTTTCCTAACTGCAAATAGATACGCAAGTAATATCCTTTGCCACAAGGACCTTCAATGGGCCATATCCCTTTTTGCGGAATATAAAGTTGGATCTGTTTAAAAACGTTGTCGAAAGGTAAAATCTTCGCTTGGTCAACAATTTTGTGGCTGGGGTTTTCCTGGGAAAAAGGGCAAAATTTTTCCTTGGTTTAATAATTCTTGTTGGCATCCTTTGAAGAGGTTTTTGTTTGTGCACCTGGGTGTGGGTCGATGGAAGGTAGACTTTGAGCTCAACAAGTTCTAATGAATATTTTCTGTTTTATGGTTTGCCATGAACATGAAAATTGTTCGAGTGAACAACACCAGATTTTTTTTTTGGGTTAAAAAGGAAGAATTTTTCTGATGAACTGAATTGTTTTTTTTTCTGAATATATTTAAATTTTACTTAAAGCTTGGATTATGCTTCTTCATATTTTTAAACAACAACAAAAACAACAACAAAAAATACTTAGTTAAAAGGAAGCATCGCCTTAGGGCTGGCATAAAGCTTTCTCTTGAAATATGTCCTTTGTCTGCTGTTGCTTGTTGGGAATCCCTTAAAAAAGCGGATTTTGCGCCATCTAAAGTGGTATGGGATATACATCATCGCATATTCGGAATTTACTATTTACATTCCCATCAGGGAATTGCGTTTCAATTTCGCTTCAATTTTCGAGCAATAGGAACCGAGTCAATTAGGGGCACGCAAACACTTTTCCTAGTCAGCTTTAAAGTGAAATTGAAAAAGTTTATTGCTGGAAATGAAAATACTTTCAAGGATTTTGTACTTAATTACAGTTTGTTAAACTTTAGGCTTTAACGAATCATCTTTAAAGATATTATGTTCGTGGAAAATTTTGTATCTTATCAAGATTATAAATTTATTGATATTATATTATCGGCTGGGTGAGGGAGGGGGTGATTCAATGGTTCAAAGTCGTCAAAAGCATTATCAATGGATTGATGGGATTCGCCTTATCTCTAGAAACTTAACTCTATCACTAGGCTATTGTCACCGACTCAGATCCTTACAACTGGGTTAAGAAACTTGAGCGAGTGAAGCCCCGATATAAAAACTTCTGTTTTGATTTTTGTAATATTCGTGGGCTGCAACGGAATTACTTTTTCGCTATGTGTCATCTGCTGCAATATGTCCCCGCTATTCCTACACTAAGTGATACCCAAGTCTTTTTTTTTTTTTATTAAAAAAATTTAAATTATTATTTAAAAAAAAAACCCAAGTCTTACCTGATCCTAATTTAGATCGATATCAGGTAACTGCGTATATCTTAGTGAGCAACTTCTCTGTTCATAGGGTAACAGTTATTAATATTAGGTATGACGTGCATTCGAGAAGGAGGATAAATGTATAGAAGATGATTTTAATCGCGAAATATAAGTATAGGTATATCAAAGACCTTGATGTGAAAAGATCTTCTGGCCCTGATATATACCTCCTATTGTCTTTAAAATATGTGTCTTTTCTTTGACTCAAACTATAGTATAGTAGTGTGCTTGGAGTGACTTTAAATCCAGCCTGTTATATGTATACAGACACCGTACCATTTCTCCTATTTTTAGCCTCTCCCAAACCCTGTAAGAAAACGTTACTAAATGTATGGTGTCTGACTCTAGTCAGAGCCGGACAATTGCAAAGAAAATGTTCGTTTGCCTTTCTAGCTTGTTTGCTTGTTCCTGCCTGTTTCGGCAGTTTGTGTGTGTTGTATGGAATTTCTAAACTGGCCACATATTTACGAATAAGGCGATGAGCTTGTATGGCACCATCATGAAGTTGCGTGATCTGTGCTTGCTGTAGTCAGCATGATGTTAAACTCCTCCATCTGGAGCCTGTCATTGAAGTGTATCTGAAGAAACACAGCGAAGAGGACCAACATTGTCGAGTCGTTGATAAAGCTGGATACACCGATGTAGCTAGTGCTGCGGTGGACACTACACGGCGAGTAAGACGACGGAGTAAGGGAGTACGCTTCTCGCGAGAAGTGGTCGCTACCGAGCTCGCCGATGACATCGGGTTCGCGGTAGTAGCAAAGCGACTTGTTGAAATCAAGATATTTTCGAAAGAAGCGATATAGGAGACGCTGCCCGAGAACGCTGGTCTAATGCTAGCTGACCACAAAAGCGAAGTAGTGCTAATCAGCAAGTAAAAAAAGGTGGAGACCATAGCGGTGAAAGGAGGCGACCAGGTTATCCACTCAGGCTCAACTTTGGAGCAGGGGCGGCGGAGCGCGTGGGAATGGAAGGAAAAGTGCCCACGCACTTTCGCTTTGGGTGGGGAAATCCACACCCAAAATATTTCATATACACCTATCAACCTACAACCTCAACGTGGTCGAAGGCCCGCACCTAAGCAAGGCTTTACATAGAGAAACGAAATATATTATATTAGAGTTATAAGGAACTTATAACTGTATACCCTAAGCTTTTTAAACCCCACCCGACTAGCATTTAAAACGGGGATTGCCTCATATAGAGTGTGGGCCTCATGCCATGTGGCAAATGAGCGGCATGCCGAAAGAGGGTATTCCCTTAAGTTTCCTCATTCACCACAAAAAAAATCAGTGATACTGAAGTGAGGTATGCCGTATCAGTTTTTCATAAGGCCTCTATGAGGCATGCAAAATAAAAGCTAAATTATAGAAAGCTTTTAATACCCTTAAGCTTTAGTTTTACTCATACAAAGCCTTAGTTTTTGTTGTTGCATTGCTTAATATTTCAAGCAAATATGTTGGTGACCGTGAAAGGTGTAATTTAGCATATCAATAGACCGGTTCTAGGTCGATTAGAGAGATAAAGCAGCATTGGACGTGATTAGTACTCAGTTGGGGGACCGCATTGGTAGAAGGAGCTTTGCGTTTAAAAATATGAGGCTTTCGACACCGTCGCAGCCCCACTCGAGATCGGGTAGCAATGATTTTTCCTCAAGGGGGCCAATGGAATATTTCTCATGATGAGGCGCGAATGAGGCAAGGCGTCAGATGAACTGTATGGGCCTTATAGGGCAATACACACGCCCTCAAAATGCTAGTCGGGCATAACCCAATAACCAAAAAAATTTTAAAACCCTATTAACTCAAAAGACAGCTGGTAAATAAATTGAACAATTAACTTTTTTGATTTTAATGGTTATCTCTTCACGTGGTCCCCACCCACAATGATTATGCTACGCCGCCCCTGCTTTGGAGGGCACTTGGCGGGCACGGCGGAAAAAGTCCTCAAAATGGATGAGGAGAAACTCATGGAATTAGTGCGAAGCAAAGAATTTTTATATAATAAAAGTCATCGCGGTTATAAAAAAAACGACAAAAGAGAAAAAGCATGGAAGGAGTTTACCAAATGTCAAAACACTGCTCTTGCAATGTGTTTCACCTTCCGTACCACTGTACTGGTTTTCAATGTATTTCAGGCTTAAGGACTAGGACCAGCGAGATGTCTCCATCCTGGGGTGGTATGACAATAGACGTCGTCTTCTCTCTCCGAAGTCGACCCAGATTCTGAGAAACTAGGCCATGTTGAAAATTTCCACATGAATGGAATGTAGCTTGCCTGAGACAATTTTATCACTACTAGTATTTATCAAAATAAACGCTATCCTTATTCCTGCAACACCAGATTAGCCATGCTTACGAGCTAGAAGTACTCGCCATAATACACGCCCTAAAGAAGTGAAGAGTTTACGTTCTGGGAAGGAAGATTAAGATTGTCACCGACTGCATGCCTTCGCCACGGTAATGAAAAAAGAAGATGTCCTACTGAGAATGGCTAGATGGGCCATGTTTCTAAAAGACTTTAATTACCAGATTAAACATCGTTCAGGTACTAGACGATGCGTTGAGCAGATTACAATACCAATATCGATACGTTAACTTAGCGAATTAAACAAGGGCAGAAGGTAGACCAATATATAAGTTGTATAAGGGAGATATTAAAGACCTCCGCTCATAAAAATTAAACAGGACTTTTTATTTAAGAATCCAACGGAAAAATTAATTGTCATTCCCACATCAATGGAGAAACAGATCATTAAATCTGCTACAGGCAAGGACATTTTTCAGCTGCTAGGACTCAAGCCTTAATCAGGAAAACCTACTTTATTCCTGAAGGGCATTTCCGCAAGTTTGATGGTCCCCTGCCTCAAGTCTCCAGTTACGGATGTTAAACATTGCCTCTGCGTCGGATGTTAAACATTGCCTACTGGTGTATTTCCCGAAATTTGTGATACCATAAGCCGTTTTGGATGCGATTGTCCGCCACCCCCATTAAGTGGTCGGCAAGTCTTTATACCGTAATTTTTATTAAAGTGAAGTGAAGACCAGCACCGGCCCTAGCCCTTGATAAGGGTAGAGCGAGATTGTCTTTCGGCGCCTTTTGGTCGACGCTTTCACATCCCTTAAATTGTGTTGTAGTTATTATAGGTCCCATGAAATTAACTAAGAAAAGATACAACCATAGTGGTAACAGTGGTTGTACCCCACTAAGCGTGGAGGTTGTCGACTGACTAAGGAAGCTATTTTAGGTAACCCCTGGAAGGATAATATCGGACCGAGGAACAGCGTTTACAGTCAATCTGTTTCCAAATGCCTGCATAGAAGAAGGCATACCACATTCGTTAATCACTACTGGCGTCCTGAGGGGAAACGAGCAGTTAGAAAGGATAAATCGCATCCTAATACCGATCCTAAAGTCTGCACTGCACTACTCGCGAAGTTGCTTAGGCGAAGTACTTCTCGAAGTTGATCGAAGTCCGAAGTATGTGACTACGCACTCGTACAACCTCGCGGGGAGCTCAGTCGCCCGGCAATCCGTACACCTCGAGTCCTTTGACAAAAACGGCCAAAGATGCGAAGTCGCCCGAGGCGAAGTAAAGTTACAGAAAAGGAATTGAAGTGCCGCTCTACACACTCTCGACTTCGACCAACTTCGATCAACTTTAGGATGACTACAGCCTCGGCGGATGGCCTTAAAGAATGCCGCAGAATGCTGCAGAATTGCCAAATGTGGGATCTGAACCTATCTGAACTCGTTTTATATTCAAACTGCGAGCTTTTCGAACACTCTCCATTCTATTAACATACACATAGACATAGTCATTAGAAAGTCGCATTTTGTAGAAAATCATTTTTGTGTTAAATAAAGCTTTGCAAAGAAGTGGAGATTTGTTTAATTGCAGGCGGCCACTCAAGTCCCAGAAGCCCAAATCTTAAAATAACTTAGCAGATAGCAGATCCAAGCATACATAATTTCATTACATTGAGTACATTTCATTAGAACAGGTAATTTTGTTATTTTTCTCAGGAAAAGATTTCAAATAAAAATAACTAATAACAAAAAATATAACACCAACAAAAATTTCCGCCCCGAAAAGGCTTGCGCCCCGGGGCTATAGCCAGTGGCGGATTTAAGCTCGTCGGCGCCCTAGGCCGCGTCCGATATGACGCCTTTTTTGCTTTGTAGTGATACTTTCAACCTTCAGTTTCAGTTTTAGATGGTGGGAGTATTCTGCGTACACTGATACTTTATTCATGAAAATAGGTCAAAGGGTTACGAAAATACAGGGTGACATGCAAAACTCTAAAAAAAACTTCAAAACGCCCTAGCGGCTATACCGTTACGGTTTCCCCCTCCCATACGATTTTTTGTTCGTCTATCCAGAACCTATCCGCAGCCGGTCGCTTTGTAAACTTAACGGATACACCCGGTATGTATACTAAACAGTAGAGGCCCTAAGATAGATCCTTGGGGAACGCCAGCAAAAAGCATGGCAGGAGAGGAAATTAAATGGGAAATCTTCACCTGTTGTGAACGAGCTGCTAAAAAGCTACATGAGCGTAAGAGCAGAAGAAGGAAAACAAAATTGTGTACAGAGTTTGCGTAAAATGATGGAGTGATTGACGTTATCAAAATCTTTGGAGAAGTCTAGCAAGAGTATACAACATACCTTTTTAGTATCTTCTTTATATTAATAGGCAAAGCCAACCTTTGTGATCCCTTTTTAACCTATTTCTGGTGCACGTATCTTAATGAAACATATATCAAACGAAAGATATTTTTTCATAGATGGTCAGAATATATATTTTTTTCAGGTACGTCCATAAGGAAAGGTGTGAAAGCCAGGTAGAGTTTTAACTATACTGAACATTTTTTTATTCACATATGCACTGATACACTGTGCACGCGCTATCCATCAAATTAAACGGGAAAAGAATACATATTTGAAGAGAATACATACATTTTATTTCGATTTCCTCTTTGCACTCACTGTTCATATACATATTCTCTCTGCACTCACACACTCAAATGCAAAATAAAATCTTATTTAATTTCCTGCCCGGAAGGATGTTCAATATCGTTCACAATAGAGTGATGGAACGCAACAAATGTTTTTTTCTCTAGGCGAGCTAACATCAAAAAATCGGTGGATTGGTGCACTTCAGTTTGATATATATTTTTTTCAGTAAAAAATGACTCCTGTTTTGTTTTATTCTTTCTTAGAATAAGTTTGGTTGAATATCGACAGCAGGCTAGTCTAAAGAATTCCGTATGCCTGTCGTAAATTTTAGGAGAGCAGTGTCACAGCTATGATGTTTCCGAAAGCCGGATTGTCATGGATTTACAAGCATACGGTGCTCACACTAAGCAATCATTTGCATTGCAATTAATTTCTGAAGACCTTTAGCCAGAATTGGCAGGACGCTAATTGGACGAATATCCGAGAGGCTTCTAGGATTGGGACACTTGGCAATAGGGATTATCAGAGCATGTTTCCAAGCGGTAGGGAATTTCGACACAGTGAGACAAGCATTGAAAATATGAACAGTAATAGGTATTAATAACGGAAGAAGCATTTTTAAAAATGTAGGTGAGATATTATCAGTTCCAGTGGCCTCAGACTTGTGGTGGTCCAAATAACTTGGAGGAGAGATTCGATTTTGAAAGAGAGTCATATTAGGTTCACAGCAAAGGAAGACATCAAGTAGAGATGGGATCGTCGCATTAAAGTAATTGGCAAGGTATTAATTTGAACAAGACCTAAGCTCTGCATTGTATGATTGAAGAATTTTTCCTGACTAGAAGATTTTAATAAGTTTACATTAAAATCCCCGCCAACAACTATATGTGCATACATATAAGAAAGATGCTCTGGGGTCTGCTCCAGTTCAGCGGAATTATCAGGTTTAAATAGACCGGGGGAGTAAACACTGACAAGTAAAAGTTTTTCAGAACCATTTAAGACTTCAGCACAAATAAACTCAATACCAAGGTTCATAGAGTGACCGATAATCCTACATTTTAGGTAGAGCCTAAGGAATATAGCAACACCACCACCAGTGCGACCTTGGCGATCGTTACGAAAAATTTGAAAACCATTTGTAGATACAAGGTACGACAGGCACGACTGTGGATCTCTCCATTTTTCAGAGTGCTTCAAAGTACACAGCAAAACTAAGTTAAATTGATTTTTAAATTTTAATCGACTCTAAAATTTTGCCGCCCCTAAAATTTTGCCGCCCTAGGCCCGGGCCTCGCGGGCCTAAGCGTAAATCCATCACTGGCTGTAGCCCATTTAGCCCTGTGGTTAGGGTGGCCCTGCTGATACTCTTTACGTTAACTGCTAGGTAGCTCAAACTATAAAGTTGGGTGCTTCTAAGTATATTAAACTTGCAAACATTTTTAATGTGTTTTTGAGAAATTTCGTCAATCTATTTTCAACTATTAAAGTTCAATATTTTTTGCTTAATTTGAAATTAATTTTGTGCTCTTCCGTCCTAGTTTTTACCCTCCCAATTAAATCATCTGCATGGATTCTATGTTCCCTGAACATACTCTTTATATGTTGTGCAATCATAATTTGAAAACTTTCTTATGTACAAGTCTCTATCAATAAATAGAATACACGACTTTGTTTGAAAACACATCCGGAAGAAAGGTTTTCAATCTCCATGTTGTTTTAGGAGTGCTTACTGAAGTCTCGTCTAGACATAATAGAATTTTTCACCCTTCAAATATAATTCATTTTCATGAAACAAATGTAAGACCAATCTTTCAGAACATCTGTGGCCATGGCAGATTTTTTGCTTTCACGTCAGGAAACGCACAGCTGCGTTATATTAATAACTTTTATTGCTCGAGAACAGAAGGAGCAAATTACTAACATGGCATTCGATATGTTATCACCTTCATAGTTCACAAGCTGCAAACTTTTTGATACATTGAGTTTGTTTGTTAAACGTGGGTATTTCCTTAAAACCACCCAAAATAAATTAACTCTTATATCCAATGGCATAAAAGGATTGCGGTTAATATTTGCCACCAATATTAAAAAACCATGAAATAACATTTCCTTTAAAAAATTAATTTCAGTTTTATTTTTGTTTTAAATATGACCAAAACGAAGGTCATTAATCATATTTCATAAACAGCATTATATCATAGGAAAACTCAACTTCAATCGCAGGTAATTAAAATTAAAATTTCGTATCCTCTTAAATTAATCATTTACAATGTAAATTTTACATCATCATTATTTATCTGAGCTTTCAATCTGTTAATGGAATTTTATTAAATATTATAATTAAGTATGTATGTATATCAACTGCACCATTTTCGATGTGGTTAAGGATTTCCATTGATGGTTGTTGATTGAAGTATTTTATAATTTTTTTTTTAATGGATATTGGAACTTTTAAAATCCTATAATATTTTTCACGTGCCATCACTTGTCCAAACCATTTTAGTTGATTTTCTTGAAGCTACTTCGGATGAGATCCTTCCTAAAGTATTTATACCGAATCAGTTCGAGTCTATTCATTCACGAGTATTTTTCAATTTTTTTTATTTTTCTTCGACCAATAGAACTGGAGAAATTAAAAAAATAGTGTAGCAATGCACTCAAAATGCATCAAAAATGGACATTTATGCAATTTTCTCGTGCAGCACAGGACCGATTTTGCAGAAATTTTTTTTTCGCTTTATCTTAACATATCTAAAGAAAAAAACAAAAAAATCCAACTTCCCAACTACATAATAACTTCGCTTTTTTTGTTTAATTTCCCCTAAACGTAAAGGGACATTGAAAACCATCGATAGAAGGTAAAGGCTGGTACTGGTTGAGAGAGAACACTAGCACAAGCCATAACTGCTCCGCAGTGTAATACCGTGGATATAATAAAAGGAGAAAGAGGTGGTTTAAGAGCTAGCTTTTGAAGCGTTTCACCCACCAGCCCCAAAAAAATATGGGCCAAGTCAATAATGCACGTTGCGCGAGCAAATAAATGACTTCTTCAGCAATTGGAAGTCTGTAGCTGAATAAGTCATTTGCTCTCGCAACGTGCATTATTGACTTGGCCCTATGCAGGGCCGCCCTAAGATATTCGGCGCCCGTGGGCTACTAAAAATAATGCGCCTCTCTCGGTAAGAAAGGGGATATCTGAGGGGAGCGGGGCACAGTGGGCTGGATTTGAGCCGTAGTGGACTTAGAGATACATGAAAATGAAGTTGGTCTTTTCAAAAAAGTAATGATGGGATTTAATTCTATTAATTGATACAATTAACAATTGTTATATGACTTTTTTCGTTTAAACGAATATTTTCTGAGTTATGTTAGTTTTAGGATTTCTTTGTATGGAGAAAAAGTGAAATAGGTGATTTTCTCAAAATGCTTAAAATCGCTTAAAATTCCGCTTATAGTTTCATGTAAGGGGAGTGCTGAACTACAGGGTGCGCCAGAGAAAGTTACTTATTTGAAAAAATCCCCGCGCTCTGAGTTAGTTGCCATCATGCTCTGGTCTAGAGAGCAGCGGGCCTTCGCAGTCGAGAGCTTCTTTTCGAGACGAGGCTCACTTCCACATTACCGGCTGCGTCAACAAGCAAAACATGCGTTATTGGTGTGGTGTAAATCCGCGTGAGCTTCACCAAAAGCCACTTCATTGTGAGCGAGTTACTGTCTGGTGTGCGACGTCGGTAATGGGAATAATTGGTCCTTATTTTTTTGAAAAAAACGGACGCTCAGTTACCGTGAATGGAGCTCGTTACAGGAACATGATCGAGGAATTTTTTCTTCCAAGACTCGAAGAAATGAACCTTAGGAACGTGTGGTTTCAGCAAGATGGAGCCACAGCACACACAGCACGAGACTCAATGAATTTGTTGCGACAGCATTTCCTCGACCGCCTCATCTCTCTCAGAGGCGATCTGCAATGGCCGCCACGCTCTCCGGATTTGACTCCATGCGATTTCTTTTTATGGGGTTATTTGAAATCCCTCGTTTATGTCGATCGACCACGGACCACAGCACACCTCAAGAACAACATTCGCGACGCCATTGCCAACATACCGATTAATATGCTGCAAAGAGTGGATAGGAATTTCAAAAATCGACTTCATCAGTGTATGCGCTATGGGGGTCGCCATTTATCCGATGTCATTTTCAAGACTGCATGAAAAAGAAAATTGGGATATTGTATTCTAAAATAAAAAAAATTTAAAACAATAACTGAAGTACTTGTGTTTTTATTGACCTTTCCAATAAGTAAGTTTCTCTGGCGCACCCTGTACTTGCATGCTAAAGCTTTCGCTGCGATTTTTTGCGATTACGGAGAAATTTGAGTTTTTGTATTTGGATATTAGTCTAATCAATCTACAATAGCTCCTTGTAAATTTAGCGTTAATCGACAACAGGAAACAAAAAATATGGTTATATAGGAGAAAAAATTCTAAAAAAGATAGCGTTTTTTTTGGAATTTGGGATAGCGAACCTAACCTAAAAAATTCCGGAAAGTGAAAAAAAACGCTTTTTTGCGAATAACAAAAAAACTTGAGGTCGGATCGAAAAAAATCACATTATAAAGTTGTAGGAATTCAAATTGTCTTTCGAGTGATATGTATAAAGTTATAGGTTAGAGCACAAAATATAGAGATAACTTCAAAAAACTGTTCAAATTCTCGTTTTTTTAATTTGCTAATAACTTTTTGTTTAACGCAACTTAGATATCTCTTATTTGGCAAAAATATTGCTTCTTGCTAGCTGAAAAAACAGTTCTATTTTTGTTGCAAAATATTGAAAACTTTCCTTAAAATTTCACGTTTTGTAAAAAAAAGGTGTTCTTCTAAAAACGCTCCTCTTGGTCTACGGATTCTTCTAGAATACCGTTCTACAGCTTAAAATTTTCTTCAAGTCTTGTACTATCACGTACATGTAACAAAAAGTCTATTGAAAGGTTTTCCAGTGCTTAAAATGACCCCCAAAAACATATTAATAATGAAAAAGTTAGTTTTTACAATCGAACGTCTGTTTTTGAACTGAGCGACTAAATTTGGGCACTTAAGCCAAAGCTCAGGATATAAGTGAGAGAAATGTCATTGATTTTAGAGAAATCACAGTGAGGCTTGTGTTTATTGCCGGGTTCACAGTGATAAAGTGCTAATTTTGCTATGTGCACAGTGTTAAATTGCAACTTTCGGACAAATTTAACAAATGTCAATAACAGCTGGTAAATTAAAAATATTCATAAAAGAAACTGCCAACAGCATTCTCGACCTTTACTAAAACTTTGGTTTGATCGGAGATTATTTAATTTTAAAGTAAAATTTACTTAATTTTTCAGTAAAGTCTTGAATTTGGAGAGATTTCTGTTAACTGAAAATTAATTCACAACTATCTCTTTCGGAAAAAAATCTATGGCACTGCCGTCTAATGACCCGAAAGAGAAAAATACCGAAAATTAGCTTTTTATTAACTTAATTTTCAGAAAATATGCATTCGTAAAATTCTCAAATGAATTTTGTTGCAATAAGTTTTTAATTTTTAATGTTTTTTATGTTTTTAAATATAAAATAATAAACATATATCACCTACTTTGGTATAACAATTCTGCTTATTCATTAGTGCGACAAACAGATGTCACTGATTAGTTCCGAATTTCGGAAATAATTCTAAATTTGAGTGTTGAAGTTGAAGTCGAGCCAACTTTAACTGATGTTCTCTAATTTTGACATGAGATGCAAATACAGAATTATGCAGTGGAATGAACGAGACGAAAAATAAAATTAATTCAATTTCTCATTGTGCACGAGGCATATTTATTGATTTTAATTATAAGTTTGAAGTTTGATTTTTCAATTGTAAAAAGAAGAGAACATTCTATTACAAAGCATGCCGTAAAGAATGCGGGTAGAAGGCTGCGGTGTAACTCTAAAGAAGGAGAGATTATTTCTTTGCCGCTCTGAATGCTTCATTTTCACAGGAACCTGAAGAAAAGTTAACAATGCATAGCACGGGGAAGGGTGTGGGGTACCGAACGCTTAGAAGACAGAAAGCTGGATTCAGAAAGGTCCGCTCCTGCATATACCATATGAACACCTTTAGAATCATAGTGGAGCAGTTTACTGAATTACGATCCCCCATTTACCTTGCTTTCATAGACTATGAGGAAGCGTTCGACTCGGTTAATAGGAGCTTTATATGGCAGGACGAGGATTGCCTGACAAAATAATAGTATTGATAAACATATAAAAATTCCAAATGCAGAGTTCTCCACAACGAAGAATTATCCGAAACTTTGAGGTGAGCTCAGGAGTACGATAAGGATGCCTACTTTCGTCATAATCGTTCTTACAATAATAAGCAGCTATTTTCTTTTTAAAAATCCTTACAAATAAAGATTAAAGAAATCACACAATTTATCAACCAAAAGCAAAGATGTCACCAAAATTTGCAGCTGATTCAATCACAGTGGCCTGCAAAATTCAGTGAACTAAGTTCAGCTGAACTGAGAACAAAAGCAAATTGTGAAACGATTTTGACTTGACCTAAAGCTCAAAATTACTGCTCAGGTTCAGCTGAGCGAAAGGTCAAATCGACACTGTGAAACCGGGCATAAATCACGAAACATTTTAGATAATATTTTTTAAAATTTCAACCAAAATTGTACAGGAAATTGCGTTCTTTAGGGAGTGCAATCACACACTGGCTAAGAAAATGAATGAATTCCTATTCAACAAGTCTATCTAGCTGTTACCAATTACTCCTTTACCTTGTCTACTATTTACTATTTAACCTAATTAGGTGCCTGTTTTGTGTTAAAAAGGGGCAGTGTGTTAAAAAGATTTTTTTTACCTGCGAGTTTTTAACCCTTTTCTCAACATTATGAGCTTGCATGACATCCTCAACCAATCTTTTTTCTAGGAAATTATGCGGAAGTCCATCTATGTCATTCAGTTGGTCAGGTGGCGAAAAAGACCTCGTTGCAGACGGGAGGGTGTATGAACCTAAGGCTAACACGAGGTTTCAAGAATAAAATAACAAGAACACCATACAAAAATTAAACCCTAATAACTCCGAAACTATTTGTTATTTAAAAAATAGTTATATTATATAAAAATATTGTATTTAATAGTAGAATTCAAAAATATAAAGATCAATCCTTAAGTCCAAAATTTTCAAAACCAGCCCACTGTGCGGGGTGGCCGGCCAAGTTATTCAAAAGTGTCAGAACTAGAAAAAGTCAATTTATACTAAATAAAAACAAAAAATTCATACAAAACTAAAAAAACTAGATAAAGTCCGGGGAAACTAGCAAAACAACGCACGAAAGGAGACAAAATTCCAAAATGGCTGAAAATTGGTCCACAGCTTCCTTGGGACTTTTTAAGAAAAAGATTTCGGAATCACAAAAAAAACATGCCGCCGGATATATCGCGTTTTCTCCGTGTTTTCCTTGAATCCCAGTTTTTATAGGTCGTACAACCCGTGCGTTGGCCCAAAATGTTGACAATGAAATTCTCTACAACTTTAGTTCTTACAAAAATGTTGATCCGGTTAACCCTTTTAAAGTTATTCAAGGTCAAAGTTATCAAAAATCACTTTTTGGCCAAAAAATCACCCAAAAAATGTTTTTTTCGAATTTTTTTTTGATTAGTCAATACGAAACGTTATTGTCTACAAAAAAGCCCTCCTGTAATTTTTGCGAAAACGTAACCTTTTCGCAGTTATTCAAGGTCAAAGTTTCCAAAAACCACATTTCGGCTAAAAAATACTTTGAATAATTCGGAAAGGTTTTCGAAAAAAAATTCAAGAAGGGTATTTTCTAGGCAATAAGGTTTTGTATTGACTGATCAAAAAAAAAATTTCGAAAAAACCAGTTTTTGAGTGATTTTTTTGCCAAAAAGTGATATCTCCGGCGGCCATGTTGTTTTTTTTGTGATTCCGAAATTGTTTTCTTAAAAAGTCCCAATGAAGCTGTGGTCCAATTTTCAGCCGTTTTGGAATTTTGTCTCCTTTCGTGCGTTGTTTTGATATCCCCGGACTAAATGTGTCATACCGTCATTTCCTTTACTATCGTAATGAAAGTTACCATTATAATGAAGGTATAGTGTGTCAAGAGTATTATATGTATTTATGCGGAATTCGTTATTGGCATCAAATGTAACTTCTTTCGACTTTTGCTTGTCCTAGTTTTTTTTTTCCTTTGCGGTAAGTTGTGGTAAGAATAAGTTCATTCAGAACGGTCACTTCTTCATTTCCGTATAGGCCTTAAGTTACTTAGTGCAGCCAGGTCCACTTTTTGGCTTGCAATCAATTTTTGGGGCCTATGACCTGGGGCCCGGGCAATTCGCCCCATTGTTGGCCTGGTTGTAGTAGCAACTTTTTGAACTGATATATTAGTTTTATCTATGATTTCTAATATTTTGCTCCAAAATGCTACCATAATAGCAGTTTTCAGTGATTTGAACTCATTTTCCTCAGCTTCAACTTTTGTTACAGGCTTTACAGTTATATTCACAAATTCTATCCAAAGCATCTTTAAAATTTTCATAACCCATTCCCATAACGAATAACAAATCTTTAGAAAATGTTATTTGATTATTTCTATAATGAACTAAAATATAACTAATAATAACAAAAAAATATAAGACCAACAAAAATTGCCGCCCCGAAAAGGCTTGCGCCCCGGGGCTACAGCCCATTTAGCCCCGTGGTTAGGGTGACCCTGGCCCTATGTTACAATTATCAGGTATGATTATTGATAGAAATCACTAGTGCCGCAAAATAAGGCAAAATTTCATATAGGCCTCGAACAAAGTTAATTTAATTTTCAATAATTAAATACCACCATACAAAAGGCCCATAAAAATTTCATAACATAAATCTGCACATGTGCTACCATGTAATATGAACCAAAGAAAATGGAATTCCTTGGATTATTGTTTTTTATTTGATTTTATTTCTTTTGTTATTCTTTATTCACAAGAACTGCTATTACCAACATTCAAATATCTATTCAACTCGTAAATAATTGAGCATCCTACAATTGGCTCACATTCTTGAAAGTTGAAATCTCTTGGAATTTATTTGAATACAAAAAAAAATTGAAATTCTTTCTAAAAGCCAAAAATAGATCATCATTTTTATATCCTTTTCGCATATGTATGTATATCTCCTTATTATGAATGGAAACCTCTTCAATTGTCAAACAAAATTTCTTCAAAGACTCCAGCCTCGATTTCCTTTAACAAAACTTCTGTAGATGAAAAAATATTGAATATGGAAGCATTTTCCCAGTTTAAACATTTGAATTAGCGTTCGATGACCTATGGAACGACATTCGTGATAATTGGGCACAAAAAAATACAAGCTGTTACTAAAGTTGCGTAGGGTGCTCCAACTCTTGCATATATTATATTAAAGCGATGTTAACCTGCCACCCTTGGACCAACTGTCAAAAAAAGTTTCAGAAAACGCTTCAGGAGCACGCAGGAAACTTTGAAATTGTTTACGACAGATGCCATCGACTGGATAAAAGTCATTTTTGTTGGATTAAGGATATTTTTTTTGTGGAAGGATGAATATTAATTCCGAGCTTTTCTAAGAATTAATTTTTTATGTTACATAAAATTTCTTGTTCAAGTTTTTGTGTTTTAATTTTTACTTATTTCTTTGTTTGTTTCAGCGGATGAACTTTAATATTTCCTTTAACGTATTCAAACCAAATATTTTTATAGGATGTCCTGAATTTATTTTTGTTCACTTGTTGCAACTCGAGAATGTCTGAGAAAGCATGTACCTTATTTAAGTTGCTTTGATGATGAGGGTTTTGTGTTCTACAATCATCATCTGGAGACGAATCTCCACAGAGCTACAAGAATATTGAAAATAATGGAGAGGTTATATCAGTTGGTAGGAATTAGCTGTAGGCAAGGATGACTAATGTTGAAAAGTCGAAGGCAAATACCGCTGCGAGGAATTGAACTCCAACCTCTGCAATGGTAGTCGGACGGCATAATTATCTGCGCGGTCAGTCGTTGCGTAAAGTGCCCTGGTGGAACGACAGATTGGCTGCAATGCGTATGGATATTAGGAGATTGTTCAATAGGGCAAAACGGATTGGGATGAACATAGGCTCACCCTAACAACCTACAACAAGGAGTTGAGACGTTCCAAAAGGATTTCCTGGAGGAAACATTGTGAGCAGTGGCGGTTCCTCTTTGGAAGCAAAGGAAACACTGCTTCCCTTGACCAAATAGGCAACTTCATAAAAATTAATTTAAATATATTAAGATTAATCAGAAGAAAAATCTTAATATATTTCCTCCTCTGGAAACACTAAAAGCCATGCTGTAGAAAAATATTGAGAGCCAATTTCCCCTAAATGGGACTTCAAATCTCCAAATTACACTAAAAACATAATGTGACTTCACAGATTTGAAGTCCCATTAAGGGGAAATTTTGAGAGCCAAATTTTCTACAGCATGGCTTGTAAAGAAGTCTTTGATACAAAGAGTAGCACAACGTAAGGAAGGTGTAATATCTCCAGGTTTTTTGTCACAGAAAATCAACGTGAAAAGTACAACATATTGGGCTGGCATACACGGATCATAACGTCAACACTAAAAAACCGGTTTTTTATGATGCTCTCGCCGTACATGGGTATTCTCTTCACCGAGGGTAACTTTACTATCCTTACATGGGATATCAATGTGTGGACACCTCGTACGCGAATAATAAAGATATATGTCAGCATCAGACCCAAACAAGAAGAAGATACATTTGTGCATGTGTTAGTTTTCACGCCAAAAATTTTTGTTCAAAAAGTTACCACAACTTTCCCTCTTCCTTTTGCCCCTCTGTCCAGAAAACCGGTTTTTTAGTGTTGACGTTATGATTCGTGTATGCCAGCCCATTCAATTTAATTGAACTCACAGTCACGCAAAGGTTTGCGTTCATACAGCTCGCTCAGAAGCTGAACTAAACGCAGCTTCTTCGGAGCCGAATACCGGGATATGAGGAATCGAACTCGACAATAGACAAATTTTCTCTATCCACCATATTCTCTTTGTTTTCTTGGTTTCGTTTTTTTGGTAATCTGCTCTGCTTCGCGTGCTTTGGATAGTTGCAACCGTTGCAACTATTATTAAATTTACTCTTTAAAATTCGCTTCGAAATTTGTTTTGACTCTTACTAAAATATGAATTTTCGTTTATTGTATACTAGCAAAAAACCCGCGTGCGTTGCAACGCCTTTAAATAAAAAAAGTTTATGTGCTCACTGTCCGCGGTAGGAAAAAAGTGAAAGAAACAACAAATCTTGAAAAAATGATTTTGGATACCATATAAAAATTTAGAGATACCTATAAAAAATATTGCAATATTTCTTCTCCACCGTTCTCGAACTGGTCAGGGACCAATTGGAACAATTTGTTTCTTTTTAACAACAAAACTTTTTGCACATATGCGCTGCTTCTTCCTCTTTTACTTTTCCCTCTTTCCATTTTTCTCGATGGTTCAGTTAGAACAACTGTACTAAATTGAAATGTGACGCTGCGTTATGGTAATATGTATATGTATGTATGTATTCAAGTAGATGCCACTGAACATGAAACTTCTCGGTGAATAGGAATTTTAATTTTCTCTTTTCATTTAGCCGTTACACTGCCCCCTTCTTACTTAGTGTTCGTCCCGAACACAGCTTCCGTCCTGTTATTACCAATCGAAATTTTGGACGCGACAGATGGCATCGTTTAACCACGTGATGGCAGTGGTGGGCCCTTCCATATTCTTTGTAATTTTGGCGATTTACCTTTTATTCGTCGAGGATTTTATATGTAGGTACACTCGATAGCGTGGCACACTTCACGACAATAGGGAAATGACCAAGATACACTATGTTCAATGTTCTTCCATCTGGAGCTAGGATGTGAAGATTTCAGATTTTGCAACTCTTGAACAACCTACATACAGCTGACCGGGAAATGACACTTATTTGGTAAAATTCGTGGCCATATTGGCCCGAATTTTAAATTTGTAAGTTTTGTTCATAAATTCGTTATTTGCTACTTTAAAAACCCCCAGATACCGATTTTCATTGGAAACGGAACACAATTCGCAAACTTATCGGTAATTTATAAGTTTTGATCATAAATTCGTTATTTGCAACCCTAAACAGCCCTACATATCCACTTTCATTGGAATCGGAATACAATTGGAAAATTTCGTCCGCCATATTGGCCCGGCAATTTTGAATTTATAAGTTCTCATCATAAATTCGTTATTTGCTACCTTAAAAAACTCCAGATACTGATTTTCGTTGGAATCGGAACACATTTGGCAAATTTGTCGGCCATGTTGTCGCGGCCATTTTGAATTTATAAGTTTTGACCACAAATTCGTTATTAGCGACCATAAAAACCCCTAGATACCCACTTTCATTGAAATCGGAACACAATTTGCAAATTCATATTTGGGTGGCCATTTTGAATTTCGGTCATTTTTGGCGGCCATTTTGAAGTTCAAAACTCGGGCTTCGAGGTGCAGCATGGGAGACCCCCACGCGCTTTCGTGCAAAATTTCGAAGCTCTGCGATGACTGGGGCGCCCGCTATAGCGCCCACATCGCACATACCGGCATACATACAGAAACTTTCTTTTATTAATATAGATGAGTCAAGAAAAAAGAGATTGAGGATAGGTGAACTTTCTCTTTATCTATTGTTTATTCTAATGGAATGGGGTGGCAGGAGGTGTGTATTGAATATAAGCTGATTATTTTGTAGCTTCCATTATGTTTTTTATGATTCTCTTTAATGGTGATTTAAAGGGATAGAGATTATTTGTTTGAATTGTCTTTTCGAGTATGAGTTGCCTGAAGTGTTTTTTTTGCAAGGAGAATGTAATGAAGGTAGGCTCTGGTTACAAAAGGGAATAGGGGGTACGCAGCGTATTTCAGAATTAGATCCGAATGATTTGAAAGTACGAATACAAAATAGATTGGAAGTAAGGGTTTTCTGGTTTTTGCATGGGGTAATTACTTAATTCGTTTTCATATTTGTTATTTTTCAGTTTTTTTAATTAAAGCCTTCAATACTTTTACTTTCATCGTTCGCGGCGTACATTAGTTTTGGCGCCCTGCGCATTGCTTCCCTTATCCTGAACCTTACGAACTGCCACTGATTGTGAGCGCCTGCAGACTCTACCAGAGGCGCCAGGCTCCAAAGCTACTTTCCAAAGACTCCTTCAATGGAGTGGGCCTTCTCAAAAGGGAGGAGAGGAGAGCCAGCTTCAACTGGGGATACATATTCCAACCATTTGGAGGAAAGTCGTGGTGGTTTTTATCCCTAAACAGGACTACATGCCCCTGGAGCTGCCTAAATAGTATAGACCTATCAGCTTAACCTCTTTTGTTTTAAAAGCGATGGAAAGGCTGCTAGACCATCATATTAGGTGCAAGCTGGAACTCCCCCTTCCTCTACATAGCTCCCAGTTCGCTTACTCCAAGAGTAAATCAACAGAGATTGCTTTATACCACCTGGGGGTCAATTCTGGTTCCGTGTAGTGAAAGCGTGAAAAAAAAGTTTAGACTTGACGTTTTACACGCCTTTTTCACTGCACTGAACCTGAAAAAGCGATTCTCGTTGCATTCGTGAAAACTTAATGCTGAATCAAGGCTGAATTGATTTTTAAACTGTCATGTGTCAGTTTATCAAATTAAATCTAATATTTTTTGATAAAAGTTTTCACAACTACTTTGCACTTTTGCACGCATTTTTTAGACGTATAAAGTTTTTGACAGTTATCACCAAGTTTGCACGATGTAAGAATCGCAAACAACAGTGCAAACGGGTAATAGGCCAGTCAAATTATCGAAAAAACCTCGATTTTTTGCCACCCGAGCCATCTGAAAAGTAAAATAGAGGTAAAATAGGAAAAATTCCGTAGAATTTGATGAACTACTTTTGGCACTCCTATGCCTTTGGGAAAGTTTCCAAAATGGCGTCAAAAGAGGGCCAAAAACAGATTTTCGCGTTTAAAAAAAAACTACACATTGTACAAAAAAAAGGTTTAAATAAAGTTTGTAGATATTTTTCATACTAATAAAATGACACCAGTTTGATGTCAATACATAAACAAATAAAGGAGTTATTGCAAAAAAACCGCTAAAAAACACGTTTTTTTTAAATGCTCATATCTTTTACCAAAAAAACGATTTTGTAATGAAACTCGTGGAAAGTGTAGCCCTTGGGGAGTGCAATAAAACGTTTTTGTAAATTTGCAAAATAATTAATAATTTTTGCAAAATACGGGTTTTTCGAAAAAAAGACCTTTGTTGTCGAATTCGATTAGCTCATAGCCATCAACACCTACAGAAATGTTTTTGTTTTCAAAATGTTCTGGAAGAGTTGTGCTAATAGTTGTGTTTTGTGCGCACATTGCTACTTCATTGGAAACATGCGAAAAGATGGCCGGAAAAACGATAAAAACAATCTTGCTCACGAAATTCGATTAATTGCCTATCGATAGGCAAAACAAAAATATATATTTTTCGACCATCATAGAAAACTAACCCCTATAGATAGGCAATTAATAGAATTTCGTGAGCAAAATAGTTTTTTTCATTTTTCCGGCCATCTTTTCGCATATTTCCAATGAAGTAGCAATGTGCGCACAAAACACAACTATTAGCACAACTCTTCCAGAACATTTTGAAAACAAAAACATTTCTGTAGGTGTTGATGGCTATGAGCTAATCGAATTCGACAACAAAGGTCTTTTTTTCGAAAAACCCGTATTTTGCAAAAATTATTAATTATTTTGCAAATTTACAAAAACGTTTTATTGCACTCCCCAAGGGCTACACTTTCCACGAGTTTCATTACAAAATCGTTTTTTTGGTAAAAGATATGAGCATTTAAAAAAAACGTGTTTTTTAGCGGTTTTTTTGCAATAACTCCTTTATTTGTTTATGTATTGACATCAAACTGGTGTCATTTTATTAGTATGAAAAATATCTACAAACTTTATTTAAACCTTTTTTTTTGTACAATGTGTAGTTTTTTTTAAACGCGAAAATCTGTTTTTGGCCCTCTTTTGACGCCATTTTGGAAACTTTCCCAAAGGCCTAGGAGTGCCAAAAGTAGTTCATCAAATTCTACGGAATTTTTCCTATTTTACCTATATTTTACTTTTCAGATGGCTCGGGTAGCACGAAAAAATCTAATTTGACTGGCCTATAAACTGTTTAGACGTTTTCACTACACCGAACCAGAATTGACCCCCAGGGTCAACAAAAAAGAAAACTGCCTTATGTGCGTTGCTTGATTTCGAAGGTGCTTTCGATAACACTGGCTATGATTCTTTTCTGAATCGTCACACAATTGAGTGGATAAATACCATGCTTGTAGGTCGTGACATTTATTTTACCCTAGGTGTCTCCACCATTAGTCTAAAGGCTATTAAGGGCTGCTCAAGGTGGAGTCTTATCCCCGTTACTCTGGTCACTAGTTGTGGATGAACTTTTGACCAAACTATACGAATCTGGTTTCGATGTCATCGGCTATGCAGGTGATCTTGCAATCTTTGTCTCTGGGAAGTTTGACTTGACTATTACAGAGGTCATGAGAACAGCACTCCGAGAAGCTCAAAGATGGTGTACCATGGAGGATCTATCAATCAACCCAAATAAGTCTGTCCTGGTACTTTTCTCCAAACGCTACCAAGTGGACCTAGGTCCTAATTATATCCAGGGTACCACAGTTGAGTACTCAGACTCAGTAAAATATCTAGGAGTAAAGCTAGACAAGAGACTAAACTGAAACAATCAACGGGACTACGCCATCAGTAGAGCCACTAGGGCCATATGGGGCTACAAAAGGCTTTTGGGTAAGACATGCGCTCTTACACCACAAATGATGTACTGGATGTACAATACGATCATTAAACCTGTGATCACTTATGCCGCTATAGTCTGGTGGCCCAAGACTAAACAGGTTACGTCGATCCTCAAGTGCATCAACTGCTTGCTTGCCTCTCCGTTACCGGAGCTATGTGGACCTGTCCCACAGCCTCGAGGAGCCTGATCAGAAGACATAAGGTCTCGCTCTGCTGGGTCCCCGGACACTGAGGTATCGAGGTCAATGAGGCTGCAGACAGCCTCGCGAGGGAGGGGTCTGAGACGCTGATCCAGGGCCCAGAAACCTTCTGTGGCATCTCATGGTGCACCTCTAAGTCCCTGATAGAGGAGTTGGTTAAGGGACTAAACCCAGCCTATTGGGAATCAGTCCCAAGGGCTGCGGTATCACCTCCACAACATAGCACTCTCTCAAGACCCAGAATGCCGACTCTGCGTGGAAGGCAACGACACTTCCACACATATTCTCTGCGATTGTCATACTCTGATGTGGCTTAGAAGAAGAACATTTATCAGAGAGCTTATGAGCCCCGCTCAAGTCCGGTATTCTTCAATTAAAAACCTTCTTGCCTTCGTCCGGAAGGCTAATGGTCTGTTCCGTTAGTGCGAGACGTACACAGTTGGCCTAACTTGACCGCAGCTATATGGGTAGTGCTGCACACGAGACGAGACGAGACGTGATTTGGCCCAGTCTCGTCTCTGCCTTGAAAAAATGGGTATTTGCAGGTCTCGTCTCGATCTCGTCTCGTCTCGAAAAGTCTCGTCTCGTCTCGAAAAGTCTCGTCTCGTCTCGATAAGTCTCGTCTTGTCTCGAAAAGTCACGTCTCGTCTCGAAAAGTCTCGTCTCGTCTCGAAAAGTCTCGAATTTCACTGTCAATAATACAAATTGCTCAGTCTTCTGTATTTTGAGAAATATCAATATGTGCCATATTAATGAAATTGTATACAAACATTCCTTATATTTCCATGCTAGTCACTTCTCAGACGTAGGCACGTAAATCTGCCTTTTGCAGTGGCACCAGGGCGGGGTAGAGGGGATCAATGAATCGAAAGTTAATTTCTAATTTGTGTAGATTTACATTTACGTAGACTCCGTTCCAAAAGAGAAGAGGTATTTTACAGTCATTTAATTTCATTTCAACGCATTTCATTTTAAATGCTTTGAAATGAAATGAAATGACAGTAAAATACCTCTTCTATTTTGGAATGGACTCTGCATTTAAATGCTTATGGAATGCGTACTCCTCGCCTTGTCTCCGTAGCCTGCTCAAGTCATATATTGGTGCCGAATGTTGTGCTCGTCAAAGAGCGCAGCGTGAAGATACTGAAATAGTTGGTGTCGATCCGATTTCAAAATAACGATTTGATTTCGAGATCTCGAGATGTCTCGCGAGATCTCGAATGGTAGTCTCGGTCGCGTATCGATTTTTAATCTGGAGGTCTAGTATCGATCTTGTCTCGAAAATCGAGACGAGACGAGACGATATCGAGACAAGTCTCGTCTCGTGTGCAGCACTATATATGGGTTGCCCTTCATTCCTTAAAAAAAGAGCGGGACGCGATTAATTTATTCAAAAAATAAAGCTGTTAAAGAAATCATATGCGGAAGCTCGATAGAGAGCCAAATTTACCCACAAACTATTTCGGAAGCCGAACATGCTCAAACGAGTCTGGTTGGTTATATAAACACCAAAAAAGGTACAGAAGCAAATTATAACATTCCCCAATCAAAATTTCCCCAACAAAGCTTTCATCCTAGCGAAGGCCCGAACCTTATTTTTGCAAGCTGATGTTACGAAATTTCAAAAGTGACGGTATCTGAGGGGAGAACGGGAAAGGCAAACATTATGGCGGAGGTAACAGAACCACTTTTGCTATATTACTAAAATCAAAGGTCAGAAGTCGCCCTATATACTACAACTCTGTCATGTTGTTCATGTCATGAGGTGTGTTTCATTTTCATTGGAGTACGTACTCCAGCGTAGTTGGGCGCACATTGGAGTAGATGCTGCTACACCACAGAATGGGCTGGGGTAGCTGCAACTACGCCGATGTGCGCCCAACTACTCCAGAGTAAGTACTCCATGAAAATGAAACGCACCTATGGTGTGATGTCTAGTAGTAAGCTTAGCTGGAAGAAGTTTAGGAGAGGTTAAAAGGAATCTGAAGGATACATGTGGAGGAGACGATGAATGATGCATTTGAACTCTTGGTTGTTGTATGAGCTCGGGATTACTCGCTGTGGAAGGTCATTCTAAAGTCGAGTTGTTCTGCTTTTAAACAAATTCCTAGACCGACCGACCGTGTGGGCGAAAATAAGAGCTGCAGACTGTGCGAATGAGCCTTTAATACTTTGTTATCCTTTTTTTATTTTTTGTTTTAGATAAAAACGAAATTATATTTCATTTGTATTTTTATTATTATTGCGGGTTCAGCCTCACGTATTCAATAAAAGTTCGCAGACCTTAACACTACGTGACGCCTAGGATTTGGCTTTTCCCCACACCCCATGCTGAACCAGGCTGAAATTTTCTTAATATCTTAATGTCTCCATAATAATTCACTAGCCAAGGACCCTCTTAACTTCTTGATCCATGCACTTCTGAACTGTTAAATTTATAAACCCTGCAGAATCCCAATGATTAATCACCGTCACCTTTCTCCTTCCCAAAAATTAAACCCAAATTTCATAAACTACACTTAAAAGCTTTGTCGACAAAGAGACGTTCTTGGTGGCTATAACTGGAAGAAATCCATCTACAATCCATCATCTACCGCCCAGAAGGTGCTTGACCTTTCAAAGTTTGTCCGACCGACACTTTAATTCTGTCTAAGCTGATAAGAGGTTCACAGAGCACCATGCTACTCCATTAGAGGAATGTTGTCCGTCTGTTTGATAGTGCTTTCCGCTTGCCTGTGGCTAGTCATGGTAAATGATCTGGAGGAGAAAGTTGCCACTTTCTACCCTCTAGGGAATCGTGAAACGACACCCAGAAGGTTACGCCAGAAAATTACCTCCTGTTCATTTCGGAGAGATAACTTCGATTGTTATCACTGGGAAAACATAAGTTCGCTACTTTATAAGTATTATTTTTGTTTTACAAATGCTTTTATTAGAAAATACCATTTTTATTTATACTTTTATTTACTTAAGGATTTGCTGTTTGTGTATTTTCTTGCTTTGGCAAATATTAATTCAGCTGAAATTGGATTTTATGCCTGTTCATGCCTACAAGGTAAAGAGACATTTATTGGAATTAGGGGAAAGTATGTATAAATAGAATAAATATAATAAATGATTTATTTTATGGGAAATGTCAATATGGGAAGAATTGAATATTACAAATTGAATATAATCATTTTCCAAATAAATTGTTTATTCGGGAAACTAGAAATTCGCCTTCAAAGCGTACAAGTATTTCCCGATCGTATCACTTTGTCATGAATGCATCAACCTAAGAAATTCCTGTAAGGCCACCAACAGTAACGTCAAATTATTTTTTGATACCAGGTTAAGATGTAAAATCTTCAATACTATCGCTGGTTGCAGTGGCGTAGATAGGGGGGGGGGGGATCAAGGGGATCAATCCCCCCCCATGAGCCTACGAAAATTATAATAGAATTGAATAAAAATCGTCGTATCTACGTATTTAAGTATAGTAGATGAAATTTCTTAAGCACCAGCCACCAGCACCTCTTTTGGCATTATGTTATGTGCAATTTTGTTTTTGCGCAATTATATAAAAAGCATCTAGATATGTTTTTGTGACGGCTGTGCATTTCAGTAGGTATTGTATAATTTCCGTGCTTCGAGCAGGCCGACCAATCAAGAGCCACGAAAAGGACGCTCACTATAATTGTGGACCCATCGAGCACATGTAAAGTAAATACAATGAGCCAATAGTGACACCTCGGTTCCTAAATACTCAAAATTTTAACGTTATAATAAATCAAGAAAATTAATCGTATTTCCAATTTTGGCTAAAATAACTATTAGCTATGAGCATATTTTATTCAATATTTAATATTTCGAATATTTTTTAATGTAGTAGAGTATCAAAATATGAGCTTCCTAAAAAATAGGACTAACTTTTGGCTTTGATTGTCAATTTAATTCCTCTGGCGAATCTACAATTCGATGGCGTTCCTTGGAGCGTTAACATTAATTTACTCTAGTTTATAATTGAGGAGTGTCTGTTCAATAAGGCGTATTTCCGTTTTCACCTTTTTTTTATTTTAAAATTATTTTGAAAATATGGCATAAAAGTCCGTCGAATGAGCCTAAAAACTTATTCAAATGGAGCGTACTTTCCATATAAAAAATTCCAAAAAATTAGGATTCCAATCAAAAGGGCGTATTTCTGCATCTTGTGAAGGAAACGGTAATCCGCCATTTTTTTGATGGTCATATTGGATCTATTGAGCATACTGTATTTTATTGTCATCGAAACTGAAGCTGTGTGCAAAATTTCAGTATGATCGGATAACCGGAAACCCCTCAGCAAAAGAAGGTTCACTTCAAAATACGATCTGAATTTTCGTTTCATATAATTGTGACTGTAAGCGAAAGGAAGGCCCAATTAAAACACTGCTCAACAGCATGACTGCTGCATGGAATATTTTCCATCATTCTAAACTAATTTTTGACGCTGATTTCAAATATATTATCAGTTTTTTTATATCAGCTTTAGTTAATGAATTATAAGGAAGTGTGTTTTTTTTTAGAAAAATACTCTCACCGTACTAAAATATTTTATTTAAAAAAACTACAAACTGCACTGCACGCAGAATACTCCCACCTATCTAAAAATGTAAAAGTGAAGGTTCTACCTTACCACCTTCCAGAGTAATGAGTCATCAAAGTCAAAATTTTGTTTTTTTAACAAAACTATCAACTTTAACTACCCTTTTTCCCCAAAAATAAGTAGTTAGTCAATATTTTTTTTCCAAAATTGGAAAACACGGACAATTTCCTATAAATAATGTCCAACAATTTTTGTGTTACGGCTTAATTTTTTAAGATATTAGCAAATTTTGATGTTAAAGTTAGCTTTATTTTGTAGTTTGGTACTTTGTCACTTTGGTATTAGAGCCCTAACACAATAGAACATTTAATTTTAGCTCAAAGTTATACTAGGAATGGATAGGTGGACATAAAAATCTTGCTAAAAGGATTTTTGCTTTTGACGGAGCCCCAAAAAACTTGACTGCAAGTATTTCCAAAAATTCTATTCAAAAAGGCTAATTTCTTGAAGTGTCGAATCAAAAGGTCGTATTTCTCACAATCCCGATCAAAAAGGCCTATTTCCAAACAAATTAAAAAATATATAGTTTTAATGTGTATTTTTTTAAATATAAAACCCACGGTATACAGAAACAAGGTAATGTAATGGAGAAATGTCATTTGAGTGCTGACGTCACTTGGCACGCTCTTCCCATATAAAATCGGAGTTGTGTTGTTGTTTCTACATTAGTGCTGACGTCACTCGGCACGAAATTTCTACGATATTCGAAGCTGTCAGTCTCTGTTACATTACCTTGTTTCTGTATACCGTGTATAAAACCCATATCATATTGCAGTCTTAACCTTCACATTTATGTGCATTTAAATATATTTTAGCATTTTATTTATACATAGGAACAGGCAGTTTTTTCGATTTCTGTAAAGTTTGTTTATGATGGAAATACGCCCTTTTGAACAGACACTCCTCAATTGTCAAATTTATTCTAGTTTATAATTGCAAAAGTGTGTTAAAATTGTTTTGTTTATTATCTCGGGATGAAGAAATTTTTACTGCCAATAAAACCATTCGGCAAGTCTTGAGGTGGTGAAAACCATAAAAATGCAGAATGTGTAGAAATAACCGCGAAAACCCCCCGTTCTGATGCATTAAATTCTCAAAATCCGATCAATCAAAATATACTAAGTCATATCCCCTCCCATCGCAAAAAGCTACCTACGCCACTGGCTGGTTGTAAACATTTCTGCTACTTGACTTCCACCAACAAGAAATTTACTCCTTCCCCAACCCTTCTTTTATTATTACAAGGAGTAATATCTTGCAATTTTCTGTTCCCTTCGAATCCTTTTTTACTCGACACTACTGGGCTTTGGTGTTAAAAATAAACTCAATGAAAAGGTTCTCTTTCAGGATTTGCGAAGGTTTATACAGTTCCAAAGACTTTGACTTCAACAAATCCACTTTAGTTGTAGTAACGAGGTTTCCCCCTTTTTTTTATGTTCGCTGACAGAAAATCCTACAAATATGCATTTTTGATATCCTAGCCTTATTATAGGTGGTTAATGAGCTTCTGTAGGTCCTCTAGTTGTCGCTCCTCTTGGTCTTGGCAGCGGCTTCCTTGTGGCGGATCTTACCTTGTAGAGCTCGTTATCGCACTGTGGAGTTTTCCTATTCTGCGTCCTTATGTGTGTAGGGAAGTAATTTTAGCAGCCCAGTTGGGAACAGAATGCATTCAAAATGGAATCAGAATTGATTCCAGTACATTGGAAGTGATTCCACTTTAGATTCAAAGGCATGTAGAGAACCGATTCTTTTTGCATTGGAATGTCATAGGGCGGAACCAATTCATTCCTCTCTGAATTCCCTAGAATTGGTTCAGAATTGATTCCTTAGAATTGATTGGAAGTTTTTTTACGCTTAGCAACGAACTGCATTCCCCAGAATCAGAAAAGGTTCCTTCGGAATGCATTCTAAATCAATTCTTCTGGAATGGGTTCTTCTTTGCCCAACTAATTCATTCAAAAGGCGCCTTAGGGTGTTCCAACATAACACCGTTTAGAAAATCAAACCTTACAAGGATTTTGGGTCGCTGATCACGAAAATAGGGGTCCGGCGGTCCTAAAATGTGGGCGTCACCCTTAAAATCGTGTTAAAAATAATTAATTTTTGGCTGATAATACCTATTCAACTCAATTCCAAGCGAAAAACAGGTAAACAAATTCAACTTTAATCTAGGGGTAGTTTTACCCCTTTAAGGGTTGAACATATTTAATTTTTGTCTGGTAAAACCTATGCAACCCAAGTTCAAGCAAAAAGCAAAAAAAAAATTGTTTGCGATTTTTTTTTATTTAAAGTTGATTTTTCAAATTGTGGGGGTTTTTTGAACCCCTTAAGGGTTGAAAATAATTTATTTTTGCCGGACAATACGCATACAATCGAATTTGAAGCATAAACTTGAAAAAAAAAAATTTACAATTTTTTTTATTTTCAGTCGATTTAGGGGTAGTTTTAACCCTTTAGGATCATCCCTTATCATAAAGTGTAGCTTCATTTAGTATAAATCAACCACCTTCGCAAATAAATATTGAAAAAAACCATTATTATTGAAATTACCGCGAAAAACCCTTAAAAAGGGGTGTTTTTTTTGCGATTTTAAGGGTGACGCCCATATTTTAGGACCGCCGGACCCCGATTTTCGTGATCAGCGACCCAAAATCCTTGTAGGGTTCGATTTTCTTAACGGTGTCATGATGGAACACCCCTTCCCCCCACCTTTTGAATGGACTAAACTGGGAGACAGCAATGATCGCTTCTGCAAGAAAGTCGACAGATACTTCTACATCGATTGCGGATTGAGTACATTCAATACTAGCCAGGCCCGCCACATAGGGGGGCAACTAGGACGAATTGCCCCGGGCCCCAGGCCAGAGGGGGCCCCGAGAATAGATTGAAATCCAAAAAGTGAAAACCCCATATCCCTGGGTACTAATAGCCTAAGGGCCCCGAAACTATCTTGAAACCCTAAAAGTCAAAACCACCATATTCCTGCATTCTACTTGTCAAGCAAGCACTAATCTAGAGCCTGAAACCCAAGCATACAGCACTCTAAAATATATGTTATGTTTGTATAGATATGGATTCTTCTACTCATCATACTTAAATAGTATACACTATTTCTCTTGCTTTAATTTCGGCAGTCGTCGATGACATCGTCATAGTCTATATTTTTTGCCAGCTCTCATTCTATTAATAATATGCAATGATTTAAGCCCGGGCCACACATATCCGCACCGCGTCCGCACCGCATGACGGCCGTGTGTTGGACAACACACGGAGAAAAAGTAAACAAGTAAAATCTTACCAGTCAGTCCCCACTTTTCCGTGCCTTCGTTTCGGCACCGCGTCAAATTTTACTTGTTACAACACACGGCCGTCATGCGGTGCGGACGCGGTGCGGATATGTATGGCCCGGGCTTTAAACGTGACTGACCCATACATGATTTCAGATAATTTTATATCATTTTTAATTTACTGAAACCGCGTTCACCAGTTGCAACACCAATAGGTATCACAATAAAAAGACTTAAGCAAATTCATAATTGAGGAAAATCAGATTGAAGACCTTTAACAAAGATTAGATTGGAAGATTTAGCTTTCCCTTAAGCAGTCTCTTTACTACCACTGAAGTAGTATAGGCTCGAATTGAGTATTAAGGAAAAAGAGAAAACTTACCCAGCGGGAAATGGAGCTAGAACGGTCCTTAAAAAGTTTGGGGCGTTACCTTTCCATCCCAGTTCTATATCTTTTTTAACATTGCATGATCGCAGTGGGGAGTACTCCTATTATTGCTGCTTTTTTTAAAGCACCCACTAAAGTATAAAAAACTTTCTAACCCCTCATGTTATAGTGGATATGAGAAACAACTGCAATGTCGAAAAGCTTTATATTTTGTTCACCTTGTGCAATTGCCTTTTCGTCCTTTCGAACGCGAGTGTCGACATCGGTTTTACCAAGCGGTCCCCCAACTAAGTATCAACCGCGTTCAATATGCTGCTTGACCACCGCATCCAACGAGAACCAGTCTACGTTTGCCGTTTTCTTCGTTCCATTCAATTCCTTAAAGGATAAATGGGAGCATATTAACAGCGCTCCGAATTCGCTTCCCTTAGTAGTGCTTCGAATTTTTCCCTCTGGTATAGCTTCTGGATTGATTCTGCCAAAAGAAAGATGAGTACTGAGTCCCGGTGCTAAGCACAAGGGCATGTTTACATAAGAACTGTTCCATTCTACGTTGCACTATGTAGCTTTAGGTTCATCCGCGAATGAAGAATCGACCATTCGGTATCTACATATATTTAATGCCCTGAATGAACTTATCCTTACGTTACCACAAATTTTTTTTAGTCAAAGATTTTTTGGAATTTCAATATCCTTAAAGGGCCCCAAAACATATTTTAGCCCCGGGCCCCGCAAGGTGATATGGCGGGCCTGATACTAGCCAGTGTAAGACTACTAGACCGGTGATTAGGAAGTGAGTATTCAAAATGTTGGGACTGCGTTCCGTAAACAGATTTCAGTTGAGAGTAGCTCAAAGATGAATAACGACCAACGATGCCAACGAACCGCGAAATTTCGTTGTCAAGTTTATCGAATTTCATCGTCATCGTTGTTAAAACACAATAACAACGACATTTTCATAAACATTTTCGAAACTTTGAAAATAATACAAATAATTTCTATTTTACACTTTGTTTGAGAAACTTGCCAATATTATTTGAAAGCAAAAAAACGACGGTGGTAGGTCCAAGAAATAAATCCAAAATGGATTTTTTGAGAAAATGTACAAGAAAATGAAGATTGTTGATGAGGAACCTTTCTTTATCAAATCGGTGTAGAATTTTAACAAATAACATTTATTGCAACCCAGAAAATTTACATAGGAAAATTGTAATGTCTTGCGTGGTTCTTCTTAATTACCTTATTATTAACAAGGACAACAAATATTTTTATGAAGAATTATTCGATCATGAAAGAAATGGCGAAAGTTTCAGTGGTGAGTGACTAGAATGTGGAATATGTGCATTGACAGATAAAATTTGCGATTAATTACAAAATGAATAAATTTGTACTTTAAAATAATAATAATCATAAATATTTACTGTAAAAAAAATAACATTTTCCATTACAAAATAGTCCAGTAAATTAGTAAATGAAATTGCATTTTGAGAGGTACAGAATTTGTTCTGGTACATCTTATAATGATAAAACCAAGTTTGTGGGGTCGCACTGGCTTGGGAAAAGCCGCCATCTTGAAAAAGAGGGAGAGCTTGTTTATATTAAATAGCTCGTTTGCATGCAATGGTAGCTGGATAATGATCAATGGTAAAGTTGTGGAGAATAAAATTATCTAAAAAAATTAGCCCTCAACGAGCTCTGTAAGTTGATTTGGCTTAAAGTAATGGCCGGTCAAAGTTCAACCATGATCGTGTGGTGAGGGTTGAATGCAGTTTTTTCCAATTAACTCGCAAAATGTATTTTTGGCTTAATTCCCGTTAACAAATTTAAAGTCCTAGTAATTACCTTAAGAGTGAGCACTGAATCGTCGTTATCGCTTATATAAGCCGTGTTCCTTTTCTGCTCTTTTTTTCTCGTATTTACTTGGAACTACTCCTGCTCTCACACAGAATTCATAGGTTTTACTCAAATCGACAAATTTTGCGTTCCTTTAATTTTTTACTCCGGAGTACTTAAAAGTAGAAAAGGAACACGGCTATAGTTTGCAAGCAATCCAAGGCCAAAGTTCGCACTGGACGTGACTGAAATAAATGATAACGCCATTTTTTTTGAAGATTTCGTTAACGGTTGTGTCGAAACTCCATGTCGTTTTATCTCCGCGATACATCGGGTCAAAGGTCAACCGAGAGTTTACGAATTTTTAGCTATTTTACAACTTTGGAAAATTATAATTATGGGAAATAGTAGCAACCATCAGTTTTGACATTCTAAACATAAAATGTTTAACGAGAACAATCAGTAAAACTTTCTGACGAAAGAAAGAATAACAATCAAGGTTTAAGAGCCAAGATACTTTTCCGAAATAGTGTGGGTTGAGTTTAGCTGAGTTGGGTTGAATTTAGTTGAATTTGGTTGAGTTTAGTTGAGTTCAGTAAAGCTTGGTTGAGTTTAGTTGAGTTTAGTTGTTAAGAGTTATGATAGTTGAGTTTAGTTGAGTTGGGTTGAGTTTAGATGAGTTAAGTTGCTAAAAGTTGGGTTGCATTTCATGTTATACTATGGCCGTTATTGTTAATAGGCTTTTTTTTATAAAGAAGCCACATTCATAACATTCTCTTGTTCTGTGTTTTACTAAAAAAAATTCAAGGTCAGAATGAGTTTTTCTATTGCATATGCAACTTCTTCTGTTGTAGGCCTGGAGCATGAAATTCTGGGTCATTTGTACCCAGTAGGGAAAGCAAGTAATTACCCAATCGATTCCGAAAGTAGTTCTAAGGAGTAACAACACTAGTTCTCGTTCAGATTACAGCAAGTGGAGATAAGGCATTACATTTGCATGGCGATGTCATAGGTGGTAACCAATCGCCTCCATTCTGCATTACATAAAACTGGTACAGTCATTGGTTACATGTAATACAGGATGAATTAAATTGCATGTTGTCTCTTTCGCTTTTTTAAGAGATGTGCCGCATCGGCTGCGATTGCATTACACTTTGCATTACTTTGGCATCAATGTAATCAGACAAAAAACTACTTCATTAGAATTGGAAAATTTTACAATTGTAATCTTATTTACTGTATTGTCAACGGATTACAGAACCGATTTTATCGGTAATGTGTTCCAAATTTCCTACTGTGTACTTACCCAGTAGGAAATTTGGAACACATTACCGATAGAATCGGTTCTGTAATCCGTTGACAATTACAGTAAATAAGATTACAATTGTAAAATTTTCCAATTCTAATGCCAAAAGTCTTGTTACAGGCATTGAAGGTTATACAGGATTTCTTTACCTTTTCGTCGATGTTCGACTTCCAATTGAGCTTAGGATCCAGAAATTTCACTTTGTAGGATAAGGTGAGAGCATACCCCTCCAACCCGGCGAGATTAAAGGTGGAAATTTTCGTTTTCCCTGTGAAAAGCACCCAATACATTTTTTCCCGGATTGACTGCCAGACCGCAGCCTGCTGCCTAGCTGCCAACTTAATTTAGGAATCCTTGCATGATTTCACTAATCACTGTTGGAAACATTCCAGACATCATTATCACTACTACTTTAACTGCGCTTTTGTCTATTGTGGGTCTACTCTGTTCTGACGTCATTTCACACAGTCATATCAGCTTTTCCAGAAAATTTATTTCTCTCATGCTGGTCCACAGCGATCTTTTATAAACCAAAGAGTCGACCGCGGTACCTCAGGGGCTAATACCCTAGACCAGTGTTTCCCAAACTTATTTCGGTCATGGACCCCTTAGTATAACAAAAACTTAATCATGCACCCCCAAATCCAAGTCAATTAAATTTTATGATATAATAAAATCTACTAAAAATACTTTAATCTGTTCTCTCTGAGAAGACAATTGCACGATCCTAGGTAAATTAATTCGGAACATATTTTTAATTGCTAAGAAAACAAAAGAAAAAATGCAATTGTGCTTGAAAATATAAGTACTAATAGATCCCAGCGGGAAAAATTGGTAGCGCGGCTCAAGGGAGCTGATTTTGAGCTTACTGGAGTTTTCAGAAATTGTATAGAACGAGCAAAGCTGGCAATTATCTTAATGACCATAAATCGTGCCATTAGTATACTCAATAGACCGCTTCTCTTTCGATTACAGAAGTTAAGCAGCATTGGAAGTGGCTAGTACTTAGTGCGGGGCCCGCTTGGAAAAACGACACCCGCCCTTGGAATAAAACGAAAAAACAATAATTGCAAAAGACTAACAAAAATAAAAGCTTTTCGACACCCGAAGTTTATTCATATATCCATCAACTTCAAATTTTGCACATATGTATGTATGTATAGTTCGCGTGATAACGCAATCTGACCATTTTGAAAAAAAAATCAAGATGGCGGTTCCAAGATGGCAGCCGATTTTTGCAATAGGCATGTTAACAACGGCATAAACCTAAATTTATTTAGCGCTGTTAACAAACTTATTTGTGCTTTTTGGCTTAGCTAAAATGTAGCACAGCTTCTAACTGTCAAAAGGAGTTGACGTTTACTTGTGAATTTTTGTTGTAAGCAAATAATTTAGTAATATTTTGATACAGCAGAAGATATTATTATTAATTTTTTTTCGTGTTATTATTTATAAAATGAGAGATGTTATAATTTTTAGTTGTTATTAGTTGTAAAATGAGAACTGTCAAATGATATGCTAGGAACGGTGTTAAGTTAGCAGCGATAATTTAACAGAGTAACTTGAGCCTAAACGCGCCCTATGCCAGGTATAATACAATTAGCTGTGTTGCACCATTCTAAATTCAAAATGGCGACCAAAACCGAATGGCGGAAGACCTAATAAACTAAAAAGCAGAAAATATAACCTATCAACTCTCTGATTTTTTTTGTAAAAAAAAATAAACATGGCGGTTCCAAGCTAGCGGGAGAATTTTGCAATGGTATTCCCCGAGCCCGCGGGTATTAAATGAAAGGGTATGACAAGAAGAATAGAATTAGCTGTGTTGCTCCATTCCAAATTCAAACTGGCAGCCAACAGAAAATAGCGGATTACCTTTTTTTTACAACCCGCTCGGTATGGGTATCAAATGAAAGGGTATGACGAGTAGAATACAGTGGCGGGCGCCATAAAATGGCGGAAGACATTTAATATACTAAAAAGTAGAAAATAAAAATAAATAGTTAAAAAAAATAAAAAAAAACGATTTTATTTTAAAATGAACTAAAAAGTAAAAAATAATTTTGAATATAAAGTTTTTATTGCTCCAGCCATTATATGGGAACAACCTACCTTTTAAAATCAAGCTCAGAATGAAATTAAGGAAGCTATAGGTAAAATTTATAAATATAACTTACTTAAATGTAAAAAGCATGGGACGTTAATGAAAAGTTTAATAAAATAAGAATATAGGTAAAGAGCGTTCCATCTGAGAACGTCTGAGAATATTCTCATCTTCCCAAATTCTGTTTGTATAACAAAAGTTTTGTAACAAATGCAGATATAATACTTTTAGTTTTGGGAAAATTTAATTGATCACCATGTAACTTTAAACTTATTTCATCAAATTTGGCGAATAAGTCAGTCAAATAAAGCTGTTTGCTTTTCGATTTCGTCCGCGCCGCGTGGTCACGCGGGAAACATCGCATTTTAAATTTTTCTAATTTTTTATATGAAAACTTTCGATATGTTTCGCGGACCACCGGTAGTTCTTCGCGCACCCCCAAAATAATTTTTAATTATCACGGACCCCCTGGATCATCCCATAGACCGCCAGGGGTCCATATGGACCACTTTGGGAATCACTGCCCTAGACCATAGGTTCTCAACGTGGGCGATAGAAGGCCCAGAAGGGCAGTAGAAGGCCCAGGGAAATTTAGGGTGCGCTGAGATGGCACAGTGAGGGCATGGGCAGGTTAAAAAAATGTAGTCTAAAAAAGACAAAAAAGACACGCTAATCACGTACTAATAAAATAAAGTGCCCTTTTACATGACCGGACACCGCACAGACAACACGAACGAACGAGCTGGGTTTATTGGGAAGAGGGTGAGAGAGGACGATTCGGAGGGCAGACAATTTGAATGGACACTCCCAGCGGACTTTTCAACGCACATTTTGACAGTTCCTGCGTTATTGTTGTTCCTAGGACAAGAATGCAAAAGAGAAATTTCAAAAAGCAACAACAAAAAGAGCTAATAAGCTTTGAATATTTCGTTCGTTCGTTCGTGTTCGCCCGTATGAAAGCCCATGCGACACTCCATCGGACTTCAAAAGAGAATTGACGATTACAGCTAAGTTTTGCCTGTTCGGTGTCCCGTCGTGTAAATTCAGCCATAGTAGACAAAAAATGATCGAAAAACACAAAAAGGGGGGCTATCTCTGCCCGCTATCGAGATAAGGCGTTTTGAATTTTGGGGAAAAGGGAAAAAATATAGTTTAATGATTTCGAATGACAATGTAATGCAACAACGGTCGATTTTCACAAATAGGGTATCTTTGTAATCGTAAGGAATGCGACTTTTATTTCATTAATAAAAGCAATAGTCTACGATGGAAAAAATAGAAATAAGAGGGTTTATTTGTAAAAAAAATATGAAAAAAAAACAATTTTTACTCATGTAACTCAAAAAGTAGATCGTTAAAGTCCTTTTTTTGAACTTTTTTAGCATCCCCAAAACTTACCTAAAAATTTCTTGAAACACTCCAAGACTCCAGATGCCTTGATATTTTTGCTATTTACCATGCAAAAAATAGTATAATTCTTTGACCTGTTTTTACTGTTTTTAATGTTTCAAAATACTAAAAACAGATCAGTGAGTGACCCTTATTTTTGAATAGTATGAGTTTTAATTGTTCTCATTGAAACATTCTTCTTTAAACTCAGAAATAGGATAGGAGTCATATCTTAAGCCGGCTCTACACGATGCTATGAACACCATTGACATTGGACACACGTAGTTCGAGCATCTGCATCACGATGCGTCCTACCATCAAGCGCCGAACGTTGGAGAGTGTTAATAGCATCTTGTTTACAGTAGGCAATACAGGCAATAGCTGTTTCAGATTCGCAACAGAACGTAAGTAAAAAAAAATGGGGGCTCTAGAAAAAAAAAATATTCTCAAAGTAGGCGGTGGGCAAAAAAGGTTGAGAACCTATGCCCTAGACAGACTAGCGCCCTTAATCAGATATCAGAATGACGTAGATTCCATTTTAATTCCATATCTTTTGTATGAGTCTACGTCATTTTGACGTCATAATCTAGATTACGTTTCTAGTCTGTCTCCGGTATAAGGCGCCCGGCTACCATCCCAAAGGTACTTGGTTCAAATCTACTCCGCGGCATGGCTCTTCGCCTTTTTCGAAGTATATAACTTCGTTTCTTTTCCTTCTGGATCTGAAGCTGATTTTTGAGTTTTGCTATTCCATATGCAACTTCTTCTGTTGTAGGCCTGGAGTATCGTTTTCTGGGTCATTTGTACTACGGTTGTTTGTTTACTCTTTCTTCCTGTATTAAGGCTGTTTTCTTCGATTTTACCAGCTAATGATCTATCATCCTTTATTACCATGACGTAGGTGGGTTTGTACCCTTTCTATATCATACTTATTTTTTTGTAAGAAGTTCTAGAATCTTTGCTATTATAGTTTTGTTTAATTGAACTGATTCTATTTCTGAAGCAGTCTCTTTTTTACGGTAATAACTTTTTCGCCTCACTTCGACCTTCTATATGTAATTTTTATTTTTATTATTCTTTCAATGCTTCTCTTACATTAATAAAATACTTATTCTTTCGTTATTTTAATTATTTTTTATTGAGATCCACATCAGATTCAGATCAGTTTCCATTTCTAGACTCCCTGTTATTTTCTCTAATTTTCCTGCTAGTTTTCTTTCATATCGTTGTTTCTACTTCCTCATTAGGACAGGAGAATTAAATACAAACATGATTTTTGTTTTTAAAATCTAACCCTAAAAGTAGGCAAAAAAATGGTATTTAATGGTATCACTGCGAATGCTCTCTCAAAATAGAAGAAGAAGATAACCGGTTAACAGAGACGATACGATACGCCGTTAAAAGATTAGATGTCTAATGGCATCGATTCCCGAAACTGGCGGCGTGGACACTCCCGTCGCGATTGAAACACCCTTCACAGTTGTTGAGCGATTCTTATATCCGCCGCCGATAGCATATATTAAGGCCCGGTCACACCGAACGCGGCGTGGCGCGGCGCGAATGCCGTTAAGCGTTTTCTACACGAAAAATGAATCTGTGATTCACATCAGAAGCGGCGCGGGACGGCAAGGATAAATTCCGTCGCGCGGCAAAATTCGTGATTACTCGAAACCAAATTTTGCCGTCGCCGCCAGCGGTGATTATCACATTTCATTATTATTTCTTGAATGAAAACAAGGTCTGTATGGAGAATATGTCGCGTCGCGCCGCGTCCGATGTGAATCAGACGCCTTACCGCGCCTTCTTGCGCTACACCGTGTCGCACCGACCCGCGCCGCGCCGCGTTCGATGTGACCCGGGCTTTAAACTGCGAATTTAAAAACTCCGAAATTAATCAGCTGATTCTTTGACAAATGGGAAATGTCAAAGTCGGTATTTGAAGTTTCGTTAGATATTTAAAAAAGGAAATTAGAAGTGTAAATGTAATTTCCTGCGATGCAGTTAGCAATGTTAGCGTGTATCCATTAAATAAGTTTCGCCAACATGATGCTTCGGTGGCTGCTCTTCTTTTACCCGGTGGATTCGATGGCAGTGTAATTGTCCAAAAAACTAAACATAAACCTGAAGGGGATTTAATTGGGATTCATCCAGAGACAAAACCAGAGAAGCTCTTAAGGACAAAATTGGTGCTAGAATGTTAAAGTTGTGTTTATCGTCTGTGGGCTTTAATCAGAAAGTAAAGAACTAAATTTATATTTTTCTTGTTTTTTTTAAATGTTCAATACCGAAATTCTTTTTAGGTGTAAAATAGAATTAATTAATTTGTAACCGTGCGGTTGCAAATAAAGTATCTACAATCAAGAATTGTCTACTTGGGCCTAATTACAGTACTGATTAAAATATTAAGACCACCTACTATTCGACATAAAACTCTGACTTCAAATGACCCATAAATGTATTTAAGAAAAAAAACACTCAAAATTTAGCTTGTTTCATAATATATTATTAGTAAAAAATTTGTAGTAATAAAATAAACAGTAAACTCAGTAGAAAAAAAAATAAACTTCACTATTGATTAAAATATTAAGACCAGCTTATCCTTTAAAATAATAGCCTTTTGCCTGAATGCATTGTTGTACTCTTCGCGGCATTGATTGAACTAAGTTGTTGATGGCTTCTAATGGGATCTTTGCCCACTCGTCTATAAGTAATATTTTTAAATCTTCTAGAGTTTTTGGCCATTCTTTTACCACTCGATCCCCCAGCATCTTCCAAACATTTTCAATGATGTTTAAGTCTGGGCTAACGGCTGGCCATGGAAGGACAGTAATGTTGCTTTCTTCTAAAAACGATAAGGTTGTTCGCGCAGTGTGTGGCCGGGCATTATCTTGTTGGAATATAGCGCCTGTTAGCGGCATTTCATTTTCCATAAACGGCAGCATCTTTCTTCTTAAAATATCGATGTACATTTCCGCGTTCACTGTGCCAGTGATAACCTCCAGATTTGTCAGGCCATAACCGGAAATACCACCCCACACCATAACGCTCCCGCCACCACTTTGCCTCTGGTATTGAACGCATGAAGGAAGGTAAGTTTCCGCAGGAAGTCGTCTCACCAGAACTCGTCGAAAAAGGAACAACTGAAAGGAACTTTCATCCGAAAACAAGATTCGTTTCCAATCGTTAGGTGTCCAATGTCTGCGGGCTTTGCACCACAAAAGCCTTGCTTTATCGTGCATTGGTGATAGCAAAGACTTTTTCACAGAGTAATCGCCGGACGTGGCTAGCAGACACCTCTGTTCCAGTTTTTCGGTGAAGATCTGCCGATAGATCGTAACTTGATGCTGCTCGATTTTCTCTTACCAGCTTCGTTAAAGCGCTTTCCATACGTCGAGTAACAGTTTTCTTCCTTCCTGAGTTTTGTCTGTTTACAACAACCCCATATCCATTATGCCTTTGGATTGTTTGGTGTACGCAGGTTTTACTGAGCTCCAATTGCAGTGCAATTTCTCGCTCAGATAATCCATTATTGTGCAGTGCGATCACCTAACAATAGCGAACAGATTATTTAGTATTTTATAAAAAAAAATAAAATAATGTTTACCTGCCATAAAGTTATCTCACTGACCGATTTCTTACCCATTTTTCACAGCAATGAAGAAAATTTCAAACGCCACCCCAAAAATAACGGTTATAATCATAATAACGGTGCCAAAAGCAATACGAATAAACTGTAGCCTAGAGGATGCTTCGGTATTACTTACTAATAGGATAACCCAATACTTAGAAATGTTTTCTGATATAACAATTTTTATGGGATTGCAACTATTCACAGGGTGGTCTTAATATTTTAATCAATAGCGAAGTTTATTATTTTTTTCTACTGAGTTTACTGTTTATTTTATTACTACAAATTTTTACTAATAATATATTATGAAACAAGCTAAATTTTGAGTGTTTTTTTTCTTAAATACATTTATGGGTCATTTGAAGTCAGAGTTTTATGTCGAATAGTAGGTGGTCTTAATATTTTAATCAGTACGTATGTTGTTGAAGAGGGTTCTAAAAAGCAGATGGTATATTTAACTATTGTCGATGGCTTTATGGAAATAGAATAAAACATTTTCTTCTGTATTTGCTATACTATTATTCAGTAAAAGTTCGGTGGGGGCTGCCTCTAATGCGACCCGACGTCCAATTAGGATTTTCACAAGTGTGATTCGCAACAAATTTCCAGCGAATTTGAAACGTCAAATTTGCTCAAGCAAATCCGACATCGCGAATTGCATAATCGCGTGAGTATTCACTCCAAATTTTTTCAGGAATCAAATTCGCATTCAATCTGCGATGGCGAATTCGGGAGTCGCAATATTTCAAATTCGCACTCACTTCCGCGCCGCCGGTTTCGGGAATCGAGGCCAATATATCCTGCAAGTCTTTCAACTCCCCTTATTCGAGCAGGCCAAGATGAAATTACTTTTCCGTGGTTGTATATTCAAAATTTTAATTTGCGAGCTCACGTCTTCATTGCGTCCTGTGATAATAGTTTAACTGGTCATCAAACACCTTTTGTGTTTATAAATTTCCTTCAGTATGCATTTTTCCTTTATTCCCAACAAAATTACATCTTTTAATCCTTTCTAAAAATACAAATACCATGAGAGTATTTTGTAAATTTTGTTAATCCATTTATGAGAACTACAAAGAATTGCACTAATTGATAAAGACGTGGAAGAAATCTTCCAAAAATTTAACGTCTTAAAGTTGCTGTTTGTGTAGATACAAGTAATTAGATGCAGTGAAGCTTAGCTGATCTGTCATATTTGATTACATCCACCAAAAAACCGCAGACTTAAATGGGAATACGCTTACACAAATTAAGAGTAATTATTCGTCCCCACAGAAGTTCGTATAACAAGCTTAAAGGATATTTTCATCTCCCGCTCAGACGGTCTCCATTAAAATGGGATTAATGTCCTCTTAGTTTGGTGCGAAAATCCTTAATGCCATTTAGAATGTCTGCATTAGGACTTTACCACCATCAGCACTCAGTTATCTCAATTGTAGAGGGCACACGATCAGCGATGAAATTTAATTTAAGGGTCAAAAACCCTTTTCGGTAAAGGGTTTTTAAATACATTTTCATATGTTTACTGAATGGAAATTTCTAAATGTAAATTGAGTTACAAATCCACTTTGAACGTGAACAAAAAAATATAATAAAAATGAGGTGAAAAATTTCCATTTGTTTTTGATGGAAGAGTAAACACGTTTTGTACAATATGTTGGTGAAGATTTTTTTTGTATTTCGGCTCCACCACAACTCCCCTAAAATTAATCAAAATTTATTCTAGGATAAATTGTATTTTTATTGTTACGAAGAGCTGAAATAAATCTGCGATGTCCTGGAAATATTGAAATTTATTAGTTGTAAAATTCTAATGTTTATGGCTTTAACTACTGCAAATTGTGGTGTTAACGAAGCTGCAGCATAGAGTATAAGTTATGCTAAAAGACACATAAATAAAGTTATGTCTTATGATTTTTTTAATAGGTTTTTTTTATTTGTGAAACATAAGAAAACTCTGATACTATATTTCGCTGTAGAAACGATCTGGAGCTGGTGTCTAAGAAAAGTCCAACATAATGAGGGCGAATGTAACAAAGTAGTGGCAAAATTATACATTTCGAATTTTTATGGAAGGTTTTATTATGCAGGATTATGATGCCTGATACTGCCCCAACACAAAATTACAATGTGTTGTTGCGAAAGTTTAAAAATGTTTCTGTAGCTTCATAATCGATTATCTTGAATGGATTAAATGTGAAACTAGGAGCAATTTAATTACCGAACCGGGGGCAATATTATAGCTGATGTGGCGCTGGAAATTCGCAGCTAATACACGAATGCACATAATTTTGAAATCATTCTTTGTTGGAGCTGTTATAAAGTAAGAATTTACCTATATTTTTCGAGGTCGGTGTCGGCAACACGGTTACTAAGACAAGTTCGGAAAGGTTCTGTAACAGCTACACAAACCTTACACCTAAACCAAAGTTTGTATCGTTTTTGGCCTGGTTTCTCTAGATTTACATATATGTAAAGCTGTTGATAGAGCATGTCACTTAGCTCTGTAAAGGCTCCCATTGGCCGCCAGCAAGTCGTGGCCTTTGAAGCCAGGGCGGCAGGCACGCCGGATGAAGGCCACATATTACTCAGTCTGACCGAGGGATGAGGACTTGACGCCGTGGCATGCAGGCCACCTCATGATTCCCCACAGACACACAGGCGAACAGGAATTATTTCTATGCACATCTATTAAACCGGCTGATTGCACTTTTTTCACCCATGGCCTCAAAGAAAACTTCAGACTGAATAGAAGTTCAGATCTTAAGGCACGAACTGACGATAAATGCCCACACACATAACATTTCTGTCAGTTTTTCTAGACTGCAGGCGACGGCGACGGTGTGTGGTGATACTTGACATCAAGGTGAGAAACCTTCAGGCCACGGCCGACCGGCGGATAAAGAAAACCTTTAAGTTGTGGCTGTACAGAATTACCACTTTAATTCTGACAAAAGAAAAGGTGCCGGAAAGGTGTGATTCAATAAAAGATAACTTTCGAATAATTCAATCTTTAATTTATTTCTGACTGACAATTTGTTTTCTTAGTATCTAATTCAGTATAATTCAATATGAAATTCAATAATATTAATCTTAGAACTGCCGAAAATTACTGCCTTTAAATTATGAACTACCTTTGATTTATTATTGTTTGAATAAACGCCACCTGTTTGTCGGAGTTTGAACTTGATTTATGTGATCTTGCCTTGCTTCTGTTGTGTTTTGCTGCTTCACTGCGTCGCCCTCTATGGAATTTCCTGCTAACGCTGTGATACTGATAAGTGACAAATTCACTTGTAAACTGGTTGTGCTGAGAAAATTGATTTTGAGTTAGTGTTTATGAGGGTCCAACGACCTCTATGATTTATAGATGCTGATTCAAGCTCATCAGCGGATCTGGGATAGGATAGGATGAAAACCTTCAACTCGGTTTTCTATGGATATTGACTCAATCTCGTAAATAGATACTTTAGGAATGAAATAAAAAGAGCTCAACTCAGTCTTTTTATTTATGCTTATGATTGAGATCACTTTTAGTAAAATTCTCAGACTCGAATTTTATTGTATCTATAAGCTCAAACTCGCTTAAAGATCTGAAATGATCTGATGGATGCTGGTCATCTGCCGGTATTTATTTTGGTTTCGAACAATAAAAGTTGGTGGGGAACTTTGATTTTCGAAGTATATAATTTGGTTTATGTAGTCACTCGAACAGCTGATCGTCTCTTATTTTCTTCATGTGTCAAATGGATTTGTTGACATCTAATGGTAAGTTTGTTTGTTGTGCTAGCTGGTGCGACATTCAGGAGGCGGAGTTTCGTTCTAGTGTTGACAGGTAAGCAATTTTGTGGAACTTGTTTTTAAATTTCCCTGATTGTTTTTGTTTTTCATTTAAGAAGGAAGTATTTATATTTTTATGGTTTATAATGTATATATTTGGTTTTTTCAGAAAAGACTACTCCTGGAGTACCTTCCATCATTGGGGATTTCTGCAGAATGATTTTTGTTTTGTGTTTTAGTGTTATTATAATTATTTCTTTGTGTTGTTTAAATATTAAATAGTGAATTTGAAATTAATCGTGTGTTTTATTTATGTTTATTTATTAAAATAAAGAGTGGATTCTTGAAGGAAATTGGTGTTTTTATTAATGTTTCTGTTTCAGGGTTTTATGTTTATCTGTGAATTCACTTTTTCAGGTTTTTGGTTCGTCTGAGGACGCAACAGTGGCTATTGGCTCAATTCTACAGAAATGGATTTAAAATTTTCTCTCAATGGGGGTGCTACACAGGAGACTAAGACGCACTGGTGAAACCGGTTTTATGGGAGAGAAACGTAAAAAAGAAAGGGGAAAATGGCCTACTTTCTCTTTTCTTTTCTACGTTTCTCTCCCATGAAACCGGTTTCACCAGTGCGTCTTAGTCTCCTGTGTAGCACCCCCAATGAAAGTAATACTGAATTTCGTCAAATCCAAACCCACATCTTTGCTGGTGTACCCCATTTATTATATCTGTAATCTGATCTCTTTCTGAACTGTATAAAATAATATACTCTCAGTCGTTTCAAATTCACTTCACATCTTTGTTTATAAAGTTTCTTGACTTGACAATCCCTGACTGTCTTAATCATTCTTGATTGCCGCAGAATGAATCGCGTCTGGTTTATTTGGTCTATCTGGTCTGCAAGAAACCTTTAAGCCAATAACCAGCCGCTAAAAGAGCTTATAGCATCAGTAAAACTTGAACCAACGACTGAAGAAAAAATTAGAGAAGAGTGAGCAATTGTTCGGTGCAGCCCGCCTTAGCAGGTACCGTCCGATGAAGGCCATACATTACTTAGTCTGACTGAGGGAAGAGGACTTGAGGCATACGTCTGAAAGGCTGTGGACTGCAGGTGTGCTCATGATTTCCTAAATACATTTAGTGATTGTGTTTTCCCGTACTTTTTGCATTTTCGCGATTTGGGAATTCCCGAATATGAAAATAATTCATTTTAGTCCATGGAAATGGTACTTTAACATTGCAAAAATGCAGGACAAGATTTTTTTCTTGGGTTGTGTAGGGGGGGTCGGTGTTAGCTTAAATTTGAGTTTTCGAGTTCCCCAGCCCCCCCATTTGGCCGCCATCTTGGAAAAGGTGTGCAAATGGTTTTTCCACTATATCTCCGTAACAGTACATCTTACAGAAAATTTATAAACAGACTTTTTGTTTAGAATTAAATTATCTACAATTTATTCTTTAAGCGTTTTGTCGTAAATTGAAGAATTAAGAAGTTATAAGCCTTAGAACACAAAAATTAGTCACAATATTTTCTTTTAAAGGCTATAACTTTTTTTCCTTCAATTTTAACAAAAAAAATAATAACAAGTTTTTTGTAGAGGGTTTCATAACGAATAATTTCCATTCTTTCTTTTTTTAATTTTGTTCACTACGAAGGGTTCACAGCGCCCCGAAGGTATCGAAGTGACAGATTTTCTGAATAATTTTTTACGATTTTACCTCCTCCTCTCCCTAGAATTTCTCAAAAACAGGTAGCAAGTAATAATAATGTATGAATGACTTTCCGTTTGAAGAAATGCCGATGTTTGAGTAATGCAATAAAATTATTTATTACGGTTTTTTATTATTGTTATGGTATGTTTTACAAGGTACGAGATGGTTTAAAATGAAATTCTTTGAATAATAACATGTATTAGTTTCTCCAATTTTTGAAAATAATTTGGGTGATGAATGGGCCAACGCACACGAGATCATAGTTAAGGCACATAAAACCGGTTTTACTACACTCCTCGGAACGCAGACGGGGTAATAGCATCTTGTGTAGTAACTTGAATCTTTACAGCAAGTTTTAAATGTATTTGTGCATATGAAAATTACTTGAAATTACTTGAGAAATAATAAAAAAAAGTCCTTAATATCACTTTTTTCAATATGCTCACAAAAAAAAACAAAATTTTCAGATCAATTGAACCAAGTTGATGAACAAAAAGCGAATGATTAAAAAATTTCAGTGGGAAAATGCTGAGCTCAGAAAGAAGAAGATTTGACATAAGAAAAAATATAATATGCATGTGTTAGTTTTCACGCTTTTGGTTTTGCGTGAAAATTGTTTCGTTAAGTTCTTTCCTTCCCTTCCCTCTCTCTTCTATAAAACCGGTTTTATGTGCCATATCTATGCGCCGTGTGTGTTGGCCCAATGAATGACTTTACGTTCTAAGAAATGCCGATGTTTGAGTAATCCAATAAAATTATTTATTACGGCTTTTTAATTTAATTAATATTTTCAATTTTGGTAGATAGCACAACTGAATAACACGTACACTTTTATAAAATTGAAAATTTTACTAAGATCAAACTGAAATTACAATTTTGAAATTACACTAAAATAATTCAAAATTTTCCCACAAAATGAATACGTCCGTATTTTGCTAGATAATTAGCATAACTGAATGAAGCACTATTTTTTGCAGCCCTAACACAAATTATTTTCAAAAATTGGAGAAACTAATACATGTTATTATTCAAAGAATTTCATTTTAAACCATCTCGTACCTTGTAAAACATACCATAACAATAATAAAAAACCGTAATAAATAATTTTATTGCATTACTCAAACATCGGCATTTCTTCAAACGGAAAGTCATTCATACATTATTATTACTTGCTACCTGTTTTTGAGAAATTCTAGGGAGAGGAGGAGGTAAAATCGTAAAAAATTATTCAGAAAATCTGTCACTTCGATACCTTCGGGGCGCTGTGAACCCTTCGTAGTGAACAAAATTAAAAAAAGAATGAATGGAAATTATTCGTTATGAAACCCTCTACAAAAAACTTGTTATTATTTTTTTTGTTAAAATTGAAGGAAAAAAAGTTATAGCCTTTAAAAGAAAATATTGTGACTAATTTTTGTGTTCTAAGGCTTATAACTTCTTAATTCTTCAATTTACGACAAAACGCTTAAAGAATAAATTGTAGATAATTTAATTATAAAGTCTGTGTATAAATTTTCTGTAAGATGTACTGTTACGGAGATATAGTGGAAAAACCATTTGCACACCTTTTCCAAGATGGCGGCCAAATGGGGGGGGGGGGGTGGGGAACTCGAAAACTCAAATTTAAGCTAACACCGACCCCCCTACACAACCCAAGAAAAAAATCTTGTCCTGCATTTTTGCAATGTTAAAGTACCATTTCCATGGACTATTTCTCGAGATTCACAATTAAATTGTTAATAACAATATGAATTTGTTAATAATTCTTATTTAAAATATTTTTTCTCAAGATTCAGTCCTTTAGCTTTAAATTGAAAAAGAAAAGAAGTTTGTAGCTCAAATAGAACCGGAGTTATCTATATAAAAAATGAATGTCTGTTGGCTTGTAATGCGACACTAAAACTCAAAAACTAGACGGCCGATTGAGCTGAAACTTTCACAGAATGTGCGTTTTGACTAAATCTCGGTAAACCGCATGGCACAAATACGCTCCGGTAGATGGCGCCCAAGGAAAATAGAAAAAAGGTAATTGCAGAGAAAATTTTTGGTACAAAAGAAAAAAAAGAAGCGAAACGCGCCCTCGCAAAACAAACAGTTCTTAAAGTTGCAAATAACGAATTTTTGATCAGAACTTATAAATTCAAAATGGCCGCGCCAATATGGCCGACGAATTTGCCAATTGTGTTCCGATTCCAATGAAAATCGATATCTGGGGTTTTTAAGCTAGCAAATAACGAATTTATGATCAGAACTTATAAATTCAAAATGGCCGCGCCAATATGGCCGACGAATTTGCCTAATAGTTTCACATTTTGTTATTTGGAATCAAAAATACCAAAAAATTGCCTTTTTTGCAAACTCTCCTACTGTTTATTAAAATTCATATCAACTGATTACTCCTATTGGCTTATGGGTGCAGCATAGGCGCGCCGGGTCCCAGCTAGTACATTTATAAAAATGAGTCTCCAAGCCAAAAAACTCGCTTTTCTCAAATTTTCAATCACTTGAATTTATCGAAAATATGTCGGAAAAAAATCCTCGGACACGTATCTCTTATTTTTCGATATAGAATCCCTGAAAAATGGGAGATGTGTCGGTCAAAAAGGTGTTCGGTTTGTAAAAGAATTACCAATTGTATATATACAAATACATAGTGTGATACGCCGTTAAGAACGTATGCACACTCGTTAGCCCGGAAAATGGGCCCTTTTGTAGATATTAGGCCCTAAAGGTACAAAAAAGACCTACCAAGCTACGTTAAATTATTACGGCTGATTTTTATATATTTTGCATAGAATACTATTTGAAACGAGTATAAATTACTGCCCGACACCTCCGGTGGGCTCTAACTTCCGCCAGACACTTTAAAGCCGGAGAAAAAGACAGATTTTAATAATTCGGATATTACACGTTGTGCTATTCTGTTTTCTGCATATTTTCGTGTAGGGATTGTAATGCCTATGCAGTGGTGTACTACAAAGCAGTCATTCGCGCGATTTGGTCGCGACTTTACTGCTTTTCTCGATTAAAAAAACTGAATCATCATCAAAAATTGGTTCACTTAGCGATAAAAGCAATAAAATCGAATCCAAATCGCGTAGACAACCGCAAGTGTGAGAGAGCCCTAATGCCGGGTTTTCATTAGTAGAATTAGTGGTAGAGTAACTGGCGTACTTTTAAGTGGTAGAGTAACTTTACCACGGTGCTATCCCACTCTACTCTACTATAACCAAGTTTTCATTAGGCGAGTTCACAGGATAGTTAGTACTCGCCCAATATACTCTACCACTAATTCTACTAATGAAAACCCGGCATTAGTATTATGAACGGCAAGTGATGGTGATGGACTAGTCGACGAAGGGCCTTCAAGAACCGTGGAAGGGGAAATAAAAATATAACAGATTTATGATTTTTTTTAAATTTAAAATCTCGAGTTTCCTAATGATTTTCTTCGGGAAATGGGAATCCCGCAATTCGATTCGAAATTCTCGAGAATCGGGATTCCAATTTTCTTTGTAAATCTCGAGAAATCTCGAGAGCGGATTCCATGGAGACTATACAAGGAGTTAAAACTACGTGTTGTCAATTTTCGTTTGATTAATGGTGGCGCTGCAGTCAAATGTACCCCAAAAAAACATGGCCGATTGTATTTATCCGGTTCATGGCCAAGTTCGTTTATTATCAATATATTTTATGTTTACCAGCTTACAGCTGTTTACCAGCTTCTAAATTCAATTTATATCAATGCGATTATTTGTAATTAATCAATTTTTGATATTTCCAATGAATTTTTATTAATTTCATCGGACATCGGACAAAGGTGACATCTGTGGCCAAAAGTGAACTAGAAGTTTAGTTTCTTCTACCCATCCATTTCCTGTCATTTTCCCCATAAGAGTTTTACCTCCTTGTATAGTCTCCATGGCGGATTCTTTGGCACAATCACTACATTAGTGTTGGGTGGGACACGATTATAAAATGAGTTTGTAAGAGGTGCCTCTTTTTTCTTTTGAGCCAGTACAATGCCATACTTCAAATGAGGCGAGGTGCTATTGTAATGCCAAAAAAGACAAAAACCAGCAGATTAAAAAAAAGAAAGACAATAAATACCAATGAAGTGCATTTTCATATTCATTAAAATGCCTTAGAGTAAGTAAGAAATCAATGCCTTCACAATGTACAGCCACGGACAACTAATTAGAAACAGTTTCATAAAAATTGCATTTATACATTTTTTATTTGTTATGTAGCAATCCTGTTAGGAATTCATTATGATATTGTTATTGATTTCCTTCAATCATTATATATTTAAAAAAAATTAAGAGGAAGCGGTGGGAATTCTTTAATTTGATTCCTATATAAAAACTGTATAAATGCAATTTTTATGAAAATGTTTCTAATTAGTTGTCCGTGGCCATATATTTATATTTTGCAATCCCACCTCGCCTAATTTCAAGTTGGAAATTCTGCTACCGCAAAAGAAGTAAGAAATGTCTCTCCAGCACAAAATTTCACTCCCTCGAAAAATGTAAGAAATGTATCTCCATCCAATTCGTATTTACAATCTCACCACGGCTCAGTTTAAAGTGGATATTTTACTGTAGCAAAAGAACTGAGAAATGTCTCTCCAGTTCGTGTTTACAATCTCACCTCGCCGTAGTTTAAATTGGATATTTTACTGCCGCAAAAGAAGGAAGAAATGTCTTTCCACTAAGTAGTTTAGAATCACACCTCGTTTCATTTATCTCGATACACGCTCATATACCAGTAGGACATTATTTTTGAACCGGGACATTTAAGAAAACCGAGGCCTCAGTACAATTTACATCGTGTAAGGGGCAAATGTACTGCCTCGTGTAAGTCCGGCTCAACACTACACTACATATATCCAGGCGAAGACGACAGCGCAGCAGTATGTTAATTCAAAGGCAAAAATGTTCATGGCTGCAACCAAAATTTCAAACTGAATACAAGTTCACATCTTCAGACACGAACTGACGATAAATATCCACACACATAAAGATTTTTGCCAATTTTCTTGAACTGCAGGCCCCATCCAGTTGACGGTGAGTGAGTGTGTGGTTATTCTTGACCTCAAGGCGAGAAACCTTCAGGCCACGGCCTGCCGGCGGCCTTGTATATCGCCTCATGGAAACATTACGTTGTTTCTGTATACCGTGGTTTTCACTAAGCATGGATCAAGCAGCTTCTACTGTGGTTCGATTTTCTCGCTCCGCTGTACCATTTTGCTGGCTGAAGGTTATGAAATTATTTATTGAAAAACTAAAAACAAAAGTTGATGTCATAAAGAGCAAAATAGCAAAGATGACTAAACTGACATTTTCTATAATTTGTATCTCTCATGTAGAGTTTTCACTTTAACAAACTCCAAAAAAGTTTTAAAGTTAATATCAAAGTACATGCCTAAGTACGAGTCTTACCCATTAGTGGTTCGTTTTCCAACGCACAAATTTGTCACTCCATGAAAAATGAGAAAATATAACCGACGACCTTCAATATCATCCCAACAAAAGGACCCACTCACATCAACAAGACAACGCAAATAACTTCAAACTAAATCTCCCAGACGAACTAAATAGAATTTATGGCATCTGCATAGCTGCTCAGGATAGCTCCACACAAATTCACCAATATTAGTCGTCAACCCCATATTCCGGCAGTGTACTTTCCAGAATTCCTAGAACCACCGCCATTTCCTTTCGTCTGTGCACGGTAGAAAACACCTTGAAAGGACTCCCTATGCTCCTTGCGCCCCGTGCATGGGACTCTCATCAATTTGGTTAAGAAGAGAGTTTTCCTGGAATCCTAAAATAATCTTCGACATGTGTGGCCATAAATGGTTTTAGATGGATGGAACAGGATGTTGCTCTACACTTGCAATGTGAGCGCGGTGAATGAGATAGGATTTCGTCCTTTTTCGTGATAGCAATATCGTGAACAAGGGACTGAACTTAACCCATTTTTATCTTGGCTTATTTCATTTAAAACTGTAAGAAAATTTCACTGTGGCAAATCGGTTTTGGAAATCTCTTTTTGGAATCTTGAGTTTGATGCACTTTTGTTAAAAAGGAATTCTTAAGAAATTTTCGTTTTTTTTGTTATTCCTGTTGAAGTTGGTTTGAATGCATTTGTCGATTTCAATTAGAGCAGATGTTTCAATGGAGACTACGATAGCAAGGGACATTGAAGTGGATTTTCTTTTGAAGGGCATGGATTTCCATCTTGTCATGTTTTCATCTCGTTATAGCCAATATCCTTACAAAGTCACATCAGCGGATCTTTACAAAAAGGATGAACTCTTTCAGGTCTTTTTGGTAGGATAACAATGGCAATTCAGTTATAGCATATATATTTCCCTAGAAAAAGTTGTTTTTCTCAACTCGATTATTATGAGATAAAAGCATGGCTACCATCTACACAACACATAGGTATCAATACATTATGAAAATCACATAAAAAGCTCGAAATAAATTAAAAAAAAAACTAATTGAATATGGAGACATTTATGAGATGCAAATTGTAGAAGATTCAGTATTTCCTTGGGCATGTTTTAGGCTATTTTTTTTACTTGGATCCGACTATCGGGCCCGACTACTGTGTTCGACTATCGGATTAGACCAAAAACTTGAACCTTTCAACTTGATTTTTACCCACTTCCATATAACCGATCAACTTAAAATTTTGCGTTCGCGTGACAATGCAATCTGACCATTTTTAAAAAAAATCAAGATGGCGGCCGAATTTTGCAATTGTGTTCCCTGACCCCCAGACATGGATATCAAATTAAAGGGTAAGACAAGTAGAATACAATTAGCTATGTGGCGTCATTCAAAATTCAAAATGGTGGCCAACACAAAATGGTGGATTGATTACCTTTTTCTTTACAACGTCTTCGGTATGGGTGGGTATCAAATGAAAGGCCATTCATACACGAGGGACCATGGTTCCGGAGCAAAAGCTTTTTTCGGGCAAGGGAGGCGTGCGGAGATGCAATAAGTGGTGAGTTTCGTGCTCCTGTGGGGACTTTTGTGCTTCTGCCTTTGGCCTGCGAACACGGAAAGCATGCACTCACACCAATAAGAAATCAATGCTTTGGCGATAAAAAAAACTTTCAAACAGTAAAATTTTGTTAAAATTTGTACATACTAAGAAAAAACTTTTAATTATTGAGAATTCAAACTGAGTGAGTAAATTTTTTTAAATAAATTATTTCATAACAGCGAAAAAACTTCCATTTTGTTTTTAATAAAAAGTTTGACATCTCACTAATACGAACAAATATCAAGTAGCAACACAAAAGCTGCTTCCATCGCTGTTGCTCCGTGTATTTTCAGAAAACTTGCAGCAAAGCTTTTGGTTGCAGAACCATAGTCCCTCGTGTATGAATGGCCAAACCGTATAACTAGTATAGTGCAGTAAGAGGTGTGCCATCTTTTAAAATCTAATATGGCGGTCACTACAAAATGGCGGAAGACATATAATAGACTAAAAGTAGAAAATAAAAAATATAGTTTAAAAGCCTAATTGTAAACCTCAAAGCTCGGAACGGTTAATCCGATTTTCACGAGATGATTCAACAATTTGTATGCACTAGAAATTTCAACTGCATACAAATTGTTGTTGTTGTGGCGTGGCGTGGTCGGATGGAGCGCTCGTGTATTGGACCCTTTACAGCCTTGACAAAATTATGTCGATATTATTATAGCGACTGTTCTACTGAAACGATCCCCTTCATGCCTGCAGGGCAATATTTTCGCCGCAACACAAGACTAGCTCACTCGTCTCATACTCAGGGGCGGTATATCATAATCATTGTGGGTGGGGGCACATGAACAGATAACTGGTAAAATGTAAAAAGTTAATCGGTCAATTTATTTACTAGCTGTCTGTTGAGTTATATAATTTTAAATTCTTTGGTTATGGGGTTACGCCCGACAAGCATTGGGGGAGGACCACGTGTGGGTTGCCGTATAAGGCCCACTCAGGGCATCCAAAAAGTTGCCTTATTCGCGCCTCGTCATAAGGAATACGCCATTTGGCCCCTTGAGGAAAAATTGTTTCTAGAAGATTCCGAGTGGAAAAAAGACACCGAAAAATTTGAGAATTTCGTCGTGGCTATATGTGTAGTAACTGCGCCAGTGCGAGTGTCGTTTTACCAACGCGGTCCCCAACTGAGTACTAATCACGCCCAATGCTGCTTGACTTCTGTAATCGAACCAGAACCGGTCTATTGAGTATGCTTAATGATACCCTTCACGGTCACCAACATTATTGTCTAAAATATGAAGCAATACAACAACAAAAACTACATTTTTTAATGAGTTTCATTTGTAATGAGGTTTGCCTCGTAGGGCCCTTATTAGAAACTAATAAGGCATACCTCATTTTAGTCTCACCTTTTGTTTTTTTGTGTGGTGGTCATGAGGAAACTAAGGGGAAAGCCCTCTTTCGACATGCGCCTTATTTGCCCCATTGTATACTCATGAGGAACCAATCGGATTTCCCCACCCAAAACGAAAGTGCGTGTGCACTTTTCCTTTAATCCCGACGCTCTCTGCATACCCACACCATGCTATCCCCCTTTTCACCCACAGTAACGTCAAGAAGTTCGTTTATAAGCAGAACAATTTGGCTGTGGATCAATCTTCCACAGTCAGTTTTTCCGAACTCGTACAACATCCAAGAGTTCAAACGAAAGGTCCATCTGCTCCAACTCCCCCAGGACCTCCTTTGATCCATCCTATTCTCTTCTATCCTTCAAACTAAGCTTGCTACTAGATATTGCACCATAACCTGAACGACATGACAGATTGGTAGGACCAAGAGTGATTCATAAGCTTGGTTTTTTTTACACAAAATTGACATTCAAATCTCCTATCACCGTCTTGATGTCATTGAAAGGGGTCGTATGATATGCGTGCTCAAGATTACAATGGAAAGTATCCTTGGTCGTGTCCCATTCTCTGCCGTCTCTGCATGTTTGTTTATTATTGGTAGGGTGAACAATTTCGTTCGGAGTCGTGTTGAGCATAGTCGTTCATTTATTGGCTTGAATTGTATAATATTATGTAGTAAGACTTGTGGACTATAAACCCTATTTCTAAGTGAGCTGTAGAATATCCTGTAGTTACCAAGGTCATTCATCCCGTCTCCTATCCATCTAAGCTTGTAATGGTGTTCCGACAAGGCCTAGGCCACATTCTTCAGATATTCGGTATGTGTGTAATGTGTGTAATATGTGTAACCGTGCCGGATCATACACCTGGACACATTATAGGATCGGAGAAGATGACCTCTCCGGAACGAGTCTTGTTAAAGACTGGATTTGGCCTGGTGAAGCGGTTTATTTTATAGTCAAAAAGCTCATCTGGGCAGGAAGCTTTAAAGCTTCGAAGTGAAGCTTTCAAGGAGAGAATCACCCCTCTTCGATCTAGAACTTCAATATTTTTCTAAAGTTTTTGGAGAGGGATTCTAGTGACGAAACGTGGTACTTTAATATTTTTCTAACGTTCGTGTAGAGGGATGCTAGTAACGAAACGTGGTTACAAGCTTTAAAGTTGCGTTTTAAAATTCGCCGATATAACGTCTGATTAGTGTTTAAAAAGCATTCGGAAAAAGTAAAAATAAAGCTCTTCAGTTGCAATACCTTCACACAAGAGCTTCTAATAAGAAGAAAAAAAGGTTGAATCATTAAAAATAAAATAAAGTTGCTATAAAGGCCTCTCCTTCAACCTTAATTGAATTTTTTCGATGTCCTTAAGCCTCCAGCCTCAGTCTCCCATCCACTTTACCTTTCTACTTGAATATTCCGCCATGAGTTGATGCTGTATGCCCGAAGGCCTTCTCCCAATTTCCATAGTATCCATGTTCCATGAGACAAGTTTAATGAAATTTCCTGGTAGACGAGCTCAAAGCAAAGTTGAAAATAGTTCCAGTGTTTGCCCTAATTATGTAGTTTCGTCACCAGATCAAATCAATTAATGATTTAGGTATGGCCATGAAGTTGACGAACAGGACTTGGAACTTCACGAGTGTAATTAATGATAAAGTTCAGAAGTGGCCATTTCCCCACAGGCGATACAAGATTTCCGTCCTCATACTTGAAAGAGTGATCGATATTCAGATGATGATTAATTATGAGCTTGTAAAATAGGAGGAATCCATCAAAGGAGTGCCAGGAAATTAGTTTATTGGATTACAGATATGAATGTATGTAATGTCAATTAATAATACCACATTCCGTAGTTGGTCGGATTTAGAGCACGGGGAGTTTTCATTCGTGATAGTCTATATTTGAATTGGAATTATTCATACTTACTTGAGTGTGCAAAATAAATATTCCTAATGATTTCCCCATTACCTGAAAATCTATAATATCAATTTTCAGTACACGTTTGCGAGCATTCCAATGTTGAATAAATTCATGTAAGGTTTGTGCTCTGATTTAACACAATTCCGTGTGTGGGTGACATTCCCTGCTGTGATTTTGAATGGTTTCCAATCCCCAAAAATAATTATGATTTCAGTCCCTTGATGGATTATTCTTCAGCGAACATGTTTTTTTTAATATATTTGATTAAATTATCGAAAGTACAAATCCTGTTGGTTGCTTGGTCGTTGCTATGTGAGGGAGAGGTAGGGTTTCTGAGAAAAGCATGCGGAAAAATGAGCATAAGGAAATAAGTTATATAAAAATTGTCATGACGAAACGTCGTAAGAGCCTTTCCTTAATTATAGAATCTTTGACAACGACTCGTGTGCTCTATTTGTGATGTTATTTACTCATGCATTATTAAATAACCCTCATAAATCCCAAACTTTTTTGAGGATTTTTTTTTCAATCTTCTATATTTCTAGGGTATCTTTCTAGGGAGATAAAGTGTGCCTCACATCATCGTACTTTTTTGGGTGTTTTTTCTAGCACTAAGTGGAAAATGATGTCAGATGCGCTCTCTTATCGTACATATTGATAATACGACATATTGTTCGTGCTTCTTCTTGTAAAGCTGCGTTTTGGCAGGCACACCTGCCGTGCAAAGGCGAAAAGACCTATCTGCAAAAAGCTCGTTTCGAGAAAAACGCGTTCAAAGTTTTCAAAATACATGAAACTGAAGCAAATAAATTGACTGTTCAAAGTGATAACTTTTAATTAAAAAGTACAATCAGTCTGAAATTTTTTTAAGGATAAATATGAATATTTTATATCAAAAAATGCATACAAAGCCATTTTGACCTATAATGCATATAGGTCATTTGTCCTTTGCACGGCAGACACAGTCTCCATACTTTTGGGTAATACATCATCCTGAACAAAAAACGCTTTAAGATTGCATGCCTGCGAGGATCCGAAAGCTTAAGCCACCATAAGAAAGTCTACCCTGGGGTTTCGCTAGGATACCAAAAGCTAAACTCGTTTGGTGCGCGGATGGCTTCAAGCCAAAGGCAGGTAAGATAAGCGGTCTGCAACTATTAAGGTGCCAGCCCATAGAACGCGTTTCATGCGTCGCTTTCATGCGCTGCGTTGACATTTGAGTTGAAATTCATGCTTCTAAATAGCAACGCGTAAAGTTGCCCAACTTTCAACTCTTCATGCGTCGATTATTTAGCAGCTGTGGCAGCGGTGACAATTTGCTCTGTTGTTGTGAAATTAAAGTAAAGAAAAGTGAATATTTAATTACAAAATGAATAATTTTGAGGAAAAACTAATTTCTGAAATACAAAAATTTAGTTTTTTATACAATAAACGAGAAATAGATTATAGAAATAAATTGAAAAGAGAGAAGGGTTGGACTGCCATAGCAGGAATTGTTGGTGAATCAAGTACGTTTTCTTCTAAATATTTTTGTATATATTAATATCAAATAAAAAATACATCAATTTAATTTTCCGGAATGGAAGAGGCGTGCCAAACCAGGTGGAAATCCTTGAGAGATAGGTTTGTCAAAGAACTGACAAGGAGGAAGATGGCATCTGGAAGTGCAGCTATTGATGAAGAAAAACGGTGGACATACATGCAAAGTATGATGTTTCTTAAGGATTGCGTTGCACCAAGGCAGTAAAAGAAGAAATGAATGCTAGTTCTTATTATAGTTTTTAACCTTAAAATATATTTTCTAGGACTATTTCGAATATTACTGAAAATGTATTTGAAAATGAGGTAACGGACGGACGGTAACGGAGAGACGGTGTCACTCCGGAACTACCGACAGAGCAGGAATTAATCTTTAATGCTGTAAATACGAAGGACGTCGAAACCATATAAACAGTATCGTCTGGGTCAGCAAAGAAAAAAAAAGACAGGCGGTCCTGAAGAAAGATTTTGTAATTTTCTAGGGAAAGTGGAAGGTATAATTAGCTCTACTTTTACATGCTCATGTATTCATGCTCCTTTCTTAGGAATGGTGGAAAATTATATAGTAAAGTTAGACGAAAACCAGCAGGACATTTTTAATATGGATATCCTAAATTACGTCCATAAAAGATATGAGGAGTTGAAGCCAAATTAAACCATTCATTTTATTATTTACTCTTTATTTAAATAGTTACCACGAAGACACATTGCGTTAGATGACCGGGATTAAGTGCCAATTCTGCGTTAAGTTGACAATTTATAATTGAGTTAACTGTCAACTTAACCCAGACATTTTACTTAATCCGGGTCACCTAACGCAGTGTGGCTTTCGCATTACAAAAGTATATTATGTGAATTGTTATTTTGTTATATGTTTGAATTGTTATTTTTTTACTTTTAATAATAGAATTAAATTTTGTTTTCAAAAATATAATCTTTTAAATTATTTCTAATTTGAAAAGCATTTCTTGATGCATTGTTTGAAGATATTCGTGATGCTTTTCTTAATGGCCGAACTTCATTTCCCCATAAACCTTCGATAATAGTTTCACCATTATAATGGTCTACGAATTCTGGAGGACAGTAAGTAGAGTCTGACATTTTCACAAAATTGTGAAGGAAAACTGCTGCTTTAACTATACTTTCCGCAGACTCTACGTTCATATCTAATGTGTTTCGTAAAATCTTCCAGCGTGTCGTGAGAACACCAAAGGCATTGTCAATTGTTCGACGAGCTCGTGACAATCGTTTATTGAAATATTCTTTTTTTTCATCCAACAATAATCCTAAAAACATAAGTAGAGAAAAATAATGTACATTTAATGTATATTTATGTAACATATTAAAACTGTTATGTTACCTGGAAATGGTCGCATTAAGAAAGATTTCAAAGGAAATTCAGCATCTAGAATATTACAAGTTTCCTTGACTATTCTTTTCACTGTTGTAAGTCCCATTTTAAAAGTCATCGAAAGATACTGTTTGCTTCCTCCATGAGCTAAATATCTACATGAAAAGCAAATGAATTAAATAAATCGGTGAATAATTTTGTTAAATGCAGACTTACACAAGAGTGAGAAAAAGTCTGCATTTAGCGGATATAGCTGGACGATTAGAATTTTTGGTAAGATCTTCTTTCACTAAGTTAAAAAGTGCTGTAAAAAGCTCCTTCTTCATTCTTACTGCTAGTAGAAATTGCTCAGGATCTTTTTCATACATGTATTCAAAACTAATAGCAAAAAATCCGTTTATATCTCTGTCCATATACATAGGACTAACCCAAAAGCGACGAGCTTGAGTTCTTTTAATATCTTGTAGATACCTACATGTATCCTTCAAATACAATATAAGTTACAAGAATTAATCCCATCAGTTCATGAAACTCCATTTTCAGTTAAATTATCCACTCTTTAAAATCACTTTTTAAATAATATTATTTAAATTATATATGCACTGCTTACTACCTTTTTTATTTTCTAAAAAAGACACGATAATATGGATGTAATGAACAAACTTCGGACTGCCGTGATGGATAAAGATGAAAGTTATGATAAATGTCAAAGCAACTGAAGCGTTCATTGGGACGGTGATACGCTTCATACGTTTAGCGTCAACGGAGCGCATGAAAGCGACGCATGAAACGCGTTCTATGGGCTGGCACCTTTACATGCCCTGTAATGCTACAAGGCATCGTGCAAACACTGTTCACGCAGAAAGGGAACATGAATAGCCTGCTGGCGGTAAACGTGAATGGCTAGACTTCCCAGAAGTAAGGGAGGATGCAATTGTGGAAACTCCGAAAAGAGTTGCTGTTAGGAAAGCCCCTGGGCTGGACGGTATACCGAGAAGTTCGATGAAGCTGGCAGATAGTGTGACACGCCGCCAATTCGTCCAAGTATTCACAGCATGTCTGATGAAAGGAGTGCTGCATGAGCAATGGAGACGTCAAGAGCTTGTGCTAATCCCGAAGTCGCGTAAGTGCCAGGCGACCCGTCAGCCTACGTACCGATATACCTCCAAAAAACCATTGGCAAGCTTTTTGAATGGGTGATATATAACTCCCAAGAGTCGAGAGGTAAGACCGCTTGTCGGAATTCGTCTTCATGAAGGCTAGATCCACAACAAATGCTGTCAATGTTGTGACTACCCTGATAGCCCTTGGCGTGGAAAATGGGTACGGCGAAATGGAGCAAGATCGTCGTGGCTTCGATAAAGTTGGATACACCAAAGGATCTAGTGCTCTAGAACAAAGCGATATGAGAGACACAGAACGGAACGGAAGTAGGTAGTTCTTAAGGTTGGGCGATGAAAGTAGGTCATATGATGCAAGCCCGCACTTATGGTATCTGGGAGTGATTTGTGACCGAAGGGTAAGCTTCTGGATGCACTTGGCCACGGCGGAAAAGCTTCCTCCATCCGTGTAACAGTCGCGTCTACAGTCTTCCTAACATAGGGGCCCCATGCCAATTCGACGTCTCCTTATCACGACAGTGGTTAGTTCGGTCCCATTGTATGCAGCCCCAGTATGGGCAGCGCAATTGAACAGAACGGGCAATAGGAAGAAAGTAAACTCTTCGAGCGTGCTTTTATAACGACTAGTTTAAAAAAATTTTTAAGTTTCATTGATTCTAGGCTTGGAAATTATCGTTTGTTAAAAAAATGAGCTATTTGCCCCACTGTGCGACGACGACGCAAGAGCTTGTACGACTCGGAATATGCAAGGGGACCTCAAGGCAGTACCAGGGATTCTGGGGTGCGGCCTTTCCATCGAAGTTGAGACGAGTGTAATAAGTTCCGATGGCCCCATAGACTCATAAGAAATGTAGAGAAGTGGCTTATGAGGAAACATATGGAAGTGCGTTATTATATTCATCATGCCATTCCTGAGTGGGCATGGTGTCTATTAGGCATATCTTCGCCAGTTCAGGCTGGACGATTCACCGTTTTGCCCAGAATATCCGGAGAGAGAACGCAACGTATGTCCTCTTACGAAGTTCAAAAAAACAGAGAAAGGCAACGAAATGAAAAATGAAATGAGATCAAAGTATTAGAACTAGTTTTGATGTGATTTTGACCCTTTCGGTCCACAAGATCAACTTCCCAGTATTATGAATTTGGAATATTATTAATGGATATTTTAATAATAAATAGACAAGAATCAATATATAATACCTAACATTTGTCGCATTTGTTTATCAATACTTTCGCTAGGTTGTCAAATGATATGTGCGTATTTACAAGATTAGGATGACGAAGTTGTAAACAAAATTAGTGTATTACTTTTAACACTGACACTTGGATGAAAAATGAAGAATATGTTGTTATTCCAAAACTTATTTAACAAGTATATTGTTAAATTTAAGGGACCTGAAGTTGCAGCTATTGGAGTTACGATCTACCAAAATAAGGACCACACTGCTAATTCTTTAACAACTCATGCGGACGTTACATTACAAAATACGCTAACACTTAGTCACGATAAATCACCTTTTCGTGAAGTGTATGTAGACAGATGTATGGCAGAAAATTGACAAATGATTGAAAATTTCGTGGGAAGCTATTGCTCGGCTGAATCCATAAAAGTTAACCTCATTTAGAACGGCTTTCACTCCAACGAATATATTAGAAAGTAGCAAAACTAATTAATTTAAGTTACTTGGCACACTTGCCGAAGTCTCTTCATTTAAACACAAAAAACGCCTTGACCGAATATTACGATAATTTTCCAGATCATATCTTCGTTAATACACTTCGATCGGCACCTCAACGAAGTCGGTATCATATTTGGTTTGCGCGATATTGGGCAGGTATAAAAATCACGAACTTCTTTCAAACAAAAAAACGACTCGACCGATTTTTATGAAAATCTTTTCAGATCATATTTCCTTTAACACGCTTTGAACGGCACCTCAACGAAGTCGGTATCTTTTTTGGTTCGCGCGATATCGTGCTGGTACAAAAATTACTTACGTCGTTCAAACAAAGAAACGGCTCGACCAATGTTTATGAAAATCATTTCAATTTATATGTCTTTTAATACGCTTCGAACGGCACCTTAACGAAGTCGATATCTTTTTAGGTTCGCGCGAAGTCGTGCTGGTACACAAATCACTTAAGTCGTTTAAACAAAAAAACGGTTCGACCGATTTTTATGAAAATGTTTTCAGATCATATTTCCTTGAAAACGCTTCGAACGGTACCTCAACGAAGTCGATATCTTGTTTGGTTCGCGCGAAATGGTGCAGGAAAAAATGACCACATACGTACGCACACACACACATACACACATATTTCTTCTCAAATTTTTGCTTGAAACGTGTAAATACCTTGAAAATTTCGAATCCGATTTTCGGACCGATTACAATAACTTCCTACTGGGAAGTTAAAAAAGGCCCAAAAGGGCCGCTAGCGGCAAAACTATACGGGATTCGAAAAAACAGTGAAAACAAAATTTGTAGTAAATAAGCCAGGTAAATACTATCAAAGGGACCCTAGTCGATCGGATTCTGATGAAATACATCGAACATATTCCACACCTGATACACTTGGCAAACCACACCTGATACACTTGCAAACTGCAAAAAATCTTAAACCAGCAAACCGTTTCTGACGACACAAATATTGAAGAGCTGTGGAGCACAACAAAGGGCGCTATAATAACAGCAGCGGAAACAAGCATAGGTTATGTCCAAAGAAACCAGCAACACTGGATCTCGGACACAACCTGGCAAAAAATTGAACGCAGAAGGGCCCTCAAAAATAACGTGAACTCTACAAGCGACCCGGAAAAACGACAACAACTTGAACGGGAATACTCCCAATTGCACCGGGAGGTAAAGAGAAGTGTCCGGCGTGATAAAAGGCGGCAGATAAATGAGCTCGCAGAGAAAGCGGAAAACGCGGCAAACACAGGCAACAGTAAGGTGCTGTACCAAATCACTAAACAGCTATCGGGAAAGCACTCTACTAAAAAGCATGCCGTAAAGAGTGCGGATGGAAGGCTGCTGTGCAGCGACGAGGAGCAACTCCAAAGATGGAGAGATTACTTCTTCGCCGCCCTGAATGGTTCATTTACACAGGAACCTCAGGAAAACAACAGCAAGAATGCACAGCCAATAAGAATCACCACTCGTGCCCCATCCAAGACTGAAATAGTAACCGCAATTCATGCAATGGCCAATGGTAAAGCAGCTGGAAAAGATGGCATCCCGCCAGAATTGTTGAAAGCCGACTCAAGCCTCATAGCAGATGCGCTACAGCCAATCCTGGAAATAGCATGGAACACCTGTACCTTTCCGGAGGATTGGACGGAAGGTATCATAGTCAAAATACCAAAAAAGGGGGACCTAACAATATGTGACAACTGGAGAGGCATCTGTCTATTATCTACTGTGGGCAAAATCTTGTCCCACATATTACTATCAAGGATAAGAGAGGCAGTAGATCGAACGCTTAGAAGACAGCAGGCTGGATTCAGAAAAGGCCGCTCCTGCATAGACCACATTAACACCTTGAGAATCATAGTGGAGCAGTCTACTGAATTCCGATCCCCCCTTTACCTTGCTTTCGTAGACTATGAGAAAGCGTTCGACTCGGTTAATAGGAGCTTTATATGGCGAGCTCTTCGGCAACGTGGACTGCCGGATAAAATAATAGAATTGATAAAAGCTCTATACAACAATTCCAAATGCAGAGTTCTTCACAATGGAAAACTATCCGACAGCTTTGAAGTGAGCTCAGGAGTACGGCAAGGATGCCTACTTTCGCCATTACTATTTCTTATAGTAATAAACGACATCCTTGTCAGCGCTCTAGATACTAGAACAGGTGGCATACAATGGGGATTGTTAGACCGCCTTAAGGACCTCGACTACGCGGATGATATCTGTTTGCTGGCCCACAGACACCAGGACCTCAGAAACATGTTAAACAATTTGGCAACAGAAAGTAGTTCAGCAGGCTTAAGGTTAAATCCGACTAAAACCAAAGAAATGCGGATAAATGCAAACACCCTTGAACCAACAGCGCTAAATAACCGTGACGTGGAACTGGTAGATAAATTCTGTTACCTCGGTAGTATTATTACCGAAAACGGCGGTACAGAAGAAGACGTCAGTTCCAGAATAAATAAAGCAAGAAGCGCATATGCATGCCTGTTTCACGTATGGAGATCGACGGAGATCTCAATTAACACCAAATTGCGGCTGTTCAACTCCAACGTTAAAGCAGTTTTTTTGTACGGGTGCGAAACACGGAAAGTCACCCAATTCATCACGCGGCGCCTACAAGTTTTCAGCAACAGATGCCTGCGTCGTATCCTAAAAATCCGCTGGCAAGATAGAATTTCAAATGAAGAACTATGGCGCCGTGCCGGCCAAGAAAGGATAGACGACCAAATCAGGCGAAGGAAATGGAATTGGACTGGCCACACCTTGCGACGCGAAGACGATAATCTAGCCAAACAGGCCCTTGACTGGAATCCGCAAGGATCCCGTCGAGTCGGAAGACCTAGAACAACGTGGAGGAGAACCCTATTATCGGAGGTCGCAACAACCAGCTTTGACCAGGATGGTGAGAGCTGTCGCGCAAAACAGAGTCCGCTGGAGGGCAACTGTTTCCGCCCTATGTCCCATGAGGGATTAAAGGAGCAATTAGATACACTTGGCTTGGTGAATTGCAAGCGTTTTTTTCGCTCCGCCACGCAGACAAAGAATTTCTATAAAAGCAGCAGAAAGGATATTAAGACACTAAGTTTATTGTTTTCTGAGCACTGCGTCCTAAATTACCACCTATGGAGATCGGAAAGCCGGAGGACCCCATAAAATTATTCGAACCATTCGACTTCGAGTTTACGAGGTCTGACCTCCGAATCTGAGGTAATGGTGTTGATAATAGTAAAATTGGTCTACGTGGCGGCTGCTTATTCCTTGTAGCCAATACCACACTGCAAAGAACAAATATACCATCCCAATCTAGTTTTAGCTTCCCTATGTGCGGCATTGCATGATCAGTTTGATCAGACTTGATCAGTCTTTATCTACCTCCTACTATTCTCGGACGTCATCTCCATTTCGGTTGCGTTTGCCCGGTACGACGGCGAGTCATTTCCGAAAGAACGAAGATATGCTTGTGCGGTTTGTACTCAGGGAACTCCGGGCGGTCTGTTGCGTAAGTTTTTTTGGCTCTGCACTTACATAATCTGAGTTATGAAGGCGTATGCCTTTATTGGACATTACGAATACGGAAATAATCTCCACGTGCACGCCGAATTGTCGAACGTGGTCCCGCGCACTTCTCTCGAAGTTGGGCTTAAACTTAAGCCAGAGGTCAATCATCACTTCCAAGCGCTGTTACAAATCACCCGCTCGATAAGTTTGTCTATGCTGCTTAGGACTCATATCGGCGTACAGGATGACGAGTACGACTTATTCAGCCATAGGAGAAGCTCAAGGAACCCTCTTTCCTTCAGAAGCAGCGTAAATACTGCTTACTACTACTTCAAAGAAGGCTCCACTCGTATTATCATCTAATTCGGGCTCTTTCATGGTAAACTACACTCGTGCCTTTTGGCAGTCGCAATCAGCATAATCATCTGATTCATTTGCTATTACATCTCGAAGTTGGATCGCTACTATCATAGCAATTATGTCACCACACTCGTAAACCGCTCGGATCATTCCCTCTGCCTACAGCCGGTCCTTTCGCTTATGCTACAGACTACGAATTCTTTAATAAATGGAATAACCCTACTGTGGAACAATCTTAATCAGTGAGAATTTTTGTATTTCTACAACATCCAAGAGCTCAACCACAGTGTCCATCGTCATCTACTGGAACACCCTCCCTCATGACTCCTCATAACCTCAAATTTGTTCTTTCGCTTCTATTAAGCTTACTACTCGATATTACAACATGAAGTGACTGACGACACGACGGACTAGTAATACACAGGGTGATACACGAGTTTAGTTCCGCTACATAAAAAACCCCGCCGTTCCGGACTCACAGTGTGGTAGCCCTGGCTGATCATATAAATATGCGAAAAGTTGTTAAATATTAACACTGGAAATTCGATAAATTTTTTTTAGTGAATCTTCCACTCGCGCCCAATTATCTGTTTTATTTTTAAAGTATTACAAGCTCATAGCTTTTATTTTTTATGTTTTGCTCGTAGCTTTTTTATGATACCTTGTTTTATTACCCTTTTATTACCTCTCATAATATTATTACCTTTTTATTACCTCTTCAAGAATAGTGTAAAAACTAAAAAATTTAAAGAATTAGAGATAGGAATACTTGAAGGAATGATTTTAAACACACCCTTCAGTCAATCTGGGCTTCTTACTGAACTGAAAGTGTGCCTATCATAATTAAAATTTCCATTAATTTCACTCTTGTTACTTTTGCTTTAAAAAATCTTTAAAACCACTTTAATTTTGTACCTACTCTGCAACAAAACACAAAAGTCGGAATTAGCAACAAAACACCGCCAAAAGGCAAGAATCCACCCTCACGGAATGAGGACAAGAAAAAACATTTGTAGCATCAACCTTAAAAGGTTTCATAACAAACTCGAATTTTAAGTTGTTTTTAGGAAAGTGCTCGTTACTCTTAATTTGTAACAATACAAACTTGTTAAAGCCTTTTTGAAGTCGTACATGATAAGTGAGAGTATGAGACGAGTATAGGAGTATGGGGGGTTGGTGCTCCTTTCCACTGGGTTGTAGCTGTTTATTTCCACAATCCCCCCTATTTGTGAGGTTTCGTTTCACTTTGTAAGTAGAAGAAAATTGATTTCTAAGAAAGGATTTGCTTCAACAGAATTGATGTATTTGAGATAGTTTAGAACTTTTAGTCGTGTTAAATTGAAAATGTTCAAAATGTCAATTGGAACTGTTCAAATTCTCAATCAAAAGTGTTTATATCATTCTGACACAGCTGGGACTGTTTTCTGCTTTGTGGATAAAAGTTCGTTTACAAGAATTAAGTTTATATTTTGTAGAAGTTCTTTTAGAAGAGTTACTCTAAAAACAAAGGGTTCAAAGACAATTCCTGATATTTTCATGGATTTAACTTTGATTTGTGTTTATTCTTTGGAAAATGCAAATTTTTAGAAACTGTTCAGATTAAATATAGGCTGTAAGCCGCCCCAAGCCCCACTATTAACTATGCATAAAACTGCATATTAAGAATTCAGTAGCAGACCCCATTCTTTTCGCTTAAAAGTCAACAAAGAAGTGCCCTAAAACACCCTTAGTAGTAGGGTTATGGCGTGACGTCACCGTTTGTGGGTTCACGTGTGAGCTTTATCCGGGACAAGAACCTGTGTGATAAGTGTTTTGCGGGGAGCTTTGGGGGTTGATGCCACCTGTGTGAAACTAGTTGAACTTCGCTGCAGTGTGGCTTAGGTGAGCTTTTATGCTGGGGGAGTCTTGGGTGGGAATCGTAGGTCTTGGGTGAGAATCGGCGGCCATGAGGTGGGGAAGTATTGTATGGATAATTCTGTACTGGGGTCCAATCCTGGCCTCTCGTCACGGCTTCTTACTCCGAAAGTCCGAAGTCAGAAATATTCAAAAATATAGAAAAAGAATTAATAAAAAGATTATGTTTTGATGTCAGTTCAACTCTATTTCAACCCAAAGTGAACTCAACTCGACATCATATACGGTGGTCGAAATTTCAACTCAACCTCGACTCAACTTTTCAACCTAATCATAAACGGGCTAAACGGCATTGCCAGCTACGACTGAGGTGTGCAACCTTGCACATGCGAAGCCAAGTTACAAAAATTGTTGCTTAGATCTTTGCAAAAATTCGTGGGTTTCAAGCCAAATTCTTTTCTGTGCCATCATTATGAATAATTTCCGCCAATTATCGCACTAAATGAAATCCAAATTTTATCTAATGATAACTTAGATCGTTACCAGGTTTTTGGGTACATTTTAGTGCATAATCTCTCTCCTCATAGGGAATTGTCATTTATTCACCATTTGTAGGTACTACCAGTCTGTCATGTCGTTCAGGTCATGGTGCAATGTCTAGTAGTAAGCTTGGTTGAAAGCTAGAAGAGAATATGCCAGATCAGGGCAGGTCTGGGCGGTGTTGGAGCAGGTAGCGATAGTCTTTTCCAGCAGCTTTTAAGAGATTGAAGGTGCCAATGGCCCATTCGATCTTACCTGCAGTTTGCCAGACCTTTGTTCCTTCTGTAGAACTCGTGGGCAAAAATTACCTCCGATTCAGTGTTAGGTCCCAAAGCTCATCCAGGCTCTGTTACTCGAGAACCCGGGAAATTGCTCATTGATAACTTAATGGTATCCCCGGTGTTCTCGGCAAAGGACCTTTTGGAGTCTTGAGGGGGACAATGTAATTTGAGTTTTCCTTAAACAAGACTAACCTCATGGAGGCTGGAAGATTGTCTATCTCTTCATAGAAGGTTTTCCAAGACCCTCGTTAGGATCATCTCAATCAATTCTTTGTTGTAATCCGTAAGGACATTTTTGTAGAGGTCCCAGTTACCCGAGACTTTAGCCCTAGTAAATAGTTTCCTTACTTTTCTCCTTTGCCTGTAAAGAGCATTGTTCAACCACGCCACCCTTCGGTTGGTACTTCGTAGTTTCGCAGGACAACTGCTCTCACGATCGTTTCCTTTCAGATTGATAAACCCAAGGTTCAGATCGCCTCAGTGATTGGTTTCGTTTATTACCTATGTGGCTAGCTCCTTTCCTGAGGACGGTGCGAAGGTCTCCCAGTTAGTCTGTCGAAGAACCCTAAATGCTTCCGAGGATATTACAGAAGCTCTGAAGTCAAACTTTATTTTCTGTGGTCAGGCATCGATGGCTCACTTGAGATGTGCCATTCAATATTCTCGAACTGACAATGTGCTGGCAAGAGACAAGTCAATCGTCTTCTTTTGCCTAAACCTATAAATCGTGAGTAGTTAGTAGTAAGTCAAGAAGGTATTCGCCCGTAGAATTAGTATTGGTGCTTCCCCACGCGATGTGATACGCAATGTGTGATGCGCAATGGAGTCTTAGTCCAGTCAAAATAGACGAAAAATAGCAGAAATTGATTGATAAATGGTAAGTTGCTGAAAATTGGTACACACCTTAAAAACTTCATTTATACATAAAATGTCGAGACTGACACGCGATCGGTCAGGAGGACATTTTTTTATTCAAGGTCAAAAGATCAAAATGTCAGTTTTTTGCAAATCTCTCTTAAACGGTAAGTCTTATCATAAAAGAGTGTTCACAAAGTTTGTAGATTAAGCGATTATCTTCATTTACTTCAATTAACTTCAATTACTCCTAGACCAATTAACGTTAGACCAACGAAATCAGGTTCATCTTTGAGGTAAATGTGTATTGTTTAATTTGATATAAAAAAACAGAAACTTGAGTGATTCCGTTTAGAAGATATGTAGGTTCGAATCGATGGGTTCCATCTTGACCTCGCAAACTTCTTCGTTTTTCCCATAAAAATGCCTTATTAACAGTATATTTTTTGGGCTTTTCTGATGCACCAAACTATTACCTAAAATATTTCTATACACAATGACGGTGTATTTCGAATAGTTTCTAGTTTCGTTGCGCTACGATAATTGGTCTAGGAGTAATTGAAGTTTAAGTAAATTTTAAAAAGATTCATTTAATTTTTCGTAAACACCCTGTATTTTAGTGGATAGTGGGGATAGCCACCCTCTCTAGAACAATTTTTTTCTCCAAACACATCCAGGAATCACCCCTGAAAATATTAGCTGCGTAGGCCAACAAAGGATCTATTAGACGTCTGATGACCTTTGCAAGTCGCGACTGAGTGCATATGAGTTGAGTATTTTAAATCTTTGAAACGGCGATATCTCATGAATGGCAATTCGTACGGGAAAATGTATAATATATTTTTTTGTAGATAATCGCTTAACCCTTTGAGTACCGGAGATTTTTTCCATGCATATGCGAAAAATACCGGGGTTATTTTTAATGTGAAAGTCAAAGTGGACGGCTGCTGATAGGCTTTGATTAGACGAACAAAAAATCGTATGGGTGGGTGGACGGAGTCGCAACTATTTAGCCGCTAGGGTGCATTCAATTTTTTTTGTTCGAGTTTTACATACCATATCGCAGTTTTGAAACCGTATAACTTATTTACATGAATAAGGTAGCAGTGTACGCAGAATACTCCCACCTACTTACAATTGTAAAAGGGACGGTTCCACCCTACCAATTTACACAGTTATGAGTCGTGAAAATCAAAATTTTGTTTTTTTAAGCTAAAATTTCACCTTCAACAACCTTTTCACCATACGTAGTTAACTTATAATTTCTTTTCCAAAATGAGATAGCTTCGAAAATTTCCTATGAATAATATCCCTATAATTTTTATGCTACGGCCTTTACTTTTGAGGTTATAAGCAATTTTGAGGGTAAAATTGGCTTTATTTGGTACTTTTCGACATAAGCTTTTGTGAAAAATACTAAAAGTTGACAACTCATAATTCTGCGAGTAGGTAGGGTGGAAATGTCTCTTTTACAATTTTGGATAGGTAGAAGTATTCTGTACACTGCTACTTCATTCATGGATATAGGTTATAGGGTTACAAAAATACAGAGTGCTATGTAAAACTCTACCAAAAAAATTTAAAATTGCCCTAGCGGCTAAACCTTTACGTCCCCCCACTTACGATATGTTGTTCGTCTAACCAAAACCTATAAACAGCCGGCCGCTTTGTAAACTTAGTGTATACACCCTTTATATAAAAAGATACTTTTTTGGCTTGAATGTTTTTTAACCCATATTTTTTAATCACGTTCTAGGGAGCGGGTATGCACGCTCCCGCTACAGGCATGATAATCTTAAAATATGCACGGCGCTAAAGGTATGAATGCTCCTGCTACAGGCATGAACATCTATAAATGCAACCGCATCGGCATAGACCATTCCAAACGCGAGTGTTTTTTTACCAAGCAGTCCCCAACTAAGTACTACCACGTCCAATGCCGCTTGACCTTCGCAATCGAACGAGAATCGATGTACTGAGCATGCTCATGGCAGCCTTTATGGTAACCAAGTAACCCGTTTTCTTTGTTCTTTCGTTGGTATGGAATAAGTGTGACCGTTTGGGTGCCACACAGGCGATCTGACGCTTTGCGGGTGTTCTTGTTGCAGACTAGGAGCCTCCCAAATGTTGCATATGAGATTCTTAAGAGTTGCGGTTCTCCTTCGTTTATCAACTCAGCTGCCACTCCATCGACGCTTGGTGATTTGTTGCATTTTTGCCTTTTTACAACTTCACGAAATCAGTGTCGGTGGCTCTATTGAAATATTATCTTGAGGTACAAACACCTCCGTCTGTGTATGCTCTTTTATTACGGCGATTGGATTCAATAACTTTTGAAAATATTCTCTCCACCTTTCTTTTATCCTATAAGGGCCTACTAATACGGTAAATTCAAAAACTCAACATTGCCATATTATGCAGGATTCAGCTACTTCCAATTACTGAATTTTGCAGTGATGCAGAGTTACAGAGTTTTTGAATTTACCCATAGGTTCGCATTTGAATGTTCACTTGAATGTGTTTACCCTCTGTGCCTTTTGGTCGTTACCCGTGTTCTAAATTTCACTTTGACTAGATAGTGGTCCGAGCAACAGCACGCTACCCTCATTGCTCTTACATCCAATATACCCGTGGTTCCTTTCCTCCCAATTTGGACATGGTCAATTTCATTATTTGTTACCCCGTCTGGTGACTGCCACGTCATCTTATGAATATTTTTGTGCCAGAACATTGTTGAACTTACTACCATCGAGTTCGAGCTAGCGAGATCGACCTTCAATCCACTACCATTGTTATTGGTAGCGCTGTGTGACTCGTAGGAACTCCTCTTATTTTCTTATTTTGGCGTTCACATCCCCAAGCACTATTTTAATATCGTTTTCTAGTATTTCCCGAAATAGTGATGATTTTAGGGCCCTCTTCAGGGGAAATCACAAAAGGATCTGGTTAGCGAGATTCACGTGGCATAACGAGGGTGTCTCCTGCTAACCCCGATGGTTGCTTCTCTGGTTCAGCCTGTTGATATTGAGAATATCAACTTTGCGTAATCGGATCCCCGTTACAATATTTTTTTGTTTTGATATTTTTTACATCCGTGTGAACTTCTATAAACATCCTCGAGTTCAAACGCAAGGCCCATCGCCTCCTCCTTCAGTATCCTCCAGACAATTATCAACATATCCTCTTCTGTATTGCTTCCTTCTAACCAAGCTTTTTACTAGACATTGCATAATGGCGAGTACGACATGATAGACTGGTAGTCCTAAGCTTGGAATTTCGCATAACAAAAAAGAAAAATGGACAAATCTGTAAATTTACAATTATCTGCATTATGCAAATAGGTTATAGGGCTACAAAAATGCAGGGTGATATGTAAAACTCTACCAAAAAAATTTAAAAAAGCTCTAGCGGCTATATCGTTACGACCCCCCATGAGCACACTGCAAACCTAAGTGTGTAATTTTAAAACGCATTTCGGGTGTAAAATCATGTAGTCACTTTTTACGCGCTTAAAATGTGTTAATTTTTAATACGCGAAAAGTGTTTAAATTTAACACACTTAATGCGTGTGCGTAAAACACACCACATATGTATTGCTTTGAAGCTTTTGAGTGAAGAATTTTGAGCGTCTTTTTGAAGGGAGTAAACCTAGAGAAATCGTTACCGAAAGCTTAAAATATTTGATGTAAACTACAACGACTTGTCTCGATGCCCTTCTGTTACCGACTGACTGTAAAGAGGGGTCGTGGAGCTCTCTGGTCATTGAGTATTTAAATAAAGAATTACAACTGTCTAACTTTTCTTTTAGTTATCCTCTCATGCGTGTTAATTTAGTAAAGTGTGTGAAATGACACATAATGTGTGATTTTCACACGTTTAAGACGTAAAACGATAAAACGTTAAAATTTCTTTACGGTGTAAAAAAATATTATACGCTGAACGTGAGTGATTTTTACACGTATGTCTTGTTATCCGCATTATTTTAACACGGTTTATTCCTAAAACGCCTTATTTTAACACGATTACCCGACACACGGAAAAAATATTCTGGGGTTTGCAGTGCAGTGATTCTTTAGGGCAGTCATGCTCGCTGGAGAAAATCAGTTTGCCAGCATTAGTATCGAGGCCATATTCCACCGCGGTATAGGCATGGGTCTTTGCATTAGACTTGAGAGGTTTTCGGAGATAAACTGTTTTTAATCACTGTTGAAGCTGCCTTGGCGGGATGGAGGTTTATCTGCACCTTAGACACCTGAGCACAAAAAAAATGTAGTAAGAAACATTTCCAGTTTTCCGCACTTATTCAACAAAACTTAAAATTCAACCTGACACTAAATTTCTCTCTGATGACTTTTAATTTCGAAAAAAGGGTATTTAAAAAATTAACAAACTTCCAACCGTTTTTCCCTAATCTCGAAATAATTAAAACCAAACAAGAGTCGTGACCAAAATGTGAAAAATAATTAATTTTTATTTATTTAAAAAGGGAAATTGCTCGCTACCGGAAAAGTTGGGAGATTTTTTTACCACCTGATGAAAACCTTTTTTTGCGTATTAGGGGGTGATGGTCCACCCTTATCAGATTCCCTCATGCAAAATTACATCCTCCATCGGCCATCCGTATCCAATTATAGCGATTGAACTAAAGAAACCCAACAGGATGCTAGTCATCGAAAATATCTATATTTGTGTGATTTTTTTTAGGTTTTTCTCTTATTATTTTCTTTTGTTTTTTATTAATGGTATATTTTTTTCAAACGTAATCGAGATACGCAATAAAAATACAAAATCATCGAACGGTAATATGAAGGTATGCACACCTCATTTGCGTTAGGTGAATTTTCTATTTTTCTTGCTTCGTTTGTCTTCAGGGATTTCTAAGGATTTAAATATGTTTTTTGTTTATCCTCAAGCACATACCACAGTATAGGGAAAAATACTGAAATTAATGCCTTACCTGATGGCTCTAGATTTCGGATGATGCCAATGAACATTTCCGAATGGTTTTAAATTTGGTAGAAGTAATTGCACGCACATGTTGAAATTTATAGAATGTTGAGTTGTTAATGTAAACAACTTTCATTTTATAGTACTGATTATTCAGTTTGACAATAATTGTAACGAAGGACGAGATAATTGGTCATTATTAATTATTTGAGGCTTCCAATACTCTCTATTTGCCGCACTTTGCATCACCAACATTATCCTGATGGGGATGCGTTTATTCATTCTCTACTGACTTTTAAAATCCTCTAAAAAGTTTACGCTTCCTATTTGCTTTACAAGTCTTACTTTTGCAAGTAAAGACAAAAAATAATGGTCGACGCCAAAAGATTGACATAAATGGGGTGATACCATGAATTACCGCATCAGGTGACACCATGCCCAGCCGGCAGTCGCCCCTGCACCGAGTATTTGAATGAACAAGGAATTAATACCGTTTACGTAAGCAACTAAGCTCAAATTTGTTCAGTTTTCTTACGTTGCATTACGTTACGTTTTGGTTCGGGCTTTCCCAGTGGGAAAAATTTGGAGCGCTGTTCAGGGGAGCTTACTTTGAGCGCTGTTAAATATGCTCCCGAGGGAGCATTACCGGAGCTTTCATAAATTTTATAGAACGAAGAAAATGAGCGATTATCTTGATGACCATAAAGGGTGGCATTAGCATAATCAATGGACCGGCTCTCGTTCGATACGAAAGACAAGCAGCTTTAAAAGTGGTTAGAATTTAGTTGGGGGCCTGCTTTGGTAAAATCACACTCGCGCTTGGAAAGGAAAAGGCAATTTCAAAAGATAAACAAAATAAAAGCTTTTCGGTACCCAGATCACATATCCACAGGCGTCCATGAAAATTCTTTATTAAAAAGCTTTTTTATAATGCTCCTAGAACGCTTTTGAAGGAGCATAAAAACGTATGCTCCCTTGCAATGACATGCAATGTTAAAAAATATATGGAACTGGAGCGTAACGGGAGCGCTGTAAGCTTTTTAAGGAGTGCTCAAACAGCGCTATTGGAGCCCTCCATTTCCCGCTGGGTATTTAGTTCAGCACTAGTACATCCTCGAGGTGTTACATATCCCTAATCTACGAAGCAATGAATATGCATGCGTGTCACATTTATGACTAACTGTCATGAGTAGTGATGAGCAAGACTCGTCTTGCAGTGGTCTTGCATTCTATCCTGTTTTTGCACATTTAGCAAGACCAAAGCAAAACCAAGACAAGACAGGACAGGACAAGACTGCAAGATCAAGATAGCAAGACTTTTTGGTTATCACTAAGTCTAAGTGCCAAAAGTCTTACAGTGATGAGCAATAAGTCTGCAAGAAGTCTTGCAGTCTTGTTCTTGCACAATTTCTTGCAGGCTTAGCACATTTAGCAAAGCCAAGACAAGACTTTTTGCTCCTCACTGCCAGACTTTTGGCACTTAGTGATGACCAAAATGTCTTGCTATCTTGATCTTGTAGTCTTGTCTTTTCCTGTATTTTCTTGGTTTGCTTTGTTCTTGCTAAATGTGCAAGACCAGGCAAAACTGCAAGACTAGCTTTGCTCATCACTAGTCATGAGTAATACACCCTTCGCGACAAAAGGACGAAACACGACGTTTTACGACTATGTGTAAGTCATACACAGGTGCAGTGGTACGATAGAAAATCGTCAATGTCCACTTGCAGCCCCTGCCAATAATTTGAGGGCGACATTTTGCCTGTCAGTCCCGGGTGAAAATATAAAACTGAAAAAGGACTGGAAAGAGACTGAAAAATGAATTTTAGGCGGAGTTCTGTCCGAAATAAGGCGGAAATTATTATATACACTGAAAACTGACATCAGTTACCCTTCATGGGTATAAAAAGAAGACTGAAAAGAGGACGAAACAAGGCGGACATTTTTATCATTTTTAGATTTGGAATATTCTTATGAGGGACTCGGCATTTCTTGGAGTTAGAAAAAATTTGGGATTTTTTTAATAATTGTTACTCCATTCATACAAATGTCTAAATGTTTCTGCCTAAATTCCGCTTGATTTCCATTCACACTCTTCAGTCGAAATTACCTATCCTTTTCAATGCATTTTCAGTTCCGTCTCCTGTTCACTACCTCAGCATAGTTTTCGTTCATGATGATCTTACCGGCCGTACCTCATCAGCTGACTTTCATTCGCGGTAAATGTAGTCTGATAGATTAAAGACTACATTTACCTAGAATGAAAGTCAGTTGATGAGATTCCGCCGGTAAGATCGTCAGTTGGACGGTTATTTAAATTATTCAACGCTGAAATTGTACGCGCGCTCAACAACTAAAATACCCTAGCTGACGGTCTTTCCGGCATTGAAAGCGCAGCTGATTATTGTTTTAATAATTTCGATATCATAATTAATACCCTGTAAAAATTTGGTGAGGGGTGAAATGACTTTGCACTCCACTTTTTATTACCGGTTTATAGGGGTAGCTGACGTATGACACAACCTCTTCAGTGCAGCTGACGATTATTTTTATGGTTAATATTATTTTAACTAAAAGTTGACAAATTTTCAAGAGGAGTGAAATGATTTTAAAAAAAATTTTTTTTGACAATTTTTCAATTTTGTCAACTTCATCCGCAGCCCAACTGGAGCAGCTGACTCTTGGATCCTTGCCCGAGAATAAACATTTCCAATAAAAATCGTGAGGGGTGAAATGATTGAATCCTTTGAAACGCTGCCTCCCGGACTAATAAGATGACTTGGCCCAAAGAACGACCAATGGGCTTCGTAAACAGATCCCGAAGATATATTGCCAGAGTTATGCAAACATCACGGGAAATTGGCCCAAAACGGAACTTCGATGCCAAGCTGGATATTTTACACAACGCTTGTTGCCGTAGTTGCGAGGAGACGATGGAATGGGAAACACTCGTTCACTTCCTGTGCAACTTGCTGGGCATTCAGGCAGCAGGCGCGTATCTAGACTTTTGTTTTTGGGCGGGGGTCACGGAATTAAAAGTGGCGGAAAAAAATGTCTACTTCTAAAAAAACAAAAAAATAATATGAGTGCGCTTAAGACCACACTTTAGAAGTAAACTTTTTTGCCCAATAACTGCCGCAATTATTAAAATATTAAGATTTCCAACAAAAAAAATGAAAGTCACATTATATCGAAATTTTCAACGTTATTGATGGAATATCAATTTTCCGAGTTTTCCCGGGAATTTTCCACAGTGTCCATACGTGTTCGCGTGCAGAAACATTTTTTTTCTTAAAGTACTCTTCAAAAACTGCTTGTGTGTCATTTCTATTGGTTTTACTGTCAGGTTAAAACCCCTGGTTCCTGGATTAGTTGGAAAAACAATTTTTTCGAAATTTTTATATTTTCAGTTGATGTGGGGTGGGCTTAACCCTTTAGTATTATCCTTTATAATATAATTTGGCTTGATTTAATAAATAAATATTGAAAAAAGTGTATTTCATTGAATTCTTTTTGATTATTATTGAAATTATCGCGAAAAAACCTAAGGCTAGTACACACTAGTAGACCATGTTGAGCGATTTGTATATAGACCGTCTACAGACGATCTATAGACTATGTCTATGGAGACCGTATTTTGTCTCGTCTAGTGTCCACTGTCCACACTATGATTTGAATTTAGTCTACGTCTGCGTCACTTCATTAATTGTTTCCACTCTCTGGGTCGATATCGTCTAAATCTGTGCTGCTCTTTGACTCGTTGGCTGGTAGCAGGAATAGCAAAGAATCAAACGCACACCACGTGGACTTTTTTGGAGACGTCCCACTCTTGAGGCTATTTTTTCTTGCTCCCGGTTGAAGGATTTTTTAGATTGTGGATTTTCTTTTCAATGTTGCCACTGTCACGTCGTGCTTTTTAACCTAGTGATTCAAGTCCCAATATTTTTTACGCAGTTTCTGTAATCGGAACTCGTAACATCCCAAAGACAACCAGACGCCGGATAATCTTCGATAAGTTGTAATACTTTTTCGTTTGACCACATTTTGAAAAAAGTTTAAACAATGTAAAAAAACCGGCGAAACATAAACTCGGTAAGCGATGTGTCTACCGTTGCACTTGGTCTCCCATTCCGATCGGGAGACCTTAAGACCTGCCATTTTTGGTCTCGCAACAGACTCGTAGACGGCAATTGGTCTATAGACATGTCTATGAAGACAACTCTAGACATGTCTCGTAGACCAAAATCGCGCAACGTGTCTACAAGTGTGTACTAGCCTTTAGGCCCGGTACACATGTTACGATAAACCAGACAGGTGAACCTGCACAGGTAAACCGGAAAGGTATACCTGTGCAGGCTAGAGCATACACACGCTACGGTAAACCGGAAGATTTTAGCTCAGTCGAGAGATGGCCAGCAAGCAAACAATTTATAACTACCGCATTTCTAGAGCAAGAGACTGTTGGAAATAGTTTTGGAATTCTTGCAGAATCGAGAAAACAGCAGAAAAAGTCAAAAACTCGTTGCGTCAGTTTCGCGTTAGTTGTTCCCTTTTCTCCGCGTTACCTCTGCCGTTCAAAGAACAAATGACCTATATGCATTATAGGTCAAAATGGCTTTGTATGCATTTTTTGATATAAAATATTCATACTTATCCTTAAAAAAATTTCAGACTGATTGTACTTTTTAATTAAAAGTTATCACTTTGAACAGTTACTTTATTTGCTTCGGTTTCATGTATTTTAAAAACTTTGAATGCGTGTTTCTCGAAACGAGCTTTTTGCAGATAGGTCTTTTGGCCTTTGCACGGCAGACCTGGTGTCTAACTATATTCAAGGACGTCAAGTGTCGGTCGGAATATTAACGTAGTTAATCATGTTAAGTTGAGTTTACAAATGTTAACATTGTTTTTGCGCCGGGCGTCTTTTTCGTTATCACTTCTCTTAATTTTTAGTAAACTTTTCCACAAATTATGACTTTCTGGTTTCACCATGTGAAAGAGTGTCTCCAACTCGATCCGAATCGGCAAAAAAGTGGAAAATTAATTTTTGATACCTAAGCCCTCTTTTCATAGACCAGGTCACATATATGTACTTACTTCATCGATCTCATTTCCATCCTCGTCATCCAAGTCATCCGTCATCCGACACAGACGCACCAGGGGTATCTTGATCGCCAAGAAAATCGAACAATATAAGTACCTACCAATATTTTGATGTGTAAGTTGACATTATCTGTTGAAGCTCCGGATTTCATTGACAAGTCACGTTTCTTCTTCTCTTTACGTACATCACTTCTTAAACTATTTTTATACGGTCTATGTTAGCTTCACCTGTATGTACTGTATATATGTTCTATATGTAAACAAATCTTGCAACTTGATTTTGACTCACCCATATAATCGATTAACTTCAAATTGTGCAAATATGCAAAGTTCGCGTGACAATGTCATCTGTCCATTTTGTAAGAAAATCAAGATGGCAGTTCCAAGATGGCGGACGATTTTTGCAATTGTGTTCCCCGACCCGCTAACGAAAGGTTCCAGTGTTAATAAAATAAGAATATAGGTACAGAGTCCAACGCTTTTTACATTTCGAAAGGCAGGTTGTATCCATATTCTGGCTGGAGTAATAAAAACTTTACATTCAAAATTATTTTTTACTTTTTAGTTCCTTTTATTTTTTTAGTTTTTTTATACTAAATATTTTTATTTACAGATTTCTTTGTAGCATGGGGTTCTAACTCCTTTAATTTAATCATAAGTCTTCATAGCCTGCATCTCTCTTTCACTGTCGTGGTGCTTTTTACTTTTTACCCGCAACAGACAAGGTTCCAACCTATATATATTTCGATGAACTCTTCTATCACTTGGTTCCGTTTTCGGGTTGGCATGTTGATCACAAAATTCACTAGCCCTATCGTACGCGTAGTCACTAGTTAACACTATTCTACACGTAAATACAAAAGCGACCGACGCTCTCTACTCATTGAACTAGCCACACAACTGACCTAAAAACTGTACAGGCGTGCCGGAATGACTCATACACACGCTCAGGTCTGCACGGATGCGCAGGTAAAAAGAATTGAATTTCGATTCTTCTCTGGTCGCGTGTGCAGGTCGATATGCCTGTGCAGTTTGGCTTGCAGCGGCTGGCACACACGCTCCGGTTTGCAAGACAGGTGACCTGTACCGGTAAACCCCACCAGTGTACCGGAACGCGTGAACCGGGCCTTAGAAATGTGTATTTTTTTTACATGTTTATGGGTGGCACCCATAGTTTAGGACTGCGGATCGCGACCTCGATTTTCGTACCCAAAAAACGTATAGGGAACGATTTTTATAACGGTGTTATGTTTTGCCACCGCCCCCCCCTGTGTGCTCCCAACTACACCGGCAAACGTACTCCAATGAAAATGAAACGCACCTATAGAAAGAGTATAGATCAAACGGTTGCCGACCTTGAAGGTCATTTTTTTAAGGTCGTTTTTTTAATTTGAAAAAAAGTTGGGTCGGTTTTGGTCGATTGGTTATTTTTGTATTTGTTTTTGTTTTTTTTAGTTGGGTCAATTTGTATTTTTATACAGCGAGCCCTTTTGGGGGGGGCATGACCCCCCGTAACCCCCCCCCCCCCCCTTGAATCCGCGCCTGTCAGGCAGCGAAAACTAGGGATTTACGTTCTGGAAGACTACAGAGATCTCCAGGCAAGAGGTCAGATGTCTGATAATCTTCCGAATTATTATCATGACCTACGAGTATCACTTTTGATTTACTAGTTTGTGGCACTAAAATGGCGTGATATTAGCCGTGCTCCTTTTCTGCTCTTTTTTACTCGTATTTACTTGGAACTACTCCTGCTCTCACAGAGAATTCATAGGTTTTATTCAAATCGACAAATTTTGCGTTCCTTTAATTTTTTACTCCCGAGCACGGAGCACTTAAAAGTAAAAAAGGAACACGGCTATTGACTGTTAGGTTACAGCAAGGAGGAGATTGAGTCTCCTCCATCGCGGCTTCCCTACTCCCAGGGAGATTTCGGATATGGATCCCAAATCAATTTTAGGCCTATTATTAAGCCTTAACCTGCAGGGATGTTAACGATGGGGTTAGCACAATAGATCAAATAAAATAGGTTGCAGTGCCCGCAAAGACGCTACCTTAAAGAAACAAGAAGAATAACTTTGACTCTAGTGAAATATACTATGTGGAAACGATAGACTTCTAAGAAATACTGTCAAGAGTCTTCATCTCCTACTAAAGTTTTTTAATACTCTGTTTATATTCGTTTATAGAAGTTATAATATCCTATCGTCCTTTTTTATTTTATTTATTTTCCTTAAGTTTTAGAACAACAAACCAACATTCCCCTTACAAAAAAAGATCCACTAACGATAAACAACATGATAGCTTATCACCATTATGTTCCAAATCTTGAACTTGAAGCACAATAACAAAAAAAAACAAAGCGCGACTTGTGCTCACTTGTAGCAAAAAGCATTCTCTTAAACAGGATTGACGTAGTTACATTTTCTGCTTCAGTAATCTGTAAAGAAATCACGATGATATTTCCGAAGTACACCCAATAAAAGCAATCACGTAAACGTAGTGGAGTATCTCAAAATTCCATGAAGTATTCCTTGTGAATCCTGCGAACCATTCAATGTTATCACAGAAAATTAGGGAGCATTTCCACATAAAAAAAAGGAGCAGTAATATTGAACTTGGGGAAGACTTGTCGTAGTTATCTATCCAAATCATCCATTCAATACACATTCCTGGAAATCGCTTATCTTATCTCTCCATTTCGAAAGACTATCGGAGAAATGATATCGAATTGATGATTGGTTGTATTTTTTTTGATAATGGCAGGATTTAATTTGTTTGTTTTGATCCTTCAAACCGGAGTGAAAGTTTCCTTGTATTTAACTAAGTAGTAAATGTCTTTAATAAATCCATTTTTTATCTAAAAAGTTGCGGATTGAGACTGGTAATGGATAAGTTATTGACAAATATAAAAATCTTCCTTTTCAATTGACGAATGACACATAGATTGCGCTAGTTATTAAATTTGTGAATTGTGTTAGTTATCATTGTTTCATATACATACATATGTATAATGGAAGAAGCAATTTTAAATTTCTTGAGACTAGTAGAATATTTGGTAAGAACAGACTAGAATGTTTTGTAAATTAGTCGTTAGGGCGCACGACTACCATCACAGATGTAAAGTTCTTCGTATTTCCATTTCGCCCAACTAGATAACATTCCTTCTTTCTTGTATAACTCGTTACCATCAGGTGGTGATACTCTTAGCTCCAATGGAAATTGAGAAGACAATCGCAACGTAAAAGAGAAGAACGAACGTAGTAGATAAAGGCAGTGTGATTATAGAGTTGATGATTCTATATAATTATTTACAATTGTTACAAAATCGCAACGAACAGCTCGGGCTAGAGTAGTAGGGCTATGGCGGTACTGAGGTGCCTATTTCACAATATTGCGCAATCAACCTTATGGTTTGTGTCCTGGGCTGGAGCTTTTGCCACCTATGTGAAACTAGTTGAACGTGTGTCTCGGTAGGGCTTTCATGCAACGAAGACAAAAAAATGCCCAATAGAGGAAAAAATATATATCTACTCAAATTTTGGCACAGTTGTAGAGGAAGGTGTCCTTAACAACAAACAAATATCGGTTAGTGCGGGTGGAGCAAACTGGGGGGGGGGGGGTGATCTAAAGGTACCTTTTTTCAGTTTTTCGTTAATACCCGAGTAAAAATAAAACTCGCCCGCAGCTAGCCTGCATTAAGTACGCCCTAGCACGCACGGCGCCACAGCTAGCACGGCACATTTTTACTAGGGCGCACCTAGCATGCACCTGGTACGCACGCAGAGTGTCAACGAGAGTAAAAGTAAAAACTAGCCCGCAGCTAGCCTGCAGCAGGTACGCACAGGCACGCACGGCGCCACAGCTAACACGCATAGCGAACAAATGCCCATAGCACATTTTTTAACAAGGGTTTTCTTCGTCCTCTACAATTTTTTAAAGCAATACAGGGGATTTCGTGCATCCCTATGGCGGGAGCGTGCACCTCTGTGGTGGGTGCGTGCATACTTTTGTGGCATCCCTATTTGCGCGCTAGCAGCGGCGCGTGCCTGCAAGTCAGAAAATTAGCCAACTAAATTATTTTTACTCGGGTAACTCTAAAATTACTAAATTAATCTACATAAAATTCTCTACAATAAAGGTTTTATACACTTTTTCGAGGATCAATACTTAAGGAGGTATGGAAGGGGCAAAATGGTAAAATTTTAACAAAATTACTTTTATTGTTAAAAATCAAGTTTCCTGACGATTGGATGCGTTCAGGTATAAATAGGGCGATGCTGCGGTTTTTTTGACGTAAACTCATTAAGTTTAGACTCCTTCCTACCTTGGCAAAATGAATATCATTCAGGACTTTTAGTATTTTGTAATACATTCAAAAAATGGGCAATGCTTGAAAATGTGCTCGTTCAGTTTACTTTAGATCGAATCGTTCTGGTAGGAGCCAATGTCTCGGAGAAAAAGAGCAGAGAGATCTTGTTTATGTTGACTAAGGTGGAGGAACTTGCTCCAGACAAAGTTGAAGAGAATGCTTCCATGGCGTCAACTTTGACGAAATTCCAGAATTATCTAGAATCCCTCAAGCACAATGGGCCTACCGCTGCTTTGTGGGTGTAGTACTTCGATATGGATACACTGATGAAGAAGTTCATTGATTCTTGATTCTGAGCGTGGTGGTGATTGGGACGGCCACTGGCGGTGTGTACAGCAGATGACCCCATTTTTCCATGCAGGTGGGCACTTCCAGTACGCAAAATGCGCCCATCTGTATGTGCAAGACATGATACAACTGGAAAATAGCCATCCGCAGGCCTACAAGAAGTTTGCAGAAAAGGGGTTCTTCACCATTAATCGCCCAGCTCCATGAAAAGTTCAGGTGGCCTGACGTGAGGAACAGGAATGCTGTACTCGCCAAGTGGGTTTGTGGATCACCGGGAGGCACCGCCATCTGCACATCATTGAAGGAGTTAGCTGGAGTAGTTTTTGCAAGTGGAGAGTAGCACGTTGATTCCTTGGTATCACGTCAAAAGAAAGATTTACGAGATCGAGCTAAGATTCACGAATGGTTTAATGACCATCCCCCTTTTCCAAAGTTGAATTCGCTCATGTCGCTGTCAACGGGCATCCTGGAAAATTCCAAAGAAAACTGCCACCAGGCCCTGGATATTCAAACCAAAACCATGCAATTTGGAGCAGTCTAAGAAGAATGTGGTTTTTGACTAGCCAGTATCACAGTACCAGTACCAGTACCATTAAAATCAATGGTGAGGCAGTTACTGTCAACCCTCTGACAATTTTCCAAAGAACTGTCAAAGCAAAAAAGACGGACGAAGATGACATATGAATTAACTTCATTTCCTCTAGCTTTGTTCAGCGAGGCCTGAATGCGAAAAGGAAAGAAGTCAACGATGTTTTACCAGTAGAGGACAACGCAACTCTCGATCTAATCCAAAGCACCAATGCGGTAGACCGTGGTTTCCTACTCCACCGCATGAAGTGGAAAGAGTCCTCCTAAATTTCTTCAATTTGCCATCAGTACATTGCCTTTGTACAGAAATATTACGGCGAAAAGTGTACGGTGGTTTTAGATGGTTACGGTGATGTGAACAACAGCATAAAACGAGCAGAGCAGAAGCGAAGAAGGCTAACAAAAACTTCGGTTGAAATTAACTTGAAGCGACTGTTCCATTGAAACTTACAACCTCCTGCCTGCACGGCAATATTTTTCCCGCAACACAAGACAAGCCCACTCGGCTCACCCCCATACCCTCCAGCCACCCTTTCGCGCACAATACTGTCTAGAAATTCGTTTAGGAATAGAACAACTTGACTGTGGAATAATCTCCCGCAGTCAGTATTTCCGAACTCGTACTGTAATGTGGTCCTTGGATTGGTTGCCCGAAGAAACCACCCTCAGATCCACATACCAAAATACAAAAATTTGAACGAAAATTCCAAGTAACCTAAACCTCGGTGGTACCCCGGGCCTCAAGAGTAGGGCAGGCTCGGCGGGGGGTCGTGGAGTGGAGAGACTCCAGGGGTACCACGTGAACTACCGCACTACCACTTACCTGCATATGAGCGCCCCCCTAATGAGCTGTCGTGGGTTACTTAAGAAAACGTCGAAGGTACCTGAAAACGAAAGTTCTGCGGGCCGGAGAGATCGTTCGCCGCTACGCCATCCTGTGTAGTCTTTAGCAAGATATCCTCCTACCTAAACATAAATCGCAACAAACCCCCAAATATCCCTTACTCCCACCATAAAGTCAGTTATTCGGTATACCACAATTCGTTTAATTCATTACACCAATGCAAATACATATAACATTTACCATTCACACAAATTAACTCACAGATAAATAAAATTGAATAGAATTAAGTTAATATAATAAATCAATATCCTCCAGTATAATACATTAAATATAAGTTCATCAATATTCAAATCAAAATATCCAAATCAATATAATCAATTCAATCCATTGTCATCAAATCAATGCCAATTCCAACCTATGTTAACTCACTAAAATACCATGTGTGGAAGAAAGACCCGCCCTGGTACCATGACGTGCTTCTCGCAAAAACTCGACCCACAAATGTATTTGTTCCTTGAACTGTTATTTTTTTGTTTTTGGTTTATTTACCAGTATTAGGCTAAATGTAGGTAGGCTGGAAAAATAGCATGGTTCGTAACAACTCAACAATGACTGTGTATAATACCAATATACAAATGAACTACGGCAAAATAGAAGCAAACGGAACAACAATTAAAAACAATTCTTCCGATAAAACACTTATAGCTACAGTTAAAATTTTTTCAAAAAAACAATGTATTCCATAACATAAAAACTTTAAAGTCACCTAGAAACGTGAACTTTTCACGCTGTCATTCGAAATAAAAATTTACAATTAATAACTAATAAATGTCACCTTGGTGTAACGAATCTTAACGTTTAACATAAAACTCTATCCTATACGGCGAGATAGTGACACAGAGGGATACTGTGCCTGGCGCTTCCTCTCTGATGGTCGTGCACGATCTGCACTGCCCTGAGCCCTGTTGGGTGGAATAGCTGACGTGGGGTTCCGGTTCTTTCCTTGGTTTTTTTTTGTTCTCCCTTCAGAACTGCAATCTCTCCTAACGCGACTATCACTATAACTGTAATGTACCTGATATCCTGAGGGTTTTCTTTTTTCTTCTTTTAGTTTTTTTCTTACTGATGAACGTCACCTGAACGTTGGAGCCCGCCCCAGTGAAGATGGTTGAGGGAAATCTCTTCCTACAGATGAACGATTAGTCTTCAATATGACCAGTCTTCTTATTGTTGAAAGATTAGTCTTCAATATGACCAGCTTTCTGATGTAAATGGTTTATATGGGGGAATTGGTTTTCGGCCCCTAACTCCCAACCTCGGGGGGGTTTTCCACGCACCTCCGAAAGTGATGGCCTTTCTTGAGGGGTCCTTCTTGCCAACTTGATACCAAAGGTGGAATCGGTATGTAGCCACCGCAACGGGACCCAAAAGTTGGTCTATGCTTAATTAATTGGTTATTGGATATTTCGTGTGTTCATATTCCAGAAGAAAAACATCCACCCACAATCGTACTATATATTAAATTTTTTTTTTCCAAATCGTTTCTCACAAAATCCCAGCACCAACTGCCTATCCATATTTTTCCTCCGAACTTTTTTTTTTCATCGCCTTCCCAATTTTCAAAAAATTTAGTTTTTCCAAGTGCTCATTTTTCCCAAAGTGGTTACCCAAGGTAGTTCTCGTAATGGGATAGGCCCGCCGTTACAGTACAACATCTTAGATTTCAAACGTAAGGTTCGTCGACATTTCCTCGGTCATCCCCCAGACCCCCTCTAACCTTTCCTATCCTTTTTTCTATTCTTCAAACCAAGCTTACATTTAGACATTGCTCCATGACGTGAACGACATGACGGACTGGTAGTACAAAGTGTGACTCCTAAGCTTGGTTTTTTCATATAAAAAAAAACTTTAAGGCATTCACGATCATCACAGTTCAACAGGAGCATTTCTTGCTAATGAAAGGAACAAAACAAGACTAATCCACTTGCACACCGAGAAAATGACAGCAGCAGGGATTTAAACTACTGTTGCTACAAGGGATGCTAATGAAACTATTGTGAGGTGCAGTTTGGATAAAGCTGCTGTACACCCAACGGTAGCAATAGTTGAGGAGGATGTGGACCTGATAGTTCTTCTCATTGGATTGGCACCACCATCTATCAACATGTACTGCATGAAGCCAAGCACGTGGAGACCGACTTGTTTTCGGTGCGACAACTTCAACAGCTTCCATTTGGCAAGACGATCCAACTGTTTAATTTTTCCAAAAAAATACTCCGCATCCCGTCTAGCCCTGTGACATGGTGAACCCGTATCCCGTGTAGCCCTTTGATACGGTTTCCATATCCCTGACAAGATGTCCATTCACCCGTGCACCCGTATATGGTGCGTTAATTCGCGAAACTTCGTTATTTTTAACAATCAAATTTTTTAAAAATAATTTACCTTTTTTCCCTTTCCATATCAATACTTATCCTAGCGAAAAAGTGTATAAAACGAGAGAATTTTATGTAGATTAATTTAATATCTTTTAATTTTATAGCTATAGGCCGTAGTTTTCGAGTAATTAACCTTTAGAGCGCCCCCCCACTCCGTTAGCTCCGCCCCCACCCCCAGATATTTTTAGTAAATATGTTGTTAAAGACACACCTTCCTCTAACTGTGCCAAAATTTGGGTAGGTGTGCATTTTTTCCTCTATTTTTCTTTCGTTGCCTGGACTATTATAGTAACTGGAGAATTCTCGGATTCAGAAAACTTTAATATCGATGATGGTTCTAGGGATGGGCTCTACTGCCACTTTTTACCAGGATAAAAGATCTTGGCTTAACTTTGTCCTTGCGGTGATAAAAGGCGTTTAATTACATGCCCAGAAGCAGGGCCGTAGCAACCCAGGGGCTAGGGGGGCTTAGCCCCCCCACGCGTTTTTCTCATACTTCATATACGTAGTTTATTTTTTTTAAACAATAACATTTAATCATTTTTTTTAAATAATTGCACTTTTGTGATTTTTTAGTGCATCGAATCTTAAAAGAACGGTGTTCTATCTAGTGTTGTTCTATCAGTCGACATGTAGTAATACGTTGAAGCCGCATGATTCGTGTCAAGGCCGAACACGATGATTCGCATACTGCCGTTCCGGGCGGGAAAGTTGTACACGCTTTCCATTCCCTGGCGCACCTTATACAGCTCTGTCAGTACCACAGTCTTGAATTTTTTAACCTTTGGCCTTTTCAAATCGTTCAATTTCTCATTCTTTGAACGAGTTTTCGTTTTTAGCTCAATTTCATTTAGCAATTCGATGCCCAACTCGGTCAAAGGCTGCAGCCTTTTCAAATCCATTTAATCTACTGTATCGATAGCTGTGAGATAGGTATCGTCTCTTACGAATTTTGTCATTTCGATTAACACAATGTTGATCGTTTCGTAAAATGCCGATTTCAGGCTGACGGACGATTCGTTTCGTTCTCGCAGAGTTTCTTCGACAACAGAATCCTTTAGCATTGTTGATTGGCGTCGATTTCGAATTGGGCGAGGGCGCCTTGAAGGAAGAGCCGATTCTGTAGGGCAACGGTGGGCAACCTCCTGCCCGCGGTCCATCTACGGCCCGCGAAAAGTTTCTATCCGGCCCGCGAGATCATTAGAAGAAATCATAAAAAAATATTTTTCGATGTGATTCGTCTAGTTTAAATTGAATATTAAGCGCACATAGCAACATGTATGTTCACGTACTAATGTTAAAACTTACATCCATTGGGGTAAGTTATACTATGCATCATTTCTTTTATTATCCCCATACACATACCGGTTTTATAGACAACAGTTTTCAGGGAAGCCTCAGAGTCAGAAAATTTGTCAGACTCACCCATCCATCACAATAACACAATTATAGCATCGTTCTCATCGAAAATGTGTCTCCAAGCCAAAAATCACCAAATTCTCAAATTTTCGATCCCCTCTATTTTCCAAAATATTGAAAAAAATAAAAAACCTCGAATACGTATCTCTTTTTTTTTGATGTAGAACGCGTAAAAATATTTCAGCCAAATCAAAAATGTGTCGGTCAGAAAGGTTTGTAAAAGAATGACCCATATACAATTTTGCAATTTCACTTCACCTAATTTCAAGCTGGAACTTTTTCTGCGCAAAAGAAGTAAGAAATGTCTCTCCAGTTCGTATTTACAAACTCACCTCGCCCCAGCTCAATTTGGATATTTTACTGCCGCAAAAGAAGTAAGAAAGAAGAAACCGTTGTCTCTCTACTAAAGGAAAAACCACAAAAGAAGAAAACGAGCTTCCCATTCTCTCTGGTTGTTTGAGTGAAAAAGCTGCGCTTTCAAACAACCAGAGCGAATGGGACACTCGTTTTCTTCTTTTATGGTTTTTACTCTAAGTATTTACAATCACACCTCGCCTCATCTATTTAGATACGCCAGTAGGACATTATTTTTGAACCGGGACATTTAAAAAAATTGAGGCCTCAGTACAATTTACCATATTGTAAGGGACAAATGTACTGCCTCGTGTAAGTCCGGCTCAACTCTATAAAATTTACAGGTTACAAAAAGGTGTCAATTGGCTACTACGGCCCGCGGAAAAAACGTAAAATTTATTCTGGCCCACGTTATAAAAAGGTTGCCCACCCTTGCTCTAGGGTGTAATTTCTTCAAAACTTTTGTTGCTTCAGAGTAGTATTTCTCGAAAATATTTTCTGTTCTAATTTTTTCGATCGTTTTATAAACGGCTCTAATGAGTGCCATCGAATTTTTGTATCCCATCGCTCGACCTTGCAATGCTTTTGTTACTGGTTCAATTGTTTGTGGCGACGGAAAAATTTTGCGTTAAGCACAGTAGACATTCATAATCAAAGATGATTTACAGCTAAATATCAAACCTGGTCAAAAAATTGGCCTTGATTATGACCAAATGAAATTGATCGCTCAGACAGTGAAAATACGGAATCATTAGCTTCAAATCAATCTTTGCACACCGCCATTACACAATCCTGGAATGCGCACTCTTTTTTCCCATATATTTTTTGCCATTTTCTTAGAATGATGACGCGATTTTGATAGTACACTAGAAGGCGGCGCTTTAAAAAAGCCAAAAAAAAGTGAGTTTTTTTATAATTCTCTGAAATTCTGAGAAAAAACTAAAATGAGTGCGCATCGAAGATTGTGTAGTGTGGATGGGCCATTAAGGATATCGTACGCAAAGCGGATGATGTGTGAGTGTGCATATTGTTGAGAGCTTGTACTTCATTCTATTCTAAATTATCTGTACTACCGACTGTACTGTCGAATGTCAAAATTTTTTAAAATAGACGTTACATTTAGTAAAATTTCTTTGCCCCACCACGCGAAACAGAGTAGCTACGGCACTGCAGAAGCCTATTTATGTTCCTTTCTTGTACTCTTATATTAAGGTAAAGCTCAGATTTTGCTCCTTTAGGAATACTCGAAGGTTGTTTTTGGCGGTATGTGCATCCTCCTCACGCTTCAGTCCCTCCAACAGTTCGTCCAGGTTTGGAGGATTTTTGAATATTTTTAGTATGGCATACGTGATGCCTTGGGCGATTTTCATTCCTCTCCAATATCCCTAGAGCCTCTTCGTTGATTAGGAAAAGGAATAAAATGTTGTTCTTCTGTGGTTCCTCTGAACTGAGTCTGGAGGCATTGGATGAGCTTTCTAGTTCCTAGCTTTACTTTTGCCAAGCAGATACGGGCCCTTGGTCTCCTCAGGATTTCTGCGGATTGGATGATATTAAAGCTATTATCTTCACATGCTTCGCATTAGCCTAGGAAACCCTTTGAGGCCGTGTCTTTGCATGTGGTCACCCTGCAGCCTCTGACCACATCCGAGGAGTCATAGTGGGCACTGAATCTCCTTTTCCTGAGAGGATATGTCAGGATAGGCTGGATTCTAAATTCACATAGATTTTGGGGTTATGCGTCCGCCAAAAACCACTCGTTCATCAAGGCCACTTGCAGACGATCTCTGACTGACCTGCTTCTCATTCATGCACTGAGAAAAAAACAAAAATTGAACCAAGTCCGCCAAGGAATTGGAGAAAATTCAGTTTCATCAAATGAATAACGCTTTACACCAATATTAAGTATACTAAAGCAAAAGAATGGTCTTTATTAAGTCAATTCCGCGGCGGAGTTCCCATTGAAAACTTTACGCAGTTGAACTTATTGCTTGTTCGTTTGAGGAAAAAAAGTTTCTTTTTTCAATTAATAAAATGTATTATTTGTTTAAACATTAGTCTGTAGCTGCCTCAATAATTTATGCATACTATCTAACTAAAAGATCATAAAAACTTGTCCCTTTCTTTATTATTGGCAATGCCCTGTCGCCGACTTATTACCTGTAGTCTTTGTTTGTGTCCAACTTTCTGTTTCAAAATGTTAGTTGATCCCTGCAAAGATCATGTAGACGCAGATTCGAGTGCAATTTCAGTGAAAGGAAAAATTAAACAGTGAAATCAGTGACAGAGTGGATTGTTGTTGTGAAGCAGGACGATTGATGTGTCTGCCTGTGTATAGAATTTGTGGAAACTATTTTTTACTTGTGTACAAAATTTTTTACATTTATCATGGCTGATGGGGAAATCAAATTATATTTAATTAAATGGGATTTCGAAGGACTTATTAATTCGTTTAAAGGTAGATATTTTTTTTTGTGAAAATACTATTAATAATTATATTTTAAACATAGATTTTTTTAAAGGACAATAAAAAGTGATGAAGATTCAGATGAAAATCCACCATCCAAGCTGATCTCCGTTCAAGAAAATCTACTAGTGCTAATAATAAAGGACAAAATTCACTATCAGGAAAGCTTGAAGGTCAAACAACTTAACGATTGACATATTTTAACAAAACTTTTATAACTTATATTTTTCTGTAAATAATTTGTTAAAGGAGATTTTAACATAAATAAGAAAATTTAAATGGTTATTTAATTATTAGGTACAACGTATTAATAAGGATTAATTTTCGCATTTTATAAATCTTATGTATTTTAATTAATTTATAATATTTCTAATAATCTAAGTTCAGAAATAAAAAAAAATGTTATCAATAAAATATTGTCTTCTACATATTATTTATTTTCCTAAAAAATTTATCATTTACATAAGTCTATTAAAAAATGCTTTTGTTGACTGTAGTAATTGTAAATTTCGATTCATCGAATCTCGTGCGAAATAGAATCTACCGAGATATATTGTTTGATGGTCAGCAAATTGGATCGACTCAAACATTTTTAACTTTTTTTTCAAAACTTTTTATATTTGCAAGAAATATTTTCAAAACTGATTAAAATATAAAAAAAATCAAATCAAATGCTCAGTGACGTCTCTTAATCATCTATTTCATTTCATGTAATTATGCGTATAACATAAAATCAACTAAACGGGCTTATGTTATTTAACGAATTCCTGCGGATCTCTCTCAACTTGCGGAATTGACAGCATTGCCTTGTCAACCACGCCAGGTAGTTGAGATAACCCCTATGCGGGTTTCGCCGTATCCAATTCCGTAGCGGAGTTGGGTTAAGCGAGAATGGTTTAAATGGACATCTCCTTTTTCTCAGTGTGGCGATCTTGCCAAACGGATGCATACGGCTTTCAGGTGTATTACCTACCGACCTCCGCTTCCTTGGATTCTAAATTACTTCTAAATTACTTAGTTGTGTCGTACGGCCAGCACCTCGACATAACAATTATAGGTACAATAACCATCACCTAAAGCCTTTAAGGTACTACTACCGGAAAAACGACCAAAAATAAGCACTTTTTTAATAATTTTTTTCTCAGCCGCTATGTTAGATATTATCAAGAAAATTTTTTTTATAACATTATTAGTCCTTAAAGGTTATAAAAAAATAGTATATTCTGTAACAAGTTTGGAATGATGCATATTCCGCACAAGTGGAAGTTTGGCACACGAGCCGAAGGCGAGGGTGGCGGTCCACGAGTGCGGAATATGCCATTCAAAACGTAAAGAAAAACGTACCTTCGGTAAACCTAATGTCAAAAATATAACGTATAAGGCACAGCAAGATATTTTAACGCTAAATAACATATTAGTAGGTAGTGTTCATTCATAACAATTTTGTAATTTAATAATTCGTTAATAGATGGCCACCGCAAAATTTATTAAAAAAATGCTATTATTTTCTGCAATTTAATAATTGAATAGTTTATTTAAGGCAAAAATATTCTAGCAGAACATCATTGATTGTTTATTTATTGAAACAATCCTTTTTTCTTTAATTAATAAATCTTTTTTTCTTTAATTAATAAATCTTTTTTTCTTTAATTAATAAATCATATTCTTGGATTACGAGGAACAGATGTCGCCAATAGTAGTCATTCCATAACAAGTGATGGAATGAATATTCCACACGGGTGTGGAATGCTGTTAATTCCGTAACTAAAAGTAATATCAGAATACCTGTATTCTAACAGAGGCGTAGAAAAAATGTTTTAGTTTATTTCTATTTTTTGCCAATAAGGTAGGGGGCGCTGAAGTCAAGAGCTCAAAAAAGAGATAGTCCGATGAGTGAGAGATAATCTCAGAATTGAGAAGTTTGCAATAAAAAATTCGAACGGGATTTTATCAAGGAAAGTTTCTTACCTTGTAATTTACCACAATTAGTTAAAAATTAAAAAAAAAAAAATGGTGAAAGTTTGAAAAAAAGTTTGACAAAATTGCATTTTTTTTTACCCTTTTTCACTTCCCAAATTTTTTTTTCTTAATTTTTTTTCTAAAATGTGGTTAATTACAAAAGGGTATACCTTAACAAACAAAACGCACCCAAGTTTATTAAAATCGGTTCAGTAGATCCTGAGGTTAATTCTCACTCAGCTGAAAAAATGCAATTTCAAGAAAAACGTGTTTAATGTTTTGGTTCGCTTTATCCCTACTAATATTAAAAACTCTGTCTGTTGGTCTGTTACGCTTTCGTGCCTAAACCGCTTAACCGATTTTGATTAAACTTGGTACAGAGATAGATTAGACCTTGGAGAAGGACATAGGCTACTTTTTCTCCCGAAAAAAGGTTTTAAGGGCTTGAAATAGGGTATGAAAGTTTGTATGGGAGTCCGTCATTATTGAGTAGAAAATTATTAATGCCACCCACCATTTGAAATCGATTAACTTCAAATTTTGCACACATGCGTAGTTTTCTTGACAATGCAATGTGACCATTTTGTACAAAAATAAAGATGGCGGTTTCAAGATGGGGGCCATTTTTGCATTTGTCTTCCTCGACCACCGCCATGGGTATCAAATGAAAGGGTATGACAGGTAGAATACAATTAGCGGTGTAGCTTCATTCCAAATTCAAAATGGCGGCCAACACAAAATGGCGGAATACAATAGACTAAAAAATAGAAAATTTAACCGATCGACTTCAAATTTTGCACATACCCATAGTTCGCCTGACAGTGCAATCTGACCGTTTAGTAAAAAATCAAGATGGCGGTTACAAAATGGAGGCTGTAGCATAAGGATTTTAACGGTTTTAGTTGCAAAACACTTGTTAGCTATAAACACTTGTTGGAACTTTTCCACTGTAGTTATTTGACATTTAAATTATTGTATAGTTTAAGGTTCCTTGTTTATTGGTTACCCTAGTAACCAACTAGTATAAATAGTTGTGCCTAGAGTACATTAATTCAGTTATAAACTAGAACTCACAGTGAGCACTAACTGGCACTCCAGGGTCCAACGGTATCACTGCGAGTTAGGTTATGCGTTTTGCGTTTTTCTTTAACTAAATAAACAATTTATAACGAGTTAAACCTTTTTTTAATAATAATTGATACAAGGCCGATTTTTGCAGTTGTGTTCACCGACCCACCCACATGGGTATAAAATGGAAGTACATGACAGGTAGAATACAATTAGTTGTGTGGCGTCATTCCAAATTCAAAATGGCGGATTACCTTTTTCTTCACAACCCTCTCAGTATGGGTATCAAATGAAAGGGTGTGACGAATATAATTCAGTAATCTATATAACGTCATTTTAAATCTAATATTGCGGACAACACAAAATGGCGGTTGATATATCTTATATTAATAAAAGAAAGTTCTGTATGTGTGCGCTATAGCTGGCGCACCAGTCATGGCAGAGCTTCGAAATTTTGCACGTATGTCCGTGGGGGTCTTCCATGATCAAAATTCAAAATGGCCGCCGAAAAATGACCGAAATTCCGGATTTCCGGTCAGCTGTATGTGGGTTGTTCAAGAGTTGGGAAATCTGAAAATCTTCACATCTTAGCTCCAAATGGAAGAACATCTTAGCTCCAAATGGAAGGCAATGAGTTTTCCGTTTGCTCTGGTTGTTTGAGTGAAAACGCTGCCCTTTCAAACAACTAGAGAGAATGGGACACACGTTGTCTTCTTTTATGGTTTTTACACTACGAAGGCGGTCGACTATAAAATGATATAACTTTTATGCTATTACGAATTTCTTTATAAAAATGAACTAAGCTATTCTTCATAGTATAAGGAATGAAAAATCGGTTTTTTTAAATTTTTCCCGGTAGTAGTACCCTACAGTGCTGTAACTTTTTTTCTATTACGAATTTCTTTATAAAAATTAAGTAGGTTATTCTTCATAGTATAAGGAATCGTAAAATGAAAAAAAAATCGATTTTTTGAAAAATTTTCCCGGTAGTTGTACCTTAAAAGAATCTTTTCAGGACTAATTTGTCTGAATTAATTAATCACTAACAAATTTCGAGACATCAAAGAGAATCAATTATTTTGTATGAACAGTTTATCGAAATAAGACTAATCACCAGGATGGATTCTTTTATGTCTTAATTCAAAAAGGAAAATCCTTGGCTTTTTATTAACTGATACTTTTGAAGTCTTCTCAATAAGTCATTATTAATTAATTGATACCGAAATTACTTTTTTTATTAGATGGCTCCATAAAAATTTGTTTCATATAAAATGAAAGATACTCGCTCTGCCTTAACAATGTGCACTAGACCATGTAAGCTAAGCTAATCACCTTGTTTTTTATGGTATCCTACCCAAAATCGAATCAAAGTTAAGTAAATTTACTATCTACTAACATAATCAAAGCATTGAGGACCACCAGGATTAGAACAATCTTCTCATCAATCTTCGATAAATTTAAATCCATTAAATCCTGCCAAAAACTACTACCGAAAATTTTCATTCAACTTCAAGTGACGTGCGCCAATTATTCTGGGTTATCCTCACAGGTTTCCGCCGGATTTACCTTAATGGTATCCAATTAGGAAAATCGGATATTATTTATTGTTGTGGTGGATTACGAAGCCGCCGTATTAATTACTGCCCGAATTATGCCTGGTGAGGCTTCAACTAATGAAAATTAGGACTTATTAGAGGAGGCTTTACTGTGAGCAACCTTGTTCGCTGCACCTGGGCTCTTCAGTGGAAGCCACCGGGTACTTAGTCGGTAATTTAAGGTGGAATTGGTTGGAGTTTAAGTAATGCTAAGTATACAAGCAAGTATGGCTTATATTTTGATGTAATTTATTTTTAGATGTACTTTAGGCTGGAATTGAAATTTATTATTGATTGCAGGTGAAAAAGGTTTGAATTTTTCGTAAAGTTGTTCTGGGTGCAGGTGAACTTCTCGCTTGTTTGTTTTTGCTCTTATTGCCGTAAATATTTGTGAAGGTGAGTTATGTAAATTGCAAGGGAAGCCAATTTTGAAAAACCAGCAACCACTTCTAAAAATCTTAGTGTTTCTGACATATTTAATTTTCTTTTTTACGAAAGGGTGGCTAACTAGAAAATAGTTTTCTGCTGAATAAACTTGAACCATGAAATTAAATTTTTCTTTGTGTGCAAAACTTAAAGGATATTATGGCCCCTATTCCCATAGCACTGTTGGCATTGTAATATTTGATGTTCTTAAGTGACCTACCTCCGGGCCCGCTGGGAGCGGGCGTGCAGAGTGTGCACCGCACGCGGGCGGCACTTTTAGTGGGGCGGCAAACACAACAATCTCGTCATAGAACTCATTTTCATCATTTGCACCTAGGTTTTTTTTATAATGCCATAACAATTCCATGTATTGATCTTCTTAAAAAAATAAACCGATAAACCGAAAACGTGTGCAAGTTCAAACCACTTAAGAAGGATCGATCTCTGAACATAGTATAGTATAAGGACAGAGAATGTAAAATGAAATTTCCAAGATAGAAGTCAAATTTATTCTGTAAATAAAAATTGATATTCTAATCTAATTATTATTTACAAAATTTTAAAGCATTTTGACGTCTAGTTATAGAGGATTATCCATTTTTATTTGCAATAAATTCCCACGTTTAATATCATTTTTACTCGACCTTTACTTGAATTTTGAATATTACTCGAGTTCAAAACGTCCAATGTTTTTTAAAAAATTTTATTGAATTTATGAGATATCAATAAATAACTTATTCAAATTTCAGATTTGTAATTTGGAATATGCTCCTTCAATCGATCTTCGTTACTCTCTAAAAATGAACCAGTGAAAATTTTACTGGTTCAACCAGTAAACAATAATTTCACTAGGAAACCAGTTAATTCCAGGTTGTTTACTGATTGAACCAGTGAAAAAATTTCCCTAAAAATGAATTAGTAAAAATTTCACTGGTTTAACAAGTGAATATGAATTTCTCTGATTAACCAGCGAAAAAATATATGTGACTCATATTCTAGGCAATTATCTTCATGGCTGTAAAGAGTTCCACTTGGCATACTCAATAAACCGGCTCTCGCTTGTTTACGGCGGACAAGCAGCATGTCGGTGCTTAGATGGGGCTCTCTTGAGAAAGCGACGCTCGCCAGTGAATTTCCACCAGTGGGTCAACCAGTGAATTTCCACTGGAAACCAGTTAATTCCAGGTTAATTCACTGGTTCGTTTTTAGAAAGTAAGATAATCTTAAAGAGAATTCCCCGTTGTTCCATGTAGAGGAAAAACCAACAAAGGAGAAAACGAGTTTCCTATTCGCTCTGGTTATTTGAAAGCGCAGCTTTTTCACTCATGCTGCGCGCTCCGTTTTCTTTTTAGTTAGTTTTTCCTCTAGCCGGGCGATAGTCCGACGTACAGTGTGCAGGGTAATCCTTGACAATAAATTTTTTGACTATAAAAGTTGTTTTTTAAGCACTCCTATAAGTAGCCAAACCAAAACACCTTCCATCAAGCTCAGAAAGAACAAGATAAGGGAGGGGGCGGCATTATCTGCTTTGCACGGGAGCGCTGAAGCGGCGGGCCTACCTACCTCTTGGTTTTTTTCTTACATCATGTTTTTTTGGCAATTTCATCAATCAATTAATTAATCGATTAAAAATTTAATCGATTAAGTTAATCGCGACAAAATTAATCGAGATTAAAATATTAATTCTAATCGCGATTAATTTAATGAATCGTTAATCGTCAATCACTTCACTTCACTTCCCATTTAAGTTTGGCTATTAGTCTTGCACAGAAGTTTTAGTAAGACAGAGGCATACTGCTACAAGTGGTATTAACAAAACAATACCCAAGATAAAATCAGAGTAGAATAATGAGACCACGTAACAATGACAGCATACTGTGTTGGCTCATTCACTCACACTGTGTGAGGACACACTATTCTAAATATGCTTATCTCTTACTTGAACGTATTGTTCTTTACGTAAACAAGGAAGGATCGTTAACTTCCGTGGGTTCTCGTCGATGTTGGATCTATACGTCTTTTTCATTTGCTTATTATTTCGTGCTTTTGGCCGTTAGTAAATTAAAAATATGTACATATGTCCTAATTACTATGCTGGTATTTTTATCATTTCAAGTAAAGTTAAAGTTACTACATTATAAAAATGGATATAGACGATGAAGCCACCGAACATAGCATTCTTAGTACTTCAAGTAGGCATGTCGATTTAAAATCGATAATCGAAAATCGATCTATTCGAGTGAAATAATCGATTTTTTAGATCGATCTCAAACACTGAATCGATTCAGTGAATCGATTCACAAACCCCTTCGAATCGGACCCGATTCACATTGGGCTCTTCTACACGTTGAAAACCAACCAACTTTTTCAATGGATTTTTCAGCCAACTTTTTGACAGCTATGTGGTTGTTTTTTTGGAATTCCCTTTTGCTAGGAGCATAAAAGAAAGGGAAATCACAGTAGGCAAAAGAGAATTTAGACAAAAAACAACAACATTCTGGAGTACAGTTGGTTATTAAACTTCGCTTGCGAGAAAGCCGATCCCATTTACCGCAAAAATGACAGGAGCGCCTTTTTGTAGGGAATAGCATTTCGTATTGGCTGATCAAAATTTTTTTTCGAAAAAACCAGTTTTTGAGTGATTTTTTTTGCCAAAAAGTGATATCTCCGGCGGCCATGTTTTTTTTTGTGATTCCGAAACTGTTTTCTTAAAAAGTCCCAAGGAAGTTGTGGACCAATTTTCAGCCATTTTGGAATTTTGTTTCCTTAAAATGGTAATTTCCCCGAACTAATAGCAATATCATAATCAATTCCTTACAGGATTGCTACATAAAAATATAAAAATGTATAAATGCGATTTTTATGAAACTGTTTCTAATTAGTTGTCCGTCGCTCAACAAAAATTGACTTACGATTGGATTAATCGAGAATCGATCCTTTAATGCTCGATTTAATGGAGAATCGATTTTAGTGCGTTCGATTCGAATTTTTTTTGGAATGAATCGACATGCCTAACTTCAAGTTCTAGTAGACAGAACGAAATTGGGAATCAAACAACATCTTCGACCCAAAATACTAGGAAAAATCTGGCAAGTGAATCTTGTTCGTCATCTTCTGTTTTATTTGACGGCACATTCTTCAAACTAGTTTCTGACAAATCATCTAACAATATTCTTGCTGCAATATGTATGAAGTGTTCATCATAAAAGAAAACAGTTACTGTCCATAACACTTCCCTTTAGCAAGATAAAAATTCCGAAATTTTGTAGTGTTGTTGATACGAACGAGAAACAATTAATCGTAATCTTGATTAGCGATTGGCGATTAGATTACATTAATCGCCAATCGGTGATTAACGATTGAAAATAATAATCTTTAATCGTTAATCGCGATTAACTTTTTAATCGTTAATTTTTAATCACTAATCGGATTAATGTTTTGCCAACACTGTCCCATAGTCACCTCACTTTTTTCTCACCTTACATTTTTTGTCACGTCACTTTTGAAGTGGTATTCTCATAGTCGAGTGACAGGGAAAAAGTTAATGAGATAAAATGTGACAAGACTAGGTGTGGTATTCTCAAAGTCATTCTTTGTAGCAAATGTCACTGAAAATTGTCATTTTTTATCACTTGGAATTTGTAAGTGACGCTACGATTTTTTTAAAATGGATAATGACAAAGGGTAAGAAATATGTTTTATTTTAATATTTTTGATGATTTAACATTATTCTTATATATATCCTAGAATTAAAATAACGAACAGGATATGTAAATAGAAATATATCATATAGAAATACCGTCACTTTTTCTACAACAGGTGACTACGAGAATATGAAAATTGGTTTGTCACATTTTTCAATGGGTGACGTGACTATGGGAATAGGGGCCTATTTAGATTTTATGGAGTTTTTTTAAAACAAAGCCAAGATATTTCAGTTCCTTGCATACTCTGTGCGATGTGGGTATTCCATGAGTAGTTTCGTATGTCTCGTAAGTCGAATATCATTGAACTTTATTATATCCGACAGAATCATCACGGGACATTGGCCCAAAGGAGACCACGCCGCCAATTATGGCATCCTATTCTACGTCTGTGGTCGTGCAGCGGGGAGACGAACGAGAGAGAGAGAAATACTTGTTCACTTCCTGAACAAAAGGCGGCACACACTAGGAAGTTACGTTTGGAAGACTTAAAAGAGATCTCCCGACTGGAGATCAGATCAATGAAAAGCTTTCTAATTCCACAGGAGAGGATGGCTTTAGGCTTCCGTCATACCCGACCAAACAACCACTGAACCCAAAGTAAAAGAGTTGTGGCAACAAAACGGTGCGCCAAGCGCTAATTGGAGGCACCTTTCACTTATTAACACTTGCAATTCAATATCTTTCACTAATAGCTCCTTTTTATAGTCTTTGATTCACTTTTATATTATCTACTACAATTTTTCGCTTTAGGTTACTTTAATCACTTAGAACACTTTCATGGCTTATTAAATCAAAACATACTGTTAACCCGATGACACTGTATTTATATACCCCAGCCCCTCCCTTTTTCCAAGTTGTAAATCTTTCCACCTTAATCTGGAGAGAGCCCTCTATTACTGGAACATTCGAGTCTTTTCTAGAAACTTCACAAAGCTTAACGTCTTCAATTATAATTCATTAAAACTCTAACTAACAGATGGCGCGATGTTAACTGACTGAATAAATCGCTACAAATTACAGTTCGTTCCAACTCTAATAGATGGCGAACAAATCACTATTAAACTTTGGAATATCAGGTTCTGTCCTTGAATAGATAAAATCATATCTCAACGGAAGAACACAGATTCCAAAGACCCCTTTCAAATGAAGTCGGTATTTTCCGGTATTCCTCAGAGAAGTCATCTTGGCTCTCTTCTATTCAGTATTTTCATCTCCGATCTCCGGCACGTCCGAGAAATTAGTGAATATCACGCATCTCTTTTACCTAGACGACCTCAAAATACAAAGTATTATTAAGCCCCTAACTGGCGTATCATTCAAACCTGCATTACAAGATTGGTGCACTACCATCAATAAATTAAGCAACCAAGCAATTGCCTTCTCTCAATTGGCGATCTAGATGTTGTCCTAGACAAAAAACTTAATTTCTATTTGGACTATGATAACATTTCTTCAAAGACAACACAGGCGCGGTTTCAGGGGGGGGGGTCACGGGGGTCATGACCCCACCCCCAAAAGCAGTACCGCGGCCAGACAATTGCAAGGCCCTGTGCAAAAATTCAGCGAGAGGCCCTAGAGAGTCCAAAAAAAATTTTCGCTCGCTTCGTTCGCGGATTCTCCTCAACAGAGGTCCATCCCCATGACAGAATTATGGCCCATATGGTGATTTGTGTGGCTCATACTCATTTGTGTGGTCCATTCGATGAAGTAAAAATGCAAATAATGAATTCAAATGATTTTTATTGCCAAAATAATTTTTCCCCAAACACGCGGGGCTCTGTGCAGTTGCACGCCCTGCACATATGCCAGATGACCTATATACAAGTCGCAAATAAGTATTTTAAATCTTTAAAACGGCGATATCTCATGAATGGCCATTCGTACGGGAAAATGTGTAAGATCTCTTTTTGTAGATAATCGCATAATCTACAAACTCTGCACATACTATTTTATGATAAAACTTACCGGTTAAGAGGTATTAGTCAAAAACCCTTTTTTCCCTAAAAATCACCCTTTTTTTAAATTTCAAAATCTCGGAAGAAGCTCGAGAAACGATTTGAAAAAAAGTAAGGGCACATTTCTTATGAGTCAAATATCAACTTTTCGTCAAAAAATTGGAAGTGCGAGACATCAACATAATAATTGGTTTAAAACGTGGCGTGGGCACGTTTTCGTAGGGACGTTTGTTTTTATTCCACCAGAAAATTCGGTTAGTTTTGTTCGTTTTGTTAATTTTGTTTTTGTTTTTTTAGGAGTAGACATTTTTTTCCGCCACTTTTAATTCCGTGATCCCCCCAAAACAAAATTCTAGATCCGCGTCTGATACAACAAACTCTTGGCTTTAGAAAGAAAAGAGCTAAAGAGTTGGACAATGTATGGGTTAAAAAAACACTTTTCTGTACTTTAGTACGCCCTATCCTGGAGCAGGCGCGGATCTAGAATTTTGTTTTGGTCACGGAATTAAAAGTGGCGAAAAAAAATGTCTACTCCTAAGGGCCTATTTAGACGGTTCGCTCCCAGGAGCATTCTTCACGAACTTTGTGGATGAAAGAGGTAGTGGGGTAGTGCCGCGGCTGGCATATGTACAGGATGTGCAACTGCACAGGGCTCCATGTTTTTGGGGCCCCGCTAGCGAAGAGAGCGAAAAAAATTTTCGCAATAAAAATCATTTGAATTCATTATCTGCATTTTTACTTCATTGAGAATGGACCACACAAATGAGTATGGGCCACAGAAATCAGCATATGGGCCATTATTCTGTCGGCCTGTAGTGGGGTTGATGAGAGGTACCACCCCACCTCTCCCTTCATCCACAAAGTTCGTAAGGAACGTTCCTGGGAGCGAAGCGTCTAAACAGGCTTTTTTAGGGACAAACACAAAATTAAAAAAACGAACAAAACTAACCGAATTTTCTCGTGGATTAAAAACAAACGTAGTCCGCTCAAATTAGTCAAAAAATCGCTATTTTTAGGAAATTTTTCCCACAACTATGAGACCGGTGGAAAAAGGGTTGTTTTTGAGAAATATGTGAATTTTAGAGTTTTTTCGCCTTTTTCTCTATTTTGTGGAGAACCTATGCATTTTGGTGAAAATATCAAAGTTGGAGATAACCTAAGGATTTGACTTTTACAATTTTTCCCAACTCCGCATATTTTCGCCGATGGAGGCCGTTTTCCGCCATTTTTTGATTTTGAGCCAAAATTATGCATTAGTATGAAAAATTAAATGAGATCAAAGTAATAGTTGTAGTTTTTCAACGGCCTTTCTTTGGCGCTTTGATTATCAACAGAGTCTGAAAAAATGCGCAAAACGAGCTCTACCGGCGAAACAATGCCGAATTCGAAAAAACAGTGAAGGCAAAATTTGCAGGAAATTTTATGCCTTATAACTTTGCTCTTTTGATATTTTGACCAAAATGCATGGTTTCTCTTAAAAATAGAGAAAAGGCGAAAAAACTATAAAATTCACATATTTCTCAAAAACAACCCTTTTTTCGAACTGCGGGTTGTGAAAATCATGCTTAGACAACCCATATCACTTGGCATCGGTCTCATAGCTGTGGGAAAATTTTCTTTAATTGTCCCTAATTTGAGCGGAGTAGGGCAGAAAACGTGCCCTAATGTGTTTTTGATGAAGACGCTCCCTTTCTTGTGAGTGCAGCTAACTTCAGAGTTTACAAATCAAAATATATAGAAAGAGTATAGATCAATCTGATGTTGACCTTGAAGGTTATTTTTTAAGGTCGTTGCTTTAATTTGCAAAAAAGTTGGGTCTGTTTTGGACGTTTGGTTATTTTTTGTTTTTGTTTTTTTAGTTGGATCAATTTTGTTTTTTAAACAGCGAACGCTTTTGGTTGGGGTCATGACCCCCGTGACCCCCCCCCCCCCCTTAAATCCGCGGTTGTCCTGGAGAATGCTGTACTATCTGGGATCTTATATTTATAGTAAGTAGAAACAGGATCGAATCAATTCACAAGAAATTTCTTATTTTTGCTATACGTGTGTTACCCTAGAGGTTTTTAACGGCAACTTTAAAATAATGGCAGTACTTCTGGCGAGTCGAGAACGAGTTGAATGTTTCTGCAGAAAGCGTATAAGTAAGACAGAGAGAGAGTACCGTCATTAGTAAAGCTGTGAAGTGGGTTGGAAGAGTTATTTATGAAAATTGACCCCTGTGGGACACCGACGAAGATGGTGTGGGGTTGGGATTTGACGCCATCCTATACTACTTTCAATGCAGTTATGTAGAGCCGAGTCAATCTCAATAGCTTGGAGTTTAGCTAACAGAGCAGAGTTTTAGTGGGGTCTGCGCCAATCAGTCAAGACTAATCATTTGGTTGTACATTTTCGAACAGGAGAACAGAAGATGGTATTACTATGTAGAAGACAATATGAAACAAATGTGGCAATGCGACAGCACTTCATGAATAAATAAATAAATAAATTTTGGTTGGTAGAATAGCGTTTGAATATGTGATTCGAAAGAGATAGACTCATAGTTCACTTAGCTCATGCCATCTGACATTTTCGGGGAGAGGCTCATCTTCGGTACAAATTTTCCCTAGCAACTACTTTTGGTTTGAATAATTTAAAAAGAATATAAAAAAACGAGAGTTTTAAAGACTTGACTTCAATCAAGTAATTGCCAACATAAATGAAATTAAAACATAAAACTAAATCCCAATAGATTTTTTCAAGAACACCATTCATTCTTATGGCAAAGCCACAATATCTTTCTATCGCTTAAGGGACTCGGTTCAAATCATCTGGGTCCTTTCTGCTGTTTATAGTGGAATAACATCAATCTGATCTGAAGTAAAATGAGAATTTCATATCACTAAGCACAAGTCCTCAGTCCTGTTTTTGCTTCCAGTTCAACATGCATTATCGTTACATCCAGTCGACTGGATTTGTCCTGAACATCAATTCACATCACGTCCTAGAGACGCTGCGGGGGCGGGCGTTTCCCATTTCGGTTGTATCGGTGCCTAGCTTAGAGTTTGGCATAGATTCATCGTATTCGACATTTTAGGTTTGTATATGCACAGGATAGCAAAATGTCTCTTTATGATTGTCGGAATGTTTTTCGTCCTCGACTTTGATGTTATGTGATTTCATGCAGTTCTGGCAAAGAATTTACCTGGTTTAATGGGAATAAATGGAATTGAAAAGTGTAATTTGAATAAATTTTCAATTTTATTGGAAGCAAAGAGAAATTTTAATAAATTTTGCTTATTTTTGTGTGTTGTTTGCTTAATCGAGTTAAAAATTTGTTTTGAAGATTCTGTTTTGTTGTTTCCGGACGTTTGCTTTAAATAAAAAATATTTAATATTTTATTCGTTTTAATATCTTTTTAATTCGATTGACTTCAGTGGTTAACAATGGAATAGTGGATTAACATATCAGGGAATGGTGCCTTGTAAAAAGATTTTTATGACGTTTGCTAACGGCTTAGCCGCTAGGGCGTTTTGATTTGTTCTTAGAGTTTTTCATATCAACCTGTATTTTTGTAACCCTATGATCTATTTTTATGAATAAGGTAGCAGTATACGCAGAATACTCCCGCCTATCTAAAATTGTAAAAAGTGGAGGTTTCGCCCTACCAATTTCCAGAGTTATGAGTTTTTCAACAAAAATTTCAACTCCAACTACCCTTTTCTCCAAAAAATAGTAGTTAACCAATATTTTTTTTTCCTAAATTGGAAAGCTTGGAATTTTTCTTATGAATAATATCCAAACAATTTTTGTTGTACGGCGTTTACTTTTAAAGATATTAGCAAATTTTGATGTTAAAATTGGCTTTATTTGGTATCTTTCCATATAAGCTTATGTAACATGTAATAGAAGAATGCTAGCCAGTATTTTTAATGGTAGACCATCAGGAAGAAAAAGAGTAGGGCGACCAAGAAATAGGTGCATGGAAGACGTGCTAGGAGATATAAGGAAATTTCGTATAACAAATTGGAGAGAGCTAGCAAGACGTAGAGACGACTGGAAGAGGAGACTTCGAGAGGCCCGAGTCCTGCAAGGACTGTAGCGCCATTCAAGTAGAAGAACATGTAATAAAAGACATTAAGAAGGCAATTAACACACCTTTTAATGACCTTAATAACCTTGGTCTCTATTGCCACAGACCGTTTTATTTTCCCACGCCCAAGTGCCGCATTACCTACTAACGTGGCATTATGCAGTTGGATTTGCCCGAAAACAACTTCATAACTTTAGATACACGAGTTTGTGGCATTAAAGCATAACCTATAAGAGTAGAGGAACCTGTTATATTCAGTCTAATTATTTTACAGCAGTTACTACGCAAGGTTTCACAACTGAATATTATTCTTGGAAAGATCTTTGCGGTAGGGTTTAATGTGAGCCAGAACAAGAATAGCTTAGGCATGCCAAAATGCCTTTCAGAACTGCGCTAGACTCAACCATGAGAAAAGTTTGAAAGGCGCCCAACTTTAAAATTTCTTCAGTCCGTTAAGCTGCAAACAAGAAACTCCCAATATGGAAGTTTTCTTCCAAAATAGTTATAGCGTGCTTTACGCATTCCAGAGCCGCCCCAGGCAAAATAGAGTCTTGCTACGTTGGGTTTCCGAGCACTGCGGTATCGAGGGCAATGAGGCTGCGGACAAGCTCGTTACGGAGATTCTATGACATCTCATGGTCCATCTCGAAGTCCATGATAGAGTACTAAGTTTCTTTCCTTTAAGGGCGTTAGCGTCATCACTTTAAACAGAGCAGACCTTGGCTGTTGGTGGAATATCTTATTGGCGGTACCACCTCCACAACCTAGGACTGTCTTAGGAGACAGAATGCCAAGTGGTGCCAATTCGTGGGAATTCTCCCTTTTCGTGGGAATTCTTACTGCTAAAAATTGGTAAAAGGCAAAAGGGAATAATTTTGCACTCCTGAAGAAAAACGTGGGAAAAGTTACAAGATCTAAATATTTAAAAAAATGTAAAACAAAACAACGAATTCTATCGTGAAACATCATTTTTTACCTTTTTAAATTTATGCCAAAAGTATAACTTTATCCGTAACACAGTTTGACGGTGATTAGACTGTTCGTTCCTACGTACGTTCCTCACGCTGATGTGGATTCCGGGCCGCGAAGGTCACATTGGTAATGAAATTGCCGACAGCCTGGCTAGTAGGGCAAACTAGCACCTATCGGTCCGGAACCTTTCTGCAGCTTAGCAAGCTGCCTCATAAGCCATCAAAAATTGGGTCGACCAGCTGTTTCTTCGTCAAGCTAAAAGATTCATCCAAATTGATCAAGCTAAAGCGGGCAAACTTTTAAATCTACGTAGGCTAAAAATAATAACAAGGCTCCTGACGGGCCACTGTTCGCTTAACTACCATCTAAACAAAATAGGACTGGTAGCAGATTATAGCTGTCGGTCCTGCGGGGCAGCTCCCGAAACTGAGGAGCACTTGCTGTGCAACTGTGAGGCTTCACCGAGGAAGAGATTGAGCCTCCTCTATCGCGATTTCCCTAGTCCCAAGAGATTTGGGACATGAACCCTAAATCAGTTTAAGGCTATATTAAAATAGATCAATAGACCAAATAAAATAGGTCGCAGTGCCCGCCAAGACGCCCCTCAACAACAAATAGAAATAGAAACTGCGCCAACTTCGAGCCGACTGCAAAGCACTATACACGAAAAATTTTTTCGAATAAACTGATATATTTGAATTTTTTCTTTCATTTGAACAATTGTTAAGTTTTAAAGTGTTTTTATTTAATTTTGTTTCCCTGTTACATAACTTTTCTTATGTGAATTGTTGCTGTTAATTTTCTTAGCTTTGTGAAATAAAAATAATTTTATTGTAAGGAAGTTTTTTGCTTTTCTACTTTTCAAAATTTCCAAATTTCTTCTCCATGGGAAAACCTAAGGGAATTTATATAAAAGCCTGTGGGAAAAACACCTTGGAATTCCTATTTTCGTGGGAATTATTGCCAAAAACACCTGGCAACACTTGCCAACTCTGCATGGAACCAAGGACGGATCGAGAAAAGTTTTTGATGTGAAACATCTTTGCGCGCGTTGAGAGTAATTCTTCATGGTCGGGAACATTTTTTGGGAACCCTTTATAGGAACGCTTCGTCCAATCCCATTTTCATTCCGGGAAACGGAAGATCTGTATTGAGGAAGACAGAATAAGATGGAGATATTAAAAAAAAATAGTAGCATCAAAGAAAAGTGTTTATATGCCGCGAGCCAGACATGACGAGCCAGACATAAGAAGAATGGAACAAATGGTTGAGTGCTTGCCTTACGACGTTGATATTCCAAGAAGTCGCGGGTTCAATTCTTGATCTCGGCATTTGAATTTTATTATTTATATTTCAAAGCTTTTATTTGAAATTATTTCAAAAAGATATAATAAAACAAGTGCCCTATTTTTGCATAAGAGTTTAAGTCAAGAAAACTGCTCTTATTATTTCTCGACGCCGGTACAGAAAATTTTGACAAGTGAATGCGAAGACATTTTTTCTTGACTAAAATTGACATTTGACATTTATGTGTAGGAAAATAATATCTGGCTGCGGGAAATGTTTTTTTAGAGTACTTCCGCACAATAAAAAGAAGGAATTTTCTCAGAAACGTATTTTAAAACAACACTTAAATAATGAATAATCGCTTAAACTGTCCTTTAATTATATTAAGCTCTATAAAAACTATAAAAAAAATAATGAAAACACTTCCCGCGGCCAAATCTATTTTCCGTCACACACGAAATGTCAATATCGGTCAAGAAAAAATTATCTTCCCAATTTTTTCTTTACGGGCATCAGAAAAAGGCTCCATCTACGTGTCAGAATAGTACTAGCACTTTTCTTGAGCGAACAGCGTACTGGGTACAGAAATATCTTGAGCAAAAATTCCTAGAGCATTTCTTGACTTAAGCGTTTTTTTACATAAAGTTTATATGGGGAAATTTTTCTTGACCGCCGTACTTAGGAACAGCATACTTAGCTTTATACGCTTTATATTATTGCTTCACCTGTATGTTGTATCTTATGTATTTTGTATTTTGTGAAAGCCCTGCATCTTACCCTTAATGCTAACTAATTTTTGTTCGTTTGAGTGAATTTATTTATATTATCGTGGCATTAAAGCAATTATGATCGCGGCGTTGATCAGACTGGGTATCCCCAAATAACTCGTGCATATAATGATAGATTTCCTAACAGGGAAGATGATGCACTGTGACTCCGATAATATACAGATCCCATGTAGAAGAGGACGCAAATCTAGCAGTAGCTGCAGATCTATTTGATCCACAACTCTCGGCAAATATGGGGGTCACAAGATGAGTAATACTATTCCCACAATGCACATTGGAGCGGGGGAATAAGACCGAGTCTGATGAGCATAAGCGTACCCAGCAGCCCATTGGAAGGTGCCCCCTTGCCCCGCCGGGCTGCGACAATTCTGTTGACTCTGAGATCAAGGACTAACGAAAGGTTTTGTCCGACGAAAGGTTTTGTTTTGAAATTTTGTTTCCGCGCTTAAAAAAACAAATGGGGTGCCAATAAAGGCTCACTTCACGACTGGCAGGGGCCGTTTCTACAGGAATCCTTTAATTTTGGACTCATCTGTAGGATAGTCCTTTTGCTAGTTTTTATTGCTCCTTTGTTACTTACTATTCATGTTGAATAGGAAATCAGAAAAATTTACCATCTTAGTTAGTTTGTTTGTACGACCACAGTTCACAAGTCTCACGTATTCCAAAATCATCTACAAACACAATAAGAAGCTTTCGAAATCATCATTACATGTCGCTTTGTCACGTGCAGGTTGTGTCCAAGGACTATGGCCTATTGCAAGTAGTAAATCGGTGAGTGTAAACCTTACGGCTATTTTACATCCCAAAGACCTCAAGAGCTGCGTTTCCACTTTGCGTTTGCGATGTAAAATGGCGGTTATTCTTACTAATTATTCAATTTAAGGAAAGATAAATATCGCCAAAGATGTTTCACATCTTTCGCGTGCACTGGGTACACGCGCTATTTTTTTTAGGGGGGCGATCTGAGAAATAAAAAATTTTAAGGGTATTTATTATTTGTAATGTTTATATGTCCATGAACTTGTGAATATTTATTTAAAAGAACACTGTTTGAATGTTTCTACTTCGGGATATGTCTAAGAAATAAAATGAAATCTGAGTGAAATGAAAAAGAGGTTGAGGCTGTAAATGCACACTTATTTATAATGTTTTGAAAAACCAATTTTATGCATGTTCGTGAATTACAAAATTTTACTACTAGGTAGGTAAACCTACGGACTCCTGTTGAAACTTCGTTACCATTGTGGCTTGCTGAAAAAGGGCGTGCGTATGAATTTGCTAAAAGCCTTACTACTACCTCTTCTAATGCATGGCCTTTCCGTCTTTCCATCTCTCCATTCTTCGTTAGTATAGGCTTGTACGACTGCTTCACGATATCCTACACAAGCGCAAACCTCCATACCTCAACCAGTTTGTGCAGCATTCGCAATCCCTCAGAAATAATAATTTAATAGTTCCGCGTTTTCGCACGTTAATTGGTCAGCGTTCTTTCTTTGTCTTCGCAGCTCAGCTTTGGAACTCTCTTCCTGCTGATTTACAGTGTATCGATTCAATGGGCATTTTCAAGAAGCGTCTTTTCGAATTTATTTCTACCAGGGCTAATTAGAGCATGAATATACAACTATTTATTAATATACAATTTTTTTTTATTTTTTCTATTTCTATTTATTGTATTATATTTCTATTTTATTTTTATTTTTCTTCTCTTTTTGCTTTTTGTTTTCTGTTCATACTTAGTTAGTTATTTTTAAGTTTTTTTTTATTTTTCGGTATTAAGTTTAACTTAAGTTTGTCCAATGTTGCTAATTAATGTACTATTTTTTAAGATTAATATCAATGTACATGTATTCGTAAATAAATAAACAAATACAAAAATAGGTATATTTCTCATAAAATTTTTTTTTCGCCCTAATCGCCCCCCCTGTGGATCCGCCCCTGCATGGAACGCGTCGAAACTTCCATACATGTTCTCTGTGAATGTCCTGCTCTGATCTGACCTAGAAAGAGAACGATTATCGGAGAGCTTCTAAAGGCTAGTCCACACTAGTAGACCATGTTGAGCGATTTGTATATAGACCGTCTGGAGACCGTACTTTGTCTCGTCTAGTGTCCACACTATGATTTGAATTGAGTCTACGTCCGCGTCACTTCATTATATGTTTCCACTCTCTGAGTCGATATCATCCAAATCGGTGCTGCCCTTTGACTCGTTGGCTGGTAGCAGGAATAGCAAAGAATCAAACGCAAACCACGTGGACTTTTTGGGAGAGGTCCCACTCTTCAGGCTATTTTTTTTGCGCCCGGTTGAAGGATTTTTTAGATTGTGGATTTTTCAATCCCAATTTTTTTTACGCGGTTTCTGTAATCAGAACTCGTAACATCCCAAAGACAACCAGACGCCGAATAATCTTCGATAAGTTGTAATTCTTTTTCATTTGACCACATTTAAAAAAACTTTAAACAATGTAAATAAAAACCGCCGAAGCACAAACTCGATAGACGATGTGTCTACCGTTGCACTTGGTCTCCCATTTCGATCGGGAGACAGTAGACCTGCGATTTTTGGTCTCGCAACAGACCCGTAGAAGGCAATTGGTCTATAGACATGTCTATGTAGACAACTCTAGACATGTCTCCGAGACCAAAAACGCGCAACGTGTCTACAAGTGTGTACTAGCCTTAAGCCTCGCTCAGGTCTGGTATTTCTAATTTTACGACCTTATTGTTTTCTTCCGGACGGCTGACGGTCTGTTCGTTAGTGGGGTATACATCGTAGGCCTAACTTTGCGGGGGTGCCCACCATATGTGTTGCACCGATAACTACAAAATAAAATAAGGATGCCAAAGTGTGTATCTTAGTGGATCGAAGTGTTTTACCGGAACCTGATCAAATTCGAAAAATGCAACATTTATCTCTCGACCATTTCATGGGAAGTTTTTATTTAATTCTAGTCAAATCGAATCTATCAATCTATCTTCAATTAGTCAATCTATCTTCAATTAGTCCGGGGAAATTAGCAAAAAAAACGCAGGAAAGGAGACAAAATTCTGAAATGGCTGAAAATTGGTCCACAGCTTCCTTGGGACTTTTTAAGAAAACAATTTCGGAATCACAAAAAAAAACATGGCCGCCGGAAATATAGCGGTTCTCCGGTGTTTCCCTTATATCTCAGTTTCTATAGGTGGTAAAACCCCGTACAAAGGCCCTAATTGTTGACAATGAAATTCTCTACAAATTTAATCCTTACAAAGATGTTGACCCGATTAACCCTTTCAAAGTTATTCAAGGTCAAAGTTCCCAAAAATCACTTTTCGGCCAAAAAATCACTAAAAATTGATTTTTGCAAAATGGGATGTCATTAGGGTAGGCAATAATCTTTTGTATAAATAGAACAAACAAATTTTCTCAAAAATCAGTTTCTGAGTCATTTTTTGACCAAAAACTGATTTTTTGAAACTTTCACCTTGAATAACTTCGAAAGGGTTAAGTTTTCAAAATATGACACAAGGCTTTTATGTAGGCAATAACGTTTCGTATTGACTGATCAAAAATTTTTTTCGAAAAAAACCACATTTTGAGGGATTTTTTGGCCTAAAAGTGATTTTTGATAACTTTGACCTTGTATAACTTTGAAAGGATTAATCGGGTCAACATATTTGTAAGAACTAAATTTGTAGAGAATTTCATTGTCAACAATTAGGGCCTTTGTACGGGGTTTTACGACCTGTAGAAACCGGGATATAAGGAAAACACCGGAAAACCGGTATATTTCCGGCGGCCATGATTGTTTTTTTGTGATTCCGAAATTGTTTTCTTAAAAAGTCCCAAGGAAGCTGTGGACCAATTTTCAACCATTTCCGAATTTTGTCTCCTTTAAATGCTAATTTCCCCGGACTATGATAATTTCGATAAACTAAGAAATTTCAATTAAGATTTTCGATTCCTTAGAACTCCAAGTAAATATCCTTACACGAAACCTATCAGTTTCAGAGGGGGTTAATTGGGTAATCACCCCCTTAGGATTTTCGTTCGCTTACTTACTTTTATTCTTAAAAATTACCAATATTTCAAATAAACAAGTTAAGTTATGGTGAATCTAGTCGGCGATCTATGACGGTGAATTTTTCCAAAACTGCTGGAGAGTCGTGGAAGGGACTTGAGACTCCCGGTAATATGGCACGCTATGGGTAATTCCACACGAGCGTACACACGACACGACAAGAGTCGGCCGCAAAGTGGTTTATGAAGAAGAGGGTGAGAGAGGACGATGGGGAGCTCACACAAATTTGAACGATATTTCCAGCAGATTTTTGATCTGTGTTTGCTTGACAATCTGACCATTTTGTAAAAAAATCAAGATAGCGGTTCCAAAATGGCGCCCGATTTTTGCATTTGTGTTCCCCGAGGCAGACATGGGTATCAAATAAAAAGGCATGACAGGTAGAATACAATTAGCGGTGTGGCGTCATTCGAAATTCAAAATGGCGACCAAAACAAAATGGCGGACTACATAATAATAGGCCAAAAAGGTGAAAATATAACCGTCAACTTTAAATTTTGCCCATACGCATAGTTCGCTTGACAATGCAATCCGACCATTTGTAAAAAAATCAAGATGGCGGCTCCAAAACGGTGCCCGATTTTTGGAATTGTGTTCCCCGACCCATCGACATGGGCATCAAATAGAAGGACATGACAGATAGAATAAAATTAGTTGTGCGGCGTCATTCCAATTTCAAAATGGCGGATTACCTTTTTCTTCACAACCCCCTCAGTATGGGTATCAAATGAAAGGGTATGACGATTATAATACCAAATGGCGAAAGACATATAATAGACTAAAAAGTAAAAAACAAAATTTATGTAATATATTTTATCAAATCAATATAAATAAATATACGGGCTCATTTACTTCCTTTGCCTATTGTATATAATTTAAGACAAGCGTTTTTCAGGAGTTAACTCCAGTCACGCCGCGTCGGAGCTGACACAAACTTTTATTTCTTTTTTGATGTTGATTGTTTTGTATTTATGGAATAAAAAAAATATTTAAGTTTTTTCCTTTCTTATAATTACCCCCCTAAGCCAGTTGGCTGGAAACGCCCCTGAAACCTATTTTCCAATATTAAAATTTGTTCAAACTTTTCCTAATTAGAAAGAGCCTTTCTGTATTTTGCTGTTGCAACTTTCTTTAACAAAACAAAGATTTATGAACGAATATTACAATCACGAGTTCAATTTCGAAATACGTTAACGATCAGAAACTTTAAATTAAAATTCTGCTTCTACAACACTCGTCCTTAACTGCTAAAAGCCTCCTGCCATCAAAGAAGTTCCCGTCAAGTTACGTCAAGGAAATTCTTTTTTCACCCAAAAAAAAAAACAATTTTTTTCTTTTTTCTAATCAAATCCGGACGTGCTATGAAAGAAATATCCGCAACAGGTGAGAATACACAAAAGCAAAAAAAAAAAATATAAAATATAAGGAAGGACACTTTATCTTTAGTTCAGGACATCTGCACACCTTTTCTTCACTCGGGCGAAGCCAGGGGATGCGTGCCGGTATCCTTTTTAAAATTATTAAAATTAAAGATTTGACTTTTTTCTTCCTTGCTTAATGAGGGAGGACCTTTGTTTCGTTGTTTAATTATTTTTTCTCTCCTCAACTTTTGAATTCCCACTTTGGCTCGGAGCCCAGAAAAGGCGGTCGAACAAGAAATAAATCGATAAGGATTATTCCTTGCAGAAGTGGAGAATGGATACACTTTTTTCAAAAGCAAAGGAATTGTGATTTTCCCTGGGGGGTGATATTGTAAAAAAAAACACTTAATAGGGTGAATAATTATTTCTTCGTTATTGCATTAATTTTGATTCAATTTATAATGAGTTTTTGTATAATTCGAGTATTTTGTGGGAATTTATTCAAATTTGGACATTTTTTTGGTTATTTGTAGCTAAGTCCCCTTAAGGAGGGATTGATGTTTTTATCATGTTAAACCAAGATTCATGCTTTCTTTTAAATCAATTTATTTAATGTTTTGGTAATTTTGTGGACAGGTAAATTGCTTTTAATGTAAATTTTATAGATAGGAAACAAGTTATGCTCTAAGCTGTTAGCAACAATTTTTTATTTTCACTTTATTAAGTACAAAATTGATTTAGTTGTGCTTAACATCTCTAATGCCTTGTAAGAGACACATTTCCCAATTCAATTTTGAACAACCATTTTTTGATCCATGTCCAATCGACATTTTTATTCAAAGAAATATGTCAACTCTCATCTGATCAATACTCAGCCGGAATGAAATCACTGAAACCATCCTTTTTTTACGTGTTTGGGGGCTGCTGTGTCCCACCCACCAACGGTGCGCCAGCTGACGTTCACGATGTTTTATAGTACATCTGAATTGAGCGTTCCACGAAGTTTCAGCCGAAATTAAATGACTGACAAAAATATGTCACTGGCTCCCGGACAATAAGTCATGACCCAGTTCTCACTCCCAAGTGCCCATTTACCTACTTCTGTACGGAGAATGTCGACAGAATGTCTGTGCGCTTTTCCAGCGGCTTAGCAGCGGATTTTCTTTGTTTACTGTCGTAACATCTTACTTTTGCCCTGTGTCTCCCTTTTTTCAAAACTATAATTTCATATATTCTTCAAGAAATTGAGTAAACTCCAAGATATTAGTATCGAGGATTTTTTGCTTGCCCTTCAATCAAGGTAGTATTAGACTGCGCGGAATCTAAACTCCACACAAATCTTATAGTATTTCCCAAGGGCCAACTCTATCACCGGCTCTTTTCATAATTGCACAGTATCTCCATTGAAGGTACTTTGAGTTACTCTTAACCCTTCGATAATACCAGACAAGCATGTGCATTGTGCATGCCTGGATTAGAGATAATGAAGTAATTCTTGATTGTGGCTACCAGAATCATGTTGAATTCAATGTCTTCCGACCTCCTGCAACATCTAAGACTTCCAACTTGGTGAGCTTTTCAGAGCGTTTCAGATTTTATATGTGAAGGCTGGGCCTTAGCCGCTTTGGCTTTTGGTTTTGCGACATCACAAAGCATTGGTTTATTTTATATGTCAAAGCAAAGCAGCAAAGCATACATTAGGATTGCTCCTCACATCTTTCCACCATTCTTCACACATTCTGGGACCTCATCATCTTATCCAGGATATTCTCCGGAGTTAGCTGTACCTCGGTGGTACCCGACAGTCCTGTACTTCGCAAAGCTCGGGCATTTAAAGAGCGGATGCTCCGCCTCTTCTTTATCGTCCGGGTATTCTGAGCAGAACGGTGAATCGTCATATGCCCTATAACCTCAGAAACTGCGTGAGCTAGCAACTCACTTTCCTATCTGACAGGGAAATGTTAACGACAGCGATAAAATCTCGTAGCACCAAATCTAAATTAGTTTGGGAATTCCAACAATCTCTTTATAAGCTTGGTATTTGGCGAAGGACCCAATCTGCAGTCTGTCCCTCGAGGAGAACAAGTTTGGCCTTCATATCTCTTTCACTGCCTTGTGATAGCGAGGACCATCTTTCGTTCTATGCAGCGCACATCTTTGATCACAAAAGTCTAATTGACAAATCTTTAGCTAGACTGCTGAATCTCTTGAAACGGCCTAGCTTACAAATCTCAGGTATAGGTCCTACTTATATGGTACAATAGGTCTTCGTCACGGCCACAGTATTTCTTGGACCCCTTAACCTCACTAAAAGGAGAATAATGAAAACTCATTGAGGAGGTCTTAAGATTTAAACATATTTATGACTGTTAGGCTGGGGACGCTGCTAGTTGCTTAGTTGAGGCGTATTTAGCATTACCACTAATTTTGCGGTTTGGTTATTAGTCATCGCTCCTGTAATCTCTAGGAAGATTATTTCGCATATCTTTTAGATCTTATTGTCTGGCTACAAGCTAAAACCGTGTACGTGTGGACCGTGGTGGTAATAATACATGAAAGAGGTACGCTTGATCTACGTCAGGAAGTCGTGTGGAATGATAAAAAAAGAGCGTCTGAAAAATGTCTGCAAAAATCTCAGCATCTTGTTATTTGGTGTTATTTGGAATTATGTGTTGTTGAAATGGTGTTATTTTAGTGTTTCGACGTTGTTTTGAAATAACTGGGTGTTGGTTTAGAACAACGGTGGGCAACCTCCGGCCCGCGGGCCATCTACGGCCCGCGAAAAGTTTCTATCCGGCCCGCGAGATATTTAGAAGAAATAATAAAAAAGTATTTTTCAGTAGATAACCTATGAGAGTTCTGGCGCAAAATCCCATAAGGTTTATACAGGGGGTCTAAATTCACATTTTCCGCCATCTTGGATTTTCTTTGCTGTGCCAATTGGTTGTGACGTCACAAACAGTAGTGCAATGATGATGATGACGTCATCACGGTTGTTGTTGTATGGCTGAATGGGTACGGGGTACGGGTACTGTGTACGGGTGCGGAGTACGGGTGCGGGGTACGAGGTACGGGTACGGATACGGAGTACAGGTGTGGGGCCAGACGCCACATGATAAGACGTCACCTGTCGCGAGAATTTGATAATGCTGCAAGTGTTGCGAATTAAATTATGATGACGTCATCGGTTGTTGTAATGGTACGGAGTAAATGGGTTTTGTCGGCCGGTTAGCCCGACGCCACGTGATAAGACGTCACCTGCCGCGAGAATTTGTTAATGCTGCAAGTGTTGCAAAATTAAAAAGTCAAAGTTGTGCTGCTTGGGCTTTGCTGGGATTTGAACCTGGGGCATCGGTAGATTAAGAGACCTGTATCGCAGCCTCGAGGCTATCGAGGCTTCTGTGGGTTCTTATTCAATTTGTGTATACAAGCGCTGGGCAATCTAAAAATAGAATTTTTATTTTCCTTCGACCATGCTGCCCGTGGTTCTGATAAAAATTTTACCTAGCCGAATGTCTTAACAGATAAACAACAACAAGACTCGGTCCAGCCTCAACATCTGTTTTCGTTCTTTACAACAACAACAACAGCAAAAGCTTTTTTCATACAAACAACTCAGGCCTTCGCAAATGACTGGTGATTAATTTGGGTCTGCTGATAAGAACAGTGTTTGAAAAATAATACATACCTTGGTGTCGCTGAGGCCTTTTTGTTTTGTTTGTATGATAAATTTATGCACAAGGTTTATGCAATTGCAGCATATGCATTATAAATATAGAATTATTAGATTGATAAATTATCAAGTTTCAAATAAATTCCTATTGCATAACAACAACAAGATTCCCAATTTCGTCAGACTTATGACGTAATTATTCTGTGCGGAACGTACTGGATAAATCATATTTTTAAATACGTATTAAAATTGAACACTTTAAACACATATTAGACCCAATGCACGAATTTTAATTGCGGATTATGTTTTTAAAATATCCAAAGACAATTTTGATCTGGCGCAACCTTCAAATGGATTCCTTATCTAATATACATTAGACATATGTATGTAGGTGCAAATTCGAAAGTCTTCCATGCCGCGAAAGTTTATTGAGATAAACAAAGGGAAGTTTGCTCCATATATTGAAATTGATATGCAGCGAATTTAGTGGGCCAGTTTCCTAAAAATAAACATAGACAAAAATTTTGATCAGGTGCAAGTTTTTTGAAACCGGCAAGGCCGTTCCTTATCTAATATATTAAATATATGCAACATTATTTCATCATTTGTCGTTATTCTGATTTTTGTTTAGTTAACTGATATTGCACAATAACGTATGAGGAGTATGAATGAACTTTTATGATGTTTCAATATTTGTCGGTTTTCCTTAAAATCACGTCTGTGGGTGTATATATCATTTGCAATTGTTTAATAATTGTTTAGGTCTTCTTCTTCTTCACAGTGATATAAAATTGAAACATGATTGAAGTTGTCACGGGGTGGTGGGTTGGCAAAATATTTGCTGTTACTTTGAGCTTATTCTCAATTTTTATGTGAGGACCACAAAAACAATTGTAAAGAATACAAAGAGGGTTCAATTAGCAAGTAGGAAGAATATCATAAATAGTATTTTAAAGAAAATAAAAGAATATTTGTAATGTTTTAAAAAATCTGTTTTATTTAAAAACCACTTATTATAATAAATTTTTCAAAGCACATCGACTTTTTGGAGTATTATAAGCTAATCCATTTTGTTGTTGTTGTTAGATTCAGGCATCCGTCCTCTTCTACATATTTATTAATGCTCTTCATCAAGTATGTTCACTGAGCTGTCTGATTTAATACTGGGCTGGTTGATTTTGATTGTTTATTCAATAATCCCATGCTCTCGTAACTCCTCAATAATTGACACTATTTCATTAGTATGACTATCATTTCCGGCTTGTTGTGATCCTACCAATATGCGGAGCCGATCAACTAGTTCATTGGGGTCATCCCAATAGATGTAATCAATATTGTCGTTTAGAATTCGCATTATACCCTTACCGGTATGCGGAGTGCGAATCAACTTTTTTATTATCTTTTTATATTTATAGCTTTTTGTTCCTTTTACTTGCTGGTTTTCCTTAAAATCACGTTTGTGGGCGCATGTGTCGTTTAGGATTGTTCGATAATTGTCCAAGTCTTGTTTTGAGTAACCCTTGGGACGTTTCATAAAAATTAATGCAGCTAAGCCTTCAGTTATCTTATATTGCTTGCCGTTTATAAGAAAGATTTCTTTATCAACTTTTAATCTCGAATTACCAATATTCCATGCATTGTTATAATAGTACACTCCATAAGTTTTATCAAGTTCTGTACTGTCATTTTCAAGTAGTTCTTTATATTTGCTTAGTATCTGGTCTGGAGACTCTAATATCGGCGAATTATATTCTCTCAATGTTGATGGATGTATAGGTGTGGCAAATTCATCATCATCAGCTTCTCCATCATCATCATCTCTCAATAGAGAATAATCCCTAAGAGGGGTGCTAGTTGGTTCCAGCTTTAAATATTTACGAGCAGGTGGTGTATATGTTTCATCATTCTGAGGTATTTCATCTTCTATCTCTTCTTCTTTTGGCTCAACTTTGACTGCATCTTTTGATTCCAATTTTGCATCTGTTACTAATTGTTTAAGAGGTTTTGTGATTGGTTTAAAGGTTTCCTCCAGATATGTTGCTTGTTGAAGTCTTCCAGCTTTTAAAGCTTTATATTTCTTTCTAATTGAATTTTTGATTTTTACAATGTTCTCAAGCAATTGAATATCCTTTTCATAGCCCATTTTAGCCAAAGGTCCCTTTAACTGATTTATTAACGGTCTGTTCACTGAGCTGTTTGATTTGGTACTGAGCTGTTTGATTTCGCTACAAGTTCATTTATTCAATAATCTCATGCTCTCGTAACTGTTTAAGTATCCAAAATATTTCTTTTCCTTCTCTAGTTGGCGCTAAGCATCTCAATCGATCAACTAGCTCATTGGGGTCGTATAAGTTTGAATTTTCATCATCATCATCATAATCTTCATCTTCAATGTTTAACTGGGGGTGTTTGTAGCGGTACAGACGAAAGTTGTCAGTATATTTATTTGAATCTTCAACCATCTTGACTCGTTTTCCTGTGACTTCGTTAATTGATTCTAAATCCGAACTTTGCAAATTTTCATCATCATTTTCTTCAGAAGTATACGATTGTGACTCATCATCTTGGGTTTTACAAGGGTATTGACAAATTTTACCATAGTTTTCACTATTTTTATTTACATCTTCAACAAACTTTGCTCGTTTTGTAAATGGCTCTAAATCTGAGCTCTGATCTGTTCCAAGAAACGAATTTTTGTTATTATATAGTTCCGCATGATTCTTTTCATATTTATCCATCTGCACCCCCCTAGAGAAAATATTACTAGAACTGTTCTCGCTGTTACCATGTTCGGAAACTGTTTTTGGTGTTTGAATTTGTAAATATTCCCGACCTTTTCTTATTTTCAACATTTTATTTCTAATGTTTTCTGTGGGACTATGTCTATTATCATCCTCATACTCCATAGCATTATAGATATCTTCATCAGTATGAATTAGTGATCTGAGGAGCGTCGGAACAAAAACCGATAAATCACATTTAAGTTTTTTTTGGGAAATTGAAAAAATCTGTGCAAGTATATGGCTTTATAATTTAGAGGTGAACGAAGTTTACCAATTTATTGGTGTTGATAACACAGTGTGGAAACCTAAATACCACATTCCTGTGTGCGGTACCTGTTGAGATATTATAAAAAACAAAATGGATTTATCGGTTTTTAATCAGACTAATTTGATATATCATTGGATATAATTGGATACCCTTGGCCCAATCTACACTAGTATTCCTTCAGCAGCAGCAGAAACGGTTTTTTATGAGAGAGGTATAGAAAGAGCATAAGAGGTTAGTGTAGTAACATGTTCACCAGAAAAATTCGGCCTAAAAACTTAACCCATACACAATGTGCTTCTGCTTACTCTTATTACTCGTGGATACCAAATATAATTATCGAAACGCACGTAGATATCTCCGCGTAAAGACAAGAACGTTACCCGCGATGAAAGAATACCAGTATAGACCTAGATTAAGTTGTAAAACCGGTTCTGCTGCTGCTGAAGGAATACTAGTGTTGATACCCTCAATGGATTTATCGGTTTATGTTCAGGTCAGTGATTTTGGGAAGGTTTTTGAAGCAGATTTAGCCGTTTCTGAACAGGTTCGATGAACGATGGTTATGAATATGTACGAAAACAACCAATTGCCATCATAAAAAAAAATAATGTCAAAATGGGATTTATCGGTTTTTGTTCTGGCGCTCCTCATCTATCATTATCTTCATATTCTCTGCTTCTGGATGCATGCGTTGATCCTTTTTTATGCCTAGCAAGACTCTCTCGACGAGTGAATGTCTTGTTACATTCCGTGCACTCAAACATAGTGATCACAAGTTACTGCACTATATCGAGCGAGGTAAGTACTTATATACTGGCGTCGGTGCACCGGTGTTGGTGTGACGCCAGCGTTGGCGCACCGGTGTTGGTGTTTGGTGCACCGGTGGGTGCACCGGTGTTGGTGCACCAACATTGGTGCACCGGTGCACCGGTGTTGGTGTTTGGTGCACCGGTGGGTGCACCGATGTTGGTGCACCAACATTGGTGCACCGGTGCACCGGTGTTGGTGTGACGCAAATATTGGTGCACCGGTGTTGGTGTTGGTGCACCGGTGTTGGTGTGACGCCAGCGTTGGCGCACCGGTGTTGGTGTTTGGTGCACCGGTGGGTGCACCGGTGTTGGTGCACCAACATTGGTGCACCGGTGCACCGGTGTTGGTGTTTGGTGCACCGGTGGGTGCACCGGTGTAGGTGCACCAACATTGGTGCACCGGTGCACCGGTGTTGGTGCACCAAACACCAACACCGGTGCGCCAACGCTGGCGTCACACCAACACCGGTGCACCAACACCGGTGCACCAACACCAACACTGGTGCACCGGTGCACCAACACCAACACTGGTGCACCAATATTTGCGTCACACCAACACCGGTGCACCGGTGCACCGGTGCACCAATGTTGGTGCACCAACATCGGTGTACCCACCGGTGCACCAAACACCAACACCGGTGCACCGGTGCACCAATGTTGGTGCACCAACACCGGTGCACCCACCGGTGCACCAAACACCAACACCGGTGCACCGGTGCACCAATGTTGGTGCACCAACACCGGTGCACCCACCGGTGCACCAAACACCAACACCGGTGCGCCAACGCTGGCGTCACACCAACACCGGTGCACCAACACCAACACCGGTGCACCAATATTTGCGTCACACCAACACCGGTGCACCGGTGCACCAATGTTGGTGCACCAACATCGGTGCACCCACCGGTGCACCAAACACCAACACCGGTGCACCGGTGCACCAATGTTGGTGCACCAACACCGGTGCACCCACCGGTGCACCAAACACCAACACCGGTGCGCCAACGCTGGCGTCACACCAACACCGGTGCACCGACGCCAGTATATAAGTACTTACCTCGCTCGATATAGTGCAGTAACTTGTGATCACTATGTTTGAGTGCACGGAATGTAACAAGACATTCACTCGTCGAGAGAGTCTTGCTAGGCATAAAAAAGGATCAACGCATGCATCCAGAAGCAGAGAATATGAAGATAATGATAGATGAGGAGCGCCAGAACAAAAACCGATAAATCCCATTTTGACATTATTTTTTTTTATGATGGCAATTGGTTGTTTTCGTACATATTCATAACCATCGTTCATCGAACCTGTTCAGAAACGGCTAAATCTGCTTCAAAAACCTTCCCAAAATCACTGACCTGAACATAAACCGATAAATCCATTGAGGGTATCAACACTAGTATTCCTTCAGCAGCAGCAGAACCGGTTTTACAACTTAATCTAGGTCTATACTGGTATTCTTTCATCGCGGGTAACGTTCTTGTCTTTACGCGGAGATATCTACGTGCGTTTCGATAATTATATTTGGTATCCACGAGTAATAAGAGTAAGCAGAAGCACATTGTGTATGGGTTAAGTTTTTAGGCCGAATTTTTCTGGTGAACATGTTACTACACTAACCTCTTATGCTCTTTCTATACCTCTCTCATAAAAAACCGTTTCTGCTGCTGCTGAAGGAATACTAGTGTAGATTGGGCCAAGGGTATCCAATTATATCCAATGATATATCAAATTAGTCTGATTAAAAACCGATAAATCCATTTTGTTTTTTATAATATCTCAACAGGTACCGCACACAGGAATGTGGTATTTAGGTTTCCACACTGTGTTATCAACACCAATAAATTGGTAAACTTCGTTCACCTCTAAATTATAAAGCCATATACTTGCACAGATTTTTTCAATTTCCCAAAAAAAACTTAAATGTGATTTATCGGTTTTTGTTCCGACGCTCCTCAGATCACTAATTCATACTGATGAAGATATCTATAATGCTATGGAGTATGAGGATGATAATAGACATAGTCCCACAGAAAACATTAGAAATAAAATGTTGAAAATAAGAAAAGGTCGGGAATATTTACAAATTCAAACACCAAAAACAGTTTCCGAACATGGTAACAGCGAGAACAGTTCTAGTAATATTTTCTCTAGGGGGGTGCAGATGGATAAATATGAAAAGAATCATGCGGAACTATATAATAACAAAAATTCGTTTCTTGGAACAGATCAGAGCTCAGATTTAGAGCCATTTACAAAACGAGCAAAGTTTGTTGAAGATGTAAATAAAAATAGTGAAAACTATGGTAAAATTTGTCAATACCCTTGTAAAACCCAAGATGATGAGTCACAATCGTATACTTCTGAAGAAAATGATGATGAAAATTTGCAAAGTTCGGATTTAGAATCAATTAACGAAGTCACAGGAAAACGAGTCAAGATGGTTGAAGATTCAAATAAATATACTGACAACTTTCGTCTGTACCGCTACAAACACCCCCAGTTAAACATTGAAGATGAAGATTATGATGATGATGATGAAAATTCAAACTTATACGACCCCAATGAGCTAGTTGATCGATTGAGATGCTTAGCGCCAACTAGAGAAGGAAAAGAAATATTTTGGATACTTAAACAGTTACGAGAGCATGAGATTATTGAATAAATGAACTTGTAGCGAAATCAAACAGCTCAGTACCAAATCAAACAGCTCAGTGAACAGACCGTTAATAAATCAGTTAAAGGGACCTTTGGCTAAAATGGGCTATGAAAAGGATATTCAATTGCTTGAGAACATTGTAAAAATCAAAAATTCAATTAGAAAGAAATATAAAGCTTTAAAAGCTGGAAGACTTCAACAAGCAACATATCTGGAGGAAACCTTTAAACCAATCACAAAACCTCTTAAACAATTAGTAACAGATGCAAAATTGGAATCAAAAGATGCAGTCAAAGTTGAGCCAAAAGAAGAAGAGATAGAAGATGAAATACCTCAGAATGATGAAACATATACACCACCTGCTCGTAAATATTTAAAGCTGGAACCAACTAGCACCCCTCTTAGGGATTATTCTCTATTGAGAGATGATGATGATGGAGAAGCTGATGATGATGAATTTGCCACACCTATACATCCATCAACATTGAGAGAATATAATTCGCCGATATTAGAGTCTCCAGACCAGATACTAAGCAAATATAAAGAACTACTTGAAAATGACAGTACAGAACTTGATAAAACTTATGGAGTGTACTATTATAACAATGCATGGAATATTGGTAATTCGAGATTAAAAGTTGATAAAGAAATCTTTCTTATAAACGGCAAGCAATATAAGATAACTGAAGGCTTAGCTGCATTAATTTTTATGAAACGTCCCAAGGGTTACTCAAAACAAGACTTGGACAATTATCGAACAATCCTAAACGACACATGCGCCCACAAACGTGATTTTAAGGAAAACCAGCAAGTAAAAGGAACAAAAAGCTATAAATATAAAAAGATAATAAAAAAGTTGATTCGCACTCCGCATACCGGTAAGGGTATAATGCGAATTCTAAACGACAATATTGATTACATCTATTGGGATGACCCCAATGAACTAGTTGATCGGCTCCGCATATTGGTAGGATCACAACAAGCCGGAAATGATAGTCATACTAATGAAATAGTGTCAATTATTGAGGAGTTACGAGAGCATGGGATTATTGAATAAACAATCAAAATCAACCAGCCCAGTATTAAATCAGACAGCTCAGTGAACATACTTGATGAAGAGCATTAATAAATATGTAGAAGAGGACGGATGCCTGAATCTAACAACAACAACAAAATGGATTAGCTTATAATACTCCAAAAAGTCGATGTGCTTTGAAAAATTTATTATAATAAGTGGTTTTTAAATAAAACAGATTTTTTAAAACATTACAAATATTCTTTTATTTTCTTTAAAATACTATTTATGATATTCTTCCTACTTGCTAATTGAACCCTCTTTGTATTCTTTACAATTGTTTTTGTGGTCCTCACATAAAAATTGAGAATAAGCTCAAAGTAACAGCAAATATTTTGCCAACCCACCACCCCGTGACAACTTCAATCATGTTTCAATTTTATATCACTGTGAAGAAGAAGAAGACCTAAACAATTATTAAACAATTGCAAATGATATATACACCCACAGACGTGATTTTAAGGAAAACCGACAAATATTGAAACATCATAAAAGTTCATTCATACTCCTCATACGTTATTGTGCAATATCAGTTAACTAAACAAAAATCAGAATAACGACAAATGATGAAATAATGTTGCATATATTTAATATATTAGATAAGGAACGGCCTTGCCGGTTTCAAAAAACTTGCACCTGATCAAAATTTTTGTCTATGTTTATTTTTAGGAAACTGGCCCACTAAATTCGCTGCATATCAATTTCAATATATGGAGCAAACTTCCCTTTGTTTATCTCAATAAACTTTCGCGGCATGGAAGACTTTCGAATTTGCACCTACATACATATGTCTAATGTATATTAGATAAGGAATCCATTTGAAGGTTGCGCCAGATCAAAATTGTCTTTGGATATTTTAAAAACATAATCCGCAATTAAAATTCGTGCATTGGGTCTAATATGTGTTTAAAGTGTTCAATTTTAATACGTATTTAAAAATATGATTTATCCAGTACGTTCCGCACAGAATAATTACGTCATAAGTCTGACGAAATTGGGAATCTTGTTGTTGTTATGCAATAGGAATTTATTTGAAACTTGATAATTTATCAATCTAATAATTCTATATTTATAATGCATATGCTGCAATTGCATAAACCTTGTGCATAAATTTATCATACAAACAAAACAAAAAGGCCTCAGCGACACCAAGGTATGTATTATTTTTCAAACACTGTTCTTATCAGCAGACCCAAATTAATCACCAGTCATTTGCGAAGGCCTGAGTTGTTTGTATGAAAAAAGCTTTTGCTGTTGTTGTTGTTGTAAAGAACGAAAACAGATGTTGAGGCTGGACCGAGTCTTGTTGTTGTTTATCTGTTAAGACATTCGGCTAGGTAAAATTTTTATCAGAACCACGGGCAGCATGGTCGAAGGAAAATAAAAATTCTATTTTTAGATTGCCCAGCGCTTGTATACACAAATTGAATAAGAACCCACAGAAGCCTCGATAGCCTCGAGGCTGCGATACAGGTCTCTTAATCTACCGATGCCCCAGGTTCAAATCCCAGCAAAGCCCAAGCAGCACAACTTTGACTTTTTAATTTTGCAACACTTGCAGCATTAACAAATTCTCGCGGCAGGTGACGTCTTATCACGTGGCGTCGGGCTAACCGGCCGACAAAACCCATTTACTCCGTACCATTACAACAACCGATGACGTCATCATAATTTAATTCGCAACACTTGCAGCATTATCAAATTCTCGCGACAGGTGACGTCTTATCATGTGGCGTCTGGCCCCACACCCGTACTCCGTACCCCGCACCCGTACTCAGTACCCGTACTCCACACCGTACTCAGTACCCATACCCGTACCCCGTACCCCGTACCCATTCAGCCATACAACAACAACAACCGTGATGACGTCATCATCATCATTGCACTACTGTTTGTGACGTCACAAACCAATTGGCACAGCAAAGAAAATCCAAGATGGCGGAAAAGGTGAATTTAGACCCCCTGTATAAACCTTATGGGATTTTGAGCTCGAACCGGCATTGCTTATCTACTTTTTTCGGTGTGATTCGTTTAGTTTAAATATATTAAACGCACATAGCAACATAATTTAGTACTAATGTTAAAACTTACATCCATTGAGGTTAGTTATACTATGCATCATTTTTTTTATTATGCCCATACACAAACCGGTTTTATAGACAGGAGGTTGCAGGGAAGTCTCAGAGTCAGAACATTTATCAGACTCTCCCATCCATCACACTAACACAATTATAACATCGTTCTCGGGGGTCTGCGGAAACCATGTGAAATTCCCCTTCTCATTTACCTATGCATCACAAACGTTTCACGAAACATAGACAGAAAAATGAATATATAGTGTAATACGTACATTGTGGACCGAGTGATGGATAGTAGGGTCAAAGCATCTTTCACTTCAAATGCAGACTAAAAATTTAGTATTGGGTAGGACACGATTATAAAATGAGTTTGTAAGAGGTGCCTCTTTTTTCTTTTGAACCAGTGCAATTTTGTACTTCAAATGAGGCGAGCTGCCATTGTAATGCCAAAATGACAAAAACAAGCAAATTAAAGGAAGGAGGAACATAAATAACAATGAAGAGCTTTTTTTAGGAGTTTGATTCTAATATGCATTAAACTGCCTCAGAGTAAGTAAGAAACCTATGCCTCCACAATGTATATGGGTCATTCTTTTACAAACCGGACAGATTTGGACAAAAATTGCCCGGCACTTTGAATTTTTTTAAGGGTACTACATCGAAAAAAAAGACACGTATTCGAGGATTTTTATTTTTATTCAATATTTTGGAAAATAGAGGGGATCGAAAATTTAAGAATTCGGTAATTGTGGACTTGGAGACTCATTTTTAAAAATTCATAACTCCGGTTCTTCGCTAGATAAATTATTTTTTTTCCAATAGTATTAATAATTTCTCCATCAATTAAAAATGCGTTTTTGATAGAAAATTTGACATAGAATACGATGGTTATACTAAAAACTCGCTACGAGGTGGGGCAATTGTAAAAAATCGATTTAAAAATTTTAATTGTTTATAACAATATAATTTTGTCTATATTTTTTTTCAAACAATTTTCTTTTAAAAAAAGTCCTTCTTTTAGATTCAAAATGAAAAAAAATTAACTTTCTAGAACTTTTTAAAATGAATCCAAGCCCAAATTCACCAAATTCTCAAATTTTTGATCCCCTCTATTTTCCAAAATATTGAAAAAAACAAAAACCTCGAATACGTATCTCTTTTTTTGATGTTGAGCCCGTAAAAAAAATCCCTCACGTAATTTCAAGCTGCTGCCGCAAAAGGAGTAAGAAATGTTTCTCAATGTTCGTATTTACAAACTCACCTCGCCCCAGCTCAAATTGGATATTTTACTCCCGCAAAAGAAGTAAGAAAGAAGAAACCGTTGTCTCTCTACTACGTATTTACAATCACACCTCGCCTCATCTATTTCGATACACCAATAGGACATTATTTTAGAACCGGGACATTTAAAAAAATTGAGGCCTCAGTACAATTTACCATATTGTAAGGGACAAATGTACTGCCTCATGTAAGTCCGGCTCAACTCTATAAAAGTTACAGGTCACAAAAAGGTGTCAATTGGCTACTACGGCCCGCGGAAGACACGTAAAATTTATTCTGGCCCCCGTTAAAAAAAGGTTGCCCACCCTTGGTTTAGAACAATCTGGTATAGGTTTGGTGTTAGTTCGGTGCAATTTGGTATTATGTGATCTCGGTTTGGTGTTATTTTGATGTGTTAAACGTTGTTTTGGTGTCATTAATGTTATGTGGTGGTGTTGGTTTGGGGTTATGTGGTGTAGAAGTGGTGTTAGTGTTTTCGACGTTGTTTTGGAATAATTGGGTATTGGCTTCTAACAATCTGGTATAGGTATTAGTTCGGTGCAATTATGTCGTGTCGGTTTGGTGTTATTTTGGTGTGTTAAACGTTGTTTTGGTGTCATTAATGTTATGTGGTTTGGGGTTATGTGGTGTTGAAGGGGTGTTATTTTAGTGTTTTCGAAGTTCTTTTAGAATAACCGGGTGTTGGTTTTGAATAATCTGGTGTAAAGTGGTGTTATGTGGTGTCGGTTTAGGGCTATTTTGGTATTTTAAAAGTAGTTTTGGTGTCATTTGGTGTAATGTAGTGTTTGTTTAAGGTTATATGGTATTGAAGTGGTGTTATTATAGTGTTTTCGATGTTGTTTTGTAGAATACCTCGGTGTTGTTTTCGTGTATGAAACGTTGTTTTGGTGCCCCTAATGTAATTTTTGGACAATGTGGTGTAGGTTTGGTGTTATTTCGGTGTAATTTGGTGTTATGTGGTGTCGGTTTTGTTTGTTAAACTTTGTTTTGCTATAGTTTGGTGTTAGTTTCAAATTATTTGATGTAGGTTTGGTGTTCGTTTGATATTATTTATAGTCAGTTTGGTCTTAAATTGGTGTTTATATTTTTTATTTAACGCTAGTTTGGTATTATTTTGGTGTTTTTTGGCATTGGCTTGGTGTCATGTTATTATATGTTGGTTAGGTATTGTTTTAGTAATAATGTAGTGTTTGTTTGTTGTTAATTTTATTTCGTTTGGTGTTTTTATGGTTGTGTTTTTCTTTAAACTTCTTTGATAATTTTTATTTTATTAATACACTAAAAATACTTATCAATGGGAAGAGTAACTTTTTGTCCACTTTCAGGAACTTGTAGCAACAAGACTCAAACTCTCATTTTTAATTTTACTTCTTTTATTAATAATAAAACTTCGAAACTTTCATTTGTGTTGTCCTTCCTGATGATACCTGATCATCAATTACAGAAAAAAAGTAGTTTCAGCTTTGAACCCGTGAACTTCTTCCCATAACTTTTTGCTCACACTTTGTTACAAGTAACCCCAAACTTTTATTAAGGATCCGGGTTCAATAAATTTATCTCAATGTCAACTGCTACAACAAACAACCAAATAAAAAACAAAAATGACTTTTGAAACAAACAAAAAAAAAGTTAGAAAAATTCTTCAGAAAGACAAAGTTCAACTATCCTGCATGTCCTTCTCCGATCCGCCGGGACTGCTTCCATTTATCACACGCAAGCACCACAATATAACAACCGTCAAGCGATGATTTACTGTCCTGGATTTCAGGTTTTCGTCCACAACATAAAGCTATCATCACGTAGCTAGAGGTCAAATCGAAATCCCTGTGTACAACAAATACTTGTGAGGGGCATGGACGGAAGGACGACAGCAAAATCAATTTGGTGGGTGCAGCTCCATTGTAAAACTTCAAATTGTTTACTTTTGAAATTACAAAGAAAAATCCAATAATGAAAAACTGCTGCAAGTCAATCCGTCTTCCTGGTCCGTGAGCATATATATCCAGAATATATATTTATTCGAGGGTTGTTTGGGGGTAGGAGTATCCACTGAAGACTGAAATTCATCCCCGATAACAATAAGTCACCATGATTAAATCCGAAACGCAAGAAGGATCCAAATCAGGCCACCCTTTATTCATCAAGCTGAAATTCGCACTGACGTCGTGAGCACGTTCTTCTGCAGGCGAGACATAAATTCCCTCAAGGATTCCAGGATGCTTATCTGTGTGGGGAAGGCCCCAAGCAAATATCCTTACTTACGTGTAATATGTTCCGATAAATTACTGAAATGGAAAACTCGATACTTGTTACTGGATTGGGCATCCCTAGCACTGACAGCCAATAAGAAAACATCAGCGTGCAAATTGCCTACATTTTTCCGATATATATTTTTTTTTAAAACGAGCCGAAAATGTGCTCCTGGCTAACACTTCGTCCTTTTGCACTAACCCCGCACCCTCGATTCGAGTTGAATGTGTCAAAAAGATTATTTTCCTGCAAGATATGGAATCGTAGAATAGCTGCCAAGAGATTGCCTGTTCCCAGGACATTGATTCGATCTCGTGCTGTGGGCCGTGTTGCTAGGGGTATACTGCTTCGGGTATTTGCCGAAAAGGTGGTGCTCGCACTTGTGTCTATTGGGATCAATGAAATTGGTTACACCGTATTAGAAAATGGGAAAATTTTGTAGGCTTTCATGGCTGGTGGGAGGAAGTCTCTGGTGAACCGATGTTGAGGGGAAGATAGCAGACAGCTGTGCTTTCCGAACCGAGTAATTTCACATTCGCACTGCATACTTTTCGCCTTTTATGTCTATTTTACGAACTTTATTGACATTCTCAATTTGTGTAACAAGAGTGTTGCAAGAAAGTATTAAAAACTCCCTTTTTACAGCCGCGAAAATTGCAATCAACCGAAGTGTCTCCCATAAGTTGAATTAATGGTTTTATGGTACTCCAGCTCATGTGGTTCGTATGGTTTGGGAGCTAATGTATTAATATTGTTCAAAACAAGCACAAAGCTGGATCCATAGACTCAAATCTTGTTAATGCAATAGACGATTCAACAGGAATATCCAAATAGTCTTTCAGTCATCACATGCGACCGAAAAGTTGATCAGAATTTTGAATAGAGACACAATGTAGCAAAGAGCACTTTGTAGATGTCGGTACGAAACGTTGTCCCTTTATATGTGGATTTTTATGTGAAAGTCTAAATTCATCACTCACCTTTTGTACTGTTAGTCTGTCATGTCGCTTACGCGTAAAGTAGTAAGCTTGATCTGAAGGAAAGGAAAGGATAGACGAGTTAGATGGAGTCTGATGGGTGCTGCAAGAGGTGGCGACTAGCTTTGCATTTAAAATTCTTGGATATTTGGGAATATTGAGAGCGGAAAAAGATTAAAGTCACAGTAAAGCCCTTTGTACTGTTGACAAGTCTTTCAATTGATTGTAGTGTCAGACAGTAAGCTCTAGTTATAAAGCTTCCACCTACTCCAACCCCAATACTACAGTGACAGAATGCTGATTGCGGGGAATGAACAGAAGATGGCTTCTTTGCTTAATATGCTTACCGGTGATGGTAGGATAAAAGGCAGGGAATTTTGTGCAAAGAGGGAAGAAGAAGGGTTTTTTTGGAGGTAGGAGAAGTGGAAAGACGAAGGATCATGCCGCTCAGTTGCATCGAACCACAGATCTCTGGGATGATACTCGGGCGCCTTAGCTTCTAGAATATCGCAGCTGGCTACCGTCCTTGTTCGACAGGTGTGTTGTTCTATTTATGTTCAAAATCTTAGACTTAATTGTGTACGAAAAGGAAGACTGTAGGCTGTTCGAGTCGCAAGAGTAGACTAGTCTAGTACTTGTGAAAATTACTTTTTTTGTCGAGGCATCAGATTGCTCAATTCAATGGAACAATCACTGATAAAAGCGGTTAAATTAACCCAAAGTAGTAGGGTTTGCAATCCCGTGATATATTTTCAATCCCGGGATTTCGGGATTACGTTATTCAAATCCCGGGATCCCGAGATTGGTACCAGGATTAGTATTGGACTATTTATAAAAAATACTTACTCATTAACATAGTTGGAATTACATATAGTGCAGTAAAAAAAGCATTTTAATTTGCACAGTCTGGTAACAGCAAGATTATGATTTTACCCTGTTTGGGGTATCCCCAGGAATATATTCCTAAGTTTAGAACCTCGTGAGCCTTGTGTTACTTTTGTTATAAACAATTAAAGTTTTTTACCGCGGTTTTTCAAGCTTAAAATGTGAATCCCTAAGTCGGATCGGGGCAAAGTAAAACCCAGTCTCTTCGTAATAAAATTGCCAATAAATCAACTAAACTAAATACAAAATCCATAACCTACAAAACTGAAAAAACGAAAAAAAAACGCATTTTTTTCATTTTAGTACCAAGACCGTCAACTGGACCAATCTGCATCAAACTTTCATAAAATATACTTTTTGATGTTATAAAAAGACCCTGAAAAATTGGTGTCAAAATATTGAACCAATTGGCCAAAATTGCATTTGCTATCTAAAATTTGAAATGCCCGCCATTTTATGCGATTAAGTCCAAAATGACAATTTTTGTTTTCAAAATATAGATATCGACGCCACCTTTCAAATGCAATTAAAAAGTAATTTTTTTAATGTCATTTTGGTTACTTTTTTTATATTTGTGTATAACTCAAATAACAACAATTGAATTTTTTGGCCATTTCGAAAAATTAATTTAAAATGTTTTATCAGATCTGGTAGAGAGTTTTGGGACCTTTAATTTAAAAAAATAAAGTTATTTTTTGTTAACGTGAACTCGAGATATTTAACTTATTGCATTTTGTCCAATTGTTAATTAACAAATGCACTTTGCGAACTGAAAGTTGGACTGTATCATTTTGAAACCTATTCATTTCATGTAATAAATTCAAAAAAAATTAAAGTTTATACAAACTTTTTACAAGCATTACAATGTAAGTATTGTTAATTGAACGAAGTGATTTTTTTCGATATTTTCATAAAGCTTAGTTGCAAAATGCAATAGCTTCCTTGTTTTTTTTCAAGATTAACTTCGTTCACTGTGTGGGAGAAATTTTGCGATCGATTTTTCGACCACTTCCCGATTTCCAGTAATTCACACAGATTCAAGCTGAACCAATTTAGTAGAACCGGAACCCAAAAGAGAGTGCGAAAGATTGCAAGATAATATACCCGATCTTCCTGTTAAAATGCATGATGAAAAAGAAAATGGTGATAAAATTTTATTTGAAACAGATTCAGAGAATGAAACTGAATTGCATACGTTACCAAGCAAGAAATGTAAAATACATTAATTACGATTTTGTAAACTTATAAAAATAAAAATGTTTATTTTTAAATAATAAAATGTTTTGACCATATTGGATTTAAAATGACGTCACATAGCTTATTGCATTCTACTCGTCATACTCTTTCATTTGATACCTATGTCGGGGGGTTGTAAAGAAAAAGGTAATCGGCCATTTTATGGTGGCCTCCATATTGGATGTACCATAAAATTGAATATACTATATTGTATTGTCTTCAGAACCAAAGGTGTGTGACAAATTGGAGCATCACCGGATATCGGGAAGTGGTCGAAAAATCGATCGCAAGATTTGTCCACACAGAGTCTCTTTTTCTGCGAGAGGGAAGCGTCATTGAGAGTTCTATAAGCGAGTATGCGCGGCTAAGCTCTACCCTAGGCCACGTACTGGACATACCCTTAGTCTCTTCTCATTTTCACAATATACTATATTTATCAATACGAATAGAATTTGATGAACTTGTATTGTGGTTGGTATTGATCTTTTATTATTACGTACATATTTCATAAAAAAAAGTATGAATTTTCTAAGAATTAAATTCTTAGAAAATTTTGATGACAAAAAAATTTCAAAGTATAATTCGGACAAAAATTAAATCCCGGGATTAGCTATTTAATAATCCCGGGATTTCAGGATTTGAAAAAACACCGTGGCTGCAAACCCTACAAAGCAGGTACATTGCTACGGTGGCTCAGTTTCTGGGCCTTATCATGGTTGGCGCGGCGAACTATGATTCCGAACCGAGAACTATGATTCCGTTTTACAGTTTCCGCGCCATTTCTCACTTCAAGCGCCAACCATGATCAGGCCCATTAAATTGGGTAGCAAAAGGGGTTGCCTCCGGTGAGTTTAGGCTCGTAGCTTTGCACTTTGTAGAGCCACGCAAAAGGTGATTTAATACCCCGGCTTCACCGGCCGAACTGCGGAAGTTAGAGTAAATTGGTGAACTGAACTTTAAAATAACCTCAGTTTGCATATAATTTCCAAATATTCAATTGAAGATGAAACAGACTTCAGTTCACCCAACTGCTCTCGAACGAAAGTTGAACGTAAAAGCTCGCTCAAAAGAGAGTAACCAACTGGAATATGAGCTTTTGCATTTCTAACTTCTGGCGAAAGAGCAACAACAATTTCAAGCACGAACTGAACATGAATTGGACTTTACCCGGTGAAGCCACCTTCGTGGATTGAACTGAACATTATTGAACTGAGGTCGGTGAAGTCGGGGCATTAGGGGTATTCAAGCCTGAAGAAGAAATTTGTATTTTAAAAAAAAAAAACTTAGGCAGTGTGACGCTTGCTTGAAGATTTGGAATACAAGGTAGATCTTCGCTTACTGTTATGCGAGGAATATTAAGAGATAAGTCCACCCTTTATTTAAAAATTGTCTGTGGTGCAAGTTATATTAGACAAAAGACAGTACTTCATTTTGGAGACCTTGAACGGGAGAGTTGCTGTTGCTAGTACCCAAGCAGAGAACGGGAAGGGCAAATTCGTCCTTCTCGAGGCAATCCTTAGGTACTTTACTACAAATACGAGCAAAATCTTTTGCCATGTATAATCGAACAGCGTAACTTCGTACAAAGACTGAAGTATCTCCTCTTCAAACTCGAGAGTTGGATCTAATTTCTCAGTTTACTACGGACATAAAACATATGTCAGATAAACAAAACGTTGCCGCGAACTATTTGTCTCGCTCTCTAGCAACAGACAACGGCGATTTCGCCACCTGTGACTTGTCTAGCCAACGTGATCCTGTTTCTAATGGTCAAAAAAGTGAAAACGGGTTAAACTCTCCAAGAGTACCCCAGAAAGGGTTGACGGGTAAAACTCTAATTCCCACGCCAATACCTTTTATCACTGATAAGTTCTGATGTGAAGCCAGCATAGACATTCCTCGGGGTTACATACGCGCTCCTTAGAACAACCTTGCATTCAATTTTGAGTACAACTCTTCGGACACTGGTATAAGAAATTCTTTCACCGGCAATAACCATAGACTGCAATGACTGATCTCGTTGTTGAGATCTACGAAGTCTTACCCCATTGGAGACACTTCCGTTTACACAGTATCAAAACGTTTCGCTATCAAATATGCCCCACGTTACGGCAGGTTACTTGAACTTACAACGGATTAAGGGTCAAAATTCGAATCTCATATGTGCAACGAAGTTTGTCAAACTTCTTGATACTATCCAAATTCGCATAACCGCCTACCGACCGCAAGTAAATTGTGGAATGGTTCCATGACAACTAAAACCTGCTTTACTGGCAAGGAGCTGCACTACTCATTGGAGTCATTGTAGGCATTCGCACCGCAATCAAAATCGACTTGTAGTTCTTAATAGCACAGGCTGTCTACGATTAGAATCTAAGAAGCGATCGCATACGGAAACCTTTCAAACCTCAATTTGAAGGGTCATACCCGATAATCAAACGAATACGTCAACACTTCGTCATCAGCTTCAAAGCACAACCTTATGCTAACCGTCAACCTTAAGCTAGCGTTCAATAGTGCTCCTGATGACAAATCAGGCATACATGAAATAACTCGAAAAAAGCAATCTCATAATACCAAAGTAATACTAATCCAACGCCACATAACACCATACCGACACCTATTATACACCAAATAACTAGAATTCAATGCCAAATTACAGCAAACCAACGTGGCAAACACTAAATTAAGAGCAAACTCACACCCCATAACACCAAATCACACCAATCCAACAGCAAATTATACCATACCGACACCTAATCTACACCAAATACCTAAAACAAAATGCCAAATTACAGCAAATCAACGTGGTAACTACTGAACTAAAAGCAAACTCACACCACATAATACTAAATCACACCAATCCAACACCACATAACACCATACCGACACCTTATCTACACCAAATACCTAGAACAAAATGCCAAATTACAGCAAACCAATGTGGTAACTACTGAACTAAAAGCAAACTCACACCACATAACACCAATCCAACACCACATAACACTATACCGACACCTAATCTACACCAAATACCTAGAACAAAATGCCAAATTACAGCAAACCAACGTGGTAACTACTGAACTAAAAGCAAACTCACACCACATAACACCAAATCACACCCATCCAACACCACAACACCATACCGACACCTATTCTACACCAAATACCTAGAACAAAATGCCAAATTACAGCAAACCAACGTGGCAACTACTGAATTAAACGCAAAGTCACACCACATAACACCAAATCACAGCAATCCAACACCACATAACACCATACCGACACCTATTCTACACCAAATACCTAAAACAAAATGCCAAATTTCAGCAAAGCAACGTGGCAACTACTGAATTAAACGCAAACTCACACCACATAACACAAAATCTTACCAATCCAACACCACATAACACCATACCAAAACCTAATCTACACCAAATACCTAGAACCCAACGCCAAATTACTGCAAAAAAATGTCACAAGCACCGAATTAAAAACAATCCGACACCATAAAAAGTTATGGTTTCATAGCACAACAACAAATTCCATCAACCTAACACCAAATAACTCCAAGTCGCTAAGCTCTTTCCAGATACAAAAAATCTGAAGTGTCATTGAACTTATTGCTGAGCAACAGTACAAACTTAAGCTCAAACCTCAACCTTTTTTTATGTGAGAGCCTAAGCTCAGTTGTCACCCTTTGGACTAACAGTACGGCATGGCTTTCACGTCATGGCACAATGTCTAGTAGTGAGCTTAGCTCGAAGGATAGAAAGAAGATGGGATATATTAGGAGGAGTGGGGGGATTTTGGAGGAAATGGCAATGCATTTTGCGTTTGAGCTCTTCGATGCTGTATGAGTGATAACGAATCAGAGCCTTAACGATCGGTAGCATTCCGATGAGCTCTCCACTCCAGAAGTATGTGTGGGAAATTGCGCCTACAGCCCAATATCGAAGCTGCGCAAAGCTGATATCGTCAAGGCTTTGAAAGCACTCCTCACGACCATAGCCGGCGGATAATGTGGGTATTGTGGGTAGCAGTGCCCACCCAGAAAATTTCGGGTGGATAAAATACCCACCCGGAATTTGAGAGTAACTAAGCGTGTGACAAGAAGAATGGCCTATACTCGCCGAATCTCAAACAAAATAAAGAAGACGTGCTTTGCGTTATTCTGGATACCTAGTCATACCAGTCACAGCGCTGAGCCATCATGGTCGAAACGATGGAGGTATTTTCTAAATCCTCTATATCCACTCAAGAAAGGCGTGAGGACGTAACTCACTTCTCCACACTCCCTCGTAACCCATCTATCCACGTTTGGAATAAGTCTGAGGGTCCACCGACCCTTAACAGACTCGTTCCACTTGCCATTACGTTAGAGACTCGCAGTGCCTCATCTGAATTTGTCTCTCCTGTAACATATTTTGGACCATAGAGACTATCTCTCGCTATCTCTATGGGAATAATTTTTCTACTATCTACTACTACTATATGATCTTATATGCGCAGCACGCGCGAAGGACCTTTACCCTGAAGACAGATACATGCGTTCGTTGGGCGTGCGGTGATTGATATAATAAACTGACATATAGTTACGTAAACGGAACGTACGCAACGCAAAAGTTGGTCTACTTCCAACTTTTCGCATTGCCGCATTCGCCGTAGCCTCAAATACTCAAGCACAAGCACATACAACATACACATGCACTCGTGGCTTAGATTTTTTGGTTATTTGTAAGATACTAGACGAAACCCAAGCAAGGAAGTGTCTGTCAGCAAAAACTTGCCGCATACACCGCACGCACTGTACGCACGCAGCTCCCAGCTTTAGTCTGTATGTGGCGCTCCATTTTCTGCTATTAGCCATCTTGTGCAACGCTGCTTCCCACATTGGCCCTGCGTAAAGCTAGACTGAGCTAAGTGAATGATCTGTTCCCATACCTTGAACCTTTCGAGGAGGGGTGTGTTTGTATGACTACCCACCCGGGCCCAGCACGATCCGCCGGCACTGCTCACGACCAATCGTGAGATCACTACTCAAGGCAAACTGATCGTGTGAACTAAGCCTACTCTTTCACTTCCGTTCTCTCTCAATACTCGACTAGCAGAATGCGTCGAAGTTGTTTATTGGAACTCAAAATAGCATTTTGCGAAAAATAAAAGGACCGTTAAGGAAGTTAATTAACAATAGCTTTGTTGTGCGATTAGTCTTTTTTACCATCAAATACGGTAGATACAATCTGGCACTACAATGTCATATAGGACACATGGCTTGTTGCACCGAGTTTTCAATAAGGACATTCTTAATCCCTTTCTTATATCGCCATCTTGTTATCATTTTTATGGTGCACCAACTTTGACAACAAAAGATGTTGTTGTTGTGTTTGCAGTACCTACATGACACTGTGTCGTATTCTTAGTTGACCTTCTTAATACGGTCAATGTGCTTGCTCGTGTGGTAAAACAATGAAAACATCAGCATTAATAATTGGAATATTATCTCTACTATATTTTCAAGTAGAGTTTGGCCAGCATTGCACTCTGCATTAAAAAAACCGTGTTGAGAATACAAAGGGAGCACACTTCTGAGTCTTCCAAATCAAAAAAATAATTGAAAAATAACTGCAAATTCTTCTTAAAGCAAACAGTTTCACTTATTTCCCAAAGCAAAGTCATTATTATAAAAATTCCTCAAACAACAAAAACGAATTCTCGAATAGCTTTATTAAAATTTGCGATCTTTGAAACGAACTTCTTTTCTTCTCGCGCGATTGACTTTAAAACATATCGCAGAACTCCACTCTTCCTTCATCCAACAGCATTTCGTGCTCCTGTCCCAGATCCCAACTGAAGAAGTAGTAGCCATAGCCTCGTTCTTGGTATAGGTATGGAAGTTTGCCATCTTTGTGGCATTTTTGAAATCGACGGAGGCCAAAGTTTATGATTTGAAAAATTCCCCTAAGCTCGTCACGTTTCCCTGAAATCTTGAGCGCAAATTCAATTTGCATTTTCATCATTTCTCTTGGAAGACGTTTTGTACTACATGGAAATGAATGGATAGAAGGATGGAGGCCACTTCCTTTATTTAATTTTCCATCTGAAGGAACCTAATCGATTTGGAGATTCATTATGTTCATCTGAGGAATCGGAAGGATATTTCTGATTATTTAGTGATTGTAGAATGAAAAAGAGGATTTTTTATCTGGATTAATCATATTAGTTGGGAAAGGTTTTTAATTTAAAAGCTAACATTGTAATTGCTTAAAATTGGGATGCAGTAAATCAACAGAACAATACAAGGAATTGGAGCAGAAGTTCAATTTATTGCTTTCATTTACTTAGTGGGGTTGGAGATTCCCGAAAAGTTATGGGGCATGCACCTCGTCAAGTAAGTCAACGAGTTGGTGCTACGTGGTCGATTGACAAATAGATACCTTGTTGACATTATGCAAATATCGTTTGGGTCGATACAATCGATTTTGAAAGACCATTTATGTTTCAGACGAGTCGCAAATGTGCGTTAAGTTAATGTCGTTGAAATGATGGACTCTGACTACCAAAACCTCATATCGTTCTGCGGAGGCGCTATTCTCCTGAGTTAACTCCGTCTGGTTTCTAACTATACCCGAAGCTCTCCGAGGATATCGTTTTCAGAGATGGAAAGATATGTGCCGAATTGAAGAAGGCTTTGGAGATAATTCCCGAAATACTTCGGAACTGTTACAAAGGCTGATAAAACATTGTTATAAGTGTATTGTACCTGAAGGGTAGGAAATAAATTTGGAACGATATGTATTCCCTTTAAAAAGTCTTACTATTTTTTGGTCACAATGTTATAGGCGGCTAGCCAATACCACATACCACCCAATAGCAATAAATTAGCTAAACTCCAAGCTATTAGTATTGATTCAGTTCTGAAGTACTGAACTTAGGGTTTTCCATCTGACTGTTCTATCAAGGTTGTTTTTGGTAGTATCAAATGTAAACTCCACACCAAAAAAGTTCAATAAAGCTCAATTTTATCATCCTCTCTTTTCAAAATCTTTATAAATTACTCTCAGTCCTCTCGAACTCACTACGTTGCTTAGATGATGGCACTTTGAAATATTATTGCGCCTTCGATAATACACGACAATCAGGTGTCAGACCTAGTCCCTATGATCGCTGGCTTATGCCTGAAGCAAATAAAGAAAATAATATCAAAACTAACGCTAAATAAAAATAAAACACCCCCTTAAGAACAAACTGATTATATACTCCCAACATCAAGTAATTCTAAACTAGCTTCAAACTATACCATCCTAACGATAAAAACACCAAAATAACACCAAATCGACACCAAATAAAAATGAAATAACCTCAAGCCAACACAACATAACACCATTCTTACAGCAAAAATACAAGAGATAATTTAAAAAAAAACCAAAATACATTAAACGAAAAAACACCAAAATGAAACATATCATAATATCGAAGTCAAACACCACATACAACCAAACTAACACCTAGCCTACACCAAATAATTGGAACCCAATGCCGAATTACAGCACACCAACGTAGCAAGCAACAAATTAACAAAAAGCCGACATCAAATAACACCAAATCACACCAAGCCAACACCACCTAACACCTAACCTACACGAAAGAATCAGAATTCAACACCAAATTACAGAAAAATTACATTGCAAACACCAAATTAACAATAAGCTGACACCAAAAAACACCAACTCAACACCACATAACACCAAATTAACAACTACATACAATATATAAATAAATATTTAGAACCCAACACCAAATTACACCAAACCAACGTCACAAACACTAAATGAATAACAAATCGACACCACATAACACCAAATTACACCAAATTAACACCGAATAGCACCAAGTCGCTTAGTTCTTTCCAGACACAAAAAATATTAAGTGACATTAATTTAACTTATTGTTGATTGGGGTTGCACGAATCCAGTAGGATTCAGTGCCTTCAAAACGAAGTACTGTCTTATTTCCAATAAAACCTACCTCCGTATCTGTACCAATAGATGATAAAAATTAACAGCTAACACATCCATTACATTTTAGACGTGACATTAGCAAATTATGTTCGTTTAAGTGACCACATATTCCAAATAGCCAAACAAACATCCCAGTGCCTAGATATCTTAAGAGATTCAAAGGTCTCCTGTAGCCATCGGCTCTGGTTGTGATATACAAATCGTACATTCGGCTTCTGCTTTATTTGGGACGGGGATTAAAAACCCCGTAAATGTTAGATAGTACAGCGTTTCCCAAAGTTTTTTCACCGCGGCACCCTTTTTGATTTCAAATTTTTGACGGAACCCTATTTACAAAAATCTTAGATTTTTAATATCGGGAATATTAATAAGAGCTATAGTATTACAGAAAATTATAGTATTTATTAAAAAAAATAACAATAATACAAAAAATAAAATAAATTCATTCGATTGTTGATTAATATTATAAAAAAAAATAAACTTATAAATGTTATTAGTGTGAACAGTGTTGTTGTTTTTTTTCCTTGCAAATCCTTGTTATATCTGGTTTTATTGTTGATAATTGGATGCGCATATCTGACGAGCAATTCAATCTATTACGATATTTCGTTTTCGTAGAAGTATAATAAGAAAATCCAGTTTCGCACAAATACGTAGTAGAAAATGGTAAAAGCACCCGTATTGCACGTTCAGCCAAAACTTTATGTTCCGAAATTAGATTTCCCCAAAATGTTGCCAGGTGGACAGTGTTGAAAATGTATTTTAATTGTTCGTCGGATTTTATTTCAATCAAGTTCTCATATTCCGAGATTGATAAACAATCAGGTTTTTCGTTAATGATAAAGGGATTTTCAACCCATATGAATTCATTATTGGATGCAGGAAAATATTTTTGAAGATTATCATATAATCCACGTAAATGTTGGATAATATCAAGACCTATAACTTCATCCAGAAGGCAATCATTTTCCATTAAAAAATCAGAAAGTGTTGAAAAGCAACTCACATTGTTAGTTTCAACACAATTGATCCAAAACTCTAATTTTTGTGACAATGCCGATATTTTATGTTTAACGCTAAATGCTGTTACACTTTTCCCTTGTAAAGAAAGGCTCACTTCATTTAGCTTTGAAAAAATATCAGTGATATATGCAAGTCGCATCAGCCAGCAAGAGTTTGTCAATACAGCAAACCGTTCATGTTTTTGTTCTGATAAAAACATAGCAAGCTCTCGCCGTAGTTCAAAAACTCGGGATAAAACTTTGCCTCGCGACAACCACCTTACTTCTGCATGTAAAAGAAGAACGGTGTGTTGACTTCCCATGTCTTCACAAATAATTTTGAAGAGCCGCGACTGCAGTGGTCGCGCTTTAATAAAATTAACAATTTGAACAGCTTCATCCAAAACAGTTTTCATGTCAATAGAAATGTTCTTACATACAAGAGCGTGCCTATGAAGGACACAATGACTGCTGCTACAATTTGGTACAATATTTTTAATTCTTGATATAACGCCCGCAGTTTTTCCAACCATTGATTTTGCTCCATCACTACAAACATCAATACATTTATGCCAATTAATATCATGTTTTTTCATAAAATTGTTAATGCTGTTGAAAATTTCTTCGCCAGTTGTATTTGTTTCTAAAAAATTGCATAAAAGTAAATCTTCTTCTATTGACTTGCCAAAATTATAACGTACAAAAACAAGCAAAACGGCGAGCCCTGCTACGTCAGTTGATTCATCGAGTTGTAACGAATAAGCGTTACACAAATGCAGACGAGAAATAAGCTCTTTTTCAATATCATAAGCAAGATCTTGAATACGTCGGGCAACTGTATTGTTTGATAATGGAACCATATCAATCTTTTCTACAGATTTTTCATCTTCAAACATACACAATACAGGGTGCCTTCCATTTAGACACAGAGAGACACAGTGTTACACTGTGTCCGACACAGAAGTGTTCCATCAACGACACAGCTAGACACAGGCGGGCACAACTAAGACAATGCTACCAACCCTCGCCAATTGAAATGTGATCGTTAATTTATAATTACAACAATATTGTTTCATTTTTAAGATTCCCAGCATTTATAAGATGTCGGGTAATTAATTTAAAGAAATTATCAACATAAAATTTACGATTTACTTGCCAAACAAAAATAAAAACGAGGAAAGTGCGCCGTGGCGGATTTTTCATGAACTTATGTGTTCCATTTGGGCTTACACAGAACGACACAGAGCGACACGCTGTGTCGGACACAATTGTCTTTCTGTGTCGAAATGGAAGGCACCCACAATATCTTTAACACAGGGCATAATAGGTTTGTTTATTAGTTTTCAGAACAGGACAGAGAAGAATAGCATAGAACAGCAACCAATTCAACGTCAAACACTTTAGAACAACTTAGAACAGAAAATCTAATGAACGCTTTTTTGTACTTTTTTGTTCTACGTTTTCTGTTCTCATAATTTCATATACACATCTGTCAAAACTAAGAAAAAACAACAACAAAAACTCTTGTCCAAAACTGTCCTGAAAAAATTCTAGAACCAAAAAGTAAAACTTAGAACACTTTAGAACAACTTAATGAACACCAAACTAGAACACTCTCGGACAAAAAATAACAAGTTTTAAAACTAATGAACGCCAAAGCCTGTACTTTTCTGTTCTAGGATGATTTAGATAGTTCTAGGACTGACTAATAAACAAACCTAATAAGTGTTTCTGCTATGGTGTGTGGTTTACCAGCGAGGGCTATACGGTAGCTTACTTTGTACGAAGCTTCATTTGCTTTTTCATTGTTTGTTTTTACAATTTTCAGCATGGATAACTTTGTTTTTTCCAATTCCTCAAGTTTTCGTTTAAAAAAATCTAATGGTTTATCTTTGTGATCGGGATGATTCGTTACCAGATGTCTTTTAAGTTTAGTTGGTGCAAGAGAAGCGTTCGACAATTTTTTATTGCAAATAACACACTGCGCTTTAGGGGTGTCTATTTCCTATACCTACCTGTAAATCCATACGACAAATAACTGATGTCATATTTTCGTTTTTTTATACACAAGATTGACTCATTTGTTGGTCTTTTTAATTGAGAATGATCACTTTTTGTAGAAGTGCTAGGCTTCGGTTCTTCAGAAATATCTTCAGCAGTATTGTTGTCAGCAGTCGGTGCACTTATTGAAGTGTTTTTATTTTTTAAAGTCCCTTGTTTTAACCAACGTTCCATCATCACAAAAATTTGGGTTAACTATTCACCAAAATTATCGATAATAAAAAAATACTCATACGATTATTTTCAAAAATTGAAAAAATAACTTACCTTTTTACACGACTGCCCCAAAAAAAGGAGTGTAATGTGTTTAGGTTTGTTGTGTGTATGTACGTTGTTTTCTACCACCAAAACTTCTAAACCCCTGAACGGATTTAGATGACTGGGGTACCGTTAGAATCGTTTAATGAGTCTGAGTAACATAGGCTAGGTTAATTTTTAAAAAAACAATATGGCGGCCGTCAGACGCAATTTACATAACGCCCAATTTAATTTTTTTTCCTGATTGGGTCAATATGGGTATCAAACGAAAGGTAAAATTGAGACGATTTCAAATATATATAACACTTTATAGATATGTGTTAAATGATCGCGAATTTTAAGCTTAAATAAAATTAAATTACTCAAAACGTCTTTTATTAACCCATCACCATGAATGGACACTTAATAGTTAAGCCTAGTATGCTGTTGAGGCGAAATTAAAATTCCCTAAACAAACGCTATGTAACACGACTGCCCCAAAAAGGAGTGTAATGTTTTCAGGATTCATGTATGTATGTTTGTATGTTTCTTTGTTCCACCATAACTTCTAAACGCCTGAACGGATTTAGATCGCTGGAGTACCGTTAGAATCGTTTAGTGAGCCCGAGTAACATAGGCTTTAATTTTAAAAAAAAAACAGTATGGCGGCCGTCAGACCCAATTTACGTCACACCCGATTTATTTTTTTCTTCTTCTAATCGGGTCAATATGGGTATCAAATGAAAGGTCTCATTGAGACGATTTCTGCCTAATCTATCAGCGTGTCTAAATTTAGATAGAATAAATCAAACTTCGATAACTTTACTTTTGCATTAAAACTGTATCTCAATAGTTGTAAGTGCTATAATAATAAGAAGTAAAATAAAATCACTTAATAAAAACTACATTGGTTTACGAATTATAATCACTAAAATATCATAAAATAAAAAACAAAATAATTAAAAAATTAAAAAACACGACGCCGAATTAAAAAATGAACTAAAAAGTCAAAAACAAGTTTTAAGTACTAATGTAAGACAGAAACAAGGTAGAAGATATTTTATTTATTTTGTTAAGTATCACACAACTATCGTATATGTATAATCTGTAGTTTTGCAGCCGGGGTACAAAATGTTACGAGAATAAGTACAATTAAAACTGTACCCGACTGAAAAAATACAGATTATACATATACGATAGTTGTGTGATACTTAACAAAATAAATAAAATATCTTCTACCTTGTTTCTGTCTTACATTAGTACTTAAAACTTGTTTTTGACTTTTTAGTTCATTTTTTAATTCGGCGTCGTGTTTTTTAATTTTTTAATTATTTTTTATCAAATATTATTAAAACAAATTTTAAATTCGTATTTTTAATGCGTATTTTAAAACAATATAATTAAAAAAAGTGTGGTTTCCCTTTTTTGTTTTATTGACTTTAAAATTGTTCGCGCAATGCAAATGTTGCCAGATCTAGTTTTTATATAGTGAATGAAATGGAATTGACACATATGAAATAGAATGGAAATGCATTTTTGAAGGCAATATCAATGGAATTGAAAAAGGATTTTAAATTGGATCGAATAAAATCGAGAACTATTTATTAATCTTTAGTTATAAATCTTTTTTTTTATAAATTATTTATTTACAAAAAGTTCGCGGAACCCCTGCTATCAGTCCACGGAACCCCAGGGTTCCGCGGAACCCACTTTGGGAAACGCTGATGATAGGGCAATAATCGTTATCATCATTCCTGTTCCTCATAGCCCCAAACCTATTATTTCCTTTGGATCTAAACTTACTACAAGACGGTGGACTATGACGTGACCAACGACATTGCATGATGGTGGTAGAAAGGGTGATTCCTAATTTTAAATCTGTCACAAAAAATTCTATAAACGCCATGGTTTCATAGATCTTGCGGATAGAATAATACTGGGTGAAGCCCAGTGGACTAGATATTACGGTCTAAGAAGAGGAGCTGCTAGGTGCGACAGAGAAGTAGAAAGGATGGCTTAGATCGGGGTACCTTGGAATGGCAAATTTGGTGTCATTGGAACTTGGTATTGTAATCCAGACCAGTGAAGGCAGCAGTTGATTTCAGTAGCAAAGCTGAATAAGCAAGAACTAGGGTCAACTATGCTCACTAAGGATCTCACGTCTTTTTCGCAGCATCAGATCATATAGGCCAACGTACACCGTTGGTCGGAAATCCTCTTTCCCAACAATATTCCAGGGTCAATACTTTCCCTTTAAGGACCTTCTGAATTCTATGTAACCTTCTTTTTTCATAGTGCTTCGGATAAACATTCACACACCTTCGTCGTCTTTTTACGCATTGTCAGACTACATTAAAGCCTTTTGCTATAAAAAGAGATTTAAGGGGTTATATCTATGTGACGGTCAAAAATCAAAGCTTTTTTCAGGATTTTTTTTTTGCATTGATTTTGTGAAAAAGGTGTTACAAATAATATACCAATCGATAAGGCAACTATTCAAGAGTACAAAAAAAATTTTTATACGAAATTTAAAACAAAATGGCGGCTGTAGATCATGGTAACGTATGTAGTATTTTCAAAAGGTGTTCCGCGGCCGGACACATTACGCAGCCCCATTAGCATCTGGAACAATAAAAAAAAAATTTTCATTATCTTCATGAGTTTTGCTAGTGAAGTACCCACGATTATATTTTTAGAATTTTTTTTCGCAAAATAGCGGCGGTTTAAAAAAAATCGTTTTTTTGACGAAAAAAATCGATTTAAATTGTTTATAATTTTTTTTCTTGTTAACCAATCGCAAAAATCGTGTGTACTTCACTAGATAATCATATTAAGAAGCTACAGTTAAAATTTCAAGTCAATCGGATGAAAACTGACGGAGTTTGGTGTCCGGCCGATTTCACAAACATGGTTTCGAGAAAAACGCGTTTGAAGTTTTAAAACGTTGTAGATCTGTGAAATTTCAATTATTTCCTACATGGGGATGGGGGCCTAAAGAGTGTATAATATGTGCTATATAGTATACAGTGACATCTATACTTCAATTTAGAAGTCCATTATCTATGATCGATAAGTAATAATTTAATTTACGACCGCCGAATTCTAAAAATCAAGAACCGCTGAAAATAGCAAATTTTACGTTTTTCGATCGTTGGAGTTGCTTCAGAAAATTAATTCTCAAAAATTATCTGAAGTATATTAGTATTTGGACTTTTTTTATTCCAATTCTAGGGATTTTTTGGCATACTTTTAGCTAATAAAAAAAAATCGAAAAAAAAATTTTTTCACATAGATATAACCCCTTAAGTTACAAAGACAAAAAATCTTTAATAAACCAATTTAAAATTTAACTGCGAGGGCGGCGCCGCCATTAAAGGTCACTGTTAAAAAATAATTGTTTTCCCAAAATTAAAAACAACTTGTTTTTTAAATTCATGTTTTCATATTAAATTTAAGAAAATGTTCTTTAAGTCTAAACCAACTCAACCTCTTTCAAACCCAACCAGCAACCCTTAAGCTCAATATCAATAAGTCACTTCAGGATAATAGCAACTAAACAACCAAAAGGTGTGGGTGCGGGTTAGCTTTACTTGGGGGATTATAAAACGGTTTCAAAATGTTTTCGAAGAAATCTGCGGAGAAATTTCAATTTGAATAAGTTGGTGTTAGATCCGGACAAGTGTCACTGTAACACCCACCTGCATCCGAAGTAGAAGTAAAGTGTGGGACTTGCTTAGAATTTTCCTATGAGTGACGGACTTTTGCAAAGTGTTTCGTGCAAAAAAAAATTCTGGGAATAAGAAGATTAACCAAAGAAGGTTATCTCGAAGAAACAGCCAAAGCGACGAACGAGCGAAATATTCACAGATTTTATATTTTGTTTTTGCGTCAATGGAGAACTTTATAAGATTAGGATTTATTTTGCGGAATTGGTTTTTAATAGTTTTTAATGATTCGGATGTATTCGTAACAATATACCCAGTAGGAAAAATTGGGAGCGCTGTTCAGAGGAGCTTACTTTGAGCGCTGTAAAATATGCTCCCGAGGGAGCATTACCGGAGCTTTCATAAATTTTATAGAACGAAGAAAATGAGCGATTATCTTGATGACCATAAAGGGTGGCATTGGCATACTCAATGGACCGACTCTCGTTCGATACGAAGGACCAAGCAGCTTTTAAAGTGGGTAGAATTTAGTTGGGGGACTGCTTTGGTAAAATCACACTCGCGCTTGGAAAGGAAAAGGCAATAGCAAAAGATAAACAAAATAAAAGCTTTTCGATACCTGAATCACATATCCACAGGCGTCCAAGAAAATTCTTTAATAAAAAAGCTTTTTTATAATGCTCCTAGAACGCCTTTGAAGGAGCATAAAAACGTATGCTCCCCTGCAATGACATGCAATGTTAAAAAGTATATGGAACTGGAGCGTAACGGGAGCGCTGTAAGCTTTTTAAGGAGTGCTCAAACAGCGCTATTGGAGCCCTCCATTTCCCGCTGGGTAATTACCCATTTGGGCCACTAGGTGTGTGGTGGTAGATAAGACAGAAATTAAAAATTAAAATTAAACAGAAATTAATACCGGGATAAAAAGTACTTCCGGGATTGATTCAATGTACCTTTTTGACATAATGCAAAATTTAGTCAATGGCTGTCGATCGTTATGGAATGAACGATTTTTAATGCAAATATTTTTTTCCAATATATGTCCTGCAACTTTTTCCTTATCGAGCCGAATTATCACTCCTTTTAAATTCTCTTCGTTCTCCACCGAAAATTCTCTGCACATTTCCTGGACTTAATTATTAGTCCAGCAGGCTCTTCAGCAAGGATCCAGTCCAATCTTGTATTAGCTGCCGCACAGACCCCGATTTTGATCTAATATTATCCAATCAGACCTAGCAGCAAATGTTTTTTAGTCTACCTATCGTCGCATCTCACAAACTCACTCTATCGACTTAGATGGCCTGCTCTTCGCAAATACCAAGCTTTTATTTTCTTCGCGACATCTTGCTATGATAAGAACCACAAACAAACATGACAGTATTACTAAAACAATCCCAAACCATCATAAATTTACACAAAACCAATGCCAAATATGACCACCAAAATAGCACAAAGTAACACCAAAGTAGCCCTAAATATCAAATATAAAGGGGCATTTAAGAACAACCGGACAATAAATAATGCCAAACTAACACCAAACCTACACTATTAATTCGAAACTTAACCGAAATTACACCAAACCAACGTTCAAAACACCATAGTAACATCAAACTGACACCACATAACATCAAACCAGAACAACATAACACCAAATTTTAGTAAACTAACACCAAATTTGCACCATGTTGTTCGAAACCAACACGAAATTTCTTTAAATCAACGTCGAAAAACATTAAAATTACACCACTTCGACACCTCATAACACCAAACCAACACCACATAAATTCAAGTGACACCAGACTAATGACAAATCTATAGATACGAAATAATTAGAAACCAATATAAAATTACACCAAAGCAACGTTGAAAATACCAAAATATCACGAAACCGACACCATATAACATCAAAATGCCACCAAACCAGCGCCACATAACACTAAATTCAACCAAACTAACAACAAACCTACACCAGCTTATTCGAAACCAACACTAATCTAACGTCGAAATCATTAAAATAATACCACTGCGACACCACATAACACCAAACTAACACCAAACCAACACCAAACCAACACCGCATAACTCCAAACGATACAAAATAACACTAAGTAGTTGAGCTCTTTGCAGTCACAAAAAAAAATATGACGAAATTGTAGATCATCCCACGCGAATCCATGACGTTGTCTTGTAGATCAAGCGGACCTACTTTATCTGTTTCTGAATTCAATGGTAACTCGCAGCACTGACTGACATTTCTCTGTTTCGCTAACAGATAAGTTCTTAAAAGAATGGTCTACAATTATGCGAAAACCAAAAGGCTAGTTTCCTTATTCGTGTTTTCAAGCTGCTAACGGAAATCTGTGTTTCCGGAGTAGTAATATTAACCTTGCAGCTCTTTACATGATAAAATATTATATTCTCGCAAATGCGAATTCTTAGAAATCTGATGAACGGTAACGATGGAACCTATAGAGAATATAAACTTCTTTTCCGAGTGAATCACTTCGTCCTAATTTGTGAAATTTCTGTAAACATACCATTAAGAAAATAAAAGCTGTATTCGAAGACATGCTGAGAAGTAGTGTTGGGTAAGACACGATGATAAAATAAGTTTGTAAGAGATGTTTTTCTTTTGAGCCAGTACAATGTCATACTTCAAATGAGGCGAAGTGCCATTGTAATGCCAAAATGACAAAAACAAGCAAATTAAAGTAAGAAAGAAAATAAATACCAATGAAGAGCTTTTTTTACGAGTTTGATTCTAATATGCATTAAACTGCCTCAGATTAAGTAAGAAACTTATGCACAAAGTATATTTATATTTTAAAATATCACTTCGCTTCATTTCGAGTTGGAAAGAAAGAGATGTCTCTCCAGTTCGTATTTACAATCCACCTCGTCTCTACCCTACGTATCTCGATACATGCTATACCAGTACGACATTATTTTTGAGGCGGGACATTTCAAAAAATTGAGGCCTCAGTACAATTAGCCATCGTGAAAGGGACAAATGTACTGCCTAGTGTAAGTCCGGCTCAACCCTACTGAGAAGTAGAGGCATTAAACCACTTTGTGCGTGTCTAAGGCAATTCCTACACAAAGGACCATGGTTCTGGAGCACGAGCGGTATCGACTTAATTCTAAAGAACTGGTCTGAGAGTTTGTTGTTGGTCGTTCACCTAGGATTGGACCGCTTCAGATCTACATTTAACAGCATTTATGTAGTTCTCCTACAGAGCTCCATTATACCTCCCGACTTATTTCTAATTTCTATATTCGATCTTCTAGCTACAATCCACTCTTCAGCTTCACACTCATGGCACTCGACGTTAGTCCTATGACTTCGACAAGCCAAGCCAAGCGCGTAGCGATAAGCCAAGCACGGGCCTGAGTTCCTCTTTAAAGTCAGATTCAGCCGTTCAGTCAGAATAGACTATACTTGAATGATATAAGGTAACTCTAACTGAATTAATACGTTCAATATTAAATAATGATGTTATAGTTGAGAGAATATGGCTTAAATTGAAGGCGATTAACCGTCCGGAGGTGTATGGTGAATAAAAGGATGAAACCCGTACTGGCAGCAAAGGTTTCTAGAATTGCACCTTTTCTTTAGCGAACATTTACCAGAATCTCCTCTACAAGATAATCATAGTACTAGAGAACCAAACGTAGGTACCAGATTTGACCCGTATGTATGCGTAGCACCAAAAGATCTCCCAAAAACCTCGGTCGGATAACATATTTAAGCGGAAAATCCTCCGAAGGATATACGAACCAAATAGTGAAAATAACGCTTTAGGCATACGAAATGATCACGAATTGTGTGACCTACATATACATATTAGGGATGTTACGAATGTGAATTTTTCACATCCGCGAATGTTCGGAAGGCGAATTTGCAATTTCGTATTTAATAGTCAAAGTTCAAGAGAGGAATATTATATTTCCATGAGGCAATTTCTGAAGGCCCCCATTCGAATTTTTATTCCTTAACCCTAATTTTTGAAAGAGAGAAAGAAAAGAATAAATAGCTTTTATAGCCATACTAAATTAACAGATATAAACATTAAGAGGAAAAAAAACGGCAAATAATCGTCAACACCCTTTCTAAAATGGACTGCTATCTTAAAAATCGTTGTCTTATCTCTTCTTCGTCTATACCTATATTTTTTCTTAGGTCGTCCTGAACTCCTTTTTTCTGTCGTTACTTTTCGCAAGACTGTCTTTGCCGGGTTCCGCTCCGGACGCCGTTCGACATGATTAATCCACATTATTTTAATCACTTTGACAATGTTCGGGCAGGCGCGGATCTAGAATTTTGTGTTGGGGGGTCACGGAATTAAAAGTGGCGGAAAAAAATATCTACTCCTAAAAAAACATAATTAACAAAACGAAAAAAACTAATCGAATTTTCTGGTGGATTAAATACCAGCGTGACCTACGAAAACGTACCCTAATGTGTTTTTGATGAAGACGCGCCCTTTCTTGTGAGTGCAGCTAACTTCAGAGTAGTACAGTAAAAAAAGCATTTTAATTTGCACAGTCTGGTAACAGCAAGATTATGATTTTATCCTGTTTGCGGTATCACCAGGAGTATTACTACGTATACATGATGAGTTGAATAGTTGAGTTGAGGTTTAGTTTATTTTTAGGCAATCGACAAAATTCGACAAAAATCACAAACAAAACACAGAGATGCTGCTGTCAACTAAATTCAACTACTCAACTACTGAACTCGCGTCTATATGCATAATTTCGACTCAACCCAAGTAGCAGAGATGAGTCAAGTTCAGACTCAACTCAACTCGTGTCTACATTTAGTTGGATTCGGGTTCAACCTGAGTTCAACTCATCATGTATACGTACTATATATTTCTAATTTTTGGACATGGAGACTATACAAGGAGTTAAAACTAGGTGTTGTCAATTTTCGTTTGATTAATGGTGGCGCTGCAGTCAAATGGCCGATCTACCAGATCTGATAAAAAATTTTAAATTTTTTTTCAAAATGGACGAAAAAATGCAATTGTTATTATTTGAGTTATATAAACAAATGAAAAAAAGTAACCAAAATTACTTTAAATTTCTTTTTCTTAATTGCATTCGAAAGGTGGCATCGAGACTTATATTTTGAAAATTTTCATTTTGGACTGCCCGCCATTTTATGCCATAATGGCGGGCATTTCAAATATTAGATAACAAATGCAATTTTGGCCAACGGGTTCAGTATTTTGACACCAATTTTCAGGGTCTTTTTATAAGATCAAAATAGTAGATTACATATCAAGGGCCGAAAGGAGGGTTTTACGGACGAGTGCGTAAAGCCTCCGACGGCCCGAGATATGTACCGTATTATTTTTTACAGGTGCCCCGAGCCATATTTATTTATTGGTTAAATACTTTGAATAACACCGAGTACTAAAGTGTCGCGTTTATACCGCTATTTATATTTGTTGGTATGCATGGCTCGGTTGCCTAGTGACAGAGTGCCTGGCAATCTGAGAAGCTCTGGATTTTTTCATAAGTTAAAAAACTATGAGGAGAAGGCAGTACATAGTAACTCGAAGCGGTAGGTAAAGATTTTTACCGCCCGCCTCGATACTTTACCGCCCGCTTTCTCGGAGAGGTCTGGAAAACGCCATTTTTTATTTTCGGTCAAGAGAACATGCATGAAAAGAGGCACTTTCGGGGCACATGTGAAAAAAAGTATATTTTTTGAAAGTTTGATGCAAATTGGTCTATAGCAGTTGACTGTCTTGGGCACTAAAATGAACAAAATACCGTTTTTATCTCGTTTTTTCAGTTTTATAGGTTAAGCATGTACTTCAGAGACTTGAAACCAACGAGGATTTAATGGCAACGAAGAGACTGGTATTTAAATTGTAACTTTAATTGTTTATAAAAAAAGTAGCACAAATTCTTCGAGGTCCAAAACTTAAGAATATACTCCTGGTGATACCCCAAATAGGATAAAATCATAATCTTGCTGTATCCAGACTAGGGACGCTACATAACCTTGCGGGGCCCGGGGCTAAAATATTCTTGGGGCCCCTTTAAGGGGATTGAAATTCCAAAAAATCTTTTACTAAAAAAATGTTAATATCTTTTATTAAAATCTGTGGTAAGAATAAGTTCATTCATAACTTCACAATAAATGATCGGTTCCCGAGTAGACCTAAAGTTGCATAGTGCAGCCTAGAACGGCATAGGTCTTAGGCTACTGCCTGGTTGACCTTTAGAACGCAGGTATATGGTCGTTTTAACTTTTGGGCTCTCAAACTATTTTCGGGGCCCCCTCTGACCTGGGCCCGGTGCAATTCATCCCAGTTGCCCCCCATTGTGGCGGGCCTGATCCAGACTATACCTATCTCTTCATTTTTTTGCTTTTTTTACTGCACTAGAGTTTGCAAATCAAAACATAATAGAAAGAGTATAGATCAATCAATCTTTTTTAAGGTCCTTTTTTATTTTGCACAAAAGTTCGGTCGGTTTTGGTCGTTTGGTTATTTTTGTTTTTTTAGTTGGGTCAATTTTGTTTTTTTAACAACGAACGCTTTGGGGGGGGGGTGTCAAGACCCCCGTGACCCCCCTTAAATCCGCGCCTGGTTTCAGGGGCGTAGCCAGAATAGATATCGGCCGGCTCTTGTTTGTGGAGTTTGTTAGCAAACTATCCTGCGAAGCAGTGAGCGCCATCGATTCTGTAAATGATATTGCAGCAAATTCTTTGCGCTCTTCTCAATGATTCTATTCGCTTGGCGTTTTCACTAGCTTTTTAAGGAAAGCCATCGAAAATGAGAACGGCATTTGATGCGTAGTTTGACTTCTGCTGGAAATTTCTGCATAAGTTTGGCCGTGGTGTCATTTGACCCAATGTAACAAAAACCCTCCATCGATGAAATATTTCCTATCGTTCAAGTCCGCCTGTTCAGAAGGTGAAACAGCCCTGTACAGGTTCGGTTTTGTTCCTTCGAAAGGTTTTCGGGCTAAGTTCGTAACGCAAAAATTCTTGCAGCACTTCATCTGAATGTCCTGCCCTGTCTTGTATCCGAATAAAGATATTCGAAATTGCAAGAGGCTGCACTCTTTCACTTCGTTTGAATTTTACAGCTTGAAAATCACCCCAGAAATGGGTTTTTACGACAATTTTTAACTAGCCCTTCACCCCGAACGGGTCGTCGAAGAAATAGTGGAATTTGTAAAAAAATAGCGAGGTTATTTAGGAAAAGTTGATAGTTTAGGTTATAAACAAAAAACCAGGAGGGTTGAGCCCCCAAATCAACCGTCGCTACGCCCCTGGGTTATTGGTAACTTTCATCAAGAGAAATTCTATCTCTTCCACAACACCATTTATCATTTATAATTGGGAGGTGATACCAGAAACCAAATCCAATGCCGAATTAACACCTCGGTAGGCTTCAAATTCTTCTTTACCCGAAACTGAAATGCCAACCCGTCCTCGAGTACAACGCCCACTCAATGGATGGAGTTTTCTTCAGGACTCGCGAGGTGTATAAATGTCTCAAAGAGATTGATGTCTATAAATCTATTGGCCCTGACAATATTCCCCGTATGGCACTTAAGAAAAGTACCTCACCTTTGGTACGCCAACTTCAATTCTATTATAAGTGTAACTGCTTTTTATAAATGATAATTTTTCCCAAGAATTAGGCCGTTCCCGTGTAGGCTCGTGAAACGGTATCTCCGTAACCTTGCAGCCCGTGACACGGTATGCCTGTGCACCCGTATATGGGATAAATAGTGCCACTCATATAATTAGGGGGTACAATTAATGATTATTTTCGTGAGAAGGGTACGCGGTCAAAAAAGTTTGGAGACCACTGGCATAAGCGAACATTCGTAACATCCCTAAAACATATAAAGGATGTAAACTCTGAACACATGACACACTCGTGCGTTTACGTTCGGCATTGGGTTGGTCATATCCAAAGAATTTATAACTCAAGGATGTTTACAAAAACTCTGATTATAACTGCAAGATTGGAAAGACCAGCTAACTGAGGTCATGGCTTACAAGTTAAAGGTGGCAAGACTGGTTAGGCGGATGCGGCAAAAGTACTTAACCTAAGAAAATCACCTCAACATTGCGGACTAAGAGACCTGGATGATGGTCAAGGAGGTCAAGGATGCAAGTATTCGAATTTATAAAGGACTCATAGACAAAAGAATTTATTGCTATATTTCAGCATTGATTTTTGTCTTGGTTCGTGAACCCCCTCAAACATGGACTAACTTCGAACATATCGTATCAAGTGTAGCACCAAGCTCCTTTGTCTCTATGGGCTCTATAAAAAGTCCAAGAAACAAATCTTAGAACCAAAATAACCAATTTTAAGTGACTGCGAAATTGAAAAATACCAAGAAAAATACATTATTAGAATCAAATTCAATTAATTTGTCATCTCGTCTCCTTGAACAGTCTCAACAATCAATAAAAATCACCAAAAAAGCATATATCCTACTTGAAACCTCTCCTCTGCACTAAGCTTTTCCATCTGTCATCCAAAGGAGCTCCTCTAAGGACACAATAAAGTCAATCCTTTTCTCAAAAAAAAAAAAATTCTCAACTGAAGTGCTGTTCACGGATACTCCACTCTCTGGCAAGGATACCCTCATTAGATATCATCGCCATTATCAAGATATCAGTGTCAGGATCCTTTTGATTAATTCGCCAAGGATTTAATTTCACTGCCCTGACATAATAATAATAGTCCAGAGCAATCACCCCATTACAAGGTTGCGTGCTCCTTGGATGCCCTCGCGGCAGCATAATATCCTTAGAGCAGCAATACGCCAGCGCCCTCACATCTCTCCCGGCTAATTTCAACTTAACAACTTTGATTGGACGAGAATGTAATTACCATTTCCCAAATTTACGACTTTATTAGGGCGCTCTCGTTACGTTCCGCCAATGAGCGCTGTTAATGAGATTAAAAGGTGTAAAATAGCGCCTCGTTCGCGCGCTTCCAATCTTGGGTGAAAATTTGTGATAATAAAAGGAGCTCAAATGCTTTCTACGGAAGTATATAATGCCCCAGGGTAAATTCCGTTTCCTTTTCGTTCAAGTAGAGGGATCTAAATTTTTCGGTACTAATTAAATTGACTGTTACATATTTGTGAATATACTGTTTGCGTGCCAAAATTGTTATTCCACGCACGTCTGACGTGTGTTTCCAGGAACATCTTGATTGATACTTACGTAATTGTGGATACGTGATCACGCACTCAACGATGGTATCAACATTTTCGTTTCTGATTTATTTTCTCTTCTTCAATACGTATTTTGTTGGATTTTTAGTCTCAAAGAATGATGGAAAATATTTATAGATTTTCTTTTTAAACATACTTTTTAGCATCTCAGTAGGTACTCCGACGGTTTAGCGTGGGAACCAAAACCTGTTTTGTGAATGTAGGTCAGGGCCCCGCCCGTTGGAATGTGGGTCAAACCGGTCCATTAATTTTTACGACCAATTACAATGACATTTATTGTTTTTACGACTAATTAGGTGTGATTTATGACTATTGGGGCCAATGCCCTTGCAGTCGTGGGGGTTTAGCCGGTGGGCCCGTCCTTGGAATCTAGGTCAAACCCATAAATCACGTACGGGGGCTTAGCCGGTGGGCCGCCCTTGGAATCTAGGTCAAACCCATAAATCACGTATGTAGTTCAGTCTCGAGGTCAATCACCTGTCATCAATCAATCAATCACCTGTAATTGGCCTTGGGATGTAGGTCAAGGTGGTTGACCTAGAGACTGGACGGGTCGGTCAGGGCCGGTGGCTTGGGGCTCAGCGGGGGTCGGCGACCTCGGCGGGGCTGCGGCTGGGGTCCTCGGCTGGGGCCCTGGTGGGGACTCGGCGGGGACTATGGCGGCACTTTGGCCAGACAGTAGTGCCATATGAAAAGGCGCCAGTGTGTGTGTGCCAGACAGTGTTGTCATATGAAAGGTGGCAGTGGGGCAGGTCATTGAACTTGCGACTGGCGCTCCTTGCTCCTGCCCCCGCCCCAGGCCTTTTGAGAGTTGAACCAGTTATGACGCTCGGGCTAGTGACCTTGCAGCCGGCCACTAGACATCCGGCTCCATTGCCTCCGCATACTAAAGGACTGTTGCTATGGGGGATCTTGAACTCTGCAGGCAAGCAAGTCAATAGGAGCCCAAAAAGAAACCTGAAAAATGACTAGGGAGTGACTATAATGAAAAACAATATGTTACTTGCTGAACATTTTTATTTTATTTTTAAAACCGGGCTGAACATTTTTATTTTATTTTTAAAAACTATTTTTTTTTTAAAAACATTAGTTATTATAATATGCAAATTCTTCATTCCTCTTTTAAATAAATTTTATTTTTAAAAGTCCGCCTCTGTTGATGTCCTTTCCCTCAAAAATCATGGATTTGCCCCTCTCCGCATTCAGCTCGCTTATCTGCTCTTCTGTTTTTATCTTCTCTGCAAATCTCGCCGGCAGATACACAAACGTGTTGTCCAAGAAAGAAACAACTACCCTTGACCCATACTTCGTTGTAACAAGTTTAAAAAACTTGATGGGGTAGGGTTTGTTCTCCTCCATGGCTGAGATGGGGATGTTCTCCGTTGAGGTACTTTCGGCAACCGAAGACAAAAGTTCGAAGGTACTCTATTTAAAAAATTAAATTAATTTAAAAAAACTTTGGAGTCTAAAAGTACTTACCATTATGCTGGTTTCTGCTTGAAGTGGTTTCTTTTGCTGCTGTTGCTGTTGGTGTTGCTGTCGCTTGTACTGCTAAAAGAAAAAAGAAACAAGTTAAAACAGAACTATACTGGCAAAAATGCCGATTGCTTACGGTTGGCTAAGGCCACTTACCGATGTTCTGTTGAAGAGCTTCGAGTTTTCTGATCCCCAGTCTCCAGAGCACAGAGGATTTATATACAGAAATCATATCCCCTCCACTTCCACCGCGTACATTAACCCACCAACTGTTGTTATTCTCGATGAAAAAACCTTGTATATATATAAAATTTAATACATTCTGTGTACCGTGGGAGAAAATAACAGGGAAAACATTTCTTATAAATCTTAATGCCCGCAGGAAAACATTCCTTGTACATCAGAGAGCAATAAATTTTTATTAGCAATAAATTTTAACATGCTGGGAAGATAACTGAAGCAGGATCGCTTCTATACAGAGCGCATGCGAATGGAATTTTAATTATTATTATTTTCCTTTTCTTCTTTCATTCGTTCGCTTCTATAAACCGCGCGCATGGCAATTTCAGCGGGATATTTATGATTATTACCAGAAACGCTCGTAAAAGTTTATGACTTGAGGAGGAATTTATGTGATGCATATTAATGAAGATGATGTTTTTCTGTTGCAATTTATGATATTCGTTAAGGATATGACGGGGTTGGAATTTTTTAAATGTGGATACATTTAGTATTTTTGTTAATGCATTTTATTTTCCTACACTGCCGGATCGCTTCTATACAGAGCGCATGCGAATGGAATTTTAATTATTATTATTTTCCTTTTTCTTCTTTCATTCGTTCGCTTCTATACAGCGCGCATGGCAATTTCAGTGGGATATTTATGATTATTACCAGAGACGGTCGTAAAAGTTTATGGCTTGAGGAGGAATTTATGTGATGTATATTAATGAAGATGATATTTTGCCATTGCAATTTATGATGACTGGGTTGGAATTTTAAATGTGAATACATTTAGTATTTTTGTTAATGCAATTTATTTTTCGCATGGGATGCCGATAATAATCGTAAATTATATTCCTTTTAGTGGAAAGCCTCTATATAAAAACCCTCGCAAATGCATCTCCGTCATTCGAAGGTTGATTTTAAACAAAGAACGTGAGTCGGAAAGTTGAACGTGGATTTTTACAGTTTTAAATTAGTCGAGATTTTGTTTGCCTAGAAAGTGTTTTAAGTGTAAAAAGTGCTATTTTTTTTTTCGTAGTTTTTAAATTAGCGGGCATTTCGTGCGTGTTAGAAAGTGTTTTATACAGTGTAAAAAGTGTTTTTTTTCGTTCGTTCGAATTTTTAAGTTAGTTGGGATTTCGTGTGTGTTACAAAGTGTTTTTTATAAAGTGGAAGCGTTTTTGAGAAGGAGCTGATATATTTTTTGAAAAAGAAGGTAAGCAAACATAGTATATCTATATTATCTAGTTTTTCATAAAATACGTGTATCTGTTTTTAAGTTTATGTCAGCAATTTGCATTTAGTATCGGAAAAAGTTGACGATTATTTTTAAAATAACAATATTAAAGACACTGCTTTTTTGTTTTTGCAGTGTCTTAGTAATTGAAATATGAAGAAAATCTGGATGCGTAGGGCTCAGGTAGATGAAGAACACAGAATGTTGAAATTAGTGGAAGAATCAGTGCAAAAGTTTAGTGGAGATACTGATACAAAGTACACAGATTGGATAAAGGAGTTCGAAGAGTTCGCACTTGTTCATGGTTGGAACGATGTGCAAAAGTACATGTACGCGAAGCAGTTACTTAGAGGAGCCGCGAAGTTGGTTGTCGAGAATAGCGTCAATGTTAGGTGTTTTGACGACTTGAAAGAATTGTTGGGTAGAGAGTTTGGGAGTAAATTTTCCATCACCAGCGATATGGCAACGCATATCAGACGTTTCAATCTGAGGGGGCGCAAAATTAATTTTAAAATCAATAGCCCACCTGCGCATGTGGAACCCTCAGATTGGATCAAAAGTGCAGTTGACGATATTGTTCAACATGTACTGTTAGAAGTTCAGCCAGATGATTTTCTTGGTTTTACCTTTTGTGGAGCCTCCTTTATGGAGAAAGGTCCAGGGTGGTTAAGCTACAGATTGGCCTCCACCCTGAACGTATCCGATGTGTGGGACACCATTGGAAAAATTTTTCAAAGCAATTCTAGTGGATTAAGTACCGACACGTTCTGCTTGAGTGTTACCACAGTTAGACTGCCCCAAGGGAGAGGAAATATTAGACCAAGGAAGTATAACACATTTGATGAGGAATGTGCAAAGAGAAAAGGAATCGTGGTAATAAAAAACAAGGATAACCTATGCCTACCACGAGCATTGATTGTTGCCATATCTAAAGTGAATAAGGAGACAGAGTACGCCAAAGTAAGGCAAGATATTGGAAAGTTACAGACTCTACGAGTTGCACAATTGATGGCTGACTCTAAAATATATATTCCCAATGAAGGTGCTGGAATCCCAGAGTTACAAAAATTCCAAGAACATCTGAAGGAATATAAGATTATAGTGTATAGATACGGAGCAAAAGGAAGAGATGTGATATTTGAAGGACAAAATACAGGGAAAAAACTAAATTTGCTGTACCACAATAACCACTATAATGTGATAGTTTCGCTAACAGCTGCATTTTGCTGTGGTTATTATTGTGAGGAATGCCATGTACCGTACGATCACAAAAACGAACACAGATGTGGGGGAACCTGTCCTTGCTGTCAACAGACTCCAGCATGCGTTAAAGGCTCACACGAAAAATTGTGTAAAGATTGTAATCGGCATTTTAGAGGAGAATGTTGCTTTAACAATCACAAAGCTTCAGGGTCGTTAGCTATGAAAAGCGTCTGTGAAGAAGTAAAAAAATGCAGAGATTGTCTAAAGACATATAAAGCAGGCAAAACCCATATATGCGGCGAATATTTTTGCAAGATCTGTGATAAACACGTGGAACAAGGACATTTCTGTTTTATACAGCCTGACGTCAGAACACCCCCGACAAAAGATACTCTTTTCGTCTTTTACGACCTGGAGACAAGACAGGAGAAGGTTATAGGTGAAAAATATATAGAAGAAGAATCAGTCGGAGACATGAAGCTGCATGAACCAAATTTATGTGTTGTTGCAAAGCGTTGTGAGCTCTGCTTTGAAATAGACAAGCTACGTTTTTGTCAAAAATGTGGATTTAGGTTGAAGATTTATAAAACCGATGTGGTGTGTGATTTTTTAAAAGATTTGTTGGAGATAAGACGGAATTTTAAAAAGCTAGTAGTCATAGCTCATAATGGTCAAGCATTTGACCATCAATTCATACTGAATTACATTTTGAGAAAGACAGACCTGAAGCCCAAATTAATAATGCGAGGAACAAAAATTATAATGATGCAGTTGGACAACATTAAATTTATTGACTCTCTAAATTACTTCCCCATGAGTCTAGCGCAGCTACCAAAGGCATTTGATCTTCCAGCCGTGTATAAAAAAGGATACTTCCCTCATCTATTTAATACAATCGAGAATGAGAAATATGCTGGGAAATTGCCGGCTGCAGAATATTACAGTCCCGACTCAATGAAAACTGAAGATCGTGATAGCTTCCTCAAATGGTACGAACAGCATAAAAATGACGACTTTAATATGGAACGTGATATTGTCGACTATTGCATCAGCGATGTTCAGATTTTGACCGAGGCATGCTTAAAGTTTAGAAAATTAATGTTAACAGAGTGCAAAGTTGACCCATTTGTTGAGGCGACAACTATTGCCTCTGCATGCAACCTGGTTTTCCGTCGCAATTTCCTTAGACCAAATACTATTGGTATTATCCCAAGAAAGGGATATCGAAATGCTGATAATCAGTCAGCAATAGCGATTCAGTGGTTAATATCTGAGGAAAAGACCAGAGGAATAAATATCACACATGCTGCTAAACAAAGGGAAGTTGTGCTGAATGGAGTAAAAGTAGATGGGTATTGTGCACAGACAAATCAAGTTTTTGAATTCCATGGCTGCTATTACCACGGACATCCCACGTGTTTAAAACATAACCGTGATCAGGCTCTCCATGAAGACGAAAACGATACTCTAAATCACCGATATGAAGTAACAATTGCAAAAACAGAGCGCTTACGTTCCTATGGATACGAGGTTATTGAGATGTGGGAGTGTGATTTTCACAGACTGATGGATGTGAATAAAGATATTCAGGCTTTAAGAGACCATCCTTTACTGACAAATTCACCTTTAAACCCAAGAGATGCTTTTTATGGAGGCCGTACAGGTAATGCGTATACACATTACGAATGCAAGCCAGGTGAAAAAATAAAATACATAGATGTATGCTCCTTGTATCCATGGGTTTGTAAGTATGGAAAATTCCCGACCGGACACCCTCAATTATATGTTGGAACAGATGCATGCTCAGAGGTGGATTTAAATAAAATGGAGGGTGTAGTTAAATGTAAGATTTTACCACCAGAAGGCTTGTATCACCCCGTCCTACCAATTAAACAAAATAATAAATTAATGTTTCCATTATGCCGAAGATGTAGCGATGAGAAAAACCAACATCCAGAATGCTCACACACGGATGAGGAAAGAGCTCTGATTGGAACATGGGTAATTGATGAGGTAAAGATGGCCGTAAGTAGGGGATACAAAATACTGAATATGTATGAAATATGGAGCTACAAAACTGAGGCGTATGACAAATCGACCCTCTCCGGCGGTCTATTCACTTCAATGATGAACAAATTTATAAAGATGAAACAGCAGGCATCAGGATGGCCCAGCAAATGCAGTTCGAATGAGGATGAAAAGCGGAAATACCTGGAGGAATTTCGACAAAATGAAGGTGTACAACTGGAGTATGCTGAAGTTGAGAAAAATCCCGGACTAAGATCGCTAGCTAAGCTAATTTTAAACTCCTTTTGGGGAAAGTTTGGACAGCGGGAAAACCAGCCAAAGACGAGCATAATTAACAGTTCAGGAGAGTTGTACCAGTTGCTAATCAATCCTGCAGTAGAGGTGCAACATATTCTCCCTATTAACGAAGAAACACTTATTGTAAACTGGAGTTACAGAGAAGAAGCAGCCGAATCTCTGGGGACAGTTAACGTTTCTATTGCAGCTTATACCACTACTCAGGCACGACTTAAGTTGTTTAGCTATTTGGAGCAGCTTGGAGAAAGAGTTTTGTATTACGATACCGATTCAGTCATATACATTAGCAGAGAGGGAGAATTCGACCCGCCAACTGGAGAATTCGTTGGAGATATGACTGATGAGTTAGAATGCTATGGACCTGGTAGTTATATAACAACTTTTGCAAGTGGAGGGCCTAAAAATTATGCATACGCGGTTTATAGCACTAGGGATGAATCCATCAAGGTCCAGAGTAAGGTAAAGGGAATCTGCCTGAATTATGAAGCTTCACAACATGTAAATTTTGAATCAATCAAAAATATGATATTAAACGGCAACGAGGACGACCATATTCCCATCCTATCAAAAAATATTCGCCGCACAAAAGATCACGAAGTGGTAACAATACCGGAAATAAAAAAATATAAAGTGACTTCAAATAAACGAAGATTTCTGGAAGATCGCAGCTCTCTACCATATGGGTTTAAAAGAAAAAAAAGCTCCTAAAGAGAAAAATGTGGATAATATTTGTGGATTAGGCCTATTGGGGAAACCACATGATAAAAAAAACGCGCCAAATAAAGCTCTACCTCTTAAGGTGGTGGGGAAATGAGTTCTTATATAAAGCCATGAAATCGCACCTACTTTGTATTTCCATTTGTGCAGTCAAAGTCATGAGCTCAGACCGAATCATTTTAGACGTGCAGTTTGCCAGCGGAGTTAATGGACAGTTGTTTGCTAAGGAGTTGGCAGTTTTACGTCACGGATCACTTTTACCAGACTTGTACTTTTTTAAGCCTCCATATTCATACAACGAGTTGACACCAAAAGCCCGCAGACAGGATGAATTCAACTTTAACAAGATAAATGGCCTAAGATGGAACGGCGGCAATATTGACTACAACGATTTACCAGTAATACTGACAAATTATTCAAATTCAACAATCTATGTGAAAGGACTGGAAAAAGCGAGGTTTGTTCAAAAATACCTACTGGAAGCTGAAATAAAACAACTGGAAATACCAAAACTAACACTTCTGGAACACTTTGAAACATACTGCCCCATCCATGGTAAATTACCTTCAGTGCGATGTGCTGTTCAAAATTGTATTAATATTTATTTGTACATGTTAGTGAATAAATGTTTTCAATAAAAGAATTTTTTATAGTTTTTTATTTTATTTATTTATTTATATACCTTGAAAATTTATCGTGTCAAAAATAAGATTACTAATACAGAACAAAGGTATTTCATAAAAAAGTCTAGAATAATTCAAGTGTACATAGGAAGTTCGACTTGGAATAAAAAAATCTTCACATGCTAAAGTTAATACGCCTTTTCCTTTACATTTTTCAGCATACTTCTTATAGTACTCCTTTACACTTTCGGAGGCGTTGTTGTTGTGATACATGATAATATTGAAAAATGTCAACATTTCGAACAATTTATAAAGTTCCGTCTGCTTTAGTATGATGCTCGAGTTGTTGTTAATGGGGATCCTGTGCTCATTGTTCAGCTCGGCCTGATTTGCTGGAATCGTCTCTCCCATCTGGGTTTTCAAGTCGTTTAGATGTTTGTAAACTGATGACCATTCGGAAAAAGATGCTGACACAGGAAACAAGCCGTGACGATGAAATACAATTTTCGTCTCGAAAGATAATGGATCAAACCCAAGTACTATTTTCCGGTTATGACAATCGTCCAGGTGGTATGTATAGTTTAGCAAAAGGTTTTCTCCTGCCACTTCTGCTTCAAAATTGGACAGCTTCTTCTTCTTCTTCTTAGATTTTACTGCTGGTGCTGGTACTGATTCAGGTTTAGGCAGCTTATCCGTTCCTTTAGCTCCAACAGTCCTCTGTCTCTTCTTGCTTGATGGCTCCATGTTACTCAAATTAAACTTGCACACTGAATATTGAAACTTTGTGTTCAGGTTTTTATAGTGCTGATCTCAGCCTTACATGACTGGTTACAAAAATCCCCACCACTTTGTGTAAAATTCTTCAAGTATAAATTAATCACTTTATTGTCATTTAATCTTAAGTCACTAGCAGTAAACTGTTTTAAAAAAGTCTTGAGGCTCTTTCCTCTGCATCGAGAATACAGAAACACACAGCAATAATGTCCACAGGTTGATGAAAACAGGCCTTGTAATCGTTTCTTGCTATTTAAAAACGTGTTTGAATTAGCTAGAAGGAATTTTTGAAAAAATTTATTGGTTGGATATCTTCCAAACGAGTCAAAGTACTCTGCAGGACCCTGTTTAGGAAAATAAAATGCAACCCAATGAGTCCCACCTTTATGTGATGGATCCGTATTAGCTATGACGCATGCGGGTTTTTTTATTTTTTGCGGTAGATGGTTGCAGGGGAAGACTCCTCTAAAAAACTTGTTTGTTAAGCGGTTATTTGTCAGGGCGGCTGCAAGCTCGATCGTGTTCATTCTTGTTCACAGCTAAATGTTGCCTCTAGATCAATGACCTTAGTGAGAGATGTAACGTAGTTATTTATAAACTCCTTAGTTGATGTACCACGAACAAAGATTGTCTTAAATTTCGCCAGAGTTTTTATAAGGTCTTCATCAATCCGTTTTAGTTCAAGATTACCAAATTTAGTTGATTGTTGTTGCTCAGTGCATTCTGTACCAGATGTTGGATACTTAAAAATTATTTCCTTCGCAAACGTTTTATTTTGCGCAGTGAATCCAGCTAAAGAGACTTTTTTAAAGAAGGTATATTCACCCCCGCAAAAGTATTCCACATTAATTAAACAGCTCATTGTTACCGTAATAAAGCAATTTGTCGACTAACAGTTTGTTGCACGTAGCCGCCTTATATAGATTTAAAAATTTGTGTAAACATTTCGATCCTTGTCAATTTCAATGCTTCCATCGTACTCAGCATATACAATGCATGTCACACTATTTTGTAACGCGTCTCTAAATTTTCCTTCAACTCGTACAGTCCCTTGATTTAGTAAATTGCCGCAAGTCGTGTTATATGAATTGTCTGCGGTTAAATCGAAAGCGAGAAGAAAACATCCCTTGTCAAATAATTTCTTGGATATTTGATGACCTTTATCGAAATAATGAATACCGGTTCCTCTGAATAATGTGTTGTATCCGCGTGTACTAATCGGATTTTCCTTTGAGTAGTCAAATTCGAGAGGTTGATTTGGTATCTGCACGCCATTCACTGATAAATTGAATCTGGTAATGTTGTTATGTTTAAAGTTGAAGGGGTTCTTTGTTATTCTGCCAGTGTACGCATCATTGTCCACCATTCCAAAAATTATTAAGTTCGGTAGCTGTCCGATGACTATATTATCCAGTGAAAGTGTAAATGTGTTTGCGGGAATAGTGTAGCTTTTAACTTCAACTCGCTTGTATGGGTATATGGCATTTGAACGTTGTAGAACTGTCTCATGTGCTAATAAAATATTCGGGTTGACTGTTACGTGATTCATGTACATGGTTGCATCCAGGATTTTTAAGTGTGGTGAGTCATCGCCAGCCTTGGATAAAATATAAAATTCTGGTTTTTCAAGCGATAAAACTACACGTAAATCTACACCGTTTAATAGCAACTTATCCTGATTAAGCAAATCAGTATGAATTTTCCCCATCAGTTCAACTACATTACTTTTATTGAAAAGTTTCTGCCGATCTAAATAGCCTTGATGTAATTCAGCGACGGGTTTATCGATATCTGCAATTTCCGTGTCATCTTTGTCAAGATACCAGCCGACCGACTCCAAATGGGTTGATGCAGCATCTTTACCATAATTTAATAAATTTTCAATATAAGCGCGATAATTGTAATTGTGGTCGGTTTGAGCAATTGGTTTCCCATTCAAATATACGGTGCACTGGCGAAATATGGAGTGTAAAATGTTGTTTATTAAACCTGGAGCATCACCTTCTTTTGAATAAAGTATTTCTTTCCCATCTTTTATTTTTATTAATTGCAATTTTAAACGAAGATAGATGCTAGATAAATCTCGGTATGTATCTCCATGACCTAAGGTTACAAACTCTAGAACGGAGGAGTTGTCTAGTGAGGCTATTGGCTTATATGCTACTTCTTCTGTTTTCAAAATATTGCTTTGAACTGGTGGTGTGGAAAAAAGATCCAATTCCGATTTCATACATTCTTTGTACGACATTATGTTTATTACTTATCAAAAATGTCCAGTATACGTTTACGTATCTTTCGTTTTGTTTTCAAAGCTCTTGCTTTTATTCCTTTTCTTTGATTTTTTGTTTTGCAATTTCTCGTGCGTTTAGGTGTTTTGCCACGTCTCTTGCGTTTAAGAGTTGGTTTTATATGCAAGGTTGTAAACGGGTTCGGTCTTTTTATACCTGCTCCACTCATGCCGTCAAACACTTTATTTATACCTTTCTGAGCTAAATCTTGAATAGCAACTCTACCGTGTTCTTTTAAAATATCTTTAACTGATTTGCTGTTGATGTTTTTATCTTGTATTATAGCTTGTCCTGCTTTTACAGCCTGTTGTGCTAATGTTTTTAATCCCGATGTAGCTAGAGGTTTTAAGTGTCGAAATAATGCACTGAAAAAGCTACCGATACCTCTTCCACGTTGATAAATAAGTGGACCACGATATAATTCTCCAATATCCGACAGACCACTGCCGCTTTGTATTAAATAATAACGCGTATAATAGGAATTCATCTCGTAGTTCTATTTATACTATGCAAAAACAAGTTGTTGTGTGAATATTTATAGTTTTTATTGTCTCCTAAAATGCAGCATTACATAGGTTGGAATGTAGCCTGATTTAAAATCAATTGATTCACCCTGATGATCCGTTATTTTAATGGAAATATTCTCAATAAAGGTCTTCTCTAATGGGCAATATTCTACATGCTTAAATTTTATTATGTTCTCACATTCCTTGAGTGGTATAACACGCAAGTATCTTACCAGCTTATTACCAATAATTCTGGGTTGAATAATATCAGTATAAACGTATACAATCGAGCTCTTGCTACATTCGGACTTTGACTTTTGTTCTTCTGTTGACTCTTGTTCATCCTCCTCTAGTAGTTCTGGGTAGGGGTGTGGTGGAACTATTGCTTCATATTTTAGGTCTCGTGTACTTTCATACATACTCTTCGTTGGTTGTATATATGTATCAACAGCAGAAAATATTCCATGATAACTTCTTTTGTCTATAGCAATTTGACTCAGAATATCTTCCAAAAACGAAGAAATATGATCATAGTGATTGTATTTCAAAATAACGGTTATCGAAATTCCAATTACAAAAGCGCTATCTATATGTAACATGAAATCTTTAGCATCTTTTTTATACGTCTTTACAGGAATTTTATCTTCCCTCATATTATCTTCGATGAATCGTCCTGCATCTACTTTAAGATTAGCTAATAATTTAGCAGATTCCTCAGATTTCAGTGCACCAGAGAACGACTGTAAAAATCTTGGAAACTGTATTTCATTTTTATCGTTTGCGAGATGTGCAAGATCGTCCTTAGTCCATTTAAGCTCAAAGCGTTTATTTACTCTGATAGTAATCTTTTCTTCTTCAGGATTATATAACTGACGCTTTATCTTTTTACTGCTACTACTACTATATGAGTTATTGCATTCATTATTCTTATTTATACAACGTTTTGTTTTCTTTTTTGATTTATCAAAATTAAAATAAGGAAATGAGATTTCCGTAATTCCAACACTCCACCCGTCATTAAGTTTACACGACTTGGCTAGCTTATTGGTAAAACCTGACAATGTATTTTCAGGATAAAACTCTAAAGAGTTATTACTCAAAAGACAAACATAGAAATCATTTTCTTTTATATCCACTGGCATTTTTTAAAGTCTTTCCCAAGGAATGTCCGAAGTACTTTTTGGTTTATCCTTTGGGTTCTTCAAACGTTCACTCTGTCTAACCCCGAGCTTGCGCACAGGAAATGAAAGCGTATATTGACCAGATTCTAATTCAGAGGGTCTTAATATAGACTGTTTCTGTACTGGTTTTGTTTGTTTTCCACGTTGTTCTAATTCTTCTATAACATCGTTAGCTTCATCGACAGTCATATTCATTGGTACAGTATATTGTGTTATACCATCTTCACCCGTAATTATTTTATAATCCTTTTCACGTGCGTTAGGTGCAGATGCTGTTCTTGGTATTTTTGGTGGTGGTTTTAGCGTTTTTGCTATACCACTAGCTGATAATCGTCTTTTTGCCGCTGGTGATAAAGATCTTCTCGGTGGGGTTATACTACCTGCTTCTTCAAAGACTTCTTCGTCTAGAAAATCCATTGATGCCGGTGAAGTCTGTGTTGACACTTCATCTTTAAATATAAATTTCGTTTGTGTGGCACTATCTCTTAAATTTTCTTGTTTGACATTGCGTTCATGAGGCAAGTATAAATTTGTTTTTTTATCAGGAGTTCGTCTAGATTCCCGTTTGTGATTTAAAAATGAAATTAGTTGATTTCGATAGCTATACCATTTTTCTGAATCATTCATGTCTTTATTCTGTAGTATTTTTTTCATTGCTCTATCAAAGATGGATTGATTTGCAGTCATTTCAATTTCATCTTTAAGCTTGTTGTAAACCTCTGGCGACAGAAGTAGCATCTTGTTAAGTCCATTATTTCTATGCATATTTTTCAATTAACGAGCCGATAACTCCCGATAATACACTTCCTAATAAAACTGGTAAAAAACCTCCTCGCTGCACTAGTATTTTACGTTGTTTAGCAACAGATCTCTTTGCGCAAATCAATTTACGCATGTCCTTTTTATACTTACACAGTGAGTTGTAGATATTTCCATGCGGCATATGGTTACCTTTTAAGGTGTTGAGAGTAATTTCACAAAGAGTTTTTATAACCTCTGGGTCAGCATTTTTGATGATGGACTTTCTTAGATTCGGTTTAGCCTTTTTAAGCACATATAGCATATGCTTGTTGTCCCTTAATCGTTTCATTCGTGATGCCATTCTTACCATTTAAAGAATTTTGCGGACAAAAACAGGTTACAAAGTGTTTATTAAATATATCCGTGCGAAATCTTAAGACGTCGTTAATGTCCTGAGTTAAATCAATTAACAAATACCCGTAAGGCATTTGAGTTATCTCTTTATATATTCTCACAAGTTCTAAACTATTTTCTGGGTAAATTTGTCGGGCCAGATGGGTAAATTGGCTTTTATCTCGGGGGTTTTTAAATACAACAAGATATTTACAATTGAGCGATATGTCACGACTGAATTTTCCTTGGTGAAATACGTTTTGTGTCACAAGAATTACTGAGAAATTACGATGATGAGACCCCTTAGTGAAGAGTTCACAAACTTGTTTACTAAACGCATTTAACATCATGTCATCTATAACAATCAACGTTGGTTCGTTTACATGATTTACAAACTCCTCTGGTATAGCATTTAAATATTCAATGTTTTGTAGTTTGATATCCGTTGGCAGTGCACCATGTTCTGCATTACACCATATAATTTTTTTAATTTGCGGCTGTATAAATATCTGATTAGTATTAAGAAGATTTTTTATAAATGTTGTTTTCCCACATCCTGAAGGTCCCGCAACCATCATTGTAAATGGGTGATTAAACTTGATCATTCTTGCTTTGTATATAAACCGGTTATTCAACCTCTGGTATTTATACATTCGCTGCAATGAGTAGAAGACAGATAATCAACGAACTGCATAAACCAGTTAGAAAAAATTTTAAACGCCGACATGTCACTACCAAAAGTATAGATGATTTATGGCAGGCAGACTTGGTCGAAATGGGTTCTTACTCGTCAGAAAACCAAGGTTTTCGTTTTCTACTTACTGTGATTGATACATTTTCAAAGTATGCATGGGCTTTACCACTTAAAAGTAAAAAGACCCCAGAAGTTGTTAAAGCAATGCAGTCTATTTTTAATACAGGACGCATACCACAAAATTTACAAACTGACGATGGAAAGGAATTTTTTAATAAACCATTTCAGCAACTGATGAAAAATTATGAAATAAACCATTATTCCAGCTACAGTAATTTAAAAGCCTCAATAGTAGAGAGATTTAACAGAACATTGAAAAATATGATGTGGAAAGAATTCAGCATGAATGGCAATTATCACTGGATTAGTATGCTGGCCAAGTTAACAGACGACTACAATACAACAAAACACCGTACGATTAAGATGAGACCTACAGATGTTGGACCACACAACGAAAAACGTTTATTATTATCTGTCTACAGGTACCCCAAAATAAAGTCAAAGCCTAAATATAAAGCAGGTGATTTTGTTCGTATAAGTAGACATAAACATGTTTTCGAAAAAGGTTATACACCTAATTGGTCCGCTGAGATATTTAAAATAAAAGAAGTTAAACCTGTTTACCCGACAACATATATTCTCAAAGATTACCAAGGAAATATAATTCAAGGCAGATTTTATGAACAAGAAATAGCTCCAGTGAAAAACCCCGATGTCTATCTAGTAGAAAAAATTTTAAAAAGACGCGGAAACAGGGTTTTTGTTAAATGGCTTGGTTTTTCACCCAGTCACAACAGCTGGGTATATATAAAAGACGTTGTATAAATCCTCAAATATTCATTCAAGATGTTAAACCTGAAAGTAGAATACGATCGTTTTAAAACATTTGATAATCTTGCTATTGATTTAGACACAGCAAATCAGTTAGCAAAAGACGGATTTTTTTACACAAATTTCAAAGACCATGTTAAATGTTACTTTTGTTCTTTGGAAATGGATGCAACCAGCGGTGCATCAGATATATATCGCGATCATAGACGTCGTTCACCAAGGTGTGCACGTGTTAAATCAATTGGGGAAGACGTATGTAGTAAATATCTACCAATGACAGAACTACCACCACCTGCACCTCCATCAACACCGCTCATCACCAAACAGTCTGAATCAAAAGCCTTAATTTACATTATCAACACTTTGAAGTTTTTAGCAGGTACTTTACTCGTTCTAGGCATGTGTTGTGAAATCTCATATTTTTACGGAAAACTATGAAAAAACAAGTCAGGTTTAACGACACACCTACCATCAAATATTTGTACACCTGGAAGTTTGCATATCACAAAGCACGAAAGGGACCTTGGGAAACATTAGCAGTGGATACATTTAGATTTAAAAATAGAATCTTACAATTTAGTGTAATAATTAATCCAATTTTAGAAAATAAAATAAAAACAATGTTTAAGAACAGAATTTCGCAACTGAGTGTAATAATAAATCCGGTTTTAAAAAATAAAATAAAAATGTTCAGCAAGTAACATATTGTTTTTCATTACAGTCACTCCCTAGTCATTTTTCAGGTTTCGTTTTGGGCTCCTATTGACTTGCTTGCCTGCAGAGTGCAAAATCCGCCATAGCAACAGTCCTTTAGTATGCGGAGGCAATGGAGCCGGATGTCTACTGGCCGGCTGCAAGGTCACTAGCCCGAGCGTCATAACTGGTTCAACTCTCAAAAGGCCTGGGGCGGGGGCAGGAGCAAGGAGCGCCAGTCGCAAGTTCAATGACCTGCCCCACTGCCACCTTTCATATGACAACACTGTCTGGCACACACACACTGGCGCCTTTTCATATGGCACTACTGTCTGGCCAAAGTGCCGCCATAGTCCCCGCCGAGTCCCCACCAGGGCCCCAGCCGAGGACCCCAGCCGCAGCCCCGCCGAGGTCGCCGACCCCCGCTGAGCCCCAAGCCACCGGCCCTGACCGACCCGTCCAGTCTCTAGGTCAACCACCTTGACCTACATCCCAAGGCCAATTACAGGTGATTGATTGATTGATGACAGGTGATTGACCTCGAGACTGAACTACATACGTGATTTATGGGTTTGACCTAGATTCCAAGGGCGGGTCCACCGGCTAAGCCCCCGTACGTGATTTATGGGTTTGACCTAGATTCCAAGGACGGGCCCACCGGCTAAACCCCCACGACTGCAAGGGCATTGGCCCCAATAGTCATAAATCACACCTAATTAGTCGTAAAAACAATAAATGTCATTGTAATTGGTCGTAAAAATTAATGGACCGGTTTGACCCACATTCCAACGGGCGGGGCCCTGACCTACATTCACAAAACAGGTTTTGGTTCCCACGCTAAACCGTCGGAGTACCTACTCATCTCTAACAATTAAGGTTAAACAAGAAAAACGTTTTCTTCTCCAAATTGTCGGCCGGTGCTGATCTTTTTTCTGCTATTGTTTGTTAGCCTGCTGGGTGTAAGTTCAACGCTACATTCAAGGAAGGGTGTTCTTTCGGAACTTTGATTTAAAAATATTGTATTCAAACATAATGTTCATACCAGTGTTGTTCCTCTACGCGTAGACTTTCATTGTCTACACTTTGGAGTAGACAATAGCGTAGACAATAATTTTGGTGTAGAGAATGTCGACTATGGAGCAGTGGCGGACTAAGGGGGGGGGGGCGGAGGGGGCGGTCCGCCCCGGGCCTCTGGTTCCTGGGGCCTGCAAATGTCTACAAGTTCCCTTGATCAAATCCTAAACAAGGCTTTTAAAATAAGGGTAGTGCCTACCTAAGTGGTACTTTGGAGTCGGAGGTCGCGTACAATGTTCCCGTAGACACAAATAAGTACAGCATGTAATTATTAAAATGGGTCTTTACTGAATCGTTACCCTCTACATCGCTTACATATACTTCAATACTTCTTGACCATTTTCATCTCGGTTGCATCATGCAAGAGGAGTTTTTGTAAACTTAAGCCTAGTGTCCACTATAGAGTTTTTTGCGTAGAGCTAGAGAAAACTCTCGCGTAGAGATGCATAGAGAAGTGTATACACCGTCTAGAGCTCTACACATGCTCTCTACACCCACTCCACGCGCTTGCACTCTACACTATAAAGTGTATACGCAATTTTTTTTGTGTTTGGTAGAGCTCTACATCTGCTCTACGCTCTAACAAGCATGTTTGATAGAGTTTTTCTCTCTACAGTATTCATTCTTATTTGTGTTTCGACTGCGCTTCGAATTGTTGTACATAGGCACAGTGCCGCGGCCAGACAATTGGGGGCCCTGTGGAAAAATTAAGCGAGGGGCCCCAGAGTCTCCAAAAAAATTTTCTGTCATAAAGACCCGTCCCCGCGACAGAATTATGGAAAATGGGCCCCATGTAATATTTAGTGTGATGCGAGTTCGTCTGATATGACCCATATGCTGATTTGTATGACCCATTCATTGAAGTAAAAATGCAAATAAAGAATTCAAATGATTTTTATTGCCAAAAAATGTTTTGCTCGCTTCGCTCGCGGTGCCCCAAACACGCGGGACCCTGTGCAGTTGCACACCCAGCACATATGCCAGCATCGGCGTGTTAAATAACAACGAAATTCGAATACGACATACGCAGAAAATTTTGGTATGAACATGTATCTTCTTCCGTGAGCTCATTCCATAATTCTCGGTACATTCCAGCGTTTTGTTTTCTTTTCGCAATCCAATCTCGCTCTCAAAATTTCCTTTCCTTCTTTTCCCTTCTTTTGGGGAAAACTCATTTTATTATTTTTTTGATTTCTATTAATTTCCTTTAAATTTTTTACACAATATATGTACGTACGCATCTCTGAATAACTGAGAAATGAAATGAGATACAAAAGTTGATGGCCGCTGTTGCGCGCTCTACCATACGACTCTACAGTAGAGAAAAACGCATCTGCAGTGTACTCAGTCTGTAGAGCTCGTGGTAGATCTCTACTCAAAATTTCTCTAGATCAACTCTACGGGCGGTGGAGTGGTAGAGAAGCGCTGTAGAGTACTTACTACAGGTAGAGCTCTACACTCTACGCTCTACATTCTACCGAAAAAAACTCTATAGTGGACACTTGCCTTTAGTACGACTTTCGGAATCGATGAGTAATTAAATGCTTTTCGTACTGGGAAATAAACATATACACACACTTGTCCATACAAATGGCAACTGAATAAAAGGCTTCTAAAATTACATCGACTTCTTAGACTGAGGGCCTCATTCAGCTTTGCCGCCCCGGGCCTCTGACGGGCTTAGTCCGCCACTGCTATGGAGAAGACAATGTCGAGTATGATGTAGACAATGTCGACTTTATGAGATTGCGTTGCGGTTTATCAGCACGTGAAGTTCTATTTCATAACATTGTTAATACAACTTTTTAACCCCGCATGTAAACTTATAAATACTTGTCATTCACAAGAACAAAATAAATATTTTTTTATTTAACGAACTTAATTGCACTGGCATTGAAGTATGGGATAGTTTTCGTAACAAAACTTCATTTTTTAAAAATCTATATGAAAAATTTATAAAAAACCTTTAGTATTTTGGAATATGGCTGCAATGAAACTCCCAACTAGGGAATCCAATCCCGCATCAAAATCTCAATCCCGCAAGCCCGCGGGATCGAGGTCATCAATCCCGCGGATCCGCGGGATTTGCGGGACTACAAAAAAAATCATAGATTTTGTTCTAAGTAGTTATATTCATGAATTTATGAAGTATTATATGAAATAAGAGTGTGTTGTATGTCAAACAAACTATACTTTAGTCAGTCAAACAAAATATTCAGGCTAATTCTGAACTATACTGGAATTTTATTACATATAGTAGCATAAATTGTAATTTCGAAATTACTCTTCGTTACAGGGGCCGTATTTGGTAAAAAAACAACTGTAATTAAAATAGAAACTTTTTGTATGCCTAAATTGGGCATTTTAGGCCCGTATTCACCGGCCTGGATATATCCACGCATATAAATATCGTGGATATTTCGTATTCACCGACCGCGATTTTCGGGGCTTGGATAAAGTTAATACCAGTTCGACCTGGTAATAAGTTTATCCGCCGATTTCTAACTTTTGAAGTTTCGAAATCTCAAAATTGAATAAAGCTGTGAGTGAAAATTAAAAAAATGAAATAAAGTATCAAGCCGTTTTCTTCGAATGTGGTGTATGTCCATTTTTGACAAAAACTTAGTTAATGATAACATTCAATGCTATCTGCTATGAAATTTTTATCTTAAACAGTTACCAAAAAAATCCTTCAAAATTTTCATCATTTTGTCAATACAAATTTAGCTAGTTAATGAAATTACAAATACAATTACTTTGAAAGTAGTGTAAGTCCACTTTCCGCAAGGACATAAATTTCTGGACATTCTTAACTTTCAAAATATGCCGATTTTGGAACTATCGAGACGTCCATAAGAAAAAATATTACTGTTTATTCTTACAGATTATTATACCATCACACAACAATGCCGAAAACGTAGAAAGTTTATTTTGCATGAAATGAAACGATATGATTTTGTTTCGACGAAACTACTAGTTTAGTAGTTAGTTCTAAAAAGACGGAAAAAGTAGTTATGGTGAAGCGGTAACTTGGCTGAAGATATGTTGGATAAGGTTTCTAAAAAACAAACCATATACAATGCTGTATAAAACTTCATTTGATGAAAATGTGGAGTTTAAAACATTAGATTTATCCCCCACACTTGGAAGACCACGAAAATTTGAATATTATAATACTACCACCTCTATATACATCCATCGCATCCCAAAAATTCAACGATTTAATGGATCTATTACCTTATATTCCTCCAACATATCTTGGCTACTTTCTAATAATGAAAAAATGGAAAATGAAACATATTAATATAAAGTTGTAATGAATATAATATAAATGGCATTACCTGAAGAAATATTGGAATAAAACCTTTTACTTTGTTTTTTTAACATATTTAATAAAAATTTCATAAGAAAAATTGCTTTGATTCAATTGAAATCCCATATTTAATATTTCATCAATGTATGATTTTCATATTTTGTTGACTTTGAAAGCAGTTTATAAGTTTCTTTTAACTAATACTTTAAAAGCGATCACATTATAAAATTAAATCAACTTAATATTTAAAAAACGTAAAATGAGCGTATTAGGTTAGGTTAGGTTAGATATGGCTGAGCTGCTGGTGTACAGCTCAAACACTTAGGCCAAAGGAGTAGGCCCATTGTGATGCCATAGTGACCCCACTTTAAACCTGATGTTAAAGTGTCATTTCTTCGCTAAACCATCTCGAGGAAGCAATGAATCTCCTGAGTTGCGGGATCCCAATGTTCGAGATTTCCGCAAGCGTGCTTAGAAAGGGTTTACCAAATGCGGTTAGTCTCCTTCTGCTTAGGGCTGGGCAGTGACAGAGGAGATGTAGTACACTTTCCTCCTCGTCCGGGTTTTTACAGGTTCTACAAAAATCGTAGGTCTCAAGACCTAAGCGGGTCGCATGCGTCCCTATCAGACAGTGTCCGGTAAGCACTCCCACTATAGCTGAGAGGTCTTGTCTCCCGAGGCTCATTAGTGAAGTAGTCCGCCTGAGATCATAAGAGGGCCAAGTTAGTTTGGCCAAGGTGCATTTATTAAGATCCCTCCAATGCTTCTTTGCTTGTTGCATTGTGTGCTGTTTGCATTGGAGTTTAAAGGTGGCCCAAGGCATACCAACCCTTTCCTTTCCAGGAAGGAGAGTGGCGGTCGTGCCTTTCCTAGCCAGTTCGTCAGCTTTACAATTTCCCTCTATGTTTCGGTGACCGGGCACCCATACGAGGAGGGTCCTGAACTGCTGAGCCATCTCGTTAAGAGATCTGCGACATTCAGAGATAGTTCTAGAGCTGTTTGTGCAAGAGCGCAGGGCTTTCAGAGCCGCCTGACTATCTGAAAAGATGTAGACAGTCCGATTCCTATCGCCTTGCTGGTTAATTAAAAGAACAGCTTCATGTATGGCTAGAACCTCCGCTTGATATACACTGCAGTGATCGGGTAGTCGGAAGGAGACTTCAGTCCCAGTCTCTGGGGAAAAGACTCCTCCTCCTACTCGACCCTCGAGCTTAGAGCCATCAGTAAAGAAGTTTATGGCATCTTGAAAACTGTGTGGTCTGTTACTCCATTCACGACGTGAAGGAATGTGGACTCCGTAGTTCCTCGTGAAGGTAATCTCGGGTATACAGAAGTCAGTTTTAGTGGGGACGATAACAGAGTTCAACACCTTCGTGTGACTTCCCCCGATTCCGGTCCAAAATCCAGATTCTTTTATTCTAAGGGCTGCGATGGTTGCGCTTTCCCTTGCCACAAGATTCAAAGGAGGGAGGTATAGCATAACATTTAGGGCATCTGTAGGTGTGGAGCGAAGTGCTCCTGTTATGCATAGCTCGGCACATCTTTGTACTTTCTGTAGTTTGTTTAGCACGGTGGACTTACTCAAGGTTGGCCACCATACTATGACTCCGTATAGGAGTATTGGGCGGACGATTGCTTTGTATATCCATCGTACTATGTTAGGGGAGAAGCCCCATTTCTTCCCAATGGATTTTTTGCAAGCGAAAAGCGCTATGTTCGCTTTCTTAATGCGCTCTTCTGTATTTTCATTCCAGAGGAGTTTCTTGTCTAGGATTACTCCCAGATATTTGGCGCTATTGCTAAATTTGAGCTTAACATTGTTAAGCCGTGGTGGTGTTAAAGGTGGAGTTTTATACCTCTTTGTGAAGAGGACTAGTTCCGTTTTTACTGGGTTAACACTGAGTCCGCGGGTGGCAGTCCAGCTTGAAAGGGTTTGTAACGCCGCCTCCATGAGATCACAGAGGACTTGAGGAAATTTTCCTTTTGTGACGATGACAACGTCATCCGCGTACGCCAGGACGTGATGCCCCTCGGCCTCCATGCGTCGCAACAGCTGGTTTATAGTTACGACCCATAGGAGCGGGGAAAGTACTCCCCCTTGCGGGGTGCCTCTGTTTACGGCCCTTCGGACCGAGCTGTCGCCTAGGCTCGAGCTCACCATCCTGCCGGTAAGCATTTGGTGGATGAGAGACACCAGCGATGCCTCGATCCCCAGTTCTGTCAAGGCCAGGGTGATGGCGTTCGGGAGTACGTTGTTAAACGCTCCCTCTATGTCAAGGAATGCCACTAATGTATACTCCTTGACCTCGAGTGATTTTTCAATGGTAGAGACCAATGAGTGAAGAGCAGTATCAGTAGATTTGCCCTTTGTATAGGCATGTTGTGTGCCAGAGAGTTCAGAGGTTGGTATGGTCTGCCTCAGATATATTTCGATTAGCCTTTCTAGAGTCTTTAAAAGAAAGGATGATAGGCTAATTGGCCTGAAGTCTTTGGGTGTTGCGTGGGAGGCTTTTCTGCCTTGGGTATAAAGACTACTTTAACCTCTTTCCAACTAGAGGGAATGCAGTTATTTTGAAGGCACCCTGTAAACATGGCCTGCAACCAGGGCATGATATAACTAAGGGTGCGCTGCAGTTGTGCCGGCACTATGCCGTCCGGGCCTGGAGATTTATAGGGCTGGAAGGTGTTTACAGCCCATTCAATTCTTGCTCTACTTATGATAGATTTGATCAGCTGTGGTGAGGCTGAAGAGTTTATCGGGAAGGCTGACTCGGCGGTAGTACTACTCGGGAAATGGGTGTCCATAAGTAGTGCCAGGGATTCCCTGCCTGAGTCAGTCCAATCGCCGTTTTCTTTGTGTAAATAACTAAGCATTGTTGGTGCTTTAGTTAATATTTTACGTAACCTTGAGGCTTCCGACGTGGACTCTATATTGCTGCAGAAGGTAGCCCAAGAGGTGCGTTTGGCCTTCCTTATTGCCATTTTGTATCTATTCAGCTTCGACTTATAGCAGCCCCAGGAGGTTTCACTGCTGCTGCGTCTAGCTGAGTTAAATTCCTTTCTACACTCCTTTCGGAGCGTTTCAAGTTCCCGAGACCACCATGGGGGTTTGGAAGCCTCTTTATGCTGTCTGTTCGGACAGGCTTTATTAATGGCGTAAGAGCATTGCTCTGTGAAGATGCTCACAATGCTGTCGAGTTGTTCCCGGTTTTTGGGAATACAGGGTGGCTTAGGAGCAAGGTTTTTTGCGATAAGCCTAGTATAGTAACCCCAGTTTGTCTTTTTGAAGTTTTTTATTTTAGAAGGGGGGGTTGAGCTAGAGTCTTGCAGTTGAAACTCTATAAATCTGTGGTCTGAGAAGGAGTGGTCTTTCAAGACCTTCCAGACCAAAATTCGGTCGGAGTGGCGATCGGAGACAAGGGTGATGTCCAGCACTTCTTCTCTGTTTTTGATAACGAAGGTGGGATCATTACCTTTGTTACAAATAGCAAGTTTGGTGCTTAGTAGGTAGTTAAAAATAACTTCACCTCGATCATTGGTGTCCGTGCTGCCCCATTGTGTGTGGTGCGCATTTGCGTGACCTCCCATAACTAGGAACGTGGTAGCATCGGTGTAACTTACCAGGTTCTGAAAAGCCATAGGAGGTAGGGGGCCCTCATCATCATGGGCTAGATAGAAAGAGGCCAACCTGAGTTTCTTCTGATTTAACTCTAGGTCGACCGCAGTAAGGTCTCCGTCACTAAATTGAGGGAGAAGAAAGGTGCTTATGTTATTTTTGACCAGGATAGCTGTTCTGGGTTTTCCCTTCCCTTTGGTGTAGAAGAGATTAAATTTAGGCGTCCTTAAGCCACAGATCCTGTCACCAGCGATCCATGGCTCTTGGACTAGGGCAACATCGACTTCGCCTGATGCCAGGTGAAGCAAGAGCGCAGCGGATGCTGCTTTACAGTGGTGCAGGTTTATCTGTATTACCCGCACCATTTTCAGGGTGGTGTATTTCGATGACAGTCACCTCCGCTTCTTCGTCGCTGGGGATGTCTGTATCGATGTCTGAGCTGAGGAGTTGGTGCTCCGTGTACAAGCCTCCGATGGCTCTGCCCAGCTCGGAGTCTGTCGACGCGTCAACTTCGCTCCGAACTGCACTTTCACCATCGGTTTCCATATTTTCCTCCTCTTCACCTGAGGCCTTGGTGCAGGCCGCCTGGTTCACTAGGGCTTCCGTGTCTGTTTTATAGACCTTCAGCTCTATTTTTTGGAAGCCGTAGTTCACGGCGTATTTTTCGTTTGCCAGTTGTTCTAGGCATTCTTCATTTAGGAGCAGAACAACTTGCATAGTGGCCCTGTTTGTCTGCTCCGTTTTGATAACTCTCCAGTTATCAGTTTTAATGTGGGGGTTGAAGGCCTTTAGCATAGTGAGGATTTCCTCAGGCTCCGATGGAGCCACTGGAAACCATGCTCTGGCCCTCGGGCGAGATGGTATCTCGCTAGCGTCAAGTGCTTTGAGCCGGGCACCGGGGTAGACTTCCCCGACTCTAGCTACCGCAGCTTTGTAAAGCTCTGCAGACCTAGCGTTGTCGCAGGCCGTCAGTTTTATACAGATGAGCGTATTAACATATACCAATATTTTTCAATCAATTCAAATGCAAACCCTTAAATATCTCCATATCATATAAAGTGGACTTACACCACTTTCAAAGAAAACGGCTCAAATATTGAATCAATATGAATGAATTTGTAATTCTGTAAAAATTTTAAATTGGTATATTTGTTTTCCGTGAATAGAAAAAATATCCGTAGAATTGTACGAGATAAGAAATAACCGAGAAAATATCCAGGTCGATGAATTCGGGACTTTATAAACGTCAAACGACTTGATCCACACGTATAGACACGATAAGGTTGTCGATATCGTCTTGCCAAATGCCAATTTTTATTTATCGACAGAAATCGATAAACCAAATATGGCTCCAACAGAGTTTATGCTACCGATGTAAGAAAATTCCAGCCTAATCAATTCCAGCGTAGTTCAGAATTGCCCTGAATACTTTGTATGACTGATTCAGTAGTTTGTTTGCCAAACAATACAATTAGCCGCAAAGGTAATCCCCGTACGCTCAATTCACGTGGAGAATCCCCTGTCGTAGTCGTAGTGACATTGATCACGTTCATATACACGCCCAGCACATAAATTGTTAATACTTTGCAATATTGTTAGTATTTCTCTTAGTCCCGGTTCTTTTAACACGTCATTTTACTGCTCAAATCCCGCAGATCCCGCGGATCTCGCATGTCTAGTCCCGCATTTCTGATCCCGCAAAAATGGTGCGGGATCCCGCATTTGCGGGATCCCGCGTTCGCGGGATTGGATTCCCTACTCCCAACTTTATCTAAGTTGGACAAACAATTTTTCCAAATTCCAGCATCATCTGTATTTTAATAAATAATAAAAACTTAACAATAAATGTTTATTTTTATAATTTTTCCGGTTTTTTGAAATTTTATTGAAAAATAATTTGGAAAAGCTAAGCCCATGAGTTTATATTGTCGACATTGGGCGCGTTTAGGCCCGAGTTATTTTAACTCTGTTAAATTGGCGCTGTTAACTTAGCACCGTTTATAGCATGCAATTTGACAATTCTCATTTTACAGCTAATAACAGGCAAAAATAATAACATTTCCCATTTTACAAATAATAAAAAGCTAACAAATGAATAATAATAATAAAATCTTCATTCTGTATTGAAATATTTCTAAATTATTTGCTTACAACCTGGGATGGCACGTAAAAAACTCAGCCATGTAATCTACATTTCATTTACGTAAATTACATGACGTAAATTACATGAAAAAATTGGAGTTCTCTACATGGATTTTGTAAAAAATGTAAAAGACAAAAGTCAAAGGCAAAGTAAAATAAATGCCCACGAGTTTCTTTGATGTTTCCACCGAAAGTTTGTTTCGGATGTTATTCTGACTGAATGTATTACCGTATTGGAAAAAAGCCGCTCGAGCTGCGCTGTTGATGCCGGAATTTTCAAAAACTTTATCGCAAAGTTAGACGGCTCCTCGTGACCTTGTTGAGCAGCATAGTGGGCTTGATTGGTCACTTGTCGCTGCGATTGTTCAATCCGACGGCCAGAATTGCCATATGAAGTGACATATTTCATTTTTGAAATTCAAATGGCAATCGAATGACAGTTCGCAATGGATACACAACTCCAAACAAGTAGTTTTTTAGTTCAACATTCATTTTCGAAAATCATAAATTGTCATATTCTCATTCACTTTCGCACACTTCCCACTTTCAACAATCAGACTCTGTCAAATTCGCATTCACTTTCAAGCCGGAGGATTCAACAATAAGGCCCAATGTATGGATGGCAATCATTATGGTACGGAGGGGGGCAGATAGCATGTTACATGAACCGCTAGCATGCAAAACGCTCTTACGGTCATTTTTACTTCTATATTCTTTGCTTTACACAGTTCGTCTGTGCACTAACAATGTAAATTGACCAACGTGATCAATACCATAAATACACTGTTTAGCACAGTCGTGCTATGTATTTTTTGGAGGTTTGGGAGTTTTTTACAAAAACATAGTTATTTACATGGAAATTACGTAATTTACAGTTTTTTACGTAAATTACGTCCAAAACTCGAAAATCATGTAAATTTGCCATCCGAGCTTACAACAAAAAATATATAGTTTAAAAAAACTAAAAAATACGCTTTGATTTTAAAATGAACTAAAAAGTAAAAAATAATTTTGAATGTAAAGTTTTTATTGCTCCAGCCAGAATATGGAAACAACCTACCTTTCGAAATGTAAAACAGCGTGGGACTCTCTTCCTACGGGAAATTTTCGCTAGAGGCCCACGCTTTTTTACATTTCGAAAGGTAGGTTGTTTCCATATTCTGGCTGGAGCAATAAAAACTTTACATTCAAAATTATTTTTTACTTTTTAGTTCATTTTAAAATCAAAGCGTATTTTTTAGTTTTTTTAAACTATATATTTTTTATTTTCTATTTTTTAGTCTATTATATGTCCTCCGCCATTTTGTAGTGACCGCCATATTGGATTTAAAAGAACGTCACACAGTTTACTATACTATACTCGTCGTACACTTTCATTTGATACCCATACCGAGGGCGTTGTAAAGAAAAAGGTATTCCGCCATTTTGTGTTGGCGGCCATTTTGAATTTTGAATGACGCCACAGAGCTAACAGAATTCTACTTGTCATTTCCTTTCATTTGATACCCATATCGAGTGGTTTGTAAAGAAAATGGTAGTCCGCCATTTTTTGTTGTCCGCCATTTTGAATTTTGAATAACGCCACATAGCTAATTGTATTGTACTTGTAATACTCTTTCATTTGATACCCATGTCGGGGGTCGGGGAGCACAATTGCAAAATTCGGCCGCCATCTTGGAACCGCCGTCTTGATTTTTTTAAAAAATGGTCAGATTGCATTGTCACGCCAGCTTTACATATGGGCAAAATTTGAAGTTGATCGGTTATATGGAAGTGGGTCAAAATCAAGTTGCAAGATTTGTCTACATACATACATACACACATACATACATACATACATACATACATACAGGTGAAGCTAATATAAAGCGTATAAAAATTACAAGCAAACGTCAATTCATTTTGGCTGTGCTAAATTTTAGCTAAGCCAAAAAGCAGAAATAAGTTAGCTAACAGCGCTAAAAAAATTGCTGTTTATGGCGTTGTTAACTTGCCTAGCTCAGTTAAATTAACTTCGGCCTAAACGCGCCCATTGTCTACGCGTATTCTATAAAGTAGACAAAGGACCATTGGCTACACATAAAAGTCGACGCGTAGAGAATGATGTAGACTACATCACGTAGTCTACGTCGCACAACACTGGTTCATACCCATGTTGCTTCGCAGGTCTTGTTGCCCCAATATCAATTTCATGGTTAACCCACAAATCATTGCAGAACTCTGTGTTGACTCGGTTATTAAATGTGCGCTGGTCAGGGCCGGATTTACGTTTGAGAGGCCCCTAGGGACTTTTCAAGTGAGGGGCCTTGTAAGGCTTCCAATTTCAACAGAATTGAAGTACAAATGTGTAGTATAAAACCTAAGTAAACCTTGAACATTTATTTTTAGGGGTCATTTGTCGTGAATTCATAGCGAATAAAAAATCTTCAAACTTTTTGCTGTAGGCTGTGAAAGCTTTTTATCTCATATTGCTGCGAATGCTGTTGCTTACAAATGCTGGGGCATGTGGGTCCGGCTGCGAATGCTTCACATACACATAAAAAAGTTTTCTCTCCTCTAAACAAAGTACCATTTTACTACATAAAGTTGGACCATGAATAAAAAATGTTGAAGGAAAGCAAAGTTCTGCACAGCCTTGGGGAGCAAACCTTTGAAAAACTGTAAGCAAACAGAAAGCATTTCACAGCAAAGTATTTTAAAGCCGAAGCATTCGCACCCGGATCAGTATGCTCCTGAAAGCTTTTTAGTAATTTGAAAGCAACAGCATTCACAGCAAAGTAAGTTTAAAAATGTGTGCTTTGCTTTAAGTTTACTTTGCTTTCAAACCCTGTTTCAAACCCTGCAACATGGAGACTATACAAGGAGCTTAAACTCCGTGTTGTCAATTTTCGTTTGATTAATGGTGGCGCTGCAGTCAAATGTACCCCAAAAAACATGGCCGATTGTATTTATCCGGTTCATGGCCACGTTCGTTTATTACTAATATATTTTATGTTTAGGAAAAACCAGCTTCTAAATTCAATTTATATCAATTCGATTATTTGTAATTAATCCATTTTTGATGTTTCCAATGAATTTTTATTAATTTCCAATGAATTTTTTTTGCATTGCCCTATTTCGACTAACTTAATTTTGAACTAATCGTCGAAATAGGTCAAATTCAGCTAACTTCATGTGGGGTACATCGGACAAAGGTGACATCTGTGGCCAAAATGAACTAGAAGTTTAGTTTCTTCTACTTATCCATTTCCTGTCATTTTCCCCGTAAGAGTATAAGCTCCTTGTATAGTCTCCATGCCCTGCAATACGGAATCAAGCTTTTACTACTTCTAAAGCCCTGAACACATCCAAGTGACACAAACGCAAACGTTACTGCATGTAATGAAGAAATGCAGGTAAGTATACCTATAGGTCGAAAGAAAATGCTACAGTCGCATGCGTACAGAATCTGCAGAATGAGCACTGCAGATGGCGTTCGCTCATACGAAGCGAAGGTGCCTGCATTATGCCGTCATCGATATTCGCTATGTCAGCACCTTCGTGCGAGTGCTCACCACGCTGCACGCATGGGACTATATATCACTTTTTCACAAATTCGGGGGCCCCAACTATGTGCCCTTATGTAAATCCGTGCCCTTATGTAAATCCGGCACTGGCGCTTGGCGTTAGTCGCTCAACTACTCCAAGACTTTATGTTGCGTCACGACAAGACTTTATGTTGCGTTTCTCTCTTTCTTGGCCTTTTTGGTTAGCACTTTGCTCGTACTCCGACGTACATCTTCTTCGATAATTCAAGTGTGGGGTTGCTTGTGCTCTTTTGGTGATTATGACTATTCAAGGATATTCAAATTACAGCCAAATAATTCAACAACCAATCAGAATTCGAATAAAATTATCGTATATCGTCAAACATTTCGGAGCATTGATATAATCCCCCTAAAATTACCCTTCAAAATTTGAAGCCCCTAAAACCCCATTTAGCATTTTTCCACCCAAGTTTGCCTCTCTGAGGTTACTGTTGCCGGTCTATAGTAATGAGCAAACAGTCTTGCAGTATTGCCTGGTCTTGCAAATTTAGCAAGAGCTGTTTTAGACGGTGCGCTCCAGCGCATGTGCTTCACGAACATTTGGTGAATAAGGGAGAATTGATGAGAGGTAAACAGAGTTCACAGGCGAAAAAAGGAAGCCTGGGAGAAAAATCTCGTTGTGAACTAGAACAGTACAGAGAGCGACGGCCGCAACAGGCGCGGTAGTTCTACAGAAGAGTACGCAGTATGACGCAATTCACACCTCGTTGCACATACTGCTAGGACAAAGAAGGCAATCTGATCACCGAGCCTCAAGGCATCTTGTAGCGATGGGAAGAGCACTTTCATGAATTGCTAAATGGCCAGCTAACTGAGGATTTGGAGGCTCCACCAATATCTGACGATAATGCTATACTGTCACCACCAAGCTTAGCAGAAGTTAGCAGTGCCATCACCAGGCTCAAAAACAACAAGGCCTCGGGTGCAGACGGCATCCTTGCGGAGCTGGTTAAATATGGAGGGCCTACATTACACCAAGCGATTCATGAACTAATTGTGCAAGTATGGGAGCACGAAGCGATGCCAGAAGACTGGAGAAAAGGCATCCTCTGCCGGGTACATAAAAAAGGAGATATCACAACGTGCAGCAATTATCGTGGTATAACGTTGTTGAGTACCGCGTATAAGATATTCTCCGCCATCCTACAAAACAGGATGGCCCCATACGCTAGAAACATCGTAGGCCAATACCAGTGTGGCTTCAGCCCAGGCAAATCAACAACCGATCAGATTTTCACTTTGAGGCAGGCTATGGAAAAATGTCTAGAGTTGAAAAACTCAATCCAACACCTCTTCATAGACTTTAAAGCCGCCTATGATAGCATAGCCAGAGTAGAACTCTACGAAGCCATGAGAGAATTCGGCATTTCCAACAAGATGACAAGACTATGTAGGTTTACCATGACCAATGTGACAAGCCAAGTAAAGGTATCCGGAACACTGTCCAGACCAATCAACATCTATAATGGACTCCGACAAAGGGACGGTCTGGCCTGCCTCCTTTTCAACCTGGCGTTCACTGCAAGACTTTTTGCTCATCACTAGTCCTGTCTTCCACGTCAAAATCAACACATCATTCCGCACTATTCTGGAAAGCTTTACCACTACTGCGAAGCTCAACTTATTTCACACAGGTGGCGCACACCTTCAACCCAAGACACTATCCGCAAAAGCTTCTGCCCAAGGCACAAACCAAAAATTCGATTGCGCAATATTGTGAAATAGGTGGCACAGACCGGCATAGATATACAACTGCTTTGCATTTTCAAGGGAGAGGTTTGCCTAACATTGAAAACATGAATCTAGACGGTCACTCTTCTACCGTAGCCCATGATTTTCTCTCATATTTTTTAAAGAAGAATTCTAAGAAAGATTTTAAGGTCGGGCAGTTTTGGGCTGTTCTCTTAAGTTCGCCCCATGTTTATAAGGAGATATTATACTTGTGCTGCCGCTGTTTCTACTGCCTAAGGGGTGCACGTTAGAGCTTGTTTGGTTTTATCATAGTCGTTTTTGTGTACATTTATATTTTCACTGTACATTTTTATTTAATAAGCCGGAGTTAAGTAGTTGCGAGACACCATTTAACCTGAAATCGGAAACAACCAATTTTCACACTAAGCAAAATCAATCTACGGGAAAGCCCACTAAATTCATGAGGATGCATGCTTCTGAAGCAAAAGCTTCTTTTGGCAAGGTAAGTGGGACTGAGATGGGCCTGCCCAATTTTTGTTTATTGCAGATGCATGCACCCTCGTGTATTTTTAGCTTATAAGAATTCCTCCGCCTCTATCTCCAGTGAATCGTCCAGTCTATTTATGTAAATCCAGCTCTGCCTACACATCTGTCTTAAGCCAGTCCAAACAACTTTTTTTGGTTTGTTCTTGGACGAGTCTTCCAAAAGTAGTTTTGTTTATTTTGGCAGCCTTCCTGTACATAAAGCGCATATATGTATGCCTAAATCATAAACAGTCGTTGAGTTTTTCACCTGAGTCGAGTTGAAATGTCGTTTCATATGCGCCGGAGTATAGTTAAGATTGACTTGAAAATGGCATGGCCAAATGCACTTCAAGAAAATCTCTTTAACGGTTGCATAACTATACAATAAAACTCATTTGGTCCTTCTCCATTATACATCTGCACGGTCTCTCTAATATAATAACATTAAAGGCTACCTAAACCTATCCATCGATAATTAAACACTAACTTATTGGATTTAACCCCTTTTCATATTGGGAATTTCAAATCCCTAATTTCATAGTTATATCACGTAAGGGAACATCGGAAAAACTTTCTCCATAAATAATATATTGATATCCTTAATCTTAAATTCATGATTTATGCTTTTATACCTAAAACTCAACTAATCAATAATTCCACAAAAAATTCTTCTTACCAAGTTTCATCCCACATGACTAAAATCCAACCCTTAGTCGGTCCTCTCCCCCCATCCTCAACATGTCATAATTCCATCCACTAAAAATAATCTTCAAACATTCATTAACATTAATTCTCATCGCCACACACAGCTTAACCCCGTTAATATGGCCGCATTAAAGCTTAATTCTTGAACACCTTAAAGAGACAGTAATAAGTGTCCTTAAGAGTCCTTAATATCGTATTAGAAATTTCCTTCAAAATCCCAGAATAAGGGACCCGAACATTTTTAACAACCACCGCAATATCCTTGACGACAACAACATCTAAGCCAAGTCAACAGTTATGTGTTATGATATCCTTAAAGTTATGACAAGTACTAATTCGCTCATAGATTTTATTACAAAAGGATGAAGCGGTGGGATCCCGGGAGGACATTTTTAATGTATGGCAAAATCAGAGTGTGTCCTTCCGATTTTCAGATTTATATAGGCGCTCCGAATTTAAGGGCCATGAAGTGAGTTTCGCATTTTGAGAGGGAATTCGTGCACTAAAAGGACATAAGTGAACTTCCTTTTCAAGGACTACACGATAATGGCGTGCTGGCTTACTTCCAGCCATAGGATACGTCCTCGTGCTGCAGGATGACTCTGACATATTGTAGGCTACTTAGTTAGCAACAGCTTTTCTTTAATAGATCTCTTCCAGAGGGATTCAGTAGCGAGAGTCACTTCAAGTCACTTCAAGTCAGTTCAAGTCAGTTCAAGTCCGTTCGAATTGATTTATGGATCGTCCTGTCCTGATATAGAAAGTTCAGATGTGGTCATCTGTCTACGTTGTTTTCCAGACTCGAGGGCAAAAACTGTAATTAATAGAAAGTGCTATGAATCCTGTCGTAATATGACAAGCAGAATTGGGAAGGAAGGGCAAAATGGGAGTATTAAGGATGGGGAACCAAAAATGTGTGCTTGGATTATGATTCAAGAGGATTAAAGATTCGCTTAAAATGTTTTTTTTTGGATTTTGCCAGTTAAAGGTTTCAAAGTCAAGGGAATTAATTGCATTGGGGAAATGTTATCGTTTAGTGAAAAAGTTCATCGACAGTGATACCCTTGATACACGGGCTTCATCGGATGATCATTCTTTCAAGAATGTTCAGGCCCGTATATCACCTAAAATTAAGCATGAATAGCATAATTCATAGCTTCATTTATCATTCGAAAGAATGAAGTGAAATCTGCTTCATTTATGAGAAATGAAACTGAAAGTGGGAAAATTTCCATCAACTTTCCATGAAATTTCCATTACTCTCATAAAATTTCCATTACGCTCATAAAATTTAAAAATAATCGAACTGTCAAAAAAAACTGTAAAAAAATTATTAAAAGAATCGGATTGTTTATGTACATATGTCAACCGCTTTAATTTCTTAGATTTTCATTTTAATTAAATAATATTCATTAAAAACGCTTTTGAATCCATTTTGTACATATTTTGACAGTTTCTATTATAAGTGTAAGGGCCGATTTACAATGAACGCTTCAAGCCTCAAGCTTCAAGCTTCAAAAATTAGGATTATAGGATTTATGTACAATGATTCACATTCACAGCTTCATGCTGTAAACATAATTGGGGCGACCGACGCAACTACTTTCGCAAAAACTGTCAAAAACCAATAGAATATACGTCTGTATATGAGCGTGCACATAAATTCGACCACGGCTACGGCCACGTCGCTGACCACGGCGGCTCAATCTATCTAATTTCTATTTTGTAGCTATCGCCTGTCAACAGTGGCGTAGCGTAGTAGGGGCGGCAGGGGCGGCCCGCCCCGGGCGGCACCTTTAGGGGCGGCAAAATTTCACAAAAAATAATAATAATATCTTGAGAATATTATTTTTGTCGCACCTTCGATTCAGACCGAGCACGGAATTTTTTATTACTTATACTGTGACGAAATCGGGCAATTCCCTTTCTTTAATTGAATGTATAATAATGATAACTTGCTCATTGTAGCGACTGGCAACACCGTCTGTACTGACTTTGTGCTTGAATTATTTATGACTAATATTCAACGAGAATTACTTCTATCATATAAAGAAGAGTGTTCAATATTGTACGAGGGGCGTCTCAAAATTAAGATCCACTATATTTTTAAATCCATGTCGTTGGCGGGAAAAGTCTGGGAGTCTCAGAGAAATTGCGTCTGGGTGTAGTGGCAGCACTGTAAAATTTCTATGTGCGTCCGTCGATCGATCCGACACTCAGGCTTCAGCCACTTTTATCGCTCGCGGCGCACATTGCCTTTGACGCCCTACAGATTGCTTCCCTTATCCTGAACTTTACGAACCGCCACTGCTATGGAGACTCCACTCGCTCCTACCGCCAAAACACCAAATAAAGCGAAAGTTGTGGAATCCGGAATCCGGAAAATGGCAAACTTTCTTTTGATATTCCAAAAGGGTGTTGTTGATCAATAACCTGCCCCGTGGGACCACGATCACAGCTGCACGCTTTTGTGGGGTGTTGCAGCAACTCAGAAAGGCGATCCAAAACAAAAGGAGAGGAAGTTGACAAAAAACTGTCCTATCGCTCTGCAGAATCCAGATAAAAAACTTCATAACAAAAAAAGGGCTTGACCGAATGTTATGAAATTTTTTTCAGAGCATGTTTTTGTTAATACGTGATCGGCACCTCATCGAAGGCGGTATCATCGACAACTTCCTTCAAACAAAAAAACGGCGCCACTGATTTTTATGAAAATCTGTTTAGATTATAACTTCGGTAATACGCGTCGATCGGCAGCTCAATGAAGTCAATATCATTTTCGGTTCGCGCGATATGGTTCAGGTTCAAAAATCACTTGTGTACGTCGTCTAAACAAAGAAACCGCTCGACCGAATTTAATGAAAATCTTTTCAGATCATTATATTACAGTTAATACGCTTTGATCGACACCTCAACGAAGTCGATATCTTTTTTGGCCACATGCGTACGCACACACACTCGCACGCATACTTCTCAAATTTTTGCTTAAAATGCTATTGGGACCTTGAAAATGAAAATAAGTTGAAAATTACGATTTCGATAAACTGGGAAGTTAATAAGAGGGCGGCAAAATTTTCTTCCGCCCCGGGCGGCTGACACCCACGCTACGCCACTGCCTGTCAAAGCTGTTTATCTACTGAGGTTATGTTTTCATAATTTGTGTGTATTTTTTATTTTGAGGTTTGATTAAACAAACCCATTGTTATATAATTGATGCAATATTTTTAATATTGCTTATTTTTTTCATATTTTTCATGATTATATTAAAAAATATTTCTTCACAGATAAAAATAAAAAACAAAAATAAAGTCGGGCGGCTCCAATTATGTTCACATAATGAATTTCAGCCCGGAAATCGCTGTTGCCGCCGCCGTGGTCGTGGTTATGTTTACAGCATCAAGCTGCAAGCTTCAAATGAAGTTCAAACTATAGAAAAAAAATTGAAGTTTGAAGCTTGAGGCTTGAAGCGTTCATTGTGAATCGGCCCTAAGTAGTGATGTTAGCTGCGTTCCTTTTCTGATAATTTTTACTATTTATTGCTCGTGAGTACTCGCAACTACACTTGCTCTAACATACGAGCAGATAACACTTTTAGTTACGCAATTAAAATCCGCTATAGGAAAGCTCTCATTTGGAGTCTATTGTGAATTATTTTAATTACACTATCACCCCATAGATGGCTTTTGATTGTTTTGAGTTTTTTTCATATAAAAAGTCTACTAATAAAAATAAAAATAATAAATTTATAAATAAAAGAAATAAAAATATAAATAATAAAATCGTATTAATTTAAATTATGTTGTAAATTATTATTCTAACCTGTCATTTGTATACAAATGAAATAAAATAACATCGGAAGTGTTAGGTTAGGTTTTACTCAAATCAACAAATTTTGCGTTCCTTTTTTGCTTTGCTCGTAAATACTAAAAAGTAGAAAAGGAACACAGCTATTAACAAAGGCTTTCGTACATTTTAGATTAACTTTGTTAAACAATATACGTGTTAATCAGTGGATTGTGCCATTTTGCAATAGAATACTTAGCGTGGCAGGAAATATCTGCCAACCAATGAGATTTTCTCGGTTACAAAAATCATAACACTGGACATACTTCGTTGACAAAAACTAAGGCGATTGAGCATACGCAGTTCAAGCCCTATTATAAATTTTTTATTTGGATTTCTCTAACATTCGTAGGCGTCATTGTGAATATTTTTTTATATAAGGAGTACAAGTAGAAAAGTGCCGTTTCCAATAGATGGCGCCAGAAGTAAACGTCAAAAGATAAGCTAGGATGTCAACAACTCCTTATTATTACATTTGTGAATTTTTACCGACGTCATATATTTCGCGTGTAAATGTCGAATTTTGAGCCAAATAAGAGTCATTTTTGGGAAGTTTTGCTTTTGCCTTTAATTCGAAAAACTGCAGCTGGGGCGCGTGAAATGATTGTTACTGTGCGTGTCACGAATGGTTTCAAAAGCGTTGATTTTGACGTGAAAGACCGGACTAGTGATGAGCACAAAGTCTTGCAGTGATAAGTAAAAAGTCTTGCAATCTTGTCTTGTCTTGGAGCCGGTTTAGACCGTGGGCTCCAAAGCATATGCCTCACGAAGGTTTGGTGCTGAAGGGAGAACTGGGGATGATGAGAGATATCACCCCACTTCTCCCTTTATCCACAAAGCTCGTGAGGCACATGCTGTGGAGCGCACGGTCTAAACCTCTGGAGCGCACGGTCTAAAGCTTGTGTGGCATGAGTTGGATTGGAAAGGAGCTTTGATGTATAAATACAGGCGTAGCTATAGTTCGTCAGTTAGTCTTATGCAGAGGCGGCGGAACACCTGTTGTGTGTGTTGACCATTCAACACATGAGCTCTCCCAAGTGTTGAAAATCAACACATGAGATCCCGTTTCTATTTTAGGTCTTCAAAAAATTTCCCTAACTTTTATTTAAGGCTGCACGCTCGTGCATGCAAAATACGTGTTAAAGAGTTCTAAATGAGCGCGCGAAAATGCTGCCAGGACGCAGGAAAACATGTGGGCATGCGCGTTTAGTAGTCAATTTCAACTTCCCTGCTTTTTTTTGCATAATGTGTAAACGTATTTCTATGTAAATTTTCAAAAAATGAAGTTGAATGTGCACAGTAAGATTGAAGTTTTTGGAGATTTAATATACCATTTTCCCTCCTCTTCCCCCACCCTGCTTTTTAACCTTTCGAATTCAACACATAGCTTGTAGTCCGGGGAAATTAGCATTTAAAGGAGACAAAATTCGGAAATGGCTGAAAATTGGTCCACAGCTTCCTTGGGACTTTTTAAGAAAACAATTTCAGAATCACAAAAAAAACATGGCCGCCGGAAATATAGCGGTTTTCCGGTGTTTTCCTTGTATCTCGGTTTCTATAGGTCGTACAACCCCGTTAAAAGGCCCTAAATGTTGACATTGAAATTCTCTACAGCTTTAGTTCTTACAAACATGTTGACCCGATTAACCCTTTCAAAGTTATTCAAGGTCAAAGTTATCAAAAATGCCTACAAAAAGCCCTCTTGTCATTTTTTCGAAAATTCAACTCTTTCGAAGTTATTCCAGGTCAAAGTTTCAAATACAGAGTGCGGCAAAAGTCCGGCAACGCTCCGATATTTCCTGAAGGGTAGGTGTTCGTGAATAAAAGTTGCTCAACTTGGAGAGTGGAATCTTTTGCACACAAGTTTCACCCCCCCATTCACCCCCTCGCAAGGGGTGGGGTGAATCTAAAATTTCAAATGCCAACCCCCATTTTTTTCATGGATTCTGATTCTCCGCAGGGAAATATGAAACTTCAAAAATTCGTCCCTAAAAAATCACCAAAAATCAAAATTATCCCCAAAAACCATTCAGAGAGCTTCGGATAAAAAAATGTCTCTAACAAAAGTTTGATATTTCTTTTCGGAGAATCAGAATCCCTGAAAAAGTGGGGATTACCATTATTCACCCGCACTCGTGCGAGGGGGCGAAGGGATGGGAGTGAATAATGGCAACCCACATTTTTTCTCACGGATTCTAGAAACTCTAGTATTCCACATTAAATAAAAATCGGTTACAATTCCTGCTGGGGAAGCACCCGATTGATCTTGGGCGGATGGTCTACAAGAAGAATGTGTTCTCTTAAAACAATTCTTGGCCTCATATTAAAAAGCACAAGGATTTGAAGGAAGAATTTCCATATACAGAGATAGCATTACATACCTCAGCAGGTATTGGGTTAATTGAGCCTGGGAAAATTTCTTGTAACCGCAGTGTAGAACTTTCGTTTTCCGTACTAAAAAAAATAAAAAATTACATACGTTCCCGGATAAGCGAAGAGCATTTGACGTTTAAAAACTAAGCTAAGCTAATGGTGATTATTATAATTTATGGGGCGGCAAATCTCCTAGGCCCCGGCGACAAATCTTAAAATAAGGTAGACCTCCCTATCAATAGGGTTAAAATACCTATTTGCCTACACTTCATATATTTGGCCAACGCAAAATGGAAAGGATTAACAACATGCAGCACGGCCAAAAGAATATGGGCGTCACTGATAACTTTCTGAAGCTATCCGGCACGAACGTACCTAGAGCTATAGCCGGGTGACCATGCATCAAGATTGCGCATCCCATTCAACACATCATGACGTAGCTGCAAGGATCCAAATGAAAAGTAAACTGTTGTGCACTTCGGATGCAATTATCCGGGCCAGGGCCAGACACAGTTCAATTGGCAACCATGTACTGAACAAGCTTGAAGATCTAGCAGCAGAGCATCCAACGAACTTGATGCAGTTCTTACTCTTAAAGGCGGCTACACACGTAACTGCATGCTTGACAAGCACGCATGTTCAATCTTTTTGTGCAAGCGTGCTGGAAGGTGTGTATGAGATTTTTTGCGCAAGCATGATGATTGAACACAAGCTTGAAGATTGGTCGAATTTTCATCTGCATGCTTGAACAAATCTCGCTTGAAAACAAAACTGTGAGTGCGAGCAAGCGCGTCGTTACTTTCCGAACGCTACATTATTTACGGATAACCTGCGGTTATTCAAGCATGATTGCGTAGTGTGGAAGCTACAGAGAAGTTGTGCAAGAATGCGCAAAAATATTGTCAAGCATGCAGTAACGTGTGCAGCCGCCTTAAGACCTTTTTACATCCCAAACGCAAAGTGGAAACACAAATTGGAGCTCTTTTCTCGCACAGAAATTTGTATGCTTTTCTCTCTGTCTGGAATCCACGTTCGTGCAATAGAGACAAAAGCATAAAAATTTTTGTGCGCGAAAAAAGCTCCAATTTGCGTTTCCACTTTGCGTTTGGGATGTAAAAGGGCCTTTACTCTTGAATGCTACAAAGTGGATGTAAAAACTGCACCAAACCTAATGGTCATGAAAATGAGTGGTATCAAATCGGTGCTAATGTGCTAATTGAAGGTCAGCACAGAGCAGGTTAGCCTCGCCACTTCAACCAATCATGAACAGAATATACTAAAAAATCAAATTTTGCAAGTAGTTGAAATTTTCACCTACAGAGGTGTTGTTATCAAATTAATTACACTAATGGTTTTAAAAGACTAATAACGAATCCTTTCAACTGTAATACAAAAATCCCTTTGGTTGAGATATTCATTAAATTAAAAAAAAATTTTTTGCAAGGACACAAATATTCCAGATAAATTTGCTTAGTGACTTTTAATTAACTTTATTAAATATTTCAGCCTTCACTAGAGCAAAAAAAGCGATCCTCTCCATTTCAGGCTTCATAATTTGATAAATGCTTAATTAGACTTTTGCACCCACCCTTTTACACCATCGGAGCTTAACTGAAAATTCCAACATTATTAAATTTCAGCACATACATTACTCAATATAATTGGACCAATGACCTAAAAGTGAAGGTTACATACATAGAGTCATTTTTTTAAAAAAAATAAAAGAATTTAAAAAAGGTTTTAAATGATTTTATTTTATTAAAAAGGGTGAATGTTAACCTTTGATATTTGTTGAGTGAAAAAAAAATAAAGATTGATCAAAAGCTTTTGTTTAGTGCTTGGCTTGAATATTTTTTTATGCTTGTACCAATGTATAGAAGGATTTCTCAAAAGCTGATTTGGGTTTGAATTGTGCAGTTAATAAAGGAAACCTTTTAGGTATCGCGCTTACACAAAAAAAAGAAAGAAAAGGGTTTTACTTCACTCGACGAAAAGCGTTATCTCAGAACGGCACGATTTTATCAAGGAATAAATTAACGAACAACTTAATTACCAAAAATGGATAAAAAATGTCGCCATAATGACAATAATCCCTGAACAAAAAAATATATATATATAATATAATCTCTGAAGGATATCTGAGGCCCTGTGAAGCAGCCGTAATATATTTTTTTCACTTTTCCGAGAGTTACTCTTCAGAATTTTCACAGGACTGAAAAGGATTTAATTATCGTCGAGGGAAGTTGTGTTTTTCCACTAATGTCGCCAAGTTCAGAGGGTGAAAATTACATGGAAAATTCTGTCTACCCATGGGTGGTATGTAAAAGTAACAAGTCCATAACCCGTCAACTTTTATTATGGCTGATTTCATTTTATATGGCCCGCGCCCTTCTCTCAGAAGTGCCAACGAATGTCAAGGTAGGTTAAACAAAAATGAAATTACCATATTTGCCTTCTGATAAAATAATTTCCAACACATCATCAATCCCCCAACCTCCCGCAGGATTGCTACCTTTGAACATTTCGCAGATGGAAGGATTCTGTTGAAGTGCGAGTACGAATGACACAGAGAGAGAGAGCTCAATCGCACTTAATATTCACATACTTGTGCAAGTTTATTTCTCGCGGAGCATTTCAATATTATACGAAAGGATACCACCAAGGACACACACTCGGTGGCTTTTCTCCCATTCACAAAATTAGAAAATTCCTCATTCTGGAAAAAGTGTTGCCTTTGACTAATTGAAATCATCAGTCAGAGGACTTGGTTATAACTTTTCCCTGGGACCACCATGTCCTTACTACATATACTTATGTACATATGTCTGTGTTTAAGCACTGATATTTCGCCAGGAGTTTTTCCACCCCCAGTTGCAAGTTAACAGATTGTTGAAAAGTCGAAACCAGAGATTCAGCGAAATCCTTTAGAAAGTTGTTCCATTTACAGAATGGCGGCGCGGCGGTTTTGCTTGAATGAAGCCCATTTGTTAACGTTTTTAAGCGTTGTGGTTCTAACGTTCCGAAGTGCAAATAATTACTTGAGTTCTAATGCAATGAATCCTGCAAAAGCAGGCACTTCTGGGCGGTGTATACGGAGATATTTATTGTTGAGTTTCGTGCAGATTCAAGAGAGTATCATTAATAGAAACTCGAAGGAAAATAACGAGGCGTAACGGAAATGGAATCGAAGAAGTTTGGAATTGTTTTATGCGAAGGGAAATTAAAGAAGTTTTGTTCAATGGTTGTAAAAATTAAGAATGCAAAGGAAGACAACATTAAGAAGTCAGAAAGCAATTACAAGAGCGTTAAATATATGGTCGAATAAAATTTCACCATTTCTCTAAGCTTAAACTAATAAATGACCTTAGTAGGCAGTGTTTGGCTTTCAACACCCTCTGGAACCAGATACCGCGGAACCTTATTAACTTCCCAGTAGGAAGTTATTGTAATCGGTCCGAAAATCGGATTCGAAATTTTCAATGTATTTACACGTTTGAAGGTCCCAATAGCATTTTAAGCAAAAATTTGAGAAGAAATATGTGTGTGTGTGTGTGTGTGCGTACGTATGTGGTCATTTTTTCCTGCACGATTTCGCGCGAACCGAAAAAGATATCGACTTCGTTCAGGTGCCGTTCGAAGCGTGTTCAAAGAAATAAGTATGATCTGAAAAGATTTTTGTACCAGCACGATTTCGCGCGAACCAAAAAAGATATCGACTTCGTTAAGGTGCCGTTCGAAGCGTATTAAAGGACATATGAATTGAAAAGATTTTCATAAAAATCGGTCGCACCGTTTTTTTGTTTGAACGACGTAAGTGATTTTTGTACCAGCACGATTGCGCGAGAACCAAAAAAGATTTCGACTTCGTTAAGGTGCCGTTCGAAGCATGTTAAAGGACATATGATCTGAAAAGATTTTCATAAAAATCGGTCGAACCGTTTTTTTGTTTGAATGACGTAAGTGATTTTTGTACCAGCACGATTTCGCGCGAACCAAAAAAGATATCGACTTCGTTAAGGTGCCGTTCGAAGCATGTTAAAGGACATATGATCTGAAAAGATTTTCATAAAAATCTGTCGAACCGTTTTTTTGTTTGAATGACGTAAGTGATTTTTGTACCAGCACGATTTCGCGCGAACCAAAAAAGATATCGACTTCGTTAAGGTGCCGTTCGAAGCATGTTAAAGGACATATGATCTGAAAAGATTTTCATAAAAATCTGTCGAACCGTTTTTTTTGTTTGAACGACGTAAGTGATTTTTGTACCAGCACGATTTCGCGCGAACCAAAAAAGATATCGACTTCGTTAAGGTGCCGTTCGAAGCATGTTAAAGGACATATGATCTGAAAAGATTTTCATAAAAATCGGTCGAACCGTTTTTTTGTTTGAACGACGTAAGTGATTTTTGTACCAGCACGATTTCGCGCGAACCAAAAAAGATATCGACTTCGTTAAGGTGCCGTTCGAAGCATGTTAAAGGACATATGATCTGAAAAGATTTTCATAAAAATCGGTCGAACCGTTTTTTTGTTTGAACGACGTAAGTGATTTTTGTACCAGCACGATTTCGCGCGAACCAAAAAAGATACCGACTTCGTTAAGATGCCGTTCCAAGCGTGTTAAAAGAAGTATGATCTGAAAAGATTTTCATAAAAATCGTTCCAGTCGTTTTTTTGTTTGAACGAATACTGGGAAGTTAATCTTGTGGACCGAAAGGGTCAAAAGCCACATCCCAACTAGTTTTAACTGGGGTTGCGAAACCGTTTTTTTGTCAACTTCCTCTCCTTTTGTTTTGGATCGCCTTTCTGAGTTGTTGCAACACCTCACAATAGCTTGCAGCTGTGATCGTGGTCCCACGGGGCAGGTAATTGATCAACAACACCCCCCTAGAATCCCTAAAGAACGTTTGCCATTTTCCCGCGGATTCCATAATTTTCGCTTTATATTATTTGGAGTTTTGACGGTGGCGCGACTGGAGTTTCCGTAGTGGCTGGAGTTTCCACTGACATAGAAATGGACTGCTGATTGACAATTTTCAATGGGACCATTTTTCTCCAGAAGTAGAAAACCTTTTTTATGTAAATAAATCATTTTTCTTTGAATTTAGAAGAAAATAACTAAAAAGATGTCTGTTATAATTGATAGAAATAAGTTTCCTTCATTATTTTTAATTTAGTAGCAGTTTTTTCGTTAAATAAATGCATTTTTTTTAATATGAGAGGGTTCTTGCCCTCTGTTTTACGAACTTTTTAAAATAACGAAAGAGAGAGAGAGAGAGAAAAAAAAACTCTATACCTGTCTAATTTTTTCTAATTATGTTTATATCTCTGACATGCACTGAACTGTTTTTTTTATTATAAGATCGATTAAAGTTCATAGGAATTTAACGGGGGAGTGAGACAACAATAGTTTTTGGTGCCATTTTTTGGTATGGGATTTTGCTTATTTAGCAATCCATTAGGTACTATCACTGACATATACATATGGACTGCTAAATAAGCCAAATCCCATACAAAAAAGTGGCACCAAAAACTAATGTTGTCTCGCTCCCCCGTTAAAATTCTATGAACTTTAATCAGTTTTAAAATAAAAAAAACAGTTCAGTGCATGTCAGCGATATCAACATAATTAGAAAAAAATAGTCAGTATAGGTATATTTTCTGCTTTCTCTTTCTTTCGTTATTTTTAAAAGTTCGTTAAACGAGGGGAAATAACCCTCACACATTTAAAATAAATACATTTATTTAATGAAAAAACTGGTTGCAAATTAAAAATAATGATGGAAATTTATTTCTATCAATTATAACATACATCTTATTACTTATTTTCCCCTAAATTCGAAAAAAAAATTTGTTGTTTACATAGAAAATGTCTTCTACTTCTGGAGAAAAATGGTGCCATTGAAAGTTGTCAATTAGCAGTCCATATCTATGTCAGTGATTACTATATGTCAGTGCTGAAGCCTGACTGCCGGATTGATCGACGCACGCGCATAGAAACTTTACAGTGCTTCCACTACACCCAGACGCAAGTTCCCTGAGACTCCCAGACTTTTCCCGCCAACCACACGTATTTAAAAAAATAGTGGAATTTCCTTTTGAGACGACCCTCCTATATGAGAAAGACAACGAGCTCTTTTCAAGAATTTTCATGCCATAAGAGTTAGTTAGTCACAAGACAAGAGTCGTTTTTATGATCTTTGGAAAAATCACATCTGATTTCCATCAAGTAAATGTGTCAAATCGCGCTGAGTGGTCAGAAAAACGTTTTTTTCGATTAAACTATAACATTTTTTGTGATATGAGTGAAACATAAATATTTTACAATTATGTGAGGTTTCAATCTTTGCTAGAAAAAAAGTTTTATTCCAGAGTTTTTTCCTTTTGTTCATGAGAAAAATATTACCTTTTATCCATTTGGGGTAAAGCTGATTTATGTTGAAGATAATTGCAAATTCTGCGTTTTTTATGATACACAAACACAGACACACAATTACACACACTACTGAGACCATCATGAAGTAAAAGCGTCGTCGAAACCATATATTTTTTAAGTGTTCGTTCCAAGTGTAATATTACACATTACATCGAAAGTGATTCATAGAAATATTTATTCATTTGTTGGCTTTTGTTTTAATAACTCTAGACGTTTGACCGTATCTCCCGCTGATCTGTAAACAATTGAAAAGATTCGACGATCGTACGATCGCACATAATCTTTGATCAAATGGTTATGAAAAATTATTTATATTAATTTTAAATTCGGTATAAGAATAAATGTAAAATGAATTTTCTCTGTTAAATTTGAATGTGGTTTACAACTCTCGAATTTAAAATGTATATGTATATGTACTTTTCTTACAATTTTTAAATAAAATAATTTTTGCTAAAACCCCTAGATACCCGATTTCATTGAAATCGGAACACAATTTGCGGATTCATATTTGAGTGGCCATTTTGAATTTCGGCAATTTTTCAGCGGCCATTTTGAATTTCGAAAATTGGGCTTCGAGGTGTTTCATGGGAGACCCCCACGGACCTTCGTGCAAAATTTCGAAGCTCTGCGATGACTAGTGCGCCCGCTATAGCGCACACATACATTCATACATACGTACATACATACATACAGAAACTTTCTTTTAGTAATATAGAAGATGGATAGATATACCATTCAAAACGAGTCTTTTATAACTTCCCGTTGTAAACGTCAATGTTTAAAATTACATTACTCAAAAGTCCCACGACATCCCACTCTCTAACAAGTTTTGTCGCATTCTTGAGATCTTTATCTATAATTTGGAAGTTTCAAAAGTTGCCCCAGTTTTGCCCCGATTTGTTTAATTTAAATAAAATTTCATAAAATTCCGCCATTTTGTTTTTTAAATTTTGAGTAGCAATTCGAAATCAGCAGACTCGAAATACTATTCATACCAAATTTCATAAAAATCTGAACACTTTATAAAAATTTTGCCCGCCATATTGGATCCGCCATTTTGTTTTTTAAATTTTGACTAGCAATTCAGAATCAGCAGACTCGAAATACTCTTCATACCTAATTTCCTAAAAATCTGACCACTTTATAAAAATTTTGCCCGCCATATTGGATCCGCCATTTTGTTTTTTAAATTTTGACTAGCAATGCAGAATCAGCAGACTCGAAATACTCTTCATAACTAATTTCCTAAAAATCTGACCACTTTATAAAAATTTTGTCCGCCATATTGGATCCGCCATTTTGTTTTTTTTAATTTGAGTGAAGATTCATTATCAGCGACCTCAAAATACTATTTGTACGTAATTTCATACAACTTGAATAACTTCTTCATATTTTGGCCACCTTTTCGGGATTTGGAGCCACTGTGCGCCTGTCTAAAGCTTCTATGTCTACGACCTCTCTGCCTAAATCCTCCATGCACCCAGACGGTAATGTCCGATTCCTACTCACTAACAACTCAAAGACGTTCAAGTCCAGACCGGTACGAGCCGTAAAGGCATTTCTTCAGTCTGGCGTCGTCTTCTGATGGATGGAGCACCACTTCCATTATTCTCCACATATCATGTGGTCCAGGATGTTTTCAGGTGTTAGCTGCACCTCAGCGACTGCTTCCAGTACAGTCCTACGCTCCGCAAACCTTGGCCATTTAAAGAAGACATGCTCCGCGTCCTCTTTATCATCTGGACAGAAAGGTGAATCGCCCAACCGGAAGCGGTGAAGGTATGCCCTATAACCTCCATGCCCACTCAAGGAGTGTGTGAGGTAGTAGCTCACTTCCCCATGTTCCCTTATAATTCACTTCTCCTTATTTGGTATGGTATTTTTTGTGTGGGGTTCATGAGAACCTTAAGGGAAAAGCCCTCTTTCGGCATGCCCCTCATTTGCCACATGGGGTCAGGATATTATGGCGGAGATCGACGATCTTCAGATTCGGGAGCAGATTCAATTGCAGCTGTTCAACAATTTAAAGAACAGACCGCATTTCTCCCGCGAATGTCCGGTTGCAGGTTAACAAAGTGGCGATCCAACCATTTAGAATCTTTTCAGGACCGACGGTTGTCGACAATCCACCTACCATACAGATACGGGCATAGAGCTTGGCCGAGCTTGGACTTCTTCATGTTCCAACCACTCAAGTTTTTTTCACCATATCACCATATGTTATTAAAATATTAAGTCTGAATGGATGTAATATGAGGCGAATAATTTCCAAAGTTGATCCCGTCCATAATGCCAGAACACAAGAATCCTTTATTCCCAGGATACACTGTATATAAACCAGTCACCTCCAGCTAAAAGGGATACTTAACTGGCTTGGGAAAAATACTAATAATCGACTTTTCTCTTACGATATTCATATTTCCTTGCCTGCAGATATCTGGATTCATTGTGTGAGTGAGTCCTAGCTGCTTTCATGCGAATAGAAGAAAAGGTTTTTTTTATAACTTTCGGTTATATCCAGATTACGGACTCCTGGGAATCCTTTACGCTTAGCCTATTGAAAGTATTTTCGTTAACCTCATAGCAGTTTTGGTCCTTCATTTCATTTTTGGGGGTGGGATGTTTTTGGCCCTCTTACATTTCCTTGATTTATTCAGGGTCAATACAGTATTTTTATTTTGTTGCTTTTGGTTAAGGAAAGGCAATTTCAGACATAGAAAACATGCATGATGTGAAGGCGCCCAGAGCCTTACAAAATTGAACCGAGACATATTTCATTCCCCAAGCAGCTTTCGCAGAATTAGGATAAATTCACTCCTTCGGGACGATGATGGAGCCGAGCCATTCAATTCAATTCCATTTGCAAAATATGTATATGTGGAGTATGGACCGGTCGATGTTCAACATCAACTACCAGAGCTCACCAATGTTAGTTAGTAAACCGAGGTGTCACTGTCGGCTGGGTAATAACCCACAGGGTGTTGCTAAATTGAATTTTCGTTACAGCTAAAAATTAGGCGTTGAACAGGGTGAGGCAAGGAGTCCCCAAAACACCTAATTACAAATTGTTCACCGCTGGTTCATTTCGGGCTGGACTTCGGCTGCATTGTTTGCTGTGATAATTTATGTGTGGATTATTGCAGCGAAAATTTGGTGATGTTTTCATGTGTTATTATTGGGGGTTTGCTTTAAAATTAATTAATTTGTTATGATTCGTGTGCTATACGCGCAATTTTGCGATTCAACCAGGTTTTTTGGCATAATTGAAAATTACCTCTTGAATTATTTTTTATTATCGTTATTATTATTTATTATAAGAAAAAGAAGGAAGTACACAAGACTTACATCTTTTAGAGTACAATATAAATATAAAATATAACTACATACTTAATAGACAGGCTGATCTGTTGTTTGACGATGGATTTTGATGAAGACCCCCAAAATAAGACAAAAATATAAAGTAATTTTTTTCGAAATAACGCTTAGTTTTCGAGCGATTCGAATAGATGCGATAGATTCGAGTTTATGGTGAAAATTGGTTGTTTCCGCGTTCAGGTTGAATGGTGGCTCGCAAGTACTTAACTCCGGCTTATTAAATAAAAAAGTACAGTGAAAATATAAATGTATACACAAATACGATGATGATATAACCAAACAAGCTCTAAAGTGCAGCCCAACAGGCAGTAGAAACCGAGGCAGGATTCGTGTAATATCTTCTTATAAGCAGGAGAGAAATTAAGACATCAGCACAAAACTTTCATTTAAACATTCTTTAAGGAATATGGGAGATCACCTTCGGGGCTTAGGTAGAAAAGTGACAGCCTAGATTCATGTTTTCAATGTTAGGCACTGGATGGACCGCCTCCAACCTCTCTTTTGAAAATGCAAAGCAGTTGTATATTTATGCCGGTTCTGGGTCACCTATTTCGAAATATTGCCCAATAAAGCTTTTGGTTTGTGCCTTGGGGGGAAGCTCTTGCTGGTTGTGTCTTGGATTGGAGGAGTGCGCCACCTGTGTGAAATTAGTTGAACTCCGCTGTGGTGGGAAAGCTTTCGAATGCTCCGGAATAGTGTGGATATGGAGGTTGCATTGGAAAGGAACATTGATGTATAAATACAGGCGCGGCTATAGTTCGTTATTTAGTCTTTAGTGATAAAAGTGTAATTAAGGAATCAATTAAAAGGCGAACAAACCCATTAAGCCGGGAAAATAGTAATACCAATAAAAACCCGTTGCGAATAAAAATTTCAGAAAAATGTGAAAAATATTTGAATAAAGTGTACTTATTAACCTATGAACATACGCCACAATGGTGGAGAATTGGACTATATCCAGGAAAAGATCCTTCTCCGATCACAGTTGGGTTCTCTTCAATGCTAGCCTTAATCTCGACATCTCCAAACCATAGTAAAAATTTTACTGGTTCAACCAGTAAACAATAAATTCACTGGAAAACCAGTTAATTCGAGCATGTTTACTGATTGAACCAGTGAAAACCAGTGAATTTTAATTTCACTGGTTTAATCAGTTAAAAAATATATGTGACTCATATTGTAGGCAATTATCTTCATGATTGTAAGGGCTCTATTTGGCATACTCCATAAACCGGGGACCACAAATACGTTGCCCCCGTTGTGGGACAACAAAATAACCAGACTAACGGAGATGATGCTTATAATGTCTGCAATACTCAAGAACCTCTCCGCGAATATAAAAAAGCTATCCGACCAGCTAAAAGCAAGAACTGGCAGGAATATTGCGTGCTTATCGAAAGAACGAAGACTTTGCCAGACTAAGCAAGATCTTAATTAAGTAAGAAGCATTCCAACCCGACTTTCCTCAAGAATGTCTAACTGACGTGGAAGAAGGCATCTGCAGAGATACTGATATTGCTGGTAATACGCACTTCGCAGATGACGAAAGACGCTTTAAAGGCTAACGATACAGGTGACCAGATGGGGGGGTGCACTCGGAGGATATGCTCAGCTTTTTGGTAGCATGGGAGAAAATTACCTGAGCAAACGACAACTCCTCATCGTACTAATCAGCAAGATCTGATGGTATCTTCCCTAAGATGCTACAGGCAGGGGCGTTTCCAGCCAACTGCCTCAGGGGGGGGGGGGGGGGGGTAATATTAAAAAAAGAAAAAAACTTAAATATTTTTTTTGATTCCATTTTCACCCTCCCCAAGCCACCCTTACCTGAAATCAGGGCCGGCGGATCTTTTTGGGGGGTCCGGGTGGGTAGTCAGAAAAACACACCACCTCCTCCGAAACTGTTATTTGGTAACAACCTTCCCGAAAAAGGAAAGAGGGTAGGTCACTTCATTGTGAATTGGAAGATGTTGATCAAAATATATAATGGTGTGTTGAGGCTACGCCTCGATGAGATCGAATTATGAGCGAACAATGCTCTCTGAAGTATTAAAGCGTGGCCTGAAAGAGCTGGTGTGCCGTTTGCTGGGCACAAAATTGTACTATGGTGATCAGCAACCTGGGAAAACAAGAATAAAGGTATGAGAACAGATCATTCACTAACAGCCCGCCTTAAGGTGCCTGGGAGTGATGATCGACCAGAGGCTTAATTTTAAAACACACGTGGACGACATGGCGGATAAAGCCAAACCAATCCGTCGGCTAGCTCAGTTTAGCTTTACGCAGTGCCAGTGTGGGCAGCAGCGTTGACCAAGAGCGCTAATAGCAGAAAATGGAGGGCAGCATACAGACTAAAGTTGGGAACAGATACGTGCGTATAGTGCCAGCGGTGTATGCAATGACAGACAGTTGCGTACTTGGGTTCGGTCTAGTCTTTTACAAATAGCCAAAAAATTTAAGCGACGAGTTCATGTGTCTGTTGTGTGGGGTTGTGTTTGGGTATTTGAGACTACGGCAAATGCGGAAATGCGGAAAAGTGGGCAGAATACCAGCTTTTGCGGTGCGGGCGTTCCATTTACGTAACTATATGTCAGTTTACATTTGAATGCACGCACTTCTATTATATCAATCACCGCACGCACCAACGTACGCATGTATCTGTCTCCAGCTTGAGCGTGCTGCGCATTCAAGACCATTTTCAACGATGCAGCGTGCGTGAGAGCAGGAATTGTACTCAAAGAGCTACTGTCGAGAGAAGGCATGCGTCTCTATGATCCAGAATATGTTAGAGGGGAGACAAATTCAGTGCGCCGGCAGATGACACACTACGAGTCTGTAACGTAATAGCAAAACAAGTGATATGAGTCTGTTAAGATTCGGTGGACCCTCAGACTTATCCCAAACATGGATAGATAGGTTACGAGGGAGTGTGAGAGGTGAGTTACGACCTCACGCAGTTCTTGAGTAGAAATGGAGGATTTAGAAAATACCTCCATCGTTTCGAGAACGATGGCATAGCGCTGTGACTGGTATGACTAGGTATCCAGGATAAAGCAGGGCACGTCGTCTTTTATTGTGTGAGATACGGCGAATATGGGACGGGACAAGAGGCATTCTTCATGTCACACGCTCAGTTACTCTCAAGTTCCGGGTGGGTATTTTACCCTCCCGGAATTTTCCGGGTAGGTACCCACCATACCCGCATTATCCGCCGGCTATGGCTGAAGTTGCCATTTCACCCAACACACCCCAGCAAATGATCGAAAATTTCTGCCACTAGTATTTAACGGTTATTTATCCCTAAAATAACCTACATACGCAGCGGCAGACATTTTTTTCAAGTTTAGGTACGCCCTTTTTTAGGCCCCCCCACACCACCTAACTCAAGGTGGGTCCACTTCCCGCAAAAATATCCATATAAAAAATGTTGAAATGACTTGAAAAGCTTATATACCAAACGGCAGAAGGTTGGGACGACACGATTTTTTCAAGTGCCAGCTTCCCTACTAAAAGGAAGAAAGTCATCACTTCTCTTATGGCGCTTGAGCAGTTAGCTTTATTCTTTGAACTAGCAAAAAACCCGCGTGCGTTGCAACGCCCTTAAATAAGAAAAGTTTATGTGTGCACTGTGCACGGTAGGAAAAAAGTGAAAGAAACAGCAAATCTGGAAAAAATGATTTTAGATACCTTTTATATGGTTAATTTCTGTTGACAGCTGTCATTAGTCAAAACCGGTTTTTGATATGATATTCGTATTCAGCGGTATTGAAAACCTAAGGATACCAAGTTTCACCTTGAACCGATGGAAATCAAGTGCCCAACGCTTGGTTGAACCTAACAAAATTAAAACCCATGTTAAATCCCATTTAAAATTCAACCTGCGTGGTAGACGGTTTATAATTTTGTTTTTATCTTTCCGTCCCGTTCTTACCGATCGAACTTTTTGCATGCGGTGGCATTGTTTAATCTCGTGATGGCAGTTGAGGGTCTTTCCTTTTCTTCGTAATTTTTGCGATTAACCTTTAATTAGTCGAGGATTTTATAGGTACACTCGATCGCGTGGCAAACTTCATGATAACAGGGGAAATGACCAAGGTACACTATGTTCAATGTTCTCCATTTGGAGCTAGGATGTGAAGATTCAGATTTCCCAACTTTTGAACAACCTACATACAGCTGACAGGAAAATGACACTTATTTGCTAAAATTGTCCGCCATATTGGCCTCGAAATTTTAAATTTATTAGTTTTGATCATAAATTCTCTATTTGCTACCTTAAAAACCCCCAGATACCGATTTTCATTGGAATCGGAATACAATTGGCAAACTAATCGGCCATAATGGTGCGGCCATTTTGAATTTATAAGTTTTAATCATAAATTCGTTATTTGCAACCTTAAAAACCCCAGATATCCACTTTTATTGGAATCGGAATACAATTGGAAAACTTCGTCCGCGGCTATTTTGAATTTATAAGTTCTGATCATAAATTCTTTATTTGCTACCTTAAAAAACCCGCGATACCGATTTTCATTGTAATCGGAACGCCATTGGCAAATTCGTCCGCCATATTGACGCAGCCATTTTGAATTTATAAGTTCGGATCATAAATTCGTTATTTGCTACTTTAAAACCCCCCAGATACCGATTTTCATGGAAATCGGAACACAATTGGCAAATTTGGGTGGCCATTTTGAATTTCGGTCATATTTCGGCGGCCATTTTGAATTTTTAAGTTCTGATCAAACATTCGTTATTTACTACCTCAAAAAACCCCAGATACCGATTTTCATTGGAATCAGAACACAATTGACAAATTCGTCGGGCATATTGGCGCGGCCATTTTGAATTTATAAATTTTGACCACAAATTAGTTATTAGCGATCTTAAAAACCCCTAGATACGCAATTCCATTAAAATCGGAACACAATTTGCAAATTCACATTTGCCTAGCCATTTTGAATTTCGGTCATTTTGCAGCGGCCATTTTGAATTTCGAAAATCGGGCTTCGAGGTGTTTCATGGGAGAACCCCACGGACCTTCGTACAAAATTTCGAATCTCTGTGATGACTGGTGCGCCGCTATAGCGCACACATACATACATACATACGTACATACATACATACAGAAACTTTCTTTTATTAATATAGATTTTGCTCGGAAGGTTTTTCCAAAGTCTAAACGAATACACAAAGAAGGAACTGCTACCGATTAGGAGATAGTGTACAGGAATGAGAAACTTAATCGAACGCCTGGATTGCAGAGGAAGGAGGAAGTCTGAGAGGTAAGAAGGACTTTTCATGTGAAGAACTTTATGCACTAGGACCAATGCACCGACTTCAACAAAACAAAAGAGGTCACTACATGATCTGATCTTCGCAAGTGCAAAATGAGCCTTAAACAATCATTAAATGCGACTTAGAGACGTTAACGGCAAGATGCATCAAGGGATATATATTATATACACAAGGAAGCCATAGAGGAAGTGTGGAACGATAAGGGCTTTATTGCTATTTCGCCAAAATTTTACCAATCGTTCAGGTCAACATATATAATAAACCAAGAGTTCTGGAATTAACCAATTTGGAAAAACTGGAAAAAATTTGGGTGAGGCTAAATATTTGTCGGGGAGTGTAGTCCACAGTAATGTTTCGTTGAAGAAGACATAGCTCCCCGACTAGTGGACATCCTCTGGTGGCCATTGCTCGGGGCTGCAAGCCTCACTCTTGTGAATTTTTATTGCTTTGCTATTAAGCATGCCATTAACCCACATCGCTACCAATGAGACTAAACTCACGCCGGAATGCGACCTTATGCTTCGAATATAAATTTATGTTTAAAATGCTATTGGTACCTTGAAAAATGAAAATACGTTGAAAATTACGATTTCGGTTTTCGGACCGATTACAATAACTTCCCTATAAACTGGGAAGTTAAAAATTATGTTTATATTTTTGCGCGCACCTCAATATAAATTGTCATAACATAAAATTCCCGAAGTGGATTACAGAAATTTCTTTCCCTGAAAATATACACTTTATTTTTCGACCACTGAAAAGGAATGTGCCCCCTTAAATAGCATAACTTCATCAGCTTTCAAAACTCCTGCTGGTTACCACATAGTTAAAATGTTGATTTATTGAAAATCCTGCACCTTTTGAAAACCTGAACCCTTCCCTGTCTAGTTTAGTGTTTCCACTCAATTTGCACCTTTCACAACAACGACTATCTCTAAAACTGCCCGCTTTAAGTTACTCCTCTCCCAAACTGCTCCCGACTGTATTTTTGGTTCTATTGTTTAAAACTTCTGAATCACCTTGTTTCAAGATAAAATTATCATAAACATCATCTAAGGGTAGCCTCTCATCGCCGAGCACAGTCTATACATTTAACAAAAGTTTTCCGATTCTGTGGCAGGACACAGAATTTGGGTTGTTTTCAACATTTTCGTTTTTTATTAAATTTTCTTTTATTATTTTGGTTTACCTTAAAGTTTGCCGCCCACACCCAACTTTACCGCATACCTACGCGCCTTTCCAGGTGGTTTTGGCTGTAATCAAAATTAGGGGTAAATATGGAAATGGTACAGTGCGCCTCGGGACTATCTGCCGTATTGTTGTTGTGACTTTTAAAAATTTAAGTAAATTGTTGCAACCTTAAAATCCTAGCAGAGAGTCCTTTTTTGAAATGGTGACAAGAATGTTAGGATTTTGTTGTATTTCCACCTTTAGGCTGTTCTTTGTTGTTTTAATTGAATAAAGATTTGTTCTGAGTTTTAAAGTTTAAGTTTTTGGGGATTTCGCGATGTTGTAGTGTGTTGTTTTCCAAAATATTGCTAAGCGCCGATCGTCTTTCTTTTTTTTTTTTAATAATTGGTATAGAGTCCGAAAGTATCGCGGCTAACATTTGGACCTGTTATTTTTTGCTGGGTTCCTGATTGCAACTCTGGACATCGTTGCCTAAGCCAGAAAATAGTTTTGTATATCAGAAACAGAAGGACGGTAATTATCTCAACCTGGCCTTGGATGATTTTATTCCGTATGCCGAGCTCCTGTAATAACAAATCCATGTGCGTGCAGGCAGGCATGCAGGCCCACGTCAGGTGCAGGTAATTACCAATAACTAGGTGAAGAAGAACAGCCCAACATATACGACAAATGGGAACAAATTACAAGCAGCATAAATGGGGCAGCAGAAGAGGCACTAGGCTGGGTCCCCAGACAGACTAGAATTGACTGGTTTGATCTGGACTGTAGAGACCAATAGAAGAACGAAACCAGAGCCACCGGGAGTAAATTGAAAGGCCCACAAGAGCAAGGAAGGAAGTTGAAGTGGATGGAAGGAAGAAGAGAGAGTCTGAACAGGAGAATCTTACAGATACAGGAAGACTTCACTGAAGGGAGAATTAGACAAGCGTACAAAGGAACTCGCCAGACCAGCAATAAGTTTCAGCCAAGAACGGATATCTGCAGAGACATAGATGGAAGCGTATAAGCAGACCTTGACAGGATAAAGGAAACGTGGTGAGAATATTTTCAAAACTTATTGAATCCGATCCCCACAGTAAATGGCTCTATTGAGAGGCTGTACAAGATGTTATCGGGATTATGAGTCCCGGAAGGGGGCAAAGGACATAGGACAAAGGAAGAAGAGAAAACGAAGGTGATGCAACAGTGTGGAGCTGGAAGATTTAGAATGGTAAGAAATATACCTATCGACGAATATAACCTAGAAGTAGTCGATAAAACAGTCTACCTTGGGTCTACTGGCTAATAGAGCCTTTTATGACCAAAAACAAATACTGCACTCAAGATTTGTGCACAGAAAAACGGAACTTTCACTCTACAAAATAGTAGTGCGACCAGTAATGTAGCGAGACTTGTACCATGAGACCCAGGACATAGAGGAACGAGTCAACAGGTTTATAGGAAGGTAGACCCAGGGCAGGATGAGATGGATAGACTATGTGACGGCTAACGCAGAGGCAATGCTCAACATATGGAACTGGAGAAATGCCGCAATGTACTTGTGCTTACATAGCATTAAAGTGATAAGTACATGTCGTAATCACCTATTATTTATTTACTGAGAATGATCTCTCGCAGTCAGTATTTCCGAACCCCTACAACATCCAAGAGTTCAAACGCAGGGTTAATCGCCACCTTCTTCAACACGCCCATAACCCTTAACCTTTTCTCCCCTTATTAAGCTCACTGCTGCAGTGATTCCTGCTGTCACATAATAAAAATTAAAAAAATTTAGAGTTACTTATAAAATTTTTTTTTAAAATTCCATGTTCAGCGCCACCTGTCGGAAAAATTTTGTGCCACATGCACAACAATCATATTCAGAATACGTCTCTCACCCTGTGCAGAACTTGCCCCATGTCGTTCTCAACATTTTGTTTCCCCTTGTTCATTATGTTCGATGTATTCTCTGTTTTAATTATCATCAGACCCATCGATCATTGGTGGAGGTGGCCTTAAGCCATAATCTTCAGAGTATTTCCGCAAATTGAAAGAACAATATCTCGCCGTGACAGCATTTCATTTGCGTTCCTTCGATTATCGAGTCATGTTTTCGGTCTGACCCGATAGTCGGATCATAGTGAAAAGTAGGCTAAACGATTAAGAAGATACTGAATCATCCCGTAAAAGTTCTCAATTCGGATTAACCGTTCCGTGCTTTGAGGTTTACAATTAGAATGATAAAAAAAAGTTTCCACTCGCTTTTCTCCGACTACCGGATCACGTTTTTCCATCTGAACCAATAGTCGGAACAGACTGAAGCCTAAAACATGCCCAAGAAAATACTGAATCTTCCCGGATTAGCCGTTTCCAAGATTAGCCCGGACAAACACGCTTTTTTACATTTGGAAAGGTAGGTTGTTTCTATATACTGGCTGGAGCAATAAAAACTTTACATTAAAAATAATTTTTTACTTTTTAGTCAATTTTAAAATAAAAACATTGTTTTTAGTTTTTTTAAACTATATTTTTTAATTTCTAATTTTTTGTCTATTATATGTCTTCCGCCATTTTGTAGTGACCGCCATATTAGATTTTAAATAGCGGCACACCGCTTACTGTACTATACTCGTTACACGCTTTCATTTGATATGCATACCGAAGGCATTGTAAAGAAAAAGGTAATCCGCCATTTTGTGTTGGCCGCCATTTTGAATGACGCCACATTGCTAATTGCATTCTACTTGTCGTACCCTTTCATTTGATATCCATATCGGGGGTCGGGGAACATAATTGCAACATTCGGCCGCCATCTTGATTTCTTTACAAAATGGGCAGATTACCTTGTCACGCGAACTATACATATGTGCACGATTGAAGTTGATCGGTTAAATGGAAGTGGGTCAAAATCAAGTTGCAAGATTTGCCTAAATACATCCGCACATACATACACACATACATACATATACATACATATGTATATACAATAAATAAATAGCCTAAAACATGCCCAAGAAAATACTGAATCTTCCAGTGAAAGTCCCATCGCAATCGGATGCCGTTTCCGAGATTAGCCCGGACAAACAGACAGACATACAGGCAGACAAAAATTTTAAAAATACCTGATTTCGTTTTAATATCATGCAAATAACCGTATAAGCTTAGAAAATGACAATTATTTTGAAATCACAGACAGACACTCCAATTATATTTATATAGATAGTAACGGACTCCCATACAATCTTTCATCCCCTATTTCAACCCCTTCAAGCCTTTTATTTCGCGACAAAAAGTAGCCTATGTCCTTCTCCAAGGTCTAATCTATCTTTGTACCAAATTTCATCAAAATCGGTTCAGCGGTTTAGGCGTGAAAGCGTAACAGTTAGACAGACAGACAGAGTTACTTTCGCATTTATAATATTAGTAAGGATGATATCTCATTTTTTATGTAAAAGTAGCAACCGCAAGTTTACAAGCAACGCACAGTGGTCGAAAATGCCAAAAAGCAGACTAAAAGTCGAAAAATGCAAGTCTTATTTAAAAACTTTTATTAACTTATATTAACAGGAATACTCATTTGTTCACATATTTTTAACACGGTGAAGATTTCTTGACCTATATTTTTATCGAAAAAGTAAAATTATATTAATAGACCTACAAAAGAAGTCCCGCTATATCCCGCTCTGATTTTTGTCTTATATTGTTTATTGACCCTTTGGCAAAAACATTATCGAAGAACTATGGTCCGAAGTTGCCCCTTTTTGTTTAATTCCACTTTTTGTACAAAATTCTGCATAATCCATGTTTTGTTTTTTTTTTAACTTATTAAAGTAGTGCTTAGCTTAAATTGAACCGTTTTATCTTTGGTAATCAACTTTCGAGGTCAAATTAACATAAGTATTGGAGTTATAAGTAATTTTAATGCTAAAATTGGCTCATTTCGTACTTTTTTAGTACCTTTTCACCTAAACTTCGCCAAAAAGTACCAAATAAGGCCAATTTTAACATCAAACTTGCTAACTTCAAAAGTAAAGGTCGTAGCATAAAAATTGTCCCAACATTATTGATAGGAAATTGCCCAAGCTTTCCAATTTTGCAAAAAAAAGATCAGTTAACTAGGTATTTTATGGAGAAAAAGGTGGTTTTATTTGAAATTTTAGTTAAAAAAAACCAAAATTTTTGACTTTGATGACTCATTACTATGGAAGTTGATAGGGTAGAACCTTGATGATTACAGTTTTGGATAGGTGGCAGTATTCATGATACCTTATTCATGAAAATAGGTCATAGGGTTACAAAAATACAGGGTGATATGTAAAACTCTAAAAAAACAACTTCAAAACGCCCTAGCGGCTAAACCGTTACCATATCCAATAAAATAAAATATAATACCAAATTCGTGATCAGCAACCTGGAAAACACAATCCCAATTTCATTGAAAAATAGTGTTCAATATTGATGGTCGCCATTTTGAAGCCGCCATTTTGTTTTTTTAAGAAATAATAACAAATTCGTGATCAGCGACCCCAAAATCCTTTATAACTTTATTTTCAAACAATTATCTCTGTTTTTTCGACTTTTGTCCATCTTTTTGCCGATTTCGACCACTGAACGCTTCCTGCTTTCGTACATGCACGATGGTCCCTTCATGAGTGGCTTGATGTAGTGTGGACTCTCCATATTTGACTAAATCCGTGAGTTCTTGTGTGAGTTCGAGTTCTTTCTGAGATTTTTCTGAGCTCCGATATCTACGATTTACACAAGATAAAATTCTTTAAATACGTGATCCATTTGGTTGTGAGTGGTCCCATCAAGTGGTATCCAAGTCGCTTTGTTCTTATGTGCTGTGCGTTATCCATTGTCATTATTCTTCTCATACAAGCTGTGGCACTTACTGCCTAAATAGTTAAAAATATTTCATCCAGATCTATGACAAATGAGCGGATAGAAAGTAAAACTTCTATACTATTGCGACCTTCAAATTAATTTAATTATTCTTTTGGCCAAACTCTCGTCCACTCCACTGATGAAAGTAAGCAAGATGCTGAAGCTGAAGACAAAAACGCCTTTTGGATAAGGAAGTTATATAGTGTAATGAATCACATCTATTACTTTACTCAAGTAATTAATTAGGTCTTCTTTAAAGATGACACAAAAATTATGAGACCACCATCATTGCCGGCAGCGTGGAAATTAGTTTTATCCTACGTAAAAAGCCTGGGCATAGCTGAGGTTTTCCGCATTAACGAAGTGCTCTCTTTCTTTTATCTTTTCTTTCCTGTCCCGGAAGATGTAAATTACATAGATTATGTCCTGGAGAATTGCTGGGGTTAAGTAATCCTCCAACGTAGACTAAGTGTTGGTTTTAGTGTTATGGATGTAATACTGGGCTACAGTTACAACTAATGACAGGTTTAAGTATATTTACTTGAGAGTAATTAGCTAATAATGGAGGACAAGATTTTATCTAATTAAAACATTTTTTTTAAGTAAAAATTCGAGGGGTCTGCTTGAAATTTAATCCAAAGAAATGAGGGTTGTTTAAGAATTACGTAAAGTGCTGTGGGTGCAGAGTGAGTACGGACTTGGAGAATATAGCTACAATTTCTTGGGTTTGCGAGTGCCAATAGTTCTTCAGGCATGGCGAGAAGCAGTCTTTACCTCATCGAAAGGAGGAGGTCGTTCAAATGGACAGACAGATCCTAGAAGAGCTTCAGAGAACTAGAGAAGACACTTTTCCAAACACCAATTTCAGTTCAGGTCCTGGTACCTAAGGATTAATTAATTCTGATAAAAGAAGAGCCATCGTATCAGCTGATTTAAGAGTTTTTGTGACAATGCCTTCATTAGGCAAAGATTCTTCGTAAGAAAGAAACGCAGAGGAGCCCTTTAAAAAGGTTTTCCGAAGAGTTGTAGATATGGACCGACGATTCAACATCTTTTTTATATGAAAGAAGAGCTTAAAACCTTTGTACTATCGACTCTCTCTACAATGTAGCACAGCAAGCTCTACTACTCCCATATGACGATTAACTCAAACGGGTGGAACATCCAAGACTACTGCGGCAGAACGTTAAGGAGCACAGGATGGCTTCGTAGGTTATTATGCTTGCAGCTGATGCCAGGAGAGAGGGCAATGGATTGGGATACAGAGTAAAGAAGGAATATTATATGACTGGGAGAAGTGCAGAGACGAAGGACCATTCCCCTGCGTGGAATCGAACCACGGAGCTTTAGAATGGTAGTCGAGCAACTGAACGTCTAACCCGAGTAAAAATAAAACTCAACCACTTCTAGCCTGCAGCAGGCACGCACGGCGTCAAAATGCCTGCAAGCCGCCAGACACACGTACGGCATGCTTGAGTAAAAATAAGACTCACCCGCTCCTAGCCTGCAACAGACACGTTTTTCTAGAAAAAGGTAGCAAAATTGCGGCTTCAAAAAATTTTATAGGACGAAGAAAATGGCCAATTATCTTGGTAACCATAAAGGGTGCTATTAGCAGACTTAGTAGACCGGTTCTCCTTTGATTGCGTAGGTCAAGCAGCATTGGACGTGGTTTGTACTTAGTTGGGGGACCGCTTGTGAAAACGACACTCGCGTTTGGAATGGGTGATTAGGAATACATTCAAAGCGGTAACACTTCTGCAAAAACAAAAACTGGAGAGAATAGCTGAAGAAGAACACCTTGTGTCGTAGATGTAGCGATGGCTACACTTACTGACAGTGAAGGTCCCTTCTATAGATGCAGTGCAGTAAACTGAAGAAGTCTCTGGTGAAGCGTGAAGACTGCCTCATGACAGTGGGTGGGTGGACAACTTGCTGAAAAGTAGGGTTATAAGAAGACTCAGATACCATAAGGAATGGCCATTAGGGTTCGCCATAAAAAGCCCGCAAGACAAGTCTACATTTTACCAAGCTCTGACACTGCGCGGACACTGGATCGGAGTTCAGGGACAAAGATCTGGGCGCATCCTTGAACTTACAGCACACTTTAAAGTATCACGCTGAAGAAAAGATCAGGAAGGAGAATTTAGGCGCTTAAGAAGAGTAGTGCGATGTTTACTAATGTAGAGACACTTGAACCGGGGGCAGAGAATGGTATTCGTGGGCTTGGAAGCGATGGAAGTTGCTGCTGAGCTTGCCGCCGTTAGATCTTTAAATAGTGCATCGCGCATCCAACACGAACCAAATATGAGGATATGAAGACCCTGTATCACGTAAAAGCAATCAAAGATCTCATGATTCTCATGTTGCCTAGGGAAAAAATTTGGTAAATGAAGATGAATGAAAGTTATGAAAGAACTTTGAATAAGTGGATCGCTACCTAACGTGACACTAGCAGATGTGGACGTAGGAATCTTCTGTGAGGATTTAAACCTTGCCTACAGGTCGAGCTTTGGCAACCAAGTAAGTTTACCCAGCGAAGATACTGAATCTGCTGCACCTACTAGATTACTTAATTGAGGGCGGACCGAAGGAAAGGAGTATTCTAATAGCACTGCGTAATCAAGTGTACTGTGGCGTCTAAGAGTGGGTCTAAATACCAAATTGCGATGCGAAGCAAAATAAAATGATTCTTGGGGAAGGGGAAACTCAGGTATCGATGGTAGCGAGAATACTTAGAAGTTGGTAAATCAGAAGTCGACTTTCGAAATCTGGGGTCAAGAATCATACTCTGACATTGTCAGAAGGCTGGTAAGGGATCGTGTTACCGTTACCGTTAAACACCAGAATCGATCGGAGGTTTTGACCACAAGTTAATAGGCTAAGATGGTGCTAACGCTGCCAGGTATGCCATAAGGAACTAGTTTTGGAGCAAAGAAGTTGAAAGAGAAGAACAATACTATTGGGTTTCTGGCAACGTTTATAGCCTGCAGGTGGAGTTCTACTCCCTTCTGGTCTTCCATAAGTGGTAAGGTGAGAAAAAGTGCCCTGACATCCTTCCTGCTGCCCTTCAATAATTCTCTGGCAACGTTACAAGTGGCCACAAGAATAAAGCACTTGAAGTTCACTAGACCAAGTGAGGACGTTCAGTGTTCGGCTAATTCCGGAGTCCGATCGTGTACGGCTCTTTTCAAAAAATAGGTAGGTGCCCCAATAGACGACACGATGAAAATAGTGACAGAGCGTTGTATGGTCAAACGTTTGCCTTTTCATTGCCTTCGAATCTCTGATGGCCTGGTACCCATATAAGGGTGACCCGATTGATACTCGATAAGAGCTTCTCGGTGAAATGCTGCCCCCTTTCGACGCACGTACGGGCATTTATGTAGCCAGTGAATTGGGAAGCGAGATTCGAGGCAGAGACGGTATGCCCTACTGTTTCAGCTCCGGTGGATACCCCTCCTAGGATGCTTTTAACGGTCACGTTGATGACGCCAGGACGAAGTAATGCCTTTACGTTTTGTACTGGTATGGACTCAAAAGTCATGCAAAAGGGTTGGTGAGTTGAATCCGTAAGAATCTGGCACTACCACCTGGGTGCGGACCCCCAGCGATGTCTCTTGTCTTAGACATGGACCTTAGCGGCAGTCACACATTTCATCACTCCTTCGTAAGGTCGCTGCCATTCTCAAAAAAATTTGGACTTGGCCCTACAGTATAGGCGCTTCTTATGTTTTCATAGGTGCATGCTAATGCAACATACACCTTGCCCTGAAAGGCGAGGCAGCTATGGTGCCTTAGCTGAACGCTTTACTGAACCTGGGGTTTCGCCTCAAACCCCGGCACTCACCATAATAGAGTTGAGCCGGACTTACACGAGGCAGTACATTTGTTCCTTACACTATGGCAAATTGTATTGAAGCCTCAAGTTTTTGAAATGTCCCGGTTCAAAAATAATGTAGGTACTACTTTTCTCTGTATGAGCGCGTATCTTACTCTGAGGCAGTTTATTTCGTACTTTTTTGCGAGAGTAAAATATCAAATTTGAACTGAGCCGTGGTGAAATTGTAAATACGAACTGGAGAGACATTTCTTACATTTTTTGAGGGAGTGAAATTTTGTATTGGAGAGACATTTCTTAGTTTTTTTGAGGAAGTGAAATTTCCAACAAGAAATGAGGTGAGGCGAGATTGTAAATATGTACTGGAGTGACATTCCTTATTTCTTTTGCGGCAGCAAAATTTCCAACTTGAAATTAGGTGAGGTGAGATTGTAAAATATAAATATTCATTGTGTAGACATAGCTTTCTTTCTACTCTGAGGCAGTTTAATGCATATTAGTGATGTGCGATACTGTATCGATTTTTGAAAAAAATCGATATTTTGATCTAAAAAAATCGGGATTTTGCGATTCTTTTCTAGTGGATAAGATTTTAGTTAATATATTCTTTTTTCGAGATCGTAATCACCAATCGCAGATTACTTTTCACCATAGCCGTCATCCGATTGAATCAACTAAGGCGGCCATTACACGTTCATGCAAGCGGCAATCAATTCCACCAGTCATGATTAATGGAAATCAAAATATACGGAGAATTACGTCAGTCATCACCTTAGACGTTAGGTTTTCCGTCAGTCGTAACCAAAACTGTTGCAAAACTGACAGCAAAACCTATCGTGTAATGGGCGCCTAAGGGAGGGTACAAAAGTACAAAAACACCGCACCTGTCGGTCCATTTTCGGTGTTGATTATGGGTGGACTATAGTTCAGCCGGTTCATTTCGGTGCATACATATAAACTGTTTAGGCCAGTTTCAAAATCTACCATGGCTCCGTCCTGCCTCAATCTCTTCCCCACAAACGAATGTTTTCAGCAGATTTTTGTTTGTTGGTCTGGCCTTAACAGACTACTCGCGCTACAACCCTCCGTGAGCCTTCGCCTCCCCAAGAATTTTGTTCCAACGTTCTCGGTCCTGCATCTCTCTCTTCCAGTTGATAATGCCAAATTTGCGTAAGTTCATTTCGATGTTGTCTTTATATCTCTTCCTAGGTCTTCCTTGTGACCTTCTCTCTCTGGCGTTTGGAGGAACAGGGTTTTTGGGAGCGCTTCTTCAGGGATTCTCATTACATGTATTATCCAGCATAGGCGTGACATCTTAATGCTTTTTTTGTATTGGTATGTTTGGTATCTATCTTCTTCTATATTAATAAAAGAAAGTTTCTGTATGTATGTATGCATGTGTGCGCTATAGCGGCCGAACCAGTCATCGCAGGGCTTTGAAATTTTGCACGAAGGTCCGTGGGGTCTCCCATAAAACACCTTGAAGCCCGATTTTCGAAATTCAAAATGGCCGCTGAAAAATGACCGAAATTCAAAACGGCCACCCAAATATGAATTCGCAAATTGTGTTCCGATTTCAATGAAAGTGAGTATCTAGGGGTTTTTAAGGTCGCTAATCGCGAATTTGTGGTCAAAATTTAGAAATTCAAAATGGCCGCGCCAATAAGGCCGACGAATTTGTCATTTCCAATGAAAATCGGTATCGATTCCAATGAAAATCGGTATCTGGGGGTTTTTGAGGTAGTAAATAACGAATTTATCATCAGAACTTATAAATTCAAAATGGCCGCGTCAATATGGCTGACGAATTTGCCAATGGCTTTCCGATTACAATGAAAATCGGTATCTGGGGTTTTTTAAGGTAGTAAATAAAGAATTTATGATCAGAACTTATAACTTCAAAATGTCCGCGCCAATATTGCGGACGAAATTTTCCAATTTCATTCAGATTCCAATGAAAGTGGATACCTAGGGATTTTTAAGGTTGCAAATAACGAATTTATGATCAAAACTTATAAATTTAAAATTTCGGGGCCAATATGGCGGACGAATTTTACCAAATAAGTGTTATTTCCCTGTCAGCTGTATGTAGGTTGTTCAAGAGTTGGAAAATCTGAAAATCTTCACATCCTAGCTCCAAATGGAAGAACATTGAACATAGTGTATCTTGGTCATTTCCCCTATTGTCGTGAAATTTGCCACGCGATCGAGTGTACCTATAAAATCCTCGGCGAATAAAAGGTAAATCGCCACAATTACAAAGAGAAGGGAAGGGCCCTCCACTGCCAACAAGAGGGTAAACGATGCCATCTATCGCATCCAAAACGTTCGATCGATAAGAACGGGACGGAGGCTGTGTTCGAGACAAACACTAAGTAAGAAGGGGGCAGTGTAACGGCTAACAGAAAAGAGAAAGTTAAAATTCCAATTCACCGAGGAGTTTCATGTTCAGCGGCATCTACTTGAATACATTAGGGTGGTCCTTACTTTGGAAAAGTCCCGATTTTTTTGAGTGCTCCCCTAAATCAAAGGAGAAAATAATTATGACGCAAAAAAAAGGCGAAAAACAAAATTATAAACCGTCCCCCATGCAGGTTGAATTTTGGGTTTTCGTTTTTTTAGGTTCAACCAAGCTTTGAGCACTTTATTTCCATCGGTTCAAGGTGAAACTTGGTATCCTTAGGTTTCCGATACCGCTTAATATGAATATCATGTCAAAAACCGGTTTTGACTAATGTATGAAAATGTGTCGCCTTTCACTCGATTTCAGCATTGATCGAAATTTAATAAATAAAAATTCCTTGAAGTTATTTTGCTATACTATATTAATTTATTTCGAATAAAAAAAGGCAATTAATTCAATTTTTCTTTAAATTTTTCTATATACAATACAAGACCGCACTAAAGTAATAAAATCTAATGGAAATTATTTATTTATACGTATAGGTCGGCATGCGAGTGATCCTTTCAACCCAAGGTCATGTGGAGGCACTCATTCACCCACCTTTAAATTTTTATAAAGCTGAAAGATAAAGGTTTAGTAATGATTTATAAAAGTTAAATTATTGGTTTCCCTTGATGGCTTTCTGGCTCCGCACAACTTCGCACAATTTTTTCCTGGTACTATCACACACGAGATCTTAACTTTGACTGACTTTTTCGGCCCGTTTTATCAACTCCAATGTCCCCTAAAATTTTGGATCTGATGGTCCCGTTGACTTATTGTGTTTTGTTGCAGTGGAGCAGCTGTGCGGTGCCTTGAATCACGGTCTTGTGTTTTGTTGTTGTGGTTATTTTGTAATTCATGTTAATTCATTTGTTTTTTTTTTTTTTAATTCATTTAATTTAATTATATTGTAATTTGTTCATGTTCGTGTGAACATTCTCCCGCCGTTGAACGATCACGTTCGAACCCGTTGAAGCACCTTTTTAATGCCCCTCTTGTGGTGATGATGAAAAATCACTTCTCCATTCTGCTTTACCCTTAGACGGACTTGAAATTTATCTGGGAGATTGACTGTAAAGTCCTTCCTTGTTTTTTTGAGTTTTTCAAAGTCTAATCGTTGAATGACCTTCTTAGGAATGTATATGGTTTCTCCTTCCCTTGTTATGAATCTTTGTATGTCATTTTCCAACCTCATTCTTATTTCCTTAATGGTAGTTGAAGGACGCAGTAATTCGATGGACCATTTTTTTGTATTGTTGATGATTATTGGAAACTCTACGCCCTTTGGAAGTTCGTGGCTTGCGTTTATATTGGTTCCCGTTGTATTGGATGGTTGTTGCCCAGCAACGGTGTTGCAACCAGGCTGACTGCACTCTTCTGATAGGGATTCGTTGAATGGTTCGAACAGGATATCTTCAAAGATGTTCAACACGTCGTCACCTTGATCCATCTGTAATGACCTGGGATTAGTAAAGGGGAATAATTGGAATCATACAATACGACACAAAGAAGGACACTATAACACGACGGCACAACTACAACAAAGAATTTCCTTTCTAGTTTGAATCATGTTTTGGAGGTGTCTCCACAGGGAGACGACAGACCTTAGTGATAGGTCTTAGTAGGGTGTTGTTCTTTGTACGTATTTTAACGACTCGTATAAGCCCGTCCTTTCCTGGATATGCTTCTATGATTATTCCCAGAGGCCAATGTGTTGGAGGAGTATTTTCATCCTTGATCAGAACAACGTCATTAATAGTTAAATTAACTTGTGGTTTTTTCCATTTAGACCTCTCTTGCAATCGGTGTAAATATCCTCGTTTCCACTGTCTCCAGAAGTTTTGTATTAACTGTTGGGTATATCTCCAGCGATTGAACGGAAGCACGTTCCCATGTTCCGGCTCGGGAATTGCAGATAAAGCTTGGCCGATTAAAAAATGAGCTGGAGTTAAAACTTCTAAATCTTCAACGTTATTGCCAATTGCACAAAGTGGACGGGAATTTAAACAGGCCTCTATTTGGGCCAGTAGAGTAGCTAGTTCTTCGTAGGTGCAAGAAGTTTCACCTAAAGTTCTTTTAAGATGGTACTTCACGGATTTCACGCCGGCTTCCCATAGACCTCCGAAATGGGGGGATGCAGGCGGGTTAAAATGCCACTTTATGCCCTTTAGTGCGAGCTGCTCGCCAACTTCGTTGGTATATTGTTTAATAGCGCTTGCCAGATCTTTGTTTAGTTGGTTTTTTCCTCCAACAAAGTTAGTTCCACAGTCCGAATATATGTCCGTACAGCGACCTCTTCTCGATATGAATCTTTTAATGGCAGAAATGAATGTAGCAGCCGTCAAGTCAGAGACTGCTTCTAAGTGCATAGCCCTGGTTGCCATGCAGACGAACACGCATATGTATCCCTTGTACTTACGATTACATTTGTGAGGAGATGTCTTGATCATAATGGGGCCGGCATAGTCCAATCCAACATGGGTGAAAGGTTTACTTATATTAACCCGCGCCGATGGAAGGTTTCCCATAAGTTGATTATATGTTGATTTCCGATGGCGCGCACATATTACACATTGATGAATTCGTTTTGTGATTAACCCCTTTGCGTTGAGAATCCAATATTCATTGCGAGTAGCATTTAAAGTTAGTGTGGGCCCGCCATGTAGAGTTTCTGTGTGAAATTTGTCCACTATTAATTGAGTTACATGATGATCTCGTGGCAAAATAATTGGGAATTTATTTGAGTAAGGAAGATTTGCATTGGCTAATCGGCCACCTACCCGTATCAATCCATCTGAGCTCAGATGTGGATTTAAATTTAATAATTTGCTTTTTGATGGGATGGGTTGGTTTCTGGTTAGATGTGTGTATTCTTGAGAGAATTCCAATTTCTGTACCAGTCGGCAAATTGTATTGTTTGCTTCTTGTAGCTCCGAAGTAGAAAGCCAACCAGTTCTCCTTGTGTTAGTTTTCCTAACATTATTAGCGAATCGTAGAACCATGGCAGTGACACGAATTAATTTGTGGAACGATGAAAATTTTTGCAAGAAGTCGTCATCCACTTTCGTCAAACAGGCATGCATGGCCTCCCTCTTAGCCTCTAAATTCGTTGGGTTTAGTGTGGTTGTTAATTTCGGCCATTTTTCTGACTGTTGACTCAACCATGCTGGGCCATGCCACCATAAACTATTTTGCTTTAAGTCTTCCGCAGTGCATCCGCGGGAAGCTACGTCTGCCGGATTGTGGACACTACTAACATGATGCCAACACCTTGGCGGAACTGCGTCTTGGATTTCAGACACCCTGTTTGCCACATAGGTCTTCCAACGCGTTGGATGGTCCTGAATCCACTGTAAGGTAATCATCGAGTCAGTCCAAGCAAATAATGGTATTCCGGTTAGTTGCATATCGTTGAGCACGGTCGTCATTAATCGAGTTAGAAGTACTGCTCCATTTAACTCCAGTCTAGGCAATGTTATTGGTTTGATTGGAGCTACCTTTGTTTTTGTCGTAAGCAGGTGACAGGTTACTTCTCCATTCTTATTTTGAACACGTAGATACACTGCCGCAGCATAGGCTCTCACTGATGAATCGCTGAATCCATGAAGTTGCATGCTTGTAGCCTGACATGACCATCCAACCCATCTGGGAATCTGTATATTTGTCAAATTTGAAACAGAGGTTTTAAAGGCTTCCCATTGTCGTTGGATCGGTTCGCTTACAATTGCATCCCATGCTATATTTGACATCCACAGTGTTTGTATTAATACTTTCGCCACTATTGTTATGGGCGCTAACCATCCCAAAGGATCAAATAACGATGCTATTGCAGACAACATGGTTCGTTTAGTGTTTCCTGCAGATTGAAATGGTTTTGTGATGGCAAACGAAAAATAATCTAATTCTGGATGCCACTTTAAACCCACCGTTTTTATTGTTTCGTTTTCCATCACGTCCAGTGAGGGCTTCAATTCCAGTTGATCTACTGGCAAATCGATTAACAAATCCTTATTATTGCTTGCCCATTTACGTAGATTAAAGCCTCCTGACTTTAACATGCTAATTAATTGGTTTCGTAACAATTTAGCTTCATCAACTGAGTCAGAGCCAGTCAAAACATCGTCGACGTAAAAATCTGTAAGTGCAACCTTAGCTGCTTCGGGCCACTTTGATTTACTGTCTTCAGCTAGCTGTTGCAGGGTTCGTACTGCTAAATATGGCGCCGATGTAGTGCCGAAAGTAACTGTCTTTAATTGATAGTCTTGCAGCTCGTTTGTATTTTCATGTTGCCAAAGAATCCGTTGATAAGTACGGTGGTCTGGATGAACCAAAATCATCCGATACATTTTTTCTATGTCGGCTGTGATGGCAATTTTGTGTTTCCTCCACTTAAGCACAGTTGCAAACAGTTTGGGCTGTAAAGTTGGACCCACTAACAATTGCTCATTTAGCGATTTGCCGTTGCTACTACGAGCAGACGCATCAAATACGATCCTCAATTTAGTTGTAGTACTATCTTTGAAAACCGCATGGTGCGGTATGTAATAGTGTGGATTTCCTTGGATCGACGAGTGCACTCTTTCCATGTGTTGAAGATCAATGTACTCTTCCAAACATTTAGTATACTCTTCCTTTAGTGTAAGGCTTCTTTCAAACCTTCTTTGTAGAGCGCGGAAACGTTGTGCCGCCAATTTTCTAGATTCTCCTAAATTTGGAGTATTCCCTGCAACAAACGGCAATTTTACTTGATATTGGCCATTTTCAAGACGTTTACACGTATTTTTGTATATATTTTCACATTCCCTTTCTTCGGTGGTCAATATTCGTTTGGTGAGGATCTCTTCTTGTTCCCAAAATCTTCTAAGTTGGACATCTAAATCCTCCTCCAATTCAGTTACTATTGTGAATGATGAAGTTTCAGATGTAGCACGCTTGCAATTTTTCCCCATAATTAACCATCCAAGTTTGGTATTGAGCGCAATTGGCTCCGTTTCCTGGCCTCGTTTAATTCCGTCCTGAATTATAGTAGCATAAACATCAACGCCAAGTAACATGTGAACTGGCCCAGCCTTCCAGTATGTAGGATCTGCCAATTGCAAACCAGTTATATGACCCCAGTTTCGATTGATTAATGAGGTGGCTGGTAGCAAATCAGTTATTTGCTTTAAAACCAGCATATCAGCAGTCAGTATTAGGTGCTCATCAAATTGTGAGTATAGTGCTAAATTTACCTGCTTTCTAGTATGCGCTGTCTGGCTAGCGTTCAAGCTATTGACCACTACTGATGTGTGGCATGTCTTTAGTTGCAATCTCTTACAGGCCTGCTCTGTAATAAAGGAAGATTGCGACCCTGGATCTATTAAGCATCTCAGGGTAATTAATTGACCATCATGTGCTAAAGCCTTAACTAAGGCAGTAGACAATAGACCATTGAAGCTCTTGGTTGCTAAAAAGCTCTTGCTTTGATCAGAAGTGTTTCTTTCATCCTGATATGGTTGATCCTCATTAACCTTTAAACGTGTGGGGTGATTAACCTGTTCCCCATTTGATGTAGGACAAACACGCTCTTTCCTTGGTTCAGTGTTTGCATTTGCCTTTGAATCGGTTGAGTTTTCTGATATGTGTAGTAACGTGTGATGAGACTTGTGGCATTTAGAACACGTTTGTTTACAACTTTCATACGTATGCTTACTAGAAAAACAATTAAAACACCTTCCTGATGCCTTAATGAGTCCCCGACGTTCAAATGCATTCATTCTCAAAAATTTAGAACATTTTCCCACGTAGTGTTTATTATCACAAGCTGGGCATTTAGCATTGCTTGCGGTATAATATGATTGTGTGAATTTTTTTGTCGTGGCCTCTTTAGTTGGTGCTCTCGAACAATGACCTGTAGTATGCGCTATTGACTCTAAAACCTTATATCTTGATTGAATGAATTGCTTAAATTTTTTCATGTCAGGACTATTTTGACTATCCTGTAATTCCTCTTCCCAGAGTTTAACTGTTTGCAAAGGTAGTTTTTTAACTAATAAAAATATAATAATGGTATCCCAAGACGAAACGTTTTCTCCTAACATTTCTAATTGCTGTAAACAACCTTCAGTTGTGTCTAACAAAGCCTTCAATCCATTGCTGCTTTCAAAATTCATTTTTGGTTGATCAGTAAGCCCCTTTAATTGTGTATTTATAAGTAGTCTTTTGTTTTCATATCTGGCTTTTAGTCGGTCCCAAGCTGGACCATAATTACTTTCAGTAATTGGAATGTTTTTCAGCAAACTAGCTGCTTCGCCCGTTAAACATTCCTTCAAGTAATGTAACTTGTGTATTGGTTGCAATTGCACATTGTTATGGACCAGTGAACTAAAATAATCGTGAAATGAACGCCAATCATTATAGTTGCCATCAAACTTCGGAAGATGTATTTTAGGTAACGGAGTTCTTGAGTTGGTTGTGTGCAAAATAGTAGTCCCAGGAATGGGCATGGTTGTGTCCTGTTGCGGTGTACTTGATAACATGCCGTCAACCAATTCTCCAAGGTATTCTAATACGCTAACATGAACTGTTGAATATTTATCCTCAGTAAAGTACGGGTCATCCGAAGATTTTTTAGATGTTATTATTAATTCCCTAATTTGGGTATCTCGTTCATCAAACTCATCCCAACCCTTTTTTATTTGTTCGCTCATATTTTGAATAAAACCAGCAGTTCTTTTTTCCGTATTTATAGTTTTTCCCGTTCTAATTTGCTTCAACAATTTTTCTGCAGCCAATTCTTGTGCAATTAACAAATGTTCTAATTTCGGAGCCATTTTGAGTTCAGAATATTAATATTTTTTTTTTATTTAAAATGATTCAATGATGATCGAATGAATATCCGGCTCGAAGGACCATAAAATGTATGAAAATGTGTCGCCTTTCACTCGATTTCAGCATTGATCGAAATTTAATAAATAAAAATTCCTTGAAGTTATTTTGCTATACTATATTAATTTATTTCGAATAAAAAAAGGCAATTAATTCAATTTTTCTTTAAATTTTTCTATATACAATACAAGACCACACTAAAGTAATAAAATCTAATGGAAATTATTTATTTATACGTATAGGTCGGCATGCTAGTGATCCTTTCAACCCAAGGTCATGTGGAGGCACTCATTCACCCACCTTTAAATTTTTATAAAGCTGAAAGATAAAGGTTTAGTAATGATTTATAAAAGTTAAATTATTGGTTTCCCTTGATGGCTTTCTGGCTCCGCACAACTTCGCACAATTTTTTCCTGGTACTATCACACACGAGATCTTAACTTTGACTGACTTTTTCGGCCCGTTTTATCAACTCCAATGTCCCCTAAAATTTTGGATCTGATGGTCCCGTTGACTTATTGTGTTTTGTTGCAGTGGAGCAGCTGTGCGGTGCCTTGAATCACGGTCTTGTGTTTTGTTGTTGTGGTTATTTTGTAATTCATGTTAATTCATTTGTTTTTTTTTTTTTTAATTCATTTAATTTAATTATATTGTAATTTGTTCATGTTCGTGTGAACAACTAATGACAGCTGTCAAAAAGCTGTCAATAGAAATTAATTAATTGGGGAACCTCGGTAGTCTAGGGAGTAAGGCGCCTGGCTACTAACCCAGAGGTCCCGGGTTCGAATCCCGGCAGAACCCCACGGTCCTTCGCCTTTCCCATCTTCTTTCTTCTTCCCTCCTTACATTCTTCATTCCCCATGTCATAGCCTTCCGCTAGCACTGCCCCACTCCACCAAGCGCATGTCATCGGTTGGTTGATGGGATTCAACTCATTTCAGGAGGTATAACACTCCAGCGAGTTGTTTCTCGTTGCCCCGATGCCAGAGTCGCGATAGAAATGGTTGGGGTTAGGAGGTGGTGGCAGTTCCTTCCTACTTCTCTCTTCACCTTCACTATCTATCGACTAGAGCTTGCTGTTTGACATTGGACTCTATACGAAGAAAATAGATTGTCGATAGTACAAAGTGTTTCCTTCCGCGGACAGTGCATACATAAACTTTTTTTTATTTAAAGGCGTTGCAACGCACCCGGGTTTTTTGCTAGTATTTAATAAAATTTTTGTCTTTCTGTAAATATTGTGATCGATAATGTTATAAAATCGATTTTTTAAGACAATTTTATCGAAAAATCGATTTCCTTAAAACGAAAAATCGATTCTGAGAATCGATTTTATATTTTGAAAATCGCGCATGACTAATGCATATTAGATACAAATTCGTAAAAAAAGTTCTCCATTGGTATTTGTTTTCTTTCTTTTTTTAATTTGCTTGTTTTTGTCATTTTGGCAGTACATTAACACCTCGCCTCATTTGAAGTATGACATTGTACTGGCTCAAAATAAAAAAGACGCACCTCTTACAAACCCATTTTATAATAGCGTCCTACCATAACCTTCTATATTTACAAGCCATGAACAAGAATCTCAATTGAGAGAATCGGACCACCAAATTCTCCCAAATTCTCCAAATTACACTAACAACATAAGGTGATTTCACCGAGTTGTGGTCCGATTGAGCGGAAATTCGCTCTCAATATTTTCCTTGTTCATGGCTTGTAATATAGAAGGTTGTGGTCCTACCCAACACTACACTACAACTGCCTTTGTCTTTGAGCCATCCATTTCCCATCCAGTTGTTGTGGTATGCTAGGTAGAGCCCGCGATAGACTCTCTTGTATCTATACAGAAGTAGGTTTGATCCAATCTCGGGCTAAACTAATAAAGATATCGACAAATCACAAATGGATTTCGGATTCGCATTTCTCGTACCAAAGTTACCCTCAAACCAAACTTAAAACCCAGAGTAAGAGAGAAGAAACGGGAATGGAAATGGAACTAAAAAATTAACATGAAGTTGAAAATCCTGAATAATATACAAAAGTGTTGAGCTTCTAAGTCACTAAGAAAAATCAAAGTCACGCCAAGAGTTTCCAATTAAATATTACGATGACAGTGTAAGCTGCCAGGATTGTATCCTAGAGCTTCTGAGAACCATTTATTTTAAAGATTGTTCTTTTCCATTTCAACAGTTTTTCATCCTGCTTCCATTTCTTCTACTCTTCACAGTAAGAACGGGGCCTGTGCAGACCTAGAGTTGGCACCACCTCACTACATTCTCCCTTTCTATAGAGAAATGTTCCTAAAAAAATGAAAAATCTCATCTTCCACAATTGTCACAAGGAAATCAAAAATTCACATTTGTATTTAGCTTCATTTAATTTAAACTTCAACGTCACCTGCTTTAAGCACAGCGCCAGGTGTTCTCTCGCAGCGATAACCAATAAAAACACAAGTCCTTGAAAACTTACGTTTTTGAGCAACATAAATTTTGCTCCAACATCAATAAATTTTCCTTACTGCCAAATGATTTGCGCTTTTCACTAGAAACACTCATACACACGCACAGGCACCACTTTGTGTGCGAAAGGATAAATGTTTTTTTTATGGAATACTTCGTGAATATTGAACAAGCGCCGTCGTGCTGCAATCCTTTGATGGGAGCCAGGTGTGCCAGAGGCGCCCACTTAAAGTTCCCAGGAACAAGGTAATACCGGAAATTAAAGTGTCAGGAGTTGAAACCTCGATCCGTGACAGGACGGACAACAGGAGATGAAATTTATTGCGACATTTGTGAAAAATAATTAAACATTTTGTAAATTTATTTTTGTGTGAGTATTGCGAAGTGGAGGGGCGAGATTGAAGTAAGCTAATTTAAGAAATTCTCCTTGGTATTATTGTTCTCGGTGTGACTTTAAATATGGAAGATTGGTGTAGATTCATTTGCAGGAAATTAAATAGATTTATTTCAAGTGTCTTCAAGTGGGAGGAACGCTCTTGTATACTGTGCCTACTTTCAAAAAATTAAAGATACTTGAAGCACTTGCTATCATAGATATTTTCAAACTTGAGAGGCTCTGCATATCGTGGCATTAGATAAATCATTTATTTCAAAAAATTAAGATATATGGTATAAAGCTAATCTTAATCCAAAATATACGAGTATTCTCTATCATTTTCTACAATGCTTTTCCATCTACTTGGTAGAGTTTGAACGCGGCGTCATCGTTTCATATTAAAAGCCCTAACTTCTGTAAAGTTTTTCTTGCTTTTTGATGAAAGGACACTTTTCGTCTTGAAGATGGTTCATTTTTTTCAACGCCGACTTATGCCGCTCGCAGTAGAGCTTTTTGGTTATCCTCTGATTAGGGCTTAAAATCTCATAGCGGATTAAACCCTTCATTACTATTTGCTTTCGCATGGAGTTGCGGAGTGTTTCCTTTGTATACCCACCAGCGTTGCCAGATTTTTTTTCGGGCAAAGCGGGATTCTGAAACTTTTTGAGCGGGATTTTTTCGTCGAAAGCGGGACACAATAAAAAACGTAAATAGTCAGTAGTTTTTTATTACTTATTCTATTATTTGAGTTTCAAATTAAGTTTACAATGATGACAGAGCGCCATATCAAATGTTTTTAATGAAGATACGTTACGTTACTATACCAATACCAATAGCTGTCTGGTTCTGTAAGGTAGTTAAGTCTTCAGAGAAATATAAATAAGTCAATCATTACTTACAAATTACTCATTTATATTTCTCTGAAGATTTAACTTCTTTAAGGTTTCCTTTTCTTTTTTAATATAGTTAAAAAAAGTCTTCAGCTGGTGCCATTTTTGTGCAGTGGTGTCTTTACAATTTCCCATTACTATGTCCAATGATGATTTCAAAAAGTTAAATTCTTCATATAAGTTATCTACTGAAACATCGCTTATCAAGTTTAATCAAGATACAGCATTCTCAATCATTTCAAAATTTACTTCATTTTCAGGTTTAGTAATTCCAGTTTAGCCAGTGGCGTATTTTAAGATTTGGCGCCCTGGGCTTATAAGATTTGCCGCCCATAAATTTGGACATACAAAAGAATAATCAGCATTTATTAAATGCTGAGTTTCTTCGCTAATCCGGGAACGTAGGCAATTTTTTATTCTTTTTAATACACAAAAACGAAAGTTCTACACTGCGGCGACAAGAAATTTTCTCAGGCTCAAGTTACCCAATACCTACTGAGATACGTTATGATATTCCTTTATATGGAAATGCTTCCTTCAATTCCTCGTGCTTAAGAGATAGCTTGAGTTTCCTTAAAACCTTTTTTTAATGTGACGCCAAGAATTCTTTTAAAAGGACACATTCTTCTTGTAGATTTTCCGCAAGATCAAAGGTATAAATTTTGGAGTTTTATGGGGTTAACTCCAACTTCCCTATCAGGCATTGTATCCAATTTGCATAATAGATACATAATACATAAAATCTTCGACGCAGTGGACGTCGATCTATGGCTAATCACGCTAGACTCTATGTTCGAGATAAATCAGATTAAGTCAAATCTACAGAAATATCATACCCTGGTAGTCGCACTAGGAAGAAATACGAAACATTTCTACTCCATAATCAAGCAAACCCCAAATAACGACTCGTACAAACTCCTTCGACAAGCGGTACTAACCAATTACCAACATAGTGACATGAGGAGGATGGAAGAACTATTATCTGGAGTAAAATTGGGCGACCAAAAGTCAACAACTTTACTGGCGGAAATGCGCCGATTGGCGGGCCAGAATGCAAATGAAATACTCATCACCAACCTTTGGTTAAAAGCGTTGCCGGCATCAGTACGACAGGCAGTATCGCATCAACGGCCGAACTAGAAGAAAAGGCTGAGATCGCGGACCGAGTCTTAGAAGTAACCGCCGGTACTCTGCAAACATGTACCCTGAACTCGCGACAGTCCACAAGTCAGACATGGGAGCTCGAGGCAAAAATTGCTCAACTAAAGGCCCCACACGGTCAAATTGGATGTACATCCAGATTTTCATCAAACCCATGCGCGCAACGAGTTTTGATCGGCCGACCGGCTCACAATCGATAGTTTTGGTTGTACATCCGCACTTCGATGTACATCCAATTTGACTGTGTATGGGGGCCTTAACTAAGCGCCTAGAGTCGATGGGGAGACCTCCGAGGGAACCGTTCCAGCCACAGACACATTATAGAAATAAGTCACAAAGCCACAGCCGTAGATACCGCGTACAGAGCTCAACAAGAAAGACAGATATATGTATGCATTGACCCTAGCTGACCATAGCGTATACCAGACACAGTACAGTTACATTTTCAGGCTTAGCTACAGATACAGTGCAGTAATTTTGTGAATGATTGTGAAAAAGATGTTACATATATATGACCACGCAAGCCGCCCCTCGAAACCTACCGCCCCGGGCCGTGGCCCCTATGGCTCTAGGGTAAATACGCCACTGAGTTTAGCGACTTCAATTACGCAACTCACTGCACAATGCTTACGCATTCGAAAAAAACTAACAAAGAAATGCAATATTTAGGTACCTGGATTCGAGGATAGCATACAGAGTTAATCACAACTCGCTCTAAAAGAAAAAAACCATATGTTCATAGTTTAGGGCCGCTTGAAATGAAACGACCGCAACAACAAAATACATTGAGTAGATCCCCGAAAAGCGGGACTGAGCCTGTCCCACGCGGGAAATTTGATTTTGGGCTAAAAATCGGACGTCCCGCTAAAATCGGGACGTCTGGCAACGCTGATACGCACTGTCTTCCGCTTCTGACATTTTTGTACCGGATCCACTTTTCATCGCCGCTCATAATTCGGTTTAAAAGAAGGTATTCCTGAGACATAACAGCGAAAAATAACACACATTCACTCTCTGAGTGCGATTAGATTCCGTAAGTTCGTAAGGAACACATTGACCCAGCTTCCTGACCTTCCCGATTGCATCAAGGTGTCGATGAATGAATGGTGACCAAATCCAAGCTTTTCCGCTAGCTCGTGAATGTTTACGATGGGATTTTTTCACCTAAGTAGTTAAACTCCACATTTCTTCCAGGACGAGCCTCATCTTTCAAGGTCTAGATTCCGGCTCGGAATTTCTTTAACGCTTACGCTAGCTTACGAATAACTTAAGCTGAGATCGAATGGTCACTTGGTGGATGTTCTTCAGCCAGCACACTCTACAATTGTCAGCCTTCGATAAGATCAAACAAAGACGCGGGAAAGCTATCAGTCTGTATGTCCACGAGGGTTTCAAAGTTTGAACTTTTTTTTTGTGTACACACAACCGAGTCTATCCTAGGTTTTCCTAGGATACCACAAGGTGTGTTCGTACACGGACGACCCCAACCTAAAAAATTAGCATGAAGAATCAAGTCAAGAGATGGCGCCATAACCAATAACTTTTGCACTTTGTTCTTCTTCTGACAAGTTTTGTAAACGTTGGCTGAAGAAAATCAGCATCTATGTTGTAAGGAAATGATAAAGAAAGACTGGTAGGCGATCGAGCGATCCTCCAGGGATCGCACCTTTAATTTTTTATAAAATACACAATGTATGAGGAATGCATGATCGTCTACCTTTATATTTAACAACCGGCATCAAAAATAAAAATAAATGAAAATAAAAAAGTAGTTTTAAAGGATTTTCTATTTTAAACCATTTTAAGTACAAAGTTATGTTTAGCGAGTTTTAGCTTAAATGGTGAAGAAAGATCCTGCGAGATGTTCCTCCTTAGTTGTTCCTCTTTTTCGTTTTAGGTTTTCGTGTTTGCCGATTGTTAACTTTCATTGGCTCGTCAACACTTGTACATGCCTCGGTAAAGTCCATCGACACTCGCCCATCAATCAATGAAATACTCGGTCCACTCTGCTTAGCCTGTTGTTCATCCGAGATTCCCGATGATTCTGATCCTCTTCGCTTTTGCTTACTCACTTTCGTTTCTAATTCCATTGAAACCATCTCGCTCAATTCTCTCGACCGATGTTGGCTTGATGTAGATGCTCCATCGTTGAACTTAGCCCCATCTTTCTTTTCATCTAAATAAGCGCCAACTTGCATTTTACACCTTCCTTTACATTTACCAGTTTTCTTGTAACCCTCAAGCTTGTTCTTCTCCTCGTCTAACATAGCTTCTCTCTTCTGCAATTCAACTTCGTGCGCCTCCATCTGCTTACTCGTCGTGTGCATATGGGTTGACACTCCATACAATAACTCTCGGAGCTTGTTCAGAGAGTGCTGCTGCATGGTTACCTCTCTTTCTCGACAGATTGTTTTCACTTCTCGATTTGACAATTTCTCATTTCGCCTGTTCAACCTCTGACGTAGCTTACTCGTCTCGATATCTCGCTGATTTAAGGTGGTTTCTCTTTTCTTCAATCTGCTTTCAAATTCAAGGAGTGCAATTTCAAACAAGTCAAGGTTTTCCTTTTCATGTAGCAGCCCATCTATGTCAACTTCTGGATCATTTGAAGAATGAGTTGACTCAGCTGATTGCGGTTCAACTTGGTTGTTTGAATCAATTTCAGTTTCATACTGCCTCAACTTATTATCAGCTTTGTTGAAATTATCTTCAATCCTGCTCAAGTTTGAGAGTATGTTGCCGACTGTACTGCTTAAATCTGTCTCTTCTGGCTCTTGTTGTTCAACGGCTTCCTTACATTGTGATTGATTTGTAGTTGCGGCTACGAAGTTGTCGGAGGGTGCAAAGCCGGTGTTGACTCGAAACTGTGGAACTTTGCCTTCACTGATAGATCGGCGCACGTCCTCCTCGAAAGAATCCTTGGTATGTGGAGTACCGCTAAGATCACATAATATTTTCTCAGAGACGTTACTGGATGGAATTTGAAATTCTTGTACAACTAGAGAATAAAAATGAAAAAAGAATTGTAGAAACATAAAATTGTAAATATTTAAAAAAAATTGAAAAATAAAATTAATAAAAATTAAATTTTTTAGAACTTACCAGCATTTAACAGACTCTCGTAGGCAGCTTCGACCCAGAGAACAGAGAAAAGCTTGGAAATATCATTGTACGAAATATTAGCAACAAATTGAATCACTTTCATTTTTGTTTATTTTTTTATTTCTTTTCTCACTTAAAATGTTCACCAATTGCATGTAACAGACCAAAGCAAAGTACTTGACTAATAAAAGATCAATGACCGTCTCCCATTATATACGTAATCTCAAGAGTCAAGTCCCGGAGTCTGATTCGCCTTAGCTTAGGGATGCTGTCATAAACCACAAGTGAACTCAATAAAAGGCGACTGATCTACCTGCCCCGAAAGGGGTAGAAATTGAACGCTTCAAAAATATTATTTTTATGGGGTTCGTGGAAAATTACCTTTATTACAAATTTAAATGTAATTAGTGAAAGTGAAAATAAATAATTAGAATTTCTGCAGAATTTTGTGTTTGTGTGGTTAATTGGTAATATTTTGCCCCTTTGGTTGGATAAGGATATTTTGTTAAATTTTTTTGTATTTTAATTTTACCAAAAATTTTGGAGTTTTTATGAGATGCAAGGATTTTCCAAGCATTGCTAAATGACTTTTCTCTGAACGAAAGTGATTTTTCCTATTCAACATAATTTCTCATTAAAAATATATTTATTTTTATCATGAGCCTTATTTAAGCATGCAAAACCTTATAATTTCAAGACTATGCTTTATTTTTTATCATTCTTATCGAATGACCTGACCTGTTCACAAATTGAGCGTTGGATCGGATTTTAGTTTACGTATGGGGACAAATTTCAACAGAATTTTTCACTATTAAAGGGATTTTATAGCCTTATGACACTGGCTTTATCGTAGGCTGAAAATGCTGGCTTGGCTAGGCTGAAACCTGAGAGAAAAAATTCAAAGCAGATTTTCCCAAATGTAAGAGTGAGAGGAATATACTCAAACTTTCCTTGGCTGGGTTTTAAGTGTTATAAAAAGTCTAGAAAACTGTTATAAAAAGCATAGGAAAAGAATGAAATTCATGTTTGCTGCATCTCTAGACTTTTTATAACAGTGAGTGAATAACAATAAATTGAAGTGATTATAAATACAATTTAAGTGATTATAAATATAATTGAAGTTACAACAAATATAATTGAAGGGTAAATGTTTAGAACTGAGGCTCCGTGTAAAATCGCTCCAAACAAATTTTGAGGTGAATACGTTGATGTTTTCAAGTCCCAATAGTAATTTCAAGGCGAGGGAGACAATTTTTTCTTATTACTACGGGCAGGAGTTGCGAATTGGCAAGTTTTTCCTGCAAGTTTTTGTATTGAAAGTAATAAACAAAAATCTTACTTGAAGAAATAAACAGAGCCATAAAAAATCTCGATGTATGAAAGGATTTAATTGTGGGGAAACACAAAGGTGGTAAAGAATGACTCAGGTCAAAAACAGATTTTTTTATTGAGGAAGTAGCAAATTGAAAGGAAGAGAACAAAGAATTTTAATTTATGTACCTGATGTTGACGATGTTTAATTTTAAATACAATAAATTCAAATTAATTTAATGTTAATCACAATAAATTTAAATATTCCAAATATTTCCCAACGGATTTCTTCTGAATCCACTCACAACTATCTGTTATAATTATCAGAAAATCGTTCTTACTCTCACATGCTATCTCTGTCACACAGTATAACAGGTTTCGTCATTTTCAGCCTAGCCAAGGCAGCATTTTCAGCCTACGAAAAAGCCAGTGTCATAAGGCTATTACATCTCGAAGAAAAAAGTGTAAGAACAAAGTGGGGCTGTGAAAAATACAAGAGCAAAGTTACTTAAAGCTCGACACTTTTTACAACTTTCAAACGTAAAATTTTTAACACGGTCGCGGAGGAAAAAATTTAATGAGTTGCAAAGTTTCTTAGATAGTTATACTAAATTAATGTATAGCAAAAAAGACAATTTTATTAGTTTCAAAAATTTTCACATTTCGTTTTTCAAAGGGGTCATCCAATAATTACGTGAGGCGTTTAGGGCGGGAGGGGGTCGAGCCGAATCTCACCAAATCTCACGTGAGGGAGGGGAGGGTCTCGGCAAAGATCACGTAATTTTTTTTCCGCAAGAAACAGTGTAAAATTTCGAGAAAACTGGGATAAATTAATAGTACAGGTAAATTAAGCCGAAAGAAGCGATAGCGGAAATTACTACGTACAGGGTGAAAATTGGCAGAGAGCTTTCTTTTAGGGTTTTTAATAAGGGGTTATAAAGTCTACCGATTTTCTACAACGAGAAGCCCACTTTTTAGGGGGTTTTAGCCCAAAACTGATATTTTTCCATTTTGCTGTATTTTTTTTGCAATAATTCTTAATATCTTTTTTTTTCAGTACAACACTTTTTGAACCCGTACTTAGACTTCATTCACGAAAATCTTGGTGCAATATTGGTGGACTAAGCTGGAACAAAACAAAAAGGCCCAGAAGCCCAATTGAAAAACCTGGAACAATGCACTCCTAAGTATCTCGAGTGCAAAATGTACCTAATCCTACTGCAATCATAGAGATTATATTAGGAATCGGCTCTTTCACATCAGTTAGAACACATGCTATCTGCGGTGCATTGTCACTACAAAAAGCAGACATTTACACCAGGCGACATAATTAGTCATCTAAGCATCTTACAAGATTCGAATTTTGAATCGACGACCATCTTCTCTGACATATTAGAGGCCAAGAGAGATTTTGAAAACCTTTTGTTATGAATATCGAGAGCTGGAAGGCCTGGATCATTCAGTCACAGGTTTTTTACCCTAAGGTGACTCTTGTTGGGTAGGACATGATTATAAAATGAGTTTGTAAGAGGAGCCTCTTTTTCCTTTTGAACCAGTACAATGTCTCACTTCAAATGAGGCGAGGTTTCTTCTCTCTTACTTTTTTTAAGGCAGTAAAATTCTCGAGTTGAAATGAGGCGAGTTGCACGTACTATTTAAAATTTTGTATAAAAAAAAACATATTTTGTAGATTTAAAATAAAACTCCGTAAAATTGAAAATAACACGAAAATATTTTATTTGTTATAGGTAGAGCTACAGATTACAATTTAAAAATAGTATCTGTGACACTTTGTTGCCACTTAACCTATTTCTTCTTTCTACCAGAACTTGACCCGCTTTAGAAAAGACGCGTTCAGAAGGCACAGAAGTCGCAACGCTGCACATTCTTTGTTTAAAAAGTTGATATAGTCTAGGATATTGGCCTTTTATCGAATACCACCACTTTGCTGGGTCTTTGCATCTTGGCAACAGTGGTTCTTCAAGGTATTTATCTAACTCCCTAATGGCTTCAGTTGTTGGATTTGTGGTTTTTATTAAGTCACACACCTCCTTATCGAAATCATCCCAAATACTAGACCCCAGGTCCGAGGGCGGAGACAATGTTGTAGGTACTGGCATGGCTTCAGAATCACTATGGGATTTTATTTGAATTTTTACCGCCATAGCTTTTAAATTTGAGCACGCTCTTTCATAACAATCTTCATTATTAAATCCGTATTTTTTAAAACGAGGATCGAGAATAGTACTCTCCGCAAATATATTATTCTCCTCAATATCCGGAAATCTTGCCGACAATTCCTTCAGAAGACATTGTGACATTCTTTGAACGCACGTGGGATGTGTGTCAATAGATTGAAAATCCAAGCACTTCTTTTTAAGGGCATTAACAATTAGTATGACCTAGAAAAACCAAAAATGTATTTTAAGATTTCACGACTAGCAAAGAAATAAGTATTTAACAAAAACTCATAATTTTTATCATACTTTAAAAACTATTTACCTGTGAAATTGTTATAGTTTTTTCAGAACTCATTTCCTCCGTTACTTTTTTGAATACAGACAGTATTTCTATCGTAGTCTTTAAAATTTCTACGTCATCAGCATGAATGTTTTCCGTTTCTGGATAGTTAATAGCTATTATAGACATTACGCTCTTTTTAATTTGCAAAATTCTTTCGAACATTTCACACGTGGAATTCCAACGTGTTGAAACATCTTGCTTCACTTTAACTTCAGGTTCGCCTAATTTTTTTTGCATATTTCGTAGCCTTTCTGTTGCAAGCGGACTTCTTTTAAATATTTCCACGATGCGTTTTATTTTTGTAATTGTATTTCGTAGTTCTTTAAGGGCTGATTGTACAATTAAGTTCAATGTATGTGCAAAGCAGGGTATTTGTTTCCAATTATTAATTTTAATAGCTGCCTTGATGTTATTCGCGTTATCGCTTGTCACTGAAACAATTTTATTTGAAATGTCCCAATCATCGCTAATTTTCTTAAGCTCCCGAGACAAGTTTTCTGCGGTATGCCTATCTGAGAATTGGATACATTCTAACATGAATGTTTTTAATTCTGCTTGGTCATTAAAAAAATGCACTGTAACCGACAAATAATTATCATTGGGCTTGGATGTCCACCCGTCGGTTGTAATACTTACATAATCTGCCTGTTTTAATTCTGACTTAACTTTGTCTTTTGTTATGGTATAAAGATTTGTCATTAACGCATTTGACAAGGTCTTACGACTAGGTAATTGATAGGACGGATTTAGTTTTGACGTATATTCTTTAAATTCGGGTGCTTCAATAAGTTGGAACGGCAAATAATTCTTCGTAAACAATTTCACAATAATTTTATTTAATTCCTCTGATTTATTTGCAGATAGCGGTTTAGAAAAGTATTGCGTGAGTTTAGTGTTAGTGACAGTAGGTATGGATAAATATCTATTAGTACATGAGGTGGAGGGCGTGCAAAACTCAGGTGTTTCGGGTTCCGGTGCGTTTGAAGTTGAAGTGGAAGTATTTCTGATGCTATCGGTGTTTACAATCTGAGATTCACAAATTGCAGAGAAAACATGAGGATGTTTGCTCTTTGTGTGCCGAATTAGATTGTAAGCACCGCCACCTTTGTAAGACAAAACTTTAGCACAGAAATTACATTTAGCTTTATCATTTTTTAAGTCCACAAAATATTCCCAAGCCCTCGACGTCCTTTTCTCCTCAGCCATTCTTAATATATTAAATAAAGGAACAAATCACAGAAAAAAAGAAATGAAGATTAGAAATGTTAGTTAAAAAATAAATACATATGCAGACATGACATACGTATGTAGGAGAAAAGAAATAGTAAAATGCTTTTTTACATTTTTTTCGTGTAAGAAGAAAAGTAGTTAATTTTTTTAAAACCGCCTTACGAAAACATTTAAATAAAAACAATTTTGTTTACTTACGTTTTTGTCTATAAAAAAATCACTGAAATTTTAATTCGCAAACTAAATTACTTAATTTATTTAAGTCCCTCACCAAAATGACAAAACAAGCAAATTAAAGAAAGAAAGAATATAAATACATACCAATGTAAAGCTTTTTTTACCGGTTTGATTCTCTTATGCATAAAACTGTATCAGAGTAGGTCGAAACCTATGCCTCCAGAAAGTATATTTATATTTTACAATCTCACCTCGCCTAATTTAAAGTTGGGAATTTAGATGCCGCAAAAGATGTAAGAAATTCCTCTCCACTATAAAATTTCACTCCCTCGAAAAATATAAGAATTGTCTCTTCAGCACAAAACTTCACTCCCTCGAAAAATGTAAGAATTGTCGCTCCAGGACAAAACTTCCCTCCCTCGAAAAATGTAAGAATTATCTCCTCACTACAAAACTTACCTCCCTCGAAAAATGTAAGAATTATCTCCTCACTACAAAACTTCCCTGCCTCGAAAAGTGTAAGAATTGTCTCTCAAGTACAAAATTTCACTCCCTCGAAAAATGTAAGAATTATCTCTCACTACAAAACTTCCCTCCCTCGAAAAATGTAAGAATTGTCTCTCAAGTACAACATTTCAGTCCCTCGAAAAATGTAAGAGCCGGTTTAGACGGTGCGCTCCAGCGCATGTGCCTCACGAACTTCGTGGATAAAGGGAGAAGTGGGGTGGTACCTCTCTTCATTCGCACTCCCCCCTTCATCACCAAACGTTCGTGAGGCGCATGCGCTGGAGCGCACCGTCTAAAACAGCTCTAAGAAATATCTCTCCATCTAGTTCGTATTTACAATCTCACCACGGCTCGGTTTGAATTGGATCTTTTACTGCCGTAAGAAATGTATCTCCTGTTCGTGTTCACAATCTCACCTCGCCGCAGTTCAGATTGGATATTTTACTGTCGCAAAAGAAATAAGAAAATGTCTCTCTAGTTCATGTTTACAAGCTCACCTCGCCGCAGTTCAAATTGGATATTTTACTACCGCAAAAGAAGGAAGAAATGGCTCTGCACTACGTAATTTACAATCACACCTCGATTTATTTTTCTCGATACACGCTCGGCTCATATACCTGTAGGACATTATTTTTGAACCGCGACATTTAAAATAATTGAGGCCTCAGTACAATTTACACCGTGTAAGGGACAAATGTACTGCCTCGTGTAAGTCCGGCTCAACACTACTATATAAGAATGCTCCGAAGATTGTATATATCCAGAGTTGTAAATGGCTCTACCATTACTATCCAAACAAACTCTCTAAAAACGAATGAGTGGATGCCAAACTCAACCTTCGTATGTCAATATAATGCAAAACTCTAAATTTTTTTTTAAATTTCATATGCTTGTTCTACAAATACACGAGTTAAGCTCAAACTAGAATTGAAATAGTTCTGTTTTCTTGCTAAGAAACCATTATCCCTGTAAGGCACCATGAGATTGGTTTCCAAAGGATAGGCAGAATCGCCTGCTAAATGGTAATCCACAGGGATTGTAGTTGATGGATGAGGATGAGAGAGACTATGTTCGGAGTTGAACCCTAGTCTACGTAAGGAAGCGGGTATATAAGGCCTAGGAATGCCTATACTAGTTTCACACCAGGTGCATGCCGAGTTGGTACTATGATGATTTTGTGGTACGGTCCTTCAACACAAATTATGTTTTTTTAAATAAATCCAACGCAATGAAGCACAGATTAACTTTAGTGGCGTCAGGGGCGTATTTAAGCAAAATTCATTGGGGGGGCGTATATGACGATTTTGCCAACTAACTTAAAAGATTTTGCCAACTAACTTATATCAAATTCAACATTATTAACCGATAAAAAAATTCCACTAAAGTAAAGTATTTTGATATTAATGAAAAATATGTTTATTTTTTGTTGAATTACTTTACGTACATCTTTGTTGATTCATTGCACAATATGTATTTTAACCCGCCGCTTTTTTAGACGAGCCGGGCCGACACCGGTTTTATCGACTGCTTCTACAACTTCCAAACTTTTGTCGACATATCTCAGCCCAACAGCTAATCCAGTGTTTCCCAACCTTTTTTGTGCCATGCCCCACCTTAGCCTTTCTAAAATTCTTATGCCACCCCCCCCCCCCCCCCTATGTAACATACATAGTTTTTAATATTAAAAAATTAATTTGTTCACTTAAGAAACTTAAATTATAGGTTTTAGGAAGAAATCACTAGGGAATTGTTAAAGAAACACAGTAAGTAAATTTTCAAACTTACCTAATAATTATTGAGGGGTGCTACACGGAGACTCGAGAAGTCGGCAGAAATCATATTTGAGTCCCGTTATTTAATGCTACACGAGGCTGCCTTCGGCTTAGAAAAATTCTTTACACTACATGAAAGCTTTGATTGTGTGTGTATATCCGCAGTCATTGTTTACATATGAGAAGGGAGAAGAGAAAGAAATGTGGGTATGAGTTAGTTTTCACCCAGGGAATTTTTGGGTGAAAATTCTTTCGTTAAAGTTTCGTCATGTGCGTCCTTATTTCTCTCCTCTCCTTCGTTTCTTTCCTATGAAACCGGGTTTTTCGTACTTCTTGAGTCCCCGTGTAGCACCCCACATTGACCGCAATTATTTAAAAATTTGCTTTTTTCGTTAAATTTGGCACCGAAATCTAGCATTGCATTTAAATGGCCCGGAGCGAAAGGGTTAAACTCGTGTCGAGTCCATTTTCGAATTGCCCCCCTTAACAATCAAATTGCCCCCCCCCCCCCCCTGGGGCGTGGGCCCCACGTTGGGAAACACTGAGCTAATCGATCTTGGTGCGAAGCATCCGGTGTCGTATCTGCCGTAATTCCATAAAATTGTGCTTCCTGAATATCACTGACTATCTTTTTGCGCACTGCTGTCGCAAGAACTTCAATCATTTCGTTTTGGGATGAAGCAGAAAGGTAACTTGTGTGGTATGGCCTGAAACGTGTGTCCTCAAGCCATTTCCTCAGTACTGAGTTATGTCTGGCAATTGAATTCACAATTTGCCGAAAGTTTCCATTGTCGTCTTTGTCACTTACCCTGAAAGCCAGACCTTGTCTACCCAGCGTTCGCGTAATGTCCGTCAAGATTGTTACAACTTCAGTGTTGAATGCACGATCTTGCTCTTCCAGAATAATTTGTTTGCGCTTGCTCTTGTCATGAACTGAAAATAATCTGATACCGCAATTCGGTGGGAGTTGGAAGAGAAATGTTGCTCTAGTTTTCCGTCTTTTTCTTTTCCTACGCTCTTTATTTTGTGCCATTTGTTTACACCGCTATCAACCCAAGCATTTTGTGTTTTTTCTCTCCCAGGACCTTCATGAAACAGGCAACAAACAAAAGAAAATGCAGCGTTGAGTGTTCTGTGCTATATTCCAAAAACGGATACCCTTTGTACCAAGTACCTACTGTTGAAACGTCGCTGCCTATCCTGCGGGATAGAACCGTTTATCGGGTATGCAGTGAGTTTTGGCTGATAGGGACCTAAATTGATCAAATAATGTCTCTGGTTGTCTGACTGTATTTTAGACCTTTTTCCTCGGTCATGTTCAACGATGGAATCCCAACTAACGTACAATTTTCTTTTGCCTCTATAAGGAACGGGAGAACACTTAATTCTTCAGATTGGGTCAATTTTTAAACAATCGACTAAATGATTCAACTGTCCAGCATATTTCAATACACTAATATGAATGCCTTCGCCGAAGTCGTGATCATATTCAATGCAGGATCGATCATCTAGATCTTCAGACATTTTGTTTGAAGTGGAGGCTACGGTGTTTTTTTCTGTCCCTTGAGCTTCAACATCAACATATCTAAATTAAACCTCTTCAGCAGTCGTAGGAGTAGTAGGCGTGGAAGAAACTTCAACTGCTGGGCTTGCACACTGCAGTTCAGAATCAATTTTTATTATCGCATTTAATTCTTCAACATTAGTCATATTACTTATTTAATATCTTTATTTATTTTTATCAATAATATAGTATGAAGTTTAGCTTCATAGTATGAAGTTTAGCAATATAGTATGAAGTTTAGCTTCGGATTTTCGAAAGATATTCAGAAGACCTAGAATTTGTCGACAATGATCGAAATTGCCGACATTAGCTACGCCCCTGAGTGGCGTGTGTGAGTCGGAAAAAAACCCTGAAAATGGTAACTACTTTGAGCCGGAACAAGACTACTTACCCTGTTTTCGAGGGTGCTGAACACGATGGCATTGTTAGAATTTCTATTTTCGGTTGCGTAACCCCTCAAAAGGGCCAAAAACCACCCTCAAGAGGGTTTAAACGCGCTTTACACGGCTTCCTTGTAAAAGAAGCACTTTCCCCCGTTTTCGAGTGCTAAGCACAGCGGTGGTGTTGGATATCGGTTCCGACCCCCACCAACCCCTCCACCGGCCAATACTCTCCCTCAAAATGGGTAAATTTTTTTTTGTAATATCAGCACCAAAATACATTTACCCCGCTTTCGAGTGTGCTGAGCACGGTGGCGGGGTTAGAATTTTTCTTTCGGGTTGCCCAACCCCTCAAGAGGGGTTAAACGTGCTTTACACGGTTTCCTTGTACAAACAAAAAACTTTCCCCCGTTTTCGAGGGGGCTAAGCACAGTGGTGGTGTTGGATATCGGTTCCGACCACCACCAACCCTCCCACCGGCCAATACTCTCCCCGAAATGGGAATTTTTTTTTGTAATATTTACCCATTTTGAGGGAAAGTATTGTCCAGGACTTGAGGCATACGTCGGACAGGCCGTGGACTGCAGGCGATCTCATGATTCCCTGCATGCACACAGGCGAAGACGACAGTTTAGCGTAGCAGGTTATTAATTCAAGTGCAAAAATGTTCATCGCCTCAACGAGAATTTCAGATAGAAGTTCAGATTTTCAGGCATGGACTGACGATAAATACCCACACACATAAAGATTTTTGTCAGCAATGCAAGGAGCCAGTTGACGGTGTGGGTGAGTGAGTGTGTGGTTATACTTGGCCTCAAGGCGAAAAAACTTCAGGCCATGGCCTGCCGGCGGACTGTATATGAATGGGGCCCTTTAGAAATCGTCTTATGAAATATATATTGCTCTCTTGAACTTTGTTTATTAAATACGAGAAGAAAGAACACCATTACTGTATTAACACTGGTCTATTGTTCTAATATTTTTTCTTATCCTATTGTAAGTAATATAAAAATGAGGACTTAATTTATTTAAATTTTTTAATGCTATTCTTAAACATTCGTATTCGCATTTGCACATTCGCATTCCGAACATTCGCGTTCGCATTCGCATTCGCGAATGTGAAAAAAATTGCATTCGTAACATCCCCACTACAAATACGCGTAATAGTGTAAATACTATAAATTTTTTAAATTTTTAAAAATCTCACGTGAGATTGAGGGGGGGAGGGGTCGATCCAAATCTCACGATATCTCACCAAAGGAGAGAGAGTAGCAGAAAACACTACATATTAGCAAAATCCATCAGATACAAAAGATCAAAAACGAAGATGTCGGTATAGTCCGGGAGCCAGTGACAGATTTTTGTCAGTTATTTCAGTCAGTCAGCTGAGACTTCGTGGAACGCTCAATTCAGGTGTACTATAAAGCATCGTGAACATCAGCTGGGGCACCGTTGGTGGGTGGGACAACAGCAGCCCCCCAAACACGTAAAAAAAGAATGGTTTCAGTGATTTCATTCCGCCTAAAAATTTGTCAAATAACAGTTGACTTGATACAAAAATAAATAAATAATGTCAGCTGACTGTAACTTAGTGGAATACACGTCTGCTGCTCATACAAACATTAAAGAAATAATATTTCCAGTCATTTCATTTCCTGGGTTATGTAGGAGTAATTTCGGCTACAGTTTCAAGTTTGTTCACCCTTTTCGCGTCATATAAAGCAGTAATAATCGTTAATATGTTGGAAATCAAGGCCTTTTTTAGTAGATGTATATGTGTTGGGCCATCGCTTACCCCCCCCCCCTTCCCCCCCCCCTCCAGGACAGACTCCTGGATCCGCCCCGTGTGAGCCTGGATTTGTATTCGCTTTCCTACTCGTGCTTGTCTAAATATGCATTTCTCCATCTAATACAACCTGGAGGGGATAGAACTGCAATCTACATTTGGGATATTTCTACCGCAGATTGAAGCTTTCCGGACAATTTTCGAGTTTTTGTTTAATCAAGTTTCCACTAGATAAAATAATCAAAGCTCCTCTGATTCTCATTTCAAAGACCTAAATACTAATAGGTCTAAATACTTTTTGACCTTGGCCCTGGATGTGGATCACAAGTCAAGAACAAAACCCTACGGAAACAATCTTAAAATCCAAATAAACAACCTTCGAAAACTGCTAACCAAACCTTCAATTAGTTTCTAATTAAATCTCCGAAATGTTATCCTAAATCTAGCTAACGACTATAAACAACAACCAATTAGCACCTGTAGTCTTATAAATTCCCGTTAGCTACTTACAAAATGGCGTTAAATATTTTCGTTAACATTGCCTCAAATGGGGAAAAAACCTTTAATGGTTCACCAATGATGGATCCTAATTAAGCTTGCGTGATACCTGTTCAGGAGGAATTTATTACACCTCAAGCCAATGGCATAAGTGAGAAAAGCAAGAAAGAAAGTCTCGGGGAAAAGGAAACAAAAAGGTTTGAGGTGGTTTTCCGGTAACCCGGCTTCAAGGAATTTCACTGCTAAAATTACCTTTTCGGCATTTAAGCAGCAGCAAACATAAATTAGGTGAAGGCGGTGTTCCATGAAAAAACAATAAAAGTTTCAATCTTGTGTTTTTATTTTTCTTTTCTTTTTTGTTGGCTTGAAATCACAGAACCCTTTAAATTTTCCCTCTTGCGCGCAAACACCTGCCATAACTTTTCACCGAATAAATTTGCAGCCGTCATGCCTCTTCCATAATAATTTCCGCTGGCTTTTCGCCGGAAAATTTTGTTTTGAGCGCAACAACACTCACAAAACTCAGCTCCTTGTCGAACTGAAGGACACGTAATGTCAAAATATTTAAGGACACGATTTGCCGCGAATTATTATGAGTTTAACGCCAGCTTATGTAGCGTCTAAATGGGTTCCTGGATCCGGTGTCCTTAAGGAGTGTTTCTTGGAGCTGGGAAATTTTATTGCCACGAAAATGATGGTGGAAATGTGTGTGAGCGAAAGGATAAAGTTGAAATTTTATTTTGATTTAAATGTAGACAGGATTTTAGTACTGCAAGGAACCGTGTACTGTGCTTTTATATGCTAACTACTTTACTGTTATGACATCTCGTAAATTTATTTTTATTTTATTCCTGTTAGACGTATTGCTCTAATCTTGCAGGAGCCACACATGCCACTGTATGACCTTGTTACAGGTAAGCTCCGGCGGCTTGGGCTAGACTAGAAATTTTCCGAATATTTTTCGTCTTACAGACATCTTACTTTCAGTGATGGTGGAAAGTAGCAACGGGTCTTTCAACAACAGGTCTCATTTTAAATTTAGCGAAATTTTTGAACTGTCAAAATACAACTGTCATTACGATGGTATTTGACAAGTAAAAAGTAGAAGGTTTTTAAACATGAATCGATACACACTCGTAAAACGCATTGAAATACGGAAAATACACTAACAAACTTGGAGAAAATATCGCGGAAATGCGTCGTAAAAGTCGTACTGCGTTGTAGTCATAATCAAGCGCCTGCTCGCACAGGTATAATGGATTTGATTAATAAATTCGATCTCCTCGGACGACTTAGTCCCGTGAAAACTCCAACTAGTGCTCTTTCCGCCAGGTCAGCTGAAAATATTACCTTTGTAGCTAAGAGTGTGGCTGAAAACAATTATCCTTTTAACGATCCATTTTATTTCATGGTGCCGAACCCCGGGAAACAGGTTAAACGAATTCTAGCGTAAAATTTAGTAAATTTAAATTCAAGAACATATTGCGAGTCGTTCATGTTATAGCGGAAAAGATGGATGGGGCATATCGGTTAGGGGCGACTTCTTATCTAAATTAGCGAATTCAGAGGAAGCGATCGATGAGAAGTTGAAAAACCTAGATACCTATTTAACAAGAGTGGAAAATCTTCAACATTAGCTGCCTTCCTTTTCTGCTTAATTATGCTCGTGAGTACTTGTAGCTACTCCTGCTCTAAGATATGAGCAAAAGCACAAGCAGTAATACAACTAACATACGCCAGAGGAAAAGTCATTTTTTTGAGTCTATTGTGAATTATTTTGCGCCTGTAGATAGGCTTTTGACTGTTTTGAGCTTTTTTCATATAAAAAGATCTATAAATAAAGATAAAAATAATAAATTTATAAATAAAATAAATAAAAATATAAATAATAAATTTACCGCATTAATTTAAATTATGCTGTAAATTATTCTAACCTTTTATTTGAATACAAATAAAATAACATCAAAAATTTGAGGTTAGGTGTTACTCATAACACTCATAAGCACAAATTTCGTGTTCCTTTTCTGCTTTATTCATGAGTACTCAAAAGCAGAAATGGAACGCAGCTATTTAGTGCCCCTGATGAGAAAAAGATACTGTGGCCGAATGATCCACCGAGCCTACTGACTACAGCGACAAGGCAATAACTTTCGTCGCAAGAATTAAGGGCCGTACATATCAACGAAGTTAATCCGTAATTGTAAGTTTAACACGAACATCAACCTAGGCAACTCCGCATAAAATCCAAGAATGGGGTAATTTGATAACTACACCGCTTCGCCATGCGTAAAATCTCGAAACCCGAGATACTTCGATTGCGTAATCTGAGAGCTTTTGAGTAGCTTTAGATGTTAGGAGATGCGGTTTCGTAAGTAGTTCTGAAAGTTCTCATTTTCCATACCAGCAAGCCTTAACTATATTGGAGTGAGCTTTACACATGGCCAAAGTCGCGATAAAAAAACCCAATGATATTAGAAAATATTAAAAAAGAATTGCCAAACCTTAATCCTCATGTTTACAGGTATTCCTCTATGATGTTTAAGCCCCTAAGTGTCGCATTCAAATCATATGAGCAAGGCAAACAATAACAAAGTTTTCACCATCAAAATTTTCCTTACAAAAAAGCTTTCATCTTAGCGAAGACACGAACCTTATTCTTAAAAGCTGCTGCTGCGAAATTTGAAAAGTGATCTGAGGGGAAATGGGAAAGGCAAATATGAGGGGGTCCCAAAAGCCCATTTGCTATTCCCAGTGGGAAAAATAGGGAGCGCTGTTCAGGGGAGCTTACTTTGAGCACTGTTAAATATGCTCCCGAGGGAGCATTACCAGAGCTTTCATAAATTTTATAGAAAGAAGAAAATGAGCGATTACCTTGATGACGATAAAGGGTGGCATTAGCATACACAATGGACCGGCTCCCGTTCGATACGAAGGACAAGCAGCTTTAAAAGTGGTTAGAATTTAGTTGGGGGACTGCTTTCATAAAACTACACTCGCGGAAAAGGCAATTGCAAAAGATAAACAAAATAAAAGCTTTTCGATACCAGGATCACATATCCACAGGCGTCCATGAAAATTCTTTATTAAAAAGCTTTTTTATAATGCTCCTAGAACGCTTTTGAAAGAGCTTAAAAACGTATGCTCCCCTGCAATGACATGCAATGTTAAAAAGTATATGGAACTGGAGCGTAACGGGAGCGCTGTAAGCTTTTTAAGCAGTGCTCAAACAGCGCTATTGGAGCCCTCCATTTTCCGCTGGGTTACTACTCACCTCTACCAGAAAAGATGGTGTATATAAATTGAAATAGCCAATTGTCAATAAAGTGGAAATGAACTTAATTTCGTTCGGTGATCAAAATAATCCATCTTTAGTCAGTCATATCAGGGTCCTAATAAGCTACCTGAGTTAATATCGATACTTTATCCTTCCGCAAAGGTTTAATTGTCCTTCCTTTTACAGATAAGTGTGGATGAGGAAGATCGGGATGCATTGAGAATTTGACCCCTTTCCAGGCGTCACATATATGGGCAACGCGCTTTTCCAGAAACTTATTCGAAAAGAGATTCCACAACCTGATTACTCGGAATCCTCTCACTATTTGTGAGGAATCTAAAGCCGTGTCCACACTAAACAAACATTTGACGAACATTTGATAAACATTTGACAAACATTTGACAAACGTTTGACAAACATTTGAATATTGTTTGTTATGTGTGGACGCGAGTCTTTAGTCCAGGGAAATTAGACGAAAAAAAGGCCCAATTTCGGAAAAATTCCGGGAAAGCTGAATTTTGGTATGGACATTGATATTATTCCTCTAAGGAAAATGTCACGAGCCCCCATCAATTTCTCCGTGTTCTTTTAATGAACTGGGTTTTGAGAGCTTTTGAGTTCCCATACAAAATCGAAAACCCAGGTTTTATCTGGGTCTTCTGGTTCTTCGATTTTGTATGGGAACTCAAAAGCTCCTCAAAAGCTCTCAAAACCCAGTTCATTAAAAGAACAAGGGGTTTGACACTCGGACAGGATTTTACGCGGGGTCAAAGGTCACTAAAAGCGATTTTTCGAAAATATCTCAGTAATGCTCACTTTTATAGAAAATGAAGGTGGCGTGGAAAGGAGTACACGAAACATGAGAAACATAAAATTGAAAACTCTGTAAATCAAAATATCTCAAAAACGGTTACTCTTACAAGAAAGTTATAAAATATTTTTTGTAGGAAATTACCTAAGCTACAAACTTTAGTCACATAATTTTCCTTTAAAAGTGAGCATTACTCAAATATTTTCGAAAAATCGCTTTTAGTGACCTTTGACCCGGTGTAAAATCGTGTCGGAGTGTCAAATCGATGGGGACTCGTGACATTTTCCTAAGAGGAATAATATCAATGTCCATACCAAAATTCAGCTTTCCCGGAATTTTTCCGAAGTAAAATGTCTAATTTCCCTGGACTATCTTGGAGTTTTTGGATTTTTAAAAATGTTTGTATTTAATCCAAATGAAATGGAAAACATCGGATGCTTCTTGGAAAATTTTCAGAACTTTCATGCACTTTTATGCAGATGCACATACATCACGAGTGAGAAGTAGGATAAAACCACCATAATTATATTTCAACTCATCGAAATTTATGGGGAAACTCAAGTAGCGACTATGAGCTGTTTTAGACGGTGCGCTCCAGCACATGTGCCTCACGAAAGTTTGGTGATGAAGTGATGAGTGGGGATGAAGAGAGGTACCACCCCACTTCTCCCTTTATCCACAAAGTTCGTGAGGCACACGCGCTGGAGCGCACCGTCTAAACCGGAGGTCTGTGAAGTTGGCACCACGAAATGTGAATTTTGGAAATTTTTTTTCTTCATACGTTTGTCCATCGTTTGTCCAAGTTTGTCCATGGAAAAGTTTTTTTTGTCCAGGCACGGTTAACAACTTACAAGCAAAAACATTTTTTGCAAATTTTTTCAAACCAGCACCCCAACTTTGCAAAAAAAATTGTTTAACCGCATAGATCGTTTGTCCATCGTTTGTCCAAGTTTGTCCAGCAGTTATTTTTTTTTGTCCACTCACCCATTAATTATAATAAATAATTGAAATTTTTCAATTTTGTGAAGTTGGCAACCCCGATTGCGAATTTCGCACTTTTTGTTTGCGCGTTCGTTTGTCCATCGTTTGTCCAAGTTTGTCCAGCAGCTATTTTTATTTGTCCACTCACCCATTAATTATAATAAATAATTGAAATTTTTCAATTTTGCGAAGTTGGCAGTCCCAGTGGCGCATTTCGCACTTTTTGTTTGCGCGTTCGTTTGTCCATCGCTTGTCCATATTTGTCCACGAAATAGTTGCATTTGTCCACGCGCCGATAAAATTTTATAAATTAATGAATTATTCGGGAAAATTAAATTGGCCATAAAAAAGGCGCATTTTGAAATTAGTATTTCTCTATTTCTGTAACCATTGGAAGTTCAATTTTATTCCGAAATACCGACATCATTACGACACGAAATAAAGAAAAAAAAACCAAATTAATCCACCCCTCGGACAAATAACAATTTCAACTAAATTACTTAGTCGAAATTTTTTCGACACAGCGTGGTTTTCGGCGAATCGACTCCGCACAGAAAATTTTCTAACACCGACTGCATAATCTATTGCTACACTAGTAGTAGTAGTTGTAAATTTAAAAAAATACGAAAACATATATTTTCATCACATTGCGTTTTTTAATTGCAGTTTATCCAGGGATAAAATTACCAGAATTCGTTTGTCCATTGCTGGAAATCGTTTGTCCAGGCACAGATTCGTTTGTCCATTGCTGGAAATCGTTTGTCCAGGCACAGATTCGTTTGTCCATGCCAGAATTCGTTTGTCCATTGCTGGAAATCGTTTGTCCAGGCACAGATTCGTTTGTCCATTGCTGGAAATCGTTTGTCCAGGCACAGATTCGTTTGTCCATTGCTGGAAATCGTTTGTCCAGGCACAGATTCGTTTGTGCATTGCTGGAAATCGTTTGTCCAGCCACAGATTCGTTTGTCCATTGCTGGAAATCGTTTGTCCAGGCACAGATTCGTTTGTCCATGCCAGAATTCGTTTGTCCATTGCTGGAAATCGTTTGTCCAGGCACAGATTCGTTTGTCCATGCCAGAATTCGTTTGTCCATTGCTGGAAATCGTTTGTGCAGGCACAGATTCGTTTGTCCAATGCTGGAAATCGTTTGTCCAGGCACAGATTCGTTTGTCCATTGCTGGAAATCGTTTGTCCAGGCACAGATTCGTTTGTCCATGCCAGAATTCGTTTGTCCATTGCTGGAAATCGTTTGTCCAGGCACAGATTCGTTTGTCCAGGCACAGATTCGTTTGTACATTGCTGGAAATCGTTTGTCCAGGCACAGATTCGTTTGTCCAGGCACAGATTCGTTTGTCCAGGCGCAGATTCGTTTGTCCATTGCTGGAAATCGTTTGTCCAGGCACAGATTCGTTTGTCTAGGCACAGATTCGTTTGTCCATTGCTGGAAATCGTTTGTCCAGGCACAGATTCGTTTGTCCATGCCGGAATTCGTTTGTCCATTGCTGGAAATCGTTTGTCCAGGCACAGATTCGTTTGTCCAGTGTAACGGTCGGTTAATTTCATAAAAGAATTCTCCTTACAAAATATTCCCCCATCTCACGGCAAATTCAGAAATTATTAGTAATCACTTAGGAAGCTTAAATATTAGAAAATTTTTTGAATCACGTAGGCTCAGGAAAACAAAATTTTTCTGAGAATAGGGAGAAAATAGTTTTTTCAGGAGTCTGGATTTTGAGTTCGAACAGAAAGGTTTTTTTTTTGAAGAATTTGGCCGAGAGAAGCAGTTTTAAATTTTGAGACTTTGGTGAATTACTCATGATTTAATTTAAAGTGAAACTTGTCACTAGAATATTGAAAAATCCGGGAAAACTGATTGTTGTTATTGAAGTTGTAAAGACGGAGGAATTATTTCGGAATATCCCAAATGCTGTGAAGTCAAGTTGGAGTATTCTATATCTAGAGGACAAGAGTGCAGAGGTTGTGGAAAACCGCTGAGAGGTGCTGTTGAAAGGCCAGGCTTTTGGAGCCACGGCCACGCGAGCTGAAATTATTTTTTAAAAAAATACATAGGATCTTCTACACGAGTTCTAGGTTCTTTAGGACAACAGCAAAAATTAAGTCCGGAGGTCCAAGCTGCCGGGAAGCCTCCCTTTTGTGTCGGGAAAGTGCATCCAGAAGCAGCGGAGGCACCATTTTTGTTTGGAAAATTACCACCAGCAGGACCGGTGTTTTCAAGCCGTATTGGTCGTGACTTTAACTCGCCGCTCGCTTGTGGATGCCTACATTGATTGGCGCAGCCAGCAGAATCGAACAACAGTTAGTTAAGAAACCTGCTTAACCTTGGCTGTTGATCATCGTACATTATCGGCGAGGAACGTCAGTATCAGTAAGAAAATGAGGTCATAATTTGTTTATGGTATTTTACATTTTGTTGTTTTTTTTTATTAACTATATGGCATTATATTGACTATATAACTATGGTAACAAATTTTCTGAAATGCGGCAGTCGATCTAGAAAAGACGGAAAGACAAATTGTAGTCTTTTTTTTTTGACGGTGCCAATTTTCTACTGGATTGTTAATTTTGAAAATCGCTTTTCTCGGGAAAATATTTGATTAACCAGAATTGCATACCTTGTTGTTAATTATTACACATTTTTCCTGAATTTGATTTTATACCTATATCAATTGACACCAGTTATACTATATTGCTTAACCTATATATATATATATATTTACTGTTTTTAAATTACCTAACACTAAAATTACAATAACAAATTTTAACTTAAATTATCTTTACACTGTTTTTTTTGGTAGGGGTGCAAACAAACATTCGTCGGTTCTAACTGAACAAATTGTCCGAAATATATTGTCCTGCAACATCGTTTGGCCAAATCGACGTTGTTATTTCTCTTGTGTTTTTGTTTTTAGTTTTGGTTGGGCAAGTTTAATATTGGCTCAGAGTTTTTTTTGTGTCCCTCCTTGACCTCATTACATTCAACACACACCAGTTCACTTATCAAAATTACAAGTGGTAAAAGTTGGTTGCATCCACATTACCTAGAGTATAAGTTTACTTTTGTTTTGATTTAACATTTATGTAATAATTAATTCAAACTTACCTTCATTTTGTTGTTATCATTAATTCTATTGTCGTGTACTGTAAGTAATATATAATATATTTGCTATCCATTTCTTTAACTAAACGAGTATTAATGGGCATGCAAGCCTAAAGGGGTAAAGTATCCAGGATGGGTGGGTTTTGCTTTCTCTCCAGGGTTCTCTCGAAGTCGCGTTGAACTTTTACAGGTCCACCAGGTCATTGGGAACTTCCAGCGGTGACTACCTTTGATAACCTAAGAAAAAAAAATGGCATGAAGAGATCTCCCTTTTAACTAATCGGTAAGTGGTGAAACATATGTGTAAAGCACCGGTCACACAACCCCACGCCCCCACCGGCGAGCTAGCGTAAACCGTGTGGCCGGTTTAGCATCCCCTAAAAACATTTAGGAAACTAGGGAGGATGTTGTCTTCTAAATTTTTTATGTTTACCCAAGCACGATGGCAGTAGCCTTGCTGTCACCAGCAAGGAGCTCCATTGTGCCGGTACACCAGGCACAGATTCGTTTGTCCATTGCTGGAAATCGTTTTTCCAGGCACAGATTCGTTTGTCCATGCCAGAATTCGTTTGTCCATTGCTGGAAATCGTTTGTCCAGGCACAGATTCGTTTGTCCAGGCACAGATTCGTTTGTCCATTACTGGAAATCGTTTGTGGACAATCGAATCTGTGCCTGGACAAACGAATCTGTGCCTGGACAAACGATTTCCAGCAATGGACAAACGAATCTGTGCCTGGACAAACGATTTCCAGCAATGGACAAACGAATCTGTGCCTGGACAAACGATTTCCAGCAATGGACAAACGAATCTGTGGCTGGACAAACGATTTCCAGCAATGGACAAACGAATTCTGGCATGGACAAACGATTTCCAGCAATGGACAAACGAATCTGTGCCTGGACAAACGATTTCCAGCAATGGACAAACGAATCTGTGCCTGGACAAACGAATCTGTGCCTGGACAAACGATTTCCAGCAATGGACAAACGAATTCTGGCATGGACAAACGAATCTGTGGCTGGACAAACGATTTCCAGCAATGCACAAACGAATCTGTGCCTGGACAAACGATTTCCAGCAATGGACAAACGAATCTGTGCCTGGACAAACGATTTCCAGCAATGGACAAACGAACCTGTGCCTGGACAAACGATTTCCAGCAATGGACAAACGAATTCTGGCATGGACAAACGAATCTGTGCTTGGACAAACGATTTCCAGCAATGGACAAAGGAATCTGTGGCTGGACAAACGATTTCCAGCAATGCACAAACGAATCTGTGCCTGGACAAACGATTTCCAGCAATGGACAAACGAATCTGTGCCTGGACAAACGATTTCCAGCATTGGACAAACGAATCTGTGCCTGGACAAACGATTTCCAGCAATGGACAAACGAATTCTGGCATGGACAAACGAATCTGTGCCTGGACAAACGATTTCCAGCAATGGACAAACGAATCTGTGGCTGGACAAACGATTTCCAGCAATGCACAAACGAATCTGTGCCTGGACAAACGATTTCCAGCAATGGACAAACGAATCTGTGCCTGGACAAACGATTTCCAGCAATGGACAAACGAATCTGTGCCTGGACAAACGATTTCCAGCAATGGACAAACGAATTCTGGTAATTTTATCCCTGGATAAACTGCAATTAAAAAACGCAATGTGATGAAAATATATGTTTTCGTATTTTTTTAAATTTACAACAACTACTACTAGTGTAGCAATAGATTATGCAGTCGGTGTTAGAAAATTTTCTGTGCGGAGTCGATTCGCCGAAAACCACGCTGTGTCGAAAAAATTTCGACTAAGTAATTTAGTTGAAATTGTTATTTGTCCGAGGGGTGGATTAATTTGGTTTTTTTTTCTTTATTTCGTGTCGTAATGATGTCGGTATTTCGGAATAAAATTGAACTTCCAATGGTTACAGAAATAGAGAAATACTAATTTCAAAATGCGCCTTTTTTATGGCCAATTTAATTTTCCCGAATAATTCATTAATTTATAAAATTTTATCGGCGCGTGGACAAATGCAACTATTTCGTGGACAAATATGGACAAGCGATGGACAAACGAACGCGCAAAGAAAAAGTGCGAAATGCGCCACTGGGACTGCCAACTTCGCAAAATTGAAAAATTTCAATTATTTATTATAATTAATGGGTGAGTGGACAAATAAAAATAGCTGCTGGACAAACTTGGACAAACGATGGACAAACGAACGCGCAAACAAAAAGTGCGAAATTCGCAATCGGGGTTGCCAACTTCACAAAATTGAAAAATTTCAATTATTTATTATAATTAATGGGTGAGTGGACAAAAAAAAATAACTGCTGGACAAACTTGGACAAACGATGGACAAACGATCTATGCGGTTAAACAATTTTTTTTGCAAAGTTGGGGTGCTGGTTTGAAAAAATTTGCAAAAAAATGTTTTTGCTTGTAAGTTGTTAACCGTGCCTGGACAAAAAAAACTTTTCCATGGACAAACTTGGACAAACGATGGACAAACGTATGAAAAAAAAAATTTCCAAAATTCACATTTCGTGGTGCCAACTTCACAGACCTAGAAATACGAAAGCATAAAAGTATGAAGAAGTCTGGGGCTGGACACTCGTGTGTTCCAAAATGGTTTGGATATGATGCCATGAGTTTTTTACATGACAAGAATAAGCCTAGGAAAGGAAGGCAAGGTGGTTTAAAAGTGGAGGAGGAAGTAAGTTTTTAATTCCAAATATTGACATATTCAAAACAAAATTTTATTTTTTTTCAAAAAACAGGAATTGAATATTGCCAATAAACCGACTAGTTTTACCTTTGTTTGTTGTTTTATTTCATTTTATTCTTGAAACGTTTCGACTTCATCACAGTCATCTTCAGGCTAAAATTTACAAAATGGAAATTGATGAAAAACATATTCCCTAACTTATTCAATGTTGACAATAAAATAACAAATTACCTAAAGTTACAAATCTTGTCATTATCCATCAAATGTTTAACATCTTTGTCAAAATCACAGACATCTGTAACACAATTCTTGTTTACATTTTTAAGAACAGTGAAGTTACCATAAAAACATTGTCTTGTTTACATCAATAGAGTTAAAAATAAACCTAGACTAGTCATGGTTTCACGAAACAACAATGCTTGAGAATTTAACAATTTTCAACATTGAAACTAAATTAAACATAACCAAACAAGTTTCTTATCACAGAGGTTAAGTGATTGCACATGTACTTAAAGACTAAGGACTCATTCACACTGATCTCGTTGTGCTGGTCAGTGCATAAGTATCATGTTGTAAACGGCGCTCAATTTTTCAGTGTCAGTTTGCGCATTGATACAATTTATATTATTTTTTATGTGACACATTTCAGCTATCTCTCGTTTGTTTTTATGTACTTCTTTATGTAAAATTTTTATTTTTTCCCAATTAAAATCATGACCCGTGTCTTTTTTGTGTTCAGTGACACCATTGTGGTATTTAGCGTGTCTGTTTATATTATCCATATGCTCTTTTGTTCTCGTAGACAACTTTCTCTTAGACTGACCAATGTACATGTTGTTACAATTATTATCTTTGCATTCTATTTGATAAACAATGTGAGTTTGGTTTTCTTTTTTTGTGCGATCTTTGCCTTTAATTATTATGCCGTTAAGTTTGTTATCTACTGAGTTAATAATGTTCAAATTAAATTTCTTGAGTTTTTTACAAATAATATCTGTTGTAGTGTTTATGTCAAGCGCGGATCCACCGTTGTGGGCACGATGGGCATGCCCACAACCCTAATAGACTTGTGACGCCACACTTTCACGGTCTATTGAGATTGAAAGGCTGATGATATTATATCCTATGCCTTAATAAAATAAAAAAAAATATGAGTGTGCTTAAGACCACACTTTAGAAGTAAAACTTTTTACCCAAAAAATGCCGCAATTATTAAAATATTAACCAGCTAACAATATGCAATTGATATAGTGGAGGTCTGTCGGATATTTAGTAACGCTTTCAGAAAAGTAAGGCCAAGGACAGATGCGTGAAGTATAGTGACGAGCTTACCGAGGGACTTGATACAAGTACAACTTCAAAATACCAATATTTACATTAAAACCTAAAAAGCAAAGCAAAGGTTTTATGATAACTGGAATATTTTCGATTGAAACTGGACAAACGATTTCCAGCAATGGACAAACGAATCTGTGGCTGGACAAACGATTTCCAGCAATGCACAAACGAATCTGTGCCTGGACAAACGATTTCCAGCAATGGACAAACGAATCTGTGCCTGGACAAACGATTTCCAGCAATGGACAAACGAATCTGTGCCTGGACAAACGATTTCCAGCAATGGACAAACGAATTCTGGTAATTTTATCCCTGGATAAACTGCAATTAAAAAACGCAATGTGATGAAAACATATGTTTTCGTATTTTTTTAAATTTACAACTACTACTACTAGTGTAGCAATAGATTATGCAGTCGGTGTTAGAAAATTTTCTGTGCGGAGTCGATTCGCCGAAAACCACGCTGTGTCGAAAAAATTTCGACTAAGTAATTTAGTTGAAATTGTTATTTGTCCGAGGGGTGGATTAATTTGGTTTTTTTTCTTTATTTCGTGTCGTAATGATGTCGGTATTTCGGAATAAAATTGAACTTCCAATGGTTACAGAAATAGAGAAATACTAATTTCAAAATGCGCCTTTTTTATGGCCAATTTAATTTTCCCGAATAATTCATTAATTTATAAAATTTTATCGGCGCGTGGACAAATGCAACTATTTCGTGGACAAATATGGACAAGCGATGGACAAACGAACGCGCAAAGAAAAAGTGCGAAATGCGCCACTGGGACTGCCAACTTCGCAAAATTGAAAAATTTCAATTATTTATTATAATTAATGGGTGAGTGGACAAATAAAAATAGCTGCTGGACAAACTTGGACAAACGATGGACAAACGAACGCGCAAACAAAAAGTGCGAAATTCGCAATCGGGGTTGCCAACTTCACAAAATTGAAAAATTTCAATTATTTATTATAATTAATGGGTGAGTGGACAAAAAAAAATAACTGCTGGACAAACTTGGACAAACGATGGACAAACGATCTATGCGGTTAAACAATTTTTTTTGCAAAGTTGGGGTGCTGGTTTGAAAAAATTTGCAAAAAAATGTTTTTGCTTGTAAGTTGTTAACCGTGCCTGGACAAAAAAAACTTTTCCATGGACAAACTTGGACAAACGATGGACAAACGTATGAAAAAAAAAAAATTTCCAAAATTCACATTTCGTGGTGCCAACTTCACAGACCTCTAAACCGGCTCTATAAAAATAAAATAAAGCTTGCTGAGTCATTAAAATTAATTGCAAATGTCTTATCATTTCCGTGGAGGAGATCAATAGGAGGTTGTGACAAAGAGGCACCCCGAAAATCTTCCGGAATGACTGCGAAATACATTAAAGCGGATTCAAAAAAAGAAGATGAAGATGGGATTAGTGTTGGGTAGGACACGATTACATAATGAGTTTTTAAAAGGGACTTCTTTTTTCTTCTGAGCCAGCACAATGTCATACTTCATATGAGGCGAGGTGCCATTGTAATACAAAAATGACAAAAATAAACAAATTAAAGGAAGTAAGAAAATAAATACCAATGAAGAGCTTTTTCACGAGTTTGATTCTAACATGCATTTAACTGCCTCAGAGTAAGAGTAAGAGAATAAGAAACCTATGCCTCCACGATATATATTTAAATTTTACAATCAACCCTCGTCTCATCTCAAATTGGATATTTAACTGCGCCAAAAGTAGTAAGAGAGAAGAAACCCAACACTACGTATTTACAATCCAGCGCCCCTCATTTCAAATTGAATTTTACTTCGCCAAAAGAAGTATCCATGTCTAACGTATTTACAATCACATCTCGCCTCGTTTATCTCGATACACGCTCATTAGTTCGGGGAAATAAGCTTTTTAAGGAGACAATATTCTAAAATGGTTTAAAATTGGTCCACAGGCTCCTTGTGACTTAAGGTACTAGTACACAAATAAAAGCAAAAAAAAGGCAAATTTTTAAAAATTGATTTCTCAGAACCCTTAATACATATTATTGTAAACTTTTTTTTAAAAAATTATTCTATTCTTAAATAAAACAAAACAAATTTTTTTTTTAGTTTCGACTATTTGTACCATTTCTAGATTTCGCCGAAGTCAAGGTCAAGGAAAAACTTGTCTCCATGGCAGAGAGTAAACTTACGGATTGGCTCGGCCGATTTTGAAAAAACTTGTTTTATTTTGTTTATTAACATATTCCTTACATCTATTTACCAAAATATTTAAAAAAAAGGTCAGCAATTTTATTTTTTAGGGATAAAAGAGTTAAAAAATAAGGCCCCATTTTAAAATTTTTTTCCTACTACTGAAATGCAACTTTCTATTATCGATTTTTACTTATGGTGGTAAATAGATGGGCCATACATTACTCTAAGGGGAGGTTCTCCTGCTCAGGCCATAAAAATGTGTGATTTTCAGAAATTCTTTCTGATACATAGAAATAAAATATCAAAATGCAGTTTTTTGCAAAATGTTTGTTTGATATAAAACTATTAAAATCAATTTTTTCAAAAAAAAAAAAAAAAAAATGGCGGCTACCTTCAAGCTTCAGTATATCCGTGCGCGCCGCGCACAAATAACTTTGAGACATCCTAGAGGCTCGTAATCTCATCGGATACCAAAATCGTGCAAGTACCAGTTAGTTCAATGTATTAAGGGTACCTTGACCCTTATTCAAGAAAATGTGTAGCTACAAATTGAAATGGTACAACTGCGAAATTTGAACCTTCATTTTCGCTTGTTTTTTTTTACTTTGACCGGCTTGAAAAATTATGTATTATTAACCGTTTTTAATAATCAAGGGTCAAGGTACCACAAATATGGTGTACTAAAAGTCCTCAAAATTTTAAGCCGATCCGATAAGCTGTTTTCGAGACATCGTGTCTCAAACATTTGAAAAAGTAGTTTCGAGAAAAACGCGTTTAAAGTTTGGAGACGAGTAATTTTTACGTGGACTATATGGTTAAAATTTAACTACACCGTGGTTAACCACGTTAATTTTTGAATGCCAAAAAGTTATGGTCGTGGTTACGTGGTGCACGCTCGCCTTCAATGAGCTGTAACTTTGTTAAAAATTGAGTAACTTCAGAATCGCCCTGGGGACGTATTCTAGACATGCTAAGGATGTGAAAAATGTAAACAAAAAAATTTCGATTTTTTTTATCCTGAGCCTCCCCTTGAGTCTTTTTGATTTTTTGTTTCAGACTTGCCAATCCAGAGGGTTACTCTCTGCCATGGAGACATAAATTTTTCCTTGACCTTGACTTCGGCGCCATCTAGAAATGGTACAAATAGTCGAAACTAAAAAAAAAATTTGATTTGTTTTATTTAAGAATAGAATAATTTTTTAAAAAAAAGTTTACAATAATATGTATTAAGGGTTCTGAGAAATCAATTTTTAAAATTTTTTTTGCTTTTATTTGTGTACTAGTACCTTAAGAAAACAAGTTCGGAATCTCAAAAAAACATGGCCGCCGGAGATATTACTTTTTGGCAAAAAAATCACTCAAAAACTGGTTTTTTTGAAAATTCATTTTGATCAGTCAATACGAAACGTTATTGCCTACAAAAAGCTTTTTTTTCGAAAACCTAACCCTTTCGAAGTTATTCAAGTTTCCAAAAATCACTTTTCAACCAAAAAATATTTTGAATTATTCGGAAAGGTCAAGGTTTTCAAAAAAATTTTGTAGGCTGATAAAAAAAAATTTTCGAAAAAAAAACAGTTTTTAAGTGATTTTTTGCCAAAAAGTTTTTTGTGATTCCGAAATTGTTTTCGTAAAAGGTCCCAAGGAAGCTGTGGTCCAATTTTCAGCCATTTTGGAATTTGGTCTCCTTTCGTGCGTTTTTTGCTAATTTACCCGGCCTTAATTAAGACAACGGCCCTTCTGACGGCACTTGCCCCATCACGAACTCCATGACCAGCTCCAATATTTTGGCTTCGATGTCAGCCCAAAGAAGATCAGGGAGCCTACCGGTCCTAAAGTTGGCCTCAGTTAGTGCCACTAGAACGTGGACCCTCACTACTTCACTCATTGGCCTGTTACTCTTCGAGCCTGTTTGCTTGGCTCCTAAAGTACTAGCTTTCCCCACTATGGCTGGTCTCGAAAACCTCTTTCTTTTTGGGTCATTCTTTGAAGGCGCCCAGTTTTCTTTCCGGGATTTCTCTTTTTTTGTGCCCGAGACTGATGTTACTGCGATCATTGCATTTTGGAGCGCTTTCCACTCCTCAACGACTGTTTGGTACTTAACTTTCTTAGTCCTGTCCCTCTATGAGGCGATACCGGTGGTCTCATTCTCTGCAATTTCGCCCAGAACAAAAAGGGTGCCTTAGTCCTAATCCTGGTACGTCGCTATGCCCGATCGTCTGTGTATCTATTTTTTGAATTATTTGTTATTATAATTCATGTTTGTTTCCAGTACCGGGAAAGAAGTCCGCCCAATCAGAGTCGCTTACCGGCGGTACCGGGGACAACGATGATTTTGGAGTTAGATTCAACGCCATCCAGTACTACCTCGATTGGACCACTAGAAAGAAAACTCTCAATCCAGTTACTTAAAACTAAGTACATACCAACAGCTTGGAGTTTAGCCAGCAGAGCAGGGTGCCGTACCCTGTTAAAAACCTTGGAGATATCTGAAGCAGTCAAACAAGATTAAACAAAGTGGTGGGCACTTGAGCTGAATAGGCTAGTGCCGATAGTTTTTTGGAAAAAAAATTAATAGCCGGGAGGGACCAGCAATGAAATGTCGTTAAGGTTATAACTAAAAGAAAAAAACATTTTTAAACTCGAAAAAAGGGAAATGGTAAAATGGGGATGCTATTTAGGGGTTGAAAACGATTTTTTGCGATTTGCGGTGAAACATGACCTCCTAGTGGAAAAGTTGTAGGTAATAAAAAGTTCTAAAACTTTTGTAGTTAACATATTTTGACATAACCTCAAATTTTCCACGAAAATCGATTTTTCAGTTTTTAATTTTTTTCTCCCGTAAAAATAATTCAATTTACATGAAAATTTGTAAGAGTATACCTTGTGTTGCGTTAAATAAGCATGATTTTTTTTGTTTGGAAAACGGATAGGTTCCCAGAAATTAACATTTTTCGAAAAAATTACCCTTATCTTGCATGAACAACTTTATTGATGTTTTTCTTCCAATTTTGATATTCAATAAATGCTCATTTGACCATTGAATTGTCTAGTTTCAAATGGTCTATACATTTTGATACTTTATTTTCATTAAACCGCTTAAAATTAAGAAAAACCGAACACCTGTTTTTTCGAATCACGTACATATTTCTCGATTTTTTAATTTTTTTCAAATTTTTTAATTTTGTCTCCCGCAACTATACTAAAATCAGATCCAACGCTCAATTTGTAAAAAGGTCATACGATAAGAATGATAAAAAATAAAGCATATGCTGTTTTGCATCCTTAAATAAGGCTCATGACGAAAATAAATCTATTTCTAATGAGAAATAATATTGAATTGGAAAAAATCACTTTCGTTCAGAGAAAAGACCAAAATTAACACCTTTTACCGATTTCATGAAGAGATAAATCACTTCTTTGCATATCACAAAAACCCCAAAATGTTTGGTAAAATTGAAATACAAAAAACTTTAGCAAAATTTACAGAACAACGAAAGAATTAACCAGACAAAGACAAAATTCTACCGAAATTCCGAATGGTCATCTTCAATTTCACTAATTACACTGTAACCTTAGGTCATAAAGGTAATTTTCCAAGAACCCATAAAAATAATATTTTCGACACGATCAATTTCTACCCCTTTAGGGTCAGGTAGATCAGTCGCCTTTTATTGATTTCACTTGTGGTTTATGACAGCATCCCTAAACTAAGGCGAATCTGACACGGGGACTTGACTCTTGAGATTTGGTATATAATGGGAAACGATTACTGATCTTGCATTAGTCAAGTACTTTCCTTTGGTCTGTTACATTGTTACATTTGGTGAAAATTTTTAAGTGGGAAAAAATAAATAAAAAAATAAACAAATATGAAAGTGATTCAATTTGTTGTTAATGTCTCGTACAACGATATTTCTAAACTCTTCTCAGTTCTCTGGGTCGAAGCTGCCTACGAGAGTCTGTTAAATGCTGGTAAGTTCTAAAAAATTTAATTTTTATTAATTTTATTTTTCTACTTTTTTTTATTTTTTTTAATATTTACAATTTTATGTTTCTACAATTCTTTTTTCATTTTTATTCTCTAGTTGTACAAGAATTTCAAATTCCATCCAGTGACGTCTCTGAGAAAATATTGTGTGATCTTAGCGGTACTCCACACACCAAGGATTCCTTCGAGGAGGACGTGTGCCGATCTATCAGTGAAGGTAAAGTTCCACAGTTTCGAGTCATCAGCGGCTTTGCACCCTCCAACTTCGTAACCGCATCTACAAATCAATCACAATGTAAGGAAGCCGTTGAACAACAAGAGCCAGAAGAGACAGACTTAAGCAGTAGAGTCGGGAACATACTCTCAAACTTGAGCAGGATTGAAGATAATTTCAAAAAGGCTGATAATAAGTTGAGGCAGTATGAAACAGAAATTGAGTCAAACAGCCAAGGTCAACCACAACCAGCTGAGGCAACTCATCACTCAAATGATCCAGAAGTTGATATAGAAGAGCTGCAACGTGAAAAAGAAAATCTTGACTTGTTTGAAATTGCACTCCTTGAATTTGAAAGTAGATTGAAGAAAAGAGAAACCACCTTAAATCAGCGAGATATCGAGTCGAATAAGCTGCGACAGAGGCTGAACAGGCGAAATGAGAAACTGTCAAATCGAGAAGTGAAAACAATCTGCCGAGAAAGAGAGGTAGCCGTGCAGCACCACTCTCTGAACCAGCTCGAAGAGTTATTGTATGGACTGTCAAGCCATATGCACATGACCAGTAAGCAGATGGAGGAGCACGACGTTGAATTGCATATGAGAGAAGCTATGTTAGACGAGGAGAAGAACAATATTAAGGGTTGCAGGAAAATTGTTAAATCGAAAGAAAGAAGGTTTAAAATGGAAGTTGACGCTAATTTAGATGAGACGCAGTTCAACGAGGGCGCTAGTACTTCGAACCAACATCGATCGAGAGAGTTGAGCAAGATGGTTTCAATGGAATTAGAAGCGAAAGTGAGTAAGCAAAAGCGAAGAGGATCAGAATCGTCCGGAATCTCGGATGAACAACAGGCTAAGCAGAGTGGACCGAGTATTTCATTGATTGATGGGCGAGTGATATCGATGGATTTCAACGAGGCAACTGCAAGTGCTGACGAGCCAATGAAAGTTAACGATCGGCAGACATTATCAACAACACGAAAATCTAAAACGAAAAAGAGGAAAAACTAAGATTTTACTTCACTATTTAAGCTAAAACTCTCTAACCATAACTTTGTACTTAAAATGATTTAAAATAGAAAATTCTCTAAAACTATTTTTTTATTTTCACTTGTTTTTATAATCGATAGTCGCTTTTTAAATACATACAAAGCTTCATGACCATGCACCGCTCATATGTTGTCTGCATTTTATAAAAATTCGCTGGTCTGATCCCTAGAGGATCACCACACGATCACTTACCGATCTTCCTTTATCGTTTCTTCATATTCTGATTGTTTTCGACTAACTTTTACAAAACTTGCCAGACATTTTTGTATGTTAACGACTAAGGGATGAATCGTGGTTTTGGATGGTGCTTGATCCCTAGGAAAGGAAACAAAGCTATTAACACAGTGTTACTGGAATACCCGATATGGTCCTTAATGCTTCATCTTGGCTCTATGCAAATTCTCTGCCTTGTCATACTCCTCCCTACTTTATCCAGATTCTTTGAAAGTAGTCCATGTTGAGCCCATATCGAAGAAAAAAGATAAATTCAACCCTCTAACTTTCAGTCCGGAGCAAAATCTATAAGTCCTATATTCGTCCCTGCCTTGAATTCTACTCAGTTATCTACGAGAATCGCCTTAAGCCCGGGACACAAATAACCGCACCGCATGACGTCTGTGTGTTGGATGACACACGGAGAAAAAGTAAAAACGTAAAATTTGACGTGGTGCGGACACGGAGCCGCTGAAAGGTGGGGATTGATTGGTAAAATTTTACTTGTTTACTTTCTCTCCGTGTGTCATCCAACACAAGGACGTCATGCGGTGCGGTTGTGTGTGTCCCGGGCTTTAGCGTGGCTGAAGAAACTGTAAAATTTGTTGGTTATGACGCCATTCACTCATCAAATTACTCATTCAGTCATCGCAGGAATGCAGCAAATTTGCAAAATTTTACCATTTTTTCCAAAATGACTTTTTCACTGAAATAAATACATGCCTCCATGGCAATGGGCGCGTTTAGGCCCGAGTTATTTTAATTCTGGTAAATTAGCGCTGTTAAGTTAGCACCGTTTCTAGCATGCCATTTGACAATTCTCATTTTACAGCTAATAAGAGGCAAAATTAATAACATTTCCCATTTTACAAATAATAAAAAGCTAAAAAATGAATAATAATAATAAAATCTTCATTCTGTACTGAAATATTTCTAAATTATTTGCTTACAACAAAAAAATACAAGCAAACGTCAATTCATTTTGACTGTGCTAAATTTTAGCTAAGCCAAAAAGCAGAAATAAGTTAGCTAACAGCGCTAAAAAAACTGCTGTTTATGCCGTTGTTAACTTGTCTAGCTCAGTTAAATTAACTTCGGCCTAAACGCGCCCAATGTTTATCCTGCAACACAAGACGAGCCCGCTCTGCTCACCCTCAAAGTCTAAAGCAATGTTGCCAGGTGATTTTTTCGAATATCCGTAGATTGCGATTTTCTGAGGTGGGGGAAATTCCGTAAAAATCCGTTGCTCCGTATTGTTACTCCATCTGGCTGAAAAGTTCGCAAACTACGTTTTCTACAATGAATTTAGCCGGGAAATTTAAATATAAATGAAAATTTATGAATGTAAATATTTATAACATAAAAAATTTCAATTTAAAAAAGTCCGAATCATTGATTAATTTGTATTATGCATATACAGTATGGTTTATGTGAGAAATTATACAAGGGGCATTGCGACGAATGAATTTTTTTCCTATTTCAATGAAACTTATAAATTATTTGATATAAAAGATACTTAAACTGAACAGTTTTTCATACTTTTTAGTATTTATTTTAAGTAATTTAATTTAATGGATGTGGAAGGGCTGCGATGCGATCAACCATGTCTAAAACCAATGGAAACTCTGTGGAGCCATCAGTGTTTTCATAGTTACGCACTTTGTTTCAAAAAGAATTTTTGTCCAAGTGAAAATAGTGTTTGAAGATTCTTTTCAGCGTTTTGAATTTCTTGTGCACATCCACGATGTCGAAGCCAAAGAAGGCGGCAGCGACTGCTACATTGTGAGACATTTTTAAATTCATGGCTTCAATGAATTCGAATTCTTTAAGCATCTCTACATTCTTCTCCGCTAAAGGAAATCTTTTAGCAATTTCCAAAAATCCGTTAATTCCGTAAATTGATTGTAATATTCCGTTAAAATTCCGTATTTGAGTTAAAATCCGTTGAAAAATCCGTTATTTTTTTTCTCATTCGAGAAATCCGTGTTTCTACTGAGAAATCCGTAGTTCTGGTAGCACTGGTCTAAAGCCCTTATTTTCGTGTATACTTCGGTCTAGGAATTCGTTTATCACTAGAAAAACTCGACTGTGGCACAACCTTCCATAGTTAGCGTTCCCAAACTCATACAACATTTAAGAGTCCAAACCCAAGCTTCATCGCTTCCTCCTCATCCATCCTGCAGACTCCCGCCTTTACCAATCCTTTCCTTTCTTCATTCTTCGAGTTAAGCTTACTACTGCATATTGCTCTATGATGTGAACGAAATGATGGACTGGTAGTGTAAAGGGTGACAATTGAGAGGTTAGGTAGGTAGGGAGGTAGAAGTGGCAGCCCCATACAAACTAGTGCTGCACACGAGACGAGACTTGTCTCGAAATCGTCTCGTCTCGATTTTCGATTTCCTCCAGATTAAAAATCGATACGAGACCGAGACTACCATTCGAGATCTCGCGAGACATCTCGAGGTCTCGAAATCAAATCGTTATTTTGAAATCGTATCATCGACACCAATTATTTCAGTATCTTCACGCTGTGTTCTTTGACGAGCACAACATTCGGCACCAATACATGACTTGAGCAGGCTGCGGAGACAAGGCGAAGAGTACGCATTCCAGAAGCATTTAAATGCAGAGTCCATTCCAAAACAGAAGAGGTATTTTACTGTCATTTCATTTCATTTCAAAGCATTTAAAATGAAATGCGTTGAAATGAAATGAAATGACTGTAAAATACCTCTTCTCTTTTGGAACGGACTCTACGTAAATGTAACTCTACACAAATTAGAAATTAACTTTCGATTCATGGATCCCCTCTACCCCGCCCTGGTGCAAAGGCAGATTTACGAGTCTACGTCTGGGAAGTGACTAGCATGGAAGCATAAGGAATATTTGTATACAATTTCATTAATATGGCACATATTGATATTGCTCGAAATACAGAAGACTGAGCAATTTATATTATTGACAGTGAAATTCGAGACGTTTCGAGACGAGACGAGATTTTTCGAGACGAGACGAGACTTTTCGAGACGAGACCTGCAAATACCCATTTTTTCGAGACGAGACGAGACTGGGCCAAATCTCGTCTCGTCTCGTCTCGTGTGCAGCACTAATCCAAACCATAGGCTGGGACAGAATAGGCGCTAAAGTTAGCCGTTTTGCGTGAAAGGAGGCAATAAACTAGGAGATATTTTAGATCCATTCGGTCATATTTAGGAACCGGATCAAATCTCCTGTTTTGAGTTTCGAAACATCCCCCAAATATTTTAAGGAACGGTTTTCAAATACACGATGTCTGATATAGGCCAGACCCGGGGACATTCGCAGAGAAAGTATTCGGTTGTCTCACTGGCCTGTTTTTCCCCGCAGCTGCTGTAGTGGGTGTTATAGAGAATTCTCAATCTGGCTGAATGATGCCCAATTGGCATCGAAGTCTTCTTAGCCTTGGCGCATGATGGAGCCAGCTACTGAGAGAAAGTACATGGAGACGTCTCTCTTTATCGCGCACAGCGGCTTTTGAACATTCTCTTGCGTGTGCCTGCTAAAGTTGTCCCCAGTGGGGTCAATTCATCTGGCATGTCGTTGCCCTCGAAGTTCCTGGGACCCGGTACCCACTGGAGAGTGACCCTGTACCTCCCGACCACGGGAAAGAGCTCCATCTGGCACTTATCGACCAGCTTAGAAGTTATACCGGCCGAGCCTAATACCTTGATGGCCGCATGGCTACCTGATAACCAGAGGCGCAACAACTCTGATATTTCAGGGGGGCCCGACTGGATATCACGGGGGGGGGGGGGGGTACATTTTAAATGGTTAATATTCATTTCGCATTTTTTCTCAAGCTGCTTTCGTATTAGGAGTTCTTGTTGCAAGTGACCAACGTCAGGGGGGGCCCGGGCCCCCGGGCCCCCCACGTTGTTGCGCCTATGCTGATAACGGAGTTACCCTGGCTCCCGGTCTTTGGTGTGACTGCATTGCTACGAAAAAATTCTGCCTGAACATTAGGTAGGTGGTAGCTTTTTTGCAAATTAGGCGATGAGGAAAAAACTCCAGCCTCTACAACCGACTCTGATTTGGATCCATCCGTGTACAGGGCAACGTCATGGTTCTTGTCGGGTTAAAAATCTTTCCATTCCTCTCTGGTAGGGATCTGGATATTGAGGTTGCTGCCGAAATTTAATTTTGCGACGCTGTAGTCGAGGTGCCCTAATACCATTTTCTGATTTGTAGAGCGCAATATATTGCTGTATCTGTAGGTTTTCTCGAGCCAATAACTGGCTTCACGTAGCCGGAGGGCCGCAGAAGATCGAAAATTAGGTTGAGCGCTTCCGTTGAAGTTGCACCCATGGTGTTCTGGCGACTTGACCCAGTCTGGATCTGTTATATTCTTTGGCAAGAGCAGCCCAACATACGGCGGAGCCATAAGTCAGCACTGGTTAAATCTCTGTGCGGCTCCAAACTCCATCTCTTTCCGAAAGTCTTTTTACAGGCATAGAAAGCTTTACTGGCCTTCCTTGCCATCTCTTCGATATCCAACCACCAATTCAGAAAGGTGAGTATTTTAGTCCTCTCAGTGTAACGCGTCAATTCTGTCTACATGTGGTTAGATTTTCTCATAGTAAAACAAAAGTTATTTTTCCATAGAAATTGATCAAAGTTATTTTTCCATAGAAATTGCGTCCCAAAATTTTGTAGCCGTATTTTTTGCTCTTTTATCAGATTTAGCAAACTTCGCAGATTTAACTTTTTCCTAATTTTACAAAACTGCTCACACGAACCAAATATGCCATCAGCCAACAAAAAATTGTAATATATTAGCCGGACCTAGCGTCTCCGTGGGCCGGTTATCTTCCTCTTCATAGAAATTTTCTCTGTGGGCGGGTATTGTTTCTGCATACTTTTAGGGAAATTAAATAAAATACCTAAAAGTATGCAAACTTTTTTTTTTATGTGGAAGACTAGAGCTCAGGGAAAGCCCTTTGTACTGTCGACAATCTATTTATTTCGTATAGAGTGCAATGTCGAACAGCAAGCTCTAGTCGATAGATAGTGAAGGGAAAGAGAAGTGAAGGAAGGAACTGCCACAACCACCTACTCCCAACCATTTATATCGCGACTCTGGCATCGGGGCAACGAGAAACAACTCGCTGGAGTGTTATGTCTCCTGAAACGAGTTGAATCCCATCAACCAACCGATGACATGGGCTTGGTGGAGCGGGGCAGTGCTAGCGGAAGGCTATGACAGGAGGAATGTAAAGAGGGAAGAAGAAAGAAGGGGAAAGGCGAAGGACCGTGGGGCTCTGCCGGGATTCGAACCCGGGACCTCTGGGATGGTAGCCAGGCGCCTTACTCCCTAGACTACCGAGGCCCCCAAAATAGAATTATATGTAATTTTGCATAGTTTTAGGGTATTATTTTATTTGAGTTTTTAAAGGATGAGAAATTTGGGAATTTTAGTATTAGACTATGAAGATGGGAAGTAGGATGGGTGTTTTGCTTGATACAAACTAAGTCGATGAAAATTTGCCCATCCTACTCAATTGCAGGAACTCAACACGCTTCAATTCCAGAACGTTGACCTTTTCGACAGCTGTCACAATTTCCTTTCTCTTTATTGCGCAGCTCTTTCCTTTAGAAATAAACAACACAAAAAGTAACCCTTCATGCGTTACAATGAATTTCCCAAAAGGTTTTCTTCGATATCATTCACGTCCAGAATCAGAAGGACATCTCATAGCAGCTTCGTATCGGCTTAGTAACTTTTTAAAGCCAACAAGGCACACAATGAGGCCTGCCTTCTACACACACCCACATTACACGCATGAGGAAACTATTCCGATAACCTTTTCTGAGTAACATTTTCTTTTGATCTTTTTGCAATCATGAAAGTTAAAGTGGCTCCCAGTTCCCTTTTTTGTGCTTTTTCTTCGTTCGATGTCCTTCTTTTAAATGTTACCCCATTTTTGTGGTTCAGCAAACTTACACCCTCTCACTCCTGGTGGATACTTGGAAGTATTTAGGATAATCCACAGCGATTTGTGTTGTTTTGAAAAAGAAAAAGATGAACAAAAAATAAACATGAAATAGTGGTAAGTCCTTACAAATCCTGATGATCCTTTCTTATCGCAAATTTTCTCGCAAAACAGATTCAGACAAAAGAAGAAAAAAGGAAACCGAAGAAATAAATAAAATCCTCGTAATAGGATTTACGTGTTTTGGCATTCGCCTTTTGTGTAGTAGTTTCCTTTCTGTTGCGCACAGAGGAGAAACCTGTCAAGGTAATCATCTATGGACTGACCAATTATTGACAGGATTTTCTTTCGGTTCATTTTTCCCTGGTTTATTTTATATCAACCAAATGATGACTGATAAAGTGACAGGAAAGATAAGAAGGATTATTTCGATCTATGTTGAGTCGGAATTTTTCGATGAACATTTTCTTGTAGATGATTGTTGGTGGCACAGAGGAAGGCGTGGGTTTTATCGGAAAATTTATCTTTGGTTTCTACGAAAATTGTTAGGCAAAAACATCAACTTCTATAAACAGAAAAAGTAATTGGAAGAAATTTCAACTCTTGTGTCAAAAGGGAAAATAATTTGGGCATTTGGTATAATTTGATACCATATCTCTGGGGCAATGCCATAGATAAGCTCTACTCTCTACAAATGACACAGTCAATGACTAAAATAAATTAAGAAATTTTCAAACACGTCTGATGTCAGTTTAGATTCGAAGAGAAGAAAAAGAAAGGATGAGAGCTTAAAAGCCGTGTTACAATTGAGCCTTTTGCTTCGACTTCAACTCCGACTGCAAAGAAAGTCCCCGGAGACTTCGACTTTAAAATTAAATTGTAGCTCTGACTGCAATCAGCTGTTTCCTTTCAAAGCAGAAGCAAAGTAGAAAAATCAAAATTTAAAATGTCTGAAATAGTACAGTACAGCTGGACTGGAAAATCGGGGTATGCGCCCAAAAATTCTTGGAAGAATTTTTCATAAATCGTTAATGGAGCATAAAAGAAGCTTAATTCTAAATTTGAGGGAAATTTCGAGTGGACGTTTTTTGGAAAACTCAAAAAAATTTTGAAAAGCGTTTTTCTCTGAATCTACGCATTTTAGAGAAAAGTTGTTTAAACAAAAAATGTAGAGGACATTGTTACCTACAATTTGTTTCATAGAGGTCAGGCTGTACAACTTCAAATACAGAAGCTAGGTGGCGCCAAAGTTTCCAAAAAAGTGTTTTTTCGGTTTTTGTCCCAGAAAAAATGGTTTTTTTACAAAAGTGTAAATCAGTAAATTGTTCCTCTTAAAAATGTCTACAACATTTATTTAAACTTTTTTTCCCTCCGACTTACCGTTCCAAAGTTATAGCGTGCTGAACTGTGAGAATTGTGCTCTGAAGATGGCACACAGGTTAATTTGAGTAGAGTTATAATTGGTACGTTGCGATTGAATGAGATATGATTGTTTAAACTGACGCTTACACTCTCGAAAACTCGCATAGCAACTGAAAAGTGGACGCTTCTTAGTAACAATAGCACCGTTAACTACGCAGCGTAGCATTTACTGCCTATAACTTTGGAACGGTAAGTCGGAGGGAAAAAAAGTTTAAATAAATGTTGTAGACATTTTTAAGAGGAACAATTTACTGATTTACACTTTTGTAAAAAAACCATTTTTTCTGGGACAAAAACCGAAAAAACACTTTTTTGGAAACTTTGGCGCCACCTAGCTTCTGTATTTGAAGTTGTACAGCCTGACCTCTATGAAACAAATTGTAGGTAACAATGTCCTCTACATTTTTTGTTCAAACAATTTTTCTCTAAAATGCGTAGATTCAGAGAAAAACGCTTTTCAAAAACTTTTTGAGTTTTCCAAAAAACGTCCACTCGAAATTTCCCTCAAATTTAAAGTTAAGCTTCTTTTATGCTCCATTAACGATTTATGAAAAATCATCCTTCCAAGAATTTTTGGCGCATCAATATTACATCTGTACTGTACTAAAAAGGAATTGGAATTTTTTTTAATGTTGTTCGCAGTCTATAAAAAATACTCGGAATTCAAAACCGTTCCTTTCGCTTTAAAATAGTTGTTTTCAGTTTTTTCAGATAAAGTGAAGTTGGCTGCAGGCGGACGAAACTATGAATTTTCTTAAAGCCGGACTGCAGTCGAAATACAGTCGGAGACAAAGTTCAGTCGAAGCTTTTATTTAATCTGCTTTAATGACATTACATGTAATCAAACCCCGAAGTTAAGTCAAAGCCCCAATTGTAACATCGGCCTAATTGCATGTTGCCCGGAAGTTCGTCATGTTCAACTGATGATGGACCTGAATGAATTATTTTGGGCAAGAGTGTGCGTCCTAAGCTTCGAGATTAAAAGCTCAGGTTGTTTGAAAAGTTTTGAGTTTCAACATTAGGTTGGCGTTCCTCGCCAAAACTATACTGGTACTACAATGATCCCCGTGTTCTTTTAATGAACTGGGTTTTGAGAGCTTTTGAGTTCCCATACAAAATCGAAAACCCAGGTTTTATCTGGGTCTTCTGGTTCTTCCATTTTGTATGGGAACTCAAAAGCTCCTCAAAAGCTCTCAAAACCCAGTTCATTAAAAGAACACGGGGGGTATATCTCGATTAGCATTCTTGTAACGATCGGTTATTTACCGAAAAAATTCCCCCTTTTGATGGTCCCCCATCTATCGGAAATTTCAGGCTCCATGAATAAAATTACTTCACAAAAAAAAAATTTGGGGAAAATTTTTTCAAATTCAAGTAGTCGGGAAAATAAAAATAGTTTTGTTCTGGAAAAAAAAGGGTTGGGAGTGGAGATTGGAATTTAGAAAAAGGAGGTCGTATATAGACCAAACAAAAAAAAAATAATAAGTTTTTTTAAATTTGAATGCCAACAAGGATTTGAAATTTTGAGAAGGAAGGATGTTTGTTATCATAACGGGAGCAAACCGAAACCCATTTTTATAACTACGTCTGAATTGGTATTTGGGAAGAGAGAACAAAAACAAAGGAAGTTTTTTTAATCTAAAAAGGAGAAAGAAGTCTCGATTTGAGATTGGTATCACAATTGATGGAGGCAACAAGGAATGAAACTCCGGATAAAAGCAGTCTGTCAAGCAAATTTAAAAGGGCAGTATAAATGTGGTAGATTCGACTGTCAATAGATATTTCTTGAAGGAGCCCACAACATTTTCCGTGGTCTATCACAAACGCTTTAACACTATAGTTGCGACAATGAAGGGAATGTGTGGTTTAAGTGTTTTATCTATTTACTGTACATATAAAAACAATTAATCTATATGAATTAGCTGCAAAGGAGTTAATTTTTGGCATTGCTAGGTTAGTTATCCAAAAAAATTGAGAATTTACAGTGCTAAGAACCCAGCAGAACCTAACGCCACAACAACTGGCGTCGTGGTTAGCGCCGTGGGACGTCAGCGTCTGGACTCCAGAATAGTATACGTTTTCCGATAATCTTGCAGTTTGGAGGTGTTGCAGACGATTTAGGGTATTTGTGCGTCAGGATATCGACTGGAAAAGTGCGAATGGTGAATTACTGAAGAGGCAGGAGGTTCTTCCCATCCTTGGTCTGAAGTGTGTCGGTGGAGTAATCCCGCGAACGCTGGACCGCGGTGTTTGGCATTAACCCCGCTCGCAGTATCAGGGTACAGGAGGCAAGGCGTGCGTTATCCGTTAACCAAACCGTTGAGAGGTGTAAGGTACGGTTTTTATAATATTAAGTCATTTTTCGTGGGTTATGCATACAAATATACAAATATATACCCTGGTTAATTAGATTGTCTTATAATCAAATACTTACACGTTTATTATTGGTTACTTTTACCTATTTATATAGTAACTTTATTAAATATATAAACAATCTTTAAATATATCGCTTAACCCTAAAAATATTTCTAAATATATGAACATACATATCAATGATATTCAGTACATGACAATTTTGAATTATACGGCATCACAATAACAACATTCGTTCTGTTTGGAGTATTGTACATTTAGTTTTGGTAATTAAGTCATATACATCCAAACTGTTAACTAAAGGTATATTACCCCCGAATATTTTCTCATATACACTATTTAATTATCACACCAAAGGAAATTGTAATATCCACTATTTACATATATTACAATACTTATCAAATAAGTATATATTCATACCATAATTATTATACTCTTATATTTAACAATTTCTTAAAATATAATCTAGTTACTATTTTACTTTAGTACACGCCCTTAGTTATAAATTTTATCGTTCGGTTTGGTGTTGTACGAAAGAAAGGAATCCTCGACTGGTACCAGCGCGACGATTGATTTGTTTCCTTCCGTTGTTGCATTAACGTTATTATTTGGTGGTAATAGTTGGCTGTGTCCACAGTACCTAGATTGTAGGAGTATTTGTTGTTTGATTTACATCTACTAGTTAAAGCAAACTTACCTCTGTTTTGTTGTTGAGTAATTGTACTATACTGTAATTATTTTAAAATATATTTGTTGTCACTTTCGTTAACCCCACTAGTATTACTAGGCATGTCAGCCTAAGGGGATAAATTGTCCAGGATGGTTGGGTTTTGCTTTCTCTCCAGGGTCCTCCCAACGTCGCATTGAACATTTAAAGGTCCACCAGGGCGATGGAAACGTCCAGCGATGAATATCTCTGGCTAACCTAGGACAAGAACGGTATGAAGAGATCTCCATTTTAAATAATAGGTAAGTGGTGAATCATAGGTGTCGAGTTCCGGTTGTACCGGCACAATGGAGCTCCTTGCTGGTGACAGCAAGGCTACTGCCATCGTGCTTGGGTAAACATAAAAAAATTTAGAAGACAACATCCTCCCTAGTTTCCTAAATGTTTTTAGGGGATGCTAAACCGGCCACACGGTTTACGCTAGCTCGCCGGTGGGGGCGTGGGGTTGTGTGACCGGGACTCTACACATATGCTTCACCACTTACCTATTCGTTAAAAGGGAGATCTCTTCATACCGTTCTTGTCCTAGGGTAGCCAAAGATATTCATCGCTGGAAGTTTCCATCGACTTGGTGGACCTGTAAATGTTCAACGCGACTTTGAGAGGACCCTGGAGAGAAAGCAAAACTCAACCATCCTGGATAATTTATCCCCTTAGGCCATACTGCCCATTAATACTCGTTGAGTTAAGGAAATTTACAACAATTATATTATTCAATAGTTTACAGCTCAGGACAATCTTAATCAAACAATAAAATAAGGTAAGTTTGCCTTAAATACTAGATGTAAACCAAACAACAAATACTCCTTCAATCTAGGTAATGTGGATACAACCAACTATTACCACCAAATTAGAACTTCAATAAAACAAAGGAAAGGAAAAAAACCAATCGTCGCGCTGGTACCAGTCGAGGATTCCTTTCTTTCGTACAACACACAAAACCAACCGATAAAATTTATAATTACGGGTGTGTACTAAAGCACAACCTATTAGTTATTGGAAGAATGTATAATTATTTGAGAAATATTGTAACAATTAATATCTTGTAACTATTGAATCAATATTATAAGAAACGGTGAATATATAGGTAGTAGTATGATAACAGTGTAAATATATTATAATAATTGATAACCATTTTAAAAGAATGTAAAATATAAGTAATTAAAATTTTAAAATTGGTAATATAATTTCGTGTATTGTGTAAATATTATCTTCGCAAGGTAAGTACAATAATATTAGGTAAATAAAGAAATTGGTGGATATAAGTAGTTGTATAAAATAAGAACAGTATATATATATATATATATAACAGTATGTAACTCAATACTCAACTAAATACAATATATTATGAGCAATATAATAAAAAAATTTAGGAGATAATGAATTACTTGACCCAAAATCCTGTACAAGACCTCTTCCTTGTTCAGCGACTATCCAATCCGGAGTAGCCAAAATTTCGAAAACACTTCGCTGATATTAAATAATACACCTCGGCTGAACTGATCTTGATAACTCGAACTGTTAATTGCAATAGCTAGATAAATCCATAGCCGAGAGGTAAGTTTGCACTTCTTCACTTAGTTACAACGTCACAATTGGGGAAAACTCGTTAGTGTTATACAACAGATATTTTAATTATAATAAAAGTATTGTAGGAACACAAGTCGGAATGATTTTTTTGATGTTCTAAATTGGTATTCTGAACGTGTAATTCAGCAAGGTATTCGCTAATTGAACTAGGATAATCGTAACTGACACTAACCGTATTATCAATACCACGTTCCGTCTAAAACCTGCTGTTCCTCTTAGTTAAATGATGAGCCATCTCAAACGTTACAGTAGCACGAACACTAGAGCTTCACAAATTGAACCTTTTCCTTCCGATTGTCGTCAGGGGGTAGCAAAATTTTAGGCAGCTGGTTAAAAAATCTGTCCCGCAAGCTATACGCTGTTTATAGCGGCAGGAATCCGGTATGGCACAGATTACTATGTAAAAGCACAATCTCTCTGGTGATTAATTCCAAGATGCAAATTTTCGCAAACGTCAGTGGAAGCGTTGAACGGTGTCCTTGAGGAGAAATCCCTGAACTGAAAACACCAACCTTCTCTGCTTCAGGTTGTAAAATAAAAGCGGACGGCCGGATTCACTATAAAGGAACTCAATTATCTTCTCCAGTAAGAATTATCCACCTTTTCTTCACGTTATTGGACTTCCAGGCTAAACTTGGTAAATACAACTTCGCACAAATGGTGTTTTCTTTTAACCGACTCGTTTCGTCCGATTCTCATCCCAGACTGTCTGAAAAAAGCTATTTTTTTCCTATTCTCAGAAAAATTTTGTTTTTCTGAGCCTACGTGATTCAAAAATTTTCTAATACTTAAGCTTCCTAAGTGATTACTAATAATTTCTGAATTTTCCGTGAGATGGGGGAATATTTGGTAAGGAGAATTCTTTTATGTAATTAACCGACCGTTACACGGTCACACTACCCCACGCCCCCACCGGCGAGCTAGCGTCAACCGTGTGGCCGGTTTAGCATCCCCTACAAACATTTAGGAACCTAGGGAGGATGTAGTCTTTTAAAAATTATTTTTATGTTTACCCAATCTTGATGGCAGTAGCCTTGCTGTCACCAGCAAGGAGCTCCATGGTGCCGGTACATTCTTAGGGCTATGAGGCTAGCTTCACTGCCTCGTGTGGGTCCCTTGTGGATTGCGCTATAGCGCCCACAAGGGGTATTTAACGTCTTGCCTCATCCCCAGTGGAAAAAGGATAAAAAACTTGAAAATATTTTTAAACGCGAGTGCCATTTTTCCAAGCGGTCTCCCAACTGAGTACTAAATCACGTCCAATGCCTGAGTTTTGAATCAAGGCAACAACAAAAACTAAAGCTTTGTATTTGTATTTGTAAAACTAAAGCTTAAGCATAAACCTTTTTAAAAAGCTTTCAGAAGAAGTAAGGATGCTGTAGGGATTTCCCTATTTCATTTGAAATGAGGTTTGCCTCATAGGGCCCTTATGAGAAGCTGATAGGACATACAGTATCGCTGAATTTTCTTTATGTTGTTCTCCTTAAGAATCTAAGGGAAAAGATCTTTTTCGGCATATCCCTCATTTGACACATGGGGCCAACACTCTGCTTGAGGCATGAATTTCTTTAAATGCTTGTCAGGATTCTCTCCTCTCATTGTGTTAGCAGTCAATGAGTAAATTCAACCTCGATGCCAAAAAAATGAGAAACTTTTCCGTCTAGATTTTTGCAAGTCTCTTATAGTGAAAATATGGCCGCCCAGTGTGTTTTGTCAGCCTCACAAGAAAATTGATTTAGATGATCAAAATATCAAATGTCTTCACAACCGAGATTGAGCTGGCATTTTTTCTGTATCGGTTTGAGGAGACAGGAAGTCTAACTGATGGGTCTAAATGATTTGGTCTTGGAACTATGCTTTTTCTCCACGAAAACTACCCTTACTTCTCTTCAAGGCATGGATAATCCCGACATATGACAATTTTCGAAAGGGACTTCTTCAGTGCGCCTGTTTGAGTGGGTTTTCGATAGTATCTTACGTAACCCGGACGCAGCGGGAAGAAGCCTTATCCAATCACAGACGGTTCTTCTCTTAGATCTCCTCAAATTTTACGAATGTCTGTGTCGGTTGAATGAGCCCCTAAGCAAGGTATTGCTGTTAAGAATAGTTTTACCTGAGAGTCATCGCTAGGATGTTCTTCGAAAGCTTGCAGCTCTCGATTCCCTTCCAGTACTGCATCAACTGGCATCGGTGATAAAACAGGAGATTGCCTCCTCGCTTATTTCCAATTAATTGGCCTAGTTCTATATCAAATTGTTCACATCCATGTCACAAGCCTTGTTGCACCAAGATCAATTTCGGGTCAATTTATAAATTATTGCAGAACTCTGTTCTGAATCGACCATTCTATGTGTATGTGGCGTTGATCGGCACTCTAACACAGCGGGAATTAGAAGCATTCACTGATGCATGAAGAAGCATCTTAGAAGTGCTTCCCTTCCGTATCCCTATCCATATCTTTTTCACCATAATTTAAATAATACGCCACACAAGTTATATAAAATTATGTACGTCTTTATTGCTCGGCTATCTCTACTTGACTAGAGAATGTGCTGTGCATGATAACAGTGATAGCGGGATGTTTTGACTATCATTGTTCATATACCACATGTCATTAGCAAGAAGCAGTTTGTTCGATTTTCTTCTAATTAGCTTCCTGGCAAGCTATTTTGAAGCTTTAAGTTTTGCAACCAGCAAAGCTTTAATTTTTGCTTCTTTGAAAGCAGGGAAGAAGGTTTCGCTCTTCGTTTTTGAGTAATAAGGATAAACAAAAAGATTTCAAAAATATATATTTTATTTTAATAATTGATTTAAAGGTAAACGAAAATTGCTATAAATTTACTATATACACTGTATCACCACAATTAATTGCTATCACAACAAATGGAAACTTAACTAATCGAAATCCAGAGAATCTCTCAAAACAGAAAATTTACCAACAAAGTTGAGAATGAATTATTTTGTAGCCATGCACAGGAAAATCTTCCAAAATGCTTCTGAAGCGCGACTAGGAAGCACTTCCAAATTGATTCCAGAGGAAGCTGCTTCCACTTTTCCCGCGTCTGATTATGTTGTAGCTAGACGAGTAGAGCGGCGATACTAGCGGAGCGGAGATAATACAATACAAGTTGTCAATAGAGCTGTTTATATTGGAGCAACGCGGTGACTCACGCTTTGAACGCGACCAATGACAAGAGCTGCGATAAAGCTTGGGTTAATTTTCTCTGCTACTATCGTTAGTATCAAGATTCAAGATTTTTTCTAGGAATTTGCTATTTATTTTATATTTTATAAATATTTATATTTGTATTATTATTATGATGAATTAAACTATTTTTTTTACAATTTCCATTTTATTTTTTTGTAGTCAAAATCATGTACAAATTTTATAATGGATTTTTGCAAAGATAAACTGCAATAGATTTCGAATATTTTTCGGTGAATCGTTTGGTCTCGCACTAGAAACATGATTAGCTATGGCTCTGGGTAGGGGTATTTCTTTTATTTCGTTTAGGTTATACTCCATACCTTCTCTATCAATTATAATATTATGCAATAAGCAAATACACTTCATACTATGATCAGCTGCATCTACTGTTGTTTCAGTTGCTGTGCCCAAGATTCTCCATTTAGAATGCATAATGTCAAATTGTGACTTAATATTAGAATTCGGTAGAGTACGGTCATCAGGAATTCGGAGTCGGCCGTTCATCAATTTAATTAACAGACCTGAAGATCTAAATGTTCCTCCGTCACTCTGTTTTCCGTACCCGCCCACCTCAAAGTTGATGAACCTAGAATTTGCATCAAGAAATCCTTCTAACACAATGGAAAAATAATGTTGGAATCATTCATATTTTCAGTGTTCTGTTTTGCGCTTTTGTCAGATACTGTTTAAAACTGCTTTATTCTCAGCTTCAACGTGAACACTCCATCTGCGGAGCACTACTCACAGCTTTTTTCGCAGCTCTCTATTCGTTTATCGCAGCTCCAACATAATCAGACCCTATAGGCCGATTCACACACATCAGTCACGTCACGTCTCAGTTACTCAGTTCCGAAAAGCATCAGTCACAAAATATATGCTTTCTTTGAAAGTTAATGGGACTGCCTACACTGAGCCGCCGCCGTTCCGAATCAGTCAAGTCAAACTCGCCGTCACCGAACCGTCAATTTTAGATTTCTTCTGGACGATTTTTTCTGTTTTTGACTGACGAGTTTTTCGAAAGACTTTATAAAAATGGGTGACGAAAAATTAATTGAGGGGGTTCGTAAATACTCCGCAATTTGCGATTTACGAAATCCAAAGTATATGGATATTGCGTTCAAGAATGGAATTTGGAAACAAATTTTGGAAGAATTAAATATAGAAGGTAAGTAAAAAACAAGATTTAAAGCTATAATAGAATTCTATACAGAATTCTTCATTCGAAAACTCCATGACAAAAATAGTTAGATATAGGTAAGACACACTAGACAGAAAAGAAATGACTGAATGGAGTAAAAAAACTGACGGACATGTGAATACATTCATCATTTTGACTGAGCCTGGACGGCGACATTTCTGATTCGGAAAAGTGACTGAACTGTGACGTGACTGATGTGTGTAAATCGACCTTATATGTTTACGTTACGTCACTGTGCTAGAAGCTTTACTCTTTCATCTGCTTTAGATATTTTTAGTTTCGGGTTGGTTGTGCTCTTTTGGTGATCATAATCATTAAAATTTAGATTTTGTTTTTTTGTTGTTTTTGCCTCTTGTTCTCGGTATTACCCATGCGCGGGGTTCATTTTCTTTCATTAATTTTTAATTAATGTAAATTTTGGGTTTTATTCGCATGTACTGAGTGCGTACTCGTACCTCAAAAGTTCACATAAGTATGTTTTTTATTATTAGTATTCATTCGTAATATTCGATATTTATCACACTGAGAATTTTGTCCCCTGGGCCTCAAGGGTCAGACTTAGTTAAAAATGCAATTTTCGGAGAGTGCAAATACACAGGGTCATTTAAAAACCTATCTTATCATATTTTATTACTTTTGAATGGCCACCTTACACTTACCATAATATCACTTACACCAATAACTCAAATAAATCCCCCCAAAGTTGTCTCTCAACTCAAATTATTTCCATCAAAAACATAAAAAATTCAAAAAAACTTAAATTTCACCTTTAATCAAATTTTGAAATTCATAAAGAGAAAAAACCTCAATAAAAAATATGAAAAATGTGCAGGACTTTCTCTGTAATGGCATTAATAAATCGACAAGGGCAGGTCGTGTTTTATCTCCAGGATACCAGGAAATACAGGAAAATATACCGATAACATAAATTATTTTTGAGGATGCTTTACGACGTTATCCAATAAATTAATGGAAATAAATAATTGTAAAGATAGAAAACAGTCGATAAATAGATTTAAGATGTCGTAGAATAGGTAAGTTGAACCTAGAGCAACAGGTATCGCAAAAACCACGTGCTGAAGACAAACATGCGCTAAGAACACAAGTTCCACAGTTTATTGATGTTATTTTCATTCACTTTGGACTCTATTTTAAAGGGTGAATTTATTCGGTGTACGTTGAGAGTTCAACGGACTTCAGTGACTTTTGGGGGCTTTAAAATGGAACTGTTGAGTAATTGTAATGCCTTGAATTCCGTTACATACCCAAATACTTTGTTAAGTTATACATTTAGGCATTCCAATATGGATCCCTTAACAAGAGTCTTATATCATGACGAAATTTTCAACGCATATTTTAGTACTTTAATTAATTCAAAGTCAACATTCTCAACAGGCCCACGTACAAGTCAACTCAAAATTTTTTTTCAATATGAATTTAATCGGATGAAACGAATTTCATTATCAAGTCGCAAGTAATTGTTCAATAGTCTGCATGGACTGGACAAGGACCCTTTATGCTTGACCAGTTTCTTAACTCTCATCACTAAGCATAGAGCACATAGAGGAGTCACGTAGAATAGTCGGAGAGCTCAGATATGCGGTGATGCTCATATTTGTCACAAACCTTTGGTTCTGAAGACTATTATATTCAATTTTATGGTACATCCAATATGGCGACCACAAATGGTGGATTACCTTTTTCTTTACAACCCCCCGACATGGGTATTAAATGAAAGAGTATGACGAGTATAATACAGCATGTTATGTGACGTCATTTTAAATCCAATATGGCGGCTACCACAAAATGGCGGATTACCTATTTCTTTACAAACCCCCGTCATGGGTATCAAATGTAAGAGTCTGAGGAGGAGAATACAGTAAGATCGTAAGGTTTGTCCCAAACAGAGAACAAAGCTTGTAAAAAAAACTTTAATCGAGGGTGCAACGGAGTTGCGGGTTGATTAGGCTTGGCACCCCAGTCTAATCTTAATGTATACATTCAACTCTACATTTTGAGGTAAATTTTATTCGGGGAGGTTTTTTCTGGTCCCTTGGGCTATGGGTGGATTGAGTTTTTTTCTTTCATCAGTGGCGGACTAAGCCCGCCAGAGGCCCGGGGCGGCAAAGTTAAATGAGGCCCTCAGTCTAAGAAGTCGATGTAATTTTAGAAGCCTTTTATTCAGTTGCCATTTGTATGGACAAGTGTGTGTATATGTTTATTTCCCAGTAGGAAAAGCATTTAATTACCCATCGATTCCGAAAGTCGTACTAAAGCCAAGTGTCCACTATAGATTTTTTTCGGTAGAGTGTAGAGCGTAGAGTGTAGAGCTCTACCTGTAGTATGTACACTACAGCGCTTCTCTACCACTCCACCGCCCATAGAGTTGCTCTAGAGAAATTTTGAGTAGAGATCTACCACGAGCTCTACAGACTGAGTACACTGCAGATGCGTGTTTCTCTACTGTAGGGTAGTATGGTAGAGCGCGCAACTGCGGTCATCAACTTTTGCATGTCATTTCATTTCTCAGTCATTCAGAGATGCGTGCGTACATATATTGTGTAAAAAATTTAAAGGAAATTAATAGAAATCAAAAAAATAATAAAATGAGTTTTCACCAAAAGAAGGGAAAAGAAGGGAAGGAAATGTTGGGAGCGAGATTGGATTGCGAAAAGAAAACAAAACGCTGGAATGTATCGAGAATTATGGAATGAGCTCACGGAAGAAGATACATCTTCATACCAAAATTTTCTGCGTATGTCGTATACTCGAATTTGGCTGTTATTGAAAACGCCGATGCAGTGCCGCGGCTGGCATATGTGCAGGGTGTGTAACTGCACAGGGCCCCGCGTGTTTGGGGCACCGCGAGCGAAGCGAGCAAAACATTTTTTGGCAATAAAAATCATTTGAATTCTTTATTTGCATTTTTACTTCAATGAATGGGTCATACAAATCAGCATATGGGTCATATCAGACGAACTCGCATAACACTAAATATTGCATAGGGTCCATTTTCCATATATCTGTCGCGGGGACGGGTCTTTATGACAGAAAATTTTTTTTGGAGACTCTGGGGCCCCTCGCTGAATTTTTGCACAGGGCCCCCAATTGTCTGGCCACGGCACTGCCCGATGTACAACAATTCGAAGCGCAGTCGAAACGCAAATAAGAATGCATACTGTAGAGAGAAAAACTCTATCAAACATGCTTGTTAGAGCGTAGAGCAGATGTAGAGCTCTACCAAACGCAAAAAAATTGCGTATACACTATAGAGTTTTTTAGCAGAGCGCGTAGAGTGGGTGTAGAGAGCATGTGTAGAGCTCTAGACGGTGTATGCACTTCTCTACGCAATCTCTACGCGAGAGTTTTCTCTAGCTCTACGCAAAAAACTCTATAGTGGACACTAGGCAAGTTTACAAAAACTCTTCTTGCATGATACAACCGAGATGAAAATGGTCAAGAAGTATTGAAGTATGTATAAGCGATGTACAGGGTAACGATCCAGTAAAGACCCATTTTATATATATATATATATATATATATATATATATATATATATATATATATATATATATATATATATATATATATATATATATATATATATATATATAGATTTTCGAGGGATATCGAATCAGACCACTGTTTGCGGGTCCCTTTTCGTCCCTCTACCTAGAGTCATCTTATCGGGGTTGCAGTGGGTTGTCCCATTGCTCCCTTGCTTCGACTCCCCTAGTTATCGCGAGCAGCTGATTGAACGGAATCTGCCTCATGTCCTCCATCCAATGGAGTCCAGTTATGGCAGCCCTTTTTCTCGCCAGCGCCGGACAGTGACACACTATGTGTGTGGCCGTCTCGGGTTCCTCCAGGCACATCCGACAGGTGCCGTCCTCCAGAATTCCCATTCTTTTTAGGTGATACCTGAAACATCCGTGTCCTGTAATCAGTGCCACCAACCATCTGAGGGTTCTCCTTTGCATATGCAGGATCCTTCTTCTGGTTGCGGCAATCGGCAACGTAAGCACCATCTTAGCCTGCCTGCAGGTGGTCATAGCGTCCCACCGTTTCCGGTGTTCTTCAGCGACCCATTTCTCGATGCGGTTCCTTACCAACCCTCTGCCAATGGCAGAGTATGGCTCCGGTCCCCAGAATTCCGCGGTTGACCCCTGTTTTGCCAGGTTGTCCGCCTTTTCGTTCCCATCGATGCCTGAATGTCCTCTAACCCAAGCTAGCGTCACGTTGACCCATTTTAATAATTACATGCTGTACTTATTTGTGTCTACGGGAACATTGTACGGGACCTCCGACTCTAAAGTACCACTTAGGTAGGCACTGACCATATTTTAAAAGCCTTGTTTAGGATTTGATCAAGGGAACTTGTAGACATTTGGAGGCCCCCAGGAACCAGAGGCCCGGGGCGGACCGCCCCTTCCGCCCCACCCTTAGTCCGCCACTGTCTTTCATGCGCATTGTTTGATTTATTGCGCCTGTGATCCTGCCGAGAATTTTTCTTTTGCAGCTCCCGAGAACCTGCTCGTCTTGCCTCATCCATGCTTCCGATCCGTACATTAGTACTGCTTTTATTACTGTTTTATATAACTTGAATTTTATACTTCTTCTTATTCTTTTTGACTCGAAATATTTCAACAACGTTTGTTTTGTTCCCTAGCAGTATTCTTCTTTTAATTTCCCCCGTAATGTTGTTGTCTTTGTTAATTAGAGTTCCTAAGTACGTAAACTCGTTTAAAAGCATGAGCAAAATGCTAAAAAACGAAGAAAATTGTGATTTTGCTTATGCTTTGAACCTACATATCTTCTTAATGGAGTCAGTCAAGTTTCTGTCCTTTATCTATATACTAGCTGGGACCCGGCCCGCCTATGCTGCAACCATAAGCCAATAGGAGTAATCAGTTGATATGAATTTTAATAAACAGTAGGAGAGTTTGCAAAAAAAGCAATTTTTTGGTATTTTTGATTCCAAATAACAAAATGTGAAACTATTAGGCAAATTCGTCGGCCATATTGGCGCGGCCATTTTGAATTTATAAGTTCTGATAATAAATTCGTTATTTGCTAGCTTAAAAAACCCCAGATATCGATTTTCATTGGAATCGGAACACAATTGGCAAATTCGTCGGCCATATTGGCGCGGCCATTTTGAATTTATAAGTTCTGATCACAAATTCGTTATTTGCAACTTTAAGAACTGTTTGTTTTGCGAGGGCGCGTTTCGCTTCTTTTTTTTCTTTTGTACCAAAAATTTTACCTTCGTTGAAAATCATCGCAGAGCTTTGAGTTTTTGCATGAAGTTCCGTGGAGGTCTCCTATGATACACCTCGAAGCCCGATTTTCGAAATTCAAAATGGCCGCCGAAATATGACCGAAATTCAAAACTGCCGCAGAAATATGGTTGAATTTGCCAATTTTATTCCGGTTTCAATGAAAGTGGGTATCTAGGGGTCTTTAAGGTCGCTAATAACGAATTTGTGGTCAAAACTTATAAATTCAAAATGGCCGACGAATTTGCTAATTGTGTTCCGATTCCAATGAAAATCTGTGTCTGAGGTTTTTTAAGGTAGCAAATAACGACTTTATGATCAAAATTTAAATTCAAAATGGCCGCACCAATATGGCCGGCGAGTTTGCGAATTGTATTCCGATTCCAATTAAAATCGGTATATGGGAGTTTTTAAGGTAGTAAATGTATGAAAATTCATATCTCGAAAAATGCCATGTCAATGGATCGTTTTTATTGTCTCGATCAAAATGTCAGATCCCTAATAGTTTCACATTTTGTTATTTGGAATCAAAAATACCAAAAAATTGCCTTTTTCAAATTCTCCTACTGTATATTAAAATTCATATTACCTGATTACTACTATTGGCTTTTGGGAGCAGCATAGGCGCACCGGGTCCCAGCTAGTACCAAATAAAAGAATACATATTTACCTAAAAGATGAACCTAATTATGTTGCTCTACGATATTTGGTTTAGGAGTTAAGTAAATTTTAAAAAGATACAAACTGTTTTTCGTTAAAACCCTGTATCATAGTGGATTGTGGGGATAGACCCCCTCTCTAGAACAATTTTTTTCTCCAAATGCATCCCGGAATTACCCCTGAAAATATTAGCCACGTAGTTCAACAACGGCTTTATTGAACATCAAGGGTTTATTGAACATGTACAAGTATTTTAAATTTTTAAAACGGCGATATCTCGTGAATGGCAATTCGTACGGGAAAATGTATAATATATTTTTTTGTAGATAATTGCATAATCTACAAACTTTGTAAACACTACTTTATGATAAGACTTACCGTTTAAGATGTATTTGCAAAAAACTGATATTTTGACCCTAAAACCCCCTAAAAGCTGGGTTTCCCGCGGTAGAAAATCGGTAGACTTTATAACCCCTTATTAATAACCCTAAAAGGAAGCTCTCTACCAAATTTGAGCCTGTACCCATTCATTTCCGCTATTTTTAATATTTTACCTGTACTATAAAGCTTCAAGGCACAAATAAAACAATTATCGTCATGATAGATCTCATTCGCGCTTTTGAGGCTAAACTGAATGTTTTCAGGCACTATAAGTATGTGCCAAACTTGAAAAAAAATATCAAAAATTTAGATGTACTACATGAGAAACCAGGCCAAGTTACTGCAGAATTTATTTCCGTAATTGATTCTTCAATTGAGAAAATTTCAGCCAGATCAAGTTTATTATGTTCCCTGATGTGACTTCATTTGATAAACTGAACTTGTTCAAATTCCATTGGTTGGAAATTGAAGAATTTGAAATGCAGCTAATTTCCAGTCTAGGTCAATATGGACAAAAAAGGTTATTTAAACTAGGAAAGAGTTGGATTTAAATGAACCTGAAAGATTGACAAGCGATATATACAGGGTGTATCTGTGAAGTTTACAAAGCGGCCAGCTGTGGGTAGGTTTTACATAGACGAACAAAAAAGCGTATGTGGGGGGGGGAGGAATCGTAACGGTTTAGCCGCTAGGGCGTTTTTTTAGAGTTTTACTTTTACATATCACCCTGTATTTTTGTAACCATATGACCTATTTTCATGAATAGTATATCAGTGTCCGCAGAATACTCCCACCTATCTAAAACTGTAAAAATCATGGTTCAACTTCCAGAGGAATGAGTCATCGAAGTCAAAATTTCGGTTTTTCTTAACTAAAAGTTCAAGTAAAACCACCTTTTCCTCCAAAAACTACCTGGTTAACTAATTTTTTTTTGCATAATTGGAAAGCTTGGACAATTTCCTATGAATAATGTTGGGACAATTTTTATCCTAAGGCTTTTATTTTTGGAGTTTGTTACCGCCACAATGGAGCTCCTTGCTGGTGACAGCAAGGCTACTGCCATCTTGATTGGGTAAACATAAAAATAATTTTTAAAATACTACATCCTCCCTAGGTTCCTAAATGTTTGTAGGGGATGCTAAACCGGCCACACGGTTGACGCTAGCTCGCCGGTGGGGGCGTGGGGTTGTGTGACCGGAACTCGACACCTATGATTCACCACTCACCTATTCTTTAAAATGGAGATTTCTTCATAACGTTCTTGTCCTAGGTTAGCCAGAGATATTCCTCGCTGGACGTTTCCATCTACCTGGTGGACCTATAAATGTTCAACACGACGTTGGGAGGACCCTGGAGAGAAAGCCAAAACACAACCATCCTGGACAACTTATCCCCTTAGGCTGTCATGCCTAGTAATACTAGTGGGGTTCAAGAAAGTGACAACAAATATATTTTAAAATAATTACAATATAGTACAATTACTCAACACCAAAACAGAGGTAAGTTAACTTTAACTAGTAGATGTAAATCAAACAACAAATACTCCTATAATCTAGGTAATGTGGACACAGCCAACTATTACCACAAATAATAATGTTAATACAACAACGGAAGGAAACAAATCAATCGTCGCGCTGGTACCAGTCGAAGATTCCTTTCTTTCGTACAACACCAAATCGAACGATTAAATTTATAACTAAGGGCGTGTACTACAGTAAAATAGTAAATAGATTATAGGTTGAAAACTTGTTATATATATAAGATTATAATAATGATGGTGTGAATATATAATTATTTGATAAGTATTGTAAAATATGTAAATAGTGGACAATACAATTTCCTTTAGTGTGATGATTACCTAGGGTATATGAGAAAATATTCGGGGGGGAATATACATTTAAATAAAAGTTTGAATATAAACGTGTGAATATAAATTAATTAGCTACTAAAAATATGGTACAATAACCAACAATAATTTCAACACCGTTCGTTACCGCCACATAAGTTCTAGTGTTTGGGCAATCAAATTCTATGTTACTCTCCAAACAAAATTAACTTGAATTATCGTCAATACAGTGCTTTTCTAAATATTTATTTTTTTTTTTTTTAATCAAATACCTTGAATGCAGATCCTTGTCAAGAAACAAACCAGGAGCTGCTACAGGACACCCCTCTGGTTCCCACGTATAGATGAAGACCTCCTCTTCAAACCAAAACTTCGTTTCTTCTATGCGACTTTTAGTTCTTGAAAAAAACAGAGCGGAGTCGACGACACACCACAACACCGAGGAAGTTTGAAGGCGGCACCTCAAAGCAAAATTTCCACCACCAACACTGACTACTTCTTTACAACCATGAAAAAGTTCCGCCGATGCGAGTTAGGCCCGCTTTGTCCTTGTTTGGGGCTTATCACAAAGAGCCGGTGCGTTATTGCATTGTATCTTCCCGAGCCTGAATATCAGCTACTTGTATCCTGTCAATTCTACTTTCTTTCCTAGATAGTAAAAGTTTGCCTTGCAAAGACTCCCTGAGCTGCTGCGACCAAAAATAATATTATAATTTTAAAAGAAACCAAAATAATTAAACTGGAAAAATTTTAGGGATTTTCTCTTTTGTCTCCGTATTCGTAATGGATGACCTTCCTAATTAACGGGAGAAAATGCCTGGAGTTTAATGATGACTAGCTTTTGGCATTTGCTAGGAGCTCATTCCCAAACTGCAAAACGGCTGACTTTCTATTAGCTGCTCCTCCAATAGGATGAACCAGTTTATGGGGGGACAAGAATTTATGAAACGGCAGACACTGCTATTTTTCAATTTTTCCACATAATTTCTTTATCCAAAGTCACGCACAAGTTTCCTGAAGCACATACGACAACTTAATTGACCAATACAACACAAACGGAATCTATTTGGGTCAATGCTCAAGCCCAGACTCTCAACGAAAGGAAACAACCACTTCTCGTTCTACTAAAATCCGGCCTTTTTATTAGCAAGCAAAATACAGACTCTTTCTGGTCACGGTTCAATTCCAACTGTCAAAGTTTTTTCAATTTTTTTTCTTCCTAGAAAAATTTTGTTTTTCTTTGCCTACGTGATTCCAAAAAGGTGTCGCATCAAAAAGCTTCTTAAGTGATTGGACGATTAATTTATGAAATTTCCGATAGATGGGGGGGAATAATTAATAATAAGAATTTTGCAATAAATAACCGACCGTTACAAGTTATAAGCAATTTTAATGCTAAAATTGGCTCTATTTCGTACTTTTTTAGCACTTTTTCACCTAAGCTTTACAAAGTTTTCATATTTCATGCAATTATGTTGGTGACCGTGAAGGCCGTAATTTAGCATACTCAACAGACCGGTTCTGGTTCGATTACAGAGGTCAAGCAGCATTGGACGTGATCAGTACTCAGTGGGCGGACCACACTGGTAAAACGACACTCGTGTTTAAAAATATAAAGCTTTCGACATCGGTGCAGTTATTACTCAAATATCCACGCCGAAACTCTTAAAATTTTCTGCCTCTTCTTTACACTCGGGATCGGGTAGCAATGATGTTCCCTCAAGGGGGCCAAATGGGGCATTACTAATGGCGAGGCGAGAATGAGGCATGGCGTTAGATACCCTGTGTGGGCCTTATAGGGCAATCCACACAGGGTCCACATGTGGCATTGGAGCTAGCCTGATAGGGGCCATATCTGCAACACCAAAGAACTCAAAACGATATAACTCAACAGACAGGTGGTATGTATATAAATTGACCGATTAACTTTTTATATTTAAAGGGTTATCTGTTCACGTGCTCCCCACCCACAATGATCATGCTCCGCCGCCCCTGAGTAATATTGGATTGTGCCATCGCGCGTATTGTAAGCATATGGACATATTGGACTCTTTAGTTTTGATCTAAATTATCTTAGAGAAACAGTCTACAATATTGGCTTTTGGGGAACATTTTCTTTAATAAACTTTCGACTGCTGGCAATATAAACCAAAAATCATTTTTTTGACATATCGGGTTCTGCTTTAGCACCACAGAAATAAGGCCAATTTTAACGTTAAACTATCTAGATACTCATATCGGGGTCACCTTAGTACTTATTGTCATACATCTCTTTTACTTGAGCCAATGCTAATGAGGCACCGCTTAGACATGAGATCAAGTGATTACCTTTTTCGATGGCTGACAATGATTCGTGGTTGTTCACCACCAGGTAAACGATCCAATGAAATTTGGGAAATCGGAATATCTACCCGAAAATTTCGGCAACTTCAGTTTGGTAAATTATTTTTGCTGAAGGACGGTACCAATAACGAATGGTCGTGAAAGCAACTGGAACTGCGAACAGTAAAAATAATTTAGACTTTGTTGCACAGTAGGGATTTTTAAGCTCTCCCCTAACTTCAATTTCGCCCTCTTCGTCTGGTGCGGAACACTATTCATGTAACCTACGAGCCAAATACACGTACACTTCAGTTCTCATAGATGATTTATCCCTGTCGATTGAAGATATATTGACCGGTTTAAACAACCTTGACCCGAAGAAAGGTCATGAACCTGACAATCTGCCTCCTAGTTTTTTGCAACGATGCTCAAATCATATCTCATTCCCTCTACATGTTATCTTTAACAGATCATTATCGCTAGGAAAGTTTCCTACGTTGTGGAAGAAATCCTAGCTCACACCAATCCATAAAGCATCTGATAAGCATCAGTGGATAACTACAGAGGTATTGCCATTTTATCATCAATCCCCAAACTATTTGAAAAACTCGTCCACGATAAGATTTCCCCTTTAATCGACCCACACCTAAATGAACAGCAACACGGCTTTAGAAGAGGGCGTTCGACCACTTCAAACCTCATGGTTCTAATCTCCGAACTGCTCTGTAGTATGGAGAAGGGCCATCAAATCGATGCTATTTACACTGATTTCAGCAAGGCCTTTGATAAGATAGACCATCATATCTTGGTTGCTAAACTCTCAAAATTTGGAATAACAGGGTCTGCCCTTGAATGGTTAGGATCATATCTCAACGGCAGAACCCAGGTTATCAGATTTCAAGGATTTCTTTCAAATGAAATCAAAGTAACTTCCGGTGTTCCTCAGGGCAGTCATCTTGGCCCTCTTCTGTTCAATATTTTCATCTCTGACTTGTCTAAGAAATTGGAGAATATCCCGCATCTCTTTTACGCGGACGATCTCAAAATATATAGTGTCATAAAATCCCAAACTGACGTATCCTTTATTCAGTCGAATCTCAATGCTTTACAAGACTGGTGCACCACTAATAAATTGCATCTTAACACCAACAAATGTCAAGCGATTACCTTCTCTCGTAAACATAACACACAGCAGTATTATTATCGTCTCAACGACAGGGTGTTGAATCAAGTCGATCAAATTGTCGATCTAGGTGTCGTCCTAGACAAAAAACTTAATTTCAATTTGCACTATGATAATATTACCGCCAGAGCCAACAAATTTCTTGGCTTTATAAAGAGAAGAGCCACCGAATTCGGCAATATGTATATGGGTCACAAAAACTCCCTTTTGCTCTCTAGTGCGCCCTATCCTGGAATATGCATGTCCTATCTGGGATCCCATATTTCTCATAAGTAGCAATAGGATAGAATCAATTCAGAAGAAATTTATCCTCTTTGCTCTGAGAAGTCTACACGACAGGCGTGACTTTCTATGACTACTACCCTACACGGACAGGCTCAAAGTATTGGATCTCTTGCCGCTCTCTGCTAGGAGAAAATTTCTTATCGCATCTCTCACCTTAGAAGTGCTTAACGGCAACCTTAAAGTTCAGTTTCTGTCGGATATGATCAAGTTCAATGAAGACATCCGACTTACAAGACATACGAAACTGCTAAAGGAATACCCACATCGGACTGAGTATGGATGGAATGAGCCGGTCAACAGATGCTGTGTTATCTTTAACAATTATAGATCATGTTACTCCCTTTCTATAAATAAAGCATCCTATAAAAAGAAACTTAAATCCTTCCTGACATCCTAAATACTAACACTGTTTAGAATTAAGTAATTTAAATACGCCAGTGATTTGTTTCATTTTTTGTTGTATTTAGTTTAAGTGTGCCTTGTTTGGCGAATAAATAAATAAACTAGTTGGGATGTGGCTTTTGACCCTTTCGGTCCACAAGATTAACTTCCCAGTATTCGTTCAAACAAAAAATGACTCGAACGATTTTTATGAAAATCTTTTCAGATCATACTTCCTTTAACACGCTTTGAACGGCATCTTAACGAAGTCGAAATCTTTTTTGGTTCTCGCGAAATCGTGCCGGTACAAAAATCACTTAAGTCGTTCAAACAAAAAAACGGCTCGACCGATTTTTATGAAAATCTTTTCAATTCATATGTCCTTTAATACGCTTCGAACGGCACCTTAACGAAGTCGATATCTTTTTTGGTTCGCGCGAAATCGTGCTGGTACAAAAATCACTTAAGTCGTTCAAACAAAAAAACGGCTCGACCAATTTTTATGAAAATCTTTTCAGATCATATTTCCTTGAACACGCTTCGAACGGCACCTGAACGAAGTCGATATCTTTTTCGGTTCGCGCGAAATCGGGCAGGAAAAAATGACCACATACGTACGCACACACACACACACACACACACACACACATATTTCTTCTCAAATTTTTGCTTAAAATGCTATTGGGACCTTGAAACGTGTAAATACATTGAAAATTTCGAATCCGATTTTCGGACCGATTACAATAACTTCTTACTGGGAAGTTAATAAATAACTATATTCAATTTATAGATGTTAAAAGTTCATTGAAATTCTCGAAAAAGCCAAGTTTCTTGAAAACATTGAAAATCGAATTGCCTTTCCTTGATATAAAGGCATCATTTGTACATTTTAATCTCACTATAAAGAAGTAAAATATTGGAAACTTTTCCGAATTTGCAGCCTTAATAAAATTTCTTGAAAACTCAAACTTCTTTAAATCTATTTTATCACCAAAAGCACTTCATTTTCTTTGAATTGGGAATTTAAAATGAATTTTATATATTTTTAAAAAAATAAATCAACAGCACCAGATGCTTTCGCACTCATGAACGATATTTTTACAAAGCGGAAATCCCAATAGAAGAACTTGGAGTTTGCTAAATCGATTAGAAACTTTTAAAAGTTTTCACTATGCTAGAATCACTTTTGCAGGTAGTTTCAGAAGAACCCATATGCTAGTTGCAGAGAACTTAAATGTCCTTTACAGAAAGTTAGATTTGGCATTGATCAGTGGTTGTACCAATCGCGAATTTATCTTGGTATTTTAATGGAAACATGAGGTAACACACTAGGTTTAAGTAAGTAATTTTCTGTGTGTATAGGACTAAATCCTGCGAACTCTTGGTATAAAAATATAGTCCGTACAAAACTACATATAAGTAGGTCTAACTAATCATTTCTAAGTTAACTAAGTCTGTTCAGTGAATCTTCTTTTTTGGTTAGACAAACATGTCACAAGACAAAATTTAAAACATGAGGTCCTGTCGCCTCATTTACCAGCTGTCACAACATGGATGAACCGGATCCATTTTTCAATTTTCAAATTAATTTAATAAAGCCCGAAATCCTGACACATTAAATTTATCAAATCACAATCATCACTTTCTCTTCCATTAATCTTTAAAGAAAATTCTCTTAAACAAAAAGAAAAAAAAACGAAAGAAAGCGATTTACACTTAGACTAAATCACTAAATCTACAAAAACACAACAATTTTCCATCTGAATCCATTAAAGCAACAGCTTCCGACAATAAACAATCCATTAAGCTTCCAAATACCAGACGAAATCCTTGAAATTAAGGACGCCCAGATAAACAAATCTGAACAGAAATCGAACTGTTTTCGAGAGGCAATCTGTCGTCGTCGAAAACTTTTTTAAGCCGAGACGAGTCCTTGAATTTCGAAACCGCCACCTCCAGGGCCAGATCCTTTTACGTTTTCACTCTATATCTCCTGAGTTAACTACGACGAGTATAAACAAAATCTCTTCCTATTGAAAATTGTTTCTCACTAACACCTCCACCTCTATTGTTGCGACGTCTTTCACATAATGCCGGGGCGAATCGTAACCGTTCATGATAAGCTGCGAATCCTTTCTTGAGTAGTCCTCGAAGGGCACGACAGATTGATTGCCAAAGGTGGTGGCGGCTTTGAATTGTCGGGGATTTTGATTAATGAACGAAACGCTCATTTCAAGCGAAGTGAATTCAATTATTTTGTAATTAATTGCGACAGGATTCTGGTGTTTGGGCGCTTAAAGGTGGATCCTTCTTTAAGGAAATGTTGAAGCAGGACAGCTGTGGCTTGTTTATTGAGCAATTTGTTTACTGGTAAATACCTTAAGAAAAATTGTTACCTTACTTCAGGAATGCGTAGGAGTTTATGAGGAGTTATCGCACTTTTTTCAAGGTAACTCATTAATGTTAATCGGGAAAGTTCTAGAAAGCAAAATCTTGTCTTAACTGATTGTTCATCACTGTCAAAATAAACATATTTCAGTCGATCATGTTTGTATCAGTATGGATCACGGTGGAATTATTGATTAAGAGACCGTTTCCATAGAATTTTTTGTTAATCTGATATCCTTGACTAATTTTTCAACTATTTATTTTACTGACGGATGCAGGTATAGATGTTTTCAAATGCTGTGACATTTGGCGCAGGTTGGGGTAAAAAGCTCTTAAAAATGTTTAAAAGCTCGAGAGCATTTTTCTTCCTCTCTAATTGAAAAAAAGCTCCAAAAAAGAAGGCCAAAGGCGCGCGCAGAAGAGTTCTCAGCAATTCATATATAATTTCTGATAACTTGTTGGAAATATTACGACGACTCTGTTTTTTTATTAGAGCTTCTGTATATACCACAGTGGCTTAAAAAATCTCAACTGAAAACCGAAATCTATATTTTCCCATTTGAATAATTGGTAGAAATTTGAAGTTTTATCAGTAAATGAAATAAAAATGCGAAGGAAATATTTTAAACATTATTTATTTAACAGTTTAACAGGTAACAGTTTTTTTTAATACAATTGACATTTTATTTTTCTTATAAAAAAAGGGAAAACAAATAATACATAATTTAAATATTTTTCTTAAAATTTATTAAAATTGTTAATATAAGTACAAATTTTTAAATTTTGTGTGCGTTTTTACCATTCTTCATCTCCATCGGTGTCATCAGAGTACTCTCCTAAATTAATTATTATTTTATTTGAATTGAAAAACATACCCTCTTTTCGCAAATAATCCTCCTCGATTTCCTGAACATGCCTGCAGCTATTTCGCCAGTCCTCCTCCGTTATAGCTGAAAACTCCTTATGTACTATTTCTAAAAGCTTAGCTTCTTTGTACTCGATATTTTGTGCAGCAACTCGTCTCTTTAATATACCCCAGATCAATTCAATGGGATTTAATTGGGGATGATACGGTGGCAGCCTGGAACAGGAAAAGCTAGTAAATGATTGGAAAATATAATTTTATCTTTTTAATTCATACCTCAAAACGGAATGGCCATGACTTTCCAAAAGTGCATCTATACTACATTCAAGATGTTGTTCTCGATGTCTGCATATAACGTCGTAAAAATCCTTTTTTTGTAGAATTGTTTTCAAACGAAATTCCTTTCTCTGTAAGCCAAGATATCATCTCGCTCTTGAGACTTGCAGAGGTAGGAATTTTGCTTGATTTGACATTGTGATATGCAGCGTTATCCAAAACAACAACTGAATGCATAGGCAAATTTGGCAGTAGTTTCTCCGTCAGCCATTTTTTGAAGTTTTCCGCATTCATGTCGCAATGGTAATCTCCAGTACGAACTCCTGATTTGAAAATCAGGAGTGCGTTATGGATAAACCCATTTGCGGTTCCTCCGTGAACAATTATGAAGCGGGCGCCTTTTGATAGCGCTTTATTGGGTCCCTCCTTCAGATTTTGTGAAATCCTAGTTTCATCTGGAAATAAAATATGTCGTTATAGTTAATAACAAATAGAAAATGGAGATGCATATTATATTATAATTATGGTCAACAAAAACGCTTACTTACCAATATATACTATGGGACGATTATCTTCTCGATATTTTTTTACTCCCCATAGATATTTCAACCGCAAAAGACGAATCCTATTGGTTTCTGTTAACACCTCTCTATTGTCCGGCATACTTTTCCACTGATATCCCAGTCTTTTTATCAATCTCCACAAAGAAGTATCACTGCCTTCATAACTAAGCTGCTGTCTGAGCTTTTCTCGTAACAGGTGAATAGTGCATTGTCGTCCTTCACTAAGATGAAATGAATCTATTATACTTCTTACAACATCAGAATTCAAATCATCCATTTCACTTCGTGAAGGCCTACGTTTGGCACTTTTTCTCCTTGGTGATACGAAATCTGCTCCTGACGTACTTGGCTGTGGAGAAGGCGTGCGTATTCGTACAACATTCTGGGAACCCTGCAATTTTATATTTGTATTAAAACTTAAGTTTACTTAAAAAAAAGACTTACTTGTCCTGCTCCAGTAGTAAATTGTGCAGCGACATCAAATGGGTTACCTCTTCTAAGATCGGAAGCTTCTTTGACGATTCTTCTCACTGTACTAACACTGGAACCTGTAAATAAAAATTTTAATTAATATAAAACACAAAAAGTTTTAAAATAAACAAGCAATGTGTTCAATGATTAAAACATGCAAGCAAATGATCGCATACTTTGCAAGTGTTTTTAAGTACTTGCTTTTCGCATTTTGAAGAAGAAGACACATCAGTGCTGCCATTAATCTTTGTTTAGAATGCTGTCATTTTGTTGTTTATATTTATGGTGGACGAAGGCGGACAAATGGATTCCTCTGAAATAATGTAGCCTTTTGTGTATCTATTGATAATTAATTTATTAACTTTTAATTTTTAAAAATAGTTTAGAAGAGGAACAACAGCAAGGTGTGCAATGGACAGGGAATGATGTCAAATTGCTTCTTCAAATAAGGCTAGCAATGGAGAAAGATTTTGCAGAAGGAAAGAGGAAGAAAAGTGTTTTATGGAGTGTCGTTTTAAAACGAATTAAAGATATAGATAAAGATTTTTCTTTCTCTATAAATGAAATAAAGCCAAAATTTTATAATATGTTAACAACCTATAAAAGAGTTAAGAAAAGAAATAACTCCTCTGGACAAAATAGGACATATTGGTCTTATTTTGAAATGTTCGACGAAGTATTCGGAAACAAACACAACATAGTGCCTCCAGATGAAAACCTCTTTGACTCCTCAGAGGTTCATAATGATGAAAATGAAGTAGAAGAATGTGAAAATCAAGACATATGTGATAATGAAGAAGTGCCCAAAAAAAAAGAAGAAAAGCTGACATTGGAGATTATTTAGAAAAATTTAATCAAAATGAAGAACGACGTCACAGAGAATATATGGAAAACGATAGACAAAAGACTAGAATCGAACAACAAAAAATAGAAATACTACAAGGGCTGCATGAAAGTTATTACAAAGGTTGTGAAAATAAGTTTATTTTAAGAATGAATTAATTGACTGTTTTTTACTTGTTAATTTACCAAAGATGAACGATAATTTTTTTACCTATTTGATAAGTAAAAATGAGTGAATCAATTTTTATTTTTATATATTTCATAATTTATTAAAAAAATAACACAAGAAACCTATATTTACATTTATTATTCTTAGTTATCTAACCATTAACAAAGGACATCTCTTTTTACAGATGCATTTTGCATTTCTTCATTAACCTTCACTCTGTGCATTGGGGTCAAATGGACCCCAGTCCATTTAAAATGCGATTTAAAAAAAATTGCGGCAACTAAAATAAACCGCCAACTAGGATTGCCTCAACTAATATCTTTTACACACAATACAAAAAATCCGAATCAAAAACTATTGTTTATAAATTGCTCCCGACGGTTTGAAATAAAGTAAACGCATTTCGGTGCACTGGGGTCCAGCTGACCCCATATTTTTTTGAAAGCATTTTGTATGTAGCATCAGCTTTTTAGTTAATAATTTTGAAATTTCAAAGTATCAAGGAGCTCAAAACAAACGAATAGAATTCTACAGGGAATTGGGATGCAATCCTGATTCACTTACTCGTCTAGAAACTACCTTCAGAAACACATGAACTATCGGAGCCATCACAGAGCGCAAAATCAAGACGAGAATACCAACATGGTCGGAATTACGCGAATTTCTGGAGACCAGATTCAGGGCCTTAGAGGCCGTCAGCAAGCCAACAAACAAGAGTGAACACTATGAGAGCAATTCAAAAGGTGAAGATGAAGAACTAGAATATTCCACGTATCCAACAACAATGTACATATGTGGTTTATTCAAAAATTTACACTTCATGAGGAAATGCGCCAAATATCTACAAAGGAATACGGATCGAAGTTATAGGGCAGTCAAGGTAAAGGAGCTTCGCATCAATTGTTTGGGAACGAGCCATCGTGTGTCCAACGTAGAGAACAAATCTGTCAGAGAATCAGACCAATGCAACACCAGGTTCGGCACTTCGAATCCACCATGTTTAAATAAAGAAGCACTGAACCCCCAAACACAGTCATATTTCTCTCAGGTATCCCCTGACGAACCCCAAAAGTGTTACTGGGCACTGCATTATTCATCGTGGTATCCCCATCAGGACTACAACAGATATGTAGGGCTCTCATCGATCCTGAATCCCAATCAACGTTTGTACGAGAAGCAGTAGTCTAGAATCTACCACTCAGAAGGGAATCAGTACAAACTGCTGTATCAGGACTAGATAGAATGCCAGCCGGTGCAATCACGAATAGGGTCGCGTTGCTGCTGAAGGCACGAAACCAACAATCAAAGATTATTCAGACACAGGCACTCATGTTGAACAAAATCACGAACCCATTACCAAGTATCGAATGCTCGATTAAAGAGTGGGCCCATCTAAGAGGACTCAAATTGGCGGATGCAACGTTCCACAAGCCAGGACAAGCAGGCATCCTCTTGAGATCAGACATTTTCTCCACAATCATCACGGATGGCGTAAAGAAAGGCGCGGTTAGAACCTTAGTAACTCAAAACACCTTATTTAGGTGAACCATCACTGGGAAAATAGAAATAAGGACTACTCTCGCGAACTTCTTCGCCCAAGTAAACTCTGATGCCGACCTAAAACGGTTTGGGGAGTTGAAAGAACCTCCCTCAAGACCTCCATGGACCAAAGAAGAGGCACGGTGCAAAATCACAGCGCCGACAACTACCCCAGGAGCAAGGATGGACAACATCAACCTCGGCATCCATCCACGACCGAAAAAGACGAAGTCGAATTAGGGGAATTGAAAAAGATATCCATCAGAAGTTCAAAACAAATGGAAAAACGTTTCGTAAAAGATCCCTTTTCTGAACACTAAATACGTCAAACAGGAAAAGAAACCGTGAAATTTGTATTAAATCTGAATTTTCGTTAGTTATTTTTATGTATTAAACGCGAATTATATTTTGCTTATTTCATTTTACAGTGTTTATAACTATGCTATTATAATTAGTAAAAATAAAATTAAGATTTTGTTTGTTTCCTCTTCTCAAAGTTCGGAATTTTTCTTCAATGTATTGCATTTCTACATTATTAGGCCACTGCACATATTTTTTTGTCAGATTATTTGCTATTAACCTGGACATTTTCGTAGTTAATGCATGCACGCGTCCAATAGAAAAGTTGAATCGATCCGAAATTTCTCGTAAACTGTTTTGATTGGCAAACCGCCATAAAGTCATGTAAAGCACGGTACGTGCATCAACAAGTGGTCCTCCCTTAATATAGTGTACCCACAAAGGTGTAATTTCTTCATTTAAAAGTTTCTGAAATTTATAAATTAAAATCAATTGTATAACACAAAATATTTCGTTTTTGAAATACCAAATTACTTACCTCAAAGCAACTTCTTTTCATTCTAAAGTGAGAATAATAAGTTTTTTCTGAAAAATTAATTTAACATAATTGTTCACTTTTGGAATTCTTTTTCTTCTGGCCCGTATTATTAATTTAGCTAATATTTTTTTCCTCTTTATTTTTTGTTTCATATAATGTGAAACATCACTTGAATTAGCACACTCTACTAAAATATTATTTCCTACGAGTCCAACAAATGTTTTTAAATTTCTTCTGTCCATTTTGAATTAACTATTCAGTTATCACAATTTATTGAAAGAAGGTTACTAATCTTGACTACTATTAAATAAAAACACCGTTTTGTACTTCTATTTTTATCTTTTACGAGAAAAGTCCGATCTAGTCATAAAGCATTATTGCGGCAGCACTAATTTACGTATATCAGCTGACAATTTTGACATATAATGAGTTATGTTCAATGATGCATGTTATTTGCTTTTACAGGTTGCTTTTGCAGGGCGATACAATTAAAACTTTCAAAATATCAAAATTTTTTTTTTACACAAAAATGTTAATACAATATCTTAAGAATATGCCCTGAAAATTTCAGAAAGAAATTCCACGTTTTAAGGAAGTTATAGCACATAAACGGGACAGCCGTTGACGTCCGTAGGTTTCATCCGATCAGATTTGTTTGATTATTCGACCGAAATGGATTCCGAAAAGTTGATAATGGAAGTGCGCTTCCATAGAAATGTTTATTAGGCTTCCTTTTATTTTATTTAGGATATATTTATATGTGTGACCATTTCAGATGAAACAACTACCATTTAAGATGAAAACTAACAAGGCTCGCGCAGACTAGGGCGGGCCGCATCGCATAACAAAAATCTTTCCACATAATTTTCGTACTGGCGGATCGCTTACTAGGCGTATTTCTGCGTATTTCTGATGCGCTGCGGTGCGGCCCGCCCTAGTCTGCGCGAGCCTTTAAAGATCGGCCGAATTTAAAGTTGAAATTCGGTTGAACACGGTCGTAAAAAATTCGGCCAAATACGGCCGGAAAAAATTCGGCCGAATCTGCTGTAGTGTGAGACCAGCCTAAGACGGTGATTAGGCTGTTCGTTCCTACGTACGTTCCTCACGAGCTTTTAGATAAACGGGGTAGTGGAGATGATGCCCCTCACCATCTCCACTTCCCAGTTCATCTAAAAAGCTCGTGAGGAACGTACGTAGGAACGAACAGTCTAATCACCGTCTAACGTTTAGTAGACTTTCGGAGCGGTTTCGTTGACAATTAAAATTATTTTTTTTTCGAGAGCAAAAATGGCAAGCTATCCAAAAAAACATAGAGATGAATCGAGTCGAACAGCCAAACCTCACGAAAGAAAATTTAAAGGCAATCAGTTCACGCCTAGAAACAGTGAAAGTGAAGAAACCCATAGTGCCAGTGCGAAAAAAATCTCCAGCTCTAATACTGAAGACATATCGTGGAATCCTTTACATGGCTACCGTATTATAGAATTTTTTACCGTTTTCACAGCCTTGGCAGAGTTGATTATCTGCCGAGAATGTAAACAAAATATAAAGTTTGAAGAAGCTGGAAATCGAGGTCTATGTTTCAAACTTGTTTTACTGTGCCGATGTGGTCGACGTTATATTGATTCAGGTCCTCTTATCAATACTGGATATGAAGTTAATCGTCGAATTGTATTTGTAGCACGTCTCTTAGGTTTCGGCAGAGAAGGTATAAATCTATTTTGTAATCTTATGGATATCTGCAACGGATTGAGCGAGAGTACATATAATAACATCATTGTACATTTCTATTCTTCAACGAAAATCGTTTTTGAACGCCTCAGTAAAAAAGCTGTGGAAGAAGAAAAAAAAAAAGAATGCAGAGCACCAGACGCCCATTTTGAATCTAAAAGTGTCTGGTGATGGCTCTTGGAAAAAGCGTGGATTTAAGTCGTTATATGGAGTTACTACACTCATAGGCTATTACTCGGGTAAAGTTATTGATTTGGTTATAAAAAGTAGCTTTTGCCAAGCATGTACATTTTGGAAAAGAAAAGAAGGCACTCCAGAGTATGAAGCTTGGTATAAAAATCACAGTGAAAAATGTTCACGTAATCACGAAGGCTCATCAGGAAAAATGGAAGTCACTGCTATTACGGAAATGTTTTTGAGATCGGAGAAGAAGTTTGGTGCAAGGTATGCATATTTCATTGGGGATGGAGACTCGAAAACATTTAAAGCTATATTAGACGTAAATCCATATCGTTGGCTCACTATAACAAAGTTCTATGTTACAATTTTTGTACTTATTGAGTTAAGAATTCTACAAGGTTCTACGGTGATAATTGATAGCCAATTTTTTGTATCTATTCAGCATTATAACCCTACATTAGTATATTATAATGTTATGTAAGCATTAGGGCTACTTTGTTTATATTTTACCAAAAAAAAGATTTCAAAGTCTAATTACTGAACTTCATTAAAATTGACATAGAACCTTGTAATAGTGAGCCAACGATATGGTGACGATTTTCAAGTTGTAAAAAGTGAGTGCGTTGGCCACGTCGCGAAGCGGATGGGTACTCGGCATCGAAATGTAAAAAAAAAAGAAAAGCTCGGTGGAAAGGGTAAGTTGACGGATGCTTTGATAAAAAAACTAACGACTTACTACGGATTAGCTATCCGAAGGAATGTGAATAGTGTTGAAGAAATGAAAAAGAGTATCATGGCCACTTATTATCATTTATGTTCTACAGATGAAAACCCACAACATAATTACTGCCCACCGGGCAAAGACAGCTGGTGTACTTGGCATAAAAGTCTAGCTAATGGAGAAAAAATTGATCTCTTTAAGCACCCTCAGCCACTCGATCCATTAGTTCAAAAATATATTTTGCCAATCTATGAAGATTTATCAAAAGATGACTTGTTGCAAAGATGTCTAGGAGGCCACACGCAAAATGCGAATGAAAGTTTTAATTCCACCATATGGCGACTAGCTCCAAAGCACCTAAATTCCGGTTTAAAAATAATTGAAATATCTTCGTATATTGCTGCAGGACTCTTCAACGAAGGATATTCTTCCATTTTACAAACTATGCAGGAGCTAAAGATAATTATTGGGCATCAGAGTATGAAATACGCTCACGAATATAACGAGCGGCGCCTGGTTCGAGAGGAGCGTCGCAGCTCTTTATCCACCAAGGAGGCTCGTATAGCACGCAGAGAGCAGCAAATGGAGCAGAATAGTTTCTACGAAGAAGCTGAAGGGCTATTATATGGCCCTGGAATCGCTGATTAATCGGTAAGTTGGAGATATTAGCCACTTTCTACTCACCGAAACTTTAAACGTGTTTTTCTCGAAACCGAATTTTCAAAACTTGCGGGAACTCTCATTCAAAAACTATTCAACCGATCTTAATGAAATTTTGCCTATTAGTTTATAACATCATTACTTTCTATGTGAACCTAATTGTTTTGGAAAATCACCTAAAAATAGTATTTTTTATTGCAAAAATATTCAAAAAAAAGGTGAAAAAATAGATTTTTTTTTTCAACTCGTACAACTTTTTGAATTTGAATTTTTATCCAGTTTTTTTAGGTTCACATAGAAGGTACATATATAAAACATTAAATATTTCAAACTGGGTATTTTCAGATCAATGCAGAAGGAGCTACTATTCCCGCAAACTCGCAACTAGCGTGTGGGCCCGCTGAAAAGACTCCGTGATAGCTACGACTATTTTAATTATACAAATACCTTTATTTAGCTAAAACCATGTTTAAGTAAATGGCAAAGTTACAAAAGTATAAATTCATTCTTTCCGCCTGAAAAAAATTCTTGAAAATCATGTTTTTTTTGTCCTCCTAATTGTATCGCCCCCCTTAAGCTGTCAGTGAACGTCAGTTGCTTTCGTGCAAGTTTGCGAAAGCAACCTGCATCATTGAAAACACCCTATATTTTACATATCGAGTATGAATGTACCATAGAGAAAGGTGTACGAAAAGGGAAAGAATAAAACAGAGATACAGAGGAAACGAGAAATAACGAGCAAAATTTCTCCCCCTCGTCTCATGATAAAAAAAACGTTAACCCTAAAACTATGCAGATAAATTCTGAAACATCGCACACTGATCTTACTAGTAGCGAAGACTCTGCCTTCGTCTGCTTCTTTCCATCGACGACATAAGGACCGGTTTAGATAATTTGGACCCCACAAAAGGTCAGGGTCCTAACAATTTGCCTCCTGTTTTTTCTGCAGTCCTGCTCCGAACAATTTCTACTACCTCTTCACATTATCTTCAATAAATCTCTCTCTTTAGGTACTTTTCCTACCATGTGGATGAAATATTTTCTTTCGCCAATCCATAAATCAAGTGATAAGCATTTGGTGGACAACTACAGGGGCATCGCCATCCTCTCAGCAATACCTAAGCTCTTTGAAAAATTGGTCTATGACAAGATTGCCCCCTTAATAGATCCAAAGCTCAATGAACAGTAGCATGGATTCAAAAAGGGCCGTTCGACCACTTCTAACCTCACGATCTTAATCTCAGATCTACTTTGTGGTATGGAGAACGGTCACCAAATTGATGCTTGATCACCACATCTTAATCAAAAATCTCTTAAAATTCGGCATTTCTGGTCCTATCCTACATTACATTAAATCATATCTCAACGGTAGAATACAAGTCGTCAGATTTCACGGCCTTCTATCGAGGGACATCGAGGTAACTTCCGGCGTCCCTCAGGGTAGTCACTTAGAACCGCTTTTGTTTAACATATTTATTTCGGATTTGTCCGAAATTCTGATAAATATTCCACATCTCTTCTATGCGGACGGCTTGAAAATATATTGCGCCAAAAGATGCCATACAGATGTTTCTCTTCTGCAGTCGAAGCTCTCTGAATTACAAGACTGGTGCCTCACCAATAAATTGCAACTTAGGGGTCATCCATAAATTACGTGTGGCGTTTAGGGGGGGGGGGCGTCGAGCCGAATCTCACCAAATCTCACGTGGGGGAGGGAGGGGGTCTGGGCAAATATCACGTAATTTTTTTTCCGCCAGAAACAGTGTAAAATTGGGAGAAAACTGGGTTAAATTAATAGTAACAGGTGAATTAAGTCGAAAAAAGCGATATAGCGGGAATAATTAGGTACAAGCTGAAAATTGGCAGAGAGCTTCCTTTTAGGGTTCTTAATAAAGGTAAGTATGCTGTTCCTAAGTACGGCGGTCAAGAAAAATTTCCCCATATAAACTTTATGTAAAAAAACGCTTAAGCAATCGGTCAAGAAATCCTCCAAGAATTATTGCTCAAGAAATTTCTGTACCTAGTACGCTGTTCGCTCAAGAAAAGTGGTAGTACTATTCTGACACGTAGATGGAGCCTTTTCCTGATGCGGTAAAGAAAAAATTAGGAAGACAATTTTTTCTTGACCGAAATTGGCATTTCGTTTGTGGCGGAAAATAGATTTGGCTGCGGGAAGTGTTTTCATTATTTTTTTAATAGTTTTTATAGAGCTTAATATAATTGAAGGACAATTTAAGTGATTATTCATTATTTTAGTGTTGTTTTAAAATACGTTTCTGAGAAAATTCCTTTTTTTATTATGCGGAAGGACTCTAAAAAACATTTCCCGCAGCCAGATATTATTTTTCTACACAAATGCCAATTTTAGTCAAGAAAAAAAGTCTTCGCATTCACTTGTCAAAATTTTCTGTACCGGGGTCGAGAAATAATAAGAGCATTTTTCTTGACCGCCGTACTTAAGAACAGCATACTTAGCTTAAGGGGTTATAAATTCTACCGAGTTTCTACCCCGGGAATCCTACTTTTTAGGGGTTTAGCCCTCAAAATGGGTATTTTCGATTTTTCTGCAGTTTTTCTTGCAATATTTCTTAATATCTTTTTGTTTTCTTCCATTTTAAGTACAATATCTGTAAATGAGAAAATCTTTAAAATCGTCTTTTTGGATTCACACTTTGGTATCATTCCCAAAAACCTTGGTGCAGTCTCTGATGAACATGGTGAAAGGTTTTATCAATACATATTGAACATAGAAAAGGAATAATGGATCCATTACATAAAAATTATACGTGATACTATTACTTGACTCAATAGCAATTGGATGTAAAAATTTAGCCACTGCCGTTTACACTGTGTTTGTTCACTGTTTCAAATACCATCCAACTAACTACTCATTGCTCCTTTAATCCCTCATGGGACATAGGGCGGAAACAGTTGCCCTCCAGCGGACTCTGTTTTGCGCGACAGCTCTCAGCTCTGACCAGGATCTCCCGGTTGTTGCGGCCTCTGATAATAGGGTTCTCCTCCACGTTGTTCTAGGTCTTCCGACTCGACGGGATCCTTGCGGATTCCAGTCAAGGGCCTGTTTGGCTAGATTATCGTCTTGGCGTCGCAAGGTGTGGCCAATCCAATTCCATTTCCTTCGCCTGATTTGGTCGTCTATCCTTTCTTGGCCGGCACGGCGCCATAGTTCTTCATTTGAAATTCTATCTTGCCAGCGGATTTTTAGGATACGACGTAGGCATCTGTTGATGAAAACTTGTAGGCGCCCTGTGATGAATTGGGTGACTTTCCGTGTTTCGCACCCGTACAAAAGAACTGCCTTAACGTTGGAGTTGAACAGCCGCAATTTGGTGTTAATTGAGATCTCCGTCGATCTCCATATGTGAAACAGGCATGCAGATGCGCTTCTTGCTCTATTTATTGTGGAACTGACGTCTCTTCTGTACCGCCGTTTTCGATAATAATACTACCAAGGTAACAGAATTTATCTACCAGTTCCACGTCGCGGTTATTTAGCGCTGTTCGTTCAAGGGTGTTTTCATTTATCCGCATTTCTTTGGTTTTAGTCGGATTTAACCTTAAGCCTGCCGAGCTACTTTCTGCATCGAACTGGAACATCAAAAAAAAGTATTGAAAATATTTTAAATATCTGGGAATGAAGAAGGTATGGCGTGATTAAAAATTAATTCTTCTCGTTTTATACAATGGCCTGGGAAAAACTGGCAATGTAACATATGCATTGACTTATACGACCATTTTTAGATTGGTGGCCTAAGCTGGAACAAAAAAAGGCCCAGAAGCCCAATTGAAAAACCTGGTGTACCTAATGCCCTCCTAAATATCTCAAGTGCATAATGTACCTAATCCTACTGCAATCATCGAGATTATATTAGGAATCGGCTCTTTTCACATCAATAAGAACACATGCTATCCGCGGTGCATTGTCACTATACAAAAAGCAGACATTTACACGAGGCGACATAATTAGTCATCTAAGCATCTTAAGGCCCCTATCCACTAGCGAGCATGCATGACATGCAAGAACGTGCTTTTATATAAACGGGGAAGTGGAGATGATGAGGGGCCTCATATCCACTACCCTGTTCATCTAAAAGCTCGTTCTTGCATGTCATGCATGCTCACTAGAGGATAGGGGCCTTTACAGGATTCGAATTTTGAATCGACGAGCATCTGCTCTGACATACTAGAGGCCAAGAGAGATTTTGAAAAGCTTTTGTCTATAAAAAGAGAAAAGATTTGATTGTTTGTTTGCTCCGGATAAACTCAAAAACTACCGAACCGACTTTAAAAATTCTTTCTCCAATAGAAAGCGAGTAATACCCCGGCTTCACCGGCCTCAGTTTAATCAAGTTCACTTCAATCCGCAAAAGTGGCTTCACCGGCTAAAGTCGAGTTCAGTGCCTGAAATTGTTGTTGCTTTTTCGCCAGCAGTCAGAAATGCAAAAGCTCTCTGGAATGGCCTTCCACTATTCCAGTTGATTACTCTCTTTTGAGCGAGCTTTTACTTTCAAGCTTGATTTCAGGTTCTGTTGGGCGAAATCAGACTTTATTTTTCCTGACTTCGGAATGTGAAAATGTAAGGGAAATCAGGAAAAAATTGAAGCTCAGCAGACTAATTTGCTCGAACTTGCGGAGTTCGGCCGGTGAAGCCGGGGTATAACATGTAATATGACCGAAATTCAAAATGGAAGCAGAAATATGGTTGAATTTGCCAAAGGAGAATGGGCGTTTTGTCCCCAGTGTTGTAACAAGTTGTGATATATATCATTTGAAAGGTTATAACAATAGCTCTATTTTATTATATGGCACCAACAACGATACTTATGCAGGGGAAGAGCTATGAATAATATATTTTATCTTCAAACATATCTAATTTTTACTCAATTTACCTTTTATTTATTTTATTACAAACCGTTCGTACTCCATGGGTCCGCCCACTGAACTGCCGCCGCGCCGCACTCCTACGCAATAGGCTTGCGATACGTTCATCTTTTGCACTTTTTAATTTTAATTTTTATTTGAACTCGGAACGTTTAAACGTACTGGACTTTTCGGTTAGGATTAGTTTTAAAATGGGACATAATATAAACCATTGTGCTACATGTGGCCGTTCTTTAGCACGCCACCGGACACGCCACCTGTAAGAGAATATTTAGAAGCAAGACCTGGATTTGCAGAATCTATATTTTTTTACTTCATTTCACATTATTAGTAGATAAAGTAATTTATTTTTCACCTAGCCTTACACAGTACAGACCTTTATACTGCATTGTTTATAATAAAACATTGCGAGGACCACACGTTTAACTGCTAACACTACCATTTATATGAATTTGGTTGATAAAATAAAGCCAAATAAATATTACGTTTTATTTGAAAATAAAACATTTTTGTTAATCATAGCTCCTCCCCTGCACAAGTGTCATTGTTGGTTTCATATAATAAAATGAAGCCATTGTGATAACCTTTCAAATGATATACATATATCACAACTTGTTACAGCCTGGGGACGGAACCATACAAAGTTGCCCATTCTCCTTTATTCCGATTCCAATGAAAGTGGGTATCTAGAGGTTTTTAAGGTCGCAAATAACGAATTTATAGTCAAAAATTATAAATTCAAAATGGCCGACGAATTTGCAAATTGTGTTCCGATTCCAATGAAAATCGGTATCTGGGATTTTTTAAGGTAACAACGAATTTATTATCAAAACTTACAAATTCAAAATTGTGGGACCAATATGGCGAAAGAATTTTGCCAAAATAGTGTATGTAGGTTGTTCAAGAGTTGGAAAATCGGAAAACCTTGACATTCTAGCTACAAAGGGAAAAACATTGAACATAGTGTATTCTGAAGCTCTCTAAACAATCGGTTCAGAATTGATCAACAAGGTTTTTTTGGTAAGATGGTAAGAAGAAGCTGAAATGTGGGATTTATACTGGTTCCAGCTAAGTTATGAATATCGAGAGCTGCGAAGAATGGAAGTCTTACAGATCCGCAATTCTTGAATCTATATCCTGGTGTTTGAGAATTTGAGAAGCTGGCTGTGACCTCAGACTCCGCCTTTCTAGGGCCTGGGTCATTCAGTCACAGGTTTTTTACTCTAAGGTGACATCTATAGAAGAAGTTTGTATATCTCCATCTTTACAATAATATTGTTCCAAAGTCAACCTTCGTAGGTCAATGTAATGTAAAATTCTAAATTTTTTTTTAAATTCCATATGCTTGCTCTACAAATACACGAGTTGACCTCAAACTAGAATTGAAATTTTTCTGTTCTCTTGTTAAGAAACCATTATCCCTGTAAGGTATCATGAGATTGATTTCCAAAGGATAGGCAGAATCACCTGCTAAATGGTAATCCACAGGTATTGTAGTTTAATATTGGGTGCATGCGAATGTTTTTTTAAATAAATCCAACGCAATCAAGCACAGATTAACGTATTTACACTAGAAATAGCCATAGTAGTGTAAATACTAGATTTTTTTTAAAATTTGAAAAATCTCACGTGAGATTGTTGGGGGGTAGGGGGTCGAGCTAAATCTCACGACATCTCACCAAGGGGGGGGGGGGTCGAAAAATTGCCAAAATGGCCTCACGTAATTTATGGATGCCCCCTTAACACCAATAAATGCCATGCAATTACCCTCTATCGTAAAAATAATCTTCAGCGGCATGATTTATTATCTTAACAATAGGGCATTGAAACATGTTGATAAAATTGTTGATTTGGGTGTAATCTTCGAAAACAAATTAAATTTTTTCTATTATGGCGTTACACGTGTTTTCGTCAAAATTTGGCGTGGGCAAAAACACAATCGAAAACAGGTGTTTTTCATACAAATCGAAAACAACTTGGGACCCTGGGGTGGTAGCACGTAAGTTGTTCCAATCGACCTCTTCATACAAAAATTCTGAATTTTTGTATGAAGAGGTCGATTGAAACAACTTACGTGCTACCACCCCTGTTTTCAATAAAAACGACAACGAAAACAAGAAAAGTGTGGACAAGAACCCAATTCAGCGTTCAGAACTCTCTCCAGTTTTAATTTCAGAGCGATGTAAGAACTCCTTTGGTCCGTGTTCAAGCCGTAAGAGCTTTTTTTTACATTATTTATAGTTTAAACTTACCTCTCACCTAAATTTGAAGTTGAATAATATTTGACAATACCTTTATTACATTGTTAAGAGGCTGTAAGAAGTATTTTGTCCCGCTTGCCAGGTGTAAGAAATGTTTTATCATACATTATTTGTTAAAAACTAATTAACAAACTAATTTCAAGGTGAATAAGATGTGACAATGACCTCTTTGAAAGTTACATATTTGTAATGGTTTTCTGCCTCAATGTCCCGCTGACTGACTTCGGCATTATTATACAAGTTTCTTACTGTCGCGAGCTCCCGGTCTACCTCACTCGTTTTCCGAAAACGAGTTCATGAAAACACTTGTTTTCGAGGCGATGGCCCATTTTACACGATGAAACACGAAACAAAAAGTTTCATGCAACTTTGCTCTGTTTGAAGGAGAGAGGAGAGAGACGGCTGGAGGGAACACGTGTTCCTTCAAACCCTCTTTCTCCTCTCCCCTTCAAACCGTGCAAAGTTGCATGAAACTTTTTGTTTCGTGTTTCATCGTGTAAAATGACCCGATGTAAACGCCGTATATAGTACATTACGATAATTACTACGTATACATGATGAGTTGAACCCAGGTTGAACCCGAGTTCAAATGCATGTAGACAAGAGTCGAGTTGAGATAGGGTCGACTGAACTCGACTCAGCTCTGCTACCTGGGTTGAGTTGAAATTATGCATATAGACGCGATCTCAGTAGTTGAGTAGTTGAATTTATTTGACAGTAGCATTTCTGTGTTTTGTTTGTGATTTTTGTCGAATTTTGTCGATTGTCGAAAATTCAACTCAACCTCAACTCAACTATTCAACTCCTCATGTATTACGTAGTAAATATTACTGCCAGAGCCAGGATTTATAAAGAGAAGGGCTAAAGAATTCAATAACGTTTGGGTTACGAAAACCCTACACTGCAAAAAATTTCTGTGGTAATTTTACAAAAAAAATACTGGAAGTTTTATTCACAAGTAGTTTTGTAAATTTGCAATATATATTATTACGAATATTCCTAATATACTTTACGCATTTTTACCAACTATGTAGTAAATACATTATTTGTGGGATGTAAAAATACAAATCAGTATTGGAGCTTTTACTTCATAGTTTTGTAAATTTCCAAAACTCTTGAGCTGTAACTTTTTACCCGTGAGGGGTACAGGGAAACATGGCTAAATATTCCCGCCCTGTGCCAATGTGCTTGGCCCTGCTTCTGCTTGAATTATTTTCAAGCGTCAAATTTTATTCCTAGTTTACCCCACTCCCCTATACATAAAAAATAGCATTTTGCTCACCATGCCTTGTTAAGTATGTAGGTGAGGCAACGCCTATCAAAATTTCTTGGCTGTTACAAGAACTGCCGAGACTCTGATCAAAGTCAAAGGTCTGACCTTAACTTAAGAACAATCGGGTATATCGATACTGGAAAGCGAAATTGTTGTAAGCGACATTTCACAAATTTTTCGGGAGAGGCAAAAAACAAATTGTACGAAAAATAGGCAGAATTTTGTACAATTTAATTCACATATCAATGGATTAGTGCTGTGTCGTTCGCGAATGATCCGTTCGTACTGAACGGAACAGTGTACTGAGCCAAATGAACTGGTTCGCTAAGTAGTACATGTTCCGTTCACTCGTTCAATGGTACTGCACTGGTTCAGTGATACTGAACTGTGTTATGAACGATGAACGAAGAACCAAATGTACGGGTCTCGAATGAAATGACCTGAACTTTTGAATGATTTGAAAAAAGAGCGAATGAATGAATCACAATGAATACATAAGGTGAGATATCTTTCTCAGAGAACTTGTTTTGGTTGTATTGATTTTATGTAAGATGTGAGTTGCAATTTCTCTCTAAGCAATTCCAATTGGAAATAGACATTTTGAAATTGATTAGAGTTAAAAAAGTTTTATGAAGAACATTTAAGATTTAGGAAGAGTTCTAATTAGAATTTCACTCGTATTATTCGAGTGTAGGAGGATTACTTGTAACGGAAAAGAGGTTTTAAGAGAAAATTGTTTTTAATTTATTTGAATAAAATATAGTATATCTTAAGGGGAGTCAATTAGTTCGAACTGGAAGTTTGATTTTATTAGGAAATTCATTAATTCTTATCAGTAGCAAATTTTTTCAAACGAGGGTGCATGGCTTGTCTAGTTTTTATTGAACTGTATGTGTGTTTGTAATTGTATTTAAGGGCAATTCATGTTTTGAAGTTTTCACCAAATTTACGGGAAATGAGCCAAATGAACCGAATGAACGGATCTTTTGAATGGTTCTTTTTAGTGAGCGGAACCAAACGAACCAGGTCACTGAAAAGAGCCATTTCGCCCACCACTACAATGAATATAGTTGCTTTGTAATGATAGGCATCTGTTGTATAGCCATAGCATTCATTTTATTGAAGAAAATGTGGAAAACTATTGTTTTGGTGGCGTTTGTGTCCTTAACCATTCCAAATAATGACGCTTAAGACACATTTTTTGGCGTATACAACATTTTGCGGGAAGCGATTGGAACAGTTTGGCTTATACAACATTTTGTGAAAAGAGATTTGAGCAGAATAGTAAAATTTAGCGGTTGAAACAAAAGGTTTTCAAATAAAAAAAGCTCTTTTTAGCTAGTATTTTATTAAGTAACCGATTTTTAAGCTGTTTTTTTTTATTTCAAATAGTTAAATAAATATCCCCATCTACTATATTCTCGGTGTCGGTATCTGCCAGTTCGTCAGAAACGTTGGATTCAGAGGGAATGCTTTTATATTCATGTTTAAAATGCTTTGAAATAATATGTTTCTATACCAACTGCATTAAATCTTTTTTTGTCCTAAAATAGGCATTTTCCTGAGTAAACCTGCTTAGTATTTACGAATATTGGTGAGGCCTTTGCGGCCTTTGATCAGCTTAGGCTAGCGACATACGATTAGGTTTTTCCCGGACCGGTTTTTTCGTGCCAAAATGGAACTCAAGCAATTAGATTAGCTGAGACATACGTTAAGGTAATAACCGGAATGGTTTCAGAACAAACCGGAGACAAACAAAACCGGGGACGGTGAGCCGTACCGGAGAAACCCAATCCTATGTCGCTAGTCTTATATCTATGATTTTTGCATCGTCTTGAATCACATTATAGCCCTCCCTCATATAAGATCCTTTCTCGAATGTGAAAACTTTCCCTTGTGCGATTTTAAAAATGTCACCTTCTCTGGTCTTAGTTTTATTTGGAGAAATATATTTGATTTATTCTTTCTTCCAATTTCTAAAACACTTGAACTGGAGTGGTATTACATAGCACGGTCTAGGGTGAATACGTGAATTCGATATTATTGTCGGCCATTCGGATGGAGCCCACGCTATCCTTTTTCTGATAAAACGTTAAATAAGAGCATGAACGGAATCTACTGTCATATAAGTATGACCTGGTAAAAAATACGTTATGTTGATTTGCGATATCGACATTTCCTCCGATGGTCAATACTCCACCACACTTTTCTTTAAATAAATTTTTCAGAACTTTACTTTCTAAAAAAACACGCCGAACTTTTAATAAATTTATTAAAATTAGACTGTAACTTTTTTTCAGATTCCATCGCATTTGTTTCAAATATTTTAATGGATCAACAACTTTTTTATTTAAATACTTTTTCTAGCACAGACAATTCCAACTGTTCTCCATATTGTTTGTTCTCAACTAAATTTTATGATGTAATTTTTCTAACATAATTTGCGAAGTTGAAAAATATCCGGAATTTAGGTTGAATGCAAAATACATATGTTTTATCCTGTCTGCTGCTTGATACAAACGACTCAATTTTACTGGGAAAGGGCTCAATAATCAAAACTACTTTGTTACAAACGCCAAAATGGTTGTAACAAGCGACTAGTTATAACAATTTTGATCTGCTTGCGTCGTTTGTAATAATTGTAGTTTGTAACACAGGTGTTTATAGCAACTTCACAGTCGCTTGTTACAAAATTCGAGTTCTACTTTTCGTATTCTTGCCAAAATGGCGTTTATAACTTTTTTAAGATTTTTTGATTTTTAATAATAAATCATGGAAATTTTTGTTACGTACTTTTGGGGTATAGCATTAGAATTTCAAAACACTAAAAAACTCATTTTCGAAAAATTGGCGCTTGCAACAATTTCGCTTTCCAGTATCCATATATGCTTAGTATTCCATTGTTACCTGTGAATTATATCCATGAGAGGAAAAATTTAAACCTTACATTCCAATAACCAATTTGTAATTTTACTGAAAACTTATGTTCTAAAATTACGCCTCTTACTGTAAAATTACAGTATAAAGTGTATAAAGTATAAAGATATTTTTAGTACGTAACATTGATAAATATACTAAGAAATATTGTAATTTTCCTAGATAAACGATTTATAAAAATACACAACACTCTGTAAAATATACTTCACATTCATGTAATCAACATTTACGTCATGCGGTATTGGAGATTATCGGCTTTAAAGCAATAAACGAAAGGCTATGTACCCTTCGTGTGCGAGGCAAATTTAAGAACATCAGCCTCATAAACGTTCACGCATCTACAGAAGAGTCCCCGGACGATGAAAAAGAAGAATTCTTCGAAGCAGTTGAACGGGAACTTAATGCCTGTCCCAGATATGATGTAAAAATCATATTGGGAGACCTGAACGCCAAAGTAGGCCGGGAGCCCCTATACAGGCAATATTTCGGCATCCACAGCTTGCATGAGAACACTAATGACAATGGGCAGCGAGTTATAGAGATGGCAGCAAGTAAGAACTTGGTCGTTGCAAGTACCAGATTTGCGCGTAAAGATATCCATAAAGCCACCTGGATATCTCCTGATGGGGCAACTCGCAATCAAATAGACCATGTGTTGATAGACCGCCGCCACCTTTCGGGTCTGATGACGGTACGAACGTACCGAGGTGCCAACTTCGACTCAGATCACTATCTTGTTGGTATGGTGCTCCGAGAGCGCATTACAACGCTGAAAAGCTTTGTATCCGCTGATCAGGCTCGAATCAACACAGCTGCACTCCGCAACGAAATGGCCAGAAACAGCTACGGTCAGGCGTTAGAACTCGCACTCAGAAGAGCAAGTCCTGGGGATTAGATGCCGGGCGTCGATGAGAGCTGGACCCGCCTTAAAAATACTGTCACTAGTACTGCTGATTCCATCTTAGGCAGAAGTCGTAGAGATCGGAACGACTGGTTCGATAATGAATGCAAGCTGGCAACTGAACGTAAGAATGCTGCGTATCGAGCAATGCAGCAGTCTCAGAGAACACGAGCACGCGAAGAGAAATATAAAGAGCTCAGAAAAGAAGAAAAGAGAATTCACAAACGAAAAAAGGAAGCCTGGGAGAAAAATCTCGTTTGTGAACTAGAACGCTACAGAGAGCGACGGCCGCACCAGGCGCGGGAGTTCTACCGAAGAGTACGCGGTATGACGCAATTCACACCTCGTTGCACATACTGCAAGGACAAAGAAGGGAATCTGATCACCGATCCATCTTGGAGCGATGGGAAGAGCACTTTCATGAATTGCTAAATGGCGAGCTAACGGAGGATTTGGAGGCTCCACCAATATCTGACGATAATGCTATGCTGTCACCACCAAGCTTAGCAGAAGTTAGCAGTGCCATCACCAGGCTCAAAAACAACAAGGCCTCGGGTGCAGACGGCATCCCTGCGGAGCTGGTTAAATATGGAGGGCCTACATTACACCAAGCGATTCATGAATTAATTGTGCAAGTATGGGAGCAGGAAGTGATGCCAGAAGACTGGAGAAAAGGCATCCTCTGCCCGGTACATAAAAAAGGAGATATCACAACGTGCAGCAATTATCGTGGTATAACGTTGTTGAGTACCGCGTATAAGATATTCTCCGCCATCCTACAAAACAGGATGGCCCCATACGCTAGAAATATCGTAGGCCGATACCAGTGTGGCTTCAGCCCAGGCAAATCAACAACCGATCAGATTTTCACTTTGAGGCAGGCTATGGAAAAATGTCTAGAGTTTCAAAACTCAATCCAACACCTCTTCATAGACTTTAAAGCCGCCTATGATAGCATAGACAGAGTAGAACTCTACAAAGCCATGAGAGAATTCGGCATTCCCAATAAGCTGACAAGACTATGTAGGTTGACCATGACCAATGTGACAAGCCAAGTAAAGGTATCCGGAACACTGTCCAGACCAATCAACATCTATAATGGACTCCGACAAGGGGACGGTCTGGCCTGCCTCCTTTTCAACCTGGCGTTGGAGAAAGTGATCCGAGATTCGGGCGTGACATCAAGGGGCACAATCCTTCACAAGTCCACCCAATTACTGGCTTATGCAGACGACATTGACATCATTGGAAGAACATCAACAGCTGTACAAGAAGCTTTCATCCAGATTGAGCGGGCGGCAGGAAATCTAGGACTGCACATCAACGAAAGCAAAACAAAGTACATGGTGGCCTCGTCTGCAAGAACACCTAACATTGGTCCCACAATCAAGGTAGAGGAACACGAGTTTGATGTGGTAAAATCATTTACCTACCTTGGGTCAATAGTAGCAGCCGACAATAGCATGGAACCTGAAATACGCGCACGACTGCTAAAAGCCAACAAAGCCTACTATAGTCTGTCAAGGCTCTTCAAATCCAAGCATCTAACCATAACGTCTAAACTTTTACTATATAAGACGATGGTCTTGCCGGTCCTCACATATGCATCCGAAACGTGGGTGCTTAGCAAAAAGCACTCTAACCTCTTGGCGGTGTTCGAGAGGAAAATACTTCGGAGGATTGTTGGCCCCGTATGTGAGGAAGGACGCAGTGGCGGACTAAGGGTGGGGCGGAAGGGGCGGTCCGCCCCGGGCCTCTGGTTCCTGGGGGCCTCCAAATGTCTAAAAGTTCCCTTGATCAAATCCTAAACAAGGCTTTTAAAATATGGTCAGTGCCTACCTAAGTGGTACTTTGGAGTCGGAGGTCCCGTACAATGTTCCCGTAGACACAAATAAGTACAGCATGTAATTATTAAAATGGGTCTTTACTGAATCGTTACCTTGTACATCGCGTATATGTACTTCAATACTTCTTGACCATTTTCATCTCGGTTGCATCATGCAAGAGGAGTTTTTGTAAACTTAAGCCTAGTGTCCACTATATAGTTTTTGGGTAGAGCTAGAGAAAACTCTCGCGTAGAGATGCGTAGAGAAGTGTGTACACCCTCTAGAGCTCTACACATGCTCTCTACATCCACTCTACGCGCTCTGTTAAAAAACTCTATAGTGTATACGCAATTTTTTTGTGTTTGGTAGAGCTCTACATCTGCTCTACGCTCTAACAAGCATGTTTGATAGAGTTTTTCTCTCTACAGTATTCATTCTTATTTGCGTTTCGACTGCGCTTCGAATTGTTGTACATCGGCTCAGTGCCGCGGCCAGACAATTGGGGCCCTGTGCAAAAATTCAGCGAGGGGCCCCAGAGTCTCAAAAAAAAATTTCTGTCATAAAGACCCGTCCCCGCGACAGAATTATGGAAAATGGGCCCTATGTAATATTTAGTGTTATGCGATTTCGTCTGATATGACCCATATGCTGATTTGTATGACCAATTAATTGAAGTAAAAATGCGAATAAAGAATTCAAATGGTTTTTATGGCCAAAAAAGGTTTTGCTCGCTTCGCTCGCAGTGCCCCAAACTCGGGGGGCTCTGTGCAGTTTCACACCCTGCACATATGCCAGCCGCGGCACTGCATCGGCGTGTTAAATAACAACGAAATTCGAATACGACATACGCAGAAAATTTCCATATTTCTCGATACATTCCAGCGTTTTGTTTTCTTTTCGCAATTCAATCTCGCTCCCAACATTTCCTTTCCTTCTTTTCCCTTCTTTTGGGGAAAACTCATTTTATTATTTTTTTGATTTCTATTAATTTCCTTTAAATTTTTTACACAATATATGCACGCACGCATCTCTGAATAACTGAGAAATGAAATGATAGGCAAAAGTTGATGGCCGCAGTTGTGCGCTCTACCATATGACTCTACAGTAGAGAAAAACGCATCTGCAGTGTACTCAGTCTGCAGAGCTCGTGGTAGATCTCTACTCAAAATTTCTCTAGAGCAACTCTACGGGCGGTGGAGTGGTAGAGAAGCGCTGTAGTGTACATACTACAGGTAGAGCTCTACACTCTACGCTCTACACTCTACCGAAAAAAACTCTATAGTGGACACTTGGCGTTAGTATGACTTTCGGAATCGATGGGTAATTAAATGCTTTTCCTACTGGGAAATAAATATATTCACACACTTGTCCATACAAATGGCAACTGAATAAAAGGCTTCTAAAATTACATCGACTTCTTAGACTGAGGGCCTCATTCAGCTTTGCCGCCCCGGGCCTCTGACGGGCTTAGTCCGCCACTGGAAGGACGATTCCGGAGACTCTACAATGACGAGATCTACGAGCGCTATCGCGACATAGATGTTGTGAAGAAAATAAAGCTCGGTAGACTCCGGTGGGCAGGACATCTAGCTCGTATGAGTGAAGATGAGCCTGCTCGGAAAGTTCTCTGCGGTAAGACTTATGAGGTGCGACAGCGAGGGAGACCCAACCTCCGCTGGAAGGATGGCGTAGACCAGGACGCTCAGAGCATAGGGATGCCAAATTGGATGACATCGGCTCAGAATCGGGACCGGTGGAGAGAACAGTTGCGAGAGGCCAGGACCGGATCCCGGTTGTAGAGCCGTTAAAGAAGAAGAAGAAGAAGTATTGGAGATTCCCAATTTCTTTATGTGAAGTTACAAAATTTATAGTAAAATTACAATAATTGTGTAGTAAATTAGTATTGCATATCGCGATTTGTAATTTTACTGTTCATTTGCATTGTAAATTTACATATTTTTTTTACAGTGTACTCTCCTAAAAGAAAAAAAGCTTTTTCTAGCGCGAGTGTCGTTTTTCCAAGCTGGCCCCCATCTAAGCACGATCGAGACCACTCATTGTAATCTTTATTGATCGATTGCCAGAGGGATTTCTTGGTAACGGCTCGTCTTGTACTACATAACTACAGATAACAACTGTTCCGTTTGAAAAACTAGCTTTGGGATAATCATTCAGTAAGACTTAACTTTCAGGAAATCACCACAGCGAAGAATTATTTTTGTGCTACGGTCCAGGACACGACCAGCTGTTAAATATTGAAGTTTCAAGAAACTTTTTTTATCTGGTTTGTTGGTCACTTTTAATTGCATTTTGTTTGCGTTCAAGCCTTGGGCGAACTTTTGCAGTAAAACGGTCTCGTAGTCACTAAGGAAGTCCAACTTATTATCACTCAAAAAAAATGTTGAGAGCTGTGAACTTCATAAAAAACTTTTTTCTTCCCAACCGCAAAACTCCTTTGAAAGTCCTTTAGGAATTTCGAAATGAAGAAAAGAGTTGCAAAATAGAGTTTGAAACTTAAACCACGTTAAGCTTCGTCTATTAGTTTCCATATTGGTTGCTCGGTTATGCTCCATCCTCTGCTCATTCTGATTTTCTCCCATGGATGCTAAATGAAAATTGCACGTTGAAGAAAACTTTTATCTACTGGAAATCACTGCTCTCGTCCTCCTGCAACTATGTCGGATTTATGTTGAAATAAAATTTATTAAAACTTTTGCACTAGTGACGAAATTGTGCTGCCCGACCTCTCCTCCGTCGCCCGGCAATTAAAACTTGGGCGGTAATCCATGTCCTCCGCAGGGTAAAACCCTTAAATTCTAAGTACTAACATCAAATTCCTGAAACAGATGGCCACAAGCTAACGAAAGGACATTTGAGAATTTTATCAACGAATTTCAGCAAAGTTTGATGTATGCAAACACGTTTGTCCAATAAAGTATAGTCCTGTGCCATCCCGAGGATTATTAATAATAATTGATTGGTGGAGTTTTGTGATTAATACTGGAACATCAACTGGGGCCATTTTGCGTTTTGGGATTTTATGATGGATTAGTATGTCTCTGTGGCTGTTTTCAACGATAAATTGACGAAGATTGTATACTTACAGTGACAGGTCATCTTGTGTCTGGGATAAGATTCGGGGACAGTTCTGTATAAATGTTTGTTTGCCCGAGAAAGATCCCTTCAGAAATAGATTTTTTTCCCGAAGAGGAACTCGATACAATGCTTAAAATACGTCACCTGAGGCCCATCTGAATTGGATATATTGTTTACTTGTGTCTATAGTAACGATTTCGTTTTATTTGAATTGATTAAGTGAATTTTCTCGATGGATATCCCTTACACAGGTCACCGAGCATTGGAGCTTTGTTATTATTGGAAACGGGGGAGAGATTCGAGTAAACAAAAGATTCTTTGCGGGATAAAGCTCTATTCCATTACAGTTGGGCCTATCATCCGGATAGATGAATGAAAAATGAGCAAGTGGACAGTTTGTCTGGGGTCAAGTTCAAGGACTACCATTCCTAATGAAACGTGGCTTGTCATGCTTTATGCACAATACTTCACTGCATGACCTTTACTATGACGTGAATTGGTAATTCTAAAATACCTTTTTCAAAATGGACGTCAACTAATCGTTTGAACCATGTTTTTGCTTGCATGTATTGTCCAAAAATATGATTTTTCATGCATTTAAATTGCATTTTACAGGACATGCTAGAAAGTTTTACGAATTTAGATGAAAAATAAAGGGAAAGTGAAAGCAGTGCAGGTTATAAATATTTAATATAATCCATGATATCCTTTTACTTCTTCTTCTTTGAATAAGGTTTCAGGTTCAAAAGTACGGTAACAAGCTCTTGCACTTATGCCCAAATATCTCAGATGCTTGCTTCGCAGATAAGACTGTTAAAAAGAACGTGATCCTGCTTTTAGTCAAAGCGGGAAAGTGACAGTCAATATGAAGGGCGCACTTATTTTCCTCGAGGCAAAGCCTACAGATGCTATCCTCTGCAATTCCGATCCGCTGTAGATAATAATTCAGGTCTTAATGTGCGTGTACACTTGCAACAAATATTGCTGAAAATAGTTGCATCTGTGTTTACACTACAATAAAAGTTGCGCAAGAAAGTTTGCTGCAAACGGTTTCAAATCTAGTGCAACATTACTTCCCGCAATTTCTTGCAGTACTGTTTACACGTGTACAGTAATTTTTCGAAATGTCTTTTTTCATGTTAAAAATTCAGGTGTGCTGCTGCTATAGTTGTGGTTACTTTATTAAAGAAAAAAATTAAAATTAAATCACGACATCGTAAAGAGTTAGGATTCCACAAATAGTGGAGTCGGACAAGCAAAACGTAAGGAATTGTTTCCAGTCTCAATTTTTTTTTAATATGTTAGTGACATCGAATACTATACGAAATGGAAATTTTCTGCCTCTCGCAACCGCCGCTACGTAAATTATGGGCCATTTTGTAACAAAACTACCATTTTGGTCGTTCTTTCTAAATGTATATGAGAATTTCTCGGTATGTGTAAGTCCAAAGAAAGCGAAAAAAATTAAGGGTTTTCATTATGATATTACCTATCAGCGCTTACAAAATTCAATTTTAATCTGCACACATAACCTCAAAAAAAATTAAAAACTGGAGAAACTGCTAAATTTTGTTTTTTTAGTAATAACTTCGGATGTTTTAAGTAAAATTTGATGAAATTTTTAGAACTTATACTTTAGAACGTGAAGAATGCCTGGTTAAAATTTCAAGTCAAAATATCTAACACAAGTCTCAAAAATTAACCTCAAATTTGAAAATTGATTGGCCAATAACTTTTGTGCATCGCATCGTATGAGATTCCTTTTTATTTCAAGTCTAGATTTTTTTATGCACTTTATGATGGTGAACAAAAAAATTTTTTAAAACTTGAAAAAAGTGGAAAAAATTGAATCGAAAATCGTGATTTTTTGTATTTTTTCGTCAATTTTGCTAGAAAAATTCCACTTTTTTTTGATAAAACTAAATTTTTTTGTCATATATCAAAGATGAATTACTAATACAAAAAAAAAGAGTCTTATCAAAAAAATGTGTAATTTTTCTAGAAAATTGACGAAAAAATACAAAAAATCACGATTTTCGATTCGATTTTTTCCACTTTTTTCAAGTTTAAAAAATTTTCTTGTTCACCATCATAAACTGCTTAAAAAACCTACATTTCAAATAAAAAGGAAACTCATTCTAAGTGATGCACAAAAGTTATTGGCCAATCAATTTTAAAATTTGAGGTTAATTTTTGAGTCTTGTATTAGATATTTTGACTTGAAATTTTAACCCGGCATTCTTCACGTTCTAAAGTATAAGTTCTAAAAATTTCATCAAATTTTACTTAAAACATCCGAAGTTATTACTAAAAAACCAAAATTTAGCAGTTTCTCCAGTTTTTAATTTTTTTTGAGGTTATGTGTCCAGATTAAAATTGAATTTTGTAAGCGCTGATAGGTAATATCATAATGAATACCCTTAATTTTTTTCGCTTTCTTTGGACCTACACATACCGAGAAATTCTCATATATATTTAGAAAGAACGACCAAAATGGTAGTTTTTTTACAAAATGGCCCATAATTTACGTAGCGGCGGTTGCGAGAGGCAGAAAATTTCCATTTCGTATAGTATTCGATGTCACTAACATATTAAAAAAAAAAAATTTGAGACTGGAAACAATTCCTTTTTCACTCAATTTTGATGCTTGTCCGACACCACTACAACTTTTATTCAAAGAGTTGAAAAGTGAAGATCCTAAATATTTAAAAAAATTTATGAGGATGTCTCAAGAGAATTTCGATTAACTATTAAATTGTGTATCACCTTTAATCGCGAAAAAGGTCACGAAAATGAGAGCAGCTATTTCAGCGAGTGAAAGACTACTATTGACTCTCAGGGTTCTTGCTACAGGTACATAATAAAAGCAGAATTTTTAAATCTTACCTGTTTTATTTTAAAAATATAAAAATTTAAATATGAAATCATAGGTGACTCGTACCACTCGTTGAGCTATGTGCTCCGAATCCTTCCAAGAACAATTGAGGGCCCTTTTTTTAAAACTCAACAAGTCAAAAAAATCGAAAAATGAGATATGGGTATCAAACGATTCTTATTGAAAGCAGGTTTCTCTTAGCACCTCCTCCTGAAAACTTTACTTTTTTGAGTTGTTGAGTTTTAAAAAAAACGGTCCTCAATTGTGAAGATTTGAAGTATGAAAGAAGAATTTATGGCGGTAAGCGGACCATCGAAGCCGAGACTACAGGCCTGGAAGCTCCCGGGCAAGACCGTCTCAAGTACAGGCCTGGAAGTTGCCAGGCCTACTAACTCTAACGCAGCTGGTGGTAGTCCCAGAATCTTTCAAATCTGTCATGCTATATGGCGCGATGTAAGAGTTCGGGATATTTTGCCGTAAAAAGTGACAAAATACTATATTTTATCACTTTTTACTGCAATAGGATTACCAGTGATTAGTGCTTTAGTGATTTAATTAACAAAATTAAAAAAAATTAGTAATTAAGTGTGTCATAATTGGTGACCAATTTTGTTTACATTCGCGGTGGTTTTTTCGTGTTTATTTAGGGAAAACAATTTTGAATTTTTGTGGTAATCGAAAAAAAGTGTTTTTAATGTGATTAAAGATTATTTTGGAATAGTTATTAAAAACATTAAAAATTTCTGTAGAGTCCAATGGGAGTATATCTTCTTGTACCTAAAAATTCGAATTGTTGATGAATGCTATTTTTATATTTTTAATTTATTTTTAGATTCCCAAAAGTAAGAAGGATAGGAATAAAATATTTAAATGGTATGAAGATATCTGGCATTTTCCAAATAACATACATCGGTAACCTTGATGCAAGTAGCACCACAAGAAAGAAGCGTTTACTACAACTACAAAGGGACACATAGTATTGTTCTGTTGGGTTTGGCTGACGCAGACTATGAATTAAGTTATATGGATGGTGGTTGCAATGGATGGGTATCCGACGGAGGGGTTTTTAGGAATACCTCTTTGTTTCAGTCCTTACGAGGGAATTCGCTTAATCTACCTGATTGGAAGCCTCTTTCGGGGAGGGATGTTATTGTAGCGGATGACGCATTTGCAATAAAAACTTACTTTTTAAAACCCTATCCTTTTAAAATCCAGCCAGCTCTTTATAGAATTATCGACTATCTAGAGCAAGACGTATTGACGAAAATGTTTTCGGAATTATAACCAAACGATTCAGAGTATACTTAGAACCCAGATATTGCTTTGTACAGAGAAAACCAAACATGTAGTAAGCGCATGTTGTGCTTTGCATAACTTAACTAGTGTAAAATATGCACTGCCAGGTACTTTTGATTCGAATGAAACCCCTGGAACTTGGCGTAAGGAAAGTACAACATCTACTACAAGTTTATTTTCCTTAGAAAGACGCTCTGCCGCAGTCATTGAGCCAAAGAAATAAGGGATGAATTCCGAGATTGCTTCATATCCCCACAAGGTGAAGTCAGTTGGCAATACAAATATATACTATATATTGAAAAACAATTAAGGGTATCTCAATTACTATCAAAATGTAAATAAATAAACTACATTAATAAATAAGTCTTTAAATGTTTACTTAATCTTACTCCGTCGGCCGTGAAGTTTCTGAAACGCTTTGAATAAATTGAAAACTATCAAAATATTCCCATTTACTGGCGTAGACTTGATCGCTTCCTTTGCCACTTTTTTTGGACTTGCATTTACGGGGCTCAGCTCGTGGTGAAATTGTGTTGCCCAGACTATGAATTTTTTGATACATTTTGTTCAGAAAGATTTAACACTTCACAAATATTTTTGATTGCATTTTGTTTTTTCGGTCGATATTTAAAATTACCACATTTTACCTCTTACCTCTCCCAAGAACTTTCTGCAATGTGGCCGGAGTATTGCGCAAGCAGCTTGCAAGTATGTTAAAACTCATTATCTGGAAAAGGATACGGCCTAGGTCATTCTTGTGTACGTAACTTTTTTAGGCAATTGTTTGTTGCATCAGAAACGAAAGAAAAAAAAGGTTGATAATGTCTTTTTCAGAAAAAATGGTAAAAAAACGAAGAAATTTGGATGGTTCAGATGCAAATTATTGATTTTGAACCTACATATCTTCTAAACGGACCCACTCAAGTTTTTGCTCTATACCGAGTTGAGGAATACACAATTACCTAAAAAGCAAGCCTAACTATGTTGCTCTACGATATTAGGTATAGGAGTTATTAAAATTTAAGATCATTAAATACTTTTCAAAACGTATTTTTTAAACACTCTGTATCTCACTGGATAGTGCTGATAGGCCCCCTCCCTAGAACAATTTTTTTCTCCAAATATACCCAGGAATCAACCCTTAATGGATTAGTATAAGTCGGAAACACCCTGTATAATGGGAGAAGGGAACTGATCTTGCAGTTATTCAAGTACCTACTTTCCTTTAAGACGGAGAGATAGAGGCCAGTTATGGAAATGATCTGGGGAAAAATGTAGTTTAATGATTTAGAATAAAAAAGTAATGAAACAACGGTCGATTTCCACAAATAGGGTATCTTTGTAATCGTAAGGAGTGCAGACCACCCCTTCCCCACATATTTAACTGTAACTCAAAAAGTAGATCGTTAAGGTCCTTTTTTCTGAACTTTTTTAACATCTTCAGAAGTTTCTTAAAAAATTCATGGAACACTGCAAGACTCCAGCTGCCTTGGTTCTTTTGCTATTTACCATTTTTACGGAGAGATAGAGCCGAGTTTTGCATACGATCGCAATTTTGTTTTAATATGTAAAGGTGATGGCAAAACATAAGACCGTTATGAAAATCGTTCTCTATATGTTTTTTGGGTCGCTGGTCACGAAAATAGAGAGTCCCGCAGTCCTAAAATACAGGCGTCACCCTTTAACCCCTTTTTAAGGATTTTCCACGATAATTTCAATAGTAATAATCAAAAATAATCCAATGAAATACACTTTTATCAATATTTAATTGCGAAGGTGGTTGATTTATACCAAATCAAGCCAAATTTTATGATAATCATAAAGGGTTAAAACCACCCTTAAATCGACTGAAAATAAAAAAAATTGTAAAGAATGTTTTTCCAGCCTTATGCTTTAGCCCAGTTGTAAGAGACTTTGACCTCTCACAAAATGAGATCTCGCTGAAAATGGGGTTTAGGTACTTTTTTGGGTGTATTGGGTGCGATAAAAAAATCTTTGCTGCTCTAAAGTGTATGCTAAGTTTCCACTTTCGAAAACAAATTCAAAAATTTGGTTTTTGCGTTATATTTCGAAAAATAATAACACCACGTGATAGAGCGGGAAATTTTACTAAAATCTATATTGTAACTTATTTAAAAAAAAATTTTTTTATTATTATAAAAAATTATTAAAAATAGGAAAGCGAATTCGAAAACGCTAAGCGCGCCAAAAAGCTGAATTCAAATATTCTAGCGAGGCGTTCGGGGAAAAACTCAAGTATTTTTGTCTAAAACTTGCGCAAAAAAAATAAAAAAAACATTTTAAAGAGGAGACTCTAATGCCCGGTTTCACAGTGTCGATTTGAGCTTTCGCTCAGCTGAACCTGAGCAGTAATTTTGAGCTTTAGCTCAAGTCAAAACTGTTTCACAGTTTGTTTTTGTGCTCAGTTCAGCTGAACTTAGTTAACTGGATTTTGCAGGGCACTGTGGTTGAATCAGTTGGGCAAATTTTTGCTTTTGGTTGATAAATTGTTTGATTTTTCTAGTTTTTAATCTTTAGTTGTAAGGATTTTTGAAAAGGATATGGCCCCTTATTACTATAAGAACGAGTACGGCGACGGTAAATTGACCCCTGTCACCCACCCATTTTGCACCAACCTAGCTCTCGGAGACTTGGAATTTATATTAAGTAGTTTATAGTCTTCCATACTACAAATTTTCATGCGCCACGTCGATGACATTTTTTCAATAAGAAGATGACTACTCGTTGGTGTCGGAGAGCTCGGACATATCATGGTACAATAACACAGGTAGGCTCATAAGGAAAACCTCTGTTTCCATCTTTAAAAGCTTTTACGCCTTTTACATTAGAAAAGAAAGCTTTTTTCCTTTGTGAGAAAAGATCTGAGTGACGTCACGGGACCCTTATGAGCTTTCCTTGTAATTATTGTACCATGGGACTTATAATCCCGTTTAGTAATAGAATGAGTTGCAATCGAGTTTGCCCACATCAAAGATCAAAGCACTTTTTCGTCTCCAGCTCTTAGACTATATTAGCAGAAGTTTTCAGCAATTCTGGCGGGATGCCGTCTTCTTCAGCAGCTTTACCATTGCCTATTGCATAAATTGCGGTTGCTATTTCTGTCTTAGATGGTGCACGAGTGGTGATTCTTATTTGCTCTGCATTGTTAAGTTTTCTTCAGGTTCCTGTGAAAATGAAGTATTCAGAGCGGCAAATAAATTATCTCTCCATCTATTCGTACTCTTTACGGCATGTTTGTAGTAGAATGCTCTCTTTTTTTACAATTGAAAAATCCAAATTATAACTAGAATCAATAAATAAACACAAGTTCACTGTGACTTCTCTAAAATTAATGACATTTCTCTCACTTATATCCTGAGCTTTGGCTTAAGTGCCCAAAATTTAGTCACTCAGTTCAAGTAAATTTTGAACCAAGTTCATCACTTGAACCACTACTGTGAAACAGTAAAATAAGTTGAGCGAAAGCTTAAGTGAACACTGTGAAACCGGGCATAAGCTTTCTAAGCAAGTCATTAGATTTTAATTCTTTGTTGAATAAGAAAGAGTTGAAGATATATATTAATAGAGGCGTACAAAAAATATCCTTGTACATTTATCATCATTAGAACTTTTACTTTTGATGCAAAAATAATTAAAATAACATTGGTTCTGTTAAATTATATTTATATTAAAAAATAATAATTTTTCTTACAGCATTCATTCGACGCCATTTTTATTTTCAAAAACAGCCGGCACCAGACGAGAGAAGTAAAAGACTGCCGGCAGCGCTGCGTGCGTCTTTCTTCTTCATCATATTCTGTTAAAAAAGTGCTGATATAGGGTTTGAAAAATTCGTGATGTTTGTAAAGGGTAAAGTAATTTTGCAGGGTTTTTAAAGAGTGCTCGGAGTTTGACAAATGATGTCTTGTTAAAAATCTGCTGAATCAAGAAGGATTTCATTTCAACGAGTGTACTAAATATGAGAAAAACGAATCAATTTAAGGTGCTTGTGACTCCAAAAAGGCTCGACCGAATGTTATGAAATTTTTTTCAGAGCACGTTTTCGTTAATATTCTTCGTTTAAACAAAAAAACGGCTAGACCGAATTTTATGAAAACCTTTTCAGATCATATTTCCTATAGACGCTTCGAACGACATCTCAACTATGTCGATGTTTCTTTGGTTCGAGCGACATCGTGCAGGGAAAAATGGCCACATACGTAGGCACACGAACACACACCCATACTTCTTCTCAAAATGCTTAAAATGCTATTGGGACCTTGAAAAATGAAAATACGTAAAAATTACGATTTCGATTTTCGGACCGACTACAATAGCTTCACTCTAAACTGGGAAGTTAAAAAGAATTGTTGGAGTGAATTTCAAAACTAAATACATTTCTCCATCGGCTATGTCAAACTGAAAAACTAATCATTTGTTGAGTTATCTGAAATGAAGCTATACTGGTAATGGCATATGCCATTTCTGTTTCTTGGTTTGTTAATGTAACGTCTGTGGCTGTTGCTCTCGATGTTATGTGCGGTTACAGGTGGGTTCTGATGTGACCTAGTGGATAGTTGGATTCTTTTTGAAGCACCATCTTTTACTATTCTTTCTATTATTTTTCCGACTGAACCTTGCTGTTTCTGTTCGACATTGCATTCAATGATAGAGTCGTCGCAAATACAAAGGGTCTTATCTCATGTTTTAGTAATCTCTTTATGTAACTTTTATTCTAAAAAACTTACCGTTGGATTTATAAGACCAAAAACGAAATGATAGTCGGCCACAGCATTATACCTAGCAATAAAAAGGTTTGTCGACCTGAACTGTGCAAGTTCAGTTCATGTTTCGCAGGAGGTTATAGTGCAACATGAGCATAGCCTCCACATTTATCTTCTAGTACCTGAAATTCTTCTCACGTACCTCCCGCCAAAAAGAAAACCACTGAACATTAAACTAACGATATTTCTCTGCTATTTGTACTTTATTCTAGATTAATTTTGAATGCAATTGTACAGTAAAGCGGACATCACTGAATCACTTAAAATGGTCCAAAGCAGCACTTTAAAACCCCCTCAATAATTCCTTAAGCAAGTAATCCCAGTCACGAACACATGACCAGGGAAAAAATTTATTGTTGTTGACATTTATAGTACGACCTGAACCACGTCCTTTTTAGGACATGTAGGAATGCAAGGCAGTATAAGGACACAAATGTTGAGCAAGCAAATGGCCTGCTTGAGAGCTACACTCCCCAACTCTCACCGTCTCTTTTTACTATACATTTTCTCTGAATTGTTACTATATTTATGTACTATATATGTACACGCCTATCCAAAGCACTTTCATTCTCGTAAATCCTTGCAGGATCTTGGATCATTTATTTGTGTAAAGCGGCAGGTAAACTTTCTGTTTGGTCAACAATTTCGTTGTGTGGTGTATTTTTTTACGAAAAGTGAAACTTTTTTTTTGCTTCGTCGACTTTTTCTAGATGAGAGCGCCCAAAAGGGACTTTTCAGCATTGAACTCAACAAGTAAATTATGATCCTGGAAAGGATATTAATCACGACTTTCTGTTTCGGTGTTTTAGGTCATATCCAGGATTAATGTAGTGATTAATATCAACGGAAATATCGTTGTTGGGGGAGTGTAAAGACGCTTTAATTTGTAAGTAAATTTTCAATGGAATCAACTATTTGCAAAACAGGCTCAAGGACCTGTTGAAAATTTTCAACAAATAAGGGGCAGTTCTTTAAGGCCTTCTAAGAAATTTGTTTGTTTGGTTTCAAAATATTTCATTTGAATTTCAGAAATACCCACATGTATTTGTGGGTTCCTAAATATTTTGGAACCATATCGCCTGGAGTTTAAAAGTTTTCGGGAATTTCTTTTAGTGAGGTATCAGATCCAAGGAGAACCGCAGTCCCAAATATTAACTGGCCTAACAATTTGTTCCTCCAAAGCGCGTGTGGATATGGGAACCTTACGATCTTTATAATTTAATGCCGGTAACCAAACCAGCAGATGGGGATGAGCTTTTCATTTGAACTCTTGGATGTTGTGCGAGTTCAGAAAAAGTGATTGTGGAAGATTGTTCCACAGCCAAATTGTTCTACTTATAAACGAACTTAGTCGAGGCAATGAAGCACTAAAAAGGCCAAAAGTTACTAATTGGTTGGGCGCGGACGGATCGGAATGCGGTTTTTTGCATTCGCTTCCAAAAATTATTTGTAAAAAATGGCTCATTTTTTTTCTGAACAAACCGGAAATTGCACCTGTTCACCTGTATGTATGTTTGTATGTATGTAGACAAATCTTGCAACTTGATTTTGACCAACTTCCATATAACCGATCAACTTGAAATTTTGCATATATGTATAGTTCGCGTGACAATGCAATCTGACCATTTTGTAAAAAAATCAAGATGGCGGTTCCAAGATGGCGGCCGAATTTTGCAATTTTGCTCCTCGACCCCCGACATGGGTATCAAATGAAAGGGTATGACAAGTACAATACAATTACCTATGTGGCGTCATTTCAAATTCAAAATGGCGGCCAACTCAAAATGGCGTATTACCTTTTTCTTTACAACGCGCTCGATATGGGTCAAATGAAAGGAAATGACAAGTAGAATACTATTACCTATGTGGCGTCATTCCAAATTCAGAATGGCGGCCAACACAAAATGGCGGATTACCTTTGTCTTTACAACGCGCTCGGTATGGGTATCAAATGAAAGGGTGTGATTTAAATCATCGTCATTTCCTTTCATTTGATACCCACACCGAGGGTGTTGTAAAGAAAAAGGTAGTCCGCCATTTTGTGTTGGCCGCCATTTTGAATTTACAATGACACCACTTAGTTTAATTTACAATGACACCATACTCGAACTCCGGTTTGGGCTGCCCTCTAAGTGACTATTATGAGTATAGGCTTGTGAGACTGTTTCACGATATCCTACACGAGCGCAAACCTGCATACCTCAACCAGTTTGTGCAGCTTTCGCAATCTCTCAGAAATAATATTTTATAATTCCGCGTTTCCGCACGTTAATTGGTCAGCGTTCTTTCTTTGTATTCGCAGTACAGCTTTAGAACTCTTTCCCTAAATTATATTTAATTAAATATACCCAATATATTACCCCGGCCCGCGGGATCATACTGCATTTTCAAAGTGGCCCGCCATACCATTTGGGTTGGCCACCCATGTTCTTGACTATAGTCGAGGCGCCCGCCTATTCGTTGCACACGAAGCGCTGTTGGCAGGATCCTACATAAAGGTTGACACGATTGAGGGCAAGTGATTGTCGATTTAACTCGAACTCGGTCCTTTAGGAGTTTATCACTCTAATTATTGTTATCGCTTGTTAGGATAGGGCCTTTTAAGATTTCATATCCGCATGTCAAAATAGTGTACCCCTTTGTGCAAAGTAAAGCGCTCAAGCTGAACCCGTTATCCAATTTGAGATTTTCACTAAATATTCCGGCACCCACGCCTATACACCATACAAGCCAATCTGTGGTATCTTAGGAAAAACTCGGGATAGCTTCTTTCGAATGTTCATAGAAGGAGACTTAAACGGACTCAGATTGTCACGGCCAAGCAATCTGATAACATTCTCGATTGACGGATTCCTTCCTTGAAGCTGACAAAGGTAGAATGGCTCCACGATGTAACGTGAGGTCGTAGCCCAGCTAGCACAAATTAGTAGCAATGGAGTTAATCTAACAAGTAAAAGAGTCACAAGATAAGATGGCCCCTATTCCCATAGTCACCTCACTTTTTTTCTCACGTCACATTTTTTGTCACGTCACTTTTAAAGTGGTATTCTCATAGTCGAGTGACAAGAAAAAAGTTACTGAGAGAAAATGTCACAAAACTAGGTGTGGTATTCTCGAAGTCATTTTTTGTTGCAAATGTCACTGATAATTGTCATTTTTTATCACTTGGAATTTGTAGGTGACGCTACGATTTTCTTAAAATGGATAGTGACAAAGGGTAAGAAATATGTTTTATTTTAATAGTTTTGATGAATTAACATTATTTTTATATCCTAGATTTTAAATAACGAACAGGATATGTAAATAGAAATATATCATATGTATATAGAAATACCGTCACTTTTTCTACAACAGGTGACTACAAGAATACGAAAATTGGTTTGTCACATTTTTCAATGGGTGACGTGACTATGAGAATAGGGGCCGATATGTAATGCGACTGTAGCTCCATTGCGACTGAAAAAGCAGATTTTTAACGTTTATTTTGTAACAACTTTGGTCGCAATGTGGCAACAAATGCGTTGTAGCTTTTTTTAAATGTGTTGTTGCCAGTAGCGTAACTATACCATCTGAGGCCCGTGGCAAATTCATTGGAAGGGGCCCTCCCAGTACAAATCGTCACGTTGTAATTTAATTATAATAAATCACTTAAGTAGTTACTCAAGAGTATTAAGGAGTATCCACACACATCAGGGACGTGCCCGGGACGTTCGATTTTTGCTCCGGCCGGGACACGGACATGTGTGAACGAGTTCGTATAAAATGTACGCACCGATATTTTTTGAATCACTGGCGGAACACTAATATATGTGGATACTCCTTTAAGGAGTATCCACACACATCAGGGACGTGCCCGGGACTTTAGATTTTTGCTCCGGCCCGGACACGGACATGTGTGAACGAGTTCATATAAAATGTACGCACCAATATTTTTTGAATCCCTGACGGAACACTAATATGTGTGGATACTCCTTTAGTCGTTCACACATGTCCGTATCCGGTCACGGGCTCGTTCACACATGACAGAACACGGCCCCTGTGACGTCCCGGCCACGGCCCTGATATGTGTGGATACTCCTTTACTCGTTCACACATGTCCGTGTCCGGGCAGGGGCTCATTCACACATGGCCCTGTGACGTCCCGGCCACGGCCCTGATGTGTGTGGATACTCCTTTAAGGGGTCTATCCACTATCAGTTTTGCGTGGCATGCAAGAATGTCATGCAAGAAGGTTATTTTCCCATCCATTATCATGCATGTAGTCAATCCTCACTTTTAAGGAAAAAGTGGTAATGAAAAGTTGCTGTAGTATGAGTGCTACAAATATGAGTGATACATAGTAAATATGTATGATTTGACCAACTCACTCCGAAATTCACAGTCAGAATGACGAAATGATTGACAGCAACAGCATCCACTGTCCTTCATGCTGTAATTCACTTAGCTTCGCCCACAGGATTTCAAACAGTTTTGATTTTCGTCACCACTGCCCGACATGCATGTCAGTCAGCCGTGAATGTCATGCATGCTTGATAGTGTATAGGCCCCTTTACAAATACTGTGTGCATTTTAGTTAAATATCTAATAAATTTTATTTTCAAAAGCATAGGTATTACATAATTTTAATGAAATAACAATTTAATATTAACAAGATATTTATTATATACCATTTAAAAAAATCTTTTAAAAATATTGAAAATTGACTAGGTAATCGTGCAGACAGTGGCTAAAAACTATGTTTCAAGTTTCGGGTGGGTGAATATTCATTCATTCATTAAAATTCATCGACGGTCAGCCGCTTTTAATGCTATAATAGCCCAGGGAAATTAGCAAAAAATAAAATGCAAGAAGGGAGACAAAATCCCAAAATGGCTGAAATTTGGTCCACAATTTCGGAATCACAAAAAAAACATGGCCGCTGGAGATATCGCGTTTTCCCGTGTTTTCCTTGTATCTCGGTTACTATAGGTCGTACAACCCCGTGCGAGGGCCCAAAATGTTGACAATGAAATTCTCTACAACTTTAGTTCTTACAAAAATGTTGACCTGATGAACACTTTTAAAATTATTCAAGGTCAAAGTTATCAAAAAACAATTTTTGGCCAAAAAATCACTGAATTGATTTTTGGAAAAAAAAAAATTTTATCTACTTATACAAAACATTATTGCCTAAAAAATACTCCTCTTATCATTTTTTCGAAAACCTTGACCTTTCCGAATTATTCAAGGTCAAAGTGTGATTTTTTGGCCGAAAAGTGATTTTTGGAAACTTTGACTTTGAATAACTTCGAAAGGGTTAATTTTTCGAAAAAATTACAAGAGGGCTTTTTTGTAAGCAATAACATAAAAGAAAAAAAACCGAGTTCTAGAATCTTACAAATGTAACCCCTTAATTGATTTTAAGTACTTATATAAAATTTATGATTTTTAATAAATTTTGTTAAAACCGCGGGCCATTGGATCAGGCCCGTGGCATTTTCCCAGCCCTGCCACCCTATAGTTACGCCACTGGTTGTTGCCATAAACTGAAGTTGCACACAACAAGATGAAACATAATTTAAACATCCGGAAAAGTTTTTTTTGTTTTAATCGAACAAATGTAATATGTATTTGTAGCAAAAAAGAACAAAAAAGTTTAAGTGTGTTTTAAAAGTCAGTGTCATATCATAATGGTGTGAACTGAAAAGAGACAACATTATTCACTATGCACTTTAAAATTGAAACATTGCATGATTTTACACAAAAATTATAGAACGAATGCCATTTTCTTGATGAATGTGGGTGATTTACTTCTGGAAAATTAACCCGCCACCCAAAAAATGAAAATTTGGAAAATAATTGGGAAATTAGAAAATTTTCGAATTTTTAATATCAGCATGGGAATCCGAAAAATATAGCTAAATAAATTTGTTTAAGCTTCTAGTGTCATATTGCAGTGAAAATTGTTATAAGAAATATAAAACACTATAGCAAATCGCATTTGATTTTTTTCACATAAAACTGCATGGTGTAGGAGAAATATAGAACGACGAAAAATATGGCGAGCATGGAGCTTTTTGACAGCTTTCTTTTCCAAAGTCCTTGAAACTGAATAAAAACCTCCCTGCAGCGTTTTGAACATTTAGTTGTAATTGTAACTTGATAAAAACACACCGAAACTTAGTCACATTACGATTGCTAACTTCCCAGCAAACCAAACTTTCCGAATTCCTACAAGTTGAAAGGTTTTCGGAAGTAATACAACAAAAACTAAAGCTTTATATGTGGCGATTAGTCGAAACTAGTTCAAAAAGAATTCGGAAAACAATTTCGCAACAATGTCACAAAGAAGCCGGTAACAAATTTTCTTAAAGAAGTAGGAAAGAAATCGGAACATTCCTGTCAAACTTCACTGTGAAATCGTGAGCAAATGCGATATGACATACAGGTGCGTGAACGAAACGAACTCCATGCAAAAGTTGGTCTACTTTTAACCCTTTTCCGCATTCCCATATTCGATATAGCCTGAAATTCCCAAACACAAGACCTACATACACACAACAAACGCATGAACTACTCTCTTATATACTTTTTTTTATCCGTGAAAGATGGGACAGAACGCAGGCACGCAACTATCTGTCAGCGAAAACATGCCGCATACTGCGGATTGGCCGCACGCTACCATGTATCTGTTTCCAGCTTTACAGCATTAATGGCTAGACTGCGTAAAAGGACGAATTTTGTCTTCACTGATCGTCGTAGTAGACTTTCCACGGGCTATTTGGGAATAGCAAACTCTTTGAACAGCAAGGGCAAGCTTCTTTTTTAGTCTCGGGTAACAAGTCTCCTAAAGCCCGGGCCACACATATCCGCACCGCGTCCGCACCGCATGACGGCCGTGTGTTGAGCAACACACAGAGAGAAATTAAACAAGTAAAATTTGACGCGGCGCGGACACGGAGACGCGGAAAAGTGGGGACTGACTGGTAAGATTTCACTTGTTTACTTTTTCTCCGTGTGTTGTCCAACACACGGCCGTCATGCGGTGCGGACGCGGTGCGGATATGTGTGGCCCAGCCTTAACTCGTCTTAATTTGATTGGGCAAATTTCCTGAGATCTATATTCTTTTTGTTACATTTATTTCCTCAATTCTGGATAATAGATCTGCTATGTTGTTGGGGTTTCCCTCAATGTATCGAATGTTCGTGTTGAGAACAAGCCGATGAAGTGTAGCTGTCGAAGTTGACGTGTTGATGCGGATTTTTCGAATTTTTGTTTAAAAGCGAATTTAAGCAATTTGAGGAACATATTAAATTCTAGTCCTTCCAAAAGATGACTGAAGTGTTTCTCACTCCTTGATGCATCGGTAGAAGTTCTTTGTCATATATGTGGTAATACTTTTCAGTGATTGTGTGAGCTTCCTAGGAAAAAACCTAAAGGTGTTGCAAATCCATCCACAGCTTTATGTACTGTTGTACACCCATGTTGTTATTTGGTGCGACGACATGAAGAGTTTGTGATCGCCCTTTGGATTCTTTGTCTTTTAAAAGATAAATTTACACTGACGCTTGCTGTCGCCACATATGTATGTATTTCACACCTGTTCCCCTACCAACAAGTCGATCGCGACACATTTTGTGGTAAAAAGTAGATCTTATGTATACAAACGTTGGCCACCCCTGCTGTATAGAATATATAAATAGGTCCAAAGAGCTCCCACGAGGTATGGGAACGACCATCCTGACAGAGTTTCCGTTTTAGGATAGTAGTATAGTTATTGTTCAGGATTCACCTAAAAAGCAAAATAAGAAAACATCAACAACAAGTCATCAACATAATTACACTCACCTGTTTGACAGTTGTCCGAATTTGGATCATCGAAATCTGGACACCCTGAATGAGGAACGCAGAGGCAACCTAAAAATTCAATATTAAAAATAGAAATAACAATTAAACGTAAAAGTAGATAAATCAATATAAACATTAACATACATAGGTATATGTAAACAAACACATAACCTCACATTTGACATAAACAAACATTTGAATATGAACATTAGTATAAACAGCAATTCATTAAATTAAGGGATGCTTTAGATTTTTTTTTGCATTTTTTTTTATTTTTTTTTTCCTGAGTGTAAAACATGCCGAGATGTCAAAATTTCAAGTAAATCGGAGCAAAACTAACGAAGATATAGGGTTTCAAGTGACCGGCCCTCATGCTTGGATGTTCGAGTACAAAAAACTTTAAATCAATTTTCTCGCGAACGTCATTTTTAAAGTCCGTGAACATCATGACTCAAAATCTACTTGACCGATCCTTTTGAATTTTTAAATACTAATTCTACACATAAATCAACAGGTAACCACGAAGAGTTTTTTTTTACCATTTTTTCTCATTTTTTTGTAACAAAATCACCGAAATTTTTTAGCGAAAATCGCGTTTTTCACTTCCCAATTCTGCCAAAAATAAAAAAACTCGAAAAAAACTCTTCGTGGTTACCTCGGGAAACATATTACCTTTTAGACGCATTTTGTTTTTTTTGCTTCTGATGATCCGGTAACCCGTAATCGTGTTCACAACTTTTTTTCGAAGCGCCTCCGAAGGTTCGCTGTCACGGACTTATTTCTTTTTATTTTTAATTGAAAATTTTTCTAAATATACTTCAAATGTAATACTATAACGTGTATATGTATTAAATAAATAAATATTGTTCATATCTTTAACAAACATCTTGAAAATATGCCTTTTTTCGCCTTTAAAGCATTACCCCCCCCCCCCCTCCAAACACACAACAATTAGATTAACATAGAATTAGTAAGTAAGAGTTAGTAAGTTTCCTTATTTTTCATTGAAGTAAATTAATAATATTATTTGTACGTACCGGTATGAAACACTTATTGCACCATCCATATCACAACACAACACAAATTAAATATCAAAAGCTGAATTTGACAGCCGACGATCGCGAACTTTATCACTCTGATAAAGCTCGCGATCGTAAAATCTCTTAAAAGCTCCAGCGGAGAGCAAATGGTGGATGAAGCAAATAAGAAAAATATAAGGGCTAGCGCGCACGAGCGACATTTGTCTCCGTGACTTTTTCGTCACTTTCGAATTATGTATGGAAATGCGCCGGTTGTCACGTCGTACCATGCGCGCATCTCCATACATATACACGGACTTGATAAAAGCGACGAAACAATCACGGAGACAAAAGTCACCCGTGCGCGCTAGCCCTAAGGGGAATTTTTCGATATAACGGCTAGCTTACAAAACTCACGTAGGCATTTAATATAAATTGGAAAAAATGTTAGGATAGCTCTCTCACTTTTTTCGTTAGAGCCTAAATACGAGTTCGATTTTTTTCACGAGTTTTTTTGATTTTGGAAGTTTGATTTAATTTTGATTTTAAGAAATTTAGAGTTTTAAATTTAAAGATAATTGTAAGATTAAGCATTTGTAGTAAATAAGTTAGTCAATAAACATAGTTTTCATTTATTTGAGTTTTTTTTTGATTTAGTAGAGGGAAATTGTCATATCATGTGATGTAGATGGGAAGTTGGATTTTTTTGTTTTTTTCTTTACGTATGTTAAGATAAAGCGAAAAAAAAATTTCTGCAAAATCGGTCCTGTGCTGCACGAGAAAATTGCATAAATGTCCATTTTTTATGCATTTTGAGTGCATTGCTACACTATTTTCTTAATTTCTCCAGTTCCGTTGATCGTAGAAAAATAAAAAAAATTGGAAAATACTCGTGAATGAGTAGACTATCGAACTGATTCGGTATAAATACTCTAAAAATGAATCCCAACTGAAACCAAAAAATTTCAATTTTTCCATTTTTTGCCTTTTTTTCATAGCTTTTCACAGTTGGCAAAACGCAAAAAATTGAAAAATTGATTTTTTTTAGTGTTTTCAAAGTCCTAAAATAGACATTTTAAATAAAGTAACGAAGTATTGTGTATGCTCACAAGAAAGTACATAAAAAAAACCTACAATTTTAAAAAAAAATTTTACCGTTCGATGATTTGGCATAATGGCAGCAATTTTAAACAATTTTCGAAATTTGCCGATTGTTGCCGTAAAAATAGAAATTTTTTTTTGAAATTTCAACCACGTATTTATAGCATCAAATTACATATTTTCTCCAATTTTTATCAAAATCCGACTATTTTCCCGTTATTTATTTCAATTTTAGTAAAATAAAATAAAATTTCATACATTTTGGTTTTTTGAGGTTAGGATTCATTTTTAAAGTATTTATACCAAATCAGTTCGATAGTCTATTCATTCACGAGTATTTTCCAATTTTTTTTATTTTTCTACGATCAACGGAACTAGAGAAATTAAGAAAATAGTGTAGCAATGCACTCAAAATGCATCAAAAATGGACATTTATGCAATTTTCTCGTGCATCACAGGACCGATTTTGCAAAAAAAATTTTTCGCTTTATATTAACATATGTAAAGAAAAAAACAAAAAAATCCAACTTCCCAACTACATCATAACTTCGCTTTTTTTTGTTTAATTTCCCTCTACTAATTTGAGACATCGTGCTTTAAACGGTTTTCGGAAGCAGTTATCTTTGACGACCGCAAGAACATTTTTTCAAAAAAATAGCAAATTTGTATGAACAGTTATGTCACTACTGGGCCACCTATTTCACCATATTGTGCCATCGAACTTAATGTTTTGTGTTTCAGCTTGAAGCTCGGGGCTGTTTCTTGACTTGCAGCTTGGGTTTATGCCTTGACTCGAAGCTTGGATTTTGTTTTGTGTCTTGGCTGAGGTCTTGGAGTTTTCGGTGGCCTTGGATAGAGTGTGATCTCGAGTTTGATAGTTATAAGAATTAGTTTTCAATAATAAAAAGAATTAGATTTCATAAAATTTTCTGAATCCGAGCTTTGATCAGCTCCGAGAATTGAACTTTTTCAGGACATATAGTTGTTAGAACTATTTGTCAGTAATGCCAGACCCTATAGACAGACAGGAAGGTTGGTCTCTGTGGTCTATCTGGTCTGCCTAGGTTATATAACTGACAAATGGCCTAGATATACTACTACTATTTTATTCAGAGTGCAATGTCGAACTCTATACGAAAAGACAGCGGAGATTATAAAGAAAGAACTGCTAACGTCAATACACTGTTTAACGTCATTGGATCCCATCCATAGAATATCTTTGTTAGATTTTATTAAAAATAACATCTTCGCTAGTACAAAGTATGCTCTAAGCTCAAGCCTTTTACTTTTGAAAATCTTACCATGAAGAAAACGATCAAAACTGATTCTCGAGAGAGAAATTTCTAAGTTAAAGGTAAGAAATTTCGGATAGTTCTAAGTTTTGGTTTTTTTATGAATTCATTAGTCCACTTTCCACCAAAGAAGTATGTTGCTCAGAATTTTGAGTTGGCATACACTCTATTATACCTTTTGAATCCATTCTCAGCTACTTTAATTACAAGCACGAATTTGTATTCGCATGACGCAAATCCTGCCTTATCATTACATCCTGACTAGATTAAATCCTTAATAACTAACGATACCATAAAATGCATAATTGCCAGTGATAAAATATAAAATATAATAAAACTCCCACTAAAATCGTAATAATTTATTAATACACCCCCGACGTGATTCATTAACAACTTTAATTTGCCATCACAAACACCTTAATAAAACTATTTAATTCCTCAGCAAGGATCTTAATAAAATCCTACATAACATCAGGCGGCCGGGGGCCCCAAAGTTATAGGCTACTAAATTTTTTACTAGCACGTCCGTACACTGCACAGGGCGGAGCCCCATAAGTATAAAACTTTGATTTGATTGCGTGAACAAACGAGAGAATTATCTCCGATGTAAATGAAGTGCTGTAGTTGTGCAACAGTGGAGCCTTGTTCGGTCATATACTCGTAGAATACGGAGAATACTAAACAGGAAATTGAGGAATTTAGGATTCCAGGACGAGTTCACATTTAGCCCTGCAAGGATTCAATTTGGAAACGTATACTATATTTACAGATTTACTGTCGGGCATTTTATTTTTATTTTATGATATTTTTTTTGTTTCTAAATTTTTATGTTTTAAAATTTTATTTTGCAATTTCTTTAACAACCGTGTGGGGAGGAGATCGCTTGTATTTGCCACCATTTGTCGAGGATAGTGGGTCGATACTATCACAGAAAGGACACACGGTCATAAAGTTTTAAATAATAAAACAAAAATCTTTAAGACTGTAAAATTTATCACGGAAAGAAATGTTTTAAGATTCACTTCAATGTGAAATGACTTTGAAGGATCCTTCCTTTTATGATGGTCTGCTAAATGTACCCTAAAATTTCTCAGACCACACAAAACGCAAAGACTCTATTTTTTCTTGCCCTTTTTTTAATAAAAGGGAATTAACTTTAGTTTTATTAAGCCATTTATCACTTAAAGTTAATATTTGAACTAATTGCAGAAAGCATTGAATTTACTAATTATTTTTCCTACTCTTCAAATGGAAACAGTTTTTTATGTTCACGTTTATGCTCATGTTGAATTTCTAGTGTTATGTTTAGTTTGAAGGATAGAACAGAATAGTATTGGTTAGCGGGTCTGGGGTGGCGATTATCCTTACTTTTAAAAGCTAGGATATTGTACGACGAGTTCGGAACTATTAGGTTTAGGAAAAACGTTGGTGGATTTTTACATGCTTTATATTAGCTCCACCTGTAGGTTGTGTGTTGTATGTAGTATGTAAACAAATCTTGCAACTTAACTTCCATATAACTGATCAACTTCAAATTTTCCACAAATGTATAGTTCGCGAGACAATGAAATCTGACCATTTTGTAAAAAAATCAAGATGGCGGTTCCAAGATAGCGGCCGTATTTTGCAATTGTGTTCCGCGACCCAGCGACATGGGTATCAAATGAATAGGTATGACAAATAGAACACAACTAGCTGGAAGCCGAAAAGTTTTCCCATCTACGTAAGCGCCAAGTGACTCAGGTGGAGCCATTGCCATTGGAACAGCACATTCCAGGTGCTTCTTTTTGAAATTTTAAAGCATGATAATATTAGCACAATAATTTATCCATTTGACCGGACCAATAACAATATTGGGGTGCATGCGTTTCTAGTGATATTTATTGTGATTGAATCCTTCCATCTTAAAATCGGACTATTGTTAAGCGGTAACACCACTGTAGAGGTCCGAAAAATGCCAAACTTTGTGAAATAATTTAAAAAGTACCCGAGTAAAAATAGCAGATGGCCTTACAACGGGCGAACACCGACCCTGTTTGAAATATAGTGCTCGGCCATGCTCGGGCATCAGTAGGTTGTTTGCAGGACTGTACGGCGGAGCACCACACACACCCACGTACCGACGGGTATACGCTTTTTTTAAAAAAAGAAACGAAAGAAAAATGTTTTCTTATTTACCTCTTTTTATTATATTTTTGCCAAACTACAAGAGTGAGTAAAAAAAAGTTAGAGCAAAAAAGCTATAAAAATTAGAAAAAGATAGAGAATGTAGGAATAAATTCAAATTCATGATAAAGAAAGTTAAGAAATCATTTATACAAAATAATATTATTCCCCACTTTTTTATATATAAAGCGATTAAATTTTTTTTTCTTAATGATCTTATTTTCACACACCCTTATGCAAGTTTCTCTTGTGCATCGATTATCTTCAGGTAGGATAAATCGAAAGGACCAGTGCACATAAAGCACATTCAGCAATACATTTGGTGCAGATTCTTTTTTTGGCTCAAATTTGCCGTCGTATGCCCGTTTGTACAGCTCAGTACTAGGCCATTTAAATCGTTTGGTCAAGTTTGGCCGTCGTGAGGCCGTATGTGCTCCCATTAAAAATAGTTAAAAACTCTACGGCCTTCATATGCCCCTTAAGAAGCCAAGTAGCCGGTGTTCGCCCGTTGTAAGGCCATTTTTTATTTTTACTCGGGTGTGGAAAAAGGGATCGGAATTCTTTTCCGACAATTGATCAAACATATGTATTCAAGTGTAAAAAAAATTTTTTTATTCATATTTAGTTAGAAAATTGTGGCGCCACAGTCCTTTTTCGAAATCACGGATTTCTCCACCTGAAACAAAAAAATCAAAAAATTTCTTAATCTATTTGACATTTCCCATAAAAGTAAGTACGCGATTTTTTTTAAATTGATTTTTGTAAGAATGGTACACTGATGGAAAAAAATTTGATTTTCGACAAAAAATTGAGCAGTAAAAGTTTCCAAGTAATCCGTCCTCCCAATTCGAAAAATATAGTTTCCAGATAATCAGCCTTAAAGTTTTGAAAGTACTACAGTCTTTGAAAATTTTATTTTACCTTCAATCTACAATGTAGTATAAAACACGTTGATTACTGTGTAGTTGCACCGTGGTGGACACCTGGGGAACCCAAATGACCTTTTTGCTTTAGCGGCACTTATTATTTCGTAAAAGCAATATACAAGCACAAGGGGAAAACCGGAAATTAAAACCTTTACAATTATTTTTCCGTTATAATAGGACCAATTGTACAAAATGAGTGTGTGTTTTGTTTGTAAAAAGATTGTACTCAAATTAACCTGTGTGCCATCTTCAGAGCACAATTCTCACACTTCAGCACGCTATAACTTTGGAACGGTAAGTCGGAGGGAAAAAAAGTTGTAGACATTTTTTAGAGGAACAATTTACTGTTTTACACTTTTGTAAAAAAACCATTTTTTCTGGGACAAAAAACGAAAAAACACTTTTTTGGAAACTTTGGCGCCACATAGCTTCTGTATTTCAAGTTGTACCGCATGACCTCTACATGACTGACACAAATTGTAGGTAACAATGTCCTCTACATTTTTTGTTTAAAAAACTTTTCTCTAAAATGCGTAGATTCAGAGAAAAACGCTTTTCAAAAACTTTTTGAGTTTTCCAAAAAACGTCTAATAGAAATTTCACTCAAATTTAGAGTTAAGCTTCTTTTATGTTCCATTAACGATTTATGAAAAATTATCCTTCCAAGAATTTTTGGCGCATCAATATTACATCTGTACTGTACTATTTGGTGATGAAGGTAGAAGTGGGGATGATGGGAGGTACCACCCCATTTCTCCCTTTATCCACAAAGTTCGTGAGGCCTCTCACGCAAAGTTCTACAATTTGCCTCGCACGTCAATGGGTGCTTAATCTAATAAATCCGATAACAGTTTACTCACCATAAAACCTATTCTGACCATAAAGTAGATTCTGTAATGTCACGAGCTGGTTTTTGCAAGACTCAATTCCATTCATTCTTCTATTAGACAGTACTTTATTTAGACAAGGTATCGGGTAGCATAGCATCTATGCAGCTCGATCTCTGTATATACTGCGAACCAGGCCCGCTGGGAGCGGGCGTGCAGAGTGTGCACCGCACGCGGGCGGCACTTTCAAGGGGCGGCAAACACAACAATCTCGTCATCGAACTCATTTTCATCATTTGCAACTAGGTTCTTTTTATAATTCCATAACAATTCCATGAACTGATCTCCTTAAAAAACTAGTTGGGATGTGGCTTTTGACCCATTCGGTCCACAATATTAACTTCCCAGTATTCGTTCAAACAAAAAAACGACTCGAACGATTTTTATGATCATACTTCCTTTAACACGCTTTGAACGGCATCTTAACGAAGTCGGTATCTTTTTTGGTTCGCGCGAAATCGTGCTGGTACAAAAATCACTTACGTCGTTCAAACAAAAAAAACGGTTCGACCGATTTTTATGAAAATCTTTTCAGATCATATGTCCTTTAACATGCTTCGAACGGCACCTTAACGAAGTCGAAATCTTTTTTGGTTCTCGCGAAGTCGTGCCGGTACACAAATCACTTAAGTCGTTCAAAGAAAAAACGGCTCGACCGATTTTTATGAAAATCTTTTCAATTCATATGTCGTTTAATACGCTTCGAACGGCACCTTAACGAAGTCGATATCTTTTTCGGTTCGCGCGAAATCGTGCACACATATTTCTTCTCAATTTTTTGCTTAAAATGCTATTGGGACCTTGAAACGTGTAAATACATTGAAAATTTCGAATCCGATTTTGGGACCGATTACAATAACTTCCTACTGGGAAGTTAATAAACCGATAAACCAATAAGTCCAAAAATAAGCGTTTTATCAAAATGTTTGTTATGACTAAAAATAAAAATAAAAAAACGAAGAAAATGGTTTTGAATGAATGCTCTAGATATAAAACAAAGCGAGTAATGGACCTATTTCAAACCAAATACTCAAAACGTTGTATTTAACGTCGAATAACGGAAAATCGATGCATTTTTCGAGGATAACTTATATTACATTTTTTAAAGTGCTTGAAAAGACCTTTAAAATGAACACTGATAAAAGTCATTTGCATGTAAAATGAATGAGTTATGACAAAGAGAAGGTGTACCGTTCAAATTTTTTTTAAAAAAATCATCAATAAAACTAATACCACTTCCACCCAAATCGGAGCTCTTGTGAGCACATTACGGTATTTAACGTATACATACATGCTACATTTGGTACACAGGTTTAATATACATTTTACAACAGTACCTCCAAACTAGAAGATATTCTAGAAGCTGGAAGGTATTGCGCAATACTTTTGTACGCAGCTGCTAAAGATGGCGATTCAATAAAATGAAAAAAATTGATGATTTGCAATCTTTTTTAGAGCATAGGTGAATTGAGTGTTCGGGAGTCGGTACCCCGCCAGTATATATACATCCGCGCACACACATCACATACACACACGCACTAAAAAATTTACTAAAACACTTTCTGAACTTATAACGAAGTTTGTGGGTCTCAAAAAGGGTAGACTTTGAAAAGGGTGGTAAGTAGACCCTAAATCCAAAATTTCATCAAAATCAGTGGCCTCCGAAAAAAAGTAGAGGTAATACCCTATTTTTACGGTTGGGGACTGGACTATATGGAGAATTATCCCTTTTTATGTGCAATAAATTCCCACGTTTAATATCATTTTTACACGACTATTACTTGAATTTTGAATATTAATTATACGAATGTAAGATGTCCAATGTTTTTATTGAATGTATGAGATATCAATAAATAACGTAATCAAATTTCAGATTTTTAATTTGGAATATGCTCCTTTAATTGATCTTCCTTAAGATAATCTTGAAGAGAATTCCCCGTTGTTTTTTTTATAAACTCCTCTAAGTAACTACTAAACTACTACTAAACTACTACTAAACTACTAAAACACCTTCCAACAAGCTCAATCAGAAAAAACAAGATAAGGGAGGGGGCGGCATTTTCTGTTTTGCACGCGGGCGCTGAAGCGGCTAGCGGCGGGCCTGCTGCGAACGGTCCATGATAAAATGTTAAAAATTGTTGCGCTTATCCTTGTTGCAATGGCTGTTGCAGATGACTGACCACCAGTTCAGTATCCTGGTGATAATACGAACTAAATAATACATATCGGAAATATTTTACATAATCCTGAATCCCGTATTTCAAAACTAACTCAGACCTTTCAACACAATTTCAACAAATTTATTGCTATGCTGCAGACCCTTTTGATAAATTCATGTTCTTGCTGCTATTACACCCTCAGGTGAACTTCTATTATTCTAAACGAACAATGGATGGTGTACACCGGTGGGCAAACAAATTACTTGAAATCCATATATCAGGTTTGTATTCCTCTGTCCAAGTAACATCAACTCCATTAATTGATTTCAACATAAACCGCCCCCCCCCCTTTCCACTAGAAAACATCACAAAACTAACTTCGGCCCATGCGGAACTTGTCTAAATGGAAATTTCATCAAACTTTTCACATCTACACGAATAACATATGCGAATCATATGCGACCAGTCATAGTTGAAAATTCAAGGATGTTTTTTTGGGGGAGTTGACAGGGTAGCTAGTCAAGTGGAATGATAAAGGCACAGGGTGAAATGGAATTACTTTGCATTAAGGCTCCTTTGAAAATCAGATTAACCCCATTGACAGGAGAAAGTAGGTTAAGCGTAGTAAGACTTGCCTGAGCTGATGATGTTTGCTAAAGGCTTGTTTTTGAGAAATTAAGTACCCTTAGTGGATTTCCATTAAGATGTTGAAAGGGGGCTGTTCTATTCAATTTTAATGGCAGTGTGGAAGAAAAAGTTTATGCTATGTAGAAGCACAAAGACTGTAGGGGAAAATACTTAATACGAATTGAAAAAAAAAACATGTTACGTGACCCAATTTTATAAATGTTAAACTCTGTAACTCTTTAATGTAAGTTGAAAATAAGCGCTTAGTGGATTCACATCAATCTACGATTTCAATGATTGTGTACCTAAGGTTTGGACTTGCTTGACCGACTGTGTTGGACGTTTAACCCATTTTTGCCCAATGGTGCGCAAAACGCACCAGACAGTTAGAATTTTTTTTAGAGCATTTAAATTATAAAAGAGTATGTTTTAATGTTGTTTTTTAAAGATTAAATAGTTAGTATGTCAAGTTATAACAAAATCTGCGGTGTTTGGATTTAAAAAAAAATAAGCTAAATATGGACAAAAATCTGATATTTCGGCGCACCAGTTTATACATATGTATTATTTTGTAATATAATAAATTTTGTTGTGTATTATTTTTAATAAAAATAATTGTTAGGTGTTGTCAAGAATAGTATGTAAGTATTTATATGTTTATAATTTATTTAATTTATATGAAAAAACTGCAATAAAATATGATGGTGCGAAAACGCACCACTGGGAAAATGTATGAACTCTGCATTGCAAGTGCTGACATGTTCAAGCTGAGTCTGTAACTGCATTTTGTAAGGTTGCGGGCTTACAACAAGTTCTGTAAAGTGACAGCTTTCTTCTTCTTGATTTTAGTCCTCGCACAGTGTCTAAAAAGTTTGCATATTTGCAGCAGTTTTCAAGTACACACTGCATTATTGAACATTTGACGAAAATCGATTGGATTTATTGACTTGTGTGCAAAAGCAAAAAAGTCAGTTGCTCGCGCAACGTGCGTTATAAACACAACCCCTTGTCTTTCTACTTTGATGTGTTTCTTTGCAGAATGCAGATACAATGTATTAATCTCTTGTGTTGGGTTTTAGTGAAAAATTTAATTACAATGAGGGAATTTTTAACTCGAAAAGAACTGGAAAGTGCTTTAAAAGACGTTGTTGCTGAATTAGAAAATGAAAGACGTAAGTTATAATTTAGTAACTTTGTTTTTTCTTGTTTGTTTGATAAATAACTTATCAATAGATAACATTGCTGCTGTATATATTCCACCCGATGTTGACGAACTTACTGATGAGGAAATTGTCGATGATGGTCTGACAAATACAAATGACAAAGATTTTGCAAACATCGATATTGCCGGAACATTCGAACTTCATCTAGACGAGGATAATAATTTTGATGATTCCGATAGCGAAACTTGAGCAGAGAAAAGATGAAAAATTACCAGTTTTAAAAAGTCTGTTCAAAAAGTTCCGAAATGGAAGAAGGGAGCCGTTCAAGTACAATCACAGCCAGTTTCAAAGGAAGATCATGAAGTTGAGCAAATGCGAAATCAACTGGGGAATAAATCGCCGTTAGATCTATTTTTTATGTATTTTGATGAAGAAGTTATAGACGCGATTGTTACATATTCTATAAAATATGCGCAGGATCACAATCGCCACGAATTTGATTTCAACCGTGAGGATTTGTTAAATTTTATTGGAATTTTGATTCTTTCAGGTTACCATACATTACCGCAAACCCAGTTATACTGGTCTACCGATGAAGACAAAGGACTTGATATTATCAAAAAATGTATGAGTAGAAATAAATTTAACAACATAAAAAGAAATATACATTTATCAGACAACAGTAATCTGGATAAAAACGAAAAATTTGCTAAACTCCGCCCATTCTTTGCTCTACTAAACAAAAAATATCTTCAGTTTGGTTTATTCTCATTTAGCCTATCTATTGACGAACAGATGGTTCCATATTATGGAAGGCACTCCTGCAAAATGTACATAAAAGGAAGGCCTGCAAGGTTTGGCTGCAAGCTGTGGTGTATATGTTCGTCCGATGGATATCTCTAAAAATTTATGCCATATGCAGGAGCCAGTAAAGAAAAGTATCAAGTGGGACTCGGCGGTCAAGTTGTCCTGGATTTATTGTCAATTGTCGAAAATGCTGACAATCATCAAGTATTTTTCGACAATTTTTTTTCTTCGTATAAGTTGTTTAGTGTACTCCGTTAAAGGGGATTTTATGCTACGGGTACTATACGAGAAAATAGGACAAGTTGCTGTCCTCTGGAATCTACAAAAACTATTTCAAAATCGGAAAGAGGGACATATGATTCTGCGCACGATGTTACAAGTAGTAAATCCATTGTTAGATGGAATGATAATTCCGTCGTGACTACGATTAGCACCCAATTCAATTCGCAAGCTATATCTGCTACGACAAGATATAATCGTAAAGAAAAGAAGGATGTCAGCATAGAACAACCCAATGTCATCAAATTATACAACCAGCACATTGGGGGTGGATTTGCACGATAACGGGGTAGCCAACTACAGAATAGGAGAAACTGGTAAAAAATGGTGGTGGCCTTTATTTACCAATTCCATAGACAGCACGATAGTCAATGCATGGAATTTATACAATATTGTTAATAGCAAAAAATTACTCAATTGGATTTTAAGACCTATATAGCACTGCGATTGCTCAAACTGCAAGACAACAAACCGAAGGCTTCTTCATCAAGAGTACCTAATGAACTTCGTTATGATAACACGGGTCATGTGGTGACTAAAAGTGTAGACAAATCTAGACGAAGATGTAAAATTTGCCACAACCATACAATATTCTTGTGTAAAAGGTGTAACGTACATTTGCACACCGCTTGTTTTGAACAATATCATAAGAAGTAAGAGTTGTATTACTTTTAACGTTTTTTGCCAATGGAAAACGCACCAGCATATTTCTCAAAATGTATTTAAAAATAATTTTTTTTTCTTGTATTTGTATTTTTAGCTCCTAAATGAATAACAATAAGCATTATTTATACCTTTGGTAAAATATGTGTTAAAGCCATCTGGTGGAGTTTAGGAAACTTGGCGCCTCGACTTTTAGTCCGGAGATCTGTTTTAAAGACTTCGAGAATGTAGCTAGTCTAGTGCACTAATTTACACAGAAAGAGAGCTAATGTTTCCCTCTCATTCATTTCCCTCCATTGCAATAGACGGCAGCTTGCTCAGCTTGGCAGTGTGGTCCCAATGGGCCGAAGTCCTGTGATGATTTTGGTAATTTTGGCAACATCTCTTTGAGGTCTGTTAATAAAGCTCATTGTTCTTCCTTTCTTGCTAGTAGATCAAGTCGTCCTGGAGAAAAATCAGGTCTACTGTGCACTCCAAATTTTGCTTGATAAAAGAAAGCGATCCCGCCTATTGGGCTGCTAACCATCTCAATCTCGGATCCCTGGAGTGAGGTTCCATGCTTGTTGGCTGACAGTCAACTTTTTGAAGTTATACTTCTTTAGGCGCGTTTTGAAAATATTATGAGAGTGAATTTTTAGGATCCTAGTGAAAAAAACGCACAATATATTTTATAGTTGTAACGAGAAGAATCATACTTTTGGGACGGCATTTATTGTAAGAAAACAAATTAAACATCTAGTAATGGGGTTTGACGCTATAAATGAAAGAATATGTAGAATACGTATAAGAGGAAGATTCTTTAATTACTCCATAATAAATATACATGCCCCGATTGAAGATGCGCTAGAAGAAGCGAAAGATGCATTCTATGAAACCTTAGATAGGACGCTAAGAAACTGTCCTAGACATGATGTAAAGATTGTCATAGGAGATGCAAATGCAAAAATTGGCCATGAAAGTGCATACCGACCAACAATAGGAGCATTTAGTCTACACGACGAAACAAATGAAAACGGTATGAGACTGATCAGTTTTGCAATGATGAATAATATGGTGATCGCAGACACAAGATTCCAGCGAAAAGATATACATAAGGTAACCTGGAGATCTCCAGATGGAAGAACGCAAAACTCAATTGATCATATACTTATAGAAGCGCGTCACTGTTCAGAAGTACTAGATGTCAGATCATATCGTGGTGCAAACATCGACTCCGACCATTATATGATTGGGACGAGAATCAGAAGCAGAATATCGACACTAAACGAAAGAAGAAACCGCAGGGAAAGAAAATTTAACGTGAAATTATTAAAAGAAGAAGCAAAACAAAAACAAGAAGAATATGTGGAAGAAATAAATAGAAGAGTGATAAATGCAAATAATCACAACGCCGAAGACATAGAAGTTAAATGGAATAACTTGAAGACCCTAATCAAAGAATCAGCATCAAATACTCTAGGATACGAACCCCGTGAAAGCAGAAATGAATGGTTCGACAATGAGTGTACCCGTGTAACACAGGAAAAGAATATAGCATATCAAGTAATGATACAGAAACACAGAACGAGAAATGCAGTTGAGACATACAAAGAAAAAAGGAGACAGGAGAAAAGAGTGCACAAAGCGAAGAAAAAGGAGTACTGGGAAAACGAAATGTTGAAAATAGAAGAAGCGAACAACCGAAACGATGTCAGGAAACTATATAAAAAAGTAAAGGAGCAACGAGTCGGTTTCAAGCCCAGAATAACCATGTGCAAAAATAAGGATGGAGAGATCTTAAGTACCAAAGAATCAGTTCTAATCAGATGGCGTGAACACTTTCAAGAACTGCTAGCTCGAGATGAGGAGCAACCCCTTACAGAAAACATGGAACTAGCAGAAGAACTAGCGGGAGACATACCTACATTAGAAGACGTACAAGACGCAGTGAAAAAGCTAAAAAACAACAAATCTCCGGGCAAAGATAACATCGTAGCAGAGCTATTGAAACAAGGAGGTGAAAACGTAATATTAAGCCTGCATGAAATCGTAACACTAATATGGACCCAGAAACGAATACCATCGGAATGGAGCGAGGGCATTGTGTGCCCTATACACAAAAAAGGAGATCCAGCTAAACTGCCGTAATTATAGAGGTATCACGCTATTGAACGTAGCATATAAAGTATTATCAAATATTTTATACGTTAAACTGCAGCCTTACGCAGAAGCAGCTCTGGGAAACTACCAAAGCGGTTTCCGCCCCGGAAGATCCACCACAGACCATTTTTTCACCCTTAGGCAGGTCCTGGAAAAGGCAAATGAATTTAATATTACCATACATTCGCTATTCATAGACTTCAGAAACGCGTATGATAAAATAAAACGTGAAGAATTATATAAAGCTATGGAGTATTTAAGATTTCCCAAACACCTCGTAGATTTGACCAAAATGACAATGAAAGAGGTTATATGCAGAATAAGAATTGAAGGAGAGCTGTCAGAACCATTCAACGCCACAGTAGGACTAAGACAAGGAGATGCCCTATCGTGCTTACTATTTAACGTAGCTATGGAAAAAGTGATAAGAGACGCAGGAATTAACACCGCGGGCAGTATTTTCAACAAGTCGGTACAACTGTTGGCATACGCTGACGACATCGTAATACTAGCCAGATCCAGCATAGCAATGAAAGAAGCCTTCATATTGCTAGAAAGAGCAGCAAAGAAATTCGGACTAGCAATTAATGAAGAGAAAACGAAATATATGTGCATCTCTAAAAGACGGAATGATCGCCAGAATATGACCATTGATACATATAACATCGAAAGTGTAAAAGAATTTATATACTTAGGGACGCTAATCTCAAAAGATAACGACACGACGGCAGAAGTCATAAGGAGATTGGCGCTGGGAAATAGATGCTATTTTGGGCTACGTAAACACTTCTTAACAAGGAACATATCAAGGACGACTAAAGTTAAACTATACAGAACCCTTATAAGGCCAATACTACTGTATGGATCCGAAACCTGGACACTAAGAAGTAATGAAGAACACCTCCTGGGGAAAGAAAAATCCTGCGCACAATATATGGAGGAGTAAATGAAAATGGTGTTTGGAGGAGAAGATACAATCACGAATTGTATCAGTTGTATAAAGATCCGAACATCATAAAAACTATAAAAATTAGCAGAATTCGATGGGCAGGACATGTTGAACGTAGCAGTGATGACAGCATAACAAAAATTATTATGAACAAGAGACCAGACGGACACAGAGGCACAGGACGTCCAAAAAAGAGATATACAGATAGCGTAGAGGAGGATCTACGAACCCTAGGTATAAGAAATTGGAGACCCCAAGCCAGGGACAGACAGTTCTGGAGGAGGATGTTGCAGGAAGCCAAGGCCAATAACAGGCTGTGGAGCTATTTATGATGATGATGAATTTTTAGGAATCGGTGACGCAACGCGAGACGCAACGGAGAATATAGGCGAAGGGGTATGGAGGGCAAGCATTTCAACTCCCATTCTTTAGCTGTGCACAGATTGGGATTATTATATGTATATGAAAATTCGTAGCCAATGGGTGGAGTGAATAAAAACTAAGTGTACACTTAGAGGGAACACTCCTGAGTGGAGTGATTCGTTAAAAGTGAACACTCGATTTGGTGTGAATAAAAATTCTGTCATTCAAATACTATTCACTCATGGGATATTTTAGTTCACTCATAGAAAATTTTTGGATTAAAGGGAAATGTCATTTTTTGAAATTAGTAGGCTAGTAAACGTGGATGGATTTACATGGAGTTTTACTTTGGAAAATTTTTTTAGGGCTAAATGAGGGATTTAGTTTGGGCAAAAGGTGGTTTGGCTGCCAAATCCGCTGGAGGGGTTTAGTTGGGGCAAAAGGTGGTTCTGTGGAAAAATTTGCCCTTTTGGGATTTTAGTTTGGCCAAAAGGTGGTTTTGTTGCGAGGTCAAGCATTTATGTAATGCTGAGTAGATTAAGATCTTTAAACGGATTGAAAATTGAAAATATAAAACTAGTGCAATTAACAGGCTAAAAACCATGAAGAAAAGTTTCCTTGCAAAATAAGAAATGCTAGAACTCAGGCTTATCTTAAAGTTTAATGTGTATTAACAATTTTAAAATTATATTCTCGTTTGACTTTAAATGTTTGAACTCTTATCAATTAGTTATGTAAATTTACAGCTTTTCAAATGCGTTAATAAAAGTTTGGACATCCATAACTATAATCACAATTGTCTAACTGCAACTCATGCCCAAACTTTTATTAATGCACTTGAAATGCTGTAAATTTACACAATTCATTGATAAGAGTTCAAAAATTTAAAGTCAAACGAGAATGTAATTTTAAAATTGTTAATACACATTAAACTTCTTATTTTGCAATAAAAATTTTCTTGTGTATACCTATCACTGCCAAAGAAATTTTTTTTTACTTTTTAGTGCATTTTGTTTATAAAAGTTATTTTTTTTAAAAGTTTTTTTAATTTATTTTATTAAAATGGATGAAAAAGGTCCTCGCAACCAGCCTCAAATTTTACAAGTGTTCACTCACAGGCAAACGTTAAAACTTTGTTTTATTCACATCAAAATGAAGTGTTCACTCTATATGGGGAAATGACAGAGTGAAGTACTTAACGAAACTTCACGAAGGTTATTTTTATTCACGCCAAACTAAGTGTTCACTCCAAAAAATGGAGTGAACACTTGCACTCAGTTTTTATTCACACCACCCAATGTCTGTCGGTAGGTGAGGGGGTTTTTATCCTGAGGCTATGGAGGGAAATAAATTTCATGTTCGATTCATCAGCTAAGCGTGAGTTTGGGTTTTTTGTGAGCATAGGCATAGTTGCTGGGTATGGGGTTCTGTCGCGAGGCTATAGAGGGAAATCCGATCCGTGTTCTATTCATCACTGGCCCTTAGAAACTCGCGCATAGTTTCTAAGGGCCAGTTTTACACGAGATGACTTTTTCAGAAGATTTTTCTTGGTTGTTTGTCTGCCCGTGTGAAACTGGCCAAGATAATAATAAAGCTATATGGATGGCAACTGTACAATAACAAGCGATAATTATTTTCTGTTTTACTAATAATTTTGAATGGTTAAAACTTAATAGAATTAGGGCATTTTCATAAACGCAGAACTGCCGCAGTACTGCAGAATTCAGCAATTGGAAGTCTGTAGCTGAATATTGCAGAATGACCGCAGTTCTGCGTTTATGAAAATGCCCTTACTCCATCAGAAATTAATTTGAATATATAATACAAAATATTTACTGTTATTATTTGGGAAAATAAAACAATGAACAATTAATGATTTTATTTAGCTTGGCCTCGTTTATTTGTTTGGTTCAAATCTTTCGACAGCTTTTTCAACTACTTCTTCTTAACCGATTCTTATGAAACTTTGCACAAACATACTGAGCTAACGTGACAGTGCAACCTGACAATTTTGTAAAAAAATCAAGATGGCGGTTCCAACATGGCGGACGAATTTTTCAATTGTGTTCCGATTCCACTGAAAATCGGTATCGGCGGGTTTTTAGGGCCACAAATGACGATTCTGTGGTCAAATTTTGAAAATTTAAAATGGCGGCGCCAATATGGCCGATGAATTTTGCAAATGTGTTCTGAATCTATTGAAAATCGATATCAGGAGGTTTTCAGGGCCACAAATGACGATTCTGTGGTCAAAATTTGAAAATTCAAAATGGCGGATGAATTGTGGAAATGTTTTCTGAATCCATTGAAAATCAGTATCCGGAGGTTTTTAGGGCCACAAATGACGAATCTGTGGGCAAAATTTTAAAAAAATCAAAATGGTGGCGCCTATATGGCGGTACGATTTTGGCAATTACGATTCGATTTCACTGAAAATAGCTATTTGGGGGTGTTTAAGGTCGGAAATAATACATTTGTTGTCAATATTAGAAAATTCAAAATGGCGCTGGAAATATGGTATGCATAACAAATCACTTCACCAGAATTTTGTAAAAAGTAAAATCCAAAAATGACTGAATTAAGACTAAAAAGAATATAATAAAAATAGGTAAAAAAAACTTTTAAGTTAAATGGTTTTATTTTAAATCTGCTGTACCAAAAACTAGAAAATAATTAGAACACAAACATGGACCTTCTGGAATAGTAGCAGTGCTGTCTTCTCATGCCGTTTGTCAAGGGGCACTTTGTGTCGCTGTGTCAGAGAATTAAGTAATATTCTGGGACTTTTAACAGACTAAAATAAAAACATGGGGCGCATAAAAACCTGTATAACCTGTGTAAATAAGAACAACTTGCCTAGAAAAATATGTTTCCAAGTCCACCAAAACAAAATAGTTTAAAGGCTCTTCGTATCATATTTCAGTTACCAAAATCCGCTCAATTTAATTGAGTAATTATTAGAAGAAGACGCTAGGGAAGTGAACATAATTTAGAAGTGACGTTTACTTCAGTAGTGGAAAGGAGGTGGAGTAAATCGACTCAAGGTCGATGGACCCACAGGCTCATAACAAATGTGGAGGATGGGTCACGGTCACGGGAGAGCACGGAGAGATGAGTTACGACCTCGCACAGTTCTTGAGTGGACATGTGTGTTCCAGAGCATACCTCCATCGGTTCGGACAAGATGTCTTCGCTGTCCCCGGCATTCCTAAATGTGATAGAAGACACAGAGCATGTCCTATTGGAATGCCCGATATTAGCCGAGCAAACTGCTGCTCTGCAAGCGACAGCTGAGGCACGACTAATAGTAGAGAACATCATAGACTACATGGTGACATCGGGTGTTGTAAAGAATAAAGTGGAGGAGACGCTAAATATGCTCCATCAGAAGGTAAGGCGCAAAGAAACCAAAAGGAAGAGAGTAAGGCTTAGAAATATCGGTAGTATTAGCAGGTAGATAAAAGCTGATCCAGCTGGCGAAGCATTGCTGAAAAGGCCTCTCTCTGCCGGAGAATGGGTTGACTAGTAGGTGATTTTAGTTAGGATTAGAATCCGGTATAACCGACAAGCTGGAGCGTATCGGCATCATGACGCTTCCACCTGCCAACGCACGCAAATAATAAAAAATCCAATAAATTACTTGCATGCAAATTAAAAATTAGTCTTAAATCACGCCAAAGAAGTATAACTTCTAATGCGCGTACATAAGTACAAACACCCACTTTTTTCGTTCCCATCTATGTTCTTATGTCGTTGTGATGATAGACTAACGGTACCAGCGCACATCGAATACCATGATTTATGAATTGACCCTAAATTGATTGTGCAACAAGACCAGTGAATTAACATAGGTATGAACAAAGTGACATGAAACGAAGTCAAGAAATAAGAATACGACCCTGTTCTGAAAAGAGTCGACCAGTGACCAGTGACCAGTCTAGTGTTTGGCGTGTTTCATCGGAGTCCGATCTTCATGACCATTTCCCCTAATTCGGGAGGTGCAATAATGATAAAGTGTTAATGCCCTGCCAGGCCAAGCTGTTCACATTTTCCATTGCCTTCGACGCTACGAAGAACTGCGATCAAAAGTGTTAAAATAGAGAGTTCAACAACAGCACGTTAGCAGGCTTGGGCTAATTTACACTTGACTGTCAAAGAAGATAAAATATGTATATTAGCTATAAGCCCCTCTTAAGTACTCGTCAACATATCATACCTCTATCTCTACTTGAAAGATCGTAGCTAAGGTATCCAAAGTGATCGTTCTAACCTAATTTTTTCACCTCATATCCCTGCACACGCACCTGATCCTGTATTAGAGCCTTACGTGAAAACACCCTGCTGTGCCATAGGGAAAACCCAGGATGTATTAAATGTTCACAGAAATGGGGTTAAGCCGATTATGAGATTTTCCCTGAAATACATTTTGATAGGTTTTCGACTTTTGCGATCTCTTCCATGACGTTGACAATATGTTGAAGGCTCTCGCTGGAAACGATCTTTATGGTGATCATTCATTCTCAGTCTCAGAACAACGTTTATGTCTACTTGAATTTGTACCAAAATGGAATAGAGTCTCCAGCAAGTAAAATCAACTTGACGACTATCGTGCGATTAGGTCATTTTTCGATCTTGCTTATTTTAGTTGCGAAACTCAGCATAGTCCTAAGCCACCACATTAGGGCTCCATATGTTACTATAGGACTTTTGATTGCCGTGAATATCCAGAACATGGTTTTTGGGTTGTAGGAAACTGCTGGCTCTAAGTTTAGCCCATCAGAGATCTTTAGTGAAAAGTAAAAAACGAACAAAAGTTGATCAGGACCAATCCATCATCAGCCTTTTCCTTTCTAAAAGAGATTACGTAATATATTTCGAGCATATGTTTTTCAGCAGTATTTTTCTTCAACAAGGTTTTATTTCCCTTTTATGTTATTGGAATGTGAGAGTGCTTGATAATACCTTGTAATAGAACATCAACATCTTTTACGTATATGTTCATTCTTGGTACCGAACTCCACCAAAGACAAAATTTCGTAAGGACAAAAGTTCTCCTTTATGTCTTTAAATTCTATTCCGTCATAAAGTTCAAATCTTCTTAGTAATGTCACTGAAGGTATAAATTTTCACTTTAGCGAATGTCAAACTGAGTGAACCCCATCCATAACAACCTCTGGTTCACCCACGAAATCTTCTTCTGCTTTTACAATTCGACATGCTCTTCCCAGAATTCTACTTCGGCACCAATACTGGCTGAGTGCATACCCATTTTGTAGTCATTAAATTTTATTAAATTTTAATCCAGAAAGTCTTCTACACAATCCCCTCCCCAAAGGAAAGGATCAGAAATTTTATATTTACCACATTATAAAATGTTTACAACCCTCTTCAGATAATTCCAACCCTGTTACTTAACCACCACAAACAAGAGGAAGTGCTTTTAATTTCTGGTGCCCTTCGTTTAGGGATGATAACACAACCATATATGTATTTACAATTTTCCCTTTTCCAACCCCTTGGGAGTGTCAGGGTCGAATTTTCGGTGTTTTCCGGGAATTTTTACTACACCATGTGCATCCGGGGAAAAATTAAAAATTCAAAAAAAAAAATAATAATAAAGAAATAAAAAGTTTAAATTAAAGAATTTTCGTTTGTTTCCTTTTTTTGGTGGAAAGTCTTGTCATTTGCAGAACTTAACTTTTCGGGACTTAATTTCTTTGAATGACATTTTTACAGTAGCTGCAAGGAATCCGAGGAGATTTACTGAAGCAGGGAAGAAGCACTCGTGCAGGAAAGAGGGATAAATTGAATTAGGATTGTTAACACGTTCTCAAGGGTATCATTTTCCTGCATTGAAGATTTTGTTAGGATTCTATGAGATTAAGAGATTAAGGATTTGTAGAATAATTAAGGACAATTATTTTCGTTTGTGGTTTAGTCAATTCATGAAAATGTATCTTGGTATCTGCTCAAATATTAAGGCATGAGCAAGATTAAATCTACTAATCGCGTCGTCAGAAAAGCTTATCGGATTTAAATAAGTAAATTTCAAAAACATCCCGAAATCATTTTTTTTTGTTTTAAGCAAGGATATGGAAGCTAATGAAGAGCGCTGTCTGGGCCTGCCGAAGAAGTAACCCACAATAACGTATGCACCACTCCTAGATCAACCGTTTGCGGCATATTCTCACACCCTGGTTGAGGTGTATTGATATGTGCCAGAGGCTGTTTTTGAAAATAAAAATGGCGTCGAATGAATGCTGTAAGAAAAAAAGAATATTTTAAAACATAGATTTTATTAAACAGAGACAATGTTATCATTTAAATTTTTTTTACATCAAAAGTAAATGTCTACTGAAGATGAATGTACAAGGATGTTTTTTTGTACACCTCTATTAATACCTATATATCTTCAATTTTATAAACATCAGTGAGAATTTTACAACTTATAACTTCCAGTCAAGTTTTCTATGAGAAAAAAAAACAAAAAATTAAAAACTAATGGCTTTCTTAAGGTGGGTATCCACCAAGAGTTTTGTTTCCGCACTATCTCCATACATTATCCGCCGAAGTGTTTCCACCAAAATCAATGTGCCGAGATAAAAAATGTGCGGAGATGAGAAGTGCGGAGACTACACAAGCACACCGATATTCCAGTGGATACAAAACGTATCCATTAAAAAGTTCTGTGTCGGTGCGGAGAGTTTCTGCGCGGGTTGTGCGCGGATAAGTAAATGCAGTGGATACTTGCAAAAAGACTTCGAAAAGTTTTGAAGTTGCTTGTTGAGGCCTATCTTTTGTTTTCCAGTAAATATGGAAAACACAAAACATCTTAGGACAGACAAGGGTATTAGTAGGGGAGCTGGCACTTGAAAAAATCGTGTCGCCCCAATTTCCTGTCGTTTGGTATATAAGCTTTTCAAGTAATTTCAAGCATTTTTTATAATATGACATTTTTGTGGGAAGTGGACCCTTCTCGAGTTAGAGGGGGGTGGGGGTGGGGGTTAAAAAGGGGTTAAAATTGAAAAACAATTCTGGCACTGCGTAAGTAGGTTCTAATAGAGCTAAATATTAGTGCCAGAAATTTTTGACCATTTGCACCCTCCCCAAGCCACCCCTAGCTGAAGTCCCCCCACCCCCACCAAATGGTCAATTTTACGAACAGAATAAGTCGTTGTGAGATGCCGAATCAATCGATTATAAAAATAAAAAGAGTGACTATATGTATATTTAGACTAAATCGTCTAATCGTAATCATTAAATCATATTTATACTAAAATCGGAAAACATAAAACATTGCGCGTACACAAGAATTTTATCATTCAAGGTCGTAACCACCTAAAGTCTTGTCTCTGTAGAGTCCGCGCACAGTCTTTAGAACATAGTTTGGGACTTTTCATATGCTTCCTGCAAGATTTTAGTGGATACGCAATGAAAGCTTTGTCTCCGCACAGTTTGAGATTTTTCGTTTTTTGCTCTATTTGTGTGGATTTTTGTGTGCGCGCACTGTCTGCAGACCGCAGTGGAAACGCACCCTTAGAAAGCTTAGAGTGTCCTCTTTAAAATTTTTATTTTTGCGTACATTTTAGGCAAGGATACTTTAGTTTTTCCCCGAACGCCTCGCAAAATATTTTAATTCAGCTTTTTGGCGCGCTTAGATTTTTCGAATTTTCTTCTTATATTTATTAATTTTTTATAATAATTTTTTTTAAAATAAGTTATAATATAAATTTTAGTGAATTTTCCGCTCTTTCACGTGGCGCTATTAGTTTTTCGAATTTTTTTTTATTTTTCGATATATAAAGCAAAAACCAAATTTTCGAATTTGTTTTCGAAATTGTGAACTTAGCATACACTTTAGCGCAGCAAAGATTTTTTTATCGTTTTCTACACCCAAAAAAGTACCTAAGTTCCAATTTTCAGCGAGATCACATTTTGTGCGAGCTTTCGGTCTAAATTTGGCTCTGACGACTGGGCTAAATTTAAAACGCGTTTTTCTCAAAATCACATTTTTTGACTTGGCTCCACACTTTTTTCGAAAACTACTCAACGGATTTCAATAATCCAAAAACCATTCGATTCGTTATAAAAAATACTAGTAACAGTAAACCTTTAAAAATATTATGTTACACACCCCTATTTTTTTATACAAGGGTAGTTTGCCCTCAAAAATATGGATTTTTTTTGATTTTTCAGAAAAATGTTTATAAAATGATAAAAATATCAAAAATAAAATGTTTTTTTGGTTTAGTTACTAGTATTTAGTCTTATGAATAAAATCCCGTTGGAATTTTTACTCTATCTGTTACAGGAAGCTCAAAAAATGTGGAGCAGTTTAAAAAGTACCGTTTGGAAGATGCTCGTACTAAAAATGCAAAAAAAAAATTTATTGTTATATTCTTAATATATTTTTAGACCAGTACCAAAACGCTTTTGAGAGGCCAAAAAACTAAAAAATTCTTTGTAGTATAGGGATGGCGGCATAATTTAGGATAAATTGTACATAAATGTGGAAAAATCGAGAACCCCGCTACAGATAATCGGAAGGGGGTGGGATTGCCAAAATGTGTGTTTTTAGGGGTGAAACGCGGTTTTTTGCGATTTCTGGCAAAAGTAGACCTCCTATCGAAAAAAAGTTGTAGATAATTAAAAAATCTATAACTTTAATTCAAACCATTTTTCGCCATAACCTCAACAAAATGGAGAAAAACGATAAAAAACATTAAAAACCAATTTTTTCATTGATCATTTTTCTCTTTCACAAAAATGATTCTATTTTAATGAAATTTGGTGAAAATGTTCATTTTTTTGTTTTATAAAAGCTACAATTTTTTAATTTTGTTTCTTTTTTAACGAATTTAATTTAAAAAAAGGGTCCAATTTTCAATCAAAAAAGTTGACGGACAAAATTTTGGGTTTTCAACTTTTCAGGACGGCTTTTTTTCGTTGAATCCTCTACTTTCAAATGGTGTAAAAAAATTATAGTGTCACAATAGAAAAACATCGATAAAAATTCGAAAAACCAAAATCTTCCTTTTTCAAATATCGATTTTTCCGTAAACTTCACTGATTCTTTATCTCTCTTTGAAGTAAAGTCCTGTAAACTGTATATTTAATGTAACATATTATAACAGAACTTCATGTAACAGTTTCAGGTTCGGACTGCTGAAAAAAAATTGTTCAAACAACTGTTACATTAAATATACAGTTTTCGATGTTTTTCTATTGTGACACTATAATTTTTTTACACCATCTGAAAGTAGAGGTTTCAACGAAGAAAAGCCGTCCTGAAAAGTTGAAAAACCAAAATTTTGTCCGTCAACTTTTTTGATTGAAAATTGGACCCTTTTTTGAGGTTATGGCGAAAAATGGTTTGAATGAAAGTTATAGATTTTTTTCGATAGGGGGTCTACTTTTGCCAGAAATCGTAAAAACCGCGTTTCACCCCTAACAACACACATTATGGCACCCCCACCCCCTTCCGGTCATCTGTAGCGGGCTCTCGATTTTTCCCCGTTTATGTACAATTTATCCTAAATTTTGCCGCCATCCCTATACTGCTAAGAATTTTTTTTTCTCAAAAATTATCAGAAGTGCTCTATTTATAAAAATGCCCAAAAAGAATCAACTCGATAAATATAATAGTCTTTTCATAAAAAAAAATTAAAAAGTGTATTTTATTTCAATTATGAAACGAAAAGTCCCCTTAATCGTGGGATAAGAATGTGGGAACAAAAAAAATGAGAGTAACGTGCCTCGAAACACTCCAACCCAAAGAAATAAATCCAAGGCATAAACTGATTCCGAAATTGCTTCCCCAACAATTTCCGCCATGCCCAAAGCAATGGTATTAGAGTTTTCGTATGTGGAAATACTTTTTGACTACCCGAGACAAACTACAAAGAGCCTCCTAAAGAGTTTGTTAGCGTGTCTTAACGTCAGGAAAAGGTGAAGGTTTAGGATTGCCAAAGTGCACTCCCTGGAAAAGGTCCACATCTTAACTGCCAAACCGATCCAAGCAACATAAAAAGGAGCTAAAGGCTAAAGGCACCAAAAGCCTACGACCCAAAACACTTCATCCACTGAAGAACCAATCATCAAACATGCTTATTTTAGATGCAAATCAGCAACTTCCTCCAACCTATTGCCTCCGAGACGGTATGGCCTCAGTCACGGGACTAGGAGCCCTGCACGCATTGAAAGTGCAGCTTGACTCGCCGGATGGGGGGTTTCGAACTCCCGCTGGAAGAAAAAAATAGGACTGAACATGCGCCGACAAACAAAGTAGGCAGATACTCAATATCTGTCACATAAAAAAAATATAGTCTTTCTGGTGAAGACGCGCTATACTTGAATAACTGAAGGGAAAATGAGATCAGAAAAAAAAGATCGCTATGCCATCTTTACGGTCTTAGGACAATGTACAATGAGTCATTAAGATGGCAGTATTAGATATACTTAAAGCCATCTAGATATCTCCTGATGGACCCACTTGCAACCAAATAGACCATGTGGTGATAGACCGCCGTCACCTTTCGGACTTGATGACGTACGAATGTACCTAGGTGCCAAATTCGACTCGGATCACTATCTTGTTGGTATGGCGCTAAGAGACCGCATAACAACGCTGAAAAGCTTTGTATTCGCTGATCAGGCTCGAATCAACACAGCTGCCCTAGGCAATGGAATGGCCAGAAACCGGTACAGTCTTGAGTTAGAACTCGCAATCAGTGAGCGAAGTGTTAAGTGCTAGACTCGGAACAAACAAAACTTAGCTGTCATCGTTAATTCTCTTTTGAAGTCCAATGAAAAGTCGCATGAGCGTTTTCACGGGCGAAACTTCAACGAAGGAACAAACATAGGAACTAGAAAAGCAATTGGCTTTTTGTTACACCACCGGACACCAAACAGACAAAAGGAACGAACGAACTGGGCTGGACGGACGGACGAAGATGGGGAGGACGGACGATTTTAATGGACATTTTCAGCGGACAGCGGAACGAACAATTTGACAGTTCCTGCGTTCTTGTTATTTATTAATAGCTATTCCATAATAATCTTTTAATCACTTTAAAATCACTTTTTATTCTATTACCACACAAATTCAACATTTTTTCCCTAAATAAACACAAAAAAACCACCGCGAATGTAAACAAAATTGGTCACCTTAACAATTAACACACTTAATCACTCAATTTTTTTTTATTTTTTTTAATTAAATCACTAAAGCACTAATCCGTGTGCAGTAAAAAGTGATAAAATACAATGTTTTATCACTTTTTACTGCAAAAATATTCGTAAAATATTCGCGAACCTATTCTGCCACATATAAATTCTAACAAAAGTGACAGATAATAGGCCCGGCACCAACACAACCAAAAAGTCTGCTTCCAGGCCTATTGTTTCGATGGCTTGCCTGAACTTAAAAATTGAAAGAAAAAAGTCGAGTATGTGTAGACACGAGACTCTCGAAAGTGAAGAAATACATAATCATATGACAGGATTGAACGTCAGAAAATGGAATGAAAAATTAAATGTGTATAACGAGTCAAATAATATTAATAACTAACAAGGGCAAATCGTTTTAGAGTAAAAACCATAAAAGAAGACACCCGAGTGTCCCATTCGCTCTGGTTGTTTGAAAGCGCAGATTTTTCACTCAAACAACCAGAGGGAATGGAAAGCTCTTCTTTTATGGTTTTTAGTCTAGCAAAGCAACTCTCAAAATTGTTGCTACGTAATTCGTTCTTAGCAAAAAATCGCCTCATAATCCCCTCGATTTGCCTCGAGCGAGAAATTTGTTAGTTAAGCCCGACACATGGATCGAATAATCAACTCGTATACACACAGGCACCCTACCGTGCGCGTGCGTTAAAGGAAATTTCCAAATGCCCCCCAACGAGCAGACACGAAATTTTTCATACGCACGCGCCACAACTGCGTTCGCATTACATTTTTGCTCGTAAGCAAACACACGTGATCGCGTGCGAACGGCGGCGTGAAAGGGAGCGGACCCTTTCTCTGAGAGTTCTATTTCCATTGTTTTGGGCATGACCCTTCAGGCAACGTTGGTTGATGACTTGAAATTGTTCTCTTGGTTGGGATTGTTTTTAAGGGTTCCCGCCTTTTTTTCGGTTCCCACGTTCTGTTCCCAAGCCGGATTCCGCCAGCATAGACGTGAGTTTTTTTTTGACAGAAGTCGGGCACGCACACGGATGGGAAAGTTCATTCACAGTCGAAACGCGCGTTAGTTAAGTTGTTGAAAATGAATGAAGTGAAAAAATCTAAAAAAGCGACTGAGGAGCAAAAAGAATTTTTACTCGATTTCATGGAATAGAATTTGGATTTCGCCAATGACAGGTATATTATATTTGATAAAAACTAAATTTCATTTTATATATTGATTTTTATATCGCAGATTAGAATCAGCTGACGCGTCACAAGTAAAAACCCAAAAATGGCTGGAATTGAGCGCAAAACTGAATTCTTTGGGAGGCGCGACGAAGGATGCGAATCAATGGCGTAAATACTGGCGGGATCAAAAGTAAGTTTTTCATATTGGAAATTTAAAACTATTATTATTAACAAAGTTTAATTCTTTCTTTAGACTGCACGTTAAAGAGCGTGCAATATTAATTAAGATGAAAAGAAACGTTAATGGATTGCAAAAAGCTAAGACATTAACGCCCTTTGAGGAACGGCTGCTGGGCATTTTGCAGCCTGCAGCCATTTCACCGGCAAACATCCGGGAATTATTTTCATCAGGAAATACCGAAGAGGTACTACAAAACAAAATTATTATGGTATTTTTTAACAACCAATCGTTTGTAGAGCACACGGTTCCTGGACCAACGAAACACGGCAACTTCGGCAATGGAACAGACGAACTCGTTAGGCACAGAAGACCTCCAAGGACCCGAAACTTCTCAAGGCCAGGAGCTCACCAATACCAAAAATTTCCAGATTGAATCCGTAACTTCTCAATGCGAGAATGTTCCTACCATCCATACCAACAAGAGGAGAAAAACAACTTCCGAGACTACCCCAGAAATGTCTTCCTATGACCAGAAAATCTTAAAAATAGAAGAGGACAAATTGGACATACAGAAGAAGATTTTTGAATGGACGAAGGACAATGAAAAGCAGTTGTTCCAATTGAAAGAAAAAGAAGTAGTGAAAAACTTAGAACTCAAGGAAAGAGAACTTAGTGTTAAAGAAAAGGAATTAGTTATAAAGAAAAGAAAGCTCTTTATAAAAGAAAAAGAATTAGAAATAAAGGAAAGAGAACTCGCTATTAAAGAAAAAGATTTAGAAATTAAGTTAAATAATAGTTTCTATAAATAATAATTTATTTTCAAGTTTTAATTTTTATTTGTTAATTACAAAACACTTTCTTGTATGAATTTTTATTTGTGGAATAAATTCTAAATTTTTGTTTTGCTTATAATTAAAAATATATATGAATTCAAGAAAACTGTATGCTTATTATATTTTATATTCTGACCTTGTCTCAAGAGATAAGTATCATCATAAGTATAAAACTCTATTTCGCTGGCTTGTAACTGTTTCAGATTCCTCATTTTCTGTCAAGTCAACAGGTGCATTTACCTTTTGTGAGCATATTGGAAAGAACGACGCACGCGTTAATATATTTTCAGGACTAAAACCAAGAACCCTAAGCGAAGGGGAACACCGGAATCGGCTTTTTTAAAATTCCGATGCATCTTGTGATTTTATGAGCAACATTGTATTTTTCCATTGCTTTATTAGATTCTGTCCTGCATGGTGTCATTAGCCATATGGCTTCTGTGGAAATCCCCTGTTTCCCAGAACCCAAAAATTACGTTTTCCTTCTGCATACTTTGTCCTGGATTCCTTTGTCCTGATTCTTGTAGAGCTGAACGACGCCACACGTAAGCATAATAGTCCAGGAGGGAAAGAAAAAAAGTTGAAAAAAATCTACCCTGCGAATTTTCGACGCTATAATTAAGAGAAAAATCGTAGGAATTCAATGAATGTGTTTTGGAAAAAATCGGTCCAGGAGGACAGGTGGAAAAAAGCTAATAATGGTGGCGAAAACACGTTTTTCAACGTTTTAGGTGCGAAAAAATTTTGTTTTTGGAAAACAAAAAATAGTACGTAATAGCGTTTAAAAAGACGAAAATTATGAGTTTTGGACAATTGAAATCGGTCAACAGGTTTTTGCAAAAAAAATAAAAAACCGCTAAATATGGCCATTTTTGACATTTAATTACAGGGACTGCAATTATGGTAGAACCTTGTTTCAGGGCTATTCTCGAAGAGTTACTCTACCAACCCATTTTCATGAAAAGTTGGTGAGGTTCGATTTAATATTTCATAAACGCGTTTGAAAACAGGCACTTTTCTTGATTTTCAGAAAAAACACCTTTAGGCGAAGGGGAAGTGGAATATGGTGTGGATTTCTATTCAGTAGATTTCGAGAAATCATCCCAGGAAGCTCGGCCGGCAGAAAGCTTGCCCACATTATATTTCACTTCCCCTTCGCCCAAAGTTTGTTTTTATGCTTTTTCCGACCTTACATGAAAGTTTCAAAACTTTTGGAATTATTGTTAATTGATTGTCCACACTGACTGGCCTATAATGTGATATTCCCGGAAACTTGGCATTAGTATAGCGGATTGAATAATTGAGGAGCTGGCGAACATAAGCACACTTGTCCACGATAACCGATTTTTTTGTACTCTCTAAGCCCACGTCTATAGACCCCTGGAATATTTTCATCCAAAAGCGGTTCAAACCCACAGGAAAAGTTTTTTTAAAATAAGATTACGTTTATTGGACTTTTCCTGTTAAAAAATGGAAAAAATTAAAAGGAATTTTTTTGGACAAAACCGGTTATGTTCGCGTTCGCCAGCTCCTCAATTTGAGTCGTAAACTATAAGTACATTTCTACAATAATCTCCTTTTTGCTAATAATAAGCATACTCAATAGGGATACTCATGCCATTTTTCAGTTGTTCAAAATGTCGTAGTTTCGTAGTTTTGTAGCTTAAGGCCCAACTATGCATGGCATAAGCGCATATGTCAAAACGTCAAAAAATATCGAAAGTCAGCATTACCCCCTGTCTACACTGTCAATGAAAAATTGCCTCCTATATGTTATTGCTTCGAAATTGCAGAGACAAAAATTTGACAGTGGGCAAATAATGGCAAGAAATTTCATTTCAAGCATTGCAATGGAACTGTCTAGGTGGCAAATTAGTAAAATTGTAGCCTTAATTTCTTTAAAGAGCTTGGCGCTTAGTGAGTTGGAAGCGTTAAGAAAATTAAGAAAAAGGAAGTTTTGGGTGAATCCCTTTTTTTAAGTCTACTCTTTTGTATTTTACACTTTTGTAATTCCACAAGCACTCATTTATTTTGTATAGATTTATTAATTTTATTATATCAATCCTTGAAATCTTCAAATCCGCCATATTTTTTCAATATGCCAAATTTATTTCCAGGCATATGTTCGGAAATAAATGGCATACTATTTGTTTTGCCATATATGGCATGCAAAATGTTATTTCTGTGTTTCGCCATCTCCATTAGCAATAACGAAGCAATAACATATGGCAGGCAATTTTTTATTGACAGTGTAGACAGGGGGTTATGTCAATCAAAACATATTACCGCCTATGCATAACATAAGCGACATAGTTAAAATTAAATTAATTTTGATTTATATTTATGTATATTATGTCGATATTTTTATTTCTCCATACGTGAACAAAAATCACTTGCTCTAACAATAAACAGCAATAAACATAACCTTGCTTTTCCTAATGTTGTCATGTCACGTTCGACCCAAGTCGAATTCATTATGTTTAACGAATGTTTAACGAAAGCTTTTATGCCGTGTTATGTCAGCCGTAGCCACCTTCATAACAAGTTCTGGTTCCGAACTTGACATGTGCACTTGGCATATGCGCCATGTATAGTTGGGCCTTTAGTTGGCATGAAGGTCCGTTTTAAGTGTGAATTGTTATTGCCGCGGGACCGCAATTTACACAACATAGCTGTCAAAAAACAAACTACGAAAGTACGAAGTGAAATTGAGAGGCTTTTCAGCTTCGTAGTTGCGAGGAGCTTCGTAGTTTCCAAATGTATGAAAATGAACTACGAAAAACTAAAAAGCTACGAAGACTACGAACAAAGTAAAATGTGACATGAATACCCCTAATATCTTGGGTTGGTGCAGTTGGGTACCATCTATTAAGCCAATGATTCCGCGAAAAGAAGCGGCATTGTTCTTTTATCGTAGATTCTTCTACCTCTTCTTCTTCTTTGACGTCTCTACAACCCACCGCACTCCTTCTTCTTTGACGTCTCTACAACCCACCGCACTCCGGTTATGGCCTCAAGAAACTTTTCTCTCCACACCGGTCTCGGTTCTGAGCCGATGTCATCCAGTTAGGCATCCCTAAGTTCTGGGTGTCCTGGTCATGGTCTAAGCTATCTATCCAGCTACCTCGCCTGCCTCAAGGTGAAAATCTGATCAGTTGTTGATTTGCCTGGGCTGAAGCCACACTGAATTGAATGAATCTTTAAGCTTGACGGGAACCCTGCGTCTTTCTCCTGCTATGAAGAAAACCCGTCGATCCAATTCGTGATGGGCGATTTTACATAACCCCCTGTCTACATTGTCAATAAAAAATTGTCTGCTATAAGTTATTGCTTCGAAATTGCAGAAACAATAATTTGATAGTGGGCAAATAATGGCAAGCAATTTCATATCAAGCATTGCAATGGAACAGTCTAGGTCGCAAAAAACTATGATTGTAGCCTTAATTTGTTTAAAGACCTTGGCGCTTATTGAGTTGGAAGGGATTAGGAAATTAAGAAAAAGGAAGTTTTGGGTGAATCCCTATCTCGCCAAAAAGGGAAAAGTATAATATTGAAGAGAATCTCTTGAATTTTATAATATCTACCTGTGAAATTTTCAAATCCGCCAACTTTTCTCAATATGCCAAATTTATTTCCAGGCACATGTTCGGAAATAAATGGCAAACTATTTGGTTTGCAATATATGGCATGCAAAATGTCATTTCTGTGTTTACGCCATCTCCATTAGCAATAACGAAGCAATAACATATGGCAGGCAATTTTTTATTGACAGTGTAGACACGGGGTAAGAGCTAACAGGTTCCTGGTTCCGGACCAACAAGTGATGAGTTGTTCTTAGTCTTTTGACAGGCCATAGAAAATTTCATTACAGATGTAACCTTTGTAGCCTAAGAACCGCATCAGCGTAACACTGTTATTCTTGACGAGGGATTTTACAGATAAGAGACATTCCAAATCGGCACCATGGGGGATTTAATAGTCGTCAGGGCAGCTTGACTGCCCGAGAATATGACGATGTTAGAGCTATTTGGATCTCTATTAATACAATTCTGGGCACATACGTATCTAAATAGTCATCTTGTAAAACAGTGACGGTGGTGCCAAAGGCAATCGATATCTGGCACAGGGCTTGTCGAAGTCCAGAATGGGAGGAATTGTACCGGGTCCAGGTTTAATTCTTTAAGAATCGATAAGTGATCCACGCTTAAAAGAGAATCCTGTGTAGACGCAGCGCTCCAGCCAGAGCAGGTGGAGCAGAGTCAGGTTCAGTATGAACGTCAAGCTAGCGGCGGTTGCACTGAGTAGCGGCGAAGTTAAAATTCGATGTCCCTTATAAAAATGGTATTATATCTTTTTGTTTTTAGGTGTAAAGAAGGTATCTAAGCAATTTTGAAGTCCGCTTGACTGTTTTAAAGCAAATTCGGAAAACTTTTCCAAACGTGCGTTGTTGCATATTACTCGATATAGAAATACCTTAATTTAAAAATAAAAAGCTAATGTGCCTCATTTAAATTATTTTTTTTAGGTATCTATATATGTGAAGAAGATATTAAAAAAATTTCAGGGTGGTTGTATGGTTCTGATGGATATACCATTAAATTTTGTCAGCGCGCAATGACGGTCGCTGACAAAACTGAATGGTATTTCCTTTAGAACCATACAACCACCCTGAAATTTTTTTAGTATCTTCTTCACATATATATAGATACCTAAAACAAATAATTTAATTGAGGGACATTAGCTTTTTATTTTTAAATTAAGGTATTTCTATATCGAGTAATATGCAACAACGCACGTTTGGAAAAGTTTTCCGAATTTGCTTTAAAACAGTCAAGCGGACTTCAAAATTGCTTAGATACCTTCTTTACACCTAAAAACAAAAAGATATAATACCATTTTTATAAGGGACATCGAATTTTAACTTCGCCGCTACTCAGTGCAACCGCCGCTAGCTTGACGTTTATAGGTTCAGTAGGGCTTTTATAGTTGCAGTCGGGCAGGTGCTGTTAGATCCCCTGTTACCGAGACAGGCACCTTGGCCAAGTTAATCCCGGCATCCTTCTGTTTAGTCTTGACTCACCATGCAACAGATGCATACGTGACTATGGGCCTTATGACCTTCGCGTACAGCCGAAGCATTAGCCTCTGTCTTTCACGGAAGATAATGTAGTTGCCTTGGCAGCCGCTGATCGTTATGACGATATCGTCTGTATAGACATGTGCTTTGAAAACTCGGCTATTCAGGTGGCAAGAAGTTCTTAGATTAAGATTGACCATAGGAGAGGCGATAGGGCGCCTCTTTGAGGACACCCTTTTGCAGCCATTAACATAACCAATTCGCCATTCATCTCCGCCATTAATCTAATTTAAAAGAGAACTAAACTAAATTGTCGCCGGGACTACATTCGGCTCCTTGCTTGAGCTTGATGTTGTTCGACAGACCTTGCAGATCCTGTTGGGATTCTATGGAAGTCTCACAAGTATTTTGAGCGTTGAAATGTAGATTTTATTTAGAGTATCAATATTGATCCCACGAGTTGCCCGAGAATGGTCGACAAAAGAAGATATACCTACGAGTATATCAATGCTTCCTTCCCAGCATTTTCCGAATATTTGTCTCAATCTGGTCCCTTGTCGATCTGTTCTTTCGAAATACTGTTTGGTAATTTCTTACTCTGCCTTCCATATATTGTCTCAGTCTGCTTAACAAAATATGTGAAAGTGGTTTGGGAGCCTGGGTGCCAAAAGGTAGGAATGTTCCTTGAATGGTTGATCCCGAAGTGGCACTGTTAACCTCGACAGGAGACTGGGTAATAAACCTCAGTCGAACAGAGAAGAGCAAAAGGTGCAAAGGATCTGGTACTTCGAGATGGGATAGGGCATTGGGCTGACAACTGTTGCGAGAACTAAAAGTTCGCCACGGACAAGACGAACTCATAACGAAAAACTAGGCTACGCTTAAGGACAAGAAAAAGAACCGATAAAATGCATTCGTTAAAATAAGACGAAATATATGACATTGAGTCAAAGCAACAGCACAACGAGAAGAGGTAAAAACGTCACAATAGGAAGGAGTAACTTTGAAATAATTAACGAATTCATTTATCTATTATCGATAATAACTAACGACAATAAGGTATATAGCGAAAGAAATAGACGAATTCAAATGCTCATAGGGTATACCAAGCGCTGAAACCTTCACATATGGATCAGAGTGCTGGGTACTAAATGTGAATTCCTGTAGAAAGATAGCAGCCTACGACAGAAAAATATTACGCCAAGTTATTGGGCCAATGCAGGAAAACAATGAATAGAGGATAAGCACAAATCAATAAATCTACCACCTAAAATAATGAAATAGCCTTGCATAACATGTACATGACTAAAGAGCCATGGGCAATTAATTTGTCTAGACGAATGTAAAATTCCAAAGAAGATCTTTGAAAGAAATCCTGTAGGTATCCGCCCAGTCTTCTTCTTTAACAGCTCTACAACCGGGATCTGGTCCTGGCCTCTCGCAACTGTTCTCTCCACCGGTCCCGATTCTGAGCCGATGTCATCCAGTTTGGCCCAGTAGAATGACCAAAAACAACGTAAGAAATTACCTGGCAAGTTACTCAGTAGCAATATACTGGAGAGAAGTCGCGATGTACCGGGGACGTTGTGTTACGTTCCACTTTAGGCCGGTAGCTCAGTGAGGGGGCCGTGGGCGCACGTCCGACTTTAAGGGCGCCACGTGGTTATTCAGGTCCACGAACCAATACACAAAAGAAAAAAAAACAATACGCAGATAAAACAAACTAATAATAATTCCGATTCCTTCACTTTTATTCACACAATTTTATGTTTATTCAACAAAAAAAACGAATAGCTCAAAAATTCAAATAGATGTATATAATAAAGAAAAATTAAAATCACCAACTTTCTACTTATCTTGAAAAAAAAGAAAATCCGCGGTGCAACGCTTCTCCTATACTCCTTCCTTGTCGTAAATACTTTCACTCTGCACTTTCACTCTTCCACTTTTTTAAAAAAACTGAGAGGACGATCGCTCCAGGGGCCCGGATTATATCGGGAATTGCCCACTATTTTAGGGACTTCCAGTGCGCTTTCCAAATCGGTTTGACCCGCTTGGAAATGGAAAATAATATTATTTACAAAATTAATATTTTTGTTTCAAAATGCGCACTGGGTCCCGGGCATCCCTTTTTCCACCCCCGGGAAAATTCTCGAGGCCGGGCTTGCCTTAATTTTGGGTTTAAAAGTTGGGCTTGACAGCCCCGGTTACATTTGTAGAAATCCCGGGGTGGACAATTATATTAAACTTAAAATTCGTTGTAGCCCTCCCTGGCCGCTGGTCTGTCCTTTAGATGTGGGAATTGCAGGCAGAATTTGGAGTACGGGGAAAAATTCGTGTTTGAAATTCCCGGAGGTTAGGATCATTGGGAAGCCTTGCACCGCGTTCACAATTGATCTGCGAATTTAAAACGGGTGCAAACAAGTAAGTTTTGGCTTAATCTAATTTAGTTGACGATTCCTCATATTTTATCTATTCTTCCAGGGACTCCGACATTCTCCTCTGACTGGGGACACCGGTCATCACCAACGGTCCTTACAAAGGATCCATTCTCTCCCGGGTACCTCTGGCGTCGTCTAATTGGGTAGGACCTGAAAGAAGAATGGATCAGCAGCATCGTTGTCCGAAAACAGGTAGATGACACAAACAAGGTAAGACACATATAACGTTCATTAAGTCATTTAATTTACTTTCTTTTCTTTTAGGACGACACAGAACATAACAGTTGGAAGGCGAAAATTGAGGAGGACTCAATGCACAGTAACAGAACTCGCATGCACAGTAACTGTAGCCTAAAGACGTGGATACACAATGCGAGTTACTGACCTGACAGAGCTACTGAATTTGTGTACTCGCATGTCAGTAGCTTTCAAAGAGTTCAGTAGCTTTATAGTTTACGAGCTACTGTCATTTCGCAATACCGTGCAAGTTGACGTCCAAGTCGCATGCGAGCTGCTGCTTGTTGCGAGTTGGGGGAGGCGACCGGCGAGTAAAACCCAAAAAATGTTGTAGTACGAGGTACTGACCGTCACGCACAAGACAGTAACTCGAATGATGCGGTCGAAGCTACTAGTTATAGCTGTATCCTTTCTTTATTATGTTTACTTTTCTGTAGAAACTCCTACTTTATTACTGTAGTTTGTTAAAATTGCACTAATTCTATTTCTCAAGTAATTTCGTTGTTTCTGCCTCAAATAACTTTTCCTTATCCCTTCGGCCTCCTACGTGAATTTCTTGATTTCCTCTTGTCCTTCTCACTCCTTCACACTTGTCTTGCCTGTTTTTTTTATTTTAACGCTTCTCTTACATTTATCATCATCAAACCATTGCCTCCTTCTTTCGTTGTTTTATATACCTTACAAATTACTGCTTGTTTCTCTTTTTTATCGAGTTCCACATCAGGTTAAGATCAGTTTCCATTTCCAGACTCCTTATTACTTTCTTCAACTTTCCTGTAAATATTCTTTCCTACTCTTTTTTCGTTTCTTCATTTCTTGATTTTTCTATGTGTTACTTTGTTCGTTGTTTATGTCTTGTCGTTAATTTTTTCTCCTTCATCTTTCCAGCAACTAGATAGTGATCGCTGTACACATTCGCTCCTTGGTAACTCCTTACATCTAGTATGCTACTACCATGTTTAGTATTATCTAGAACATGATTAATTTGGTTATTGGGTCTGCCTTCTGGGTATCTCAGCGAGGGGTGAAACCTACCACAAAGTTCCTTCTGCAGTCCTTATTGCTGTTGTAGAATATGATAGCGGCACTTCGTTCTAGGACTCCTTTACCAATCAATTTTAGTTCATGTATAAACCAGCGATGAGTTTTTTATGTCGTCTAAGCTCATCTATCATTTCTGTCATTACTCCAGATGTCCTCGCTTTCCGCGCTGCCAATTTTTGTATCTCATTACTTCACCCTCTTACTTTTACTCCACCTTCTTACATCTCCCCAAGAAACGCCGGTGACCTGTGCAATACATAAATTCTTAACAACAGTAAAAAAAAATCCTCCATTCATTTTATTTATCAAATTTTAAATTTTCGAATTTTTTTTTGCTCAAAAAAAAAGAGAAAAATTTTAATTCGTAAATGGAATAAATTCACAATTCTACTCGCGCCCTTGAATGGTTCAGCGACGTCAGAGGAGTAAATAAGCGGCAGGAGCCATAAGCAATTTACTGAAATATTTACTGAGGTAAATCTTTAAAGACGCTGTGTTACCTTTCGTGCAGAATGTTGTAATTTTGTCTTTGATGCTGCCAGTGAATAGGAATTAGTTATTCTCCAGCTAGTCGTTAAGGCATCGTCCTCCAAATTCCAACGTTTCGTATAAATTATATAAAATCGACAATGGCAACGTTCCTACCAGAAATGAATTTTGTAGCTTTAAATTGTTTAAGGATTTATTCTGTGTATTTATGAAAAAAAAATTACAAATAGGATGTAATTTGGCATTCATTTCTGTTTATTTTATGGTAGACTAAGTTTTAAAGGTAGGGTTTTAAATTTCCTTGTTCATTAATTTTCACCAAGAGTTCGCTTAGTAATATTATAGTGCAGTAAAAAAAGGCCAAAAAAATGAAAAGATAGGTATAGTCTGGTAACAGCAAGATTGTGATTTTATCCTGTTTGGGGTATCACCAGGAGTATATTCTTAAGTTTTGAACCTCGTGAGCCTTGTGCTACTTTTGTTATAAACAATTAAAGTTTTTTTACCGCGTTTTTCGAGCTTAAAATGTGAATTACTCCGGTTCTATAAGTCGAATCGGGGCAAACTAAATACAAGTCTCTTCGTAATAAAAGTGCCAATAAATTCTGGTTGGTTTCAAGTCTCTGAAGTACGTACATAACCTACGAGTAGAATACAGTAAGGCTATATGACGTCTTTTTAAAGACAATATGGTCAAAACATTTTATAATTTAAAAATAAACATTTTCATTTTTATAAGTTTACAAAATCGTAATTAATGTATTTTACATTTCTTGCTTGGTTTCTATAAACCTTAAATTGTTTTTGAATATATTACATGAAATGAATAGGTTTCAAAATGATGCAGTCCAAATTTTAGCTCACAATGTGCATTTGTTAATTAACAATTGGACAAAATGCAATAAGTTAAATATCTCGAGTTCACGTTAACAAATATTCAATTTATTTTTTTAAATTAAAGGTCCCAAAACTCTCTACCAGATCTGATAAAACATTTTAAATTTATTTTTCAAAATGGCCGAAAAAATACAATTGTTGTTATTTGAGTTATAAACAAATGAAAAAAAAGTAACGAAAATTACAATAAAAAATTTTCTTTTTAATTGCTTTCGAAAGCTGGCGTCGATATCTACATTTTGAAAACAAAAATTTTCATTTTGGACTTAATGGCATGAAATGGCGGGCATTTCAAATTTTAGATAACAAATGCAATTTTGGCGGATGGGTTCAATATTTTGACACCAACTTTTCAGAGTCTTTTTATAATATCAAAAAGTATATTTTCTGAAAGTTTGATGCAAATTGGTCTAGTTGACGGTCTTGCGCACTAAAATGAAAAAAATACTGTTTTTTTCTCGTTTTTTCAATTTTGTAGGTTATGTACGTACTTCAGAGACTTGAAACCAACCAGAATTTATTGGCACTTTTATTACGAAGAGACTTGTATTTAGTTTGCCCCGATCCGACTTATAGAACCGGAGTAATTCACATTTTAAGCTCGAAAAACGCGGTAAAAAAACTTTAATTGTTTATAACAAAAGTAGCACAAGGCTCACGAGGTTCAAAACTTAAGAATATACTCCTGGTGATACCCCAAACAGGATAAAATCGTAATCTTGCTGTTACCGGACTGTGCAAATTAAAATGCTTTGTTTACTGCACTATTAGTGCTATATTTAATTTACTCAATTTAGAAAATGAACTACAAGCGGCTGCAATAAGGTCTTCTATCTTCAGATCTACCTTTTGATTTGAAAACTAGAGAACTAGAGCTAGAGAGAATAAACACCTTTAGTAGTGCCGTCGGGCCTAGTATAGAGTGTAATCTCAGAAGCAATAATAATGAAGGAATATGTAACTTCTTAACGAGCTTTTACTGTATAGTGTTTTCCATTCAATGCTATCCCAACTCGACCATAACCTCGGTGATTTAAGACAAGCTTTCGATCCCTCCTATAATTATAGGTCCCTTATATAAGCATAGGAAGAGCAAGGTCAAGCCTGTAATGTAAACGATTCTTGTATTTTGGGACTTTCAATCTTACCCACATATTCCGCGAATAATTCAGTGTTAACGTCATCATAGGTTACCCCTTTCCTCCAGCCCACGAAGTGGGATTTATGTTTCCGTAGTAAGAACGCTGGAGGGATCGGGAGTGGTTTCATTTATTCCTTATTCTAATACCAATAAAGTCTGGGACGAATATGTAAAATCCAGACAAATGTAAGACAGCAAGCAGTACGGCTTTAGAAAAAATAAGATTTACTTGCGACGTTCTTGTGTGTCTAATAAAACACTTCAACCAAGGTTTTCATAGCTTAAGAAAATCTGGCCTGGCTGCTCTGGATGTCTACTTTTAGACAGGGTTAAAATTCTTGGTATAGACTCAGTTTTAAGGAACTGGATTGACAGTATATTTTAGGGCCGTTTAATAAAGGTGTATGGGTACGGTTGAACATAAAGCCCATATCATATCTGCTGGTGTTTTCCCAGGAATAAATTTTATCACCCGGTTTTTTCTTAATAATTATAAATGGTTTTATCTCAATCTCGATTTCGGCAATATTAGGTAAGCACGTTCCAAACTTTGTCTTTTTGACTGTGGAGCTGAATCCCAACTCTAACAAAACCGGTTAATTTATTCATGATTAGGGCTGCAAGAATCGTGTTGAATTAATAGGCTAGTGCCAAAACGGATTTAAATGAGGAAAAAAAAATAATTAAAATTTTAGGTTATGTTGGATTCTATTTCAATGTTAAATTAAATATGTTGAGTCTTAAAAAATCCATTATTTATTCATAAGAATATATATAAAGCTCGATAATCTGGACGGACGTTTCGACATTTACAATTTATGTCATCATCAGCTAAAAATTTTTTAATATAAATTACATTACAATTGGATATTAATTAAACACAATTTTTAAGGTTACACTTACCAATTTAAAATAACAAAAAAGAGAAAAAACAATTTTATTAAACTAACAATAAATAATTATCGAAATGCATCATAGCATCTCAATTGACGTTTAAACAATTTTTTACATTTAATATGATTAAAGATTAGTCTTGATTTTGATTTCGTAGGAACAATAAAAGAACTTTTCACTGTTGATGGATGACAATGTCAAGAAGGAAATAGAAAACCGAAGAGAACCAATGCCAACCTAAGCGAATAATAATTAAACAGTAAACGGAAATTATTGGAGAAAGTGTACTAAAAGATGAATTCAAATTATAGAAAATTATTAATGAAATTATTAAAATATTTTAAATTGTTCTTAAAGTCTGTGTGGTTGTTTAGTGTTAAAAATGAATTTTTATTGATGTAGAAGGTTTCCTTAATAAGTCTATTGTTATAATGATTGTCAGAATCTAAAATTATTGTTTCATTAAATTTGAATTTATGTCCAGTGTCGAAGGTATGTTTGGTTAGAGCACTATGATATTCGTTCATATTTTTTCAGTGATATTTATGTTGGTAAATTCTCTTTTTTAAAGGTTGTGAAGTTTCACCTATGTTTTGTTCTCAATGACTACAACCTAGCAAGCTTTGATGTTACAGCTCTATACCCCAGCATTCCTCAAGCTCTTGCTATTGAGTGTATTAACGATAGATGGGATGAGATTAGCAACTGTACTGACCTTAGTTGTGAACAATTCATAGAAGGCATCAAACTTTGTTTTAAAAATTCTATTTTTAGTTATAACAACACCATATATAAACAAATTGATGGTTCACCCATGGGGTCTAGCATCTCAAGTTCTCTTGCGGATATTATATTACAAAAACTTGAAAAAGAAGTTATTTGTAACCCTGATTATAACATTTTATATTACAAAAGATATGTTGACGATTGTCTAATAATTGCTCCTACTAATTTGATTGTTCTTATACTTGAAAAATTCAATAATTACCACCCAAGATTAAAGTTCACTCTTGAATTAGAGAATGACAGCAGATTAAATTTTTTAGACGTGACTCTTATTAAAGTGAATAACCAAATAATCACAGATTGGTACCAAAAGCCGATTGCCAGTGGTCGCCTTCTGAACTATCACTCTTACACTAATACTTCGTATAAAATAAGTGTAATTAATTCTCTTGTTGATCGAGCTTTTTTTATTATCCGACCCTTCATTTCATCCGAAAAACTTTGACCTATTATATCATAAACTAATTCAAAATTGTTACCCACCTTCAATTATTATTAAAACTGTTAATAAAAGATTACAGAAACTCAGAGCTGTGAATAACACAACCCCTATTACCAACAACAACACAACTTCTGAAATTATTTACTCTAAAATTCCGTATGACAATGACACTCTTTTTGGCCTTAAACGCATGATCAGAAATAGTAATATTAAGATTGAAAGCGCATCAATTTCTTCCACTGTTAATTTCTTTACTAAACTCAAGGACAAAATCCCAACCAACGAAACCAAAGATGTCATTTACCAGATCAATTGTGGTTCTTGCACGAAAGTTTACATAGGTGAAACTTCACAACCTTTAAAAAAGAGAATTTACCAACATAAATATCACTGCAAAAATATGAACGAATAACATAGTCCTCTAACCAAACATACCTTCGACACTGGACATAAATTCAAATTTAATGAAACAATAATTTTAGATTCTGACAATCATTATAACAATAGACTTATTAAGGAAACCTTCTACATCAATAAAAATTCATTTTTAACACTAAACAACCACACAGACTTTAAGAACAATTTAAAATATTTTAATAATTTCATTAATAATTTTCTATAATTTGAATTCATCTTTTAGTACACTTTCTCCAATAATTTCCGTTTACTGTTTAATTATTATTCGCTTAGGTTGGCATTGGTTCTCTTCGGTTTTCTATTTCCTTCTTGACATTGTCATCCATCAACAGTGAAAAGTTCTTTTATTGTTCCTACGAAATCAAAATCAAGACTAATCTTTAATCATATTAAATGTAAAAAATTGTTTAAACGTCAATTGAGATGCTATGATGCATTTCGATAATTATTTATTGTTAGTTTAATAAAATTGTTTTTTCTCTTTTTTGTTATTTTAAATTGGTAAGTGTAACCTTAAAAATTGTGTTTAATTAATATCCAATTGTAATGTCATTTATATTAAAATTTTTTTAGCTGATGATGACATAAATTGTAAATGTCGAAACGTCCGTCCAGATTATCGAGCTTTATATATATTCTTATGAATAAATAATGGATTTTTTAAGACTCAACATATTTAATTTAACGAAAAAAAAATAAATTAAGTTAAGGTTATAACTAAAAGAAAAAAAATTTTAAACTCGAAAAAAAGGGAAATGGTAAAATGGGGATGCTATTTAGGGGTTGAAAACGATTTTTTGCGATTTTCGATGAAACATGACCTCCTTGTGGAAAATGTTTAATACAAAAGTTGTAGATAATAAAGAGATCTAAAACTTTTGTATTTAACATATTTTGACATAACCTCAAATTTTCCAAGAAAATGGCGGAAAACCGATTTTTCAGTTCTTAATTTTTTTTCTCCCGTAAAAATAATTCAATTTACATGAAAATTTGTAAGAGTATACCATGTGTTGCATTAAATAAGCATGATTTTTTTTGTTTGGAAAACGGATAGTTTCCCAGAAATTAACATTTTTCGGAAAAAATACCCTTATCTTGCATGGACAACTTTATTGATGTTTTTTCGAATTTTGATATTCAATAAGTGCTCATCTAACCATTGAAATGTCTAGTTTCAAATGGTCTATACATTTTGATACTTTATTTTCATTAAACCGCTTAAAATTAAGAAAAACCGAACACCTGATTTTTCGAATCACATACATATTTCTCAATTTTTTCAATTTTTTTCAATTTTTTTTAATTTTTTCTGTTATTGAGAGATTAAATTTTAATGACAGAACTTAAATAAATTTAATTACAAAAAGGGTGGCAAAACCATCCTGAAAACGGGACTTGGGCTTCTTTAGTTTTGAGGTTTACAATTGGAATGACAAAAAATATAGCTTAAAAAAACTAAAAAATACGCTTTTATTTTAAAATGAACTAAAAAGTAAAAAATAATTTCGAATGTAAAGTTTTTATTGCTCCAGCCAGTATATGGAAACAACCTACCTTTCGAAATGTAAAAATGCGTGGGACTCTTTACCTATACTCTTATTTTATTAACACCGAAGTTTTCGCTAGCGCCCACGCTCTTTTACATTTCGGAAGGTAGTTTGTTTCCATATAGTGGCTGGAGCAATAAAACTTTACATTCAAAATTGTTTTTTAATTTTTAGTTCATCCTAAAATAAAAGCGTATTTTTTAGTTTTTTTAAACTATATTTTTTTATTTTCTATTTTTTAGTCTATTATATGTCTTCCGCCATTTTGTAGTTACCGCCATAGTAGATTTAAAATTACGTCACACGGCTTACTGTACTATACTCATCATACACTTTCATTTGATACCCATACTGAGGGCGTTGTAAAGAAAAAGGTATACCGCTATTTTTTGCTTTTGTGCCCTTTCATGTGATGCTCATGTCGGGTGGCCGGGGAACACAGTAGCAAAAACCAGCCACCTTCTTGGAAATACCATCTTGATTTTCTTACAAAATCGTCAGATTGGACTGCCACACGAACTATGCACATGCGCAAAATTTGAAGTTCATCGGTTATATGGAATTGGGTCAAAATCAAGTTGCAAGATTTGTTTACATAGAACATACATACATACATCCTGTACATACAGGTTAAGCTAATATAAAGCTAACACATCCATACACACACATACATACATACATACAGGTGAAGCTAATATAAAGCCTATAAATAAAGTTTCCACTGGCTTCTCTCCGACTACTGAATCAAGTTTTCCGTCTGAATCGAGAGTCGGATCCGAGTGAAAAACTAGCCTTAAACATGCCGAAGAAAATACTGAATTTTCCAGTAAAAGTCCCGTCGCAATCGGATTAGCCGTTTCCGAGATTAGCCCGGACAAACATACAGACAGACATACAGCCATACAGAGAGACAAAAATTTTAAAAAGACTTGATTTCGTTTTAAAATCATGCAAATAACCATATAAGCTTAGAAAATGACAATTATTTTAAAATCACAGACAGACACTCTAATTATATTTAAGATTATATTATAAAATGGAAGCATAATGCAGAACTTTTGATTTAACTACTCCGTTTGCATTGCTCCAAAATCAGCAAAAATAACCCTAAATCAATAAATGAACACAACAAATTATTTGCAAGAAAATGCTCTACAAAAAAGCTCTAAAACATTTTTTATGTAGAATCAATAAAAAAAAAGTTATAGCGCTTTAAAGCTCATCACCCCCCAAAAGTTTTGTCGTTTTTCGTCCATATCTTTTTTATTATTAATATTACGGCAAAACATTATTTACGAAAGTTGTAGATAATTTGATTATCTAAAAAAAATATTTTTACAAAAACTCTGTAGGACTCACGGTTTCCGAGAAATAAGGAAAACCATTTTTTCACCACTCAAAACAAGATGGCGGCCGGACTACACGCCTCCAGATCCCGAAAACTCGGTTTTATACTGCCAACCAACCCCCCTACATATTACAAAAAAAATTGCTGTTTTCATAAAATGTTCAGATAGCCCTTTTTTGCACCTTTTTACTGGACTACTGTAGTCGAACCAGAACCGCACTACTGAGTATGTTAAATGCCACCCTACACCTACACGGTCACTAACCAAATTCCCTGCGAACCAATGCAACAACAAAAACCAAAGCTTTGTATGTCGCTCTCTGAGTCATCAAAATCATACGAGGGGAATTCCTCACTCTACCAAATTTACGAAGCCTGGGGCGAATAGATGGTTTAATGGCCAATGCAATTTGCGAACAAAATTAAAGCTAATGATACCACCAGTAGAGAGACGTTCCAGAAATAAGCCACTTCGTTGTGAGTATATCAAGCTAAGAAACTGCTGCAATTCCTGCTATGCCCGTTTGGTCCCAGAGTCGGTATACATCCCAGTCAATGAACGAAGTTCTCTTCAAAACTCACAAAGTTTCAATTCAATAAATCCAGGGGAAGCCATTGTGCCAGAATGGATGTTGTAAAGGATAAAAGCGGACTTGTAGCGAAGGTCCGATCATACGCAATGCATGAGGATTGATGATCGTAGCGCTACGAAGCGACACCGTCGATCCACTAAAAAAATGTGTTATCAGAATAGAATTCTAACAAAAGCGAAAATCAAATGTAAATGACAAGAGAAAAATAGTTTTAGTTTAGAGAATCTTTAATTTTAAATCATTTTAAATACATTTTCTTAGTCACTGTTAGAGCGTTATAGCTTGAATTGTAGAGAGAGATCCACCGAGATGTTCTTCCTTAGTTGTTCCTCTTTTTCGTTTTAGGTTTTCGTGTTGTTGTTAATGTTTGCCGATTCTTAAATTCCATTGGCTGGTCAGCATTTGTACTTGCCTCGTTGAAGTCCATCGACATCACTCGCCCATCAATCAATGAAATACTCGGTCCACTCTGCTTAGCCTGTTGGTCATCCGAAATTCCCGATGATTCTGATCCTCTTCGCTTTAGCTTGCTCACTTTCGCTTCTAATTCCATGGAAACCCTCACGCTCAATTCTCTCGATAGATGTTGGTGCGATGTAGATTCCACTTCGTCGAACTGCGTTTCATCTTCCTTTTCATCTAAATTAGTGTCAACTTCCATTTTACACCTTCTTTCTTTCGATTTAACAATTTTCCTGCAACCCTTAATCTTCTTCTTCTCCTCGTCCAACATAGCTTCTCTCATATGCAAATCAACCTCGTGCTCCTCCATCTGCTTACTCGTCATGTGCATATGGCTTGCCAGTCCATACAATAACTCTTCGAGATTGTTCAGAGAGTGGTGCTGCACGGCTACCTCTCTTTCTCGGCAGATGGTTTTCACTTCTCGATTTGACAATTTCTCTTTTCGCCTGTTCAGCCTCTGGCGCAGCTTGTTCGACTCAATATCTCGCTGATTTAAGGTTGTTGCTCTTTTCTTCAATCTACTTTCAAATTCAAGTAGTGCAATTTCAAACAAGTCAAGATTTTCTTTTTCACGTTGCAGCTCTTCTATATCAATTTCTGACTCATTTAAGGAATGAGTTGCCTTAGCTGGTTGCGGTGCACCCTGGTTGTTGGATTCAATTTCAGTTTCATACTGGCTCAACCTATTATTAGCCTTGTTGAAATTATCTTCAATTCTGCTCAAGTTTGAGAGTATGTTGCCGACTCTACTGCTTAAGTCTGCTTCTTCTGGCTCTTGTTGTTCAACGCCTTTCTTGCATTCTACCTGATTTGTAGATAAGGTAACGAAGTTGTTTGAGGATGAAACGCCGGAGATGACTCGAAACTGTGGAACTTTGCCTTCACTGATAGATCGGCACACGTCCTCCTCGAAGGAATCCTTGGTGTGTGGAGTACCGCCAAGATCACACAATATTTTCTCAGAGGCTTCACTGGATGGAATTTGAAATTCTTGTATAACTAGAAAATAAAAATGAAAAGAGAATTGTAGAAATATAAAATTTAAAAAAAATTAAAAAGGTGTAATAATAAAATTAATAAAAGTAATTTTTTAGAACTTACCAGAATTTAACAGACTCTCGTAGGCAGCTTCGAGCCAGAGAACTGAGAAGAGTTTAGAAATATCGTTGTACGAGACATTAACAACAAATTGAATCACTTTCATTTTAGATTATTTTTTACTTTAATTTTCTCACTTAAAATTTTCACTAAATGTAACCATGTAACAGACCAAAGGAAAGTACTTGAATAATGCAAGATCAGTGATCGTTTCCCATTATATACCAAATCTCAAGAGTCAAGTCCCGTGTCTGATTCGCCTTAGTTTAGGGATGCTGTCATAAACCACAAGTGAAATCAATAAAAGGCGATTGATCTACCTGACCCTAAAGGGGTAGAAATTGATGGCTTTGAAAATAATATTTTTATTGGGCGCTTCGTGGAAGATTACCTTTATGACAAAGGTAAATGTAATTAGTGAAACTGAAGATGAGAAATCGGAATTTTTGAGGATTTTTGTTTTCGTGGTTGATTATATTTTCCAGTCCGCCCCTTTCCTTGTTCTTTTAAATGTATTTTGATCATATTTTTTGGAATTTTAGTTTTACCACACATTTCGGAGTTTTTATGATAAGCAAGGATTTTCCAGGATTTCTAAGTGATTTTTCTCCTCATGAAATCGGTAAATGATGTTAATTTTGGTATTTTCTCTGAACGAAAGTAATTTTTTCGAATTTAATATAATTTCTCATTAAAATAGAATTATTTTTATCATGAGCCTTATTTGGGCATGCAAAACGTTATCCTATCAAGAATATGCTTTATTTTTTCTATCATGCTTATCGAATGAATGATGTCTTCCCAAATTGAGTGTTGGATCAGAATTTAGTTTACTTCTTGAAACAAATTTCAGCAATATTTTTCACTATTACATTCGACGCCAATCATGATTGCTTCAGTATATTATTTCTGTCTTCAACATTACACCCAATTATGTAAACCTCGCTTAAACTTTTCACGTTTTCATACTGCTCTGGTGTATACCACGAGAGATAGCGGAAAAGTATTCAAAAGTGTAAATAAATTCACCCTGCGATTTTTTGACGCTATAATTAAGAGAAAAGTCGTAAAAATTCAGTGTTTTGAATAAAATCGGTCCAGCGGAACACGTGGAAAAAAGTTAATAACAGGTGCGAAAAAATCTTTTTTTAAAACAAAAACTAGAAAAATATGGGCTTTAGACAATTGAAATTGGTCCACAGGTTTTTGCAAAAAAAAAATTAGAACCGTGAAATATGACCTTTTTTTGACATTTAAATTGTGGCTTCTGTTGGTGGCTACCTACAACACAAATTTCATGAAAAAATATTAATAATAATTTATCGCGTAAATCGCAAAAATGTCAAAATAGCTGTTTCCATAAAAAAGAGTTTGAACATGGTCTACTCGAGTTTTTTTGAAATGCTTTGTTTATTCGCCAAGAGTTGGTACAAAACCCATTTTCATGAAATGTATATGAGATGTGGTTTAATACCTTAAAAACTTGTTTGAAAACCACCCTTTTTTCCAGGTGCGATAGTTTTTTGCATGAAAAGCTTTTTGGTTTTTGAGCGTTTTCCTAAAAACAAAAAAAAGCTGTGATTTTCCAACTTTATAATTAAGAGAAAAATCGTAGGAATGATATGAATATATTTTGGACAAAATCGAACCTGTGAAAAACAAATTAATAAAACTGTCGAAAACCAGGTTTCAAGAAAAAGCTCAAAAACAAAAAGCTTTTCATGCAAAAAACTATCCGCACCTGGATAAGGAAATTAATCGAGGAAATATGGCCAAAAAATAATTTTTTAATTACACAGGTCAACACTGTTTTTGTGACATGAACTTTGTGATGATCTTTTATTGTTTTTATGTGGCCTCATAAACAGAAAAAATATTATTTTGTTTCTGTCACCCCTGGTTATTTTCTGATAGATAGATTTTCATAATAACGAATAACGTAATTTCTACGACTAGATAGCTATCATTGGACTAAATTAATACCGGTAATTGATTGTTATTTTTTTCCTGATATAAAAGTTATCACAGCCAAGTCCAAACACACTGTCAAGTCCCCAGACCTCTCATCAGCCAACAGACAAATCCCAAATAGTTCCGAATTGCCTGTGCTTCCAAATCTACTAGGAAGTCAGAGAATCTGCGTATTCAAGACAATGACGCATACGCAGAAAGGGACCCAACTTATGAACCAATTACTTCAAAAGAACCACAATTATTGACACAAGGTGTCAACTCCTTGACTCCTCAAAAACTGGTTTGATAGCAGCGTTGCTTCATAACGGAAACAAGCATCCTTCAGTTTCCTTCAGATTTTGTATGTAAGGCGGCCATTACACGTTCATGCAAGCGGCAATCAATTCCACCAGTCATGATTAATGGAAATCAAAATATACGGAGGATTACGTCAGTCAACACCTCAGACGTTAGGTTTTCCGTCAGTGGTAGGCAAAACTGTGGAAAAACTGACAGCAAAACCTACCGTGTAATGGGCGCCTAACATGTCCTTGAAAATACATGTCCTGGAATTTCACTTGGATTTCTTTCCTGAAAACCTGGGTGCTGTAATATTGAAGCAATTTCAAAGGAAATGGAGTCCAGGACTGTTAGCTGATTACTGCTGGAAACTTATAAGGAACCTACCAGAAGTCAAGAACTCACGAATATCATAAATATTTATTTTACACTAAGCATAGTTACTTGTAATATAGGGTGCTGTCAATAATACACGTTGCGCGAGCAATTGACTTTATTGATGTTGCAGTTGCACACAAGTCAATAAATCAAAGCGATTTTCGTCAGATGTTCAATAATGCAGTGTGCGCTTGCAAACTGCTGCAAATACGCAAACGTTTTAGATACTGTGCGAGGAATAAAAATCAAGCTGTCACTTTTCTCTGTTGTATACCCGCAAAATTAGCTAGAAAAAGTTTTTGATACCTCAAAAAAAAAATGAGGTGAATATAAAGCATGAGTGCTTAGTAAATACTTTATTTTTAATATTTATATTTTGACATAAAAAATTATGAGGATTATACTCAATTTTATCAGATGAGTCACACACGCAAATGGTTTGACTGACGTTAGGATGATTGAGTGTGCTGAGTCAAATAAGAATTGCGCACAGTGTATTATTAACAACACCAATAATTATCATTATCATGATTTTTGCACTTTTCAAAAAAATATATATTTTAATGTCACAAAGAAACCTGACGTGTCAATTTTTTTTAATTAATATATCCTTGTTAGGTGGCAATTGTCAAATTAAAATCAGGTATAAGTTTTCGTGTGAAAAAATGATTTTTTTAGACCAGTGTTATTCTCAGGTCTCCATACAGCTACAGAATTCCAAATGTGTGACCAATGCCTCACCACCTCCACTCCTGCATTAGCCAGAATGATGTTAAGCTATTAGTCCAGTCAATTTAGACATCCGAGGGTACAGAAATTCACACCAAGCTGAAAATTGGTAGGATTGTTCAAAGCACCGTTATAAATGAAATGTAAAAAGTCCTCATCGATCCGGCACCTGGAACCTGGATTTACTCGGGGTCAAAGGTCACAAAAACGGGTTTTTCGCGATTTTCAGCAAAACGGTTACTTTTATCATAAAATAGTGTTTACAAAGTTTGTAGATTATGCGATTACCTACAAAAAAGGATCTTATACATTTTCCCGTACGAATTGTCATTCATGAGATATCGCCGTTTCAAAGATTTAAAGCACTCATATCCCCTCACTTGCAACTTGTATGGCCGAATTGCCATTTACTTAAACTTTAATAACTTCTAGACCGATTATAGTAGAGCAACGTAATTAGGCTCATCTTTTAGGTAAATGTGGATTCTTTTATTTGAAAGAAAGAACAGAAACCTGAGTGACTCCGAAAAATGTCCCAAATAAGGCCAATAAAACTCGAGCTGATACAATAAAACTGAGTGTAGATTTGAAATCAGTGACCACAAATTAGTAAAAAACCATTAAAATATTTTGTGCAACAAAAAAAAATTTGATTTTGTAAACTAGTGTTATCTTTCCCGCGACCAATCCTCGCGGTCCAATGTTTTCCCGTCTACTTAGAAACTTCTCCAAATTTTTCTCGCACAGGAAATCCAAATTTTCCACATCGACTTTTTTAAGAAGACCAGCTTTTTTTCTTCCCGTCATAAGCTCTATCCCAAAAACTGTCCTTTGTTTTTAATTAGTTTTTTTTTTTTTTTAAAAAATACTCTTTCCAAAAATCTCCAAAACCAAACTATCCTCAAACAAATCTATTTTTTAACTTCCTTTTTTAGAAACAATTTCTCAACCCTCTTTTATTTTTTGTAATGGCCTCTTCCTGAATCAAATTCTGAAAATCTTTATGTACGATTCACAGAGTTTTGGATTTTTTTACTGGGCACTCGATCAAAACTTGCACCGACCTTCCTCCTATCTCAGTGCGCAAAGATAATGTAACCGCTGACCCTACTCTGAATTTCCTGAGGATCTGTAATGGAATGATCACATAATCACATAAGAGATGCAAGTTCCTCGTCCAGCCAGCTCTCCCGGCTACAATATACAATTGTCCTGGAGAACCTCGATACGCTGAGGTAATCATAAGTGGCGTCGAATGGAATAGTGAAAAATTCTGTTGAAATTTGTCCCCAAAGTAAAGTAATATCCGATCTAAAGGGCCAATTACAATGATTCCGTTCCGTCCGATCCGATCTGAAAAAGTTGAAATTTATTCGACTTTTCCGAACTGCCATATAAGTTCTAAGCAAACTTCGAATTTTAACTTTGACAGCTTAGCGGATCGGAACGAAGCGGATGCATTGTAATTGGCCCTTAAAGCCTCGGCCACGATACGAGCGGCGAGCGGCGAAAAGTGAGCGGCGAGCGGCACGAGAAAAATTTAATGTCTCGAATTAGCGGCGAGCGGCAGTTGAACGGCACTTTAGTATTACCGCTCTACCTATCAACGCTCCCCGCGCGGATTCGGATTCGAGCGTTTTCCATATAAAACAATACAAAATAAAACTCAGAATCGCCGCTCTGCCGCTCACCGCTAGCCGCACGCCGCTCGCCGCTCGTATCGTGGCCGAGGCTTAGCGCTAAAAATGTGAAAAAATCATTCGATAAGTATAATAAAAATAAAGTATGTTCTTGATATTAAAAGGTTTTGCATCCTTAAATATGGCTCATGGGAAAAATAAATTGTTTTTAATAAGAATTTATGCTGAATGGGAAAAATCACTTTCGCTCAGATAAAAGACCAAACTTAACATTATTTACCGATTTCATGGAACGAGAAATTACTTAGCAATCCTTGGAAAACCCTTGCATTTCATAAAAACTCCGAAATGTGCGGTAAAACTAAAATGCAAAAAATATACTTAAAAAGAAAGGGGCGGACTGCAAAAAATCATCAAACAACCCACAAAGACACAATTCTACAGAAATTCCGATTTGCCATCTTCACTTTCACTAATTACATTTCCCTAAAGTCATAAAGGTAATTTTCCACGAATCCCCATAAAAATTATATTTTCGAAGCGATCAATTTCTACCCCTTTAGAGGCAGGTAGATCAGTCGTTGATTTCACTTGTGGTTTATGACAGCATCCTTAAACTAAGACAAATCAGACTCCGGGACTTGACTCTTGCGATTTGGTATATAATGGGAGACGATCACTGATCTTTCATTAGTCAAGTACTTTCCTTTGCTGTTACATGCAATTGGTGAAAATTTTAAGTGAGAAAAAATAAATAAAAATGATTCAATTTATGGCTTATATTTTTTACAACGATATTTCTAAAGTTTCCTGTGTTCTTTGGAACGAAGCTGCCTACGAGAATCTGCTAAAAGATGGTAAGTTCTAAAAATTTATTTTATTAATTTTATTTTTCTACTTTTTTCTTTTTTTTTTATTTTTACACTTTTTTATTTCTACAATTCTTTTTCATTTTTATTCTCTAGCTGTAAAAAAATTTCAAATTCCATCCAATGAAGCCTCTGAGAAAATATTGGGCGATCTTGGCGGTACTCCACACACCAAGCATTCCTTCGAGGAGGACGTGTGCCGATCTATCAGTTATGGTAAAGTTCCACAGTTTCGAGTCATCACCGACGTTACAATCTCTGACAACACCGTAACCTCTTCCACAAATCAATCAGAAATCAAGGAAGATGTTGATCAAGAAGATCCAGAAGAGACAGACATAAGCACTACAGTCCGCAACCCATTCGCAAGCTTGAACAGGATTGAAGATAATTTCAACATGGCTGATAATACGTTGGGGCTGTATGAAGCTGAAATTGTGTCAAACAACCAAGGTGAATCGCAACTAGCTGAGTCAACTCACTACTCAAATGAGCCAGAAGTTGATATAGATGGACTGCAACGTGAAAAAGCAAAACTTGACTTCTTCGAACGGGCACTACTACTACTAGCAGAAGAATTTGAAAGTAGATTGAAGAAAAGAAACACTTTAAATCAGCGAGATATCGAGTTGAGTAAGCTACGCCAGAGGTTGAACAGACGAGATGAGAAATTGAGTAATCGAGACGTGAAAATCACATGTAAAGAAAGTGAGGTAGCCTTGCAACACTACCCTTTGAACAAGCTCGAGGAGTTATTGTATGGACTGGCATGTCATATGAACACGACGAGGAAACAGCTGGAGGAGCACGAGATTGATTTGCATATTAGAGAGGCTATGCTGGACGAGGAGAAGAAGAAGATTAAGGGTTGCAGGAAATTTTTTAAATCGAAAGGAAGAAGGTGTAAAATGGAAGTTGACGCTAATTTAGATGAAAAGGAAGATGAGACGCAGTTCGACGAGGGAGCATCTACATCGCACCAAAATCGATCTAGAGAGTTAAGCAAGAGAGTTTCAATGAAATTAGAAACGAAAGTGAGTAAGCAAAAGCGAAGAAGATCGCCATCCTTGGGAATCTCGGATGAACAACTGGCTGAGCAGAGGAGACCGAATACTCCATTGCAAGCGATATTGAGGGACTTCAATGAAACAAGTACAAGTGATGACCAGCCAATGAAATTTAACAATCGGCTGAAGATAAAACATTAACACGAAAATGACAAACAATGAATTTGTATATAAAATGGTTTAAAATTAAAGGTTGTCTAAAACTATTTTTCTTTTTTCATTTATATTTATTTTCCCATTTTGGTAGAATTCTATTCTATTTTTTTCTGTCGATCGACGATTTCGCTTTTTAACTGTAAGGCTATGATCAGGGCCGGATTTAAGCATCGGCAACATAGCGCGCGCCTAGGGGACCGCACCACACACAAAAATATTTTATGCAGTCCACCATATAAGACACCGACTTTGCCGCACAGGCCGAGGCGAAGGCGCATAGATGTTTCTATTGAAAATGATCATAGAAATTGTTAGTTAAAGATACAGGGTGTCACGGCTTATCCAACGGTTAATGGTAGATAGTAGACAAAAATGATGTACAAAAACACTCATTTTCGAGATAAGGCACTTTGAATTTTTTTTTTTTTTGGAAAAAATCTAGTTTAATGATTTAGAATAAAAAGTTAATGAAGCAACGGTCTATTTCCACGAATAGGGTATCTTTGTCATCGTAGGGAATACCGCTTTGATTTGATTAATAAAAACAATGGTTCATGATGGAAAAAACAAGAAATAAAGGGTCTTATTTGTTAAGCACATATTTTTCCCACATATTTCAATGTAATTCAAAAGTAAGTCCTTTTTTCTGAGCTTTTTTAACATCTTCAAAAGTTTCTTAAAAAATTCGTGGAACACTCCAAGACTGCAGCTGGCTTGGTTTTTTTTGCAATTTGCCATTCAAAAATAGGTGTCATTAATTGATCTGTTTTTAATTCAAAAACGCCTTATCTAGAGAACGGGCAGAGATAGGGCTTTTTGGGTTTATTAATCGTTCGAGAAGCTGTCATGGGACACCCTGAATATTTACAACTCGAGCTATTTCAAACTATGCAAGAAGCTTGGCAAGAATTTACGATTTCGGCCAACTCAGTAATAATGACGGAATAAATATTTAAAATTTATAATTTTCGTAGAGTTAAGTAAAGTGCGTATCCAAGAGAATATCTTTGGAAAACTCGTATACCTACTAGTTTTGATTCCAACCATTGCCAGAGAACTACAACGTAAAGATACTTTGCCCTGCTAGCAGAATTCTTCAATTTTCAATCATATCTTTGTAATCTTGACCAAGTTCCAGATCATCATTTTCTTTCCACCTTGTTTCATTTTTCCTGCTTTCCTTTCATGAAAGAAAACCCAGAGCTTGCTTAGCAGAAGTTTTTCATCCCACAGAGTGCTTTTGATATTCCTAGGTTGTTTATCCGATCAGAAAGATTTCGGTCGAAGGGAAATTGGCTGACGTTAATAAAAATACAGCCAAACCTAACATAACCTGCTTGGGCGAAGGGGAAAAGGGGGAAGAGGCTCTAGGTCAATGTAGCGGTTTTTGATAGTGTGACAAGTCAGGTGTCCGAACTTCTTGTATATTACGTCTCTAGGTCTACACGCCAGATTTTTTTACAACGCAAGTCCCATTCCCCTACCGATAACGTGGAAACGATTAGCTCTGGTAATCAATTTCTGAGATGATGTTGGTGAAGATTACACAGGCCGACAAAATTTAACAAAAGTCCAGAGCCAGAGACCAGACCTAACATACCCGAAGGATTTTGATGCGCTGAATCCGAATCCGTGTTCAGAATGGCTCCTACACGTCTGGTTTTCGAGATATCCTAACCTAAAAGTGTAAAAAACGCGTTTTTTGCAGTTTTTGAGGTTACGTGACGTAAGGAAAAAAATTATAATCAAAAAATTTTGTATGGCAATTGAAAGTACCACCCTGTCCCTTTTCAACATATTTGGATTTTTTGAAATATCTTTTTTTTTCACCAAAATATCGCTATTTGAAATTTTACACTTTAGCGCATTAATCCAACTACAAAAAAAAAATCGAAAAAATTCTGCCCGAGACCAGACCATGTTGATCTTGTGTTTTTGGGGTTGCTGATTCCGAATCCGAGGTCTAATTCACCCTATAAAGTCAGAATTTTTCGTAAGCTCAAAAAAACACCCTAAAAACCACCCCTACCAAACCATAACCAGGCTAACCCACCTGACCTTGGGAACAGGGAGTTAAGTAGATTATTTCTTTTGAAATAAGTCTTATTTTTATTCAAATTGGATCCCACAATACTAGCAAGCTTACTTACCCACCCCCCCCCTAATACCTACCTACCTATTTTTTCGATTTTTTTTGTGTAAGTGTAAAATTTCAAATAGCGATATTTTGGTGAAAAAAAAAGATATTTCAAAAAATCCAAATATGTTGAAAGGGACAGGGTGGTACTTTCAATTGCCATACAAAATTTTTTGATTATAATTTTTTCCTTACGTCACGTAACCTCAAAAACTGCAAAAAACGCGTTTTTTACACTTTTAGGTTAGGATATCTCGAAAACCAGACGTGTAGGAGCCATTCTGAACACGGATTCGGATTCAGCGCATCAAAATCCTTCGGGTACGATAGGTCTAGTCTCTGGGTTAAAAATTTGTAGGCCTGTGTTATGAATATGAAATTCGCTACTCGGGTATCGTAGAAAGTATCAAGTTTTTAAAAATTTTAAAATATTGATACGTATTATACAAATTTTTCCCCTACATTAAAACGTTTTATTATCCAAAATCATATACTATTTTCTTTATTATTATTTTTGAGGTCTTGTATGCAGGGGACCCGCACCACAAGTTAAGCCTGGGGGCCTCCAATTCCGTGATTCGGCGCCGGTTATGGTCGTGCGTTCCAATAGCCATACATGTACCAATAGCCAGGGTCCAGAGAAGGACGTGCCTGTGTACCACAGGGGCATTGCGCATAACGTCAAAGGACGAGCCGAATACCACCCTCTGCCCTCTTCCACTGGACCTACATACTAAGTACCTGGCCTCTTGTAGCGTGGTCAGACTCAAAGTAAAAGGGTTCTGGCAAGAAGACCTTACGGACCAAGCAGTATTTTGGGATGTTTGACAGATAGTTGATCCCAAACACCATGGCCTACATTACCCCCGAGTTGGAAAATATATCACTGTAAAAGGTGTAACACACTGAAGTGTGCTTTTTAACACACCAAATGTGTTGTTTAACGCACCAAAGTGTGTTATTCAACACACCTAATTGTGTTGTCAAGAAAAAGTGTGTTGTTTTAACACAGTTGATCTTGCAATTGACACGCTCTTCCGTGTTAAAATTATAACACACTTTTTGGTGTGTTAAAAATAAGTCGTGAATTATGACCTGAAATCCAAACAACACACTGATGAAATGTGTTGAAACAATACACTTAACATTTATTAACACACTTTTGGAGTAACAACACACTTTTAAGCTATGAAAATACAACACACTTTTTGGTGTGTAGAATAATTTTAGTAGAGTGAAATTAAACAAAAAAAAAGAAATTTTATGATGTAGTTGGAAAGTTGGATTTTTTCTCTTTTTCTCTTTACATATCTTAAGATAAGGCGAAAAAAAATTTCTGCAAAATCGGGCCTGTACTGCAATAAAATAAATTAATTTTTAATTTTCAATTTTAAATTGAAAATTTTTATTTTTTTCAAATTCCTAAAATGGGCATTTTAAATAAAGTAACGAAGTATTGCGTATGCTCACAAAAAAGTACATAAAAAAACCTACAATTTAAAAAAAATTTACCCTACGATGATTTGGCATAAAATGACGGCAATTTTAATGTTTTTCGAAAAGTGCCAATTGTTCCCGTAAAAAACTATTTTTTTTGTAATTTCAACCACGTATTCATAGAATCAAAATACACATTTTCTCCAATTTTTATGAAAATCCGATTATTTTCCCGTTATTTATTGCATTTTTAGTAAAAAAAAATTCATACATTTTGGTTTTTTGAGGTCAGGATTCATTTTTAAAGTATTTATACTGCATAAGCTTGATAGTCTATTCATTCTCGAGTATTTTTCAATTTTTTTTTATTTTTCTACGACCAACAGACCTGGAAAAATTAAAAAAATAGTGTAGCAACGCACTCAAAATGCATCAAAAATTCACATTTATGCAATTTTCTCGTGCAGCACAGGCCCGATTTTGCATAATTTCAAAACCTATCCACAGCTGGCCGCTTTGTAACTTTAAGAAACTGAGAAAGGCACGCACACTTCCTTGGTTCCAAATTAATTATATCCGGTAGATTCTTTCGCAAGGCAGTGAATTAGTTGACAAGCGAATTAAAGAATAAGAGCGATTCCCAGGAATTCCCGGGAAATGTTACCGGTTGGCGGGATCAATTTTACGACCGGGATCCCGCGGCCTGTGTATGAACAGTGGCTTTTAGTAGTAGTCAGATACCATGCACACAATTCTTGCATCATTCGGTGGAAGATTTCTATTGACGTATAGCAATGGTTCTTGTACCAATCTTCGGAATCACATCATCGCACTACAAAAGTTAGTGTTAGAATTCCAATGGTACGTAGCGGGTCTCTTGTAGTGTACTCCTTGATATGTTATTGCTATTTATTTAATGTTAGAACAAACTTCAAATAATAACAATTACGAGTATTTAAACTATAAACATTTTTCTAATCTAAAGGGTACAATTTAGGAAAATGAAATGCGAAGGGGTACGCAAGCCAAAAAAGGTTGATAACCGCTGCACTAATGGAACATTATGTTTTACTAATACTTTTAAATAAAGTCAAATCATGTAGAAAAATCAAATCGCAAATATCAATTACAGACTTATTCAGATTGTGAGCGATAGTTTTTGTTTAAAATAGATTTACCCTGCGGATTTCTAACGCGAAGAGAAGAAGTCAAGCGAAAAGTTCTTCTTATTTTTCTATGAATTGTAGATTTTTTACAAAAAAGTTGTTGACCCGTTTCAATTGTCCAAAACTCATTTTTAAGCGCTATTACATACGACTTTATGTTTTCCACAAAAGAAATTTGCACCCTAAACGTGAAAAAGCTAGTTTTCGCTACTATTATTAACTTTTTCTCACCTGTTCTCCGGAGCGAATTTTTATAAAACATATTCATATAACTTCTACTACTTTTCTCTTAATTATAGCGTTCAAAACTCGCACGCTAAATTAATTTTAACATATGAATACTTTCCCGCAGGACTTAACATAGTTCCTGAAGATAAAGTGGAAATTGAAATAGAAAATCCGTACGTAAAGCAAATGATTACGATACTTTTGCGTCCCATTTCGTATGGAACCGAATTTATCCGGCAGCATTCTCAAATACATATGCTTTATTATATGGAACATGAAATCTTAGGTCAAATAAATCAATAAGAAAATGCAAGCTTGGCAACATTTTTTCAGGCTCTGAAAAACTCAGAAAAATCAAATTACGAAAAAATTAAATTAGTTTTTAGTTATCTCAGTTTTAGTTAAATTTTGTTTAGTTTTCTTACATTTTCTTAAAATCAAATTTTGAGCTTTAAGAAATTGTACACACTGCAAATCTCAGATTTTTGAAGTGTGTTATTTTAACACGCTTTAGTGTGTTATTGTGACGTCACCCATTTGATTTACATTGTAGTTACTTTTTACACGCTTTAAAGTGACTACAATGTTAATCAAATGGGTGGCGTTACAATAACATACTAAAGCGTGTTAAAATAACACACTTCCAAAAGCTGAGATTTGCAGTGAGAAAAAGCAAAACTAGCAATTATCCTAATGACCATAAATCGTGCCATTAGCATACTCAATAGGCCGGTTCTCGTTCGATTACGGAAGATAAGCAGCATTGGACGTGGTTAGTTCTTAGTCCGGGGACCACTTGGAAAAACGACACTCGGGCTTGAAAAGCCGAAAAAGCAATTGCAAAAGGCGAACAAAAATAAAAGCTTATCGAACCCTTCAAATGTTACATGAATGGATGTGCCATGAATTCTATTTTAAAAAGCTTTTTCTACTGCGTTGTTTCAACACACTTAGGTGTGTTGTTTAACACACTTTACGGAAACAACACACTTTAAAGTGGATTAAAAATGACTACAAGAAAACAACACACTTAGGTGTGTTATTTCAACACACTTTACTTTTGCAGTGATGTACAAGGTTATCTTTGCCTTTCCCACCTTCTTTCTTATGCCATTCCTCATTCCTCCTGTCATACTTTCGCCAGCACTGCCCCGCTCCATCAGCGCATGTCATCGGTTGGTTGATGGGATTCCACTCATTTCAGGAGGCATAACACTCCAGCGAGTTATTTCTCGTTGCCCCGATGACAGAGTCGCGATAGAAATGGTTGGGAGTAGGTGGTTGTGGCAGTTCCTTCCTTCATTTCTCTCTTTCCCTTCACTATCTATCGACTAGAGCTTGCTGTTCGACATTGCACACTATACAAAAAATAGATTGTCGACAGTACAAAGGGCTTTTCCTGAGCTCTAGTCTTCTAGATAAAAAAAAGGTTCTTCTCTGAATCATGCAATATAGCCAAGACATTCCGGCTCCCGGACGGATCCAGTGTCCTCCAAGCAAATTTTTGAAAGCATGACAACTATCGAGAGAAGGCAACTCTACAAGAGAAAATCTGGGGCTGGTAGCTAAATTATAATCAAGCTGCAATCTTGGCTCTCAGCTCCACTCTTATCTCTTCAAAACCAATCAAGGAGTACTCAGATGATCTCGAATCCCTAAGCAGAAACGTAAACATGACCCTACTGTGGGTGACTGACTGAGTATTATTTTGTTGACTCAGATAGCGGCAAAATTCGCATTGGCACTACGGAAACACAAACCCCAGTCAGCTACTTGTAAGAGGCGAATAAGTCCCAAACAATTGGCTTTCCCCTAGTGTGCAGACAGTTCTTTTGGGAACTGTGTTAAATGGGTAGAAGATGAATATGCGAAATTAGTGCTGACCAGGCAATGGTCCGAGTTGCCAATGGATGCTCTTCTTTGACGGATTGTAATGGAAACGCATAGTCTTGTAGAGATCGATCCCATGCCCTCTGCGGTGACGCATAGAACTTCTTAATACAAAACAAGTGCAATACAATTTTGTAATTTGCAACCTTTCTAATAAGATTTATTTGTGTTACTGATATTACATCAAAGTGTTTCATGACGAGTTAACAATATCAAGTAAATTCGAATTCGATATGTCCTTAGCCTGCAGCGTGTGTAGCTTTATTTTTCATCGACATTATTTTCCAATATTATAATATAATAAGGACCTGTAATACACGAATTATTAACCTCTCAACTCTCTCAATGAAAACGTAAAATCGAAGGACTTTGCCCTTTTCTTTTAAAATTTCCGATACATCGACTTCATTCAATAATATTTTTTTAAGGATTCAATTTTAAACATTTGTGATAACATGTTGACTGCGATCTCCTTTTATCGACAATACGATATCCATCAACTTATTGCGAAGCCACATCCTTTAAGAATCACTTTAAAATGTAATAAAACAATGTAAGCTCTCTCTCCTTGACTGGGGTCGTATTTGGGGTAGTGCTGTACGAGTGAACGTAATTTTTTCAAATCGAAAATAAAATGACAGAGCATGGAACTTGATGAGGGTGCTTCGAGGACCCAAATATTGAAAAGGATGTGCTTTAAAAAAAATTAAAGGGGAAAATTTGAAAAAAAATATAACCAAAAGTAAAGGTGGTGTTGATATTATTGGTGCTTTGTTGTACTGGTCTTGAAGTCATTCAATGTAATTGAATTCACCCGCCAACAACAGGACTATTTCACTTCACAAGCCTAGAATTGAATAGATTTTTAATTAAAGACTTTGGTTTTATTTCTGGAATATTACCATTGGCACTCATGGACAACATTTGTTAAAACTCGACTACTTAATATCATAATTATAGTTCGAGTGTTGTTACTTTTGGTAGCCTTCGGCTGGATTCGTCTTTTAATTTAGCACAGATAAAAAACGAGAAGCTGAAACAAATTTAAAACTGATCAGACTTTTTCTCTGGGGCTTTAGGGTTTAAGGTTCCCGACAAACATCGCAGAGGTCCGTGGTTCGTTTTTACGTCGGGTCGCGATCCTTTGTGTTTCAAGTTATTCCAGGTACAATATTCAATATTCCTCTTTCTTGCCTTCCTTTATAAAAAGCCATTTCCCATGTTCATGCTCATATTCTGCACATTCCGAAAAAGGCCAATCCAAGACCAATTCTAGCTAACCTTTTTTCGCGAAGACCCATTTCTCAATGCGGTTCTTTAGCAGCCCTCTAATAATTACAGAATACGATTCCAACTTACAGAACTGGTTGTTAACCTCCCAGTGGGAAAAATTGGGAGCACTACTCAGGGGAGCTTAATTTGAGCGCTGTTAAATATGCTCTCATTCGATACGATTTGTGGTTCACCTATCCACAGGCGTCCATGAAAATTCTTTATTAAAAGGCTTTTTTATAATGCTCCTAGAACGAGCATAAAAAGGTATGCTCCCCAGCTATGACATGCTATGTTAAAATGCATATTGAACTGGAACGGAACGGGAGCGCTGTAAGCTTTTTAACGAGTGCTCAAACAGCGCTATTGGAGCACTGATAATGATCGCAATAGACATTTTAAATAAAATTACGTATTTGGCCGAATTTTTTTACGGCAGTATTCAACCGAATTTCAACTTTAAATTCGGCCGAACTTTAAGGGTTAGTTTTCATGTTATATACATATAAATATATCCTAAATAAAAAAAAAGAAAGATTAATAAACATTTATATTGGAGCGCACTTCCATTATTAACTTTTCGGTATCCATTTCGGCCGAATAATCAAACAAATATGATCAGATGAAACCTACGGACGTCAACGGCCAAAAACAACAGGTGTAATGTGCGAATGAGAATAGCAAAATAATTGTTTGAAAAACTCGGTCGAATCGGCTGCAGTGTGAGACCAGCGTATTTTAAGATCTGACGCCATGGTCCTATAAATTAGGTCATACAAAAGAATAATCATCATTTATTAAATGCTTGGTTTTTAAACTTCAAATGTTCTTCGCTTATCCGGGAACGTAGGTAATTTTTTATTCTTTTTAGTAAGTACGAAAAACGAAAGATCTACACTATGGTGACAAGAAATGTTCCCAGGCTCAAGTAACCTATTACCTACTTAATATGACGCCAAGAATTGTTTTAAAAGAACACATTCTTTTTGTAGACCATCCGCAAGATCAATCGGGTATAATTTTTGTAGTTTCATGGCGTTAACTCTAACTTCCCCAACAGGAATTGTATCTCATTTGTAAAGGAATGGCGTCATATGAAGATTTGAGCCCCAGAACTCGTTCCGAAATTGGTCTACTATTTGGAAAAAGGTATTGATCTTTCGGTCACACAAGGTCGCAAATACCTGGTATAGTTTCTTTTCTTCTTCTTTTTCTTATGATCGCTTCTGAATTCTTCTGTGCATTTTTTCTTACCAGCCTCCTAAAAAAGCATCAAAAGATTCCTGTTTGTTCTCTATGAAAGTGATAAGTGACTCGCAGAATCTGGAAACTAACTCTGAGTCTGTGTCGAAACCTTTAAGAATTTTGGAAACTATATAAAGCCCGCGTCACTTTTTATAGCTTTAAGAGTCGCTTTTATTTCGTTCCAATTTTTGTTAGGCCTGGCACAGACATCGTCCCTAGCTGCGTAGAACACAAATTTTCTACAGTTACTTTTTCAGGCTTAGCTCAAAAGGATTGCAGTAATTTTGTACGGACGTTGATGCTGAAAAAAAGGCGTATACATTTTGCAGCAACCCCAAAAAGTTATTTTTCTTTCAGTGTATTAAGTAACGATTTATTAAAGGCTTCCAAAGCTGATCACGCAAGCCGCCCCTCGCAAGCTACCGCCCGGGCCATAGCCCGTATGGTCCTAGGGTAAATACGCCACAGAGCCTTTCGTTTCAAAGTCACATTCACATCAAACTCTCAATTCTTTTCGTTTGGCGAAGCCGGATGTGCGGAGGAAGGTGTTTTTTGGCCGAACCTTCGTTCGGACACTAGTTATAACATGTTATCTGGGTGAGGAAGCCTGCACAGTCCTCGATTTTCTGCAAGTGATGTCGATCTCATCTGCGAGAATGAGAAAACTTTTTGACGTTCAATAACTCCCGTGGCTAACCATAGTAAGGTTTTAGAACGCGCTCCGTGTCGTTTTCAGTCAACGTCGAATTGCGTGAACTGGTCCCTGGCAAACACTCACCCTGATCGAACACTAACTCCAGTGATCGCACAGGAATTATCGAAATAGAATTCTACCAAAAAGGAAAATCAAAAGTAAATGAAAAGAGAAAAATAGTTTTAGAGAATCTTTAATTTTAAATCAATTTAAGTACATTTTCATAGTTATTGTTAGAGCGTTATAGCTTAAATGGTGAAGAAAGATCTTAGCTGTTCCTCTTTTACGTTTTAGATTTTCGTGTTGTTGTTAATGTTTGCCGATTCTTAAATTCCATTGGCTGGTCAGCACTTGTACTTGCCTCGTTGAAGTCCATCGACATCACTCGCCCATCAATCAATGAAATACTCGGTCCACTCTGCTTAGCCTGTTGGTCATCCGAGATTCCCGATGATTCTGATCCTCTTCGCTTTTGTTTGCTCACTTTCGCTTCTAATTCCATGGAAACCCTCTCGCTCAACTCTCTAGATCGATGTTGGTGTGATGTAGATTCTACCTCGTCGAACTGCGTCTCATCTTCCTTTTCATCCAAATTAGCGCCAACTTCCATTTTACAACTTCTTCCTTTCGATTTAACAACTTTCCTGCAACCCTTAATCTTCTTCTTCTCCTCGTCCAACATAGCTTCTCTCATATGCAAATCAACCTCGTGCTCCTCCATCTGTTTACTCGTCATGTGCATATGGCTTGCCAGTCCATACAATAACTCTTCGAGATTGTTCAGAGAGTGTTGCTGTATGGTTACCTCTCTTTCTCGGCAGATGGTTTTCACTTCTCGATTTGACAGTTTCTCATTTCGCCTGTTCAGTCTCTGGCGTAGTTTATTGGACTCGAAATCTCGCTGATTTAAGGTGGTTGCTCTTTTCTTCAATCTACTTTCAAATTCAAGTAGTGCAATTTCAAACAAGTCAAGATTTTGTTTTTCACGTTGCAGCTCTTCTGTATCAATTTCTGGCTCATTTAAGGAATGAGTTGCCTTAGCTGGTTGCGGTGCAGCCTGGTTGTTGGATTCAATTTCAGTTTCATACTGCCTCAACTTATTATCAGCCATGTTGAAATTATCTTCAATCCTGCTCAAGTTTGAGAGTAGGCTGCTGACTCTATTGCTTAAGTCAATCTCTTCTGGCTCTTGTTGTTCAACGCCTTTCTTACATTCTACTTGATTTGTAGATAAGGCAACGAAGTTGTCAGAGGATGCAACGCCGGTGATGACTCGAAACTGTGGAACTTTGCCTTCACTGATAGATTGGCACACGTCCTCCTCGAAAGAATCCTTGGTGTGTGGAGTACCGCCAAGATCACACAATATTTTCTCAGAGGCTTCACTGGATGGGATTTGAAATTCTTGTATAACTAGAAAATAAAAATGAAAAGAGAATTGTAGAAATATAAAATTTAAAAAAAATTAAAGAAGGTATAAAAATAGAATTAATAAAAGTAATTTTTTAGAACTTACCAGAATTTAACAGACTCTCGTAGGCAGCTTCGACCCAAAGAACGGAGAAGAGTTTAGAAATATCGTTGTACGAGACGTTAACAACAAATTGAATTACTTTCATATTTGTTTATTTTTTTATTTATTTTTTCTCACTTGAAAATTTTCACCAAATGTAACCATGTAACAGACCAAAGGAAAGTACTTGACTAATGCAAGATCAGTGATCGTCTCCCATTATATACCTAATCTCAAGAGTCAAGTCCCCGTGGCTGATTCGCCTTAGTTTAGGGATGCTGTCATAAACCACAAGTGAAAGGCGACCGATCTACTTTAGGTAAAAATTCATCGCTTCAAAAATATTATTTTTATGGCGGTTAGTGGAAAATTACCTTTATGACTTTAGGGAAATGTAATTAGTGAAAGTGAAGATGACAAATCGGAATATTTGTAGAATTTTGTGTTGTGTGGTTAAATGGCAACTTTTTGGGTTCTGCCCCTTTCGTTGTCGTTTTAAGTATACATTTTGGTCATATTTTTTTTAATTTTAGTTTTACCGCACATTTCGGAGTTTTATGAAATGCAAGGATTTTCCTAGGATTGCTAATTGATTTTTCGCTTCATGAAATCGGTAAGTGATTTTAACTTTGGTTTTTTTCTCTGAAGATTTCCAATTGAACATAATTTGTCACTTTAAAAATCTTATCATATCAAAAATAGACTTTAGTTTTTTTTATCATAGCTATCACAAATTGAGCGTTGCATCGTATTTTAGTTTACGGGGGTGGACAAATTTTTCACTGTTATATTCGACGCCAGTTTTGTATCGCTCACGAAAAGAGAAGAAGTATGGCAAAGAAAAATCTTGGCTGGTTATAAGATCTTGGAAAAAGCTTATTGGCGTTTAGTGGTGTCGCCGATGCGATCGCTGCTGGTTCGTGACATATTTGCAACTGACGCTATCCATCGGGAAAATGATGCCGAATTTTTTTGCAGACCTTATGGATTTATTGCACCTTAAACGTTTATTAAGACTGGTTTTTACGAATATCTCGTCAACTATTCATTTACGACGAAAAGTTATATCAACAAATATGTTTGTTATAAAATTCTGTAGAAATTTTACTTTAAACATTTTTTTCTAGCATTTATACTTTAGCCGCTATTCAGCGCCGAACGTTTCATATACCATACACATGAATGTTCATACAAATAATTGAGAAATTTCTTTGACGCACAGGAAAACTTTAAAACAAAAAATGTTGGCAATTAAATTGCGCACAAAAAATGTTATAATAAGTTTTGCAATAAAACGTGTAATTAAAAGATATTGGCAAAAAACTCATTTTGAATTTACGTTTTTCGACACTTAAAGCGCTATAGCTCGTGCAATATCAGCCCTACGTAAAACATGATTATAACAAAAATTATAGATAATCGTGTGTTCTATAAGTCTTAAGAACAATTTTTTCTTGTAGAATTAACCATTACCAAAAAATAGTGCAAAGAAAGTAATATTTGAACTTTGAAGCACTATATCTCCGTACATATTGACTTTCCAAAAAAAATTCTAAACAAGAAAGTTAAATCACTAATTTATCTACAAAAAAGATAATATACATTTTTGTCTTGAAATGCATAGTTTCTGAGATATAGAATTAAACGCGTCTCCCTTCACTGTAAGTTTAGCAAGAGGTTGGGGATGACGCCATTTTGGATTTAAGCTTATAAAAATACATAAAATCATTTGGTAAAAAAAAATCGTGTGCGGTATTTTTCGCATTACGAAGGCCTTTTTTCGACCTATTTATTGGACTACAGCAGAATGTAGGGTTTAAGACCGTATCGCCTACCTGATAGCTTCATGGGCAGGCGCAGAATTTTCTACTCTCCATGCACCATTTTTTTGCACCACTAAATGGGGGGTGCTACACACGAGACTAATTCGGACGGGTGAAACCGGTTTTATGGGAGAGAAACGAAGTGAAGAAAGGGGAAAATAGGCTATTTTCCCCTTTCTTCACTTCGTTTCTCTCCAATAAAACCAGTTTCACCCGTCCGAATTAGTCTCGTGTGTAGCACCCCCCAATGAGATTAGTCTGGGAAAGGTGCTTCTAGTAGTACCATCATGGAATCCTCCCTTGTCTATCTTTATTATAAATATCATATACAGATATTAATAAAAGAAAGTTTCTGTATGCGTGTATGTTTGTTTCCGTGTATGTGCGATGTGTGCGCTATATCGGGCGTCATCGCAGAGCTTCGAAATTTTGAACAAAGGGCCGTGGGGGTCTCCCATGATGCACCACGAAGCCCGATTTTTGAAATTCAAAATGGCCGCCGAAATATGACAGAAATTCAAAATGGCCATCCAAATATGAATTTCCAAATTGTATTCCGATTTCAATGAAAGTAGGTATATAATTTGTGGTCAAAACTAATAAATTCAAAATGGCCGCGCTATCGGTATCTGGGGGTTTTTAAAGTAGCAAATAACGAATTTATGATCAGAACTTGTAAATTCAAAATGGCCGCGTCAATATGGCTGACGAATTTGCCAATTGCGTACCGAGTCCAATGACAATCGGTATCTGGGGTTTTTTAAGGTAGCAAATATCGAATTTATGATCAGACTTATAAGAGATCAGAAAACTTATAAATTCAAAATGGCCGCTCCAATATAGCAGACGAATTTGTCAATTGTGGTCCTATTCCAATGAAAATGGATATCTAGGTGTGTTTAGGGTTACAAATAACGAATTTATGATCAAAACTTATAAATTCAAAATGGCCGCACCAATATGGCCGATAAGTTTGTGAATTGTATTCCGTTTCCAATGAAAATCTGTATCTGGGGGTTTTTAAGGTAGAAAATAACGAATTTATAAACAAAACTTATAAATTTAAAATTTCAGGGCCAATATGGCGACGAATTTTACCAAATAAGTGCCATTTCCCGGTCAGCTGTATGTAGGTTGTTCAAAAGTTGCGAAATCTGAAATTCTTCACATCCTAGCTCCAAATGGAAGAACAATGAACATAATGTGTCTTGGTCATTTCCCCTATTGTCGTGAAGTTTGCCACGCTATCGAGTGTACTTATAAAATCCTTGACGAATAGAAGGTAAATCGCCAAAATTACAAAGAATATCGGACGGCCCTCCACTGCCATCACGAGGTTAAATGATGCCATCTATGGCATCCAAAAATTTCGACCGGTAAGAACAGGACGCAAGCTGTGTTCGGGACGAACACTAAGTAAGAAGGGGCAGTGTAACGGCTAACCGAAAAGTGAAAATCAAAATTATTATTCACCGAGAAGTTTCATGTTCAGTGGCATCTACTTGAATACATACAATACATATAACCATAACGCAGCGTCACATCTCAATTTAGTACGGGTGTTCTAACTGAACCATCGAGAAAATTGGGAAGAGGGAGAAGTGAAAGAGGAAGAAGCAGCGCATATGTGCAAAAACTTTTGCTTTAAAATTAAAGTTGTTAAAAAGAAACAAATTGTTCCAATTAATCCCTGACGAATCCGAGAACGCTCGAGAAGAAATATTACAATATTTTTTATAGGTAACTCTAAATTTTTATATGGTAACCAAAATCATTTTTTCAAGATTTGTTGTTTCTTTCACTTTTGTCCTACCGCGGACAGTGCACACAGAAACTTTTTTTATTTAAAGGCGTTGCAACGCACGCGGGTGTTTTCCTAGTTTGAAAGAAAACGCAATTGGTCATCTTTATAGATCCAAGATGAGCTAGTCTCGAACACCTGCCGAATTTTGAACGTCTTCAATACTCTGAGAGAAAAGGCTCCAAATGTTCCATTTTGCTCTCCTAGTCGCCTTATTAGATGTGGTTAGTGAGCCTCTGAAGCTCTCCCAGTTACTTTTTGTCTTTGCAATGTTTTTTGAGTATTTAATACTGATTTGTTGTATTTGTTATTCTTCTTTATAGGCAATGATTTATTTTCATATTTTCTTCCAATTAGGAATTTATAATATTTTTGGATGCCGTGACCCGGGATTAATTAATTCCCACCCGCAACTGCACGAAGTACTAAACTATTTATGCTTAGAGTCGGCTTTTTATTTTAATTTTGTCGCATGATTAAGAGATTCAAGAAACTTCACTCGCCATCTTCATTGCATTGGAAAAACAAGTTTTACTACAACACAACAGGTAGGTACGAGGAACTTAAAACCCTTGTCCTCAACTGATTCAACTCCCGGCGGCGAACTTCTATGCAGAGGCTTACATACGTTGGTGCAGTGTTACTAAAAACGCTTAGAACTGACCGGCGACTATGCATAAAAGTAAATTCGTAAACAAAAACCTTTTTTAAGATATTCTATTTTTATGACGAAACGACCCTTACTTTTCGAGTACGCTATAATGAATTCAGTTTTCATTGGTCCGAAGCTCACATAATTGAATCTGCATTTCCATTGCAAATCGAAGAGATTAATTTGCCCAATTTAAAGTTCACGTACATGCTGGGCCAGCATTGCCGGCATGTAGCATATTGCATTACTTCGTAACATGGGTGCAAATGCACATCAGGGCTCGAACAATTCATGCAAAATCCATTCGCGATTTCCAACTACATAAATGCAATTATACTCCCACCAATAAATTGCGTTGGTTTCGACATTGATAGGCATCAGTTTGGTTTGATAATTCCCAGTAATGATCCACGGTTTTTCATTATTGTATTAATTTACTATGATTTGGTGGATTCGATGTAAATCTATGCAATGTAAGAACTTTGTGTTGTGGAGATTAACGCGGAAATTGAAAATGATATAAGTCTATCAAAGTAACCTAGTAAAACTAATTACATACCATCATCACACAATCATAATCAAAAGGAAGACCAATGTCAATCATACGTTTCTAACTTGAAGGCATTCAAACCAGAATGGTTTCATATTCAATTACTACTCAGCTCCCGCCGATCACATCGCATACGTCTATAGCTGTGGCATAAGCTAGCAGAAATGAAGCGGCTAAATTGAGTTTTCATGGCAAACAAAGATTGGCAGGTAATTAAAAGCGTTCTAAACCAAATACGTAGACGTTAAGCTTCTCCTGTCCGGGGAGCCCCGTTGATAGTAGTAAATGTAGGCGAATGCGCCTCTGAGTTTTAGATCAAATGAAAACTTCGGTTACTGGAGGCATTTTCAATTAATGGCAAGTCTGTCATAATTTGTGTTGCGAAATAATGGCTTTATTGCAATATCAAAGGGCTTAGAACCGATTTTGTGGACTTGTGAAATTTCACATCTAAAATGGAAAGTTTGAAGGAGGTTTGTGGGGAAAATAACGTGGTAGAAAATTGTGAAACGAATTTTGGATATAATTAGGTACAAATTAACTAGTTTTGTGGAGTATGTGACATTAAAAAGGGAGCCTTATAGCAAAAATTATAGCAGGTATAAATAGAGAAATAGTGATTGAAGGTAGAAGTTAAACGGCGCGCATAGATTGCTTAAGCATCACCATTCAATGAACTGTAAGTATAATTAGCAACTATATCCAAACGCTCCACGTTCTAGTCAAATAATACGATGTTGGCCTCTTCGGGTTTTCATTACAAATGATGCCCGCTTGGTGCTCGACCAACGATCCTGAGTTGAAGAGTCTCATGCTGTACCGACTAAGGAACACCAAGAAAGATGGAAGGGAGGGCAATCTTGAAAAACAAAGACCTGGCCGAAGACAATACTATATTGTCCCCTTCCGAATCCCTATAAGCATCAACACAACCAATCGAATAACATCACCTTCCTGTTCATCAGTTTGAACTTCCAGCAATATCACATTATCTTTGACCTCCCCCGGTGGATCGCAAGGAGACATTCGGCCGATAGAGGTTCACGACACTAAAAGAGAGGTTTGAAAATTAGAAAAACGGATTATGTAGCAGAACGCCACCCGTTACCAAAACACAAACGACTGAGGAGCAAACGATTACGTCCATGCGAACTGGCGGTCGCGAGTGGATCGAAGAGACCTTGCCTTGGTAAAGACTGGTCTGGCACCCCTACTAGTATTCGACTTAAAAATGAGCACCAGGCGACCAAGAAAAACATTGCCGCCAAGGAAGCTACCTAAGCGGACCAAAAGCAACCTAGTCCATGGAAATGGTACTTTAACATTGCAAAAATGTAGGACAAGGTTTTTTTTGGGTTGTGTAGGGGGGTCCGTGTAAGCTTAAATTTGGGTTTTCGGGCTCGGGGCCCCCATTTGGCCGCCATCTTGGAAAAGGTGTGCAAATGGTCTTTGCACTATATCTCCGTAACAGTACATCTTACATAAAATTTGTACAGAGGTTTTCGGAATTTCTTAGAACGTTAAGTCATTCATTCATTATAATTACTTGCTAACCATTATTGAGAATTTCTAGGGTGAGGAGGAGGTAAAATCGTAAAAAAATTATTCAGAAAATCTGTCACTCTGATACCTTCGGGGCGCTGTAATTAAAAAAAGATGAATGAAAATTATTCGTTATGAAACCCTCTAAAAAAAACTTGTTATTTTTTTTTTGTTAAAATTGAAGGAAAAAAAGGTATAGCCCTTAAAAGAAAATATTGTGACTAATTTTTGTGTTCTAAGGCTTATAACTTCTTAATTATTCAATTTACGACAAAAAAGCTAATATAATAAATTGTAGATAATTTAATTCTAAACAAAAAACCTCTGTACAAATTTTCTGTTAGATGTACTGTTACGGAGATATAGTGCAAAGACCATTTGCACACCTTTTCCAAGATGGCGGCCAAATGGGGGGCCCAGCCCGAAAACTCAAATTTAAGCTTACACGGACCCCCCCCCCTACACAACCCAAAAAAACCTTGTCCTGCATTTTTGCAATGTTAAAGTACCATTTCCATGGACTCCTATTATTAGCCGGTGAAGCCGCAAGAGGCATCTTTTGGGCTACTCAGGGAAATGCTTACTTCAGACAATGTTCGGTGAAAAATTCAGTGAGGAAGTATATGGGTCATCGCTATGGCAATCATTTATTTGAGTTCGGTGTTAGAAAGATAAAATCTTACAAAACTCGCCCTGAGAAGAAGAAAGCGATTCTGTCCACACGTGAAAAGAAGAGAAAAAACGTCAGATCCAAGGCTAAAGGTGGCCAGGGTGTGACCATCCTAGAATCAACGCAAAGCTACTGGTCAGTGCACACCAAAATTGAAGGAATCTGATAAGACGGTGCCGCTAGTACTTTTAGAAGGCACAGCCAAGGAGAATATAGCGAGTACCTTGTAGGTACGAAGCCTCCAAAGAAAACGGCATGTAAACCTCCTATGGGTAGGAGGCTTTGTCCACCGGAGCAGGGGTCCGAAAAACAAAGACTAGTGGCAACTTCCAGAAGAGATGGTTTTGGGAACATTTTAATTATTATACTCCCTTTAAGCTTTCATACTGAATCCAGAAACGATTTAACGTGGCACACATATCAATGCGAAATAACAGAACGAGTAAAAGATGCTGGATCCAGATGCAGAATGGTAATAGGTCAAGGCGAATCGTCTTAAGTATTTCAAGCGGAGATAGAGACAGGGAATGTCTAAAGTCAAATCCAAACGGTATAGGCCTCTATTTATAAAGTTACTTAGTCAAGCAGTATCAAAAGGCATCAGATAATTTATAGCGAAGGCAAAGCTTATGCATTTTTCTCCCATACACTAACAGAGTTGACCTGAAGTAGATACCAGGCCACGAAGGATTCGATGGAAATAAGGAGTTCAATCGCCTAGCCACAAAGAGGTGTCTGCACCCCTTTATCCTTTCTGAGATGCATACAGTAGTAACACGAAAGAAACTCTTTGGATATGAGGCGAAAAGGGATTGTTTCACTACTGGACCCATGCATCGTGTATGAAGCGAACCTAGCAATTAATTACCCCTGGTCGAGTCGAAATTGGAGGGGAAATATGGCTGTTTTCACTTTTGAAATAAACGAAATTATGCAACTTTGAAATTTCGTAACTCAGAAACGGTGCATCAGCCGCAAATAATTTTTTCAAAAATGAATTCTACGCATCAAAATACATAAAATTTGAAAATTTCAAAAAAATCGGAGGTGAGGTATGGCGATTTTCACGTTCGAAATAAGCGAAATTTGGCAACTTTGAAATTGCATAACTCAGAAACGGTGCGTCCGCGGCAATTATTTTTTTCAAAAATGGATTCTACGCACCAAAATACATAAAATTTCAAAATTTCAAAAAAAATCGGAGGTGGGTATTGTTATACTATACATTTAACGCAAGAAAAATTCCCGAAGTCACTTCCAGAAGTGACTTGCGCAAGTTTTTTTCCCTATAGAAAACCTAAATACAGGCGAATTTCCGAAAGTTTTCATGCTTGCTAGATAAAATACACTGTTTACTTACTCTCAGAAGTGGACATGATTACGGGAAATTGTCGAAAAGCTTGTAGATTCCTCATATTTTTACTAATGTGCATGCATAGGTAGAATAACGACTAAAGCTGGGGCTTAATTTTTGTATCGTGTTTTCTGAAGGCTTGTCCCTATGTCCGATAGAAGGAATTCAAAATCCGCATAAGACATTCTCAAGAAATGCTGTAGTTGAATTGGAACCTCCTTTTGCAATTTCTTCAATAACGCGGCTTTTATTTATTTCTTCATCCAAAAACCTCTTTTCCTTTCAATTCTTCGTTTATGATTTTTTTTAAGATATTGGGTCCAAAAGTACCGCGGTCATTCGGTTGACCTATTGTACTACACCCCTATACCTCATATTTATTGGCCAGACCGCTGGAACTAGTTCAGCAATCAGCCTAGTGGCTTGTCGTTTCCACTTGACTGTTCCCGTCCCCAGTCCTGCCTTTGGTCTCTTCTCGGAAGGAGTTCACGAAAGCGGGCTCGGGTATGCTCCGTGGGCTCCCCAATTCCACTCCGGCCCTCCTTGCCACTTTTAGTGAGACCAGAACCTTAAGGCAGAACCACGGCGGCCTGGGTCTTCTTGTTGTCCCAGTAGGAGGCTAATTGCGATTCCACGCTTATTTTTTAATTTATTAATTTATGATGATGGGAGTGTTCCCCCTAGATTATATGAGAGCTGGTGCTGCCAATTTTCTGGCGGGTACGTTTAGGATTACTTTTCTTTTTCATCAAATATATCATCGCAGCTTCTATTTTCAGATATAGATTGAGATAAAGTATGAAAACTCTTGCAAGTACTTGCAGCAAGTTTTTCAAGTCGAATTTGAGGACTTACTTTAAAAAAAGGCTTCAGGAAGTTTTTCTTGTAGTGGAAACCATTTTTTAAAGTATTATATTTTTTGAACTACTTCCAGAAATAATTGCTCTTAGGGACAAACAACTTTACAATTTATCGAATGAGTGTCATTTCGTAGAGAGTGTATCAAGTTAAGAAAGTTTTTATATCCGCCATAACGAATACCAATTCATTATTTGATCACAGGTTTACTAGTTTTCACACGTGATGGTTAACTCCTCCACCTGGAGCCTGCCATTGAAAGGAAGCACATTGTGATAACTCTCCTCGCCAAACACTTTGGCCCTAGTTTAGCCAATTCATCTGCCTTTTCGTTACCCTCGAATGTTCTTGTGTCCCTGTACACACAGAAGAGTGATCCTGTAACTTCTAGCCAAAGAAGAGAGTTCTCTTTGACGTTATATAGACCAACAAGCGTAGTGCTTTGATATGCGTTTGGCCATCCGATAATAGCATTACCCTGGGTTCACCTGTGTTGTTAGGGTTACTTTGAAGTCAGCCCCTTAGTCTCTAGTTTGGATCTGGACTTCGAGATCTGGTTTGAATTTTACTTTAGATGTCATGTAGTCAGATGGTTCATCTACCGTTCCCAGTGGTAGTGAGCGCAATATATTGCCATACCTCTTCTCCAACCAGTATTTCGATTTCCGTAGGCTCAATGCAGTGCAGCCTACTTGCTGCGTAATGAATAGATCGGGTGGTAGCAACTCAAGAATTAATTTTTACAGTGGGGGTTTCTTATATTCTTTTGCAAAAGCGGGCCACCCCGGGGCAGAGTTGTATGTCTGCACTATAGTCACATCAAAGCTATGGAGAACCAGCGCACCATATGTGGGTTGAAGCCCCGTCTCTTACGGGAGGTCTTCTTACCTTTCAGGAACCATCCCCAAATTCTCGGGGATTATAAAGAAAAACCTTTTGGATATTGTGATCATCATGTCCGTCTGAAAAATCTTGTCGTTCTCTAATGTTTTTGGAATTAGGAGCTGGGACAGGGCTCCTCTTTAGAGTGTGCCATGGGACGTCGTCTTTATTACTGCCAAGGTAAACTGTTTGTATTCTAGGGAGTATCCAACGGTGCGAAATACTTCGTGCATTGCAGTGGGAACCAATTTTCGCTTGCAATATGTATGCTGGGAGAAAGACATAGGGATTTCTGGTATGGAATTTCGGTGGTACTAGTCTAGAATGAGCTGTAGGATTTTGAGGACAATAGAAGACAAGGTTATCGACCTATAATCGTTTGCGATTTCATGCCCAAGTCTCTACCTTCGGAATAAGATCGCTTTAAGTCACCTCCAGCAGTGAGACGTGTAACTGTAATGTAGGTAAATGTTGTAGATTAACAAGAGACATGGATCAATATTGTTACGTGTTTTCTGGAACATAATTGGCATTGTATTTTGCATGTCTGGTGACTTATACGGGAAGAAACTACTCATTTTCTCCATATGGTGATGGTTTAGCAGGCTTCCTCTCATGCAGGGCCACCATAACCACAGGGCTAAATGGGCTGTAGCTAGAGAGTCACGTTTCCCGGATTATTTTTGTTCCCGGGAAACGGGAAAAATAAGTTCATTTTTCCCGGGATTCCCGGGAACCCGGGAAAAATGAAACCTATTAGGAATAAGGAGTGAAATGGGAATTAGGAGGAACAATTACTTTTGAAAAATAAATGAAAAACTCATTTAAGAAAAGATACAAGTAAATTTAATTCAAAATATGATTGGTCCCGTCCGGCCCAGATGGATAAATTGTGCCAATATTGTCTTGCTTGAAAATTTCAAAAAGAAGCAACTGTGATGTGTTGCTGTTCCAATGGCAATTATGCAAGTGACACTATCCATCATTTCGTATATTACCCATATACACAAACCGGTTTTTTAGAAAAGGGGTCGCAGGGAAGTATATGGTCTGCGAAAACTGTGAGAAATTCCCTTTCTCATTCACCCCAGCGGGAAAAGTGGAAGCCGCTTCCTCTGGAATTAAATTAGAAGTGCTTCCTGGTCGCGATTCAGAAGCATTTTGGAAGATTTTCCTGTGCATATGACTACAAATAAAATTTGTTGGTAAATTTTTTGTTTTGAGAGATACCCTGGATCTCTGCTTGCAAAACTTAAAACTTCAAAAAAGCTTCCCAGGAAGCTAATTAGAAGAAAATCGAACAAACTGCTTCTTGCTAATGACATGTAATGGTAAAAAAGATATGGGTAGGGATACGGAAGGGAAGCACTTCTAAGATAGACAATTACCAAGTTTATAGAAGCAAAATTAAATCGATTTATCTGAAAGTTACGCCAAAATTTAGAATTAACGTATAAACGGATCAACTTACATTCTTATAACTTTGGCTTAAGCCGAAAAATTTCGGTTTAAGCCATAATTCGAATTATCCCGTTTATATGACAAAAAATTTTAGATGATCCATAATTCGAATTATTTTTTGATTAGCTATAAACTAGGTAAATGATAGCTTCTTCATGCACCAGTGAATTCTTCTATTTCCCGCGTACGTTTATTGTTACAACTACAAAGGCATCACAATCGTTTCACGAAAAATAGGAAGACAAATGAATGTGTAATACCCAAACACCCGCATCATACACAAACCTTTTTATGAGAGAATCGAGTGATGGATAGTGTAATTTGCACCAATGGCACCTGAGTCACGTGGATAGGAAATCTTCGTTGCCAAATATTTTTTACAATTTCTTTTATTTCGCTTATTTACTATTAATTCGCGGAAAACAAGGATTTTGATATAACCGTTACTTATTTTAAATTTAAAACCTTGAAATAGTTAGTGTTTTCAAGATTTTTCCATGAAAATTTGCGATTTGAAACAATAAATTTTTTCCCGGGAAATTTAGTTTTTTTCCCGGGAAACTGGAAATACATTTTCTTTCGATTTCCCGGGAAATCCCGGGCGGGAATTCCCGGGAAGGACTCTCTAGCTGTAGCCCTGGGGCGCAAGCCTTTTTGGGGCGGCAATATTTATTGGACTTATATTTTTTTTGTTATTTTTAGTTATATTATTTTTATTTAAAATCTTTTCATTACAGAAATAATCAAATAACATTTTCTAAAGATTGGTTATTCGTTATGGGAATTGGTTATGAAAATTTTAAAGATGCTTTAGATAGAATTTACGAGTATAACTAAAGTTGAAGCTGAGAGTTTGTAAAGTGAGTTCAAATAACTGGAAACTGCTATTATGTAGGGTTTTTCAAAAACAGTGGTTTTCAAAAAACAGCTGTTACTGTTTTTAATTTTCAAAAAAACAGCTGATAACAGCTGTTTTTACTGTTTTTTGAGTTTTCTCTAATTTTACAAGTAATAAATAGTTTTTTTTATATAATATCATTTTATTATACATTTTCACTTCTTGTAATAGTATTTGAAAAACACAAGCGCCTGGAGTGATTTGTCTGAAAGACGCGATGTTACTTTGGTGCAAAAATTAGTGCATACCGAAAATATACCGTTAAGGCCCGTCCTCACTACGCGGACTTAGAATCCACGCGCTTTTGGTCGTACGGCCAGCCAAAAGCGCGCGTGATCTTTTAATTTTCTGAGTCATGAGTGAGAAAAAATCAATTCTCATTTGAAACGGCGTACGCGCTTTTGAAAAGCTCATAGTGTGTGGACGCACAATGTACCTTTTAACCACAGCCTTTTGTCCGCGTTGTTTGGCCGCACGGCGTTTACCATGGACAAAGTCGTAAAAAAGTCGTAAAAAAGTCATAAAACTCTATATGAAAAAAAAGGCAAAAGCGCGTACGACCCAAGACCGCGTAGTGTGGCCACACCATAAAGCATTGGTCAAGGTTGGATTGATACAAAGAATTGCATTATATTAGATTTTTTATGCGTTGACCAGTATATTGAAAAAGTGTAAATTCCGATTTGAACCTCTTGAAATCTGATCCTCTGAATTGTTCTGACGATTCATCTTGTAACGAAACATTTTCGTTCGGATCAGTATGCGGCCACTGCTGAACTACATCATCTACCCTTACATCGATCACACCAAAGAGATGACAGGCTAGACTGCCTGCAAAAGTTAGGGCAGTTTTTGATGGAGTGACTGTGCGATCCTTGAGGCTTCGCAATAATTTCATGACATCCTCGTTTATTAGGCCATGCACCCGAATTTTTAAATTTTGCATGAGCTTATTACTAATGTCTCTGTTTTTTGTCAGAAAGCTTCTTGAACATGAATTGTAAAAAGTTTGCTGCGCTCACCAACCTTGCGTCCTCACGACTAAGATTCGCGACAGCTAATTTTACGGGCTCCATTGTCTTGACAAGTATGTTTAGAGCAGAGAATTCCAATGTCATATTCCACGCCTTTAATTATCTCGCGAATTGCTGTTTCCGGCTTGGCCAGTGGTGATGGAATGGGGCACAATGACATTTGACGCCATTTGCAAAAATTAAAGTATCTTCACATGACGACATTACTTTTGCCCCACCTTGAATAAGAGCTACTCGGGGCAGAAAAAACTCAATAGGGGTATTCATAAAAACCCTCGTAAATCGCGTATACGTAGTAAACGGCGTAACTAATGTCACATTAATGTTAATCTGACATTAGTTATGCGGCTTACTACGTTTACGAGATTTACGAGGGTTTCATGAATACCCCTAATATATTAAAAGATCATTAATGGGTACGTTTTCATACGGTATTGTCGTCCTCATATTACTTTGGCTACTTTTACATGAGCGGACACCGAACAGATGAAACTTAAAGGTAAGAAATTCCGATGAAATGTCGCATGGGTTTTACATGGGCGAACTGCGACGAACGAACTATATCAAAACTTAAGGGCTTTTTGTTGTTGCTTTATGAAATTCTCTTTTTATTTCTTGTCCTAGTAACAGCAACAACGCAGGAACTGTCAAAATGTTCATTCAAAAGTTCGCTGAGAGTGTTCGCCCGCCCTCGCCATCGTCCTCTCTCACCCTCTTCACCCTTAACCAAATTCATTCGTTCGTTTTGTCTATTCGGTCGGTGTCCGGCCGTGTAAAAGAACACTTTGTAAAAAACCAAAACAGTTGATATTAGTGTTGGTTACATATTTCTTTTATTTATTTATTACGCCAAAATTTTGAAACTAAATTTGGAAAACAGTAAAAACAGTTAAGAAAAAACAGCTGTTTGCTGTTTTTCGATTTTAGCCAAAAAACAGCTGTTTTACTGTTACTGTTAAACAGTTTTGAAAAACCCTACTATTATGGTAGCATTTTGGAGCGAAATATTAAAAATCATATATAAAACTAATATATCACTACAAAAAGTTGCTACTACAACCAGGCCCGCCACAATGGGGCGAATTTCCCGGGCCCCAGGTCATAGGCCCCAAAAATGGATTGCCAGCCAAAAAGTGGACCTGGCTGCACTAAGTAACTTAAGGCCTATTCGGAAATCAAGAAGCGATCGTTCTGAATGAACTTATTCTTACCACGGTTTTGAAAAAAGTATTAAGTATTTTTTTAGTAAAAGTTGTTTTGAAATTTCAATCTCCTTAAAGGGGCCCCAATCATATTTTAGCCCCAGGCCCCGATTGGCTATGTGGCGGGCCTGGCTGTAACTGAAAGCATTATGGAATTATCCGCTTCTTTACAAAAATCTGTACAGCCGAAACGAAATACCAAATGTTAGTTAGTAGTAAAGTAAACATCCTTACAAACGGTGAGTTCCAAAATGCATCACTGCGGTATCACTGCAGAATTCAGCTGCAGGCTTTAAATTGCTGAATTCTGCAGTGATATCGCAGAGATGCATTATGGAAATCACCCAAAATGGAGGTCGAAGAGCTTTTCTCGATCGTCTATGGATTCTATTTCAACATTGGTACCTACAAGTGCTGCTTAACTAACGTCAAATCAAATTATTTTATTTTATTTAGTGTATTTACTAGTTTCCGCAAAATTTACTAGTGCTTTTACTATTTACTGCAAAATATCTAAAGGTTTTTGAAAAAATTACAAAAGGGGAATTTTGTAGGCAATAATGTTTTGTATAAGTAGATGAAAAACAAATTTTGAAAAAATCAATTGAGTGATTTTTGGCCGAATAGTAATTTTTGGAAATTTTGACCTTGAATAACTTCGAAAGGGTTGAGTTTTCGAAAAAAAATGACAATGATTCACTGATGAAATTTTTTTTTTTGAAAAAAAAACACTGGGTGATTTTTTGGCCAAAAAGTGAGTTTTGATAAATTTGACCTTGAATAACTTTAAAAGGGTTAACGGGTCAACATTTTTGTAAAAACTAAAGTTGTAAAGAATTTCATTGTCAACATTACGTCGGGTCAATGCAATAGTCACGAAACTGAAATTTTGCTATTTTGAACTAGCATAATACAAAAATTCGAAAAAAATAATACAATTAAAATAACTTTTAGTTATTTCGTGAAAAAATTCAAATTGAATCCCGTAGATTCCCATAAAAATTTAGATCCGTAACTTTGGCAGAAGATAATATGACTTTTTTCGCAACAAATAGCAACAAAATTTCAGTTTCGTGACTATTGCATTGACCCGACGATATTGGGCCCACGCACGGGGTTGTAGAGCAAAAGCAGCGTGTAGCGACTCGTAAAACGAAAATTCAGAGTGATTTTAAACATAGTTTGGGCTTGCTGATTGACATTCCCAAACAGGGATCGGGCACTACAAATGACGGTAATACTGCTAGGCGCATTTTTGAAGACGTGTCTGTGACTGCAAAAATTGATGAGGTGTTGATGGCGAAGAGTAAAGTGATCTTGCAGACAATGTCAAGCGGATGTGCTATTAATGTCGAGAAGTTTAAAATGTACTGCTTGAATGTGGCCAGACAGTATGTAGAGTTCTACGCATGGTACCCGATGCCGACATCAGTCCACATTGTTTTGTTGCATGGATATGCCATAGTCAAAGCTACTCCGCTGCCAATTGGTGGGCTATCTGAAGATGCGCAGGAAGCTCGAAATAAGGATATCCGGCGTTAGCGAGAAGATTTTACGCGTAAATATTCCCCGGAAAAAACAAAGCACGAATTGTTCCATCGGCTTCTGGCATCTACGGATCCACTAATATCGAGCTTCCAGCAGATGGCAATTGCAGAAGAAAAACAGATTCCACCGGAGATGAAAGATCTGCTCGTTGAGCCTTGTAAATAATCTTAATAAAACATCCTTATGCGGCAACTCCGACCTCTAATTCATAATCAGTGACCTTAAAATGCCTTAAATCCGAAGTTTTACACGAATCCGCTCAATTTATATTTTTTTATCCGCCATATTGGATCCGCCATTTTGAATTTTGCAATTCCGACCTCAAATTCGAAATCTGTGACGTCAAAATACAATATATCGAAAGTTTTACACGAATTCGCTAAATTTTTATTTTTTGATCCGCCATATTGGAGACGCCATTTTCAATTTTACAATTCTGACATCTAATTCGTAATCAGCGACCTCAAAATACCTTATATCCAAAGTTTCACGCGAATCCGTTAAATTTATATTTTTTGATCCGCCATATTGGATCCGCCATTTTGAATTTTGAATTTTCGACATCAAATTCGTAATCAGCGACCCGAAAAAACTATATGGACACAGTTTTGTAGGTTTTTGTATTGATTTTCTGTCTATGTCCAGGTTTCGAAGCGACTTGGCCCACTGTGGGGCGCCGAATATCTTAGGACGGCCATGCTCTCATGATGCTGCTGTCTCAGCCTGCAACCCTAATCACTTGCAGTATCTACAGGGAATGAATTAAGTTACTAAAACTTAAATACATTTATGATATACAATTTAACACTGGTTACACTATTTGCTTATGAAGGTTCTTCTGCACGTCACATGCACGTCACGTTTGTGACTTATAGATATTCACTAAACAATTTTTCAACTACAATTTTTTTACTTTATTAAAAGGAAAAACTTATCAAAATATGGTAAAATTAACACCGAAATAATTTGCAAAATAAAATAATTTTGACCATAAAACATTCATAATCCCACACAAACTGTGCCCTACTCTCCAGTTCCTGAAGGTAGTTGCTCCAAAACATTTTCACATAAGGATGACAATAATCGCCCTGTCCCAAAAATGGAGGAATTTGTCCCGAAATAAGGCCGTCATCACCCACGCCTATTATTCATCAGTTTCATCACAGAATGTCCAGCAAAAATTATGGTAAGGAACATGAAAAATCCGACTGCCTTCATTGAAATTGCGGATTAAGGAAAACGAAGCACTAATACCAAGAACAGGACATCAGGGCCGATTTATGTTTTTATACTTGTCGCAAGGAAACTAGGATGTAAGTGTCCTTCCTAGAGAAGATTGACGACTGCTCCCGCTGGGGGCGTATACACTGAAAGCGGAGTCAATATTTGAATACGGTAGAATGTTCACGCGTTGTTGAAGCTCCTTTTTTGTGTGAAGTGAGAGGGGTGGGGTAAATTTCGTCGTTGAAACACATTAAGTTCCTGTCAGCTTGATGATAATGGTAAAACGACAGTTTTGACAGGATGCTGATGATATCCAAAGATGGTTTATATCCGAACGAAGTAGGTAAGAGCACTTCGGGGAGATAAATAGGAATTGTAAATTTGTGATTCCCTCCCCGCAATTCTTATTTCTCAAACGAATTTATTCAAGTTTTTCTTTGCACCATTATGGAAATTGTTGTAATGGAGCAAGAAAAGTTCTGGGGAAATAGTTACGATTTTCAGGGAAGTAAATGTGCGGATGAAACACATGTAATTCACCCTGACCCCCTGTGTAGTAATTATGATTATTATTTCTTAGAAGCAATTAAGTGAAAATTGTCTGAAAAGAACTTTTTCAAGATAACATATATTTTAATAATTGTTACAAACGATTATTTCTTTTATATTGTTGTCAGAATTACAAAATTTTATATTTTTCTTTAACTGACGGCTGACTTCGTTTTGTTTCCTTTAGCTTTCTCCTTTAGAAGGAGCAATCGGAGTTCATGTTAGTTTTTCAAGTGAAGGTATACGCCATCGAGACCTGTGTCCATAAATGTCTGAGGCGTAACAGAAACTGTACAACGATCTATATAATATCGGACAGTCAAGAACAATAAAATCAAATCTTAAAAAGAGATGCATTGTTCTCGCATCCACTTATTGTTCTAGAGTGGATACCAGGGTATGAAAGACGACGGAAATGAGCAGGAAAATTGCCAAGCCAAGAAATTCCTTAACCCTGCTCGAGCAAAAGCTAATAAACTTCTCGAGCTTCCTAACCCCGAAATCAGAGTCTTCACAGGCCTTCTAACAGGATATGCTCCTGTCAGTTATCACTTGAAGAACATGGGTAAAATAGTCCGGGGAAATTAGCAAAAAAAAACACACGAAAGGAGACAAAATTTGGAAATGGCTGAAAATTGGTCCACAGCTTCCTTGGGACTTTTTAAGAAAACAATTTCGGAATCACAAAAAAAACAAAATGGCCCCCAGAAATATAGCGGTTTTCGGGTGTTTTCCTTGTATCTCGGTTTCTATAAGTCGTACAACCCCGTACAAAGGCCCTAAATGTTGACAATGAAATTCTCTACAAATTTAGTTCTTACAAAGATGTTGACCCGATTAACCCTTTCAAAGTTATTCAAGGTCAAAGTTTCCGAAAATCACTTTTTGGCGAAAACATCACTCAAAAACTGATTTTTTCGAAAAAAAATTTTGATCAGTCAATACGAAACGTTATTGCCTACAAAAAGCCTTTTCTCATTATTTCGAAAACTTAACCCTTTCAAAGTTATTTAAAGACAAAGTTTCAAAAAATCAGTTTTTGGTCAAAAAATGATTCAGAAAGTGATTATTGAGAAATTTTTTTTGTTCTATTTATACAAAAGATTATTGCCTACCCTAATGACACCCTTGCCATTTTTTCGAAAACTTTTTGAAAAATTTTGCAAAAATCAACTGTTAGTGATTTTTTGGCCGAAAAGTGATTTTTGGAAATTTTGACCTTGAATAACTTCGAAAGGGTTAAGTTTTCGAAAAAATGATAAGAGGGTTTTTTGTAGGCAATAACGTTTCGTATTGACTGATCAAAATTTTTTTTCAAAAAAACCAGTTTTTGAGTGATGTTTTGGCCAAAAAGTGATTTTTGGAAAATTTGACCTTGAATAACTTCGAAAGGGTTAATCGGGTCAACATCTTAGTAAGAACTAAAGTTGTAGAGAATTTCATTGTCAACATTTAGGGCCTTTGTACGGGATTGTAGGACCTATAGAAACCGTGATACGAGGAAAACCCTGGAAAACCGCTATATTTCCGGCGGCCATGTTTTTTTTTTTTTGTGATTCCGAAATTGTTTTCTTAAAAAGTCTCAAGGAAGCTGTGCACCAATTTTCAGCCATTTCCGAATTTTGTCTCCTTTAAATGCTAATTTCCCCGGACTAAAAATTGATACCGATATATGCAGATATATGCCAAGTAGAAACAGAAACCGCAGAAAACATGTCCTCTGTGATTGTGTTGCACTTAAGAGACGCAGGTTCCTTTTCTAGAAGGAAGGTGATAACAAAGAGCAAATCCATGGCATATATATGGCTGGTTTGCGAGAATAACGACGAAATTCAAAATTCTGTAAAATTAAACTAAATATGCCAAATGACCAACAATCTTTGATAATTTATAGTAAACAGACACGCAACGTCGATTTCGCGTCAACTACCGTTAGAAAGATATATCGTCATTTGATCCAAAACATTCTCGAGTAATTTATAAAAAAGTTTAAAAACATCATGCTCTAAAATCAATCATTTTTAGTTGCGTCACTATTCTCGCAAACCAGCGATATATGCATCTCTACGCTTCAACCCATCACTTGCTCTTCGTGGCTACAGTTCGGAGAAAGCTTGAGACAACCCAAACTCTCGTTTTCATTTCTCCTCGCGAAACTGTCTTCATACAATTTCGTGACTAGGACGGATCAGCTTTTATCTAGGACCGGTTCTGCACGTTCAACTTTTCGTTTAACTTCAACACTTTTTTCTCTTTCGCTCGCATGCAATTGTGAAAGGGGTAAGATTATCCCTTTCGCAAGTTGCATGCCAACGAAAGAGAAAGAAGTGTTAGCTGAGCGTGTAGAACCGGTCTAGCTGCTAATATACGTGACGTTATTTTGACCTTCTCTCATTCTTTTGGCATTGACTTATCTTGTACTGCCTTTGGCGTCCATCTTTGGAACTCATCATGTGACATATAATATTGACCCTTAGTGTACTCGTCGCAGCTGCTTTGCCAGTTTGCTTTGGATTCGCAGCGTGCCACATGGTTTTTGGCCCTACTATTAAAACTCTGCGTTAGAAAGGCACATGGCTTCCTTCGGGGATCGTCTCCGTTATCATGCATGCGACATCGTTGGACGAGCTGTTGCAATGGCAAAAAGGGCGGAGGGCCATTATTCTGTGTGCCGCCCTCGATGTCATGCTGTTAATTGTCCTGGCCAATGCCACTAGCCATTCTAGCGCCGAATGTAGTGAGACTGAGCTACTCACCCTCGGCATCAAGGGGCAATGACTTTGTCTGGTACGCTTCATTGTGGGGTGCTACACGGAGACTCAAGAAGTACGAAAGGAAAGAAACGAAGGAGTGGAGAGAAAGAAGGACGCACATGACGAAACTTTAACGAAAGAATTTTCACCCAAAAAATTTCCGGGGTGAAAACTAACTCATACGCACATTTCTTCCTTCTCAGATGTAAACAATGACCGCGGTATACACACACAATCAAAGCTTTCATGTAGGGTAAAGAATTATTCTAAGCCGAAGCCAGCCTCGTGTAGCATTAAATAACGAGACTCAAATCTGATTTCGGACGTCTTCTCGAGTCTCCGTGTAGCACCACCCATTGAAGGTATCTTCACTGGTATTCTTTCAACTGTTACCGAACCAGTTTTTCATACATTTCCCTCTTGTCCTTTCTACACCCCTCTCTTAAAAACCGGTTCGGTAACAGTTGAAAGAATACAAGTGTAGATACCCTCATTGGCAGGAGTGCTATACAGATAGCGGACGCTTTACCCGCTGTACTCTACAAGTGTTCTTTAAAATGAAGCCTTCGGTCGATCATTACTCCCAGATACCTGAGAGCGGGCTGTGAGTAGATGATATGTTCTCCATTTCCTACCTACACCTTTACGAACACCGGGTTTTTATGTTTACTGATCTGCACAACGCCTGGTAGACTAATGCCTTCCGGCCATGATTTTATCGAGCCGCGCAACGCTTCGTTCGAACACATTTCTATCTCATCTTTGGGGGCGTAGCCTCAACACATCATTTTATACTATGGTACACAGGAGAGGGCTCGGACGGATCAGTAGTTATGCTATGGCGGTATGGGGCCACATAGTTCAAAATATTGCACAATCAAGATTTTGTTTTGTGTCTTGGGCTGAAGCTTTTGCGAAGGAGAAGGATCCTTTTACCCATGAACTCTGACATTACCATTTAAATGGGTCACCCCAGGGGTCCGAGCTTGCCACTCTACAACCGTTTCAAGTGCACGGATTTGCTTCCTTGTATCTTTTCAGTATCACAATAAAATCAGGACTATTTGGTGTGTTTTGGTTTTTTCTGACTGATCGTTTTAACGTTTCGGCAGGCTTTTTGGCATTCGTCGATCTTTGAGTTCCAGTAGATATTTGGAGGGAGAGGGCATTAACTGTTGGAGGTTACTAAATAGACCCTTGCACTGATGCTATCTAATGTTTTGGAGACGCGAGGGAATATCCATGGATAAAACTACTTTAGCACGTCTCCGTTTCTCCACTCGCTTTTTGGGGGTGTTTCGACCGCGAAGTTTGTCCTAAAGACCCGAGTAAAAATAATTTAATTGGGTAATTTTTTTAAAAGCATATACCTACGCATCCGCAACTAGCACGCATAGCGAACAAATGCGCTTGTCACAAGGGATATACACGTTGCCGCCACAGGCATGAAAATCTAAAAATGCGCCTGCCTGCTTGTTTTGGGGTAAGGATGATGAAACCATCGAAAGACACTGCGAGCAAATGCGAGCTTTTGCACACAGTAGTGTGGGACTTTAACCCACTAAAACACCAACCCTGTTTTAAGTAATTAAAACTTGTCAGAAGGACCAACCATTAATTTTATGCTAACGTTGATGATTTGAAAGTTTACAGATCTTCGGTAGAAGTGCTGCAGAAATATCACGCTAAATCAAGAGGCTTTATTCTTTTAAGCCTCCTAGCGGAACTAGGAGAATATAGCAGCCGCCGGGCTTCAACGTTAACATGATCTAGGAGACGGGCTTTGTGCTTTACCGCATACTTTTTTATTTCATCGATAACTAAAGGGATTTTTAGATCTCTGTGCAAGTCATTATTGCGTTATGTATACGTGGTATTTTTTACAAAATATGAATGCATTCGTGATCTACCATTCCAAACGCGATTGCCGTTTTGGTAAGTGGTCCGCTAACTAAGTATTCACCAAGTCCAATGCTGCTTGACCTACGCAATCGAACGAGAACCGGTCTACTGAGTATGCCAATCGCACCTTTTATGGTCACCAAGATAATTGCCCGTTTTCTTCGTTCTATACAATTTTTTAAATAGCCCCAGCCTTTAGTCTAAAAAAGTGTAAGCGTATCGTGCTTCGTTTGTACTATTCCGTGTGTCTTTTATTGTTACGTGCCTCTAGCGAGCTACATTTGGAAAAGTTAAATTTCTACGCAGGCGTACCTTGCCTGTTTCATGCTAACTGCGGGCGAGTCTTGTTTTACTCAGAAGTACCATGCCCGTTTCGGGTGCCATGCAGCCGTTTTGACGCCGTGTGTGCCTGTTGCAGGCTAAGAACGGGAGAGTTTTATTTTTACGCGCGGGTTAATCTAGGCTATGCGTAGTCTACCCGAGTAAAAATAAAAACCGGCCTTACAAAGGGCGAACACCGGCTGCTTGGCTCTTTAAGGGGCATATGATGGACGTAGAGTTTTTAACTATTTTTAATGGGAGCACATACGGCCTTACGACGCACAGTGTGGTATTTGACCTCAAAATCTGGTCAAAAATGCTTTTTTAAAAAATCGCTTCCGGTCCGTTTTTAGTATTTCTTAGAAATGATAAGGGTTAGGGAAACCCAAGACAAAAACCGCACGGCGCTAACGCTGTCCATGCACCTACACGATTAGTCGGAAGTTACCCTTCACCAGATAGTGTCGTGTTGTTTGTCGATGTGCTCAGTTTTCAGTGATTTATAAACTCTTGTGATTTTAAGGTTAAGCAATATACAGGCTACTTCAGTGATGGATTGTGATGAACAAGGTATGTGCATTATTTACCAATACTTTTTAAATGAATATCCAGCCAAATTTTTGGCAGTGTAGGTGATAATCTAAGTGCGCCCACTTTTTGATAAAAACTTGCATTATTAAAATTTCGCTAAGGATTATGTTAAACTTCTAAACGTTTCTAAGCTATGAAAATGATTACATTGCATGCAGTAGTTTCTTCTTAATACAGTTATAAAAATAATAGCCGCCCGAAACCGCCCTCTTCTTTAGAATACAGAATTTTTCACGTGCATCTACATGAGTACAAATATTAAGGAAATATTTCTCATTTTGTTTTATTTCCGTTATGTTTACAAGGCCGTCTAGATTAAGGTCTATGACTCGAAATGAGTTGTATACCATCATGCAACGCTCAAATGAGCCAACATTTGATGGAAAACTTCGATTTATGGAGCATGAAATTGTTAATCAGTATACTAAGGACCATCCGATGTTAGCCAATGTCAAGCAAAAACTTTCCATTATAAAGCATCACTTCAAACAAAAATGGTTAGCTGGTCGCAAAACAAAAGCAAGATTTGAAGAAAACAATGCTAATTGGTTTAGTGACACCAGGCCCGCTGGGTGCGGGCGTGCAGAGCGTGCACCGCACGCGGGCGGCATTTTCAGGGGGCGGCAAACACAACAATCTCGTTATCGAACTCATTTCCATCATTTGCACCTAGGTTCTTTTTATAATGCCATAACAATTACAAGTACTGATCTCCTTAAAAAATAAACCGATAAACCGAAAACGTGTGCAGTTTCAAACCACTTAAGATGGATCGATCTCTGAAAATAGTATAGTATAAGGACAGAGAATGTAAAATTAAATTCCCCACACTGAGAGACATTTTTAGTTACCACAACCATACGGCATCAAATAAATATATTTAGTTGTCGTTATTAACAAAAAATGCTTCTCATGACCAGAAAAAATTGTTGGAGTAACTAAATATATTTATTTGATGCCGTATGGTTGTGGTAACTAAAAATGTCTCTCAGTGCAGATAGCAGTCCAGTCATTTGGTAGTTTTGCCTGGAAAGAGTTCCGGGAGTTTTGAAAATTTGTAGATTTCGATGTGCTCTTTCCGAATTTCAACTTTGCCACCTCGTATCTTTGCCGCTTCCGCCGCCATGTTGGAAAAATGGCGCCTAAGAGCAGTTTTTTGACAATATCTCCTTTCCGACTCAAATTTTTTTTCAACATTCCAATGAGGCGGTTCTTGTTTGCCTCATTGCCCAGGAATTTATTTTGTGACACAGTTGGGATCACTGTCTCGTCAAAAAGTATGTCTACTGAAGCAGTTTTTCGTGATCGTCAGGATCGCTCCACATATTTGGTACTACGATTTGCTACATCTTCCGGATATCCGTCAAATACGGTAATGGCATTGGATGTATAGTTCGAACGAACGTAGGTAACGTATTTGCGGCAAAGATACGGGGTGTCAAAGTTGAAATTCGGAAAGAGCACATCGAAATCTATAAAATTACAAATTTTCAAAACTCCCGGAAAACTTTCCAGGTAACCCCTTTTTTAGAACCAATTATGTGCAATAAATTCCCACGTTTAAATATCATTTTTACTCGACACTTTACTTGAAATTTGAATATTAATTACTCGAATACAAGACTTCAATGTTTTTTTAATAAATTTTATTGAATGTATGAGATATCAATAAATAACGTAATCAAATTTCAGATTTTTAATTTAGTCAATCGATCTTTCTTAAAGAGAAGCTCAGTCAGAAAAAACAAGATAAGGGAGGGGGCGGCATTGTCTTTTTTGCACGCGGGCGCTGAAGCGGCTAGCGGCGGGCCTGAGTGACACTATCTTCTTACCCAGTGCAGGTATGGAAAAGTACAAAATAGACGCAAACCTTTCATGGTTTTGTGCTTTTGTAAACAACTTAAAAATACATGAGAGAGTCATTCTTATTTAATAATAATACTAACATTACTAACTTTATTTTTTCAGGACACGCTCGCGGTTGTCCTATAAAGTCATTCAAGGATTCCAGCGAAAGAAGCAAAAGACGAAAAACCGAAGAACTTCGATCAAAAGACGTGGAGGAGTTGACCTATGCTACACAAATGAAATTACGAAGTTCCTGCAAGGTCGATGCTTCGAAGGTTGTAAAGGATCTCACGAAGAGTCCTCGGAGACCAACGAAATATGTTAAGGCGATGGAAAATGAAGAAAAGCATAGAAGAACAAGAACTACCTTCCCGTCGTCAGTTATCGCCATTAGGAGCTTTGGCTATGTTCACTGAAGCAGGACTTACAAAGGCCCAGTATGAAATAATATGAGAGACTAATAAAACCTTTTTTCCGTGCTATACGATTACACAAAAAGCAAAAAAAATGCTATCACGAGGTTCATAGAGTGACGGAGACTTGTGCTGAAGTAAAAGTGCAAAACTTACTGGACCACACGGCAAAACGACTGATTTTACATCTTGAAGAAGCTGTAAAATCTTTGAGCGATGAAGAAAAACAGTCTATGGTTTTGATTAGCAAATGGGGCTGCGACGGATCACAGCACAGCAAATGCAGTATAAAATGAAGTTTGAAAATGAAGCTGACATTGACGCTAATGTTTTTCAAAGTTCTGTGGTTCCACTTCAGTTAGTTTACGGCCCTGAACAGAAAATACTGTGGCAAAATTCAAGGCGTTCATCACCTCGCTACTATCGACCAATAAGGATTCGATTTATTAAGAAGACTACTGATATAACAAACGAAGAAATAAACTGCATCAAAACGCAGATCAAAGGTCTTTCTAGCACAGATATCGAAGACGTGTCAATAAAACATAAGATGTTGTCCACCATGGTAGATGGAAAGGTATGCAATGCCGCTACACATACCAAATCGACAATGAGATGCTACATTTGTGATGTCACTTCATCTGAATTTAATGTCTTATCGAAGAGGAGGCCTTGCAAAAAGAAAAAATTAAGCTTTGGCTTGTCTTTGCTACATGCCCGCATACGATTTTTTGAAAGCATTTTGCATGAGGCATATAAACTACAGGTAAGAAAATGGAATATTCGCCTTACAGCCGAAGAGAAAGAAGTGGTAAAAAATAAATAGAAAGAAATATAGGACAAATTCAAAGATCAGCTAGGACTTTTAGTCGATATTCCGACGGCCAATTTTGGAAATACCAATGATGGTAATACATGTCGCCGATTCGAAAATTACGAAATATCTGCGGACATAACAAGTCGCCGATTCGAAAATACGAAATATCTGCGGACATTGAAAATTTGATATACAGGTTAAAAATTATTTTGGACACACTATGTAGCGGACTGAAAATAAATACTGAGACATTTGAAAGCTATTGCGAGGAAACAACACAACTATATGTACAACTATACAGCTTCTGCCCTATGTCCCCAACCTTACATAAGGTACTACGACATGGCGGCGAAGTTATCAAAAATGCAATACTGCCAATAGCGCAATTATCGGAGGAAGCTGCTGAAGCCTGGAACAAGCATATACGCTCATACAGGTTCAATTATATATTCAGCTGCAATCAGGATGGGTTAAATAGACTTCTTTTGACTTCGGATCCTCTGATAACAGGGATACGGAGGACAATTCACAATAAAAAAACAATTCAGTCTGATGTATTAAAATTATTACTAGAAAGTGATAAAGCAAATGTTAATAATTTTGTTGAAGATTTTAACGAAGAATAATTTATTAAAAATAACAATAACTTTCTGTTCTTTCAAAATGACCTAATGTAACTGTTAGAAGCAAGAAATATTTTTGGCCAGGTTTTGAGGTGAAATACCACACTGTGCGACGGCCAAATTTGACCAAAAAATTTAAAAGGCCAAGTATTGAGCTGTAGAAAAGGGCATTCGACGGCAAATTTGAGCCAAAAAAGAATCTGCACCAAATGTATTGTTGAATGTGTTTTATGGGAACTTCATCATTTTCGTTATTTACAATGGTTCTTTCGATTTATCCTACTTAAAGATATCGATGCACAAGAGAAACGAGCTCGCCAGTCGTCGGTTTGTTGTACGTGAATTGTGTGGTGCGTGTTGATTTATATTTTAGTGGGAAATTTTGTTATTTAACGGCTTGAAAAAAAACACAACCGAAAAGAAATCAAACATTTAATTGCAGTGAAATATATTTTCTTATAGGAGGGCGAATATCCACGTTGCTGCCACTGTACCACCGTCGTATACCCGTAATAGCAACCATACGGCCGCCGTACCACCGTCGCACATAGGTCCAGCTTAGCTCGAGAAGCGCGCATGGGGTCTTACGAGTCTTTATTTTCACAGAAACTGATAAATTTGCTGTCCCTATAGGTTTTTTGGGTCGCTGAATCCGAATTTGACGTTAAAAAAAAGTTTTGTCAAGTCATAGATGGCGCTGCGATCGCAAAAACAACATAATAAAGTAATTTGCAATGAAAATGTTGTCTCTATGGGTTTTTTGGATCGCTGAATCCGAATTTGAGGTTGAAAATGAGTTTTGTCAACTCATAGATGGCGCTCCGATCGCGAAAACAATATAATAAAGTGATTTCCAATGAAAATGTCGTCTCTAGGGTTTTTTTGGGTCGCTGAATCCGAATTTGATGTTGAAAATGAGTTTTATCAACTCATAGATGGCGCTGCGATCGCGAAAACAACAAGAAAGTAATTTGAAATGAAAATGTTGTCTCGAAGGGTTGTGAAATCGGATTTTGACGTCAAAAATAAGTTTGTATTTCTAGTTGATCCATTATAAATAAAGTGACACAATCTATTATCAATGTATCAAGAATATATTATTTTAAAATTAGTTACTTTTTCTATTAAAGAGTTTTTGAGATTGGTTTTTTATTGAACATCGTAATTTGTTTTCATTTAAGGTGCAATAAAATAGATCTCACACAAGTTTTAAATACTATATTTTCTTTAGAAAATAAAACAATTGATTGTCAACTCATACAAGAAAGTAATACAAATAATGAGGATGAAAGGATGAGTAGAAACACTGAAGCACACGATAGTTCGAGCAATATTGCAAATAACATTTTCAAAAACTGCAATATTTCATTTTTTCAAAAGCATTTTAGACAGCTGTTTCATGTCAAAACTCAAATTTGACATTAAATTCGTGATCAGCGACCTTGAAAACCCTTAATAAGTTGTTTTTCAAGGAATTTAAAAAAAAAGTCAAAAAACGCAACTTTTCTTTTTTTCTTGACAGCGTTTTTGACAGCTGTCATATATCAAAACTCGAATTTGACAGCAAATTTGTGATCAGCAACCTCCAAAACCTTATATACGCTATGTTCCAGGCAATTATTATAACTTGGATGAAGTGAACCAACGAATCGTTATAAATATCCAAATTATTTTTTCGGCATTTTTACCGTATATTCAAATTGTCACAATAAAAAAATGTGCGAGTAGGAGCGGCTGGATTTAATTTTATTCGAAAGTGTTATGTTAGATCTTTGCAATCCAATAGTATCCCAAAGCATCCCAATCGAAAGTTATACTCATTTTAAAGTTTACATTATGTTTAAATGGAAGAATTGATTTAACCCCTTTATTTATAATAATTTTACTAAAGTGAATCGTAAACAAAACACTAAAATCCTTCAGATTCTTCGAGTTGGTGGTATAAACATATAAAAAAAGCAACGACAACATTTTTGAACGACATTCAAAATTTTACCTAATGCGCGGTTTTAATATTGTTCTGGACCTATGTGCGTCCTGTGGCCGTTATTGGAACTGTAAGGCCGTTGTATCACCCTCAGTCGCCCCTGTACGGCCGTACTGTCCTGGAACGAGCCTTCTGTTAACCGCCAGATGGCCGAGGACTATGTTTCAATAACAGTCGGTATTTGCCCGTTCTAAGGCCATCATTTATTTTTACTTGGGTATGTTTGTGGCAACTATACCCTCGGTTAGTAATTTAAGATATGACCGCAATTTTTTAAGGTCTAGCCACCGGATTCCGTCAGACTGAAAGCACTTTAGGTTTAGGGTGAGACTCAGAAATTTAACCCTAAAGTGAAGGTAGGTCTATCCAACCTGGGGAGGTTGAAGGCGGGGATTTTCATTTTTCCAGTGAATGGAATAAGCTCAGGTTGTCTCGGGTGTGGCTGTCCAGCTGCAAACTCTATCCAAACAACCAATCATTGCCATAAGCTTGCTTCTGCGTTTTGGACTAGAAGATCGACTCGAACCGATCCAATACGTACACTCTTAAATGCGCCTTTTATGTCTAAAAAAGCTACTGGGGTGTATTATTTATAGGGTCCTTTTGATAGTTCCCACCACCTCGTGGAAACTTACTTCAGTGGTCCTACCTCTGAGATGGCAGGCTGTGGTGAGGAGATCAAAGTGACATCTGCCAGTCGATCACCCTTTTAAGTATCTTGAACGCTAAGGATGTTAAGAATATTTGCCTATAGTCCTTTGCAGATTCTAAGTCTTTATTTCTCGCCTTGAGGATGAATACGATCCGGGTTCGTTTTCAACTCACAAGGACGTAACTGAGCCATGCCTGATCTCCTCACAGGAGAGACTTAGCCCATTTCCTTGAGCTTCGATTTTGTTTTCTTTCTTGCACTCGGGGAAGGGTGTGTATATTTAGTAGCTCTAGGGACACTGCCTGCATTCGGTTCAAGCTCCATTTTTTTCAAATTAAGGAGGGCTGGAGTGTTTTTTGTAGAGTATGCTGTAAGGCCTGGTCGACTCTCTTAAGTTCTCCATATGTTTTCAATATCCCTGCCAGGTGTCCTCTGAGACAATGACTTTTTTGTAGAGCTGCCAAAAGTGTTCTCCATTGGTTAACTTACCGAGTTTCGTGAGATCTATACACTATACTCCACTACGGAGGTTATACGCCTTGTGGATGGAATTGGAAGTGGTGAAAATTCTGATGGTGTCAAAGGATGGTCGTACACTGCAAGCCCCAGAATATTTTTTCCGTGTGAATTTAACACACTACACACTTCATAAGCGAGTAAATTCGGCTAATCGTGTTAAAATAAAGCGTTTTAGGAATAAACCATGTTAAAATAATGCGGATAAAAAGACATACGTGTAAAAACCACACACGTTCAGCGTATAATATTTTTTACACACGCTAAAGAAATTGTAACGTTTTATCGTTTTACGTCTTAAACGTGTGAAAATCACACATTAAGTGTTATTTCACACACTTCACTAAATTAACACACATGAGAGGATAAATTAAAGGAAAGTTACTGCCTGTTCCCAATGAGGCCGACAACGACAACTTCGACAGCAAAACAACAACAATTTATATGGAAACTATCGGTGACGGGCTCATTGGGAATAAGCAGTTAGACAGTTGTAATTCTTTATTTAAATACTCAATGACCAGAGAGCTCCACGACCTCTCTTTACAGTCAGTCGGTAACAGAAGGGCATCGAGACAAGTCGTTGCAGCTTACATCAAAAATTTTAAGTTTACTGTGACGATTTTTCTAAGTTTACTCTCCGCAAAGCGACGCTGAAAAAGCTTCACTCAAACGCTTCAAGGCAATACATATTTGGTGTGTTTTAAACACGCGCTTTATGTGTTAAATTTACATACTTTTCGCGTATTAAAAATTACACATTTTAAACGCGTAAAAAGTGACTACATGATTTTACACGCGAAATGCGTTTTAATATCACACACTTGGGTTTGCAGTGTAGTTATTCTGACCGTTCCGTTGCGTAGTCATTCTGTATTTTTTATGCAAAAGGTTATTACCCATGCTCTCTTTTTGAAAAGCTTTCCAGTGGACACCGCCTGGTCTACATTTTCATCTGATACTTGTCATTCCCTTTATTTCATTAATGAATTTCACTCTCTGTAAAATTATGTAAATGGAAATTTCATGTGTTGATTTAACAAATGCAGCATGGATGGATTAATTTCCGTTGGGTGTCGTTCGTCGAATGCGATGATGGATAAATACCGGCACATGTTGCTTCATTAATTCATTAATTAAATACTATATACCCAAGCGTTATGGCTTCAGGATTGTAACTGTTGTAAGTTACAATCCAATCCAGTTACAAACCAGAGTGGTATTTTCGTGTGGGAAACCAATAACCATCAATGTTATCCCAAAGAATCCCACTCCATTACTTTACGGCCACATATTTGATCAGGATCCGAGGATTACAGCTGAATTATGATGGACGAGCGACCTAATCAATCACCAGCGAATGGAATCGTGAACGAAACAACAAATCAATCATGAACCAACATTCTCTGCTGTGATAAACAAAGGGTTATTTCCATTTTATTAAGGGTCGTCGAAACTGTTTTAAGGTTGTAAAAGGATTTCGTATTTCGTTCTTCGCATTAAAATATCTTCATAATTTCGGAGTCCATTAGCAGATAACAAGCGCACCACACTTCGTATACTATTGTGAAGCGTAAAATGCATTTCCAAAATTTGATCCTTTTTTATAGAGTCGCGTAAAAGTCCTGCAAAGTCCTATAAATCATTTAACACTGGCCAAAAACAAAAGGGACGTCTAAAGTGATTATTCATGATTATTGATTGACATTTACATTAACAGGAAAAGGGATAATTAATGAAGGCTTTTTAATCCAAACATATTCCTAGAGTGGTGGGGGTTGGCTGCTTCAGTTATCAGTGAATCAATAATCAAATTAACTTGATAAGTGACTGTACGGCAGCCACGAAGCAAAATGGCCTCTGTTTGCTCGGAAAGTAAATATATGCGTATTGCGGTGGGCCTTTCAATATTTCCTTAGTAACCTTGGGACCCTTTTCCAATTGAGTTTAATACATCAAAATATTTTCATTTTTGTGGAAGGACTGAAAAGGGAGTCAAGGTGATGTGATTGAACTTTTTGATTAAGTTACTTTTTTGGACTTTATTTAAATTTGTTTTTTTTTTGTGTCAATCCAAAAGGCACGAGGTTATATTTTTTGGTTTACAATTACGAAGTCTGTGAAATTTTCTGGCATGTAAGACTTCCTGGAAAATACGCAGACAAACTGTTCAATAATTTCTAGAAGGGATTTTTTATTGAGTTCAAACATATTTTTATGGGTTGTACTACAGAAATACACCGATTTACGTCGCCGCGATTTACTTCGTTTCGATTTGCGTCGTCAAAATATTTGATTCTATAACACGATTTACGTCGTCCTTTCCCCGATTTATGTACGTCGCAAATTTTTCAGCTGCAATTAAAACAAAGGCTAAATCGATTTTAGTAGAAAAAATGGAAAAAGCGCGCCCTTTATGGATAAGGGCTTAAAAGACAAAAATATACCTGTAACGAAAAAATTAATTCAAGAGAAAGCAAGAAGTTTGTTCAACTATTTGAAGAATAAAGCTTGCGAAGAAAATACCCGAGTAAAAATGAAACTCGCGCGCAGCTAGCATGCAGCAGGTACGCACTAGCATGAACGGCGCCCACAGCTAGCACGCATAGGCATAGCGAACAAATGCTCATGACACATTTTTACTAGGGTAAAGATGAGACTTTCGATGCAAGTCCTGGATGGGTCGACAGATTCAAAAGAAGAGCCTAACTAAAATGGTCGGTGAAATTGCAGGTGCGGGCTTAAGAGCAGCAAAAGATTTCCCTGCAAACATAAAATAAGTAATTGTTAACGGAGGATATAGCAACAACGTGGAGGGCTGTTTTAGAAGCGTTTACTCTCTAGAACTTTTACAACCAATGAAAAAAGCTATCAAAATTCTGTTTGGTATTTTTTTTTATTGTACATTTATGTGTACGTTGTGATTTTTTTTTTTCAAAAAAAAAACAAAATGGCGGCTGTTATCAGCTTCCGCGTAGTGCGTGTTTTAAAAACACTGCCAATTGGTGGAAGAGTTCCTGGATCGACATCGACCTTAAATCAAAAAATGAAAATTAAATGGACTGGAGGTTATACCGATCATTTTTTAAAGAAGTTGAAAATTGACAAAATGGCGAGCGTTCAAAATTTAAGGGTTTTTTGAGGTTTTTTCCGTTAATAATTGCTTGTGAAAAAATAGTTAACATAATAATTTTTCATATTTTAATGGTAGATATAACCTCTAGTAAAATCATTTTACTTTCGAATGCAGCAAATCCGAAGTAAGTCGGTTCAGCCGTTCTCAAATAAAGTCTTCCACCAATTTCAAAATATTCGTTCGGCGATAAATGGCTTCAAAGTTACGGATGATATTTTCGTGATTTGTATTGAGTTTTTCGTTTAATTTGATGAATATAATTCAACCTCCGTTTCGAATTTTATAACAAAACCATACATGTATAAGTTTTTTGAGTTGCTGAATCCGAATCTGGAATTATTTTTTTCAAAATTCAAAATGGCGGATCCAATATGGCGGACCAAACAATGAAATTTTGACCGATTCTTAAAATTTTTTTTTAAAATTCAATTTATTTTCAGTCAATAAACTGGTCTACTGCTCGGATCGACATAAAATTTGAAAACAATATTTTTAATATATTGTTCTTCAAGAAAATCAAAAAAAAAATTGAAAATTTCCAAAGTTCAAATGAGAACCAACCCTTAAAGTAGCAAAGGATAGGCTAACATTACTTATTGGAGGAAAAGCCTCGGGAAATTTCAAGCTTAAAGCCGAAGTCCGACGAGAGTACCTAGCACCGAGCATCGCATTTAAATTCAATGCTGTGAAGTACCGTGTGCGCATTTAAATTCGATGCTGTGAAGTGCGGTGGGTGCTAGCATCCTGTGCCGGGTCAAGTCCACTGACAGCACCGAATGAACCGCGAAATAAAATTTAAAGTAATGGGCCCCCTAGACCAGTGGTCTCCAAAGTGTGGTACGCGTACCCTGAAGGGTACGCAGAAAATTCTAGAGGGTACGCCAAAAATTTTCTTCAAAGAACCTTTTCTTTTCTGAGATATTCAATATTGTTGCGAATTTTTATTTTTTGACCCTTATTTTTGAAGGAAAGAAAAAAATAAAAATAGTTTTTATATCCATACTACACTAACAGATATAAATATTAAGAGGAGCAAAAACGGCAAATAATCGTCAACACCATTTTTAAAACCGTGTCATGGGGCTACACGGAAGCAGCAATTGAAACTCCAGGGTACTCATGCCTTTTGAGTTTTCATTATCATCAGGAGCTTCACAGCCTATTGTTGGACTTGGCTTCATCCAGCGTTCTACTCCATGATTGTCGAATGGCGATCTCTGACCGATCTTTTTTCGTAATTCTTATGTCTTCCTCGACGCCGGCTATATATCTTTTCTTAGGTCGTCCTGGTCTCCTTTTTCTTATCGGTAAACTCTCAGTGAATGTTGTCGGGCAGCAACTACAGCGAGGCAATGTTCGTTTTACTTTTGTACGTTAAGGCTAATCTCATGTACTTTCCCATATATGGTCTGAAAAGGTTTTGCCAAGCAGCAAGATGGAGTTTCTAGAAGGTTTGAGACATCTTTAATTTTCCTTGTTTTAAAAAGAAGACATTCTTTATATCGGAGCAACACATACCAATCAGAATCACTCTACTAATGTCACATATTCATTTGACTAGGCCAATATAAACGTCCACAGCTTGTTGTGGTGAAAATCAATTTTTGCCTGGCCGAAGCACTACACTGGATGACTTTTAGCATTGCGACAGTGACTTCCAACGAATTGTGTGTGCTCGTGCTTAACCGCATTAACTTGTTATTTGTTAATGTTTTCATATTGAACCTTCAGCTGTTTATATCATATGATAAACATGCTCCAAGTTCCGCATTGTGATGGGTCATAGTGGTGTCCAAGGCACAACAATAGATATAGGCTGGCTCTTGTTTTTGGAGTTTGCTTTCATCGATTCTGTAAATGATATTGCATTGATTATTGCTCCTGCTCTTTTCAATCGTTCGATTCGCTTGGTGTTTTCACTGTCTTCGTAAGGAAAGCCAGGAAACCACAGTGGTTGTGGTTTGACTTGACATTATGATACATAACTGCTAAAAATTTCTGTCTGGCCTTGGTACAAAAACCCTCCATCGATGACATATTTTCTATCGTTCAAGTCCGCCTGTTCAGTCGATAAAAAAGCCCAGTACAAGCACAATTTTGTTCCTTTCCTCATGCCATCGAAAAGAGAGAAAGAGAAGGTAGGGGCTAAGTTCGTAATGCAAAAATTCTCGTAGCTCTTCATCTGAATGGTTCACGAACGACTCTATTCAGATAGGAGACAGGGCTATAGTTATCAATCCTCATTTCCCGAATCGTGAAGGTCATTCGTAGGAAAAATGTGGTTGGAGTCATGAATCCGAATCAAGGTATTCGAGATTGCAATAGGCTAAACTTTTACGCTTCGTTTGAAATTTTCAGCTTGAAAATCACCACCAACAATGCGCTATATACCCTTCAAATCCTTTGCCTTGGACAAGTGGCAGTTGATCCTCTCATCTGCGAAAACACCTATACTTAGTGACAATAGGTCAGTGGTCTCGGGGAACCAATTCAATATTACAGTGCTCAATCTCTTGGCACACATTATGCAGCGTTATTGGAGACCACTGCCCTAGACTATCAATAATACTGTGCAATATTTTGATTTGCGCAATATTATTGACGGTCTGTGGGTGATATTGAAAGATTGTCTGGGGCAAAAAGGAAACTATCAATATGTTGCTCAATATTATTGCACAATATTGTTGATAGTCCAGGGGCCACTTTAGTAATTCTTTTTCTGCTTTTTGCTTGAAATTTGGTTGAATAGATATTGTCAGCCAAAAATAGATTATTTTCAACCCTTACCCCTTAACTACCCCTAGATCAGGGGGGACCAACCTTTTTGCAAGCAAGGGCGCAATTAAAAATTTTCATGAACGTTTTGGGTGCAACAATATGTAATGACATCGTATATATTTATTGTTAAAGTCATATTTAATATTTTTTTAATTCTTCATCTAAAATAACAGCCTGCACTACAACTACATGCCTCACTACTGGAGAATACCGTACCGTAGAATACTCCCTATAATACAACCAATTTACCTTAGCAACCTTCCTGGACATAGAAGCCGCTTTCAACAAAGTCACCATCGAGGCTAAACAGGTAGCCCTGGTGGAATTCGGCGGCAACAATGGTTGTGGGCAGTGCATCCTCTGCGTTCTAAAAACTAGAATCATCCACAACACATTATGCCATAGCAGAGTGGTAAAAACGGGGTGCCGTAGGACACCCCAAGAAGGACTCCTCTTGCTGCTGATATTTTCACTTATAGAAATATACCCAGATTTCAGAATATGGGCGTATACTGAGCCTATTCCGATCAGCTAAGTACTTTGGCTTTATTTTGAACACAAAGCTGTTCTGCTGGTTCAACATCGAAAACAGGGGAAAGAACGGCGGTTTAGCTTTTTAAGCTGGTAAGCAGAGCTTCGGCAAGAGATGAGACTTGAAGGGAAGCCACATATGGGTCGCTGACTATACATGGCAGTGATTAGATCACTGCTGACATACAACTCTCGTGTTTCGCTCTTGCAAAAGAATACAACAAATCCAGACTAGGCCAAGTCCAAAGAGTCTTATTTTAGTACCATTCAAAACAAGTTTTTTATAACTTCCCTTTGTAAACGTCAATGTTTAAAATTACATTACTCAAAAGTCCCACGACATCCCACTCTCTAACAAGTTTTGTCGCATTTTTGAGATCTTTCTCTATAATTTGGAAGTTTCAAAAGTTGCCCCAGCTTGCCCCGATTTGTTTAATTTAAATAAAATTTCATAAAATTCTGGCCATTTTATAAGACCTTTGCCCGCCATATTGGATTTTGTTTTTTTAAACTTTGAGTAGCAATTCGTAATCAACAGACTCGAAATGCTCTTCATACCAAATTTCATAAAAGTCTGACCACTTTATAAAAATTTTGTACGCCATAATCGAGCCGGCATTTTGTTTTTTTTTATTTTGAGTGAAGATTCGTAATCAGAGACCTCAAAATACTATTTGTACGTAATTTCATACAATTTAAATAACCTCTACCTATTTTTGCCACGTTTTCGGGATTTGGAACCAAGGGGCGGCCTGGGGATTGTGGAAGCGGGCTGCTGGTTGGAGAAGACGTATGGGCTGGACATATGTATATTGTCTGGCAGGTTTCAATGTCCAGATTACCACCAGAAAGTGATGGGAAAACTTCCAGTCCAACAGGAGCTATGACGTGATTCTATACATAGATGGCTCTAAATCAGAGGCGGGCAGGCCCGGAAAGTTCCCGATGGAGGGTGTGGAAGCGTCCACACCCGGTTAGGGACGCCTGTGGAAATCCACACACCATATTATTTCAGCCGATATTAGTGATAGTTCCAAGTAGAATGGATTTTTGAAAAGAGACCATGAACGTTTCTCTCCTAAATTAAGAAGTTCGTTAACAAAACAGCATTCAGCGATTCAGCAGTGTTCTCGCGCCAGGGTATTACAGTGATCTAACCTACCGATAGCATGGATTGAACGGTTTCTACTATAGCAATATCTCAACTGTTGAAGTATCCTCTATTATATACATATACTTAGTGGTTGTGATTGTGCAGGCATTCGACATTGCTGAAGTCGTAGTCTGAGATAATTGTTCGTGGGTAAACATATCTCGCTCAGCTCATTGAATGCCTAGCGGGAAAAGTCAAATTAATCAATTAAGAATCAAATTAGAAGTGCTTCCTGGTCGGGCTTCAGAAGCATTTCGGAATATTTTCCTGTGCGACAAAATAAGTCATTCTCAGCTTTGTTGGTAAATTTTCTGTTTTGAGAGATTCTCTGGATTTCGATTAGTAAAGTTTCCATTTGTTGTGAAATATTTTGTTTTGTAATTGTGATTTCATAATAAGTGTTCAATTGTCTTTTTTGTGTGTAATTGCAATTTTAGTTTACCTTTAAAACAATTATTGAAATAAAAATTTATATTTTTGAAATCTTTTTGTTTATCCTTATTACTCAAAAACGAAGAGCGAAACCTTCTTCCCTGCTTCCAAGAACTAAAATGAAAGCTTTGCTGCTTGCAAAACTTAAAAATTCAAAATAGCTTCCCAGGATGCTAATTAGAAGAAAATCGAACAAACTGCTTCTTGCTAATGACATGCAATGGTAAAAAAGATATGGATAGGGATACGGAAGGGAAGCACTTCTAAGATGCACTTAGTACTAACAGGCGTGTTGTAACTGAAACTTTTTGCCCCCCCCCCCCCCTCTCTCTTGATCCACCCTTGGAAGCTCCACACCCGGAAAAATTTCTAGTCTCTGAACTGTTGTTTTCTCGCCCTTGATGAACCTACAAAAATACTTTCAGAAAGACAACCGAAAATTTTCTTTGCAATTGTCTGGCTTCTGCTAGGATCAAACACCGTGCATTTGGAGAAAAGATCTCTTACAGAACTTTCGAGAGATTTCGAAGCTTAAGGTGAGAGATATGATCCGCTATCTGAATATGACAATGACAGGTTGAATTTAAAGTCACTCCAAGCACACTAAAATGCGCTTTTTACGAGTACGGTTACAAAACTTTGTTCTTTCAAGCCTAGTCATGTCCACGTCTTTGGTTCCCTGTAATTTTTCTTTTATCGTGTTCTGTATCTGATTCAAATCAGTTTCTAGTCCGAGCAAATTAGCATTTTAAGGAAGCAAAATTCCAATATGGTTGAAAATTGGCCCACAGCTTCCTTGGGACTTTTTAAGAAAACAATTTCGGAATCACAAAAAAAAACACATAGCCGCCGGAGATATCACTTTTTGGCCAACAAATCACTCAAAAATTGGTTTTTTCGACATTTTTTTTTATCAGTCAATACGAAACGTTATTGCCTACAAAAAGCCCTCTTGTCATGTTTTCGAAAACCTAACCCTTTCGAAGTTATTCAAAGTCAAAGTTTCCAAAAATCACTTTTCGGCCAAAAATACCTTGAATAATTCGGAAAAGTCAAGGTTTTCGAAAAAATTACAACAGGGCTTTTTTGTAGGCAATAACGTTTCGTATTGACTGATCAACAATTTTTTCGAGAAAAACCAGTTTTTGAATGATTTTTTGGCCAATAAGTGATTTTTGATAACTTTGGCCTTGAATAACTTTAAAAGGGTCAACATTTTTGTAAGAACTTAAGAAGTTGTAGAGAATTTCATTGTCAACATTTTGGGCCCTCGCACGGGGTTTTACGACCTATAGAAACCGAGATACAAGGAAAACACGAAAAAATCTCCGGCGGCCATGTTTTTCTTTTGTGATTTCGAAATTGTTTTCTTAAATTGTCCCAAGGAAGCTGTGGACCAATTTTCAGCCATGTTGGAATTTTGCCTCATTTCTTGCGTTCTTTTTGCTAATTTCCCTGGGCTATATATCTACTAAGGTTTTGATTTGACAAGCACCCTTTTGAGTGCCAGCACCAGGTGCGGTGCTCTCATTGGACTTTGGCCTTAAGTGCTAAAACGTAATGAGTTGGGACAACTTGACACGATATGCATGTAAGTTGCACTTAGTCTGACGATAATAAAGTGGGAATGGAAATGTATATTGAGTGCTGCTAGTCTGCTTCTAATTTTCATGATATTCACTTCTTTTGAGATTTTTTTTGTTAAAAACGCAAATTTATGCTTTTAATGCTATTTTTATTTCTATGGAATAAAGAAACCTTCAACAATAACTGAAAACAACATAAAATTTTGCAAAGAAATGAAGCTCAAAAATGATTTTGCAAAAAAGAATGAAAATCAATTTTAAATTTCTCTTATCAACAACAACAGAGAAAGGCTCCAAATTTTAACTATGACCAATCATTATTGGTTGAAGACTATAAATCAAACCCAAGAAAAAAAATCCCAATCCATGACACGATTTTGGATGTTTCAATTGAAAACTTTCACTCGTAAAGAAAAACTCGCATATGCAGAATATGTGCCGAACAATGGAGAAAACACTTCTATTGATAAAAAAGCACACATCATTCTTCCACCTATGGTAAAAAATGAAGATAATTTATAGCTTTTGCATAGCCACTCAAGAATGCCACAAAATCATCGTTCTTCGTCTATGCTTCCTTTTTCTTTCTTAGAATTCATACAACTTCAGCAATTTCTTTTCATAAAGAAAGAAAATACCTTGATAACACCTCCACAATTCGTCCATCCCAAGGGGAATGCTGCTCTGCCATCAATGGGGAAAGTTTTCTCTGAATTCTGGATGAATCCCCGATATGACTGTTCGGATTCAGGCGGTGTCGGTATATTGCAAGGATATTTGCTGGTTATTGAGAAGGAGGAGGACACGAAAATAAAAATAGAAAGATAAGATTCGTGGTTGTATTTGGTCGAGATTGCGGACAAGGACTGAACTCGACGAACTTTTATCCCATTTTATTATTGCCTAAGGAAAGGATTTCACATGGAAGTAAATCTTGGAATCGCTTAATAGCTTCAAATGCAGCTGGATGAAGGACAGACCGAGTCCTTTGGTATAGTTGCTGAGGGCACTTTAAGCGTGGATGCAGTTGACTTCATTGTATGGCAGACGGAGTCAATGTATAAGTATATGAGTGTAATGTTGTTTCAACTAAAGAACTGAGACTTTCTTGTACTACGATTGCATTTTTTTATAATATTTTCTATTACATGATGGAATTTAAATTGAATTTTTATAATTTAATTACATCAATCAAGGAAATTTCGAAGTACACCAAAGAGACGGGATTAATTTCCTGTCTTTCGATTTGGTGCTAATAAGGATTCAAAGTGACTGACTGATTGTTCCACAGTCGAGTTTTTCTATTGAAAAACGAACTTCTAAACTGTAGTATACGCGAAAAGGACGCCTGGGGCCGGATTCCGCAAGCGTGAACTCGACTGTGTGCACATCGAAATGAAGGAAATTTCCGGCCTCTGTAGACTGTTGGTTTGAGTTGAACGGGCTTGCCTGGTATTGCGGTAAAAATATTGGCCTATAGGCATGAGGGCGTTAAGAGTTGCTGTAGTAACAGGGCAAGAAAAGCGGCAACTGGGAGAGCTATAAAAGATCGCTAACCACCTATAACAGGGCGATCAGACGAGCAAAAAGAAACAGCTGGAGGAATTTCGAAGACATTCGAGACTCAGCAAAAATCCACAAAGCTTTATTAAAGAGCATATCGGGAGATCTCGGATCTTTTAGAAGAGCCGATGGCTCTTTCACACAGTCTAGGAAAGAAACCTTGATAATATTGCTCCAGGCACACTTCCCAGGCACAACCATTTATTCAACTCACAGCTTCTGCTGGGCAACTAACAGGCCCATTTTCTAAAGCGACCAAAGCTGCCAGGTCAGAAGCAAACACCGTGTCTCTTCATCACTGAATATAGAGCTCTAATAGAGTCTTGGCTTATATATGTAAATTCCAATACGACATCGTTGTGTAGATTCGAGGCCAATTGTCTGGTAGCCCTTCAGGATTGCCATTACCTCCGCTTGAAAGACACTAGCGGTGCGGCGGAAAGTGCCAAGACAGTGAATTGTTGGTTGTCTCTAAATAGACCCCTGCCCTGACGCGCTCTGATTTTTTGGAGCGATCGGTAAATATCTGTAAGTCAAACTTCTTTAGTTCGTCTTCGTTTCTCCACTCTTTTCTTGAGAGCATTTAGGCGGCAAAATCCTTCCTGAAGGTATTTTCTTGAATCTCTGGATTTACATGTTTTAAACTATCTCCCAACTTTTTTGAGCTGCCAAAACCCGTCTCTACTTGATGTTCTCACTGCTACTTCCATTGATTCAATACTAAAATACAATCAAATCTCCCCTCCTAGCTTTCTTGATCATGACATTCTATTCCTCTGCTCTCGTTTTGTTTTTTTTCCTCCCTACGTACCTTCCTCATTTTCCCAGCAGGCAAAATGAGCTCACAAAATCAGAAATTTATCGTACAACTCACAATGAGCTGAATATGATGAAAATATGACATTCAAATTGCAAAAAAAAAATTAAAACAGTTGTGAGTAAATAATGAGATCATAATGAGAAGAAGTGAAAAAGAAACCGAGATTGAATGTTCCACTTATTGTTCATTGATTGGAAGGTTGTTATGAGCTCATTATGAGAAATTCGTTTGGTAACATAACAGACGTCACATTCTTTGTGTCATTTGCAGCTTGAGTTTCGTAAACAAAAGACGGAATTTTTTAGTAGTGAATATTTTCAATCAATATAATAATATCAATAAATAAATCCAAAGAGAAAATACAATAAATTGAAAAAAGAAATGTCGCAGAATGTAAGTAAACGTTTTTTCTCAGAATTTGATTGCTTTATTTTGCGAAAAATAAATTAATTTCTTTGGTTTTAACAGCGGCGTCCTATTCTAGACAAAAAATTGCTACAAAAATACAAAAGAAGTGGAACGTTCACCAGAGACAAACGGAAATATTTAAGAATGGCATTCGAAACTTCTCAAGCTAGTCAAGCCTCTTCTAGTAGTACTGCTTCAAGTTTATTAGATGGGAACAGCGGATTCATCGAATTTTCGGATGAGAAAGGATCAAATCGAATGAGAAATGAAGTTGATAATTTGAACGATTTATCTGGATCATTTGATGATAATGCTGATATCGATATTAGAGTAGGAGATGCAATCGCTGGTATTCGAAGTTGGGCTAACAAGAATGGTGTCGGTAGAAATGGAATAACTGATTTGCTTTGTGTTCTGAATAAACTACTTCCCGGTAAATTTCCAACTGATGGAAGAACTGTTCTGATGACACCAAAATCAGTAGAAGTGACGAACATAGATGAAGGATGCAAATATTGGCACCAAGGTGTTGCAGTTTGTCTTAAGAAGGCATTTTGGAATTTGCAAAAAGATAATGGCATTTTGTTAAACATTAATGTCGATGGCTTGCCAATTTTTAATAGCACAACTGAGCAATTTTGGCCAATACTTGCGAATGTCGAAGGGATTATAAAGGAACCTTTCGTAATTGGAATTTACAGCGGTAATAAAAAACCTCCATCGTTAGGTATTTATTTGGACAAATTTGTAAAAGAAATGACCGATATTATGGCAAATGGAATAATGATTAATGGTTTTCGTTTAACTGTTGGAATACGTTGCTTCATATGTGACTCACCTGCTCGTGCTTTTGTTAAAGGTTAATTTTAAAAACGAAAGTAATGACTTTTTGGTTATTTGAATTTTTGTCTTTCTTTAAATTAGGTGTTAAAAATTTCAATGCCTCACATGGATGCACCAAGTGTGACATTGAGGGATTTTATTCGATGCAAAGTCGCAGAATTTATTTTCCAGTAATACTTAATGGTGTCAAAAGAACGGATTCGTCGTTTAGAAATAGAACCGATCCAGAACACCATAAAGAAATGTCGCCACTGGAGGATTTGCCAATAAATATGGTTGAGGATTTCATTGTATCTGATCCGCTTCACTTGATACATCTCGGTATAATGAGGAGATATTTACAAGCATGGTGTACCCCAAAATGTTTTCTGTAAACTAAATGGAGTGCTTCGCAAAAAATGTGTATCAACAGTTATTTGGAAACTGTTAAGCTACCAAAAGAAATTCATAGAGAAGTTCGAGGATTGAATCAACTTGCACAATGGAAAGGCACTGAGTACAGAAGTTTTTTCTTTTACTTATCTATTGTTGTATTCAAGCAGTATATGGAAAAAAAGATATTTCTCAACTTTTTGTTTCTATATGTTGCAGTAACTATATGCTCTAATAATATTTTTAAAAGTACTAAATTAAATGCAGCAGACCAATTTTTTTATCAATATGTAAAAGATTTTGCTGAAATATTCGGTGCTGATACAATAGGCAGTAACATGCATCAATTACTGTCGATGAAGTTATTAAGTTCGGTTGTTTAGAGTCAATTTCGGCTTATCCATTTGAAAGTAAACTATATCGAATTAAAAAGTTATTGAAACCAGGTCATTCTGCCATTGTACAAGCGGCAAAGCGTATAACAGAAGCGAATTTTTTACCAAATATTGACAGCACTAATATGAATAAATTAAAATACCCATCAATGTTGAGACCATTTAAACTAGAAAATAGAACATTTTTCCATGAATTACAAATTACTGAAAATTTAATGTTCTCTAACGTAAGTGGAAATCATTGGTTTCTAACACAAAAAAATGAAATCGTGATGTTCGAGAAAACAGGAATGTTTGAAAATAATATATTAATTCATGGGTACAAATTGTCTAAATTACTTGATTATTTCATCGAACCATTGCCATCTTCCACTTTAAATATTTTTTCAACTCAGTGGGGTGCCATACCGAAACTAAAAACAACAGATATATATGTTTTCAATTTAAATGATGTTAAATGTAAATTGGTTGGCTTAGATCTGAAGCATGATGACAAATATGTTTTCATTCCATTGATGCATACGTACAGGAAATGAAGAAAATAATATGAGCAGGAAATCAATTTGAAAAATATATGAAAAATTAATAATTTCATTTTTTTTTTAAATAAAAATTCTTATTGAAATAAAAAAGTAAAGAAATATAATGACTTTATTATTTTTTTGAAACTCATTCACTCTCATTATCAATATTCGTTATTTCATAGAAAGTGGTTTCTATTGCTTGCTAATCAGCATCAAAATGTACATCATCTCAAGATATTCGCCATCTTTTTGCTGATATTCGGCGTACTTTACGTTATCAGCCGCTGCTTCCTTATATCGTTGGATGGCTGTATCGCAGAGCCTCCACAATGTTCTCTTAGTACCTTCGTAACCAAAATTTGGAACACCGACTCGGACACATTTGTGAAATGTTTGCAAAATGTTTTCAAACCTTTCTAATTGTATCTTCGGTGGACCAGCACTTCGTCGGATACCCGTGCGATTTACATCTAACATAAACTTTCTAGTAAAAAAATGATCGACGAAATTCCGAACCAGCTTTTTCCCATCACTGATACCCGAATCCTTAACGTGCAAATCAGACATATGCTTAACCTGAAAAAATCGTAGAGAAAAAGATATTATTTTAGACTTTTATTCTTATGGTGTAATGTGTATAAAAATGTATTATGCGCTTACAAAAATCAATACATTTTTAGGATCACTTAATACTGTATTAAATCGTTCAAGCGTTTGTCGATTTTCAATCGGAAATGAATCTTCAATGTCTTTGATTAAATCGTCGTCTATTTCAATCTCCGCATCATTCAGGAGAACCGGCCGTGTACTAAGAACATCAGTCATCCGTTTTTGCTCTGCTTGTATCGCTACTACAGCACATGCATCCACTTTATTTAGTACATGCATCCACTTTATTTTCAACGATATCTATACGAGATTTTATTTCATTAATGCCTTTCAGTATATCGTGCAATAATTTTTGTGGTAATGTTGGTGGTTGCTTCGGTGTTTGCGGTGTTGCATTCTTACTAGCAAATGGAGAAGCCAATATTTTCGCTGGTATAGATGTTTTCAAACTCCGTGACACAAAAAATTCGAACAGTTCTGCGCACCTCGTTGCCAAATTTTATAAATTTTGTTCTATCATTTCCCCTCTTTTCATTTAAAAAGGCAACAAACGCAGAAAAAACTCAACAAAATTATTTGGGAAGGGATGCGCGCATGCCGAATGAATAAAGTTAAGTTATCTTTATATGTATTGAGCAGAGCTTTTAAATACATGTAAAATCCCTGCTCAACCAAGTAAATCTATCCATCATAATAAGCATAATTTTATTATAATTATGAGAAATATAAAAATGCTGAAAAATCCTTTTTTAAATTCATGAGCATTTTCATTCATAAATTGTGAACTCCCCGCAGCCGCAAGCAACGTAACCTCCCCTAGCAGAAGCGCGCATGCGACTGGCCGAAAACGTCAACAATCCTAGTATCAAAGTATTAAAAACCCAAATTGCGTATTTTTTAATAGAAATTGCTACAAATTATTTCTGTAGCAAATATGTATGTAAAATACAAAAACCTGAAAATTAAAAAATATATAAAAAAGGACGCTTTTCATTCATAATTTGTAAAATTAGCAATACGCAGTCGCTATTGATTAAATGACAGCAAGTTATTTGATAAGGAGGAGGAGGAGTCAATTCTCGCTCACTTTTTACAATATACAATGGTACACAAAATTATAAGAAAAATAAAAATTCAATTTTAATTAGAAAAGTGTTTCCTTTTGAATAAATTATGTTTAAAATAGTTTCTTCGCATTTTTATTTCACTTACGGTTAAGAAATATTTATCTTCGATCTTTAAATTTCTATCAATTATTCAAATAGGAAAATATAAATTTCGTTTTTCTTTTGAGATTTTTAAGCCACTGTGGTATATACAGAAGCTCTAATAAAAAGACAGAGTCGTCGTAATATTTGCAACAAGTTGTCAGAAAGTGTATGGGAATTGCCGACAATTCTTTTGCGTGCGTCTTTGGCTTCCTATTTTGGAGCTTAATTTCTCAATAGAGAGGAAGAAAAATTATCTCCAGCTTTTAAACATTTTTAAGAGCTTTTTACCCCAACACGCGTCAAATGTCACGGCATTTGAAAACATCTATACATCATTTGAAACTTGAATAATCCTTTTAGCGGAAAGTAATTCACTATTGGACTTGGAACTCGTTTTTATCACTTTCGCCTTAGGACCAATAATATCTTTAGACGATGATGGCAACTGCCCCGAAAGTTCTAATTTTTCTGAGGAATCTTCCAACCTTTTCTTTGCCGTTCTTACTGGTGAAGGCTTCGTTGCATTGATGCCACTTAATTTTATAACTGTATAATAATAAAATGAAACAAAATAACAATAGAAGGAATGAAAATGAATAGTGGAAAATGAATTATATTTACACTTTTCAACATCCGCTTCTTCATCGCTTGTACACGTTTTCAAATAAACATTTAACAATTTTTGCGCTTCCCTCTCTGTTTCTAACCATAGTTGGATTTGACAGTGCAATAAATCCCATGTATTTTCTGGCTTCACATTTTCATTGGTCATGTGGTTTTTTCCAACTATTTTTTCGTTTTTTGGCCAGTACACCTCGGTCCGAGATTTGAAATATCGCTTAGGAGCAATAAAAAATTCATGCAAACCACCCGTTGTTGTCCGTTTTACAATCGCAAAATTTTGCTGAACGCTAAAAGAACAACAACAGTACTTTATGCAGAAACATATTTTTCTAATTTAATAACCAAATTGAAACTCTGTCACACACAATGACCGTGAATTTGATACATTCAAATATATCTGTTATGTTTCACTCAGCTGTTCATATTTCTATTCTTCACTTTTGTTTTTTTTTCACTTCTTTTTCATATGTATATTACGTTTACGTCCGCTCAAACTGAAATAAAAACTTGAAATGCCGAGGCAAATGTATTTTTTAATTCTACGAAAAGTCGCAAACCTAAAACTGGCGTTTATATATCCCATTCTATATAAAATATAAAACGTTACACAAACTTTTTTCGTGTTTGCATGATATTTCAATATACACGCGATTTACACAGTAGTCCCAGTAGCACATGCAAAGAAAATATCTAAAAATGAGCTCATATTTAGCTCACGCTGGTTTGTCATTTATATACACTCTTGCTGGAACATATAGGCAGCAGTCTCAATAGCTCAGTTGGTAGAATGTTGGCTTCATGTTGAAGTGATCGCAGGTTCGAATCTCGCAAAAGGTAATCGAAAAAAAATACATATTCTCATCTCAACTAATGAATATAAATATGAAAATATATAATAATAAAAAATAAAATAATATGAATATAAATAATAGCAAAAACAGACAACAAAAAAAAAGAAAAAAAATTAACGTGAAAATAATAATTTTGTTTTTTAACAATTCTCAGTACTTTTTTTTCCTTCTCAGTACAATTTTTCAAATATTCTCCTATGCCTAACTCTCAGTGAGCTCAATATGAGAAAATTTAGAGAAAATATTTAGTTCTAGATTTACTCCATATTGACCTCATACTTAGCTCAGAAACATGCGCCAATTAACTCACTACTTCCTCATGTTTATCTCATAAATTACTATTTGTGACTTTAAACGAAAAAATTGCCAATCGCAAATAGATCATATTTAGCTCAATATGAACTAGAATGCCTGCTGGGTTCGTATCGTGATTATAGTAACGTTAATTCTGAACTGCTTTCTGAAGTCGCCTCCTCTATGCCCTGGAGTGCTATCTAGAACACAACTTCTGTTGACACTAAAGTCGAGGTCCTAACCTCATTCATTTTATCTGCTTATGATCATTGTGTACCGCTTGTTTCAAGAAGACGCAGTCCTTCCTCTCCTTGTCCTTGGCTCTCTCGTGAAATCCGTGACCTGATAAAACAGTGCGAGCTCTTGTATAGACGCTATCGCAGGACTAGGATTCTTAGTTATCGTAATGACTACAAACAGCTCCGCAACCTCATTAATATCAAGGTTAAATCTTTGAAACGCGAGTACTATTCCCGTAAACTTGATCCCACTCTAAACTCTAAAAAACTCTGGGCTAATCTTCGTTCGCTGGGCATTCATGCTCCTGCGCTCATCCCGTTTGATGCTGACGTAAACCGTCTCAATGCATCTTTCATTCAATCTCCTCCTGCTTCTGCATCCATCTCCTTTTCTAGTCCTTTTTGCTTTGACTCACTTAGTGCTGATAGTTTTAACTTCGGCTGTGTTGACTCGCTAGAAGTCCTTGAGATATTGCTTTCCATTTCTTCCAATAGCATAGGCTGTGATAACCTTTCCCCCGTTTTCTTAAGCTACTCCTGCCACTAATCGTGGAAACTATCGCGCATATTTACAATTACTGCCTGACAACTTCTCAAGTTCCCTCGCTTTGGAAGAAAGCCAGAGTCATTCCCTTACGCAAAAAATCCTCTCCGGCTGACTTAAAAGATTTTCGTCCCATCAGTATTCTTCCCTTCCTTGCCAAAGGCTTTTAAAAAATTGTTTACACTCAAGTACTGCAACATCTTGAATCTAGTAACCTCATCTCTAAATTCCAATCCGGGTTCCGTAGATCCCATAGTTGTGAAACAGCTGTATTAAAGGTAACGACTGATCTGCGCACTTCGCTTGATAAGGGTGACATTGCGGTACTGGTTCTTCTGGATTTCTCTAAGGCTTTCGATTCTGTGGTTCACTCTCTTCTGCTTTCTAAACTTGGCCAACTCTACCACTTTTCTTCCTCTGCTATTCGACTTTTCTACTCTCTTCTCTCTAATAGACTTCAATGTGTTCGCCATAACAATGTTGAATCCTCGTTCCTGCCTGTGCCTCTGGGAGTTCCGCAAGGTTCTATACTTGGCCCCCCTTTTTTTGCTGTATGTCCCTCTGTTATCCATCGCTCCTCCTTTCATCTATATGCTGATGATCTCCAGCTGTATACTTCCTGTCCCCCCAAGCAGTTAGAACTCTGTATTTCTGAATTAAATAGTACATTATCCCAAATTAATGATTGGTGCTCCCTCAATTTCCTTAAACTTAATCCTAATAAATCCCAAGTACTACTCCTTACTCGTCGTTCTTTGAACACTGACGACATTCCATCTCTCTTACTTGATAATATTCCCCTTCCTATTGTTGACTGTATCAATAATCTCGGTATTGTTATTAATTCCAAACTATCCTGTTGCAAACATGTTTCACTATGCTTGCCAAGATCTACGGCACATTACGTAAACTCCGGCTCTATTCTAGTATTTTATCATCATCTATTCGGCTTAAGCTTGTTAAGTCCCTCGTTCTACCACATTTCCTCTATGGTGCCCTTGTATACATATCCTTCGATTCATCCTGCCGTCAGCGTCTCCAAGTTGCTTTTAATGATTGTTTAAGGTTTATTTTTCAGATGCGGAGGTCTGATCATGTGTCTGGTGTGCAAAATTCCTTGCTTGGTTGTGGCCTTTTTCGCTTTATTGATATTATGGCATTGGTCCTTCTGCACAAAGTTCTCCGTACTAAAAGCCCGTCTTATCTTTCTGACTTCCTCACGCCTCTCCAATCCCTGCGTTCAATCAAATTCCTCATTCCCGCACATTGCTCCTTAACTGGTAGTCGTTCCTTCTTTGTGCTCAGGCTTTGGAATAATCTCCCTAACTATGTTCAAAGAATAGGCACAGCCACAGCTTTCAGAAGGCAAGCATCTCTCCTTCTAACTTCCGCTTCTTCTTCTCTTTAGTATTTCTAAACTTTCTCTCCTTTATTTCCATATTTTCTTCTCCTATCTTAGTTAAGACTATCTTATATATTAATAGGCAAACAAAAAGTTTGTACACGCTAAGGATTTTTTGTTCGTGAACCGATTTCGTTTAAATTTTCAGAAAATGTTCTTTTTATGGAACAGTTTTGTAATAAGGTATTTAAAAGAAATCGATTCACAAGCAAAAAAGTTATAGCGATTTTAATTTTTCTAATTTGAAAAAGCCGTTGGGAATTTTTTTGTGAACATCAACGTAGAGCTGAGTAGCCTACGATTGACACAAACGCCGTTTCAGTGAAGCGAATGAGAAACAGAGAAAACAATCGTTTGTGTGGATTTTTGGAGGCATAACTGACATAAAAAAAACTCGCTTACTTTGTGCGTGCATTTTTTTTATTCTCTTTTGTGTATAGTATTTTTTAAGGTGCTGCCGTTCGTTTTTTGGCGAGTGAAAACAAGTGCAAAGTGATAGAATACATTTATTATTTGAATTGAATTTAAAGAGGCAAGTTGCGACGTTATTTTTTTCAATATTTTAATTTTGATGCTTTAAGTGATTTTCTTTTAATTTTATTTTGTAGTTTTTTGTTTTTATTGCTTATTAATGATTTGTTTGTATTTTTTTTGCGTTTTATTTTCGAAATGCCAAGTCAACGGCGTGGCGTGGACCAGTGGCGGACTAAGGGTGGGGCGGAAGGGGCGGTCCGCCCCGGGCCTCTGGTTCCTGGGGGCCTCCAAATGTCTACAAGTTCCCTTGATCAAATCCTAAACAAGGCTTTTAAAATATGGTCAGTGCCTACCTAAGTGGTGCTTTGGAGTCGGAGGTCCCGTACAATGTTCCCGTAGACACAAATAAGTACAGCATGTAATTATTAAAATGGGACTTTATTGAATCGTTATCCTGTACATCGCTTATTCTTCAATACTTCTTGACCATTTTCATCTCGGTTGCAACATGCAAGATGAGTTTTTCTAAACTTAAGCCTGGGGCCCGATTCGGCAACGGTGAGTCTTACGGTCTTCACCAATTTCAGTGAACACTGCTTATTTGCGCGTCCGCAAGAGTGAGAATGAGTTTTTTTGACATTTGCGGTGAACACCGCCGTAAAAAATTTCTCACTGAGAAAAAGGCTGTGAATTTACGGTGAGTTTGATTTTTGACGAGTAAAGTTGTTTTTGTAATTTCGTGCGATGATTTTTAATAAAGTTTTTTAATTTTTTTAAAAATAATTTTTTTGAGAGATTTGTTTGGTATGTAAAAATAAAATGTTGTTTTAGTTTATTGTTCTAAAAGATTTTATTTAATTAGAATTTTTAAAATGGAAAGGTCAAGACAGTACCAACTCAGCGCATCATTCAGCCACTTTAAAAATCATTCAGCACTTTAAAACTCACTGGCACTTACGGAATCGCATTTTAAATAAAAGTGAACACCGAGGATGTGAGTGAGTTTTTTCTTCGGTGTTCACGGGCGAAAAACTCACCGTTGCGGAATCGAGCCCCTGGTGTCCACTATAGAGCTTTTTGCATAGAGCTAGAGAAAACTCTCGCGTAGAGACGCGTAGAGAAGTGTATACACCCTCTCGAGCTGTACACATGCGCTCTACACCCACTCTACGCGAAAGTTTTCTCTGCTAAAAAACTCTATAGTGTAGAAGCAATTTTTTTGTGTTGTGTAGAGCTCTACATCTACTCTATGCTCTATCAAGCATTTTTGATAGAGTTTTTCTCTCTACAGTATTCATTCTTATTTGCATTTCGACTGCGCTTCGGATTGTTATACATCGGCCTGTGAAATAACAACGAAATTCGAATACGACATACGCAGAAAATGTGTCTTCTTCCGTGAGCTCATTCAATAATTCTCGATACATTCCAGCGTTTTATTTTCTTTTCGCAATCCAATCTCGCACCCAACATTTCCTTTCCTTCTTTTTCTCTTCTTCGAGCAAATTTAAAACGGCAGCAGCTTGTTTTTGGTGAGAACTCATTTTGTTATTTCTTTGTTTTCTATTAATTTCCTTTAAATGTTTTACACAATATGTGTACGCACGCATCTGTGAATAACTGAGTAATTAAATGACATGCAAAAGTTTATGGCCGACTCTACAGTAGAGAAAACGCATCTGCAGTGTACAGTCTGTAGAGCACGTGGTAGAGCTCTACTCAAAATTTCTCTAGAGCAATTCTACGGGCGGTGGGGTGGTAGAGTGGTAGAGATGCGCTACAGGTACAGCTTTACACTCTACACTCTACCAAAAAAACTTTATAGTGGACACTTGGCTTTAGAACTACTTTCGGAATCGATGGGTAATTAAATGCTTTCCCTACTGGGAAATAAACATACACACACACTTTTACATACAAATGAAAACTGAATAAAAGGCTTCTAAAATTACATCAACTTCTTAGACTTAGGGCCTCATTCAGCTTTGCCGCCCCGGGCCTCTGACGGGCTTAGTCCGCCACTGGCGTGGACATAGCTGAATTTAAATTCAAACAAAGGGTGAATTTTATTTAGTAATTTTTTGGTGACCGAATTTCGGTAACGGGCGTCCCTACTAGTTAAATATTAAAGCGTTCAAAATTAATCTGAGACAACTATTTCGATATCCCATTTAAACAAATTTCTCGTAAATGTTTGAACAGTTAATGCCATAAACCATTTGTGCTTCTTTATCACTCTACATAGATATTTAAATAAATATTGGTCTTCCTTCTGCGCTTGTTTAATTCGGTAAGTAGTTAACGTATCGACAATTGGTAATGCAATACTGCTCAACGCATCTACGTGCCTCATTTTAGCACCTTAACGATGTTCAATCTGGTAATTAAATTCTTTTATAAACATGGCCCATCTAGCCCCTCTCAGTGAGAAACCTCGTTTTTCATTGTCTTGGCGAAGGCATTGCAGCCGGTGACAATCTTAATCCTTATTCCCAGAAAGTAAACTCTCCACTTCTTTAGGGCGTGTAGCGTGAATGCCTTATTCGGCTGGGCTTGTCTTATGACTCATGTATTGCACTGGATGCAACTGTTGATCGTTATTATCCCGTTGCAAGAAAATAGCGCCGAATTCGTCCTTAATAGCATCGCAATGAATCTCCGCATGCGCCTCTGGTTCAAATAATTTCAACACTGGTGCTTTTGCCAATATTTCTTTTAATGCTTTAAATGCATTTTGCTGTTCGGTTTCTATTTTAAATATGGCGTTCTTTCTTAGCAATTCGCTGAACGGCTTTGCTACTACTGCATAGTCTGCTATAAATCTTCTGAAGTAGGACGTTGGTCCCAGGAACCTTTGTAAAGTTTTCCTTTCATTTGGTATAGGAAACTCAGTTACTACTTTTGTCCTCTCCTTTGATGGGCGTCGCTCCGGCTAGACATCCCATGTATTTTCTTATGGAGAGGGGCGCATTATTTTTAGTAGCCCACGGGCGCCGAATATCTTAAGACAGCCCTGATTTATGGTTGGCTGCAGTTCTTATTTCTTTCCGAACGAAGATCTGCTTAGATTAGGTTAGGTGATGAAGCTTATTAGTCCCCAGGCACGTAGTCCGAAGTTCTGCGTTGTCTTCCAAAACGTAATTGCCACCTAGAACCGGAAATTTAAACAGAAAGTGAATGAGCGGTGCGGCGGAAAGGGAAAGTGCCATGACAGTTGGTGTCGGTAAATATCCGTAGATCAAACTTCTTCAGTTCGTCTTCGTTTCTCCACTCTTTTCTTGAAATCATTTGGACGGCAAAATCCTTCCTGAAGGTCTATGAAGGGTGAAGGTAGTCATAGTACAGTATAGATGGACTGGAAAATCGGGGTATATTCTTGGAAGGATGATTTTTCATAAATCGTTAATGGAGCATAAAAGAAGCTTAACTCTAAATTTGAGTGAATTTTCTAGTAGACGTTTTTTGGAAAACTCAAAAAGTTTTTGAAAAGGGTTTTTCTCTGAATCTACGCACTTTAGAAAATATTTTTTTAAACAAAAAATGTAGAGGACATTGTTACCTACAATTTGTGTCATAGAGGTCATGCTGTACAACTTGAAATACAGAAGCTAGGTGGCGCCAAAGTTTCCAAAAAAGTGTTTTTTCGTTTTTTGTCCCAGAAAAAATGGTTTTTTTACAAAAATGTAAATCAGTAAATTGTTCCTCTTAAAAATGTCTAAGGGAAAAAAGTTTAAATAAATGTTGTAGGAAATTAACCAACTAAATTATTTTTACTCGGGTAAGTATAAAAACTTCTCCAATACTAGTATCACTATATCGTCTGCATAGGCGACGACTACCTGTGTCCTCTCGTTCTTATTCATAGCCATGAGCCATATCAGTAGGATTCAATGACATGTTCCTTTGTGGATCCCAAATTCCGTGAGGATCTATTGGATGATTGTGGTGCTGATGTCGAAAGAGTCACTTTTGCCCAGTAAGGCCCCCAAGGCGAACTATTTATATTGTGAAAATTTTCCAGCAGAATTTTTTTATTCGTATAGTGCGGTGTTCACAAATTTTTCCCATATTATCTGGATGCGGAGAGCTACCTTTGCAGTTTAGTAATCGCTGCTCTAGTTATGTTCTACGACAGCGTTTTACTCACTGAATGAGAATGTCCATTATGCTTCACCTTGCAAAAAAAACATCGCTCTTTTGCACCCTTGCCAACAAGGAGTTTGAGATTTAATTTGAAAGTTTTATTTTGATATGTTTCTCACATCTTCTAACCATTATTAATATTTTTCCGTCCTATAGTATTTGAACCTCCAAACGCCATTAGCGGTCCAGATGTGAATTGCTCTCAGTGATTTACGTCAAAAATGTTATGTTTTGGAGTACTATAAAGGCAATGAATTCTTGATTTATGCGGCACTTAAAGCGTTTAGAAATGGCTTTACTCGTCCGGTATCTGGAGTATAAATCTGCAATTTCAAGGATCGCAAATAAAATAAATAAAGGCGCGCTATCATATTATTTAACAGTTAATCTGTTTGTATCTGTTTGCGTTTGACGCTAACCTGAACGATTATTGCAAAAAGGATATTATAAAAACCGACATTTTTTTCCAAAGACAAACAAACCCCAGTTTAGGAAAATGTTAAGTTGAAATTCCTGATACCATAAAGAGTCACTTCCGTGCCTGTAACCCATTCACATATTTTTCCCTTGGTTGGTATCTTTCTATGAAGGACACATGGCCGTAGCCACGGGGGCGCGAAAGGGCGCGCAGCGCCCTTTACAGTAAGGACTTCTAATTGCAATGAGAAAAAATTATTTTGTCAAACCGTAAGAATTTCTGGAAAAATCATTTGATTTAAACATAGATTTAAATTTTCTTCCGAAATAAATATTTCTTCTACGTCAAGAGTTTTTGTGGCTAAGCATTATTTTGTTAAATATTCTCAAATTGACCTGAATTGTACTCATTATTTTCGTTCTCACTTTCAGAAAATGTTTAGTATAAAACCAGCCTCAAGTTAATAAAAACACGATATATTTGCATCTTTTGTTGTTATTTCGGGCGCCAATAATTGTGCGATGAGCGCCCTTAGATATTCGGAGCTGGCTACGGCCTTGGAAGGACACATTTCAGCGGTGACCTACAACCAGAAGCATATGCATTTTTTTGTGTGAATAATTTATCCAGATTGCATATTAAAATGATAAAGCTAATTTACGGTTATGTAAGCCTCTAAAAGGATTTTTGCAAAAGTTATGAATTATTCATGGATTCTCTACAATCGGTCAACAGATTTACCCAGAAAGATAGCGAATTATCAGTATGTAAATGTATGCAAATTAGTGGAAGCCACTGGATACGTATGCGTGTGCTTGTTCGATAGAAATCGTGCCGTGAATTCTAGGATTATTAACTATGTCAAGAATCCAAGGAGAATGACTGCAAATTCCCATTATCCGTGAAACGGGATTAAGGATTTTAAAGTTTATGAATATTAATTTGTACTTGACGATATGACATGAGGCTTACTTCTTCGTTTAGTATTGCTAAAAAGTATCTTCACATATCGTGCTTGTGTTTGATGCGTAGTAGTAGTAGTAGTTTGATGCAGAGAACAATATATTACTTTGAGGTTATTTTTAGATTCATGGTCGCGTTGGTCTGATATTTCTTGGAATAATGGCAAAATTAATTTTATATGCAAAAATCATTTATTTACCCATAAATTTCCGCCTTTTCAGGTCATGCTCTTTATATATAGTGCCACACATCATTCATTCACAAATAAAATTATCTATTAATGGCGTAGCGCCTCTGTGGCCCGGTTATAGTCTTCTTCGGAACGGTTTTTCTGTGGGGCGAATTATTTTTTTGCATACCTTTAGGGTTTTTATAAAATCTATTTATATTTAATCCTGCATAATTTTGGGAGCAGCTTTTTGATATATTTTTCTAAACATTGAGAAATGCGTAGGTGGAAATTTTAGTATTATGTTTTTTTTAAAGAAATTACAGTATTGTTGTTATTCATTGGTGCATAAATATAACTTTAGCTCTATTGTTAGTACAGGACTCAGGATGTCAACAAGGATATCAATATTTTTATAGGAGTATTTACTAATGGAAAGGGAGAACCTGATCTGTGAATATCTACTCAAGACTATAGAACATTCGTTAACGGACTCATTGTGGGCTTACTGGGTGCGATATGGCTTTTCCTTCACCAGTGTGTCCTACCTTAAACAAACGTTCAGGTTAACGTTAATGCTGAGATATTTTACATCAGAAATGCTAAGGGCAAGATTTATCATAATGAGATTCAAGCTTTGAGTAAAGGTAAACCAATATCATACTCTTCGAAGATCCTGGATGAAGATAGTTTTCTTCGTCTTGGAAGTCGTCTTGAGTATGCTGAATTCGAACTCAGTAAAGGTTATCCCATTATTTTGGCAAAAGCACGGATATATGGGGTGATAAAGGCCCGCCAATGAGTAAAAGCGATTATTAGACGGTGCAAGAATTGCTATCGTCTGACAGGGAAGCATGCTGCATTAGAGCTATGGCAACTTGGAGATGTTATAGAATCCGATACTCTTCAAAATTATATTGCAGATCGAAGTATACAAAGGAATGTGATTGTTGAATGCGTGGCAGGGTTTGGCGGGTTCTACGAACGACTGAGTGTCAAGGACGTCCTAGAAGCAACTATTCGGTGAGAGACCTTCAGAGCAGCTTGAGACATTTTTAACTAAAGCAGAATAGGACCTACATCTCGGACCACCTCTTGGATCTGTCACTTTTAAAGCCAGCTCATTTTGACGGATTGACTTAATATTATAATTGAAATAAAAACTTTAATTTGATAACCGACTGTGTTCCCTTTTATTATCATCAGTTTGAACTTCTTCCCAACGGGTAGCTTTTTCAACAAACTTCATCATTGCATTTTGTCTGAGAAAAACTGAACTTTGAGATTTCTGTTTAGGGCATCTTAGGAAAAGATAAGAATTTTTTTCCCACAAGGTTTAACTGTCCGTGGACAAGTCCAGTAGTATATCTGTAGGCATACTGGGCCAGTGACCTCATCGATTGTGAGCTCGGGTGTGAGCTTTATCTGGGACAAGAACCTATGTGGTGAGCTTTTTATACTGAGCTTTGGCGTCACCTGTGTGAAACTAGTTGAACTTCTCTGTAGTGTGTCTTGGGTGGGAATCGGCGGCCTTGGATGGGATCTCGTTGGGAATTTGATCTACGTTCCAATTCTTGTATGTGTTTTGGATGACCTCTCGAATTGGTAGTTTTAAGTGCTTTGGTCGGGATCCGGATTCATGTGCATTATATTCGACTGGGTGAGTTTTGGTTTTCATCTCCGTTAAGCTTATGCAATTTAACTAGGTTAACAATTGAAGAATCCCAAAAAGTTTTCGATAATAATACGTAATAAGAACTATATTTAATTTATGCGGGATCCGGTGCAGGGATTTCGTCTGGGCTTCAATTCTTGACAGGGTTTGCATATTGGTTTTGGTGGAAGCATACTAACTCTGATTTCTTCGTTGATTTTACGCAATGATAGTGCTACGAAAAACGTATTAAACTGTTTAATTGAAAATATTGCGATCTTTAATATTGACTATTGTCAATTGATTCGAAAAACCAACGGTTTCCAGGATAGTCGCGACAAACTGACATTTTCCAGCACCAAAATTACAGCAGTATTATTACCTTCTTGATGGAGAATATCGTGAGCTTTAATTTTGATCCACCTGCCTCGAAAAACCGAAGGTATCCAAGATAAGGCCAAAAACTGAAATTTTCATACAGTTTTTCGAGATAATCTGGAAAAACTGGCACAGACCAGACAGACGGACCAGACAGAGCGACCATTCAGACAAACCAATCAGGCAGATCAGCCAGACAGACAGACTAGACGATACTACTCTGTCCTATAATCGAGGAGAGGGACACAATTGGTCTTTAAAAGGCACCGTTTTTTAAACTCAAGAGCTTCGAAATATCTCCTACGTCTTCTAATAAAAGGTTACCAAATGCACTGTTTCTGATCCCAACCAGAGCCGGACAGCTACAAAGAAAATGTCAGACTTCTACAATAGTCGGTGTTCTATAGGATTGTCAATGTGCCTGCATGCTCCCAATTGGCTACTATCCTACGATGATGCTATTCTGCCGATAGCCTTGCGTGACATCACTAGGTCGATAGTGTGATCTCTGTTTGTTGTAGTTAGGCCAAGCATTTATAGTTTTGGCACATGATGTTAAACACCTCCACTTGAAACCTGCTATTGAAAAGAAGTGCATGGTAACATCTTTCTTCACGATCTCCCACACGCCGGCTTCAGTTTATTCTTTACTTGTCTAGTCCTAGTGCTCATTCATCTGCCTTCTGGCGACTCTCAATTTTCGTCTGATTTGCTAAGCCATTGAAAAATGATCCTACGCTTTCTAGCCAAGTAGAGAGGTCCTTTTAACAGGTTTCGGCTATCTTGGATGTTATATAGATGGCTTGTTTATCCGATAATAGGATTCCCCTGGCTCCTGGCCTTGGGTTCGACTTTGGAGATTTGAAATATTTGGCCTTTCCATCGCAGATCCTCTATTAAAGTTATGCCTTAAAACTAAGTCGATACCAATAGCTTGGAGTTTTGTCAACAGAGCGGAGTCAAATCTACCAAAAGCCTAGGATCAGACCAGACTCACCAATCCGATGGATACTTTTGTGGAAGAGGTCGGTTCAACACCCAAGGAGTTCGGTAGTAGACGTTTTTGGTCTCAAACTTTACTGTCTGGTAGGTCTGGAGTGAATCTGGTTATCTGATAGTGGGTTGAATTTGAGTAACGATGCCATGTAATTATATGGGCCTTTTACCAGTATTGAATTGCTCATTATATTGTTGTGTGCGTAGGTCTTATTGTGTATGATAATATATCTATCTGTCACAGTGATTGCGTGGTTTAAGCGACTATAATAGCCTCATGGTCTCCAACTATGTGAGTCGCGTTTAAGGACAAGATTAAGTGGAAATCTGTGACGAAGGGAATGATGATCGACAAATCTCCAATCAAGCTACATACATATTAAAATAGTATTTTCGTCCCCTTAAGCTCTCCGGATTTGGTCGCCGAACGGTAATGAAATTGAGCTGTCGTTTCATAAGAATGTGATGTTGTACATTGTACTTAACCGTAATGTTCAAGTTCGTCTACGAAGAGTACTTCGTTAAAAGTTCTTTTTACATGCCATTGTGTTGTCATTGGAGTTGTCATTGTGTTCTCTCGGTCGTTAATTGACTGTAGAACATAGCGAATAAGGCGATGATGAATTTGTGAACGAGATGTAGTTCGACTAATTTCGTGTCAAAAGTGTCCACCACAGATCGGTTCGCTCCCCCCGGTGATGTAAGTTAGCACACCCATTGTGTGCTGGGAAGGCTGAGACTAAAGTATAACGTATTGATTAAAGCGTCGATACAATTGTTCAAATCGCTTAAAATCCATCGTTTGGTCGCTCGCCTAATAAAGTTCTGTTAAGCCACATCATTTTCGTTTGGTCGCGGACTGCACTCGAGCTCTGGCTCCTGTTTTTTCACAGAAGTAGAGCTTTGTACTGGTTTCAGTTCTGTGATCGCGCAAGGATTTCTCGATGTGTGTAGCACTTTGTATGGATGTGTGTATGTGCGTATATGTATATGACGGGCATCTGCCATTCCACGCCCACACTTTAGGAATTTTGTAACATTTAGCGTTTAAGCATAAGGTTCGTGTCTTCGCTAGAATGAGAGCCTTTTCACAGTGAAAATTTCGATACGGTTCGTGTCTTCGCTATGGCGAAAGCTTTGTTATAGGGAAAATTTGGATAAGGTTCGTGTCGTCACTAGGATGAAAGCTTTTTGTAGGATTCATTTTTATTGGGTATTTATTGGAATCGTTTGCGATGGCGGGTGTGATTTGCTTTTGGAGCTTTTTTTTGGTTAGCTTAATATGTTTAAAAAACAAACAGGCTTGAGGTACTAGTACACAAATAAAAGCAAAAAAAGGGCAAATTTTTAAAAATTGATTTCTCAGAACCCTTAATACATATTAATGTAAACTTTTTTTAAAAAATTATTCTATTCTTAAATAAAACAAAACAAAATTTTTTTTAGTTTCGACTATTTGTACCATTTCTAGATGGCGCCGAAGTCAAGGTCAAGGAAAAATTTATGTCTCCATGGCAGAGAGTAACACTCTGGATCAAAAATAAGAACAAAAAATAAAAAAGACTCTTAAAGAGTAATGCATTGCCCACATCTATTTACCACCATAAGTAAAAATCGATAATAGAAAGTTTCATTTCAGTAGTAGGAAAATTTTTTTAAAAAGGTGCCTTGTTTTTTAACCCTTTTATCCCTAAAAAATTAAATTGCTGACCCTTTTTTTAAATATTTTGGTAAATAGATGTAAGGAATATGTTAATAAACAAAATAAAACAAGTTTTTTCAAAATCGGCCGAGCCAATCCGTAGGGTAACTCTCTGCCATGGAGACATAAATTTTTCCTTGACCTTGACTTCGGCGCCATCTAGAAATGGTACAAATAGTCGAAACTAAAAAAAATTTTGTTTTTTTTTATTTAAGAATAGAATAATTTTTTAAAAAAAAGTTTACATTAATATGTGTTGAAAATTAAAAAGACAAACATGGAAACACTTTTTTGTCTACGTCATATTTTTGTCATCGACGATCACCGTTTTTTGATCGGTTCCCTTTTTCCAATCATTCTTCAGTCTTACAAAAGAAGTTAATCTGTAAAATACGGAATAAAGATTTTGTTATCGCCAATAAAACTCCTGGGTCTTTTGATTTATTTAATAATATTTTTTAAACTGGTGCCGAAACCCGGGAATTTAATTTGTGGATTTTCAAAATCGTATTGTTTACTAATTAACCTTTATATCGTTTGCTTAAAGTGGTGTGCACGTGTTTCGCGATGGATATATTGTCTCGAGGTACATTGCGTGGGCAATTGACAAAATTAAGCAAAAGTTCTCTTGAATATTTAAACTCAAATGAAGCAAAACCTATTAGTGAAAATTCTGAAAATTTCGATGCAGTGATCGAGGAATTGGTTTCGGCATTATCGCGTCTAACAGCAGTGCACGAAAGCATTCAAAGGGCTAACGAAAGTGTGTTAAGGGGCATTCAAGATGAAGATCGAACCAAAGAATACGAGGCGATCGCGGATTATTCCGATAAATACATTGATGTGAGTTCGCGGTTGAAAACTAGGATTGATCGGCTGAAAGCTCTCCGCGATAAAGATATCCCATTCGTAAACGGCGACGCGAATTCTCCTCACCAGGTTCAACGGCAAGTGGTGAGGCTTCCGAAATTAGAACTAAAAAAATTCAATGGTGATTCCGAAGATTGGTTGCCCTTTTGGGAGCAATTCAAAGTGCTCGTGCATGAAAATAGTGCTCTGAGCACTTCGGATAAATTTAACTATTTGCAATCCTCATTAGGTGGTAGGGCAGCGACGTCTTTAGTTGGACTTTCGGCAACAAGTGCGTGCTACGATTCCGCTATCGCTTTATTACAAGAAGAATTCGGTGACGTAGCGAAATTGGGATAAGCACATGGCTGCACTAATGAATTTGAAAACGGTTACTTCCAGCCATGATGTGGTCGGTCTAAGAGAGCTATATAATACGGTAGTTACGAATTCACGTTCGCTTGCTGGTCTCGGCGTATCAGCAAACAATTACTATGTTATGCTAAAGACTATTCTGGTGCGCTGTTTGCCGTATGATTTGCGCGTTGAGTATTTTAGGTTGATTGATAAAAGTGATGATGAACAACCCGAAGACTGTGCCGATGAAGCTGCGTCCATTTCTGTGAAGTCAGCTTCTGGAACGTTTTCCTTCGCCATAGACAAAGGTGTTAAGGACTTGCTGAAATTTTTGAAGCGAGAGATCCAATCACTAGAAAGAGCAGCCGAAAGCAACAAGTCTGTGCCAACGCCCTCCAGTCGTTCATCGTTTAAGTCAATCAAAACTGCGGCTGGATTAATAGCCCCCATAGAAGGCAAGAAATTTTGTGTATTTTGTAAAACCGATAGTCATTTTTCAGATAAATGTGAGGGCAAACTTGGGCTTGCTGAGCGGAAAGAAGTTTTAAAGAAGGAAGGAAGGTGTTTTCGCTGCACGAAACGCGGTCATATATCCACTCGTTGCCCGTCTAAACATGTGCGCTGCTCAAAGTGTGGAGGTCGACATGTGCTGGCTTTGTGCGATCCGAAATTTGCCAACCGGAAACATGGTTCAACCGTTCCTGATTCTGTTAATCTTTACTCATCAAGTACAATCTCTTCTAATGTATATTTACAGACTGCATGCGTTTATATTAGCCCTCCTGAAAATCGAACTAAGGCAGTTTTGGGCAGAATAGTCATAGACAGCGGTAGTCAAAGGTCCTATGTGCGAGAGGATATAGCAATAAAATTAGATTTACCCATAATCGACCAAGTAAAGATCAGGATCCTGCCTTTCGGGTCCAGTAAGAGAACACCTGCGCAAGTCTGCAATAGAGTAAAGGTTTGTCTACGCAGCATATATACTGAGGAGTTAATTGTTGCTACCGCAGTAGTTGTGCCTGAGATTTGTGCCGATATTTTGCCTGTACCGAATACAAGTAATACATTATTTTCAGAATTTCGCTTAGCTGACGCACGAATAGGGGAAGGCCCTATAGATGGCATTTCTGTTCTAGTGGGCTCTGATTTTTACTGGAAGGTGGTATCAGGAAAAATTAAACGACTCACAGAGACTTTAACAGCGGTTCATACGAAGTTTGGATGGGCAATTCAAGGCCCTGAAAATGAAAATCATATCCCAGATAGCGAAGCGGCCACTATGCTTAGCATATCACTCGAAGATGATGCTGCTTTTATGGAAGACATTCGTAATATGTGGAGATTGGAGTCGTTGGGCATCAGACCTCCAGACGAAGGTGACGAGCAATTGAATATAGATCACTATGTAAGCAGACACGAAACCTATTACGAAGCTTCGCTTCTGTGGTCTTTATCCCCCACTACTTTAGACAACAATCGTGAAGGAGCTTATCAAAGATTTAAAAGCCTAGTTAGAAAGTTATCTCGAGAACCTAAGAAGTTATTGAATTATGACGCTGCCATGCGTGAAATGATATCTAAGGGTTTTGTTGAGACCGTCGCGGCTTCAAGGCCAGGAGATTTTCCGATATATTTTATGCCACACCGACCAGTCTATAGAGAAGAAAAGACTACTACGAAATTGCGTATTGTTTTTGACGCCTCGGCCAAGTCCAGAGGGAATACTTCGTTAAATGACCATCTAGACACTGGACCAAACATGCTGCCAGATATTTTAACCATCCTATTAAATTTTAGATTGGGCGCTATAGCTCTGGTAGCCGATATAGAAAAAGCATTTTTACAAATAATGCTGTCAGAAAAGGAACGAGACGTGCACAGATTTTTCTGGTTTAAGGATCCTGTAAGATCAGTCGATAGTCTGCCTTCACTTCAAGAATTTCGTATGACTAGAGTAACGTTTGGCGTGAAGTGTAGTCCTTTCATCTTGGCGGCGGTCCTACAAAAACATTTAATTGAAGAGAGTACTAATCATCCCGAAGTATGTAAGCTGATGTTAAATTCTTTTTATATGGATGATTTGGTTGCAAGTGTAAACGATAAGGAAACGGCTGTAAAAGTATATGTTGAGGCCTGTGAATTGATGCGTAAGGCTTCAATGACGATTAGGAAATGGAACTCAAATGAGGCACAACTTCGAGAGGTATTTGCAGCTTCCAATGATGTTCCAGCGACACAAAAAGTACTTGGCGTTTTATGGTTCTGCCTGACTGATGAAATCTCGGTGGACTTGCAACCAGTGTTAGACTTTTTATCAAGTTCTAAAACCACACCATCGAAGCGGAAGGTTTTGCAGATTATGGCTCGAATATTCGATCCGCTAGGTATGTTTTCACCCTTTATCGTCAAGGTTAAAATCTTGTTTCAGGAACTATGGCGTTTAAAACTGTCCTGGGACGAAGAACTCCCAACTAAATATGCAAAAACATGGAATAAGTGCTGTAGCGAGCTCGAGCAACTTCAAGGCCTAACTATCAATCGACGTCTTTTAACATCAGATGCAGGAGGTATATTTCAGTTGCACATTTTTGCAGACGCCAGTCCCTCTGCTTATGGAACTGTGGCGTATTTGCGTAGCCAGTCTGGGTCGTTAATAGAAACTAGATTCATTTGCTCCAAAAACCGAATAGCACCATTGAAACAGAATAAGGAGAAGCAATTAACTCTGCCGAAGCTGGAACTCACTGCAGCCTTAATGGCTGCTCGTCTACTGCAGTTTATAAGAACCAATTTGAATTTTGGTTTTGCACAAACATACTTATGGACCGATTCCAAAATAGCTTTGTATTGGATAAGAGGAGACATTAGCCGATGGAAAATGTATGTTGCCAACCGTGTTCGTGAAATTCGTGAGCTGAGCACTGTTGACCTTTGGAATCACTGTCCGGGAACTTCAAATCCTGCTGACTACCTAACAAGAGGAGACTTTAAGAAGTTTTTGGCAAATTCCTATAGTTGGATTAAGGGACCTTCTTGGTTGTCCCAAAGTAATAACGAATGGCCTAAGGAAATTGAAGACGGTTTTGAAGATGCTACTACCTCTCTTTACGTTCAGGATGTTGCCGAAAAGGTTCCTGATGACAATTGGTTATTCGATGCAAGCAGATTCAGTTCATATGTGCGCCTCTTGAGAATAACTGCTTATGTTTTACGTTTCGTGCGCAATTCACTTGCACCAAGCAATCGACCGACTGACATATTTCTTACTGGATTAGAAATAGCCAACGCTGAGAAATACTGGATTAACAAAACACAACATTGTTTCTACCGAGCGGAAATTGAAGCATTGAAACGCGACAAACGAGTTGCTTCTAATTCAACAATTTTGACGTTAAATCCCCTCCTGGATGAAAATGATATTTTGCGTGTGGGCAGCCGATTAGTACATATGGAAAGCGATTATGAAGCAATATATCCAGCTATTTTGCCGAGATCTCATCATATAACTAAATTGATCGTACTAGATGTCCATCATCGGACTCTACATGGAGGAGTCAACACAGTCTTGGCGAAGCTTAGGGAAAAGTTTTGGGTGCCACGGTCTCGACAACTCATCAAAACTACTATACGAAGCTGCAGTTTATGCCGTCGACTTTTTTGTAAACCCGCTGAGCAGCCCTTTGCGCCTTTGCCTAGAAGTCGCTTAGTATCAGCAAGGGCATTTGAGACAGTTGGAATTGATTTCGCTGGGCCTCTTCATGTTAAATTAACTTCTGACGCGATTACTACAAACAAAGCCTACATAATGCTTCTGACCTGCTCTACTGTACGTGCGGTGCATTTGGAGCTTGTACCGAATTTAACTGTCGAAAGCTGTATACTTGCACTAAGACGTTTTATAGCTCGGAGGGGAACTCCTAAGAAAATTATTTCAGATAATGCTCGAACCTTCAAACGCGCTGGTAAAGAGATTGGCCAATTGGGAGATTTCATCACTACTGAGAAATTTCAAGGATACGTGACGAACGAGAAGATCATTTGGCAATTTATTGTTGAACGAGCCCCATGGTGGGGTGGATTCTGGGAACGCTTAGTAAGGACCATCAAAAACGCGCTGAAAGCAAGTATCGGTAGAATCACACTTACCTGCGAAGAGATGCAAACTACTTTAGCTGAAGCTGAGGCGATAATCAATAATCGCCCCCTTACATATATGAGTGACGATCCGAAGGACTTGACACCCTTGACTCCTGGGCATTTTCTTCACCCTTCGATGCCACTTGTTTCATCTTCAATTGCGAAAACGCAAATTAGTTCAGGAGCTGTTATCAGAGATCTATGGAAAGCTCGATTTAAGCTGATAAATTCCTTTTGGCGTCGTTGGCGTACCGAATACGTTCATTTATTACGTGGAGTTCATCATTCGAAAGGATGTGCTAATCCAACTACACTCAGCGAAGGAGATGTTGTTTTGGTACACGATTCAGCTGTTCGTCGACTCTTTTGGAAACTAGCAACAGTGGAAAAGGTGTTTCCAGGGCGAGATGGAAAAGTGAGGTCATGCGAGATTCGTCTTAGTGATGGTTCCCGTCTTAGAAGGGCAATTCAAATGCTGTATCCGCTGGAGCTACCCAATGAAAGGACTTCCTCGGCCCGGCCGGAGGATGTTGAAAATTAAAAAGACAAACATGGAAACACTTTTTTGTCTACGTCATATTTTTGTCATCGACGATCACCGTTTTTTGATCGGTTCCCTTTTTCCAATCATTCTTCAGTCTTACAAAAGAAGTTAATCTGTAAAATACGGAATAAAGATTTTGTTATCGCCAGGGTTCTGAGAAATCAATTTTTAAAAATTTGCTTTTTTTGCTTTTATTTGTGTACTAGTACCTTGAATGAAACATTGACTCCTTCCTTCCTTTATTTCCTTTAGACGTCGCCTCACTTATTAGGTTAGTGTTTTTCTTAACGAAGTTGGAAGGAATTTTTTGTTTTATTTAGTCATTTGACTTATTGTATTATGTTCATCAATTTTGCGGAAACACACTTAAGTTAATGTAAGCAATCTTAAAATTTTAACAAGATAACTTGTCAAGCATAGAAGTTACCCTCGAAAAAGATGCATTGGTTTCTAAACGTTTGCGGAATATTAATGTGCTTTGCCTCACTTTTAGCAAAAGAAAAGTTGTGTGTAAGTGCGAGTTATAGAAAGAACAGCTAAAACTATGCTTGCTTGTACAAATTTTATTTATTTAATTAGAAAATATCATTACACAATATGTAATTGTTTATTATACATTAATTATTCACTGATGTTGTTGATACTTATTTACACCAGATAGACCAGGCAGACCTCATTTTTCTCCTCCTCCTCCCGCTTTTTAGCTGCCTGCCTGAATAGCTAATAACTGCTCGTAACTTGTCGCTTAGACTTGACTGTTGGAGCAGGGTCTCCTCAACAACGAGGCCCCACTCCTCGGTATCGTGAGGGACTCACAGAGAAAATGAAGAACAGATTCATTCCCCTCAAGGCAAAGTCTACAGGTAGGGTCTTCTGTCCTCATATCCTTCACAAGTTGTAATTCAGTGTCAGGGAATCCAGCCAACAATTCCTTGGTTTTGTTAATACACGGCACAGGAATGAACCACTTGGTATTTAAAAATCCAGGCGAGGACCTCCACCGTTTGGCATGTTCTATCCAAGTCCGATCGGCAAGGTCCCTCTTCAGTAAACTGGTGTGGCTCTTACTAGTGGCCAGAATACAATGTTAGAGCCCTGTCTAGCTAGGGAATCTGTCCTTTTCATTGATGCCCCGATGACCCGAGACTCAAACAAGGGTAACTTGATTGCGAACGTCCTGGTCACCAAGAGCACGGTACCAGTCCAAATCAATTTAGACTTAGTCCTACTGATTGCCGCTTGACTATTTCATGAGTGCAGAGTACGTACCAATATAACGTACAACTCTACTTGAGAGGCAGTCGCTTGGATGCCTAGGCTTATTGCTCTACTAAATCTGGGGCTTTCCCTCCTGGGTAATTCCATGCCAACTCAGCATGAGTGTCCACCCGACCATCACGGATTTTAATTTCGACTTCACAGGCGTCTTCTACACTTAAAAACAACACATTTTGCCAAATATCAGATTTTTTCGTTGATTCTATTGATTTTTATAATCGATTTTTTATTTTATGTTTTTTTCGAAGTCAAAAGTCACGATAAATGAATTTTCTTCTAAATTGGTAAATAGTGAATAGTAAAAAAATGTAAAAATACACTATTCTGATAGGAAATTTTCTGACGAATCGATTTATGGCATTGCCGAAGCAAAATTTTTAGATCTAATTGTCCAAAATGGCGTTTTTATGAAAAAAATCACCTTTTTTTCAACTTATAATATCTCAAAATGGGTATACCTCAAAAAATTTTGTTTTGCATGAAATCGCAAGGTTTTTAATTGAAATTTACGAATATATCATGGTCTTTTGTACTTTGGACCAACAAAGTCCAAGCTTTTCAGGCTATTTTAGTTCGAAGTCTGAATTTTCACCAAATGAAGTGATTATTAATATGTTCTATCACTATATTTCGCAAATACTGGGAAAAAATGTCTAATAACAAACATTTTAACCGAACACACAGTTTTTCAGCATATATGTATCTTAGTCTATAGGCTATTGGGTAATGATATTGACGAGATAGTGTCTTCCTTTTACACTATTATTTTCAAAATTATCGACAAATATGTTCCCAGAATCAAAAAAAGGGATAAATTAACGGAACCATGGCTGGATAAAAATATTCGAAGTCTTCGTAATCACAGAAATAAATTATATAAACTGATTAGAAACAACCCTAACGTAAATGCGGAACTGAAATTAACATACACTAGGTTAGCCTCAGAATTTACTCTTAGGTCTCGTGAGGCCTACATAAAATACCTGAATTCGGTCGCGGATAACATCATTCAGAATCCCAGAAAATTTTTCGATTTCGTTAATATAAAACGAAAGACCTTAGGCTATCCAACGACTATGACAAACGGCAGAAATCAATCCTCATGTCCCCAAGAAATTTGTAACATGTTTGCTGACAAATTCATTGAAGTTTTTTGCCCAAAGGCTAATGCAATGCAGACTGATCCAACAAGTACACACACTGACACTCGAGTTTCTATAACTGGAGTACATCTAACTGTTGACGATATAATGACCGGTATAAACAATCTCGACATTAATAAGGGTCATGGTCCTGACAACCTGCCTCCTCGCTTTTTGCAGAGCTGTTCAAATCAAATTTTGGTTCCACTCCATATTATCTTCAACAAATCGTTATCGACAGGAAACTTCCCTAAGATATGGAACAAATCGTATCTCACTCCAATACATAAAACATCTAATAAGCACGTGGTGGAAAACTACAGGGGTATTGCCATCTTATCAACAATTCCTAAACTTCTCGAGAAACTTGTTTACGATAAGATCGCTCCTTTAATAGACTCATGTCTTAATGAACAGCAACATGGTTTCAGAAAGGGACGATCGACTTCTACAAACCTTATGATTCTAACCTCCGATCTACTATGTAGTATGGAGAACGGTCATCAAATAGATACGGTCTATACTGATTTCAGCAAAGCCTTTGATCGTGTTGATCACCATATTTTAAATAAAAAACTACTAAAATTTGGAATATCGGGTTCTGCCCTGGAATGGATAAAATCATATCTCGACAACAGAACTCAGGTTGTCAGATTCCAAGGATTTCTGTCCAAAGAAATCGCAGTAACTTCTGGGGTCCCTCAGGGTAGCCATCTAGGCCCGCTGTTATTCAATATATTTATCTCAGACCTATCGGAAAAACTGGAGAATATTCCCCATCTATTCTATGCTGATGACCTCAAAATCTATAATGTCATAAGGTCCCAGAACGACGTAATTTTCTTTCAAACAAAGCTAAACGCTTTGCAAGACTGGTGTACCACCAATAAATTACAACTCAACATCAGCAAATGTCATGTAATCACCTTTTCCCGCAAAAGAAACACACAGCTGCAGGAATATTATCTCAACGACAAGGCTTTAGACCGTGTCGATCAAGTTATAGATCTAGGCATTGTTCTAGACAATAAATTAAATTTCAACTTGCACTACGATAATATTGCTGCCAGAGCCAGCAAGCTTCTTGGCTTTATAAAAAGAAGAGCCCATGAATTCAATAACGTTCGGGTTACAAAAACTCTCTTCTGTTCGCTCGTCCGCCCAATCCTGGAATATGCGTGCCCGATCTGGGATCCTATATTTCAGGTAAATAGCAATAGATTGGAATCAGTACAGAAGAAATTTCTCCTCTTCGCTCTGAGAAACCTACACGACCCGCGCGATTTTTTCAGCTTACCGCCCTACACGGACAGACTCAAGAAGTTGGAACTCATGCCGCTGTCACATAGGAGGAAAGTGCTTATCTCTTGCTTTACTCTGGACGTCCTAAACGATAACGTTAAGGTACAGTTCCTCTCCGATAGAAGCAAGTTCAATACCGAAGTTCGACACACTAGGCATACAAAAATGCCTAAGGAACACCCTCATCGGACAGAATACGCAAAGAACGAACCTGTCAACAGATGTTGTATGACTTTTAATAGCCACAGTGTATGCTTCTCACCCAACATAAAAAAATCATCCTTTAAACAAAAAATTGTATCCCTCTTGACATCACAATCACCATGAACTAACCATAGACTTAAGCTGACAAAGTATAATTAACTATACCCTTTACCTGATAATATGGCATTTTGCATTGTATTTTCTGCATTGTAATTTTGTAGTAGGTTTAAGTATGCCTTGTTTGGCAATAAATAAATAAATAAAGAAAACACTTGGCTTCACCAAGATCATCCAATAGTCAATCAAAAAAATTACTACATATCAATGGGTCAATTTAAGTAAAAAAGTACTACGAGTATTAAGTATTATTTGTGATGCAAACGTTACGCATTTTGTATCAGACTGCAAAAAAATGAAAGTATTTCAACGAAAAGGCATTTGAAACTTCATTTTCTAAATATTTAATTAATCTTTTCATAATACAAACGAAAATTCTATATTTATCAAACTTGTACAAAGGTATCAACTTATTTAATTTTTCTTTTGGTAATCAAGTTGAACTTGATTGCAGGTGTTGTATCAAGACTGACGACTTTACATTGTATGATTTGACCGGATAGTGGGTCAGACTGATAAAAACTTCTTGTCCCCGGAACTGTGTTGGCCAGCTTCTCCTTTGCTTATCTTGCTTTTTCGACTTCTTCTTTTCGAACTATCTCACATGTAATCTTTTCCGCGTGTGTTTTGCAGCAGTCCAACAATGCGTCGATGTCCATAATTTGATTTTCATAAGGTCTTCGTATGCTCTCATTGGCAGCTTCCTTTTTGACTGTGGCACCTATTCCGTCGCAAGGCGATTTACCGTGTTATGTAGTGAAGAACGTCCAAGAAGCCTTAATGTTGTATTTTTCATAATGCTGACAAAGATGCACGAAGTTGTGACAATTTTTGTATTGAGGTGCGCAACCGTCACTGATGTAATGAATTTTCTGTATTGGAGGCAAACATTTCTTGATGTAGTTGTTTATGATTTTATCTTGGAACAAGTGGACGATGTTTGTATCATGATCCAAGTCATCTGAAATGAAGCAAATGCTGATGTGTTCCAATTCATCTCCTTCGTTGTAATAAACTATAATCGGGTGTATAGTACACCTTTGTTTTACGCTTTATAGTGGAATTTTGACGTTTAAACAAAAATAGCCTAAAAATCAACTTTGTTGGCCCAAAGTACAAAAGACCATGATATATTCGTAAAGTTCAATTAAAAACCTTTCGATTTCATGTGAGACTAAATTTTTTGAAGTATACCCATTTTGAGATATTTTAAGTTGAAAAAAAGGTGATTTTTTTCAAAAAAACGCCATTTTGGACAATTAGATCTAAAAATTGAAGGCAATGCCATAAATCGATTAGTCAGAAAATTTCCTATCAGAATAGTGTATTTTTACATTTTGTGCTATTCACTATTTGCCAATTTAGAAGAAAATTCATTTATCGTGACTTTTGACTTCGAAAAAAACATAAAATAAAAAGTCGATTTTAAAAATCAATAGAATCAACGAAAAAATCTGATATTTGGCAAAATGTGTTGTTTTTAAGTGTAGAAGACGCCTGTGAAGTCGAATTTAAAATCCGTGATGGGCGGGCGGGTGGACACTCATGCTGAGTTGGCATGGAATTGCCCTCCTGCTTCTGGCGCCCACACCTGTCTCTGTTTTGGTTTTGGAGCTATCCTACCATACTAGTTCAGCCTGCGGTACTTTAGGAAAAGTCCAAGTGAGCAATTTTTGTTTGTGCAGGGAAGCTGATTAAAATTGATATCTTAAAGGGCATGCAGTCCGATAGCTTTCCCTGTTCTGGAATCTCTTCTCCGAATCTCAGTCCGAAACGACTTCTGAAGTAAGTGCATCAGACGTGATCTCTTAAAGCGTATAATTCTAAAAAATTATTTCATTGTTGCGGTTATTAATCATTATGACTGATAAAATTGCTAAAGTTTGTGCTAAATGTAATGAGGTGCTCTTTGAAAAAAAGAATGGGTCGTGCTTAAATTGCGGGCGGTTTTTCCATCGACGCTGTTCTCGGCTCGATGATGAAGTTTTAAAACTAATTGAATCACATGACTCATTATTTTGGAATTGTGCTAATTGTAATGTGTTGCCCATCAGTGGATTGCTAACTAAAATCTGTCAACTGGCCAGTGATGTTGCTGAGCTTAAAAGTGAATTTTTTAAATTTATTAAGCAGAGTAGTAATGGCTCTGCTGTAAATGCACCTTTAAAAATTCGCCAATGGTTTTGCCGTCCAAAAAAAAATCATCTTCGGCACTCAAAGTCGATGTTCTCGCATCCAGCTCTTCAAATGGTGGCGTAGTGTCTGTTACTGATGGAGTGCCTCCTGTCGATGCTATCTATTCCGATGATAGTGAATCTGTTGTTGGGCAGCTGGCGTTTCTGCTGCTGCTGGTGCTGGCGCTGTGTCTGAGAGCGATATTATTGCGGATGGTGTTTCTGGAAATTCCAAAAAACGGGGTGGCTCTGCCTCACATGACGTCGCCTCCAGATCAATCTTAGATGTTGGTTCCATGGATGCTGCCTTGAATGTACCAAATTTTGCGATCTATTATCAAAACATTAGAGGAATGAGTTCGAAAGTGAATGAGATATTCTTAAATATTATTGAAGGCGATTACGACATTATTGTGCTTTCTGAAACGTGGCTTACTGCTAAGGTATCTTCTTCTGAATTCTTTAATGAAACTTCCTATATTGTTTATAGAAAAGATAGATGTTCATTGGCCACTGGTCTTTCGAAAGGTGGAGGTGTATTGATTGCTGTGAAAATTCGCTTAAGTTCGAGACGAATCACACTTCCTAATGATGGACCGTTAATAGAACAACTTGGTGTATCGATCATTGTTCCTGAAATTGGCATGTGCTATATTCTTGTCAGCTATATTCCACCTGTATCATCTTTTGAAATCTACAATTGTCACGCGGAAAATATCTCATTGATTGGTGATATCTGTGCTAAGGAGAATGATATTTGCATCATTACGGGTGATTTTAACTTATCCAGTGTCAAATGGTGTGATTTGGATAATGCTATTGGACTATGCCCACTAAACGTTAGTCATGATTTTGAATACAGTATTATCGATTCGGCTAGTAGGTTAAATTTAATTCAGATTAATAATTTATTTAGTTTCTTAGGTAAAGTTCTTGATCTTATTTTTATTAATAGTGATCTAAAATATTGTCTTATGGAACCTCAAATTCCATTATCTAAAATTGATTTATATCACAGACCAGTTCTCATTCATATTAATGCTTATATTTTTACTTCTTTTAAGGAAAGGTCGTCAAAGCTGAATTATCGCAAGGCTGATTATCAATCCATAAATGCAGCTTTCGAAATTGTTGACTGGTCAACTCTCCTGGATTCCCATAGGAGCAATCTAGACGATGCGTATACTGACTACCATCTCGAGATTTGTTCCATTCTGCTCTTCTACTAAACTTAATCATCCTCCCTGGTTTTGTAAGGGCTTATTGCGGTTGAAAAATGCCAAGAATAAAATGCATAGGCGGTACATCTTAGCGAGAAAGGATGAAGACTATATTATTTTCTCCAGGTTGAGGAGAGAATACAATTACTTGCACAGATTTCTTTTCAACCAATACATCGTGTCCATTAAAGCTGACATTAAAGTGAACGCAAGACCTTTTGGTCCTTTCTGGATACCAAGCGCTTTTCATCAGCAATACCTCTGGCCATGCATTATAATGACGTGTCATCTGTCAGTTTAGAGGAGAGTGTAGAATTGTTTGCATCTTTTTTAGCTTTGTCTACAATCATAATATCAATCACTGCCAACTTGCCTCATTTAGTAACAATTCTCAGATAGATATTTCTGTCCTATCTCTTAGCACCGACGAAGTATTACAAGCTTTGTGCAATCTGTCCGAAGATGTATTTTATGGAGATGACTTAATTTGTAAACTCCTACTAAAAAGATGTGCTAAAAATTTGGCTCTCCCGTTGACGATCATTTTTAATTACTCTCTAAGCCAAGGCCAATTCCTCGATTGTTGGAAACACTCCTTCATCAAACCACTGCATAAATCCGGCGCTCGGGACAATGTTTGTAACTATAGAGGCATCGCCAAACTCTTACCGGTCCCTAAACTGTTTGAATCAATTGTAAAGGATAATATTTACTTTTGTGTAAAGCATGTTATTGATGATAGGCAGCATGGTTTTATTAGTGGTAAATCTACCGTCACAAACTTGGTTTTATTTAAAAATCATGCCATGAATATTATAGAGAATGGTGGTCAGGTCGATGCTATCATGACGGATTTCTCGAAAGCGTTCGATAAAGTAAATCATGATCTTCTTGTGCCTACACTAGAAGCATACGGGTTTCATGGCAGTATGCTGCTATGGTTGGATTCATATTTAAGAAATCGTAAACAGGCCGTTTTAATCCAGTCTACTGTCTCTTCATATTTCGAGGCGCCTTCTGGGGTTCCCCAAGGAAGCCACTTAGGGCCTCTTTTATTTATCCTATTTGTAAATTCTGTTTCAACTCTTTTTAAGCATGCTTCTGTACTCCTTTATGCCGATGATATTAAGATTTTCGCCCCCATACGCTCTGACTCGGACTGTGCCCTACTTCAGGATGAACTTAATGTATTTCTGGAGTGGTCTAAGGGCATCGATCTGGAGCTAAGTAAATCTAAATGTAATGCATTTTCTTATTTTCGCTCAAAAAACCCTATAATCTACCCTTATTCGCTCGATGGCTATATACTTGCTCGTCCGGCGACTATTAGAGATCTTGGGGTTTACTTTAACCACAAGTTCGACTCTACGGTCCATATAGAAGTGACCTGCAATAAAGCCAATCAAATGCTTGGTTTTATTAAGAGAAACACTGTCGCTTTTAAGAACCCCTTGACACTAAAGACTCTTTTCGTTTCCTTGGTCAGGCCGATTCTTGAATATGCATCCGTTGTATGGTCTCCATATACGAAAGTGCATGAGGATCGAATCGAAGCTGTCCAGAGATATTTCTCAAGGTATGCTTTACGCAAGTTAAATTGGACATCGCATGTTCCAACTTACAGCGCTAGATGTCAACTTCTTGGACTCCAAATACTTAAATGCAGACGTATTTTGGCATCTGTTATGTTTGTGAGAGATACTCTTTGCTTTAAAGTTCAGTCTTCCTCTCTTCTCGCGTTGTTCAATATTTATGCACCTGAGACGCGCCTTAGATCTAGACCTTTGCTGTTTGTGCCGATGCACAGAACCACGTATGGGCAAAAGGAGCCAGTCTCGAGAGCGGCGTCATGTTTCAACTCAGTCTATGATCATCTTGATTTATCAATTGATGACAAATTTTTAAAGGAACTGCAATGTTGCACTTGCAGTCTGTCCCTTGCGATGGTTCCGCTTGATTTATCTTTCTCGATATTTTCAATTAATTGTAATTCTTTATTTATAAAGTTTATTTTATTGTATATTTATTAATAATTTGCACTTTTGTATTGTTAGTTCCATAGAATTATTTTCATTATGTTATTGTTCTTAGTCTGTAAGTCTCATAATGTAGATGTAGACTGTATAAATAAATAAATAAATAAATAATGTTGACTATTATAGAAAGCTCCTCCGCAAGACCAGCTCCCAGGTAGCCATTCGATTTCAAGCTTACTCCGATACATAGTCTGAATTTATTTTGCAAAAGCGGGCCACAATTCGAAAATACCCGTATGTCAACACTGATGTAATCGCTGCTGTGTAGAGCCATCGCAGGTAATTTCAAGCCCCATGTCTCGACAAAAGTAAGGCTTTTTGCGGTAGGATTTTTTCAAGAACTTTATAATGGTTTAAAGACCGTCCATTTTCATAAACAAGTGCGAATGATGTTCGTCGCTGTTCGAACATGGTTCAATCTGCCCGACATGACAGTTAGTTTATATTAATTTTTCACATCTAGACTCCAGTATTCAACCATTCTTCATAATTTTACAAACCTTAACCCTATCCAACGCCATCTCACGCTACTTACCTTTACACAATACATCTACAAAAAAATACTTTTTATTCATAAGTTAAACAAAATCAAAATTTAGTTAATTTATTCCAATTTTTTTTTTATTTTTAAATTTATATTTTACAATCACAATTTGGCTACAACTTTGTTACAATATTTTTTTTTATCTGCATATAATCACAATAATCGTTCATTTACAAAAGGACCTTACATAGTTGAACAGTACAAAAATAACGAGAATAAGCTGCAAAATATTACAATATTAAATTTATTTATTTTTTTTATTTTTGCTTTACATTAACTTTGCTAAAAATATTTATATTTTTTTTACAAAAGTAGGGAAATTTTTTTTCTTGAAATAAGGGAAAGATTTTTATTTTATCTTTTTCTTACAAATCTAGGATTCAGGGTAGCTTTGACTCTTAAGTTTTGATCGGTCAAAAAATCACCGAGGATATTTTTTTTGTTTTGTTAATTTTTACGTTAATTAAAAGCTTATAATTAATTACGACTATCTTAATTTTATTAATACAACATTTTGTTTCATTTTTATTTTCTTTTTATTGTTCAAGGATCTTTGAGCAGTTTTTTGAGCCTTTTGTCAAGGATTTGCTTAGTATGTGAACAGAAAGAAAATTTTGTTTTTTTTTGGTAAATGTTTTATAGCCGTGCTTTATATTTTGTGTAATATTTTTAAACAATTGAGATTATTTATTAGATGCTTTCGTGAATATTGATTTTTGTGCATAAAATGAATTTGATTTTTATTTAAAATAATAATTGTGTTAAGCCATATTGAAGGAATGGAGGAAGTTCACCTGCGTAGAATTTAGGAATTTAAAAAAATAAGTGCGCTTTTCAGGGCTTCATCGAACTATCGTGATATGGAGTAACTAAGGACAATAAAAAGATATATTAGAGAATTAGTGGGAATGTTTTAAATAGTGGCAAGGGAGGTCGTAAATTTTTAGGAGAATAAACTTAATCGACGTAAATTTCGGCTTATGTTGTCCGAAATTGATTAAACCTCCTTAAAATTCGTTTTTTTTTGTGTCGATCCTACGTTTATCTACATTGACATAGTTCCATAGTTGTTATGGATACAAATTTCTGTTTTTAAAAATATTTTTGTATTTCACCGAAATTTCAGTTTTACTCTGAGTTACGTTAATTCTTAAGTTCAAAGCAAGTCTCCTTTTAGACTAGAAACTATTAAACGTCAAAAAGTATAAAAGGAGTTCAGGAATATAGAATACTTTGAACAATGCATACTAGTGTTGGGTAGGACACGATTATAAAATGAGTTTGTAAGAGGTGCCTCTTTTTTTTCTTTTGAGCCAGTACAACGTCATACTTCAAATGAGGCGAAGTACTATTGTAATGCCAAAATGACAAAAACAAGCAAATTAAAAAAGGAAAGAAAATAAATACCAATGAAAAGCCCTTTTACTAGTTTAGTTCTAATATGCATTAAACTGCCTTAGAATAAGTAAGAAATCTATGCCTCCGCAATGTATATTAATATTTTGCAATCCCACCTCGCCTAATTTCAAGTTGGAAATTTTAAAACGGCAAGGAAGTAAGAAATAACTCTCCACTAGGTAATTTACAATCACACCTCGCTTTATTTATCTCAATACACGCTCATATATTGTACCAGTAGGACATTATTTTTGAACCGGGACATTTAAAAAAATTGAGGCCTCAATAAAATTTACCATGTAAGGGGCAAATGTACTGCCTTGTGTAAATCCGTCTCAACTCTAATGCATACCTTAAATATATTGATTTTTTACTAGTGGAGTGCCAAAACTACTACTACTACTTGGAGTTCCAAAAAAGATGATAGCCAACTGCATCTACTCCAGCAGGATCAAGAATAACATTTAGCACAAGTTGAAGTTGTCACTGCAAAACAATAAACAAATTAAGAGGAGCTAAGGCGTCCGACTAAGGCCACGGTTCGATTATGTGACATTGCCCACCTCCTACGCATTTCAACCTTTCCCACCAACTTATTATTCCTTTTTACTTGCATTCGAGCCTTACCGAAAATGCCTTGCCTTTTTCTTCTGCCATTGCAAATAAACATAAAGCGAATATTTTGTTCGTTCACCGATGCCAGTGTTCCCTGACAACGAAGTTCCAATTTTCGATGACACGTTCCTGCATTTCGAGTGGTATTTGGCCAATGAGTAATGTTGGCTTCAAATTCCTCAATCGTAGCCGGTTTTTCCTGTAGACTTTAGATTTTACTGAAAAAGGAAATAGTCTAGAGGTCTGATATCATATGGCGACCAATTCACCGGTCCGAAGCGTGAAATTAACTGCTCACCGAATTATTCTCGCAATAAAGCCATGATTTCACGAGCTGTGTGGCAAGTAGCGCGTCCTTTCAACGAGCTCACGGGCTTCAATTTCAGGCAGTGAATAGTGGGTTATCATGGTGTGATAACGAGTGCCATTCACGGTTAGGTTCCGACTGCCCTCATTTTTGAAGAAATATGGATCGACGAATCCACCAGCCCATAAACCACAACAAACCGTTATCTTGACTGGATGTGATGGCATCTCTTGAACCTCTTCGGATTGCTTTTCAGCCCGAATACGACAATTTTCCTTATTAACGTAGCGATTATGCCAGAAATTTGCATCAACGATGAACAAAATTTTAATTCCTAGGATAGCAAGCCACTGTCCCGAATCCTATCCTGGTTTGCGGTCTCGGCTTAGCACAAGCTAGAGTTGTTTACATGACGCTAGGAAATTTGAACCCGGTATCAGTACTTTTCATTTTATTTTTTATTTCTTGGATCGTCATTTATATGTCGATTGTCAATAATTTGCCGCGTATGTTTTGTAGTGCTAAGCTACGCATAGACTTGTCTTTATATGTTGTACTGGTGGCGTTCCATAGACACTTCTCCTCGCGATATAATTGCACAAACTTTTAGTTAACCTCGGCATGTAAGTTTTGGCATGTTTGTCTCGAAAACACATGGTTAGCGGTCCGAAAAACAAAACGCGTCGTCACTGTATACTAGCTAATTGGATACTAGCTTCACAACTAGCTCAAAAAATAGAACCCCATTCTATTAAAAAATTTTAGCTTGAAACGCTAGGTTACTAGCTTTCTCACTAGCCTAGCCTAGAAATGATGCTAATTTTGTTTACACGAAGCCAGACCTATTAGCTTGCTATCTTAGCTTGAAAAACTAGCCTCGTGTATCTCGGGCATAAGCGCTTGAAAAAAATTCCACGTAGAATGCTGATTTTCGTAATCCAACTGAATAATTCGTAAGCTTTGTGTCCGGTTAAGTCTTTCCATAATGAAGTGTCAAAAAATACTGATCAAAATTGTTATGACAATTGTCAAAAAATCCTTACTGAAAAAAGTACTTCTAAATGAATCACCCGTTATAACGCAAGACGACGTTGACATACTTTTTTCTCTCCACTATTTTTCTGAGTACATTTTGTTGCCCAAGATCGCCGAATTCAGTGTTCTCACGCCGTAGTATTGCATCGGATCCGGTAGAACAAAACGGGGTGTTGGCAGTTCCTTCACTCTCTTTCCCGGCTAGGTATTCCCGTTGACATTGCACCCTATGATATAACTGTCGACGTTATACAGAGGATAACATCTGACTTCTAGTCTTTCACATCGAACGCATAGATAGTTCAAGTGGGAGTGTAGGGACGCAGTCTGAGTTCACCGAGTTAATAGTACACCAAACTAAACTAATTCAAGTAAACCGCCCAGCGCCAGTCACAAGAGCCAAATGATCACTTGATAACAGGTTGAGAATAAACTCTGATGATTTTAACATGCAACCGCATGCAGGAGAAACTTCTGGCCCTGGCAACGACCATAAAGACCAATTTTATTACATCCAATAAGTCTAAGTCTTGTAGATAAATACAAGAGGAGGTGATATCAGATAGGGAATCCAAAAATGCTACCCGTTGCCATTAAGCATTCCACACACTCAATGGACAGGGTATCTTTTAGGAGTGTCGGGGTATGTAGGTGCCTCAAGGAGCTCAACAACTCCCCATCCGTGTAAGTGGATCGTATTGAACTGCTGGTTGGCCTACTCCTTTACATCTTATGCGTGACAATAGGGAAAGAACTGCAATGAAATTACGATCTATTCCAAATCGCCAAACAAGCATCCTAATGTCTAGAATTTCTTAAGAGCAGCAAACTCCCCCTGCAGCCAACGATTCTAGTCGGAATATACAAATCCTACATTCGACCTATCCTCGAATACAAACACTTTATTTGGAGCCGGGCTTTCAGCCCTTTGAGGATTCACTCGGAGAACTCTTGAAGGTGGCTTCTTTAACTTTTACTAGTCTCGCCTGTTGTCGATATTCGACCAAACTTATTCTAGGAAAGAATAAAACAAAACGAGTTAAAGTAGGTCGTCGAGGCATTGAAAAACACAACTGTCAAAAGAAAAACCCGAATAGAAAATTCAGAAAGCGGCCAGGGTCAACGTCCAACCAAAAACGAAAATTCAAAAAGCATCCAGCGTCAGCGTCCACTAAAAACACAACCGGCTTAAAAAGAAAAACCGCAGAAAGCACACTCCTAAAAAAACTCGGCACTACGTAGGCACGTTAAGGCCGGTTCTACACGTTCAATTTTCTGTTCAATTTTGCGATGTTCAATACTTTGTTTTAGCTAGAAATTTGGTCTTGAATTGAAGCGAAGTTGTGTATACACTAATGTCAAATTTATATAAAATGTGATTGATGTGAATTTTATGCATTTTATGTCAAATTTATATCAAATGTGATTGATGTGAAGAAGAAGATATTGTTTGGCTGTCACAGCTATACCTATGCTCCTATGCATATACCCACACTCATAAAAAGTTGAAAGCAAGATCAAAAGATGAATAGAAATTTCTGTTCAACTTTTTCTTGCTTTCCATTCTATGTTCAAGAAAATGACTCTTCTAATTTTGCATACGAGTAAAAGAGAAGGAAGTGTTGAACATCGCAAACTTGAACAGAAAATTGAACGTATAGAACCGGTCTAACAGCTTAAATAACAAAATCAGAAGAAATTAGTCTTTTTAGTAGAGTATGGCGAAATGTGAGTTCAGAGTTCATATACATATTCTCTCGCACTTTCATTTTCCCACACTCTATGTTTCTTTTGCTTTTATTATTTGATCTGTCAATATTCGCTCTATTAACCAGTTGAATGTGTTGAATGTGGGGAAATATGAGTACAAAGAGAAAATCGAAACAAAATGTAACGCATGCACAGTGGATTAGTGCATATATGTGAGTAAAAAAAATTTCAGTATAGGTAAAACTTAACCTGGCTTTCACACCTTTCCCTTGGCACGCCGTGAATAAAATATATATTCTGACCATCTATGAAAAAATACCTTTCGTTTGATATATATTTCTTTAAGATACGTAGATCGGAAATAGGTTTAAAAGGGATCACAAATTTTGGCTTTAGCTATAGATATAGATTGTGCTCATGCACTTCCAATTAAACCATCGCATCGGCTCGGGCATTTTTTCACATATTTGGTAGAAAATGAACAAGTGTATTCCACATTGTGTGCTCCTGGTGACACGGATAAAGGCAGATAGACGTTTTTGCTTCGGAAACCTAAACGGTTCCTAAACAAATGAATGGGCAAAAACGAGTGGTGCTTACCAGCTGGGTTGGTTGGGTGGTAAATGGATAAAGAAGTTAGCGCTAAATAAGCAGTGGCCCGGAATACCGAGAGACGAATTAACTTGAACGGAGTACAGCCTTGAATGAGAGCTAACAAATAGGTTAAAGAGATGCGCGTCTTGGGATCCAACATCTCAAATGGGATGATTCATAATTTGTTGTAGATTATTGGTGTCAGCTAATTATACCTGTGACACATATACCATAATAATTACAAGTAACCATCATTATCGTGGCAAAAACCCACCATAGAGAAAGTCCAAAATGAAAGTATTTTACCTTCATTTGGACTGCAATTTCGAATAAGTGACATCTGTTGGAAAATTTGAAACTACATTTTAAATTAAAATAATTTGATTTGGCGTTAGTTAAGCAACAATTTCCAAGGATGTTTTCTTTACTAATTTAAGAAATATTTTTTAAATATTCCAAATTAACTAAAATTAAAGCAAAAAACACGCAGGTTTATATCCTCACTTGATATGCCAGATTCAAATGAAAGTAAAGTGTAATGTGTCACCCCATAATTTCCTTGACCATCATAATGAAAATTACCATCATAATGAAAGTGTCACAGGTATAATTCTGTGTTTTTGCACAAAACTCTAGTACTAATCGAGTAACTCAGCCAATTAATATTGTGTATGTTGAAATCACCCGTAATAATAATTGCACATTCCAGATTTTAGAATAAAAATCCGTGAATATTTTCGGAAATAATGTCGAATGCATAAGTAAGGCTTCATTACTCATGTATGCTAGTATTTTGTAAAGTATTCACAAGAATATGACGTGGTTTTGGATGATGATGAAAGCAAGTGTGGTCATATCATATATTTCCTGCTAAGCCACGCCATTTTTAACATAGATGGCCATAACCCTATGGTAGGAAAGGTTGTGCATTAATGCGTACCCAGGCACCTGATAGTTATAGCTATATAAGCATCAGGTGATATTTTGGTTTTAATTGTGATAAATGACAGTCCAGAAAACAAAAATTCGTATGAATACCAATGAATGTTACAAAAATCTAAACAAAAAATTTTATAACAGGACTTCAACTACGCAGGTTCAGTCGCCACATTTTGCGTTTGCGGTTTTGTCAATTTCTGAAAGTTGTAAGCAAAATTAAGAGGAATGTCTTCATCATAAGGATCCAGTAAAGGAGGAGTTTACCGTCATACGTCAAAACTAGAAATATTTGGCCAGACTACAAGAAGCAGAGATACCGCGACCTCCTGATGATGCCGCGGCAGGACTTCGCTAGAATCGACTCGTTCATTGGGGAACACAGGGCCGGATTGAGAATTCTAAACAACACCTATTGCTGGAATTGTGGGGAGAGACATGCTAAAGAGACATCCGAGCCATCGAATGTTACTATAGGAGATAGGATCTGGTACCTATAATAGGCATACTCTCATTTATTTATGTAGAGATTTTTTACAAATCTCGGAAAGGCTAACGTTTTTACCTACCAACCTATACCCAATTGTATCTTATAAACCCTAAAATTAATACTGACCCCAGTTTTTCTATGTCCTACAGTTTGGTATCCAATTTAGAGCAACAAAAACAAGAACGCATTTTTTAGATACTACACTCCCTCAGCTCTTAAGTGTGTGCTTCTATTTGCGTTGCTAAAAAAAACATTTCAATCACATTCCCGAACAATCACCGGTGTTTACTGGTTTCAGCCCTTTGCAGCTTCTTACCTGTTTTCAAAAAAAAAACCCAAAATACAAAAAAAAAAAAACCAAGAAACAATAATTGTCCTCCAGAGGGCAACAAAAACTTTTCTAAAGCAAAATAAAATGCGCATCGGTTTCATGCTTTGAGAAGAAACAGTCCGAAATAGTAATCACCTGGGCGCTATTAGGGCAACCCAATAAAAGGTTTCTTAATGTTCGAGCTTTTTTCCTTCACCTTTATTTTCTGTCCCTCACCCTACAAAAAAAATTCTGTCAACAGGTTTTCGCAGAAGTAAAGGTCTCTAGTAGCACATTTATCCACTTAAGCCGCAATAACACGGCAATAAAAAGCTGTTATTAGGAGGTTGTGAACTCTCATGGGCTAATCCCTGGCGAACTTTAGTACAAGAAGCAGAGCAGTTTTGAAGTAAGACTTGAGTACTGGATTTGCAAGTAAAATTAGTAAACAGATTGACTCTGAGATTAAAATTAATTATTTAATTATTTAAGATGCTTTCATTCCCAATCAAATGCAAAAATATAAAAAGGATTTCAGTGTAATTCCTTGTTTATCCAAAATAAGCTCAGTGCGTGGGATTAATGGAGGCACGTAGAACAGTTGACTTGAGAGGTTCTTTTCTGATATTTTTCTTGTAGAATTTTTAATTAATTAATTATTAAAGGGATTTTATTAGGATAGGTACTGCTAAAAAGCTTTTCAAAATGATACAAAATTAGATAAGATTAAGAAAAGCTCGTTTTTCAAACGTATCCAAGGACATTTCTACATTGTTAATGTTGGCTTAATTACGTCGTTTCTATTAATACAAAATTCTAAAAACAGCTTCCGTTTCCCCAATACTTTCCCGATTTTAAATCTTCGGTTATTTCGTTGTTAGAAAATCTTTTTTAATCTACGATTCACAAATCTAAGAAAAAAAATTTTTTTTGTTTAACTTTCAATGCGCATTTCGAAGGACATGGACGATGATGACGGCAACAATCAATCTGCATCTATGTGGTAGTATAAAGTATATTTCTCTTTCCACATTCGCGTGCCCATAGCTAGACGCACAGGCGTCACCTAATCGGTAGGTTGACTGGATTCACCTTAAGGAGGCATGACACCCAACGAGATTCCGTCCCTGCAGCCCCGATTGTGGTGCTGCCGGCAAAGTCTGCTACAAATGAGATCATGATTCTTAAGGAGCGTTTCCGCTGCGGTCTGTGGACAGTGCGCGCACATAATCCACACAAATAGAGCAAAAAACGAAAAATCTCAAACTGTGCGGAGACAAAGCTTTCATTGCGTATCCACTAAAATCTTGCAGGAAGCATATGAAAAGTCTCAAACTATGTTCTAAAGGACTGTGCGCGCACTCTACAGAGACAAGACTTTAGGTGGATACGACCTTGAATGATAAAGTTATTGTGTGCGCGCAATGTTTCATGTTTTCCGATTTAACCCTCCGTCGGGCGCGGCTGGCCTGAGAGGCCAGCAAAACACTTTTTTAGACGCGCCTCCTACATCTGGCATCAGAGCGGGGAGGCCTTCCCAATAGGGTGAGTAGGAATACCCACCCCAGCCCGCCGTCCCTTTTCACCCGGCTCGCCCAGGCCCCCCCTGGCTTGTGAGGCCGGCTGCGCCCGATTGCGTCATAACTTTCGAAGATGAATTTTTCAAGATATTTTTATTGCAATCGCTCGTTATACTCAAAGTAGGCCTGCATGAAAAGTTCGTCGATATCTTGAGAAATAAGTGCTATTCTGACCCTGGCCTCTCAGGCCGAGCGCGCCTGATAACGTTCCAGAACCATCTATCTGACGGCAAAATGGCGTATCGTGCTTGATTCCACGAATGCATGGTTTTTGTGTGCATGCATACATGCTGGTATGACACATGCTTATTTCATCCGCATATTTCCATTTCTAGTGTAGAAGTAATTCTTGTAGCTAAGCAAAGAGAAGTCGTATAAGTTACAAGTTTGTATCTGTTATGTTCTTTTGATTACTTCATATTGTCAGTGTTATTCTTAGCCGGCTTGCGGTAACATCAAATTTTACCGTAATATCTGTTATATTGTGCTCGATATTGTCCTGTTATATCGTGCTCTGCGCACGCTCAAATCCAAACAAGTTGATTGTAATTTCAGGTAAAAATTTAACATTCATCTTTTTTTTTAGAGAAATGTTACTAGATAATGGGTGCCTTCCATTTAGACACAGAAAAACAATTGTGTCCGACACAGCGTGTCGCTCTGTGTCGTTCTGTGTAAGCCCAAATGGAACACAAAATTTCAATGATATTGCGGAAATAAGAAGCCTCCTCGAGGATGATGATGCAGATGATCCGGCTTTGCTTGAGCATTTGGGCGAAGAAAGCGACATTGCTTCTGAGGACTGAACAGGAAGAAGAATTAACATCTGAGGACGAGGAAGAAGAAGACATACGTAATGATTTTTTTCTTGGAAAAGATAAACAGACAAAGTGGACCAAGAAGCCATCTCTGGCTGCTATTCGCCGAGCACAAAGTCACAACATCATTACACATTTTCCAGGTGTAAAAGCAGATGCTAAAAATGCTAAAACCATATTGCAATGTTGGGAATGTTTTTTCGATACAGAAATTTTGGATTTAATTGTCAAATACACCAACCAATACATCGACTCAATCAAAACCAAATTTTCCAGAGAGAGGGATACCAAGGGAACAGTCGTTATTGAAATCAAAGCATTCATTGGTTTGTTGTACCTGGCTGGAGCTTACAGAGGTAATCGTCAGAGCCTGGAGGAGCTATGAGGAACAGAAGGAGATGGGATTGAGAAATTTGGCCTAGTGATGAACACGGTTCAAGTTCCTCATGCGTTGTATTCGTTTTGACGATCGTACCAGCCGAGCGGAACGGAAAGAACTTGATCGACTTTGCCCAATTCGTGAACTGTTTGATCATTTTGTTCAAAACTGTCAAAAGAACTACATCCCTGGAGAAAATGTTACAATTGATGAGATGTTGCCAGGATTCCGTGGGAGGTGTCCATTCAGGCAATATATACCCTCGAAACCCGCTAAGTATGGTATAAAGATATTTTCCCTTGTTGATGCCAGAATGGTATACACCTACAACATGGAAATTTATGCAGGAAAACAGCCGGAAGTAGTAAGCAACAAACCAAGTGAAGTGGTAAAACGAATGGCTGAGCCTCTTTTTGGGTCAGGGCGCAACATAACCGCTGATAATTGGTTTACTGACATTGATCTTGTTAATGATTTAAAAATGAAGAAGCTGTCATATGTTGGCACAACCAGAAAAAATAAAAGGCAGTTACCACCCAGTTTTGTCAATATCAAAGGCAGGACTCCATACAGCAGCTTGTTCGGCTTCAACAATGGAAATACTTTGGTTTCATACGTACCAAGGAAAGGGAAAAATGTGATTCTCGTTTCATCACTCCGCGAAACTAATGCCATTGATCATTCTACTAAAGAGCAGCAGAAGCCACAATTGATTACATTTTACAATTCCACCAAAGGCGGAGTTGATACAGCGGATCAAATGTGCTCTACTTTCAGTGTGAGCCGGAATACAAGACGCTGGCCAATGGTAATTTTTTTTGCCTGTCTGAACGTGGCAGGCATTAATTCCCAAGTGATTTCGTTTGGAAATGGCCTGGAACAACTAAAAAGAAGAATCTTCCTCAAAACTTTGTCTCATCAACTTGTGATCGGACAACTAGTCCGGCGAAGTCTGAATACAAATGGAATGACGGCTCAGCTGCAAATCCGCTTGAAAAGGTTTTTACCCCAAGAAGAACGTGAACAGTCTCCCCAACCTCCCAAAAGACGCAAGTGTGGAATGTGCATGGCTGAAAAAGGATTTAGAAGGATGACAAATTACGAATATCAAAATTGTCATGAACCAATCTGTCTAAGCCACGTAAATTCGCTATGTCAGACCTGTTATTCATGTGTTGATTTCGTAAAGTAAACGTCGTTTTCCCACATAAGCAGAATATTACACTATTTTTTTAGGAGTTTTTTATTTTTATGGTACTTGTTTCGTCCAATTTTGGAAATGTTTTTGTTTGAAATTAATAATTTTGTTTGTTTTAGTTTAAGTTTCTTATCAATAAACTCGTTCTTTACAGTTAAATTTGGTATTCTTGCTTTTCTTAGATCCTACCGAAGGATTCCCTTCCGGTGCTTTGAGTTAAAATTGATTAGGGGAGGGGCGGGGGGCTAAAATATATGTGGCCTCTCAGGCCGGGTGCGCCTGATTATGTTCCGCTTAGGAGCGTGCCCGACGAAGGGTTAAGTCTCTAAATATATTACCATAGTAGGGGAGCTGGCACTTGAAAAAATCGAGTCGTCCCAACCTTCTGCTGTTTGGTATATAAGCTTTTCAAGTAATTTTAACCATTTTTTATAATATGACATTTTTGGGGGAAGTGGACCCATCTCGAGTTAGGGGGTTGGGGTGTACAAAATAGGGTTACATTTTAAAAAAAAATATGCCGTTGCGTATGTAGGTTCTATTAGGGCTAAATAACTGTTAAATACTAGTAGCAGAAATTTTTGACCATTTGCTGGGGTGTGGGGAAATGGCAACTTCACCTAGAGATGGCTTGGGGAGGGCCAAATGGTAAAAAATTGCTATTTTTATTTTTATACTCTTTTTTTCGGCATCCCACAATAACTTATTTTGTTCGTAGAATTGAATTAATTCAATATTTTTTTCATTTGTCCATTCCATCGTAAAAAAAACTATCTCTTCAAAATAATACCCTTGTTTGTCCTAAGATGTTTTGTGTTTTCCATATTCACTGGAAAACAAAAGATAGGCCTAAACAGGCAACTTCAAGACTTTTCGAAGTCTTTTTTCAAGTATCCACTGCGTATACTTATCCGCGCACAGTCCCCGCAGAAGTTCTCCGCACCGACACAGAACATTTTTTAATGGATACGTTTTGTATCCACTGAAATATCGGTGTGCGTGTGTTGTCTCCGCACTTCTTCTCTTCGCACATTTCTTATCTCCGCACATTGATTTTGGTGGAGACACTTCGGCGGATAATGTATGGAGATTGTGCGGAGACAAAACTTTTGGTGGATACCCACCTTTATTACGGAAGCCAAGCCTCGATATGGAAACTTTTGTTTTGATTTCTGGAATATTCTCGGGCTACTTTACTAGTTATGCGTATCAAGATGCTCCCCGTATTCTGGCACGAAGTGATCCAAGTTATACCTGATACTAATTTATTCGGTGTAAGGGAAAGTTCTGTTGTTTTTGAACAGGTGCATCCATTTACATATATCGCTAGTAAGAATTAGGACTGGACTACAGTCGATTTGAGAAGATACGGCCAGCATGAAGTCCGGGAGTGTGTTGTCGCCGTCCCCTAAATCCAATTTTTAACAATCAAAAAAGATCATCAATTCAAGTAAAGGCCTACATTAGTACCTCACAAAGGAAAACGATCGGGCAAAAAGTATATTCCAGTATGCGCACATTGAAGTGGAGTGGCGATGGTGTGGCATCTGACAAGTGGCGTGGCATCACTTGATTGCCACTAGGCTCCGACAAGTTTAATTTTTGAGTGGTAAGCGACAGTAGATGCCACTTCTCGTTAGTAATAAGATGATGTTGAAACACTTACGCGATACGCTGCTTGCCATTTCGATGCGCACTTAATAATTTTAATACCATTCCGCCACCATTCAACAGCCGCACCACTTTGTTTCCACATGGCAGGGCAAAACCACGTCACTGCCACGCCACTTCAGTGCGCGCCTTGGCTTAGTAGATGCACATCTGATTTTGAAAATTTTTGGAGTGAAATAATCGTTTGTAGCCACAACATTTTATTCTGTGTTTTATATGGGTGATTGTCACGAAATGGTAGTTTTCGATGGCTATAGGTTTTTCTTCTGCTACGATTGACGAATGGAATTTTTCGGGCCTTTATCACTTTTATATAGTAATCATACAATTCCCTCGTCCTGAATTTCCCTCTTACATACTCGTGAAAGAAAATGGCAGCCCTAAAACCACCAAAAGTGTCGCCTCCGTAAACTGTTCTTTTTCCGGTTTTACGTCACGGACCTGTCATGACGGAAACATAATACGCCATTGGTGCACGCGGGTATGTCAAATTGTTCCCGAGATCATTCACCACCGATCACAGCAATTTTGAGTTCCCTCTAAATTGCGCCAGGTTGAAAGTTCCTGGCTGACATTTTGTCCGTTGTTTTTTAACAATTATTATAGAATTTTCAAATCTGGAGTTTAGAAAACAGATATTAGTTGTGAAGGGAGTGACACATAATGCAAATGAAAATTCACACGTTATAGAATCACAGTGTTTGTCGGTCGAAGGTGCGAGCGGCAATCATTGTATTCAATAAACATCAACACTCGGAAAAATTACCGAAACAACCAAAAACAGTCGACTCCATAACGCGTGTGTTTGTTAAGAAATCCAATTCAATCCCTGCAAACAATTTCTCGGAGGCTCGCTTTCTCGGACCATTCTCGATTCGAAAAATGCTTGCGAAGGGTACGAGAAAAAGATTCAAAACGCAAAATGAAAGCTTTCCTGGTTGATTTGTTTCTCCCAAAGCCTTCATGCTGTAGAAAAATATTGAGAGCCGATTTCCCCTGAATGGGACTTCAAATCTCCAAATTACACTAACAACATAACGTCATTTCACAGATTTGAAGTCCTATTGAGAGGAAATTTTGAGAGTTTGAGCTTTTGACTTGTTTTGCTCGGCGGAGTGATTTTCGGCGCAGAAGCGAGTTGCTATCGATAGGAGCATGCGATTCGTTATCAGCACGAGAAAGCGATTCGATCTCTTTCTCCGCTTTTATTGCCTTCGAATTCGTTTACGAGTCGTTAATGAGTCCGAGATCGAAGCAAGCTTTCGCTTTTGGCAAATCGTTCTCGAATCGTTTCCGAATCGAAATGTTTGCAGGGATCCTTCTCGGATTTCATTCACTGAGTTTCTTCGCTTTTGAGTAGTGAGCAAATTTTCGGAAAAAATGTTTACTTCTAATGGTGGACTAAGAAACAGTGGCGGACTAAGCCCGTCAGAGGCCCGGGGCGGCAAAGCTGAATGAGGCCCTCAGTCTAATAAGTTGATGTAATTTTAGAAGCCTTTTATTCAGTTTTCATTTGTTTGTAAAAGTGTGTGTGCATTTTATATCCCAATAGGGCAAGCATTTAATTACCCATCGATTCCGAAAGTAGTTCTAAAGCCAAGTGTCCACTATAGAGTTTTTTTGGTAGAGTGTAGAGTGTAAAGCTCTGCCTGTAGTGTGTACACTACAGCGCGTCTCTACCACTCTACCACCCCACCGCCCGTAGAATTGCTCTAGAGAAATTTTGTGTAGAGCTCTACCACGTGCTCTACAGACTGTACACTGCAGATGCGTTTTCTCTACTGAAGATTCGGCCATCAACTTTTGCATGTCATTTAATTTCTCAGTTATTCAGAGATGCGTGCGTACACATATTGTGTAAAAAATTTAAAGGAAATTAATAGAAAACAAAAAAATAATAAATTGAGTTTTCGCCAAAAACAAGCTGCTGCCGTTTTATTTTTGCTCGAAGAAGAGAAAAAGAAGGAAAGGAAATGTTGGGCGCGAGATTGGATTGCGAAAAGAAAATAAAACGCTGGAATGTATCGAGAATTATTGAATGAGCTCACGGAAGAAGACACATTTTCTGCGTATGTCGTATTAAAATTTCGTTGTTATTTAACAGGCCGATGTACAGCAATTCGAAGCGCAGTCGAAATGCAAATAAGTATGAATACTGTAGAGAGAAAAACTCTATCAAACATGCTTGATAGAGCGTAGAGCAGATGTAGAGCTCTACACAACACAAAAAATTGCTTATACACTATAGAGTTTTTTAGCAGAAGAAACTTTCGCGTAAAGTGGGTGTAGAGCGCATGTGTATAGCTCTAGAGGGTGTATACATTTCTCTACGCGTCTCTACGCGAGATTTTTCTCTAGCTCTATGCAAAAAGCTCTATAGTGGACACCAGGGGCCTGATTCCGCAACGGTGAGTTTTTCGCCAGTGAACACCGAAGGAAAAACTCACTGACAACCTCGGTGTTCACTTTTCTTTAAAATGCGATTCCGTAAGAGCCAGTGCGTTTTAAAACGCTGAATGATTTTTAAAGTGGCTGAATGATGCGCTGAGTTGGTACTGTCTTGACCTTTCCATTTTAAAAATTCTAATTAAATAAAATCTTTTAGAACAATAAACTAAAACAACATTTTATTTTTACATATCAAACAAATCTCTCAAAAAAATTATTTTTAAAAAAAATTAAAAAACTTATTCAAAAATAATCGCACGAAATTACAAAAACAACTTTACTCGTCAAAATTCAAACTCACCGTAAATTCACAGCCTTTTTCTCAGTGAGAAATATTTCACGGCGGTGTTCACGGCAAATGTCATTCTCACTCTTGCTGACGCGAAAATAAGCAGTGTATACTGAAATCGGTGAACACCGTAAAACTCACCGTTGCGGAATCGGACCCCAGGCTTAAGTTTAGAAAAACTCATCTTGCATGTTGCAACCGAGATAAAAATGGTCAAGAAGTATTGAAGAATAAGTGATGTACAGGATAACGATTCAATAAAGTCCCCTTTTAATAATTACATGTGTACTTATTTCTGTCTACGGGAACATTGTACGGAACCTCCCACTCCAAAGTCCCACTTAGGTAGGCACTGACCATATTTTAAAAGCCTTGTTTAGGATTTGATCAAGGGAACTTGTAGACATTTGGAGGCCCCCAGGAACCAGAGGCCCGGGCGGACCGCCCCTTCCGCCCCACCCTTAGTTCGCCACTGCTAAGAAACCTGTTTTTCTATCCAATGTCGCCTCCGTAATCGTGGCCTCCATAAGAGCTATCATTCAATTTACATGTACATCAGAGCTGGACTGGCCTACCAAGCTACCGGGAGTTTCCCGGTGGACCGTGCCGAATGTTAAATCAAAAATGTTTCGTCTAAATAATTTTTTTTTGAAAAAAATAAAATTTTCCCACAAAAAAATAAAAAAATTTCAAGCGTATCACAATTCCTTTAAAGAACACAAATCTCGCGGTCTCCTACGAAATTGCCAATTATTTTGTTGAAGACTATTATTTAATAAGGATTGTGTGGAATTTAAAAAAATCTAAAAAATTCAAAATGTCAACGAAACGACGAAGAGGTTACGAGAAACAAAAAATTAAAAAACAAGAACTTTTAAATTCGTAGTATAAAAATTGTACGGACATTCATAGGAAATATTCCAAGCTTTCTAATTTTGGAAAAAAAGGTATAGGTTAACTACGTAATTTTTGGAGAAAAAAGTAGTGAAAGTGGAAATTGTAATAAAAAAACCAAAATGTTGACTTTGACGACTCATAACTCTGGAACTTGGTAGGGTTGGTAGTACCAAAACTGGTCCTTAAGTAATCCTGAGAGAAGCTAGTTCAAATAATGATAATAGGTTAAAATAACGATAAAGGACTCGTCAGACTTGACCGAAAAGCCCAATTTCTTTTTCAGTAAATGTAGGACGTGGAAAACAATTCCCCGTCCAAAAAGTGGTGATCTAAGGTTTGAAAAAAATAGTGATATTGGAAAAGGGTAACGTAATTTGTGCACGGGTTTTAAAGAATGCTCGGATTTTGTTGACAAGTGATGTTTTATGGCGAAGCTATCGGAAGCTGAATCCAGAAAAGTTAATTTCATTTAGAACCGGTTTCATTCCATCGAGTTTGTTAGATGGTGCTTGTGGCTCTTGGCCGAAGTCTTTTCAAAAAACGGCTTGACCGAATGTTATGAAATTTTTTCGTAAGCACGTTTTCGTTAATGTGCTTCGATCGACATCCCAACGAAGCCGATGTAATTTTTGGTTTGTGTGATATCGTGCCGGTACAAAAATCACGTACGTCGTTTAAACAAAAAAACGGCTCAACCGAATTTTATGAAAATCATTTCAGATCATGCTTTAGTTAATACGCATCGATCGGCACCTCAACGAAGGCGATATCTTTTTTGGTTCGCCCAATATCGTGCAGGAAAAAATTACTACGGACGTACGCACAAACACACCTACACATACGCACATAGTTCTTCTCATAATTATGCTTAAAGAAAAACTTTTGAAAGTAAAAAATAACTTTACTTGATTGTTAAAACAAAATATATTGAAATGGGCCGAAATTTTTGAATTTCCCGGTCCTAAATTCATTCTCAGTCCAGCCCTGTATGTACTGGTGATTTTATTGTTATTAAGCTTCAATTCGATTTTTTTTGTTCTAGTCATTTTGTATTTGGATTAAAGTTTTTTATTAACCTTGCAACACGCGGGTTTTCATTTTTTCGACTTTCAGATCGTATAACGTTCTCTATTCAATTTGATTTCAATATTGAAGCCGCCTATAAAACTGAAGAAAAAAATTCGGATTTTCCTGTCGCCTTCGAAGCTCTGTAATTTTGAAATTTTCAAATAAACATATTACTGGCGACTCCCGGTATAGATTGTGGTAACCATATATTATATAGATGCTTGAATGATATTTAAAACCTGAGAAACATTGCTCTTTAAATCCGAAGCTCTGTACACACATTTGCGTGATTTCATTGAGTTGAGAAATTTAGAAGAGTTAAATTATCATTTGATGACACGGTAAGAAGCAAGATCTTGAATGCTACCACCAGTATTACAAATTTCTGGGTTTCGGTGACTTTTGCCAAAACGAATGTTACTTGTCTACAAAGGAGAGGTGACATCAGAATGCAAATGCAAGGCCGATATATTAGCCCCTCTGCTCACCTCAAACTCTACTTCGTCTGACACTGCAGCCCCTGGCCTCTCTTTGGCGGAGCTGCTCTGGTCCTGGTTATCTGAGTTTGATATCTCAAGGACTTTGGACAAATTATGACACCCTGTTCTGCTAACTAAATTCCAAGCTATTGGTGGGGACTCAGTTCTCAAAAACAGGCTTAAAAATTTTCTTTCTGAACGTTCAATCAAGGTATTATTTGCCGGTGTTCATCCATCCATCGAAATTTAGCCTTGCCTACTCTATTTGTTATTAGTTTTTTGATGATTCCTTGCTGAATTTCTTCGATTCGGAATAATGAGCATTGTCTCTGCGTCAGCCGTGTCAGAGTCTATAAACCTGCTTCTGGGTCTGCTTAGTGGTCTATTCCCCGAAAGTCCTGCTACAATTTTCAGATACCCTCCCGTTTTGGGATACGCTATGTCCTGGGTCAAAATCCAACTCTCGCTGCCATAGCACAGTACTGGCCATATTACTGTTTGGTAGAGTGAAAGTTTCTGTGCACAAATCTTGAGTGAAGTATTTGTTTTTAGGCATAAAAGTTTCAAATAGCCCGTAGTATTCGTGTCGCATTTGAGCAGTAGTACCTGCCTTTAGGGGACTATTAATACCGATAAGTTCTTGTACAACTTCGCTCTTTATTCTAGAATCGTGAGCCTGTTGAAAGTCGACAAATATTTGGTATATATCTACCTTCATATACTCATATATGGCTTTAAGCTATAGGTTTTTATTTATGTTTCACAAGAAGCCTCGCTAACGAGTGACAAGCCTCTGTAGTTTTTGCAAGTTAATTTATCTCCTTTCTTGTATGTAAGGGTCAATTCTTCCTCCATTAGAAAAATACTTGGCAGACCTTATATTTTGGATCGAAAACCCAATAAAATTTGTGATGGATATATCTAATTACTATAGACAAACTTTATTGAAGGATAACTGCATTAAGGAATTTTGTGGTGATCGATGATTGTAATCCCATACTTAACCGCTGCCACCATAAAAATTTTTTAAGGATCAAAAGACATGTTATAGCCATGGAAGCAAGTTAGTGCAAGATTTTTTTAAGCTCAAACTCAACAAATGCTCACATCTACCGAGCATTGGGTCAGGTCAAAGTATGATTGGTTATATTTTTCAAAAGTTGCCATTAGAAGTTTGGTGCATCTTCTTAGAACTTAGATGGACATTGGATAAGTTACGTGTCAGATTATATCTTTTTGATAGAAAACTCCATGAAATTTCTAATGGTATACCTGCCATCTATTAATGAGGTTTGACGCTATAGACGAAAGAATATGTAGAATACGTATAAGAGGAAGATTCTTTAATTACTCGGTAATAAATATACATGCCCCGATTGAAGATGCACTAGAAGAAGTTAAAGATGCATTCTATGAAACCTTAGATAGAACGCTAAGAAACAGTCCCAGACATGATGTAAAAATTGTCATACGAGATGCAAATGGAAAAATCGGCCATGAAAGGACATACCAACCAACAATAGGAGCATTTAGTCTACACGACGAAACAAATGAAAACGGTATGAGACTGATCAGTTTTGCAATGATGAATAATATGGTCATCGGTCAATAATATGGTAACCTGGAGATCTCCGGATGGAAGAACGCAAAGCTCAATTGATCATATACTTATAGATGCGCGTCACTGTTCAGATGTCAGATCATATCGTGGTGCAAACATTGACTCTGACCATTATATGATCGGGACGAGAATCAGAAGCAGAATATCGACAGTAAACGAAAGAAGATACCACAGGGAAAGGAAATTTAAGGTGAAATTATTAAAAAAAGAAGAAAAACAAGAAGAATATGTGAGTAAATAAGAATAAGAGTGATAAATGCAAATAATCACAACACCGAAGACATAGAAGTTAAATGGAATAACTTGAAAACCCTAATCAAAGAATCAGCATCAAATACTCTAGGATACGAACCCCGTGAAAGAAGAAATGAATGGTTCGACAATGATTGTGCACGAGTAACGCAGGAAAAGAATGTAGCATATCAAGTAATGATACAGAAATGCAGAACGAGAAATGCAGTTGAGACAAACAAAGAAAAAAGAAGACAAGAGAAAAGAGTGCACAAGGCAAAAAGGAGCATTGGGAAAACGAAATGTTAAAAATAGAAGAAGCGAACAACCGAAATGATGGCAGGAAGCTGTATAAGAAAGTAAATGAGCAACGAGCCGGTTTCAAGCCCAGAATAACAATGTGCAAAAATAAGGATGGGGAGATCTTAAGTACAAAAGAACTAGTTCTAACTAGATGGCGTGAACACTTTCAAGAACTGCTAGCTCGAGATGAGTAGCAAACCGTAACAGAAAACGTGGAACTAGCAAAAGAATTAGCGGGAGACTTGCCCTCATTAGAAGACGTACAAGACGCAGTGAAAAAGCTAACAAACAACAAATCTCCGGATAAAGATAACATCGTAGCAGAGCTATTGAAACAAGGAGGTGAAAACGTAATATTAAGCCTGCATGAAATCGTAACACTAATATGGACCCAGAAACGAATACTATCGGAATGGAGCGAGGGCATTGTGTGCCCTATACATAGAAAAGGAGATCAGCTAAACTGCCGTAATTATAGAGACATTACTTTATTGAACGTAGCATATAAAGTATTATCAAATATTTTATACGTTAAACTGCAGCCTTACGCAGAAGCAGCTCTGGGAAACTATCAAAGCGGTTTCCGCGCCGGAAGATCTACCACAGACCATATTTTCACCCTTAGGCTGGTCCTAGAAAAGGCAAACGAATTTAACATAAACATACATTCTCTATTCATAGACTTCAGAAACGCCTATCTATATTAATAAAAGAAAGTTTCTGTATGCGTGTTTGTATGCGTGTATGTGCGCTATAACGGGCGCACCAGTGATCGTAGAGCTTCGAAATTTTGCACGAAGATCCGTGTGGGCCTCCCATGATGTACCTCGAAGCTCGATTTTCGAAATTCAAAATGGCCACCACAGAATGACCGAAATTCAAAATGGCCACCCAAATTTGCCAATTGTGTTCCGATTTCCATGAAAATCGGTAACTGGGGTTTTTAAGGTAGTAAATAACGAATGTTTGATCAGAACTTATAAATTGAAAATGGCCGCGCCAATATGGCCAATATGGCCGACGAATTTGCAAATTGTGTTCCAATTTTTGAGTTTTTTTTTTGGGTTTTTTGAGGTAGCAAATAACGAATTTATGATCAGAACTTTATATTCAAAATGGCCGTGCCAATTTGGCGGACGAATTTTTTCAATTGTATTCCGATTGCAATGAATTTGGATATCTTGGGGTTTTTAAGGTTGCAAATGACGAATTTGTGATCAAAAGTTATAAATTCAAAATGGCCGCACCAATATGGCCGAATTTTTCTAATTGTATTCCAATTGCAATGAAAGTGGATATCTAGGGGTTTTTAAGGTAGCAAATTATGAATTTATGATTAGAACTTATAAATTCAAAATGGCCGCGACAATATGGGGGACAAATTTTTTCAATTGTATTCCAATTGCAATGAAAGCGGGTATCTAGGGGTTTTTAAGGTTGCAAATAACGAATTTATGATCAAAACTTATAAATTCAAAATGGCCGCACCAATATGGCCGTTGAGTTTGCCAATTGTATTCCGATTCCAATGAAAATCGGTATCTGGGTGTTTTTAAGGTAGCAAATAAAGAATTTATGATCAAAACTTATAAATTTTAAATTTCGGGGCCAATATAGGAGACAAATTTTGCCAAAAAGTATCATTTCCTGGTCAGCTGTATGTAGGTTGTTGAGGAGTTGGGGTATCGAAAAATCTTCACATCCTAGCTCCAAATGGAAAAACAGTGACCATAGTGTATCCTGGTTATTTCTTCTATTGTCGTGAAGTTTGCCACATTCTGAAATGTGGGAAATTTCTTAAATTATATAAATCCCTGACGATTCCGAGAACGCTCGAAAAGAAATATTATAATATTTTTTATGGGTAACTCTAAATTTTTATATGGTATCCAATTTTTCCAATTTTTTGTAGTTTTCATTATACTTTTTTCCTACCGCGGACAGTGCACACACAAACTTTTTTTATTTAAAGGCGTTGCAACGCACGCGGGTTTTATGCTAGTGATAAAATAAAACGTGAAGAATTATATAAAGCTATGGAGTATTTAAGATTTCCCAAACACCTCGTAGATTTGACCAAAATGACAATGAAAGAAGTAATATGCTGAATAAGAATTGAAGGAGAACTGTCAGAACCATTCAACGCCACAGTAGGATTAAGACAAGAAGATGCCCTATCCTGCTTACTTTTTAAGTAGCTATGGAAAAAGTGATATCAGACGCACGAATTAACACCGCGGGCAGTATTTTCAACAAGTCGGTACAACTATTGGCATACGCTGACGACATCCTAATACTAGCTAGATCCACAATAGCAATGAAAGAAGCCTTCATATCGCCAGAAAGAGCAGCAAAGAAATTCGGACTAGCAATTAATGAAGAGAAAACGAAATATATGTGCATTTCTAAAAAACGGAATGATCGCCAGAATATGACAATTGATACATCATTGAAGGTGTAAAAGAATTTATATACTTAGGGACGGTAATCCCAAAAGATAACGACACGACGGCAGAAGTCATAGGAGATTGGCGCTTGCAAATAGATGCTAGTTTGGGCTACGTAAACACTTCTTCAAATGGAACATATCAAGGAGGACTAAAGTTAAACTATAGAGAACCCTTATAAGACCAATACTAATGTATGGATACGAAACCAGGACATTAAGAGGTAACGAAGGGGTGCTGTGAAAGAAAAATCCTGCGCACAATATATGGAGGAATCAACGAAAACGGTGTTTGGAGGAGAAGATACAATCACGAGCTGTATCAGTTGTATAGGAATCCAAACATCATAAGCATCACAACTAACAGAATTCGATGGGCAGGACATGTTTAACGTAGCAGTGATAACAAAAATTATTATGAACAAGAGACCAGACGGACACAAAGGCACGGGACGTCCAAAAAAGAGATATATAGATAGCATAGAAGAAGATCTACGAACCGTAAGTATAAGAAATAGGGGACTTCAAGCCAGGGACAGACAGTTCTGGAGGAGGATGTTGCAGGAAGCCAAGGCCAATAGCAAGCTGTGGAGCTATTTATGATTATGATACCTAATTACAATAGAAAACTCAATTGAATATAGAGGATAACTGTACCAAGAAGCTTTAAGATGATCGGTGATTATGATCCCAAATTTAACCGCTGCCACCATAAAAATTGTTTAAGAATCAAAAGAAAATTGTATTGTAATCAACTCTATTTAGACTGCATTAAAGCGTAATTTAAAATACGACCCTTTGACTAATGTAAACTAACAAGCTAATAACCTGACTTTAAAGACTGATAGCAAGGTTTATCCTAAAGAAAAAAGGAACGAAGCATCTAATAAATGCATTTTTCAAAGCCTCAGCAGGCAAGCCCAGAAGCAACATTTTTCAATTAGGTGATGAAATCCCATTAACATAATAGGAAACAACGCAGAAATCCGAAACCCTTTGTTGATGTCTATCGACTACCAACCAGCCTACGTCTATTCACATGGAAACATCCCACGATATCCATAAATCTCCACACGGCAACAATGTCAAAAGCAGAATTTCCGCTGGCAAAACATTTTCGTATCGAGATATTAACTATACGTTCCGGTTCCATCTCAAACCTTTCACAAAAAATAAGGCGGTGAAGAAAAGTTGTTTTTAGCGATAAAGAAAACCTAAGGAAGGCTTTTTAGTATACAGAACTTGGCCACTTTATTGATAAGACTTCCCTTCTTGAAAGGGTCATCAAAATTGCTCCTTTCAAGTAAATTGTTCATGCCCAATTTAAAATTGATATGGCTTTATATCTATCAAAAAAAGAAGAAGAAAAGTTAAGACGATACTGTATGATACAGTCTGGAGGAAGAGATGCGGAACTGGCACAAAAAGTGAAACTTTATGGAGTCACGCACGAATAAAGCCCTCACAACTGATCCTTAGCCAGCATCCTATGACGTACGAGAGCAGCTCCTTTTCTGAAAATAACTTACTGCCGGAGTTCCTTAACAAGGCAGGACAATGGCGGCATGAGTGTTTGCTTTTTTGTCTATCTCTGTTAGGGGCACTTATATTCTTGTGAAAGGGAAAGAAAGTTTCTAACAATGAGGCTTATTCTGGTGTTTATAACTCTTTTGTTTTTATTCTTTGTTTGCTTTTGATTAAATCAGCCAGAAAATGCAGAAGCTGTTAGCAAAGTTTAGTCTATGCCACAAAAGCAATGGTGGTTGACGAGCATGAGAGCAAAGTCAGATTCAGTTGTATTAAAAGTAAAAGTTTTGATATTATACAATATTAGCACTGAACTTTTTGAGCTTTGCGGTATCCTCTTAAGAGGCACATGAATTCATTTTAGGGCTGATTGACGGGAAACAGGTAAGCAAACAAGTTCAGGTAGATAAATGCCCAATGTTATTTGCTCATCGTTATTTATTTAACAAATGTTCATATATTTTGAAAAGTTTGTTAAATTGATAATTGATAATAATTGATTGACGTTTGCCATAAGTAGCCTAAGGGGTTAATTTCCCAACTACCAACCCAGAATGTGGGCTTCGATTCCACGCAGTGGCATGGGCGTTTATCTTTCCACTTATCATAACAGTATGTCTACATAAGACTTCTTACTTAGGAATGCATTTGATCATTCTCCATCCAACCAAATCTTTAAAGCATAAGATGGTTTAATTGGGAAACCATCAATACCATAAAAACTAAAGATACCACCTTCTTAGCGTACAATAGAAACTTCTGGTCGTTGCACAGTTGTCGAAATCGGCAAAAAGATGGACAAAATTCGAAAAAACTGAGATAATTGTTTTAAAATAAAGTTATAAAGGTTTTTGGGGTCGCTGATCACGAATTTGTTATTATTTCTTAAAAAAAACAAAATGGCGGCTTGAAAATGGCGACCATCAATATTGAACACTATTTTTCAATGAGATTGGGATTATGTTTTCCAGGTCGCTGATCACGAATTTGGTATTATATTTTATTTTATTGGATATGGTAACGGATTAGCCGCTTGGGCGTTTTGAAGTTGTTTTTTTTAGAGTTTTACATATCACCCTGTATTTTTGTAACTCTATGGCCTATTTTCATGAATAAGGTATCAGTGAGCGCAATAAGGTATCAGTGATTCTACCCTATCAAGTTCCATAGCAATGAGTCATCAAAGTCGAAATTTTGGTTTTTTTAACTAAAATTTCAACCAAAATCACCTTTTTCTCCATAAAATAGCTAGTTAACTATTTTTTTTTTGCAAAATTGGAAAGGTTGGACAATTTCCTATCAATAATGTCTGGAAAATTTTTATACTTTTGAAGTTATTAGCAAGTTTGGTGTTATTCGCCTTATTTGGTGTGGGTTCGCCTTATTTGGTGCTTATTTTGTACTTTTGGGCAAAGCTTAGGTGAAAAGGTACTAAAAAAGTACGAAATGAGCCAATTTTAGCATTAAAATTGCTTATAACTCCAATACTTGTTAATTTGACCTCGAAAGTTGATTACCAAAGATAAAACGCTTCAATTTAAGCTAAGAACTACTTTAATAAGTTAAAAAAAACAAAACATGGATTACGCAGAATTTTGTACAAAAAGTGGAATTAAACAAAAAGGGGCAACTTCGGGCAATAGTTCTTGGAATATGTTTTTGCCAAAGAGTCAATAAACAATATAAGACAAAAATCAGAGCGGGATATAGCGGCACTTCTTTTGTAGGTCTATTAATATAAAAAAAAAATTTACTTTTTCGATAAAAAGACAGTTCAAGAAATCTTCACCGTGTTAAAAATATGTGAAAAAATGAGTATTCTTGTTAATATTATTAAATTATACTTATTTTCCTGAGAATAATCCATTTTATAACATTTTAAAAATATGCGACACAACACCTCCTATGTTTGTTTAAATAATCGGTTGCCGCGGGGGTTAATGATGCTATTTCAAGCAATGCATGCAACGGCCACTTTCAGAATGATTTTAAAAGGCTATTTGATTGGTTCTATTTGTCTTATGTTATCCTAGGTACCCTAATCTAACAAGTTAAAATAAAAAAAGTTCCTAAATAAGACTTTCATTTTTCGACTATTGGCCAGCTTTTTGGCGTTTTCGACCACTGTGCGTTGGTACGTTCCATCAAGAAGAATACAACTGCATTTACTTCCCCTTCCTTAATCTACAAGGAGCTGATAACAGACAGGAAATAAAAGGCAGACTTATTAGTTTCTCTATTCGCCTCGAATTCTTTTCTGTTACCACTGCTATGGTACCCCTGCCCGTGATAGTTCCACACACTCAATGAACATACCCCCCCCCCCCCTTAACCTCCTACCACATTGGACAATGAATCGTGAAGTATGTCTCAAGGAGCTCGAAGCCAACAAATCCATTGGACCAGACAATATATACCGTATCATCCTAATGAAATCGCTTTCTCTTTAGCTTATCCTCAGCTCATACCGTCATCCATCACTCCAAAAAGGTGAATCCAATAACGATAGAGTATGGCACTTATAGATCTCCCTTAGCTAAGCTCCAAGCTGTTGGTGTTGAATCATATCTAAAGAACTGGATTTAGAGTTTAGTTTCCGGACGTTAAAGTAAGGTTATACTGAATGGAGTGAAATCCGTAGCTCACCTCATCTCTGCCGGGGTCCCCCAAGGATCAATTCTGCCACCTGCTCTATTTCTAATAAATGGATAATGTAGGCAAGCTTGTGGGAGATCCTGATTTGATCATCGTGGGCATCCGCCCGACTGCAAAAATCGTGAAGCATTTAATGCTTCCAAAATTAAGTATTGTCTTATTTCCCATAAAACCTCCCAAACCTACTCATCCGTCTCAGTGGACGAAGTAAAACTAATAGTTGGCCCATCCCTTAACATCCTAAGCGTAAAAATAAAAAAAGATTTGTGATGGAGAGACCATAGATTCTGCATCCATCGGTTCTGGCTGTAATGAACAAATCCTACATTTAGGGTCTCCTCTAATACAACCTCTTCGGTACTTACTTCCTTAACGTGGCTAGATAAAGTTCAGCCCTCAAAGTAATCCAGTCGTATTTTCAAAGTAATATATCAATATCCGCGACATTGCTCTACCATTCACCCTTTGAGCCACCACCGTAGGAATTTAACAGATTACCAACAGCGCCACTAGATTAATACGCTCTTCTCATTTGCTCGGATTACAGCTCCTTTTTCGAGCATTCTACAGTCTAGGGATTCGTTTCTAAATAGAACAACTGGACTGTGGAATAATCTACCACATCCTCCTGACTCGTTATAACCCTAAATCTATTCTATCCCAAGAACTAAGCTTACTACCAGACTTGCACCATGTCGTAACCAACGACATGACGGACTGCTACTACAGGGATCCCTGAACTTAAAACTGCCACATGAAAAATCGAATTTTGGGTAATAGAAGCTATTTCCTGTTCTTTCGTCGAAGTCACCGTTCTGCCATGGTAGTTTTTCCAAAGTGTTGGAACTAGTAATTCTTCTTTTCTTTCGGCCTAGAGTTTGAAAATCAACACCATTTTGCCATAAAAGTGGAGTTGCTGTTACAAAAACTGGATACCAACCAAGCAAGTCAAAAGGTGTTTTGATATTTTATTTACAAGTTATAATCTTTAAGTTGTTTTGCATAATTTTAGGATACAGGTTTTGTTCACTAGGAATCAGGTCTTATTTTTCCCGGTCAATAGAAGGAGGTGCAGGGGATATCAAGTGATCTAGGATGCCTTACCGGAAGTAAAAGCGTGTTTGGTACTTACGCCGAGAATCAAAAGTAGCAAACCTACAAGCACCATTTTGCTTGCCATCAATGTTTCTCTTAAACTGAACAGATCTACTGTGGAACACGAAAGTCCAGAACCCGTGTTTTTGAGTGGCTTATAAAATTTAAAGATACCGGGGATCGAAGATAAACAACATCCTAGAAGTCCAACGTTGAACCGATGAAAATATGGTCAAAATGCAAGAAATTTTGAATTGTGGTCTATTGTTTAGTGTTTGGAAGGAGGAATGCACTGACAAAATGCAATATGAGTACGCCGTCCCAACAGCTTAAACCTGGGTACTTCAAATTTTTTTATTTCGTCACCTCAAAAGAAGATTGAACGGACATAGCTTCAGAATGATTGAGGCGGTGTTATGGGGAATGATGTGCAACCTGATGGCGGGTCTTCGGATACGACTTCTCCCACCTACTCCCAATCTCCTACTACGGCCTTTAAGAGATGACGCTGTTAAAAATGACCGATGCCAGCACTCTTGTTGGTTTACATATAGGATAGGAGGGGCGAAGGACTCCACCTTCAGCCTTTCCTTTAAACAAGGTGAGTCCGCTCTTTATGTTCCCTGTGAGTGACCTGCGATAACTCGAACAGTCTAGTCTAAGCTACAAGCCACTAGGCAGACTGCTGACCCTGTTTAAGCCATCTGGCCTAAAAGATGAGGTCTAGGGGTATAGTACAATAGGTAAAGTGAAGTTACCGCGGTACTTTTGCACCCAACACCTCACCAAAGACGAAGAAGAAGAAGAGGCGATCCAACTGATTTCTAAGGAATGTCTCAACAGTGCTGCTGCTCCGAGTTTATGGAGGCGTATGAAGAGGAGAGAAATCGTCAGACGGGATCTATTGATGCAAGCCAGTGGTATAGCTGTACCATTACTGGGCAAGTGATTTTGAAGCTAGCCAATGTAATTGTCTATAATAGTTTTGCACGTAAAAAACACACGCAACTAAGATCAAGCCAGATAGACCAGCCTGACCAGGCTACCAAAGCCGGCATAAACGGAATATAATTCTTATTATTATTAATGCTGAAGCAGAAAAGGACCCCGCTCTTTTTGTATGGAAAATGGCCCCCGGCTAATTTTCTTGAAATTTTGCAGTTTGATATTTCAACATGTAGATCAAAAGTCTCAATGGGCACAAAGCCCCATCACCCCTCCTTCCCCCCAAAAACCACCCCCAAAGGCTAGGGGGATATAACTGATTTCTTAATGTAAAACAATTTATTCTTGTAGTCCTCCCAACGGCTACCCCAAAAAAGCACCCCTTTGACCCTCCAAACACTGACCAGCAAACCCCTCGCCTCCCACATCCCCCACCTCCCCCCACGGCCAATTCTATGGGTTTTGCTGATTACTGAATTACCACGTAGGCAACCAATGACACTTCAAGCTCTGACCATATAACCCTCGTGTAGATCAGAAGTCTCCCCTTTCTCGCCCCTATCGTCGCTCAAACCCCTCCTCGCCCCCCCCCCCGACCTTCAAAGTCGTTCGTTAGTTGTTAACAAGAAGTTAGTTCTAATTATTTCGCCTTGATGTTAACAACTAATGAATATTGCGGAGCGGGGGGTGTTATGAAAGGCGGTAAATGGTCGGATGGTGAGGGGGGTTCGAAGGGTCGGGGTAATGGTTGCCTGAGCGTAAAAAGATCTTGGTTGTCCAATACTCAATATTCTTCGGGGCAGTATTCTGGGAACGACTTTGATGGTCGGGGGGGGGGCGAGGAGGGGTTTGAGCGACGAAAGGGGTGAGAAAGGGGAGACTTCTGATCTGATCTGATGATGGGGCTTTGTGCCCATTGAGACTTTTGATCTACATGTTGAGAACTATCAACCTGAAAAATTTCAAGAAAATTAGCCGGGGGCCATTTTCCATACAAAATGTGCGGGGCGCTTTCTAGGTCAAATTTGTTTATATAGCTGCATATTGAAATAATTCCCTGTTCCTTTTATAGTATACCAAAAATATGATAATATGGCAAAATTCAAGGTCAACTTTGTTTACATTGTGGCATATTTTAAACGGACTTTTTCAACCATGTTTCAGTATAAATTGAGCCCTACAAAATAAATCCTAATTCGTATTATTACTATTGAAAACTTTTCGCGTCGTCTCCAAGCCGCCCGCCACAAAATGCCACCCGAGACTCCCCCACCACTAACATGAAAGCCTACACAAGACACACTATCCCTCCAGCGAAGTTCAATTAGTTTCACACAAGTGGCGCCCACACCCAAAGCTCACCACAAAAAAGCTCACCGCACAAGTTCTTGTCCCGAATAAGGCTCACACTCGAGTCCACAACCGATGACGTCACCCCCATAGCTATACTACTCAGGACGGTAATATGTTCTTTGAAAATTCATCTTACATATATCTTGAATAAATTTCTTCATATGATTTCAGTCCCTACACTTACCGGACAAACCAAGTTTTGTGTGACTGTCTAGCATGGTTCATTGGCAAGGGCGGTGGAGCGCAATCATTGTGGGTGGGGAGCACGTGAACAGTTAACCTTAAAATGTATAAAGTTAATCGGTCAATTTATTTACAAGCTGCCTATTGAGTTATGTGGTTTTAAATTCTTTGGTTATGGGGTTATCCCCGTCTAGCATTTTGAGGTAAGGGGTACAAATAGGGCCCCTATGAGGCTAGACCCACTGCTTCTTGTGGACTCCGTAAGGCCCTCACAGGGAATCTAACGCCTGTGAGTAATAACTTCGCTAAAGCTTTATATTTTTAAACGCGATTGTGATTTTATCAATACGACCCCCAACTGAGTAATAATCACATCCAATGCTGCTTGACCCCTGTAATCGAACCAGAACCGGGCTATTGAGTATGTTAAATGACAAAATTCACGGTCACCAACATAATTCCCTGAGAACCAATGCAACAACAAAAACTAAAGCTTTATATGAGGTAAACTAAAGCTTAAGGGTATTTCTTTAAAGCTTTTTAAAAATCTTTTCAAAACGTAAGGCGTATGTTGGGATTGACCCATTTTATTTGTATTGAGGTTTGCCTCATAGGGCCGCCTACCTCATCACTGATTTTTTTTGTGTGGTCTTCATGAGGAAATGCCCCTTTCGGCATGCCCCTCTTTTGCCACATGGCGTCCTCATGAGAAACCTACGAGGAATCCTTTTTTCGGCATGCCCCTGAGGCAATCCTCTTTTTGAATGCTAGTCGGGTGGGGTTTAAAAGGCTTAGGCTATACAGTTATAAGTTCTTAATAGCTCTAATATAATATATTTAGTTTTCGTGTAAAAAGCCTTGCTTGTGTGCGGCCCTTCGAACACGGTCCTTCGTCGCCAGTGACCGAGACAGCATTACAACGTTCTGGGATGAAATATTTTGTGTGTGGATTTCCCCACCCAAAACAAAAGTGCGTGTGCACTTTTCCTTCCATCCCCACGCCCTCCGCCGCCCCTGTTCATTGGCGTATACAAAGGAGATATAGAAAAGTTCTAGTTTCGTTTGGTCACTAATTTGGCAACTGTTTCTGGTAATATGTATGTACGTACAGATAACCACGACGCTTTTGAACTCGTAACATACCATATTCTTTTGACTCACAAAATACAGATCGATACCTTTAAGCGATGGATATTCGGTTGTGCTTTTGATGTTGATAGTCGATTAGGCTTGCATCAGGGTTTTTTAGCATTAGAATTATTTTACTGCATCCTTTTGTCATCGCTTATAACGATACGATGCAGAAGTACATACCTTTGTTGCTGTAGCAGCATTTCCAATGTCAAAAAACAGGTTTTAATATCTATTGACTTCCATTTGCAAAGCATCTAATGTTCATGCATTCTCTTATACTCCAAAATTTTAAATGCCATTTCGGTCATATTTAATGCTTCTACTAAATCTTGAATTAAAATATAGATCATCGTCCAGAAACGCTTCCAATCTTATGTCTTCAAACTTTGCTAGGGCGCTCCTTGTTTAGCCCAATCACAATCTCTACTGTTGCATTTACTAAACTAATTTCACAAGTTCAAATTGATAGCGCATAATCTCCACAGGCTTCGGATAGCGTTGATCAAGCTGGATACACCGAAGCAGTGGCGTAGATAGCTTTTTGCGATGGGAGGGGATATGACGGTATATTTTGATTGATCGGGTTTTCACAACTATAAACTAGAATAAATTCGACAATTGAGGAGTGTCTGTTCAAAAGGGCGTATTTGCATCATAAAAAAACTTTACAGAAATCGAAAAAAACTGCCTGTTCCTATAAATAAAATGCTAAAATATATTTAAATGCACATTCATGCACTATATTTTTTGTAATTATTTGTTTAGAAATATGCCCTTTTGATCGGGATTTTGAGAAATACGACCTTTCGATTAGTCACTTCAAGCAATAAGCCTTTTTGAATAGAATTTTTGGAAATACTTGCAGTGAAGTTTTTTGGGGCTCGGTCAAAAGCAAAAATCCTTTTAGCAAGATTTTTATGTCCACCTATCCACTCCTAGTAAAACTTCGAGCTAAAATTAAATGTTCTATTGTGTTAGGGCTCTAATACCAAAGTGCCAAAGTACCAAACTACAAAATAGAGCCAACTTTAACATCAAAATTTGCTAATATCATAAAAAATAAAGACCGTAACACAAAAATTGTCGGACACTATTTATAGGAAATTTTCCGTGCTTTCCAATTTTGGAAAAAAAATATTGACTAACTACTTATTTTTGGGGAAAAAGCTAGCTAAAGTTGATAGTTTTGTTAAAAAAACAAAATTTTGACTTTGATGACTCATTACTCTGGAAGGTGGTAGGGTAGAACCTTCACTTTTACATTTTTAGATAGGAGGGGGTATTCTGCGTGCAGTGCAGTTTGTAGTTTTTTTAAATAAACTATTTTAGTACGGTGAGAGTATTTTTATAAAAAAACACACTTCCCTATAATTCATTAACTAAAGCTGATATAAAAAAACTGATAATATATTTGAAATCAGCGTCAAAAATTAGTTTAGAATGATGTAAAATATTCCATGCAACAGTCATGCTGTTGAGCAGTGTTATAATTGGGCCTTCCTTTCGCTTACATGTATATGAAACGAAAATTCAGATCGTATTTTGAGGTAAACCTTCTTTTCCTGAGGGGTTTCGGGTTATTCGATCATAGTGAAATTTTGCACACAGCTTCAGTTGGGATGACAATATAATATAGTATACTCAATAGATCCAATATGGCCACCAAAAAAATGGCGGATTACCGTTTGCTTCCCAAGATTCAGAAATACGCCCTTTTAATTGGAATCCTATTTTTTTGGAATTTTTTATATGGAAAGTACGCTCCATTTGAATAAGGTTTTAGGCTCATTCGAAGGACTTTTATGCCATATTTTCAAAATAATTTTAAAATAAAAAAAAGTTGAAAACGGAAATACGCCCTTTTGAACAGACACTCCTCAATTATAAACTAGAGTAAATTAATGTTAACGCTCCAAGGAACGCCTTCGAATTATTCATTCGCCAGAGAGTGTGCTGTGTGTTGTGCTCGATAAAATTGTATCGAGTTAGAACAATCTATGAAGTGAAAAGCTTCCCCGAACTTATAACTTAAAGTTTATCATAATTTTGCCCGTAGAATCTTTTCTTGAACTTTAATATTTTTACTGACTCGGCAATTTTTATAAACTTCAAAATATTAAGCAGGAATTAAATTGACAATCAAAGCCAAAAGTTAGTCCTATTTTTTAGGAAGCTTATATTCTGATACTCGACTACATTGAAAAATATTCGAAATATTAAATATTGAATAAAATATGCTCATAGCTAATAGTTATTTCACCCAAAATTGGAAAAACGATTGATATTATTATTATATATTATTGATTTATTATAACGTTAAAATTTTGAGTATTTAGGAACCGAGATGTCATTATTGGCTCATTGTATTTACTTTACATGTGCTCGATGTGTCCACAATTATAGTGAGCATCCTTTTCGTGGCTCTTGATTGGTCGGCCTGCTCGAAACGCGGAAATTAGACAATACTTAAATGCACAGCCGTCACAAAAACATATCTAGATGATTTTTATATACATAATTGCGCAAAAACAAAATTGCACATTACATAATTCCAAAAGAGGTGCTGGTGCTTAAGAAATTTCATGTATACTTAAATATATACGTAGGATACGAAGACTTTTATTCAATTCTATTATAATTTTCGTTGGCTCAATGGGGGGAGATTGATCCCCTTGATCCCCCCCCTATCTACGCCACTGCACCGAAGTATCAGATGACGGAGTAAGGGAGTACAAGGCAACGTGTGAAGTCCTTAAAGACTCAGTCCTAGAACCGTTTCTGATTCTGGTTCATGTACGATGAAGTACTGACTTTAGGCCTCCCAACAGCAGTGGCCTCAAGGCAAAGAAATGCCAGGAGAGATAGTAGCTAGATAGCTCAGAAATGGAAATGTTTTTCAGGGCGGGTTAGAGACTTTCAATACCGATAGGCAGGAGTTTCTCGGTAGAATACTGCCTACCTTCCGATGCACCCACATGCACTAAGGTAGCGAGCTTCGTCCATGTAACCTTTCTCATAAAGACAGCAGAAACGGAAAGTCGCTGATCCGTCTACCCCACTGCTCCGGCCCCTTTAAGGATCATGTTAATGGCGCTAGGCTTGTACCGGTGTAGACTCAAACGTCATAGAAAAGGTTTGGTGAGTTTAGTCAGTCTGATTGCGACCGCGGGGGTTTCTTCTGTTTTGGGCGTGGACCTTTACAGAAACGTAAGAAAGATTAATTTGGAATAGACGGGATGGAATTGAAATAGAAGGTCATGTCCGGCGCCTACTCACTATGACAGCGGAATTAGTTTACTATTTTATTAATAGCCACACTTTGGGTGCTCATAACGCCATCTCTTGCAAATCTTTTAAAATTCCTGTTTATAACTGCAAAAAACCATAAAGACATGATATAAAAGCCAAGGTGTTTAAAGTAGACGATAAGGTTCAAAGAAGCTGTAGTGTGTTAGATAATATACTTTTAAAGTTAAATGAAACAGTGTCAAGTAAAGTTCAGATATGTCGCAAAAACTTAAATATAATCTGATATACTAGAAAGATATTTCAAAAACTTCCATCATTAGAAAGCATCAAACTTCCCGTGGTGAACTTTTTGATCCCTGTTTTTTTTTAATTTACAACTTGACAAAACTTTTACAATTTAATAAAAAAAAGAGCTTATCCATAGTTCGTTATCCACTAGGACTATATCTGGTTGTAAATGTAAAAGACACAATCTCTACAATGTGCGTGACGAGTGCAACTATAAGTTATCCTTATCGTAAAAGATTTCATCTAAATCCTTTTTTTTCTTACAAACACACACAAATCACATTCTGTCATGGTCCCTTAACAGGAACAATAAATTAAATATTAAAAAGGATCTCTTAAAATTTAATCGTGGAACAATGTCAGAGGCAATCCTTGAAGGACCATAGATAACGTAGGAATCCTTCATTATCCCAGTCGGGGAATGTCTCCGATTCTACTTCAAAGGAAGCTATTCTGTAATCTGGCAACAGTTCCTCACCTCTTTTCACTTAATATAATACTTTGCGTGGGCGATGAACCGCCATTGCTGTTGACGACACTATGTTGTAGCTGTAGGGACTGTTGGCGCTGTATGTTGTTGTGATAGTTGGATGTCAATGTTGAATTGTTATTGCCGTGCATTGAGTGGTTGTAGTACGTTGAGGTGGTTGCTCTACGCACTGACATGAAGCTAGTATCACAAGCACCTGTCGCTGATGAATGATGGCCCAGTCGATGAGGCTGGATGATCTGACGACAGCATAAGTAGCGATGGAAATGTTGCCGGAATACACCTGAGACACAGTACAGAGCAACTGGATTTACGCAGGAGTTGAGGAAACTGGAAAAAATATTGGAATTTTAATTTAGCTTTATGTTTGAGTTTGTAACAAATTTTTTTATTTAAAAAAATTGAAATTTGATGACTAAAAATAAGTATCGATTTGTTCCTTAATCACTTTACAAAATATTGTCATAACGGACTAAATATAGATTAGATCATTTCATATTTGAATTAATTAAGAAAAAGAAGACTTAAAAGGGTCACGAAAAGTTCTAAGAGATAGATTCGACACATTGGGGGTGAGTTGGAAAATTCGCGGAACGATTAATAAATCCTCAAAGCATTTTTAAAATATGACTTACATTTTCTCTTACATATCTTTGTTTATCGGAGGTTCGGAAATTTCCATCTTTACTTTGGTGTTTAGAATGTCACTTGAAATAAATCTTGACGGTCAAATTATGTCAAGGGTTCTATAGTCCATTCCTACAGTGTGAAAACTTTTGTCCACACAAAAATGTTCCATTGGCTATATTTTTTTAATTTCCACGAAAATGTTATGTATATTTTATTTTTGGATTATTCAAATGCATAATTATGAATATTAATTTTTCCAAAGACTGAAATAAATACCTTAAGTTGATTTTACTTTACCACTTGTTTTACTTAGAAAATGACCTTGAGTGAAAACTTTTGTCCCTCACTGTATACTAAGGCCGACATAATGTGAAATTATTTATCTGTCAGTTCAACCCAGAACTGCCATGGAAACATCATCGAGTGATCTTGAGAAAAAAAGCTCTCTGTTTACTTAACGATAACTCTACCCTCGCTCATGGAAACACAATAATTAACTTCATTTAGGTTTCTTTTTTGATTGCTTGATAATTTCTTGCACCCACTGACATATAATAATGGACTGCTCATCAGACATTATTCCCATACAAACTCATGGCACCAAAAAGTATAGAAAAGTATACCTCTCGCTCATTCATAGCCCCTTTTGTCACCGAATTCAAATTTTGTAAAATTTCGTGTTAAGAGTTCAGTGCATTCACTGGCAGAAATAAAATCAGATAGTGCCAAACTTGAAAAAATAAAATTTGACATTCAACAACTGCACAGTTTTCCATTTTCTTAAATATTTTTGACTTTCAATAAATCACAAAATACGATAACTTTTTTATATTTGCCGTAAAATAAGAACGGTAAATAAAATTCTGGAATGATTTTTTAAGCGAAATTTAAAATAAAACCGTCACAACGGTTGCACGATATTGAAGGTGCCATACCTGATTTCATTTTTTCCTTTGAACTAATGTCAGAATATTTACAAAAAATAGATGGGTATAGTGATTTTTTTATTTCTGTCTCGTTTCGCCATAAGACCCGGAATCACTGACATTTAGATGAAACAGGAGTAGAGAACTCGCATGGTTTAACATAAATATTTGAAATTAATGAAAAAAGTCATTTTAAAAGAGAAATAACATCAAAATTGCATTTCTAATTTTTTTTAACAAAGATTTATTTTGTTCCCATCGTCCAAAAACGTATATAAAAAATTTTAATTTACAAAAGTAACCGAAGTTGTTACATGTCAGTGAGAAAAGGTTTGTCAACTATGGTACGAATTGGTGCCATGAAAATTTCCTGATGAGCAGTCCATTCTATATGACAGTGCTTGCACCCTATTATAGCCTCGACACACGGCAATCAAAATATGACGAAAATTCCTAATTTATGACGAACGCCCTTTCGGGATGACACACGTTAAAATACCTCATTATATTATGACAGTTGTGGTGTAGTGAAAAATGTCAGAGAACGAAAAATAAACAAAAAATTATATCTTTGGTACGTTGTTGCCCCAATGGAAGGGAAACAAGTAATATTTAATTTTTTAATATGGAAAAAAGTAATATTTTTTTATTAATTTTTAAGTAAAATTAAAATAAAAATCAGCTGACTCTGGAAAAGCGCTTAAAAGCGGGCTTTTTAACATGATCTATCGTTCGACAGTGGCTCTCTTTTCAGATTTCGTACTAGATTAACCAAAATTTGCCGAATCGGTTTTCCTAATTGATGAGGTTCATATTCCTAATTAATGAGGAATTTTCGTCATAAATGCGTGCGTGTGTCGAGGCTATAAATGGACGAACAAATTTAACGAACGTTCGTTAAATCCTTGCATCCAAAGAGGTTCGAAGTTCTAGCTGAGCCACCGAGAATTTCCAGATTTAAGGCCGTATCAGAACCTATGCAGCGCTGCAACGACAAGTGTTTCTATTGGCTGAGGCTGGTAAAATGACAAGCAAAGCAGCACCAGACCAGCGTGCTGCATTTTCATCTCAAATCCTAATTTTGCTGCATATACATGCAGCACTTTTGACACTTCGTAATGCGGCAAGTGATTTTAAACAAGGAGACGCGGAATTTTTTGTTTTAAATTATTTAAAAGGACATGGAGTAATAATTGGTAGAACTAGTGCAATTTTTAAATTTTTAATTTGAGGTTTAGCTATCAAATAAAAAGTGCGCTGCACAGCGGAAAAGACTAGTATCTGATACCGACTGCAGCATGTTGCTCTGGTGCTGCTGCTGCACGCTGCATATTTTTAGGTTCTGATACGGCCTTTATTTTTTTCATTATACATACCTTGTTCCTACCGCGGACAGTGCACATATAAGCTTTTTTATTTAAAGGCGTTGCAACGCACGCGGGTTTTTTGCTAGCACATATTTTCATATAATACATGTAATTTTCCCAATTCCAGTTATGATTGCTATCAAACATGTACGTCTATATCTGCTACGTAGTAGACTTTACTCAGGAGACCTAAGTACGTATGCTAACTTTTACAATAACCTTCTAAATTGCTTACTTTTACAAATAATTGTTTTCAATTCAACTATTGGTTTGCCTGTTGAGTCCACTATTGTTTCGCATTCGAGTGCAGTTAGCTCAAAACGAATTTCCTGGCTGGCAAATAGTTTTCCATGTGTTGTTTACTAGTCCAGTTTTCCAATCCAGGGCTATGGACTGGAGTGTTTTGATAAAATTACAGAATTTCGATTAAAAAGAATACACGGTTGCAATTTGCCTGCATCACCAATTTGTGTGTTTAATTTAGTTAAGGCACGCTAATACACCTTCAATACACGTTTTACATTTCATCGGCCCTTTATATACAAACACGAATACTCGATGGACCATAATTAAGTTTTGCTATTCTTTCATACTGAGAGCTGCAAATTTTGTGATAGTTTAAAAGGGTTATACGACCAGTTTGCAGAGCACATGGTGTTATGTTAATTAATTCCCATCGAACGTGCTGGAAAATCTCGAAGCACTTTCCCCCATAGCGCAGCGTTATCGTACAGGTGCAGAGATGTTTTCAATTCAATAATGATTACACCAAAGTTATATTTGCCCATAAAATCGTTGGCGAAAATCATCGAGAAAATTTTGCACCACACGTGCCCGATTAAATAAACAATAACAACAGCAATAATGCCACCATGTATCAGCGATTTTGCGTTGTTTACATCCCGATTCAGCAAAGGATGAAATTTTGAAATTTAACCCGAATTAACCCTTTTAGCGAGCCCTGAATATATAGAAAGCCACCACCCCCGTCCAGCATTGTCGGGGTTCTGTGCAGTATGTAATTGGGTCAATATTTTGAATGAACTTAGCCGCGGGTGTAGGCTAGATCCATATTCCGTTTGCATGGCCATGATGGAGTAGTTCTCCATCAGGAAGTTAATTTATATACGATGCATAAATACTCAATCATTTGGCGGAGCATCGCTGTCATCAATCACGTTTTTGTGAGTAGGTTCCTCGGCAGCGCTTTTGTTTGTATGAGAGGGGGATTATCACTCTCTTTTGTTGTTAATGTTCCATATATGCCAAACTGACATACAACGAGGCATCCTGCTAAGCATTTTATCTTAATTCTCAAGACATCCTTGTATGATAAATCTCTATTAACTTGAATCAAAATGAATTGGTTAAAACAGCATTTGGGTTATATTAATAGCCAAAGAAGGTAAGGATCTCGTCTAGATGTACGCGGAAACTCTAGATGAGCTGGAAATTTAAAAGAAGGCGGAGGAGTTTTGTAGAGTTCATACAATGACGTCCTCGATTTACTCAGATGCCATTAGGTCGACATGAAAGATGCCTTTATAGTGATTTTGTTTTTTATATAAAGTGAAAGTGGTCAAATGAATTAATAAAATTTACTCGTTTCCGGAACACTCCAAAACTGTTTAACAGTAACAGTAAAACAGCTGTTTTTTTGGCTAAAATCGAAAAACAGCAAACAGCTGTTTTTTTCTTAACTGTTTTTACTGTTTTCCAAATTTAGTTTTAAAATTTTGGCGTAATATAAAAATAAAAGAAATATGTAACCAACACTAATATAAACTGTTTTGGTTTTTTACAAAGTGCTCTTTTACACGGCCGGACACCGACCCAATAGAAAAAACGAACGAATGAATTTGGTTGATGGTGAAGAGGGTGAGAGAGGACGATGGCGAGGGCGGACGAATTTAATGGACACTTTCAGCAAACTTTTGAACGAACATTTCGACAGTTCCTGCGTTGTTGTTGTTGCTAGGACAAGAAATCGAAAGAGAATTTCATAAAGCAACAACAAAAAGCCGTTAAGTTTTGATATAGTTCGTTCGACATTCCATCGGACTCTCTTACAGTTAAGTTTCGTCTGTTCGGTGTCCGCTCATGTAAAAGCAGCCATAGTAATATGAGGACGACAATACCGTATGAAAACATACCGATTAATGATCTCTTAATATATTGTGTTTTTGTGTCCAGAGTAGATCTTATTGAAGGTGGGGCAAAAGTAATGTCGTAATGTGAAGGTACTTAATTTTTGCAAATGGCGTCAAATGTCGTTGTGCTCCATTCCATCACCACTGGCCAAGCCGGGAAACAGCAATTCGCGAGATATTAAGGGGACATTTCCCTCTGTGGGCCTAGAAAATTACCAATTTTCAAGATTTTCTCTTCTCGTTAACGAACAAAGCAATTCAACTGAACTTTGTTTTATTGTTTTTATTCATCCTTCAAGTAAGTTACATAATTTTTTCGGATCATAAAAAATATTTTTTATCCCCTTAAAGGCGATTATCTAATAATGACATATTTTTTCGCGGTGGCAGAGATTCAGATCAAACGGTTCAAAATATTTCCCTCAAAGTTGTTCTAATTATTTGTCAAATATGTCATTTCAGTATAGACCAATATTAGTACGTATACATGCGAAATTGAAGCCGAATTCAAGCCAGCTTGGATCTTAGAAAAATTCATGTATGCGCAGATCGAATTCAAATAGGATCAAGCGGAATTCGATAAAAAACGAAACAACTGTAAAACGATACAAAAACTACAAATTGTAGGTTATGTTCATTGCTTTTTGATCACGTTTGAATCCATTTAAACTTCAAATACTCGATCCGACGATGTCAAATACGCAAATTCTCACTTTCAATCTTTCGATCTCTGGATCGTTCGATTTGGTCATGTATACGTGGTAAATTTTGATTTGTTTTTTTTGTTCAAAAGTTATAAAAAAATAGAGGCAAAAAAAAGACCGAAAAAATGGCACATTTTTTCAAATGTCCGCTATTTTGTTTTTTTTTTTGGAATTTTAAAAAAAACTGTTGGTCTATACCGAGCGCCATATTGTACAAGTTCAGAAAATGTGAAAATTTTTGATTTCGGGTCACGTGTGTAACCAGGATTATTGCCACGAGCACGACGTGTACGCCAAGAACTGTTGAGGGGGGATAATAAATATTTTTTATGGTCCGAAAAAATTATGTAATTCACTTGAAGGATGAATAAAAACAATAAAAAAAGTTCAGTTGAATTGCTTTGTGAAAAAAAATCTTGAAAATTGGTAATTTTTTAGGCCCACAGAGGGAAATGTCTTTCTGCTCTAAACATACTTGTCAAGGCAATGGAGCCCCTAAAACTAGCTGTCGCGAATCTTAGTGGTAAAGTTGGTGAGCGCAGAAAACTTTTTACAATTCCATGTTCAAAAAGCTTTCTGACAATAGCAGATACATTAGTAATTAGCTCATGCAAAATTTAAAAATTCGTGTGGATGGCCTAATGAACGAGGATGTCATGAAATTATTGCGAAGTCTCAAGGATCCCACAGTTACTCCATCAAAAACTTCACTAACTTTTGCAGGCAATCTAGCCTGTCATATCTTTGGTGTCATCGATGTAAGGGTAGACCATGTAGTTCAACAGATCAAAACGAAAAAAGTTTGTTACAAGATGAATTGGACATGGTGCTTCAAACAGATGAATCGTCAGTACAATACAGAGCATCAGATTTCAAGAGGTTCAAATCGGAATTTACACTTTTTCAATATACTGGTCAACGCACAGAAAATCTGCGAAAATTATATAATGCAATTTTTTGTATCAAACCTACATCGACCAATGTTGAACGGTTTATTTTCGGTATGCACCAAAATAACATCGCGTCTTTCAGACAAATCACTTCAGGCCCATGTGTTTTTGAAATACATACTATTACAAGAAGTGAAAATGTAAAATAAAATGATATTATATAAAAAAAAACTATTTATTACCTGTAAAATTAGAGAAAACTCGAAAAACAGTAAAAACAGCTGTTATGAGCTGTTTTTTTGAAAATTAAAAACAGTAACAGCTGTTTTTTGAAAACCATTGATTTTGAAAAACCCTAACTGAAACCATGTCCGTTTCTCATTGACACTGATAAATCGATGTACTGGACCAGGCTACTAACTTAAGAACAATAATTGTTCTTTTTAGCGTATGCCACCCAGTGTCGGCGGATCGTGTTGGGCCCGCGTGGGTAGTCAGACAAACACACCCCCTCCTCCGAAACTGTTATTTGATAACAACCTTTCCTAAAAAGGAAAGAAGGTAGGTCACATCATTGTGAATCGGAAGATGGGCCGACGGTGTACAGAACAATATGTGGTGTCCTGAGACCTCTACTGTTGATCACTATGTATAAAGATGTGTTTAAGATACGCCTCGATGAGATCGAATTATGCGCGAACGAAGCTGTTTGAGATAATAAAGCGTGACCTATGGTTTGCCGTTTGCTGAGCACAAAACTTTAACTGTGCTGATCACCAACCTGGGAAACCAATTGTCCGTAGAGATCAAGGTATGGGAACAGGCCATTCATTCACAGTCCTCCCTAAGGTAGATGATTAACCAGAAGCTTAATTTCAAAACACACTTGGAGGGCATGGCGGATAAAACTTCCACTGATTTTGCAGAATTTCCAAGAGTTGCCCTAGACCTAGCTTTTTTTGTGTCAGGTGGTGGCCTCGGGTGGGAGTTTTATTCAGGACAAAACCCGGTGGGTAAATTTTGGGCTTTACCCGCGATTTTGTGACGAATGAGATGAGACCTTGCGTGGGCTTGGAAGACTTGCAATAAAATTTGCATAATAGTAATATTATAGTAATAAAAAAAATTAGATTTCATTTATGTGGGATTTGACGGGTAGATTTGGACTGAATTTCAACTCTTGACAGAGTTTGCATATTAGTTTTGATGGCAAATTGATGCCAAAACTAACAAGTCCTACGAAAAAAAGTATTACCACCTTTTTAATGGAGAATACCATGAGGTATGAGAATTTATATTTACATTAATCAATTAATTATAATTTACGTCTGTTTTTCAGATTCACACACAAAAGAGGTATTCATGATCTGTGTTAAACGTCGTGAAATCGTAAAATGTTATCTTCGACATAGACAAGATCGTGAGCGACCCCTTTAAATTTCCATGTTAAAATGTTATTTTTTATATTAATTTGCACCTTTTAAATACAGCTATCAATCAAAATAAATTCTAAACAGCTGTTGACAGTAAAAGAAAAAAAATGATATGCCATTTTCGATCTCGATCTCGAGTTGTTGAATTAACACGCCTTTTCAGATGTTATTTGTTAAAATCGAAACAAATGTCATTTACTAAGGAAAGTTTCTCGATTTGTTAAACTTTTTTTTCGATTTAACACAAATAACACAGATCATGAATACCCCTATAGTTTCTATGCTCACCACCAAAAATTTCACCACGCTGGTTCTTGTCCTAAATAAAACTTACATCCGAGGCCACCACCGCCACCCTAAAAAGCTTTAACCAAGACACAAACTTTAACTTGCGCTCGTTGTGATATAGCCCTACTAACTTACGATCCTTAAAAAACAAAAAGTCGCCAGGAATTGATATCCCAGCAGAGTTTTTCAAACAAGGAGCCGAATCCCTGTCAGCCAGCAGCTATACACGAACTACTATGCTGCATATGAATGAACGAAAAAATGCCCGAAGATTGGGAGCAAAGCATTATCTCTAGCATCTGTCTGTTGCGTATGGATGTTAAAAATGGAGTGTATTTCCCAAAAATCTGCAGATAAGATGGATATATTTGAGAACAATATACGGCCTAGTCAGTAAAGACAATTTATAGAGAATACGCTATAATCACAAATTATATCTCGGTACAAGTAGAGTTTATGCTACGAATACATGGTTCAAGGATGACAGAAAAATCCCTAAATCTGCTACCACGTGGAAAAAGATCAGTTGCAAACCATGGTTAAGGTGAAGGAGTCTGTAGGAAGACTACGATCGCTCGGACACCTTGTACGAGCTTTGTTGTACGAGCAGCCAGTATTTTTAATGGTAGACCATACCAGCGTTGGTAGCCTAGAACTTAAGGCGCCCGACTACCGTGTCAGAGGTCCGTGGTTCGAATCAACTCCGCGGGATGAAATATATAGCTTTACTACTTTCTTGTCTTCCACCTTCGCAAAAGGAATTCCCAGCCCTTTCTCCTGCTATCGGTAGAATTAGATGGAAAGGGGTCAATGTCCCTGCTTTTTGATTTGGACATGACTTGATGATAATGAAGGCAAGATCTGGCAAGTATTTGTCTTACGTTATTGAAGCCAACAGAATAACGCAGAGTAACTTCATAAGAGTAATTTTAAACTATATGACAGGACAAAAAGGTGGGTTGAGTTAACCATGCTGAGTTTATTGTCGACTTGGAGCACTTTCAGACATCTATACACCTCGAGATTCCTGAGCAAATTCCTGTCTCTTGGGTATATGGAACACTTGGGTGCCGGGGTGGCATAGCAGTGTCAGGTAAAAAAGAGTTCGCGATGGTGGACAATAAGCATCAAAATAATGTTTTCAATCTTATTCCTTTATTACTTAAAAAACCCTTTATTAAAAATGTCAATGTCAACTTTTCGGTGGTTTAAACAGCTATTCTGATTAAAATATTCAATGTTCTAAGTTGAAATGCTTGTTTCTTCAAAAATAGTATCTCTAATAAAACCCTATCTGTATATATTTTTTTAGTATTGAGACGATTTGTAATAATAATTGCAATAATGTGGCGCTAACTATTAGAAATAGTTTGAACATTGGGTATACTGTAAAAGCTTTCAAATGTCCGGGAAGCTTTCAGAAAGCTCAAGAATAGTGTGGAGTAATGCAGAATGGTGTGCAAATGAGATTAGAAAGGAGCTTTGATATATAAATTCAGGCGCAGAGATATTAAGCACATTTAGTAGAGATATTAGATAAGGCGATGTATGTTAAAAAAAACAAGAAAATTATTTATCCAGTCCGCGGAATTAAACGAAGGAAATCCTTTTAATTACAAATAAAATTAAATTCCACCCAAAACACAAAAAATTCATTTACCTTAGAATACAACAAAAAAAATAATCATTTTTATCTAAATTGAACTTACCTTGAACAGAATCCCACAATCCTAACAACATGCCAGAACTCGTCGTAATCGTTAAATGCATTCGGATTAAGATGAAACCATAGCTCAAAGACATGATGTGGAAAGAAGCAGGCAAAGAAGACTAATTTAATAAAGATTAAATTAAAAGACGAAATTTTCCTTTTGTTAATTTTACTTACCAATAACGAACGTAACAACCATTCTGGCAACGTGACGTCTGGCACGTGCCTGAGCTCTACTCTGTGGTCCTGTTATTTCTCCTGGCATTTCACGAGCACTTAAATGTAATCTCCTGGCCATAAGAATGTACAGAACGCCAATTATTGATAATGGTAACAAGTAATAAATGAATGCCTTTGCAACGACCGTGTACCTACAAATAAGAACAGAACAAGAACATTGGGATATAAGCTTAATTCGAAATTATGTAATTGCAGATAAATAAGGATAATGGTTTTATAAAAAAAGGACTTAGGGCATAGATTATTATACACGTAAAAGAATGTCCCTTTTCGAAAAGAAAAAAGTTTTCATTAAGTAAAGTTTTTAACCAACTATCTTCGAGGTCACTACCTACAAAAACTACATCAAAGAAACATTTTTCTGAGCTTCAAACCGGAGGGAAAGTAAGGACATAAAATTCCGATTTTATGGCGGCTTTCAAAGTCTTTGTGCGGATGCCTCGTCTGCATATTATTATTTTGGAGCCTTAAGCGTTTGTTGGGAACTTTTATTAAGGATGTCATACATTTAGATACACAAAGAAATCTTGTTCGAGCTCCTTTTATGTCTTATAAAAATTAGTTGGTATACAAATTTCATTATATCCTTTTTGCATTAAACCAGCAAACCTGTTCCAAACTGCTTCGTTAGGAATTTCGAATTTTTATTAAGTTTTTTTTTTAAGAATTTGAAGGGACACCAAACTTTTAGGTTTCTTTTCTCTTCGTATACTACAGCAGTCATTTGGACCTATTATACTCTCGACAACTTCTGAACCCTTTTAGGCAAGAACGTTTCCTCTGTAGCCCGCGTAGAGATTTGTGGCTTAGACTAGCCTTTGAAAGCATCGCACAACACTGAGAGAGGACCTAAAGAGGAGACATCATCTTCGACCGGTTGCGTCCTTCTTCTTCCGATCCTCCATATCTGATAGTTTAGTTGCATTGGATAGCATCAAATCTTTAGCCCTACACAATCCCTCCCTGCTGGTGTCCCCCAGGGGTCAATCTTAATACTAGCTCTTTTATTAATCTGCATAATAGACCTAATCTCTGTCCCTCCACTCCCTCCAGCCCAAGCATTGAAATCGCCCGCTATTATTTTCGGCAATGGCAACTCGCGTCGGCGGCTAATCTCCCCAACATCGAATCTTAAAACCTTGTTCACATGGTGACACTGATATAGTGGCATTTAATGTCGCGACGTGAATGTCGCAAAAGTGCCATCGTATGAACTATTGAATGTCGTGAAGTCTCGACGTCGTGACACGAATACCGCAAATCAAAATTTTTTGAAATTTGACACCTGATGCCGCGGCACTTCTAACACCGCTACTGCAATACAAGTTATCCCAGTTTTTTACACGAGTGTCGCAACACTATGCGTGAATCATGTGAACACGTAAACCTCGTTCACACGGTGACAATGATGCCGTGGCATCTATCATCATGAAAGTGCTCGACATTTGCTATCACGGCACTAGTGTTCACATGACCCATGCATAGTGTTGCGACACTCGTGTAAAAAACTGGGATAACTTGTATTGCAGTAGCTGATGATTTAGAAGTGCCGAGGCATCAGGTGCCAAATATCAAAAAATTTTGATATGCGGCATTAGTGTCACTACGTCTAGACGTCGCGACATTCACACGATGACGACGATGTCAGACGATGACACTTTTGCGACATTCACGTCGCGACATTAAATGACACGACATCAGTGTCACCGTGTGAACGAGGCTTAGTCCCGTGATAGCAAATTTCAAGCACTTTCATGATGATAGATGCCACGGCGTCAGTTTCACCATGTGAACGAGGCTTTACTCTTCTAGTGTCAGACTAGCATCGCCGCATAGCAGCTGTAGACGTGTATTCCGCCGGCTTTTGCCCGCGCCATTCTCTGGGCTTCTCATGGTATCTTCCATGGCTCATATCCACCAGTCCATATCGCTGTCCTGACGCTGCTATCCGCTATCCAGACGCGCCGCTGTGCAGGTCTCTATACTGCTCGCAGACGATTGCGACATCGATTCACTGCAAACCCAAGTGTGTGATATTTAAACGAATTTCGCTTGTAAAATCATGTAGTCACTTTTTACGCGTTTAAAATGTGTTATTTTTAATACGCGAAAAGTGTGTAAATTTAACACATAAAGCGCGTGTTTAAAACACACCAAATATATATTGCTTTGAAGCTTTTGAGTGAAGCTTTTTCAGCGTCGCTTTGCGGAGAGTAAACTTAGAAAAATCGTCACAGTAAACTTAAAATTTTCGATGTAAGCTGCAACGACTTGTCTCGATGGCCTTCTGTTACCGACTGACTGTAAAGGCCCATTCAGATCCAGCAGCAGCAGCGGCAGTAAACAGTTCTTATTGGCTAATGGTGGTCAAATGACAACAAAAGCAGCAGCGATTGCAAGTAAAATTAAGCTTGCTGCCGCTGCTGCTGCTGAATCTGAATGGGCCTTAAGGCGAGAAACACAATTGGAGCTTTTCTGCCAGCTTGAGCTTTTGGCATATGGAAAGCCACGCATCTGGTCACAATAACAGCTTCAGATTTTCGGTCAGCCGAAATGCCGATTTTCGGTCAGCTGGAGCTTTAAAAAATTTTAAATTTTCAGCAGGCTGCTGTCATTATCTTTTATTGATCTGTGCTTCGCTAAACGGGGGAAAATGTCGTCGCATTTTGTCTGCAAAATTTTATTTTATTTACAAGCCAGCCGAAAAGCTGGCAGAAAAGCTCCAATTGTGTTTCTCGCTTAAAGAGAGGTCGTGGAGCTCTATGGTCATTGAGTATTCAAATAAAGAATTACAAATGTCTAACTTTCCTTTAATTTATCCTCTCATGTGTGTTAATTTTGTGAAGTGTGTGGAATGACACATAATGTGTGATTTTCACAAGTTTAAGACGTAAAACGATAAAACGTTACAATTTTACACGTTTACAATTTTTCCTGCACCTCCGTCAGTTGCAACTGCCTTCGCATCTCATCGCAGAACTCCAGTTTGCTGGTAATCTCGTCCAGATCCTTGGACTCGATTAACACACGGTTAGTACCTGCCCTAACCTCCGTCGCCTCACCAATTGACGCTTTGATCTGTTGTTTCAAATCCTCTCTCTTCCCCTCTCCAGCTGTCAACTCCATTAGCAGGTCGCCCTTTTTGGTTCACCTAATTCGAGTGACCCTGTTTCACACCTCCGTAAGGGAAGCATCCGTTTCCACAGGATGTCCGCATACGACGTGCCGCTTGCCGCTGTTATAATAAGCGCGTGTGGCCTTTCTTTTTTCAGGGACTCCTTGCCCTCCTTTTTCTTCTTCTTCTTTCTTTTATTCGTCTTCTTATTCTCTACCCTAATCCAGGCGGAGCTCTTCTTTTCGGGAGCCCCTTCTTCCATGGGGGCGCTCACCCTCCCTTGTCATTAGCACTAGGCCACTTATTCCAAATCGCCAAAAGGAATCTCAGTGCCTGGGATTTCCTAAGAGGTTCAAATTCCCCCTCCAGCCCTCGGCTCGTCCTTTAATATACACAAACATTACATTCGGCCTCTTTTCGAACAGGACTCTCTTATTTGGGTTGGGACTTCAAAAACCACCTTGGCCAGTTTAGAAAAAGTGTTAAAAGGGTCTTCGAACTCGGACGATGAAGCCGTTTGCCCCACGATCGACCTTTTGAGCCACCGAAGGAATGTAGCAGTACTGACAAAATTCTACCACTACTATTATAGCTATTGCCTCCACGGCAGTCTTATACCTACAACACCGCCGAGGTTTGCGGAACACAGGACTGTGCTGGAAGCAGTCCTGAGGTGCAGCTAACACCTGAGACCTGACAACATCCTGGACCATATGATAACGTCGGGTATGTGAAGAAAATGATGGAAATGGTGCTAAAAACC